>OX422211.1:634402966-635876716 GCA_949130495.1 Sambucus nigra | reverse complement strand
GGGGGATAGGATGGTGGCGGAGTATGAAGAGGAATTTACTCGGTTGGTGAACTTTGTGCCCAACAAAGTAAATACGGAGGATAAACGTATATCAAAGTTCTTGGGAGGTTTAGATTGGAGAATTTGACAGCATTTGTTAGGGAACCGGGCATTACTGACTTTTACCGGTGTGATGAATGCGGCATTGCTACATTATCAGGATCACCATCTTCATTTAAAAGCTAAGAAGGAGTCTAGGGACTCGGACTTGTTAAGCAAGTTGGGAGAAGGTGGTTCCAACGGGGCACAATCATTACAACAGTCGAGGAATAGGCAGAATGAGAAGGATCTCCATTTAGGGGATCCAGGTAAAAGGCACCGTTCAGGAGGTTTTAGATTTGATAATAGTGGCTCTAGACGGTACTATCAAGGGTCATAGAAACGTTTTGTCCCTCACGGTGGACAGGAAGGATTTTCTGGGAAATGTTTCTTCTGTGGGGAGATAGGCCATAGGAAGAGGGATTGTCTTGAGAGAGGCAGAGGGAAACATTTTGAAGAGGTTCTGGATGTACATCCCCTACAGCAATTCATGGGCGAGTTCAGACAAGAGAACTTTGATTAAGGAGCCAATGATGAGGCAAGGCAGTTAGATTATGGAGGTAATATATGAATTAAAATTTTCTATTAAGTATAGAGTATGCTTTGAATGATATTTTGAGATGATGTAATGGGTTTTTACTGATGAGATTCAGGGTTTAGCAGTTTCATTACTGAGCAAAGAGTTTTAGCTCATGGTTGTGTGCGTGTTGAGAAGTTAATATTGGTGAGAACATCGTATTGATTGACTCCTTGTGTCTTGGGCATATTATTTAATTTTTGTGTGGCAGAAGACATAAAATTATTTTCTATATTATATATTAGGCCTATGGAGACATATAAATTGATTTAAAAACTTTTTCAAACTTTAGTCCTAGTCTAACCGATCTTCATCCCCGACAGAGATGCGCAGTAGTGTATTGGGAGGGTTCCTTATTTGGATTTCGCTTGCGAGACCTCCCCCGCATGAGAGTAGCGAATGTCAGGAATTGAGAATGGTTAGATCTTCGGACATTTTTAAAATTATTATATTTATTATGATTTAATGGATTAAATTGTTGGGAGTTAGAGTATCCCTGTGGCGATATGGGACTGAGATTAGTTCATGGGTTGGTGCCTTGGTTATTTCAGGCATGTAATTATAACTATGAGAGGAAGTTATGTTAAAACATAAGTCTAGTGGGGTCAGGTAATGATTGTGCAGTTGAGCACGGATATAGGGTGCATGGGAGCCCTAGTTGTATATTATTTTAATGAATTCACTATGGTAAAGTGGTAAAGATCGGAGTAACAATCATGGAGGTAAATTGGATATTTGAATTAATGGACTTATCCAAATTTCGAGGGCGAAATTCTTTATAAGGAAGGGAGATTGTAGCACCCCGTGTGTTCGAGGACATAGGAATTTAATTTTTGTGGTGACATAAATTTATTTTATTAGGAGTCTCGGATGAAAATTTAGAGTTCACGGTTAATCCGGGATGGGTCGAGATAGTCAAAATGACTGTCGGGCTAAGCTCATTGTGAGAAAATCCTAGAGAGAGAGAGAGAGAGAGAGAGAAAGCAAATGAATAAGAGGAAGCGAAGAAAAGAGGAGAAAACTTGGAGCTTTGGATATTTTCGGCTAAAATACGTGGATTCAAGAAGATTCAACCTCTAGAACTTTGAGACAAGTGATTAAACTTGCTAAATAATTGTGTGTGTGATTTATCTCATAATTTTATTAGTAAATTAGTTGATTTTGAGTTTGAATGGTTAAATCCTAGATTTTGATGAGCAAATCTTGAATTTAGTGTTATAACTGTGATTTTGATGATGAAAATGGTGGGGATAATATTTTGGATGGGTTTTGGTGTTAGGATATTTTTGGAGTAAAGTAGAATTGGGCTTTATATAAGAAGAGTAAATCTTGCAAAGTGTAGAAGTGAGGTTTTGGGTTTGAGTCTTGTAGGATTTAATCTGTATAGCACCGGACCGGTCCGGGTAGGAGACCATCGGATCGGTTCGTTTCAGCAGCGGATTGGTTCGATTTTGAAAGTCATCGAATCGATCCGGTCATCAAAAGTTCTCTTTTATTTTTAAGGAACCGGACCGGTTCATTATTAGGGATCCTCGGTCCGGTGTGATCACTGCAGATTGTAAATTCTTATGTGGCTCTTTTCTAATTGGGTTTAGGGCTTGGTAACCCTCACATATGATGCGATAAATATGTTTTTGTGATAAACGTTGGGTATGTGGTAAGACACGATGGTGGCGTTACATCGAGGCCATTATAGAGGTAAATTTGGGAGTTTAACATACCTAATCCTTTTGTAGATTCTTCGAGTGATAGGAATTTACTTAACGCCGAATATGGATTGGGTAAGAGACACGGATATCGTGTTTCCTTAGTGTTGTTAATTTGGATGACTTTTCATATCACAGTTGTGATGGATTAGAAAGTTTCAAATGAGGGATTGAATAATAAAATGAATTGGTAATCTATGCGAGAGTGTATTGGTTAGTGTATGAGAGTTATATAAATATAGCCGGATTCACTACTTTTTACGTGTGGACGTGAGATAGTATATATATGGCATGAATGTATAATAGCTTATGCGATGGTTTGTAAACATAGGATGTGTATGTGTATATATATATCTGGTGTGTATGATATATATTATGTGGTGCGTACCCCTCTAGTGCTATCATGGGAAGTTGCGCGATGTGGGTGAATTCCCTTGGCTTGAGGAGTAGGGAGAATATAGTCTCCAGGTCATATCGTCCAGTATTTTACTGTGCGTGAGGTAGGGGCAAGACGTCTTGGGTATGATTCGTCTTGCCTTTGGGTGATAAACTCTAGCCTCTTCCCGTATGCTTGTGATTTGGTTTATACCAAGTCGGTGTGAGAGTCCTACCACTGTTAACCCAGGATGATATGTGAGAAATTCCCTGTAAGATGATAGTATTATAGAGACTGTTAGTATACATATATTATGTGAGTTATGTATGTGTACTTGCTAGAGAATGATAAATCATGTATTATACGTGAGTGTAAATTTATACAAGATTTATAGATAGTATATGATATCTCAATATTATAACTAGAGGTTCTTATAAAGATATGTATTATGTTTTGTCTTTTGTATCATGAGAGTGGATGAGTATAGTCTTATGCCAGTAGATGGGAAGTAAAGGATATATACTTTGGAGTGAGGGGCTAGTGGATTTTCACGACCGACAGTGTTAGGTAGTAGTGTATCGGGGGGGTTCCTTGTTTGGATTTCACTTTGCGAGACGTCCCACGCACGAAACTTAGCGCAATGTTAGGCGTGGGTAGATGTATGGTCCTTAGTTCTTGGGTATATGTGTTATAGTTGGAGAATATTACTAGCATTAACGATGACGTGTGATATCTTGTCCAAGTTAATAATTAGAAACCAATAAAATATAATTGAGATATATTAATGTACAAGTTTGGGCGAAAACTTAGGAGACAATAGAAGTAGATATATGCTTATGTCTTAGATATAGTGAGTTACGCAATTGAGGTTTATGCGTAGATTTAAGATAAATTATCCCTAAAATGTATCGGGTAGCTTAATTGAGGTTCATATGCTTACGTTTAGGTGCGCGTTATAGTTAAGGAGTGAGGTTAAGTCCCAAGAGAGTGAGACACGACTTTAATTATGAAATATGTGCATTCATGATTATTATGCATTTTAATTCACTTGCTAAAATTATTTTCAAACCTCAAGATCTGACCCGTTTATATCTTTTCTCTTGCTATACATATATTGTAATATATTATAGTTGTCCCTCCGCAAGGACGCCAATGATTCCTATTCTGTCCCGAGTCCTTGGAGTTGTAGCGAATGCAGAATGTTACAGGATTTTGTTGTAGCCACTTCATATTTTTGTAAATCTAGTTAAGGATCCATTTTTGTATATCGGGTGTGTATGCCCAAGGGTTGTATGTATACGTAGCTCTTTTATGTTTTTATCACTGGATATTGTATTTTCTGTGACCCGACAGCATATTCGGGTATATCTTTTGTTGTACACGTGTATATATTATCATGTTTTGTAGTCATATTAAATTGTTGGTTTGTAGTCTTATATGTTTTGTGGATTTTTTGGCATCTGTTTATTTTATTATTGGGTGGTTAGTTATGTTTTAATTAGATTTGACAGTTGATGCTGAGAATCATCCATTTGAGATTCCTATTTTATATTAGTATAGGGCTTGCCACCCATTATTATTTTAAGTGGGGTGACACACTTTGAAACAGAGACATACTAAAAACCTTTTCCATCACTTGACATATAATAATATTTTCCAAAAAAAATCTAGCAATGATTCTTACATGCACAACTTATCTCTTTTTACATTTGGGTCGTTATTAAGAACAATTGAGAACATTTGATTCGTTATTAAGAACAATTGAGATGAGAACATCGTATTCGACACATAACAAGTAAGCACAATGTTCATAAAGTTCATACGCATGTGAAATAAAGATGACAAAGAGTCTAATATTTAGAGAGTAATCATCAATATCAACTAAATGTTATCCACACATTATTAATCACACTAATTAAATAGAGTCAGTCTTAAAACACTATGAAAAAGTCACGTGAATGGATGGAATATAGGGGTGATATAAATATCTTAAATGTTCATCCATATATGGTGAAAAATAAAAAATACAAAAAAAAATTGTCTTTTTCAAAAATTTTATTGAAAGAAAATCTTTTTCCCTTTTTCAAACTTTTTCACAAAAACAAAACTCTTTTTGGATTTTTCAAAATATATCAAAACAAAAAACATATCAATACAATGATAATATAATCGAGCAATATGGAAATAAGATATGAACATGAAAAATATCCTATACTAGATAAAGTACTTGAACTCAGTCAACGGGGAATATAGCCAAAGACTTCCTAAGATCCTCGAATCTAAGAGAGTTTAAAGGTTTTGTGAAAATATCCACTAATTGATATTTGGTGTTCACAAAGCTCAAGGACACAATCTTCTCCTTAATGAGATTACATATAAAATGTACGAATATCCTAATATGCATTGTTCGCGAATGTTGGATAAAATTAGGGAATATATGGATCGTACCCATATTATTACTAGAAATAGTCACCGTGCGTTGTGAAATACCATAATTTTCCAAAATTTGCTTCACCCAAAAGAGTTGCATGCAATAACTCTCGGTGGCAATGTACTAGGCCTCTACCGTGGACAAAGATATGGAGATTTTCTTCTTGGTCAACCATGATACAAGAGAACTCCCAAAGTAAAAACACCCACCTGAAGTGCTCCTATAACCATCAACTTCTCCATCCCATCAGCATACGAATAGGGGTACAAATGATCATCAGTATCAAAGGAATACCAAATACCGTAGGAAATAGTGCCACTCACGTATATGATGATACATTTAAGTGCCAACAAGTGAGACTCTTTCGAGAATGTCTAGTATTACGCATAGACTCCAATGTTAAAAGAAATATCGGGACAACTGATAGTCAAGTAAAGAAGACTACCTATAATACTCCTATATAGAGTTTTCTCTACATCCTTGCCTAAAGTGTCTTTGCTAAGCTTAGTCAATGTACTCATAGGGGTGCGTGAGTACTTACAGGAGTCTAAACCGAACTTCTTCACTAGGTACCTAGTATATTTGGATTGGGATATGAATATCACATCCTCTAACTGACGAACTATAAGACCTAAGAAAAACGTAAGCTCACCGACCATGCTCATCTCAAAATCGCTCTTCATTTCCTCTTTAAAAGTGTGAGCATGTCGGGAGCACGTGGATCCAAATACTATGTTGTACACATAGACTTGGGCAACCAAGGTAGCACCAATATATCTCCTCACAAATAATGTCTTATCCACTCCATCTCCATTGAAGCCACGAGATAAGAGATAGGAAATGATGATCTCGTAGCAAGCACAGGGTGCTTGCTTCAAACCATACAGGGCCTTCTTAAGATATTACATGTGTCCCAAGTTCTTAGGGTCTTCAAACTCCTTTGGTTGTTCCATGTAAACTTACTCCTATATAAATATGTTTAGGAAGGCAATCTTAGCACCCATCTAATACAACTTGAAGCACAGTTGATATGCTATGGATAGTAGTAAGCGGACGAACACAAGCCTAGTAATGTGAGCAAATATCTCGTCAAGGTCTACACCATTAATCTATGTGTATCCTTAAGCGACCAACCTAGCCATATTGAGAACTATGGTTCCATTCTCATCCATCTTATTCTTGTAAATCCACTTTGTACCTATCACATTAGTCTCTCTAGGTCAGGGGACTAACTCCCACACATCATTTTTACAAAACTCAAGCAACTCATCTTGCATAGAAGATATCAACTGCTCGTCCTTGAGTACTTCTTTCACATTATTTAATGGTTGGAAGCTTTCACAACATTGGTACCCTCGTTAGTGAGTTGGAGGATATCCGAAGATTCTTTATATGTGGTGCACGTCATAATTAGGCGGAACTCGTCAATGGTGACGTCTCTAGAAATGGCACTTAAGTCGCATGAGTTAAAGTTACTCCATTTAGAGTTATCTTTTGTTCACATAATGACAATTTTTTACCTATACATCGCCATTGGTCACTATGGATGGTGTCCACCCTCTTTCTGAAACAAGTCATAGTCTTTCATCAATGGATATAAACACAGACCTCATCCTAGATTTCGAGTACGTGTAATTTGACCCATAAAAAATAGGTACCCTATTATACAAATTATCCATTTAAACCCAAATTTTAAAAATCACACAAAAACTTAGTGTAACTAGCTCTGATACCAATTTGAAAAAGTGGGTTTGTATGGATAGTCCATATATTAGGTTCCTTGCGCACGAATTCAACTTTTAATCAATTTTATTTTGATTTGGAATTAGGTGAACATGCAATTTAATGTCCAAATTAATTTCCAATCAGTCACACAATCATAAACATGCACGCAAAGAAGTTAGAAAAAATTCGTATGAGGGCAAAATCTTTTATTCAACATTATCGAGAATTTGAAAGACATAGTCAACTTACAGACTACTTAGCTAGACTAAGTATCACACGTAGAGTCTTCAATTATTCTACAGAATACGGCCTCCGATCAACCTACTTTTTCTTCGGCAATAGAACCTTGGTTCCATAATTCAACAATAGAGATGGGCTCTACAAGGGTTTTTGTAAGGTGTATGGAAAGTAGGGTTTCATAAACTCACAAATCGAATATGGAGATGTATTATTTGGAAAAAAAAGTGGTTTTGAAAAACCGAACATGGGAACTTTTGGAACAGGTATTGGAAAAATATTTTTGCTAAAGTTCTTGAGAAACAAAATAGGTTTTTATAGAAAAAACATAAATTTCGGGGGGGGGGGGGGGGGGAGTTCGTTCGAATAAAATTAGACCTCGTTCGAACGAAAACACCATTGTCATTCGATTGGCATCACTTCTCGTTCAAAAGACAACCTATTCTCGTTAGAACACATTTCTCCCGAGCTTCAAATGACAAATCTCTGTCAAGGTAGAGATGTATCGTTTGAATGTCGTTTCAAGTAGGTTCAAACGAAACCACATATCTCGTTCGAACGATATCCAATCTCATTCGAATGAGACTTTAAAAAATTCTTTTTAAATTCCATCTTATAAAAAGTCTCTATTTAAAAATTAGACATCCCAGAATATGATTTATATAAATCGCTGAAAACCACAAGTTTATACCTCCATAAAGTGTTAGTGATGAATCCAGAAACGGAGCTCGGTCACTAATATATCTTTGAATGAACTTGAAGATGTAGTGTTCGATTTGAGATGCTAGTTTGTAACGGAATACACCAAAACTATAAAATAGCCTATGCTCTAAGCAATCATAAAATCTTTCTCTTACATCCTTAAATGGTTTTTCATAAACACCTTAATCATACACACCATTAATGTGACTCTTAATTTTCACACAAGCATGATCACTTCCATATACCACAACATTAACAACTCATACAACAAGGCTTATGAATAAGGTTATTCAATAATTGTTTAATAATGTCTTATATAAAGGACTACTTATGTCATATTTATCAATTAAGATGCATGTAAACTTATAATGTGTGACACACCGACTAATTAAATACCGGGTAGCTACTCCTTTATTAAATTAATTCAAAATGCCAAGTTGGCTCAGTTAATAGCATCACTGTTGAAAACATTTATTATTACTAACCACCTAGTATTTAAAAAGTAAGTTGCCAAATTTTAATTTAAGTCTGATTAACATGCAACAAGTGTAATGAAGAAATAAATAACACCATTCACCATACTGAAGTAAAACGAATAACCATCACAATAGAGTAAATAAAGTCTGCAGGAAAACTCCTCACTACAATCCCATAACTGAAATAAATAACCAAATACTGAAATAATACATGCTAAAGTTTAAAATATGAAATGTAAAAGATGTCTCTAAATAGAAATGGGCAACATGCCCTACAACTGATAGATAGTGACTCTGGAATCCAAAAGATAGAAGCGTCTACAAGCAAATCTCTGTAGCTTCCACAACCAGCTACAACGTCACCTGAATGAGAATCCTATGCTTGGTGTCCCTGTGGCTGGGCACCTAAAATGGTTTTACAAGAAAAAGATTTGAAAAGCAAACGGGTCAGAGCCCGAATGTGGAGTTATATTTTAAAAACCTGCAAGTGCTTTAAAAACATTTAATACATTAAATGCAAAGTACATGTTAGGACGCACACTCACATGATATTCTCACCTTTCGTCTAACTGTGCACTCCTAACGTAAGTACCCATCTACAACGGTATAAACCACTAGCTAAGTGACATCGTAACTAGCTAGACTGTAATAGTTCCTACTCTTATTACTCGGTTCTGTTAACATCATGTTCGTAAATAGACAAGGATTTAACGTAAACTCAGATGCTCAATATGCAATATATATATCACTAACCCGTTATGTTATTCTCGAAACAATACTGTAGTTATATTTACAACATTAACATGAAGATTCCCATTAATTAAGTGTATATTATTCACATCATAAATATACAATACAAGCACCCCGAGAACTAAGCTGCGGTGCACACATACTCTGCTATCCATCCCGGTACATCACGTACATAAGGATCACATATTCCGAATCTCTTAGGAATAGTTCAGATAACACAAATCACAAATAGTGGAGGCGAACACGGTCACATCACATGGGTCACGCACATACCTACGCTCCCACGATCAGCGGACTTATTAACATCCCAATAAGTCTTTCTCTGACCTATGTTCATCGAGGTACCAGTCTATATCCCCCCCATAGGCACACAAGGATTAGAGGGTCCTAAGCGAACGCAACCTCCCGTGATAGCAAGTATGGTAGGTATGTCATACACACAATCCATATACCAATACTAAGTAAACACACATCTTAGTAATACCGTATTTTAATCGTAGTACGTATCGCATTCTCGTACTAACTATAATTATCACAATTTATACTCTACCGGTTTATCATCATACGCGCCATAAATTATTCTCACGTCGTAGTAAACACTCACGTCTCAACCCAAACCGTCCATGTAATACAACTCTCGCATATAAATTCCTCCTCATAAATACCCAAATGTCCCAATTCTATCATTACTACATCTACGGAATGATATCTATAACCTCGAATAAGTTTACGGAACTCCAAAAATCAAAACAGTCCAAAATGGCCCAAACTGCCAGCTCGTTAGAAGTCTCGTTCGAACGAGACTGTTCGAACGAGTTTGGACTGTCAGCTCGTTAGAAGTCTCGTTCGAACGAGGCTGTTCGAACGAGATCCCAGTTCATTCGAACGAACTATACCTTCTAACGATATCTCGTTCGAACGAGATATCGAACGAAAATCCATTCTCGTTAGCAGCGACTGGTCAACTCGTTAGAAGCTCGTTCGAACGAGTTCGTTCGAACGACCTGGGTAGGGGCTTCTAACGAGCTACCAGATTCGGCCCAGATTTTTCCCCAATTCGTTTTTCATCCATTTTAACACCTCAAATCTTCTAAACTAAGTCCCAACAATCGTTTAAAGGTCTATAATCAATACTAAACATATATAGTCACATCCTTACATGTTTTTAAGGGATCAATCCATCCTATCATCAATTAAATTTACAACTTTCTACACTTTTTCCCAATATCTCAAGAACATGAACCCTAACTTTATATCATCATCAAATCCCAGAATTTAATTCATTTTAATTTCTTCTAATCACAATTATCATGAGAGAAATCATCTACCTATCATTCTACATGCAATTCTCTTCAAAATTTTCCAGTTCTAAACTCCAAACTACATGGGTTTTCATTCATCTTTCAAGAACAATAAAAATTCCTCAATTTCTAACATGGAAAAGACATTCTCTGAAATTTAAATGGAATAAAGTCACTTGCCTTGGTTATCTCTGAGTTTGGTGTAGGTTTGGTAGAACTTTTCTGCAGAATTTCTTCTCTCCAAGCTTCCTCTCCAATGGTGGCTTAAGGTGGCTAGGGTTTTTGATTTGGGAACTTAGAAAACTCTTCTAATAACCTACGTAGCCTTCTAGGTTAATATGGTTTGGTTAATGGGCTTAGTGGGTTTAATCCACATCAGATTAAAACTCCCAATTTTCGTCACTTTTAATTCCTAAAAATGTAAAATTACCAAAATACCCTTTATGATGCCGGTATGGCCTAAAAATACCCCGGGACCCAAACTATACCCCCGGCTAGTGTTTTCTGACTATCTCGACCCTTCCGGACGCGTTGGCGCACTCAAAACGACCATACGGATTATAGGTTTTAAATTCACTTTTATAATCAAAATAAATATTATACCATGACGCGGCGGTCACACGCGTCCCAACAAAATTTCCAAATTGCCGTATATAAATCTCACGACAAATTTCATAATTCCAAATTCATATATAATCATATATGCACATAATCAAATACCAACTCGCATCTCATTAGTATTTATAACCCGGATTAATTTCCAATTAATACGCATTTAATCAATTAATCCAAAAAATAAATATAGCCAAAAGTACGGGGTATTACATAATGTAAGACATAAATTGAAATGTTCATAATCAATTAAATTGATATCAAATATAGTGTCAAAATTAAGCACCATATAATAGATAATATTTATACTTAATTGGCTACTCTCAAGACTTGTATCTTAAGCATGCTTCATGAATGTCCTTTGGTGATTGCTCATTTATTAATGGACATATGAAGTTAAAACTCGTACAAATATGTTCAATTGACACTTATTATTTTTGAACTTCTTCGTTCACAGATAAGTATTATATCCTAATGTTCCTAGTTTCTTTGAAATACCTATCAGTTTTTCATAACGAAGAATGTAGCAGCATTATCATAATACTTCAACAACTTGGTAATAGCTTCAATAAATTTGACTCCTAAAATAAATTTTCGCATCCATAATCCGTACAATGTAGTCTCAAAGCATATTATAAATAATATTAAATTATTTCTCAGTCTTTCATAATATTAGCCATTATGCCAAATCAAATCTGATAAGTCAAGATCAAACTGTAACTACTAATCTTATTCATATAAACAATTATCATAAGTGTGAGTATAAAATATTTTGAGAATCTAATTACTTCATTCTCTTTAAAATATTTTATTTCAGTAATTTATTTTACTACTAATGTATAAAGAAGTCCAAAATATATAAACTCACCACAAGGTATATATATATACTAGTTAAAAAATGCATAAATTATTCTTAAAACACCATTGTGGGGAAACTGACATATGTTTATATAGTGATTTCTCAACATATACAGTTATTTTCTTAAACTCTTATAAGTTTGCACACTATATGTAACTCTTAATCAAAAAGAGCTACTAAAGCCATAATAATTTCACATTTTAAGATATAGGTGAAAATATTTATTTACACCCATTTCTCTATTCGTAATGAAAAACTTAACCATAAGTCTAGATTTATATCATTTATTATCACCAGGGTCGTGTTTTACTCTTAAAGAGGAATTTGTCCTCGACTCTGGTGTATTAATTAGGTAATTATACGCGATCTTAAACTTCAATTTGGTCAATTAATGGCATTATAATTTTGAAACGTGTGAAAACAAAATCAAATATTTTCTTACTCTTATGTCAAATTCATATTCTTGTGATAAATATCATAATCACTCAGAATAGCAAACTCATTTAAGAGCATTTTAAAACTATTCGTATCCACCAACCAAAAGAATAATTACTTTGGATGTTAAGGGAATGACACGACTATTTTAATTTCTTTTATAACCATATTAGGTGATTTGATACTGCCACTAATTTCACTATACTTTAAAGAATTTGACACTTTCGATTTTAACAATAATTAGAGTACCCTCTTGAAAGTGTAGGTAAAGTATAATTTACATAATATTTTTTTAACCAAATATATTCAAAAACGTTTCTAATCCAAAGTTTTTTTTGTAAATATATGTGAATAATTCTTGTGGCGACATCGACATTGGTGCATTTGTCTTGTTATTTTATAATGACATGGTCTATGTGGGGTCACACTTTTAACTAAATATATTTGAAAACTTTTCCTCAACCAAAGTTTTTTTTTTGTAAATATATGGATGAATAACTCTTGTGGCGACATCAACATTGGTGTGTTTGACTTGGTGTTTTATAATGATGTCATCTATATAGGTCATTTTATAATGACAAGATATATGTATGTCCACTATCCAAAGATAATAATCTACCACTTGGGCCACATAAATTGTTCTAAAATTGTAAAATATTAAGATCTCAAACTTGAGTATGAAGATTCATAAGTCACAACCCCAAGAAAATCTAGTCTATTATATCATCAAAGTAAGTCTAGATTTAAAAGAGTCTCATGTTCAATTGAGCCGGATTTAAGAGTTTTAATAATAAAGCTACTTTTAAGTTCAACATTATGATATATGATCAAAATCATTTCCCTTGTAAAAGTTTTATCAAAAACATAATTTTACAAATCACTAATGAAAATACCATAATTAAGAAAAATATATTCTCATATAAACTTGAAGACCTTTTGGTATACTCAAGATAATTTTTTCACGGTCAAAAATTAAAGATCATCGAGGATTTTTAAAATGATTCCAAAATAACATAAGAAAAGTAATCCAAAAATTTACTGTTTGTTTTAAGGATTATCCTGTAAGCATCCTTATATCAAATTGGCACTATTTTTCGCAGCACTCTAGTATTGAAAGAAAAAAAAAATAATTATCATTCCTATCAAATGACACAATATATTTCACACAATATAGCTTAAAATATGTATGTTACATAATGAGTGCTCATGTTTTAGTCTTAAACATTATGAGATTTTTCATAAACTTAATGCTTGATCCATTTCAAAAAAATTTAAAAATTTCAAAGGAGTGTCCCACACTAATATAGTATTTAACAGCGGGTCAATTTAAGTAAAACTGAATTATAATAATTTAGCACCCTTAAGTAAAATTTAGCTTCTTCACTTTATTCTAAGAAATCGGTCTCGGAAGCATTAAAATGGATAAAACATGCAATTTTAGAGAAATAAAATGACATAAAATTAATGAGACAAATATCTCACTACATTAATGTTACAAGATGACAATACATACATTTATAACATTTTATAAATGTGATCTTTCTTTTGTAATAACTTTGAATATTTATATATGACTTTATTAGGTACTTTGTTATGTAATTTAGATGAACATGTTATCCAGAACAACCTTTCACCACTTAATTGTAAAATTCTTTAATATTTATTACAAAGAAATAAAAAGATATATAATTAATGAGATTAATAGCTCACTATATTAATGATATGAGATGACAACACGTACATTAGTAACATTTTATAAATGTGGGGTTTCAATCGTAATAACTTTAAATATTTATATATGACTTCATTAGATACTATGTTATGTAATTTAGATGGACATGGTACCTAGGATAACCCTTCACCATATAATTACATAATTCCTTAATATTTATTGCAGTTACTCAAATCAATTTTCTTTGGAAAATTATCTTGCTTGAACAAATAAACCAAATATACCCCATTAAAATCTTTACATATATAAGCATGATATATCCGTGATATAAAGGCATGCCTCTAATGTCCATAACTTACATTGAACATAATAAGATATATAAACTAATCTAATATTTACAATTTTGGAGAAATTTTAATCACATAATTAAATTTCACATAAAAATTAGTTTTAAGGAAAAATATAAATCATTCGAGGTTAAATTGATGCAAAAGAAAATTACTCATTAATGTTCATTTAATAATCATAATTTTACTTTTGGGCAATCTTATAATGAACAAGTCACATCAATCGTACATCAACAACCTAACATTCATAATTATATTAGACCCTTTGGACAACCAAATTTATACACAATAATTTAATATTTTCAATTATAGACTAAGGCACTTTGATTGACACCTAATTTAATATAATATAAATATCAATGTTAAAACTTTAACCATAAATATAATATTCATAATAATATTTAGTGTATACCCAAAACATCACATAATATGAATAATAAGTAAATTTAAAGACATAAATTTTCCCAAAAGAAAATCATAATAGGGTAACCAATTCCAATTCTAATTTGGTTATAAAAAATTTGTTTTATGATTTGTCATTTTATGTGATTACACAAATGCACAAATTTATTCATTTGGTTTAATTCATAAAGTGTGCTTAAAAATATTACTTTCATGGAACATACATACGCATGCATATTATATGATGTGAGAAAAAATCAATGCCTTTAAAAAAAATATTATACACAAAATTTAACGGATATTCATGTGATCCCAACACAACACTCTGATACCAAATGTTAAAGAACACAAACTCTAAAATATAATTTAATTAATCTAAACATTAATTGATTGATTAATTAAGCATGCTATGGTTCTTTAAATAATAGGATCTTAATCATCATGATAATCACATCTTGAAATTCATTCTTTTCACATATAATTATTATGCGAAACATAAAAAAAATAATATAATCACATACCTCGATCCATAACAATGAATTTAGAATTCGTTCTTGCACTTCCATTATATCACTCTTGGAAAGTTTAGCGGAGCCATCGATCTTAACGATGGGGGGCCATAACTTTATCTTGTATATGGCAAGAACATATTACAGTTTTAGCGCATTGCAATAGTTAAATCTTCACCTATGATTTAAAAACTATTCCAAAAATTAACTCTCATTGAGTATTTAAATTTCTCTCCCTTATCATGTAATTTCATTATGTTGTTTTTTAGTATGTCTGAATGATGAAAAATCATCCACTTATTTATAAGTAGGGACATGACCCAAATCTCTAACAATAACTTAATATCAATCATCCATTGATGTAAATACTCAAGAGTCCTTTTTACTGACTCTTATTATTTAGAGTATTCTTTTCTTAACCAAAGTGACTCTTACTATTATTTAATTATCAAACACGTCATAGAAAATTATTATTTAAAATTAGTGTGCAACCCGCACGACGCGCGGCCGGTTAGAATAATATACAATATTAACATGGAAATAAATCTCTTGTCATGCTTTTGAATAGTTATCTACATGTGAATATATACAATATTAACATGGAAAGATCTTAGTTAAAAAAATACAAATCTCCTCTTCTGCTTTTGTATCTTCTTTGTGGTATTTTCTCAAATGATAGAAATGCATCATGGCAAACTCGCAAGACCAACTTGACTCCTCAAAATTAAAAATTGCCATATGTATATATACAATTTAAAATATATTTAAAAATAAAGAACCTAAATCATATAATAAAATATATGAGTTAAGTGAAAAAATTCCTAAGCACTGTAATGTTGTTGAGTTTTCTTTATGGTATATTCTCAAAATGTAAATATGCATCATATTAAACTCCTCAAATACATCCTAACATTTCAAAATTTAAGATTACCAAGTGCTTATACAATTTAAAGGATATGGACACTATCAAGTAAAAAAATTACATAATAAAGTAAGTGTGAATTACTAATAATACAATCGCAGTTACTTTTTCTCCTCATAAAACAATATGAAAGAACCTGGAAAAATTCAAAGAAGTGACAATGGATCCAAGAAAAAAAAATTATTATTATTATATATTTAGACAAATGAAAAATCAAATTGAATTATTATCATGAGATTTTGGAAGTAGTTAAACCAAAGTTGTTGTTCAGAGCATTAATCTTATCAATGTCATGACCAAAATATATTAAGATGCGTGGGGTTCACACATTGAGCACAAAATAAGGTACTTTCGGCCACATGTTATCCTGTGGCCATCAAGTTATTAAGTATAACTATGAGCAACAATATGTAAAAAAACTAACAAATTAAAATTTAAAATATCAAAAGCACAAAACCAGGGAAGCGAGAAAGAAAATGGCATCATCAGTAGCGAACATGAAGGGTTTCTTCAGGCAAAGGAAAAAAATCGGCGGAATAATAGTATAAAAACATTCTTAAGAACATCTAATATTAATCACGAACACATTAATATGATTAAACTTTAGCATACAATTGTTCTTAACAAAAGGATCTTGGATCTTCATGTTTTCACAAAATACGTCTAAAAGATAAAAAAAAAAATAAGACTTACCTTGGTTCAATGTATTGATCAATATTGATTAATTGCTCCATCAATTTTCTAAACATGAAAAATTACACTCAATTGGAATCTTGGAATTTCTCTCCCACCTCAGAAATAGTGTGTTATGAGATAACCCCAGATGGTGTAGGGCTCCTCTTTTTATAAGGGGAAGAGGGCCGGAATCCTAGTCAAGGTGGGACTCTTTTTCAAGTCTCCCACTAATGCCACTAACCATCATGTGACTAACGGATAAGATTGACCTAATATTCTAATATTCGTATTTATCACATTCCTAATTAATTATCTGATATTTATCAAGACCACATAATTGGAAAATTCATAAATTCGGAATTTAATATAATTGAAATTAAATAATTAATTTCGACACTGAATATTAATTTCCAACAGTCTCCCACTTGGTCTTAATAATCCTCATAATTAAATTAGGTACCATAAGGTGCACAATAACTAATAAATATAGTTTGCTTAAATCAAATAATTCACGGATGCGAGTCATGACGGTTCCATGCTATTCAAGAGCATGGTTCCTTCCATGTACCACAACACCAATGTTTCATTCAACTAAGCCTTTAATATTGGGTATCATAATGGCCTCATAATGTCCTTTTGAATAAGGACTATTTCTATCAACAATAATTCATAATCATACGCATGCATTCAAAAAAGACAGAAATAATTGAAATCAGAAACACTTTTGTTGAATTCAAGTAATAGTGTCAAACAACTAAGCCAAATAGCAATCATAATTTTACTAATCGAGATCCATCTCTTTGACTCGTTCCATAAGGTCTTTTGGAGATAGTCCTTTCGTAATAGGATCTTCTATGTTATCACTCGTACTAATGTGATCAATTGACACTCTTTGTTTCTAAATTTCTTCTTTCACTGATAGATATTTCATTCAACGTGCTTAGTTACTGTAGGAAAACCTAACATTTCTTCATAAAGAAGATTGCAGCGACATTATCATAATATTTCAGCGACTTGATAATAGTGTCGACAACTCCAAGTCCCGAAATTAAGTCACGCTGCCAAAATACATAAATTGTAGCATCAAGCACGCTACAAACTCAGCTTTCACAATAGTTAATGGATGGATTGTGTTGCACTCCTTCATTATATTGGTTGATAAACCAAAACAAATATACTTAAGCGAGAGTGAACTTCATACCATCCGTACAACTAGTAAATCTGAGTCACAATAATTGTTCATATTTAAATGAACACATACATCATAAATGTGAGCATATAGTCCTTTAAGTATCTCATTACTTCATACACAACTTTTAAACCCATAAAATTATTTTGATTCTCTACTTTCTAAATATGTGCTTCAATATAGAGAAAATATATAAAATTACTCCCACTGATCTTAAGGTGTATACAAATATACAACGATTAAAAAAATAATGATATTATTTCTTAAAATACGTCATGTGGGAAACTTATGTTTATAAAATAATCTCCTAAACATATACGCATGGTTTATAAGACTCCAAAAAGTAATTTTCACATCCACTTCATGTAACTCTCAATCAAAATGAGCTACTAATGTCATAAGAATTCCATGTCCTTACATATAATTGAGAAAGTTCATTTATAACCTTTTCTTCATTAATAGTGAAATATTTTACTACAATTTAGCTTTATCTCATTAAACTATCGTTAGAGTCGTGTTTGGTCTTGATGACCCCCTTATACCCGACTTTAGTGCATCAATTATGTAATTCCACGAGATTTTAAACTTAGTTGTAGTCCATTAGTTTCACTTCTTATGACTTTTGAAAATAAAGCCATGTCATTATTTATCCCTACACTAAATTCATGTTCATGCAGATACACCACATAATCATCCAGGATAGTAGACCTTTTAGGATCTTCTTAATATCATTCCTTATGATTTTATCTGCATTTCTCTCACGGTGACAATACTATCATTTAGTGGTTAATCATTTATTTGTTCTTTGTTGTTTAGACAATCTAACAACTAGAAGAACAAGTATTCAAGAAGGTTATCGGTAATGGGATAAGTACCCTACCTTCCTTTATAACCATATTTCATGATTTTCTACCACCACTAATTTCACCTTTCATAATGAATTTGACTTTAATGCAATAAATACGTGTCAATGACAATTATATGATCAATGTAGGTCCACTTTAAGGGAAGTTCCTCATAATCTCCCACTTGGGCCACATAGGTCATCCTTATATTAGACATCGTAATACCTTAAGAGCACAACTCGACAATCAAAATTTGTAAGAGACATTACAAAAATCTTGTCCACGAAAATTATGAAAAAGAGTCTAGATTTAATTTGGCATAAGATTTAAAGAGTTTCATCAATAACGCTACAATTATGATGCATGATCAAACAAATCTTTAAAGAACTATGTCCAAACTTTATTTTGTACAAAACATCAAAAGGAATATCATAACCCTTGAAAAAAAAATATACATCAAAAGATTCTTTAGAACAGATCCCTCACGATCAAGTCTGGACAAACATTTTACAAAAAAAAAATTGAGGGTTTATGAAAAAAAATTGCGATTTGATTCCCCAAGAACAAAAGAAAAGAATCTTATTGGCATTTCTAGTTTTTTTTGTAAGAAATCCTTGCATCAAAAGTAAATACTTTCTATAACACAGTAAGTATAACTTGCAAACTCCACTGAGATGAAAAACTCGTTTCAAATCATAAAAGATACATATTATTATTAGTTCGAGTGTGCAATATGTAAACAAACTTAATTTGTTTAACCAAATTAAATATGAAAATTTTTGAGGAAAAAAATGGTATACAATAATATGTGATAAGATAATGAGATAAATTGCTCACTTCATTAATGCTTTGATTTAACAACACACACATCGATTACATGATAATAAATTGAGTGCATAACTGTGAGTTTTCTTCAGTAGTAACCGTGAAATATCGATTATATGATGCTTGTAGATTACTTTATTAGGTATAATGTCATTTCATTATATTGTACACGATATTTGTGCACAACTTATTTTCACATACTATAATAATGTATGTGATCTATGATGTTCATTCAATCACTCAAAATTGATTCCCTGTAAGGAATAACCTTGCTTGAAGAAATAAACTCAATATACCCCATTAATATCTTTACAATTACAACCATCATGAGTTAGTACTACCATCATCTTTACATTTAATATTCATTGCCATTCTAGTTAGGTCACTATAGTGATTACCAAACATTTCATAATATGAATATTACATTACGTAAAGACTTACATACACAAGTCAATAAATTTTCACTTATTTTCATTAAATATCGCATGATCAATAAACTAAATTATTCATGTTTATGGTTTTCATAAACTTAATTGGTGATATGATAATGAAAGAAACTATGACATATACGTTAGACGATCATTATTACCTTCCCAAAAAAAATATATCACCACTAACATTTTGTTCAATTATTTTAATCAAAATAAATGAATAAACAATAATATGTATGCAACATCATAAAGTATCATCATCCTAGCATTCAATATCATACATGGACCCGTAGGCAACCAAAATATGCATGATATTAATGCATTAGTCCAATATTTATATCTTATGGAATGGAGCACTTTAATGAACACCAAACCTTATATTGTATAAATATTAGAGATACGCATACATGTTCAAAATACCCGTAATACATGAATAATTATATTATTGTCTATTCCCTAACTTGAAATTCACGAAAAATTAGACATAATGTGAAAATCAAATAGACAAAGAGTTTACATGAGATATTGCACAAATAATAGTAAATGAAAGAGATAAATCATTTACTTTCGCTTCATCACTTATGTATGAGTAACAAATAAAAAATATTGACCCAAATCATTCATGGTCATACTAATGCACAATACGGTTATAATCACAATTATCATACTAGTGACATATGTAAATATGACTTTTTAACATTGATGCCAATTATTTAACATTTACAAAAATTCCAATGTTTATTTGATTCAAATTTCAGCATGTGTTGCGCTTAAATTTAACCTTATAACAAACATTAGGATAATCTGAAATGACTACAAGTATAGTATCTTCACATGTAATCTTAGCCTCTATTTGGCATTTGATTAAACTGAATGAATACCTATTTATGAGTCTCAAAATTTGCAAGTCATACATTCAAATATGCATGTACGCAACGAATAAATCTAGTATCCGCACATATGAATTGTAGCCTGTGTTTGGCATTTAATTCAACTTAATGGGAGTACTAGCCTTAGAATAAACAATAATTCTGATTTTCAACCACATGAATCGTTGGCCTGTATTTGGAACGAGACTCATTAAAATACGAATATCATAATATTCAACAATATGAATCATTGGCCTGTATTTGGCACGAGACTCATTAAAACACGAATATCATAATATTCAACAATATGAATCATTGGCCTGTGTTTGGCACAAGACTCATCAAAATATGAATATTAACAATAACGTAAGTCTAATAGCCTACCATATGAAATATATTGGCATGTATTTGGCACGAATATTCAACTAAAAATGATCATTAGAGCAAGGTTTTATCACAGTTCTAGATAAAACATACATGAAATATGGAAAAACTTAAATTTTTCCCAAAAAAAAAGGAGTTAGCATCATTGAACTGTAGAAAATTACTCCAGAATCTCAAATATTCGACGGAATTCAAAAATATTTTTTTTTCTGGAAGTCATAAACATTATTTATGTAAAATCGATGCCCCAAAAAATATTATACTCAAAACTTAATGTATAATTAATGGTCCAAATATAGATGCATACACAATAATCTAATATTTACAATTATAGATTAACACACTTTTATGTCTTCTCCATCCAACATCATATAAATATTATTGTCGAAACATCAATTCATAATTACATTAGAACCTTTGAGCTACCAAATATAGATTATGCACAATAAGCTAATATATCGAAATGTTATTGTCAAACACATAATCATACATATAATATTCAAAATTTTATATTGAACCCTTTCATCAATACCAAATAATACATAACATGAATACTAGAACAACCATGAACATAAAAAACAGCCCCCGTGGTGAAAACAATACATAATATTTGGAAAAAATCGTAATTTTTGCCAAAAATAGAAAATTTGAGTTAGCACCACAGGGATGTAGATAATTACTCCAGGATCTCAAAACAATTTGCGGAATTCAAAAATCAATTTTCTGGAGTGAGATATTGACGTCAACATTATTGCTAAAAAAAGGCAAAAACGCAATTTTAAGGGTCTCAACGACGTCAAAACGCAAAAGTAGGGTGGTGCCCATTGTTCACAATGGGTTTTGTTTATTTAGACGTTTCTAGTCGACTATGTCAGTTTCGTAAAATTCCGAGCATGTTTTGACCTTTCATTTTCACCAGTGAGTATTGGCGACAGAAGAAAAACGTCACAGAAAGTTTCAGACACACTTTAAGAGCAGATTTAATGACAGAAATAAGACGTCGCAGAAGGTCTCAGGCACAAAAGCAATTTAATGACATAAATAAAAATGTCGCCGAAAGTCTCAGGCACATATTTCATTATAGACGAACATCAATAAAGAAAATCATGAGATCTTAAACTTTAGCTCTGATACCACATATAAAAACATTCTTAAGAACATCTAATATTAATCACGAATACATTAATATAATTAAACTTTAGCATACAATTGTTCTTAACAAAAGGATCTTGGATCTTCATGTTTTCACAAAATACATCTAAAAGATAAAAAAATAAGACTTACCTTGGTCCAATGCATTGATCAATCTTGATTAATTGCTCCATCAATTTCCTAAACATGGAAAATTACACTCAATTGGAAACTCGAAATTTCTCTCACACCTCAAAAATAGTGTGTTATGAGATAACCCCAGATGGTGTAGGGCTCCTTTATTTATAAGGGGAAGAGGGCCGGAATCCTAGTCAATGTGGGACTCTTTTTCAAGTCTCCCACTAATGCCACTAACCATCATGTGACTAACGGATAAGATTGACCCAATCTTCTAATATTCGTATTTATCACGTTCCTAATTAATTATGTGATATTTATCAAAACCACATAATTGGGAAATTCATAAATTCGAAAATTAATATAATTGAAATTAAATAATTAATTTCGACACTGAATATTAATTTCCAACAAATAGACCCACCACAAAATCAACAAAACCCACAAAATCTCCAAAAAAAAAAAGCATCAGAAAGTTTCGGCCCTAAATTTTCTCAACCAGCTGCTCTGATTCAACTTTCGATCTATAATATAAGAGTAATGACACTCTTATCGGGTCTAAATATCGGTTAAGTACCAAATGCATTTTATTTGATTGTTCATTCGTAGGCTTACCGCATTTTCTGACGGGATCCACACCATAGTTCAAACAAATAAAGCAGTACCGATATTAAACCAATACTACCACCCGGTGTGTATAACATTTTCCATAATCTAAATCACACACGCATACGGAGAATTTTTTATATGGTGGAAGTGGTGTAATCTGGAGGATGGTTGATATGGGGGATGTGAATAATATGTTCTCATTGTTGTTGGGGAGTGAAGGGTAATCTGTTTTGGTGGTGGGTTGGAGGAGGTGACAACTGGGGTTTTGAAGAACCATCGGAAATGTTGCGGTTATATATATGTATGTGAGTATAAAATTTATTAGATCTCGAAAATGGGTACCTGGAAGATGAAGAGAACTGCAAAATGAATTCTGAGAGGAAGTAAAAAAGACAGGTGAGAGGAAGTAAAAAAGACAGGTGGGGGAGAGAGAAATGCTATAAGGAGAATAGAATTAGCATTTGTCACGTGGCTGCACAAATGGGAAGAGAACTAAAATGTTGTATTCTGTTTTATATTATAGTATAGATAATTATAACATAATCATCTCCGAGGTATGATCGTCTATGCCTTTTGTCCAATCTACAAAAGTAAAAGTTAAATATCTCATTTTGATGTAAATAAGAAAAATATTTAATAGACTAAAGAATGACAATTTACAATACTTCTTCAAAGGAGGGGATCCACTACGATGCCTAGAGCCTCAAGCAGAAATACCAAATCTTCAAAGGTCATCATTCATATGTTGATGATCTCGTTAACCTTTCCCCGGTTATTAAAGCTCAAGTCATGAGAGACTTTCGTTTATAGTATAAAAAAACAAAGATGTCAGATTCGGCTAAAGTAATATGAAAATATCAGAATAATGTATCATAATAGAAGAAAAGTGGGTATACTACAAAGTTAAGGTTAACCCCATTCACTAGGAACCCCAGTTTCTTCTTCTTGAGCCTCATCGGCTATAAATTTAGACTCCACCAATTAAGAAGTAACTATGCTTCCAATTGGAATTTTATGTTTTCAATATTTTGACAAGATGATGCTTTAGGTTGTTAGGGATTAGATGATAATATCTTACATAGTGATTAGTTAAGAATGAAGTGTATAAACTCCTACAAACTTCCCACGTGATGTCCTCGTTATGAACATCCCTCGAGGAAACAATAGATCCTTAGGATGACGCTCTATCTGCTTGGGGGAAAGCTAGGTTGATGCTAAACCTAACTTAGAGAGAAGATTTTTAATAAAAAGGAAGACTAAAACTTAATTAAAACATCCCCCTCACACAGGCTATCTCACCAACATTCTGCAAATCATATGCCATTTCACCGGCTTTAGATTGTATTACTTTGATCACTCCTTTTTATGAAGAGGGACGGAACCCCTCACATATTATTTATTAATGGATAAAGAGCCTCTCCAAAGTGGCATTATAATATCAAAGAAAACTTTAAAAAGCTAAAGAATTCTTTGGGAGCCAATTACCAAAGAACGTAAAGAAAATTAAATTTGGAGATTTTGTCTTAGTCCCATTACAATGAACCTATAGAATCACCAAATTAAGACAACTCAACGCAAGATCTAATTTATTGGCATCCCATCTTATCCATCTTGTATGCACCACTCACCACCATAGGAAGATCCATGAAATTATCATAAATTTTATGAGAAGGAAGAGTGATACCAATGTTTGCTAAACAATCAGCTACCATGTTTGTTTCCATGAAGCAATGGGATAATGAGAACTTTAAAAGACTTTAATATGACATGATTTCTTCAACACAAGATTTTAATCTCCAAGGGGGTTTGTATTATCTATTCATCAAATTGACAACAAACTTTGAGTTTGATTCAATTTTAATTTCCTTAATATTGAACTTCAAGCATAACTTAATTCCCATGCTGAAACCTTAAAGCTCCGCTAATGAATTTATTGACATGCCTTCTGATTTTCCATACCCAAAAATCTTCTCCCCCTATCCTTCCTAACGATGCATCCAAAGCCACTAATTCCCGGATTACCTTTTGATGCCCCATTTACATTAAATTCGTGTGACACCCCGCCTTATAAAATACTGGGTGATCAGTCCTATATCAAATTAAACAAGAATTTCATTTGGTTCATTCTTAGCATCACGGTCGAAAACATTTTTAAAACTTACTAACCACCTAGTATTCTAAAAGACACGGTGTCAAATTTTATCTTTTTATTAAACATCTCTAACAACATGCAAAAGAATATATAATTAACCATTCACACAATCACTTAATCAAACAATACTGAAAATGAAGAAATATAATCTTTTTCGAGAAAACCATCGGCTATAAACGAAATACCATAAATATAAACCACACGAATAATAGAATGAGTACATCAACTGGTTGGAACAAAGGAAATAACTAGGGCGACATGCCCAAATGAAATATTGACTGCATCCAACTCTAGGAATGGAATGACTGAAGCGGCTAAGTCAAAATCCTGCAACATCCACATATGTTGCAGCTACGTAACCCTAGAATAGAACAATTATGGCATCCTTGTGGATGGACACCTAAAAAGTTTTGAAAATATTTTATAGCAAGGGTTAGAACCCAAAATATTTTGAAAAATATTTAGCAAGTGAATTGAATCGCAGTAAATTAAAATGCATGAATGTTCATCATATTTAAGCTAGTGTCGCACTCCCTTGACAACCGTTTCACCCCTCAACTATTGTGACCGCCTAACTCTTTTCTATATAACTTGCCTATTCACCTACCCCGTAACTAGTTCTCGATGATATCCTTCCTGTCACACTACTTTAGCTCGAGTATGTTTAATATACGTTTTATTAGTTATTTATCACATTAACTAATTTAATCATTTCTCGTTTGGAACCAATTAACAATTTCACAAATTATATGAAAATATCAATACAATTCACATAATATATTTTACCCTTATATAAATATTTGCACCATATATACGTATCATCATATTACAACATTCACACACATGTAGTAAATATATAATCCATCCTCCCGAGTAGGCACTCACCGAATGCTCTCTAAAATGCTATCATTTCTAGGTATACTCATCCACCCGGACCCCTAACATGGTTAACTCCCTGGATCAGAAAATATAATAAACACGACGGAGGTGGCTATAGTTCCTACCGAAAATGAGACAGAATCATACCCAAAATGTCTCACGCCTCGTTCAGACGCTATGACTTGGGGACTATACTCATCCTGCTCCTCAAGCCAGGGCCCACATCGCGCAACCTCCTATGATAGCACTAGAGGGGGTATGTATTCCTATAAATATTATTCACACAACTATTTATAAATCACAAATATATATATATATATATATATACACACACACTACACATCACTGCACATATATATTTAATTAATCCAGGCTACCTGTGCACAATACCGTAACACTAGCCTAACATTTCCAAGTCTATATACCGACTTGATATTTAGATAATTTCCACAATTATTTATTTATCACTCAAGTTGTGTCACCCAGCTAAATTACCCGAACTAGCTCCTTCGGTTCAAAATTCTCATCTTGCTGAACTTATTCCTCAAATCCCACATATTAAGGTTAACACCCTTTTTATTTTCAATATTCCATAATTTATTATATAACCCTATAATAAATTAACTAGACCAAATCCGTTCCTAAACACTCGTCGCACTAGTTCAAATTTCACCCGAGTTAATATCCCGACTTAATTGAATTAATCACCCGAGTTTATTTGTGACACCCCGCCTAATAAAATACCGGGTGATCAGTTCTATATCAAATTAAACAGGACCCTCAAATGGTTTCATTCGCAGCATCACTATCGAAAACCTTTTCATTACCAATAACCTATTAGGCATGGCGTCAAATTTTAAACTTTATACTATTTTTAACTAAAACACACAAGTAAATCCATCCATACAAAGATGTTAACAACAACTAAAATAAATAAATACCAACTGATAACTCTCATTAAAACATTTAAACAACCATATCGAATGTGTGTGAACTAAAATGCCGAAAATAAAATAAATGCCAGCAGTTGCGTAATATGCCCAAATATTACAACAGCACCTCCTATCTAGATCACAAGGATAGAAGCATCTACACAATTTCCTGCCAACATCCACAGTAGCGGCAACAACGTCTGACTAGAAAGAATAATCATCCAAGCGTCCTTATGTCTGGATACCTAACAAGTATAACAAAGGAAAATAAAAATAAAAATAGATACGGGTCAGAGCCCGAGTTTTGAAAAACATTTTAGCAAGTTCTTAACATACTTTAATATTTAAAATATGATACTTTCCATATTTAAACTGGTGTCGCACTCACATGAGATACCCCTCACCTCTCCGCTAACAGTGCGCATATAACACATGTATTTTAAAACACCCTAGATAAGCTACCCCGCCTAACTAATCTCTCACAACAACTAAATCATCATACGTTATCTCAAGTCCCGTGTATATAACATATTAAGCTCTCGCGATAGCTTATTCCTTATAATCCCTCACTTAACATATATCCATTTATTATTAATAACCTTCACTAGTTATTACACTATTCACATTTTAGTGTTATTATCCCGTATATAATATTCTCATCTTTATATACATATATCACATATTTATTTTAGATTTTATATTCCCGAATGATCCATAAATTATTTTACAATACAATATTTATTTTGTCTATATATATATATATATATATATATATATATATATATATATATATATATATATATATATATATTGAAAGACCGCAGTTGGAGAATACCCGGGTTTTAATAATGGCAAAATTAAAATATAATTTCCTTTTTAAGTAAATGCGGAAGCGTTGTAAAAGTGATGGTCCAACAAATAAACAAAGCCGAGTTTTAATTTCTTCAAAACGAATTACAACAACATAATTCAAGTCCTAGAATTTGCCTAAGTCATGATTAACAATTATCCAAAGTTAGGCGAAACCAAATTAAAGCAACTGACTTGAATAAACCAATTTTACCCAATATTTAATTTAAGTCCCAAATTAAATGTGTATGATAATTAAACCAAATTTTATCTTGAAATTATCCTAAGCATGAATTCTAATTATTGTGCAAGATAAAATAAACAATGTCACACTACACCGCAATGTACGAGGAAAAACCCACTAACGGGAAAAAACCTCGGGACGACCCTAGCCTCAAATCCACTAAAAATGGTATTACAAAATACAAGACAAAAGACTTACTTCCTAAACTCGAACCCTCTCAAGCCGTGATGCTTCTTCTTGTATCAACCTCCAATTAGCGGATAACCAACGGAGCTCCACCGTGGTCTCGGACTCTCACCGATCGGGCAATTAGGCACACCGTCACCCTAACATGGAGCCTTTCTCCAAATGGGTAGAAATGAAACGAACTTCTCTTCAATTCGGTGTAGAGAAAAACCGGTGCCAAAACAATCTCCAAGCAATTGATATTTATATAGAAGCTTGGATAAACAATTGGGTGTAAACTAGAGTGTGTATGAAATTTTTCTTGAAAGAATTACACTCAAAACATGAACATTTTCCCTAAATAAATTTGCTCTCATACTCTCTCTAAGAGATGGATATGGAATGGAAAAGTTAGGAAAAGTTATCTTGGAAAATGTGTTTCCCGCACATAATTAAGCATGAAAAAAGTTGGTTGAAAACCAAGTGGAAGAGTGGGGAAAAACTGCAAAAAACTGCCAAATAACTGTTCCCGCTGGAAGTTCGTTCGAACGAACGTGATTCTCGTTCAAACGAGACTTCTAACGAGTGACCAGCCTGGGCTCGTTAGAGGTTCGTTAGATACCTCGTTAGAATGAGCATTCGTTCGAACGACATATCGAACGACTGTCCAGTTAGGGTCGTTGGCAAAACTCGTTCGAACGAACCTGGTTCGAACGACAAAACTCGTTCGAACGAAATCTGGTTCGAACGAAAAAAACTCGTTCGAACGACACTTCTAACGAACGACCAGAAAGATTGAAAAATTTGATTTTGGCCCAGAAACTTTTATATACTTATTTTTTAAGTTTCTAATTGATTCTTTCTGATAATAAAATGCAGTTTTTATTAACCTAACACCCAATACATATTGTTCCAAGCTCCTATATACATATAATTACATTCATACCTTGGGAGCATGGAACCTTAGATGATGACGTAGAAACGAGGCACACAAACCGGCATTTTGATGAAGCTTTAAGTTCTTTGCCGCTACGTCTTCAACATACACTTCATAGGCTTGTGAATATTACAATAAATACTATCCTATGAATAAATGTTTTTGTCCGGAATTGAGCCAAAACTATATATGGACTCAATTGGAAATTTGTGTCGTTACAAATCTCCCCCTTTGGCTATTCCGGGACAAAAACCAAACAAAAATCCTAAAGGGCCGTCAAGCTCTACTAGACTCAAAACATACCCCGCCCAATCTTGACTCAACCCAAGGATTAAACTTTTTGCCATAGAAAGATGCCGCTTTAGAATAATTCCTGCACACTTAAGCAAACTCATCAAATGCATAGGGAATATCAAAGTATTAAATGCAATTAACTAATTACTCCCCCTAAATTAATTCTCCCTTTAAACACATGACCTACTTAGAAAGACGTCTCCCCCTAAGATAAATCTCCCCCAAACGAAGATACGATAATAATAGGATTAGATACCATTTCTCCCCCTATCATCATTCTCCCCCTTTTTGTTCGGGAATAGGCAAAGGATAAAGAACTAATAAACCGCATGTGAAAGCTTAAAGTGATAAGACATGAAAGCATATGGGCAAATAAAAGCAAGGCAAAGACAAAAAAATATCATATATATATATATACTTTAAATATACCAATAAGTACTTGTATATATAGATAGATATAAACACACACATGACACAAAATACAATAAGTTTGCACACTCGTATGGCAAAAATGTGTCGTATGGAAACGGAAGTGTAGGGGTGTGTACTAGCAACAATTAAATTTAGACCCAAACACTTAATAAACGTTCACGGAGTTCTCATTTGATTGCAAACTTCATCACATTGAAATATAACCTCATGTGACAATATAGATTGAACTCAATGAACAAACATACACAATGCATACAAGCCTAGCATGATGATGATTCTACAAACCAAATAGAGTCATGACATTAAAGACAACTAGGATAAACGGACATTGTGCAAACCGTTGATATACCATGCAATTCTCCCTCAATGAGCATATATTCTTTTGTTTTTGAATGAATATATCAAACAAACATAGGCCTTGGCAATTGCTTTTTGTTTAATGCCAAATATTATGTTTTTAGGCCTTTGGATCACGCATTTCTTTTAGATCCAATCAACGGTGGCTTACTACCGCAAAGGATTTAATTCATCCTTTCGGAGCCCTTCCCCGTGCATATATTAATTTATCATGTTTTCATTTTTCACACAAATCTCACATGCAACGGATTTTGACATGCACTAGTCGTCCTAGGTCATAGATATGTAGATGACTAGATTGATAGGAGAACACCTCAAAAAGCTCAAATATAACATGTGACATTAAGATTTCAAAAGAGCTCGTGCATGTGTGAATAGAGGCATATAGAAATAGAATCCATTTAGACAATACAAAATCCAACTACTCCATATAAAACATGGTAAAGAACATTTTAAGGATTGAAAATCTAAACCAAAAGTTCTAGCCACATGGAAGCGTAAACGATAGGATTCAAACACAAATATATGCCACATAAAGTGTGTCAAACTAAAATACACACAAAAAAAATCTTTTTGAGTTTGTAACATTTTTAATCAAAAATAGATATTTACTCAAAAGGACAAACAAAAATCATTTGTATTTTTCATTAAGCTTAAATGAGATAAATAAAACACAAATGATAAACAAAAAATCTTTTTATATTATGCAGTCGATTCAAACACAAAATATAATACAAAAAGATAAACAAGTCATAATTTCTAGCATGTGATATGAAATAAGGTAATGACTAGAAAATGACTAAACAAGCATACATTTAGCATATGAATATGGCATGAAGTACAAAAGCTAAAGTATGCAAACACTAACACATTCATCCTTTAGATTTAGCAAGGGAGGAGGCATGTGTAAGTAAATGAGAATCAAAATCCCTATTTTGTAAGGTAACCAAGTCGGATTTCCTAACCCAAATTAATGAAGAATTACTATCTTGGGGTGTAGGAACGTTAGCTATCGTGGTTACTTTACTATGGGATTTTCTAGGAATTCGTTTAAGATCTAAACAAAATTTCCTAAGATGACCTTGTCGACCACAATGTGTACAAGTAAGAGCATGTCGAAAAGATTTATCTAAGGAGTGATCATTAAATGCATTCCTAGAAGATTCTCCTAAAACATTGGTTTTGACTTTACGGTTAATTTCATTACAAGAATTGAAGCCTAAACCAAAAGTGTCATTTTTAATTTGAACCGTTCCTAACATTTTATCTAGTTTTTCCGAACGACACTCCAAATCAAATTTCACATTACTAGAATCTTTTAATTTATTTTCCAAATCTAAAATTTTAGATTCTAGTAAAACATTTTGCTCTTCAAATGCAAGAAGCTCCTTTTTCAAGGATTCCATTAAACCCCTAAGGCTATCTCTCTCGCCTTCTACAGAGTTAATCTTCTCTTGAAGAGTCCTCTCATGTGTCCTAAGGTCTTCTATTAAGGCACTTTCATCAATGACCTTTACACTCTCTCTTAAACTCGCTTCTAACTTCAAATTAGCTCTTTTCAATTTAATAGATTCTTTATATAATTCATGAAAAGCATTTTGAAGTTCACTCACATAAACCTCTTCTTCATTTTCGCTATCATCAAAAATAAGAGAATCATGTACAATGACCTTGGAAGTGGCATGTGCTATAATTTCATCATCCGATGAGTTCTCATTATCACTCACATGTCTAGCCATAAAAGCCACAAAATTTTTCTTAGTGGGGGAATCGGGCTTCTCTTCCTTATCACTATCACTAAGGGTCGCATTATATGAAACGGGTCATTTACCCTCTTTCCTTAGTTTAGTGGGGCACTCAAAAGCCCTATGGCCATAACCTTCACAACCAAAACATTTATTCGACTCGTCCCTATCAACATCTTCATCACTGGGTTTAGGGATCTTCTCGGCTTTAGAAAACTTCTCGCTTTTATCATGTTTAGAAGATTCAAATTTCTTAAAATCATTTTTAACTTTATCTTTGTTAAATTTAAGAAATTTTCTAAATTTACGAGCAAACAAAGCCATGTCTTCCGAGTCACTATCACTATCGCTCTCTACTACTTGTTTAACCTCTTTGCGGGCTTTTAAAGCAACGCCCTTTTCGATTTTCTTTTCATTTTTAGAGGGAAACATATCTAGTTCATAGGTTTGTAAATCACCTACAAGCTCTTCTAATTTCGTAGAGGCTAAAGTGGGTAAAGAATTTAAAACGGTCACCTTTGGAATAAATCTATCGGGTAGGGACCTTAAAATTATCTTTACTACACGATCGTCAGGTATTTTCTCTCCCAAGTTAAAGGATGAATTAACAATATCAGAAAGTCTAGCATAAAATTTATCAAAAGTTTCTTTTTCATCCATTTTGATAGTTTCAAATTGAGTGGTGAGGTTTTGGAGTTTTGAAGCTTTAACGACACTAGTTCCTTCGTGAGTTAATTGTAAAATATCCCAAGCTTCTTTAGCGGTTTCCCACGTCATAATACGTCGGAATTCATCCGGTGCGACAACGCTAAACAAGGCATTTAAACCTCGGGAATTAAAGTTAGCAAGTTTAAACTCATTTTCAGTCCATCTATCGGCGGGTTTTAAAACACGTTCATTTTCAACTTAGTAAGTTGGTGGGGAATATCCGGTAACAACAGACATCCAAACTCTCTCGTCGATAGATTTTAGTGCTGATCTCATTCGCGCTTTCCAATACGCGTAGTTTGAACCATCGAAAATAGGAAATTTTGAAAATGGGGAAAAATCCATTTTAGCCAAAAATTAAAGGATCTTAACGAAATAATTTATCGTTTTTGGCTCTGATACCAATTTGAAAGACCGCAGTTGGAGAATCCCTGGGTTTTAATAATGGCAAAATTAAAATATAATTTCCTTTTTAAGTAAATGCGGAAGCGTTGTAAAAGTGATGGTCCAACAAATAAACAAAGCCGAGTTTTAATTTCTTCAAAACGAATTACAACAACATAATTCAAGTCCTAGAATTTGCCTAAGTCATGATTAACAATTATCCAAAGTTAGGCGAAACCAAATTAAAGCAACTGACTTGAATAAACCATTTTTACCCAATATTTAATTTAAGTCCCAAATTAAATGTGTGTGATAATTAAACCAAATTTTATCTTGAAATTATCCTAAGCATGAATTCTAATTATTGTGCAAGATAAAATAAACAATGTCACACTACACCGCAATGTACGAGGAAAAACCCACTAACGGGAAAAAACCTCGGGACGGCCCTAGCCTCAAATCCACTAAAAATGGTATTACAAAATACAAGACAAAAGAATTACTTCCTAAACTCGAACCCTCTCAAGCCGTGATGCTTCTTCTTGTATCAACCTCCAATTAGCGGATAACCAACGGAGCTCCACCGTGGTCTCGGACTCTCACCGATCGGGCAATTAGGCACACCGTCACCCTAACATGGAGCCTTTCTCCAAATGGGTAGAAATGAAACGAACTTCTCTTCAATTCGGTGTAGAGAAAAACCGGTGCCAAAACAATCTCTAAGCAATTGATATTTATATAGAATCTTGGATAAACAATTGGGTGTAAACTAGAGTGTGTATGAAATTTTTCTTGAAAGAATTACACTCAAAACATGAACATTTTCCCTAAATAAATTTGCTCTCAAACTCTCTCTAAGAGATGGATATGGAATGGAAAAGTTAGGAAAAGTTATCTTGGAAAATGTGTTTCCCGCACATAATTAAGCATGAAAAAAGTTGGTTGAAAACCAAGTGGAAGAGTGGGGAAAAACTGCAAAAAACGGCCAAATAACTGTTCCCGCTGGAAGTTCGTTCGAACGAACGTGATTCTCGTTCGAACGAGACTTCTAACGAGTGACCAGCCTGGGCTCGTTAGAGGTTCGTTAGATACCTCGTTAGAACGAGCATTCGTTCGAACGACATATCGAACGACATATCAAACGACTGTCCAGTTAGGGTCGTTGGTAAAACTCGTTCGAACGAACCTGGTTCGAACGACAAAACTCGTTCGAATGAAATCTGGTTCGAACGAAAAAAACTCGTTCGAACGACACTTCTAACGAACGACCAGAAAGATTGAAAAATTTGATTTTGGCCCAGAAACTTTTATATACTTATTTTTAAGTTTCTAATTGATTCTTTCTGAAAATAAAATGCAGTTTTTATTAACCTAACACCCAATACATATTGTTCCAAGCTCCTATATACATATAATTACATTCATACCTTGGGAGCATGGAACCTTAGATGATGACGTAGAAACGAGGCACACAAACTGGCATTTTGATGAAGCTTTAAGTTCTTTGCCGCTACGTCTTCAACATACACTTCATAGGCTTGTGAATATTACAATAAATACTATCCTATGAATAAATGTTTTTGTCCGGAATTGAGCCAAAACTATATATGGACTCAATTGGAAATTTGTGTCCTTACATACATATATATATATATATATATTCACGTCTCGTATAAATACGATATACTATACACATCTAGTATATCCATACTTATATATCACACACTATATAAGTATAATCACCATCCCTCAGAGCTATAACTCAATGGATGTAGTCTCTCAATGCTATAATCTTTCAACAAATTACTCACGTACTAGCCTGGGTACCAGCGGTTAGACTCTCACACCGACTTGGTAAAAACCAAATCGCAACGTATGGGAAGAGGTAATAGTTTCTCACAAGAAATTAGAACGAAACATACCCACCACGTCTCACCCCTGATAAAAATATCACACAATATAAAAGTGAATACTATGACCTAGGGACTATACGCTCCCTGCTCCTCAAGCCAAGGGCCTCACCCACATCGCTCAACTTCCCATGATAGCACTAGAGGGCTATGCTTCACATAAATACATCATTCACACACAGATATATTCATAATCATATCATATATATACTATTTCTATACCCGTATATATATATATATCATTAAATCCGGCTATCATGCCTATCTCTCGTGGCATTAGCCCAAAATCCCATTTTTACCAATTCAAAATAATCGATAAGTATACACACAAATTATTTTAATCCCATAAGTATTCACTCACTTATGATATAATATCACATTTATTACTTCTGAATATTAGCTTATCAAGTCTAGCTAGTACTCTTAAATCATCCTATTCTCACCTTAGCACGTCTAGCTTATCACGCCCATTCCATCACTGGAATCGTCAACTTGATACAAAATTTTTTGGTTGGTCATCTCGGACCAACCTATTTCCATCTAGGAGTGGTGCACCCGGAGACAATCTCATTGTGTCTGACCTAACACAAATTCCCACTCATAATATCTCACCTTAAGTGGTAATTTCTATTCCCCTTCTTTCCCTGGGGTATACCAAAGTCTCGACTCTTGCACTTTTTGCCACAGTGCGCATTTATGGGCCCGTTTGTCTTATAGAGATTAACATTTTTTTTACGCGCAAGTCACTCTCATCAATCAATTAAGTAAGACTCCGCTCAACTTTCACACAATAAATGGGATATTCCTCTTCTCAAGAGATATCTTTTCAAATGGCTTTCCATAGCCTTTCAACCCATCTCGGGTGTGCCAACTCTCATTGTACACATATACTTGGATCATCGTCATTCTCGCATGACATTCAATCCATCATGCCATTCTAGCTTGTTTGTATCTTCCCCACAGGCATATATTCAACACATTTATTTCCATGTCCTCCTACCTCAGATGATTTGAAATCAACTAACTAGGGTTGCCACACACCCTATAATCCGTGCATATTTGCACAACACTGAAAACGTCACACATTTTCCTTAAAACTGGCCTCACATTCTCGACATGGCTATAACACATGGGTATTCTTAATCACCTCATAAATCAAAATTTATTTCTCCTTAACGTCGTTCCACCCTTCAACTCGTAGTGAGAAGGAAAATTTTCAGTGCTCTCTCACGCCACTACTGACTCCACTGGCCTTATACTATATAATAACTCTCAGCTCAGAGTGTTTTCTCCACACATACATTTATCTCATTCAAAACTGATGCTCTAGCATCCATCAACGTCTCACTAATCATGATGTTTACTAAGATTCATGCATATCTCATCACTCAATAACATTCAAATAAGGGACTTTCCCCAATGCACTGTTACTCAGCATTGGCAGTAATCCAATTCCATAAACTTCAAACACATACCCGAAAGTCTCAAAATCCTATCCCCAAACATATAAATATAAATATTAATATAACCATGCGCTCTCCCTATCACCAAGTTCTGAGCGCTAAATCAACTCCCATGTCTATAAAGGAGTGATATAACCATGCACTCTCCCTATCACCAAGTCCTGAGCGCTAAACATAATAATGAGCGCAATCTCTTCGCTCGATAATAAACCTAATATATCTCAAATCACATCAATGAAGTCCCTACACACCGAGATCAAATATTTCGAGAGAACTATACTCTCCAAAGTCTCCATTATGAAATAATATAAATGCTAGCTCAACCCATCCTACTTTGGAATAGCAAACACGATAGCCTTGTAATATCAGCCCACTATCGTTCTAACCAGTCCGTATTAGGATAATATCATACTCGTATAACACATCACTAGAACGAGTAATCGCAATAAAATATACTACTATGCCTACACCCGCTTCCCCAAGCTTGAAACTAAATATAACCCCGCTACGTGGTGAAAAATATAACAATGATATCGGTATACACACCAAACTCGTCTCACACGCGAACCTAGTGCTAATCAAAATAACGTGACTCACTCGTGTCACATAAAGCATGTCTCATTCACCGGAGAATAAAACTCATATTTTAACCTTGCCAATCACCCTGGATTTTCCAATGGTTCCTGGACATGACATGCTTGTCCGAACTGGCCAAAAAACTATCTTAATCATCGCCCTTACTAGGCACCAAACTCTTGTCCCTTTTCTCACTTTGGACAAAATCAACGCATGAGGTCCCACTCTCCATATAAAAATACCTCTTCATATAATTCACTTATCTCCGGTCACGCTGACCATATTAGGGTTGTCCTTCTCTTGGACCCTGGTAGCCTCGACCCTGATGGCTAGCCTTATTATTCCCTTAGCTCCGCTGGCCCTAAGGAACACAATATTATCTTTAACAGCCCTAACTGAATTCACCATCATTCGGTAAGAATTCAGCTATCTGAATTATTTAAATAGGTCCCCCGATGGGTCTCCCAAGTGTGGTATTTTTCTAGAACCGTTACATCTAGTCTTACTCCCTTACTAATTTCTCCAATTCTTTCAGCTCCCTACACAAAGAAGCATTAATATCCTCATTGTCAAGACATGACATAGCTGCCACCTGCTTCAACCTTCTAAGAAGAACTTCTCATAAGTGTTGGTAACTCCTCTTATGAGTCCATTACCTACTTAAGAATTCTTTTCTCCATTATACCTACCTCATCAGGTACAAAGTTCACTAGACAAGGCCTCTGTCTAGCCCTCCTATGATAAGTTCAGAATTTTCATTTACATCTCTTTCTGAACAGAAGATGAAGCAATTTTCGATCAAACTATACCTAAGATCATTTCGCTGGCATAATATTTCACTTCAAAAATGTGGTTGTTGACTCCCACCATTATAAGTTTGCTCCTACGACCCAAGAAAAAATTTACCAAAAATTTTCATTTTCGGGTATACTACACCCTGCTATATACCCAAGCCTCTGGATATCTTACATCCTTTAGCTAACATGCAAAATCTCTGCATTTCTTAGAATTTCAAAGAATGGTCCTCTTCAAAGACCCAAATGACAACATTGGGTGAGTCTAATTTGGCACCACTTGTACTATAGCGGCACTTGAAAAATATATACTATACCCTAGCAGTCCTTACATCCCCAACTTCTCGAGCAACAATAAGGGTGACCTCGACTACGGTCATTATCCCCGAAATATTTTACATCTTCAACTGATCCCTACCTCCTGTTGTTCTCCCAACTTCCCTCACTGGTCGTCCTCCGTTGTTAAGCAAACAAACACACTCGAACGCATAATAGATTCACTAAAACCATACACTATAGTAGGAGAACGAAATTTCACCATAGGAATCAACAATCCTAAACATAGGGCTCTATATCAATTAGAAGGCAACGCTGGAAACGTAGCACGTCCATACATATTCTTAAGGAACCTAGAATCGGATGCTCTGATACCACCTGTGACACCCTGCCTAATAAAATACCGGGTGATAAATCTTATATCAAATTAAGCAGGAATCTCAAATGGTTTCATTCTCACCATCTCTATCGAAAACCATTTAATTACTAATAACCTATTAAGCCTGGCGTTGAATTTTAAACTTTCTAATCTTTTTAACTAAAACACTTAAGTAAATCCATCCATACAAAAATGTGAACAACAACTAAAATAAATAAATACTAACTAATAACTCTCGGTAAAACATTTATACCACCATATCGAATGGGCACGAACTAAAATGCTGGAAATAAAACAAATGCCAATAGTTAAGCAATATGCCTGAAAATTACAACAATACCTACTATCTAGATCACAAGGATAGAAGCATCTAAATAATTTTCTGCCAACATCCACAGATGCGGCAGCAACGTCTGACTCGAAACAATAATCATCCAGGCGTCCCTGTGTCTGGACACCTAATAAGTATAACAAAGGAGAAGAAAAATAAAAATGGATACGAGTCAGAGCCCAAGTTTTGAAAACCATTTTACCAAGTGCTTAACATACTTTAATATTTAAAATATGATACTCTGCATATTTAAACTGGTTTTGCACTCACATGAGATACCCCTCACCTCTCCTCTAATAATGTGCACCTAACGCATGTATTTTAAAACACCCTAGATAATCTACCCCGCCTAACTAATCTCTCACAACAACTAAATCATCATACGCTATCTGAAGTCCCGCGTATATAACATACTAAGCTCTCGCGATATCTTATTCCTTATAATCCATCACTTAACATATATCCATTTATTATAAATAACCTTCACTAGTTATTACAATATTCACATTTTAGTGTTATTAACCCGTATATAATATTCTCATCTTTATATACAAATATAATATATTTATTTCCGATTTTATACTCTCTGATGATCCATAAATTATTTTACAATACAATCTTTATTCTGTCCATATATATATATATATATATATATATATATATATATATATATATATTCACATCTCGTATATATACAATATACTATACACATCCAGTATATCCTTACTTATATATCACGCACTATATAAGTATAATAACCATTCCTCAGAGCTATAACTCAATGGATGATGTCTCTTAATGCTATCATCTTCCAGGGAATTACTCACATACCATCCTGGGTACCAGTGGTTGGACTCTCACACCGACTTAGTAAAAACAAAATGACAACGTATGGAAAGCGGTCATAGTTCCTCACCGGAAATGAGAACGAAACATACCCACTGTGACAACCCGCTTACTAAAATAATAGGTGGCCAGCCCAATACTCCAATAATCACAGGAATCATAGATGGTCCATTCTTAGCATCACTGTCGATTAAAATAATAGTATGAGATAACCACCAATCATTTTAGAAAACGGACTGTCAAATTTAAAAATTTAAAAGTAAAAGAAAAACTCTTAGACAATCCCATTTGTAAAAACGGTGGGTATCAAAAAAATCGATGAATGAAGTATGACAATACAATAAATAATCACCGAATAAGCTGTCGGTGCACAGACCAATACAAATAATATATCGAGTATTACAATTCAATATTTACAATATAATGAATGAGTGCAATACCTTGGGCAAACACGCCGGAATAAATATACTGAACATAACTAGAGTACAGTAGAAAGGAGCGTCTACTACAAGTATCCTACAACATCCGCAATATGCTGTAGCTCCATGACAACTGGAATGGGATATGTAAATACGGGTGTCCATGCGGAAGAGCACCTGTACGGCAAGGAATATATGCAGAAACAAAGAAATATAGATACGGGTCAGGGCCCGGTTTGATGATTACCATGTGACTAAAATGCATGACAGTTAAGTGCGAATTCTCTCGCAGATAACAATAATATTTCTCACCTCTCAATCTAGAAGCAACCTAGCGCAATATCGTGAGATGTTCTAGTTAACCCTAAATACTAAGGGCTAACTTCTCCCCAGTCTCAACACTATGCCCTATTCGTGTGTGGGGTGTCTCGCAAAGCGAAATCCAAATAAGGAACACCCCCGATACACTACTACTTAGGCAAGGTTGATCGTCGAGATCCATTAGATCCTTAGCACGAAATAATCAACAAATGTATGTGTGTGCATAAGTGTGGGAGGTCACATCTACAGCTACTCAAGAAATATAAAAATAAACCCATCCATCATCTAATGGCACAATTCCTAATTCTTTCTTTAGGAATATACATATAAATGGTACAACATTTTATCAAACGTTTACCATTCTACTTTCATCATATACTATTTCATTTCGAAATTCCATTCCTTATCAGGAAATAAAATCATAGTTTATATGCTCTTTATGGCATTATATCTCAATTATACATTTGTAAAAATCTCTTCCTTATCAGGAATATAATCATCATTATATGCTCTTTATGTCATTTCATCGTGCTCTTTGTGGCACTTTCTCATGCTCTTTATGGCATTTCATTGTGCTCTTTATGGCACCCATTATACATCAAGTCCAACTTGATTCAGAATAGTTATAATCATATATATATATAACGATTCTAATACCGCCCGACCGGGTTTCCCCATTGTGCGCGCCCCTAAATGTCTATCATCTTCCAGGGCCTATCATCAAGACAACCTGGGATCCTATCGAAACGTCGGGAAGCGGCCATGTGCCTGCGGGATAGTCAAGATCACACCCGGAATCTCCTAACCAGCGCAGAAAAATATACAATCACAAACGCTCACATGGACTAGGGACTATATCCACCCTGCATTCATTAGCCAGGGGGCTTCACCACAACGTGCGCGACTTCCCTTATGATAGCGATTTAGAGAGGTGTGTATCCATAAATTAACATTTATGAAAAACATTACTTTTTCCATTTTGAAAACTTCCAATTTTACTTTTCCAAAAATCATTCATTTAGCCATTAAGCACCAAGTTTTAGAATGTGCAATTCATTCTTATTAAGTCATATTTTATTAATGACCTAAGACCCAAAGTGCCACTAACCTCAAAATAGCCTCGAAGAGTTCATATAATTTCATAAACCCTCAAAGTGAGTCTCCATGAAGGAGTGTCTACCAAAGGCTCAACATTAATATTTTAACTTCCAATTTATCTTTAGGTTAACCTCCTATATCATTCGGACATTAACCTATACAAACTAGCCCTCGGGTAAACCCAAATATCCACTCTTAGCCTAGGACATTAGTCTACCCAATACAACCCTCTAGGACTCCCCATTACTTCCCAAAGGAAGGTTCCTAAACCTCGAACCTAAAAGAAAAGAGCTAAAACAAAACTAGAAAAATCTCACCTTTTCAGAAGTGGTAGATCGATCGACCCCCGACCGTCGATCGATCGAAGGCCTCGATCGATCGATCCCCCAGGCTCGATCGATCGATCCTGGCGGACAGCTTCTTCTCCGAGAAGCTGTTTCGGCCATTAACGAGCCATCCAAGCTTCTACCCGCTATTTCACCCAACCACAACAACAAATACTACTACAAAATCATTTCTACACATCAAATAACCAATTATTTCTCTTCAAATCAAATTAAACTATAAGATTTAGGATAAAACCCCCAAAATCAACCAAAACCCATTTATGGTTTAAACCTCCCAAAACTTAACTACACATGCAGATTTATCACATTAAATCAATATCTAGCAAGTAAGAAACTTGCCTCGAGGTTCGTAGTCTCGGAACACCTCCGGTAGCGACGAAATCCGGCCCAAATCTTCCATTTTCTCTCTTTCTCTCATTTCTCCCAACTCTCTCTTCTCTCTCTCTCTCCTTTGGCTTCTCTCACACAAATGAAGAAAAAGAAAGGGGGGTGGGGGACTTATACGGGTCTCAAAACATAAACCCCCCACTTTTAATTGCTAATACACCACTAAAATGACTCGTAGCCACTAATTGAGTCATAACCCCTTAAACATGCCCGAATCTCAAAAATTACAACGGGGCACTTATTTCGACTATCTCGGCAATTCTAAAAACAACCGTACCCCCTATTTTGGCATTCGGGAAGTGTGAACTATTTTGTGTTCCAATTCCATTTTAATTCATTAATTTTACCCAATTCATATATAGGTCATAACCGTCGTTTTACATATAACGACGCAATAATACACAATATAATGCCATTTACCTACTCATAACGGTAAATAGACAAAACATAGTAAATATTATCCCTAAGTCTCACGGAAAATAATATTTACTTCAACATTCCCTATTTTATAAAATTAGCCCATCAGGAAAAATAGTACAAAATAGTCGCTCAAAAACCTGGGTTGTTACATACTCCCCCCCTTAAAGGGGAATTTTGCCCTCAAAATTGAGGCATAACCCATAACCTTATAAAGGGTATACTATACCAAAAACCGTGCTATCATACTAGCAAACCCCTCTACAGTGCAGCGTCCCCATAGGACACAGACTAAGGTCATCACTATTGATCTCAATCTACATTCTCATGCTATAACATAGCACTAATTCGTTCCTGAGGAACTATCGATCCTACCCTTCTACTACGGGAGGAGATACCCACACAATCTCGGCACAAATTGCCTTACTTTTCGAAACACGATACACCCTTACTAGGGAATAACTACACTAACTTACAATCGCTAACCCCAACACAACTTACTTCTATTCTCATTGGCGTAGCCCTTAAAAGTCTACTTGATCAATGAGCCCAATCTTTAAAGAAATGTTCCCGGACCACTCCCAGTCCAAGGAATATACTATTCGCGGTTTCCATTCCAACGAGTAGACAAGGCACACTGCCAACTATACTAGGCTACACACGACATCATGTTTATCGAAACCGATCTGAACTATTGTACGGAAATTCGATCCATAAAAACTACTACTCCGATCTCTCCTTTAAATCAAATCCACCCCTCCACTTACGGGTGGTAGGATCTACCCCATATCCCTACGGTTCCTATTTCTTCCTGGAAACTTTACCAGTACCTTGACACGAATATCTCGTCTCAGTTCACCACCATTGCTAGGAATCGCATACAGTTTTAAAACTCCACCACACAGGGCTGGGAGTACTCTCATGTACTTAGTCCGCCCGTTTCCATTGAGTAAGCAGCGATTTGTCTAATGATCCACAGTTTTCTCAACTAGAATCATGAGCGCTGCATTATCAGCAATTCAATAAAAATGTCCACGGATATACCCGTCCTCATTCCACATTACTCTCTACACACAAGTAGGTGAAAGGGTCAATCATGGACATGAATGCTCTTACAATAGCGTCCCCTCGGTTAAGCTCACTCCACTTGGCATTCCATGCCACGAATAAACTCTCCGACAATTTTTCCACTCGGTGCCTATACTACTCCCATCCGCATTGCCTTCGCGAAAGGGAATATCCTATCGATAGTCCTTCACGATCACAAACTTGTTATTCGTGAAAAGACCCAAATTCCTGCCCAGGAAGTAGTGCCTCTAATTCTTTAAGGCAAATACTACCGCTATGAACTTTAAATCAAGCGTGGGATGACACTTCGTAAAAGTGTGAGACACACGAACAATAGGTCCATGCTCCCGTATTAATACTTCCCGTTCCTGGTAGACTCGTTCGTTAAATTCACTCTCGATCATAACAACACGAGTGCAGGAGAGAAAGTCAGCTTATATTTCAACTCCTCAAAAGGTAGGTTACCAATGTAACACTCTATCTACGAGAGGCCCCACCACTAACGGTCTATCGTTCCAAATAGCTCGAGATCCCATACTTCTCGTCTAGGGACCAAATCCTACCTAGAGGTAATCCCACAAACCTATTGTGGTCAACTCCCAACCATCTTCCTAAAATAACGTCCCATGCCCTAAGGGCCTAGCGTCCTAAGAATCCTAAAGTCAGTCTATCTATCCTAGTCTAGTCGTATAATATAATACTAAATATATCCCTAGGGTTCAAGACCTTTCCCAACTTCCGACATTAGCTCGGTTTCATGCATGGGACGTCTCGCCGAAGCAAAATTCAAACAAGGAACCCTGTCGTTACACTACTACCTCGCATTGTCGGTCGTCGAGAAGTAACGGTCGAAGACACGTGATCGGGATTGACGAAATCCTAACTCGAAACTCTACTAATACATATTTACGTCTACGTCCTACCATATCAATCGACTGAGGCATTTACTTTCAGTAAGATGCCACCAATACTTTATCCCAAAATACACATATACCTCTATACAAATGACCTTCTAATTAAGGCACAACCGTAAGTCTCTATCGGACTTTCATCATCTTAGTCTTCCCCACATCGATCAGAGGAAAACTATCATAGTGCTCATATATCGCACATAAACTTAGCCCTTAATCACTCATATACGTGATTCTTAGATAAACCTTCCAACCCAGCACATGACCATCAGAAAAAGAAAAGAAAGAACAGAAAAGAAAATGCACATCTCTCCACTCCTAACGTCGTTAAGGTTCATGCGTGGAGCGTCTCGCCGAAGCGAAATCCAAACAAGGAACCCTTCCACACAATCCCCTTAACTAGCCGGTCGTGGAGATAAGGCACATCATACACAAGCAAGGCAAACAAAAAATATAAAAGCAAAAATAAAGGAAACTATCTACATACCATAAACCACCTCTATAAAGTCTCAACCTGTATCCAGGAGAGATATTATAGAACAACTGGTTCTTCTCTAGAACTAGAAATAGGATAACCTCACGATCTATTCGCTTTCTATCTCACCAACCAATCTAAGAATATCTCTACTCGTATAACATATATAATACAAGTAGCACGTACCACACATATCACCACTCGGCCCATAACGAGTGAAAAAGGAAAATACAGAACTTCCCTATGATGGAAGCCATATAAATATACTTACAATATATAAAAATATGTACCAATACTATCACAAGCTCGATATACACACCCTAATCTAGGACTAACACCATACTACTCCATCTTACCTTGAGGAATGCACCACTCGCACCCTAGTTGGAAATTCCACCAACATACTAGCCAACCTCCTTGGCTACTATCAATGGTTCCAAGACACGTCATTCTAGTCTGAACCGAACCAAACTACTTCCATCAATGTCTCAACTAGGAGTCCCATTCTTGCCGGTTATCTTCAATCGACAAGATCAGAACGCATAGTTCCCTTGACTTCTTCAGTAAAGAGAACATTCTGCCAGCCTCCCCGACCTTAGCTCCACGAGTCTTCCCCGGGTGGATGTCCACCAATGGGGTCTCATGAACACTACTTCTCCAGAAGTGTTTCCAATAATTACTTACGAGCCTAGCATTTCCACTGAAAGGCTCTCTCTATGGGCAAAACATTCTGCCCCACCATAAAGAGGCAACTATCATTTCCGCCACTTGAACCTTACTCTAATGGGTGAAAGGTTTTCTTCCAATCCTCACACCTGGGCACTCCTATACCCATCTCTTAGGCTAAAACTCTCGGCCTCACGTTCTCACCGAACGAGGTTACACTTCCTTTATCCAACCGAACTTCAACATCTGGTCCTTGTTAAGGACCTCTCAGCTCCGAATTGAAATTGCTTGGAGTCCCAAGCATAGTACCACTCTCTACCGACAACGGTACTTGGGAAAACCATTTTCACCGTACTTAGTAGTCACGGCAGCAATATAAAATAATGCTACAAAGGGAGAGACCTCCAAACCGGTCCATATTCCCGACCACAACCTACATCTTATTGTAATCCCATCTTATGACGCCTTCACAACGGCCTTCCTCAACGCCCTTCAATTAACGACTTACAAGTCTCACACGAACGCGCAGAAGATCTTCGGGGTTCTCATACCATAGCAGGAGAACGAAATCTCACAAGAGAATTCAACGACCTTATTCCTAAGGCTCTACATCAAACAGAGAGAAATGCAGAAGACGTAGAACATCCGCACAGATTCCTAAGGACTCTAGAACCTAATGCTCTGATACCATCTGTGACAACCCGCCTACTAAAATAATAGGTGGCCAACCCAATACTCCAATAATCACAGGAATCATAGATGGTCCATTCTTAGCATCACTGTCGATTAAAATAATAGTATGAGATAACCACCAATCACTTTAGAAAACGGATTGTCAAATTTAAAAATTTAAAAGTAAAAGAAAAACTCTTAGACAATCCCATTTGTAAAAACGGTGGGTATCAAAAAAATCAATGAATAAAGTATGACAATACAATAAATAATCACCGAATAAGCTGTCGGTGCACGACCAATACAAATAATATATCGAGTATTACAATTCAATATTTACAATATAATGAATGAGTGCAATACCTTGGGCAAACACGCCCGAATAAATATACTGAACATAACTAGAGTACAGTAGAAAGGAGCGTGTACTACAAGTATCCTACAACATCCGCAATATGCTGTAGCTCCATGACAACTGGAATGGAATATGTAAATACGGGTGTCCATGCGGAAGAGCACCTGTACGGCAAGGAATATATGCAGAAACAAAGAAATATAGATACGGGTCAGGGCCCGATTTGATATGATTACCACGTGACTAAAATGCATGACAGTTAAGTGCGAATTCTCTCGCCGATAACAATAATATTTCTCACCTCTCAATCTAGCAGCAACCTAGCGCAATATCGTGAGATGTTCTAGTTAACCCTAAATACTAAGGGATAACTTTTCCCCAGTCTCAACACTATGCCCTATTCGTGTGTGGGGTGTTTCGCAAAGCGAAATCCAAATAAGGAACCCCCCCGATACACTACTACTTAGGCAAGGTTGATCGTCGAGATCCATTAGATCCTTAGCACGAAATAATCAACAAATGTATGTGTGTGCATAAGTGTGGGAGGTCACATCTACAGCTACTCAAGAAATATAAAAATAAACCCATCCATCATCTAATGGCACAATTCCTAATTCTTTCTTTAGGAATATACATATAAATGGTACAACATTTTATCAAACGTTTACCATTCTACTTTCATCATATACTATTTCATTTCGAAATTCCATTCCTTATCAGGAAATAAAATCATAGTTTATATGCTCTTTGTGGCATTATATCTCAATTATACATTTGTAAAAATCTCTTCCTTATCAGGAATATAATCATCATTATATGCTCTTTATGTCATTTCATCGTGCTCTTTGTGGCACTTTCTCATGCTCTTTGTGGCATTTCATTGTGCTCTTTATGGCACCCATTATACATCAAGTCCAACTTGATTCAGAATAGTTATAATCATATATATATAACGATTCTAATACCGCCCGTCCGGGTTTCCCCATTGTGCGCGCCCCTAAATGGCTATCATCTTCCAGGGCCTATCATCAAGACAACCTGGGATCCTATCGAAACGTCGGGAAGCGGCCATGTGCCTGCGGGATAGTCAAGACCACACTCGGAATCTCCTAACCAGCGCAGAAAAATATACAATCACAAACGCTCACATGGCCTAAGGACTATATCCACCCTGCATTCATTAGCCAGGGGGCTTCACCACAACGCGCGCGACTTCCCTTATGATAGCGATTTAGAGAGGTGTGTATCCATAAATTAACATTTATGAAAAACATTACTTTTTCCATTTTGAAAACTTCCAATTTTACTTTTCCAAAAATCATTCATTTAGCCATTAAGCACTAAGTTTTAGAATGTGCAATTCATTCTTATTAAGTCATATTTTATTAATGACCTAAGACCCAAAGTGCCACTAACCTCAAAATAGCCTCGAAGAGTTCATATAATTTCATAAACCCTCAAAGTGAGTCTCCATGAAGGAGTGTCTCCCAATGGCTCAACATTAATATTTTAACTTCCAATTTATCTTTAGGTTAACCTCCTATATCATTCGGACATTAACCTATACAAACTAGCCCTCGGGTAAACCCAAATATCCACTCTTAGCCTAGGACATTAGTATACCCAATACAACCCTCTAGGACTCCCCATTACTTCCCAAAGGAAGGTTCCTAAACCTCGAACCTAAAAGAAAAGGGCTAAAACAAAACTAGAAAAATCTCACCTTTTCAGAAGCGGTCGATCGACCGACCCCCGACCGTCGATCGATCGAAGGCCTCGATCGATCTATCCCCCAGGCTCGATCGATCGATCCTGGCGGACAGCTTCTTCTCCGAGAAGCTGTTTCGGCCATTAACGAGCCATCCAAGCTTCTACCCGCTATTTCACCCAACCACAACAACAAATACTACTACAAAATCATTTCTACACATCAAATAACCAATTATTTCTCTTCAAATCAAATTAAACTATAAGATTTAGGATAAAACCCCCAAAATCAACCAAAACCCATTTATGGTTTAAACCTCCCAAAACTTAACTACACATGCAGATTTATCACATTAAATCAATATCTAGCAAGTAAGAAACTTGCCTCGAGGTTCGTAGTCTCGGAACACCTCCGGTAGCGACGGAATCCGACCCAAATCTTCCATTTTCTCTCTTTCTCTCATTTCTCCCAACTCTCTCTTCTCTCTCTCTCTCCTTTGGCTTCTCTCACACAAATGAAGAAAAAGAAAGGGGGGTGGGGGACTTATACGGGTCTCAAAACATAAACCCCCCACTTTTAATTGCTAATACACCACTAAAATGACTCGTAACCACTAATTGAGTCATAACCCCTTAAAAATGCCCGAATCTCAAAATTTACAACGGGGCACTTATTTCGACTATCTCGGCTATTCTAAAAACAACCGCACCTCCTATTTTGGCATTAGGGAAGTGTGAACTATTTTGTGTTCCAATTCCATTTTAATTCATTAATTTTACCCAATTCATATATAGGTCATAACCGTCGTTTTACATATAACGACGCAATAATACACAATATAATGCCATTTACCTACTCATAACGGTAAATAGACAAAACATAGTAAATATTATCCCTACGTCTCACGGAAAATAATATTTACTTCCACATTCCCTATTTTATAAAATTAGCCCATCAGGCAAAATAATACAAAATAGTCGCTCAAAAACCTGGGTTGTTACACCCACCATGTCTCACCCCTAATAAAAATGTCACGCAATATAAAAATGTACGCTATGACCTGGGGACTATACGCTCCCAGCTCCTCATGCAAGGGACCTCACCCACATCGCGTAACTTCCCATGATAGCACTAGAGGGCTATGCTTCAAAAAACATATCATTCACACACAGATATATTCATAATCGTATCATATATATATATATATATATATATATATAATATCAAATCCAACTATCATGCCTATCTCTCGTGGCATTAGCCCATAATCCCATTTTTACCAATTCATATTAATCAATAAGTATAGACACAACTTATTTTAATCCCATAAGTATTCACTCACTTATGATAGAATATCACCTTTATTTATTTTGAATATTAGCTTATCACGTCTAGCTAGTATTCTTAAATCATCCTATTCGTACCTCAGGATTTACTCACACACATATATATATATTCTACCCATACATACATAATCGGCATATATATTATAAACGCATAAATATATGTGTACGAACCCGGCGAATAATTCCCCGAATGTCGTTCATCCTAAACAATCTTAAAATTTATACCTAGGATTTCATTCCCACAAATCCCAAGGGTGATACATCACTCATTTCATCATCTAGAGGTCCTCACCCTCTATATAGGATCCCCTACCATTCATCCCCAAAAGGAATTCTTCTCCAATCCTTTTTGGTCCAAGAAAATCTCTCAAATTTTTCAATCAAAACCGAACCGAACCCATTACCTTAAAAACGAACCGATCCAGTTCCAAATAAACGAACATAATTGATTTTACCAAAAATGAACCGGTCCGAATGTGTTTAGTTCGGGAGTTCCTCTTCTTATCTAACTCTGAAATTTATGGTTTTTACCCTCAACAACCATTACTATAAACATCTACACACTTAGATATACCCAACACACTGATCCATTCTTGGAATTCATCATTTAAGCCAAGAAAATCAACCCTTTTCTTAGTTAAACCCTAACTTTCATTTTTTCTAATTTCTCACCATATTTTACACCATTAACATGGATTTTTAACTTAGATTTCATGTGGGATTATTATCACATCAAAATCATATGAAATCCTTTCCCCAAAACCCATTTTTGTGCAAGAATCCCAAACCCAAAATCTTATAGTTTTCATCACCAACTATAATATGAAAAATAAACCAACCAAATCATTAAAGCAAGTTAAACACTTGTCTGGTTGGATAAATCCGACGATCTCGTGCCATAATCTGTTAGAGTTTGGCCCGAGTCTCCTCTTTTTCTCCCTTTTCTTCCTACTTTCTCTTATTTCTTCTTTCTTTCTTTCCTTTCTCTTTCCTCTTTCTCTCGTGCCCTTATAAGAGAGAAATATGGGTTATTTCCTTATTAAACCCAAAATTGACTCCTATGCTTAAATTCAAGTCCCTACAGATCCACAAAGTCCCCGGAACCCAAACACTACCCCCGGGTACTCTATTCTGACTATTTCGACCGTTTCAGAAGCAACAGTGCACTCAAAATCTCCATCCGAGTCACTTAACAAAAATTCTTGTCTTAAACCCAACATAACTCCACACATGTTTTCTGAATAAAATAGCACCACTTATCGCTTTTATTCACCTGCGACATGAAATATAATTATTCCATCTAATTTATTTCAAATTGTCATATTTTAAATTACACCCACTCATGTAATTTAAATATCCATTAAAGTACGGGGTATTACATTATTATCTTGTCGTCACTCAACTAATATACCCGGACTCACTCACTTGGACCAAAAATATAATATTTAGAATTTACTATTCAAATTCTCCTTAATAAATTTTGCACACTTATTAATCTAAGGTTTTCAATTTACTCAATTTCAACCTTAATTCCCTTAGGGATTTTTTTCTCAATTATCCCAATAGTTACTTGTCTCACTTTATGTAAACATAATCTCTACTTTAAGCCTAATGTCCTTATTATAGAACAACAATCACCATCAATCAATCTAGGCAACCTCCAATATAATAACAACTAAAAATAACATTTCTTAAAATTTGCCCCACAAATCTGCCAAAAAAATTAAAATTCCGTTTTGAGGCATTTTAGAGCCGTTTTGGGGGAAACGTATCAAGGAACAAAATTTAGAAAACTTGATTTTCCACGAGGCAACTTGGACAGAATCGCCATTTTTTAAACCAAACGTCGAAAAATAGTTTCTAAAGTGACAGTTTAATTTACCCAATTTCCTAGACTTCTTCAAATTCAAGAAGTTGTTCTACAATTCAACCCTACCCATCAAACCCCAATTTAGATATCAACTAACTCAAAAACCATATCATCTTATCACACCCACTATGATATGAGTAGAAATATGCAATTAATTTAAAAGCAAATTTAACCACTTTCCTTAGGGTTCGTAGGGTCTGAATTTGTTGGAGTATATGATGATTATTTGATGAAGAACTCATACACTTGTTCTTGTTTTTGTCTCCCATGGCTTCTCCCACTTGCACCCGCTTTCTCTCTCTATAAGGGTTTTCTAAAATTTGTTATGGCTTCCACACCCTCTCACTTTTAGGGTTTAATACCTCAATCCTATTTTTAGTCTTGTGGGCTTTATAAAAATGGCTCAAACACTCTTATGTGGGTTTAAATATGCCTAATAATACCCCAAGACCCATTTAATACCCCTGAGGTATTCTTTTTCAACTATTTCTACCCATTCGGACTCAACCGTGCACTCAGAATTGTCGTCCTAATTAATTTATAACACTCTCCAATTTTTTACCTAAAAAAATGTGACACAAAAATCATGTGAACAATAAAATCTCAATTTTCCAAATTAAATAGATCCTCTAATTTAAAATTTTCCAAATCATGAATTTAATTTCTCACAATAAAATAAATTATTTTTCTCCTCAAAATAATCAAATTAAGGGTCCTTGAATTTACGAGGTGTTACATATCGTACCCTAAGAAGCAGGAAATCTCCATTGAACAAATTTATACAGTTTATGCTTCTTTTTTAAAAGACAATTCAAAAAACTCATGGATGCCCTTATCAAAATAAGATAGTCTATATTTAAAACTCAATCCTTTACCTAGACTTGAAATCAGACTAACATATTGAGATATAATTGATTTATGATTTACATTAGCACCTTCAAAGAGGGATAAATTCCTGCTTTTCCAAATATCCCAACACACTGCAATAGGAATACAATTGCCGCGAAATTTAGCATAGTCGTTGTAGGCCTACTTTAATCCACCAACTCAGAAGCATAAATGATATGTTAACTTTATCAAACACTATTCCCATGAGAGCTGAGAATAAATCCCAAATAGGAATTATCTTTGGACAATATAAGAACACATGGTTCGTTGATTCATCACTATTTTGATAGGTTTACATCTAGATCCCATTCTAATTCCCAGTCTTATTATGTTGTCATCAAGGGGAAAACACTTATTAATAATTTTCCACATATTGATTGATAATTTGTTAGGAATATACGGTCCCAAAAGTTTCATAGTACTCTAGATGAGGGGAAATGACTCTTAATATATTCAAAAGCAGATAAAAAATAGAAAGAACATTAATTTTTTGGTTTCCAAATACACTATTTATTGATGAACTACATATGATTGCTACATAACTCTTTAACTGCCACCATTTATTTCAAAATGTGAGAGCCACCATTAGAAAAGTTTCTCTAATTCTTGTATCTATAAGACATAAAAGATGCCCACAAAGAATACTCATAAGATGTTTTCCAATACAGTTTCATACGAGAAGCTTTTGAAATCATGTTAAAGTTAAATAAACCAAGACCACCTTTTAAGTCTTTGCACAAAAACTCCCAATTCGTCCACTGAAGTTTCCACCCTTGGTCCGCACTACCACCCCAAGGAACTTATTAAACATAGTGTGGATTTTATTTACCACTGTCTTGGGAGGTGAAATTGGCACTTAGAGGTAGGAGGTGATAGAGGAGAGGATGTTTTCAATGAGAATATATTTTTCACTAATTGAAAGCATCTTTGATTGTTAACCTTCAATTTCTTATCTCATTGAGGCAATAAGGTTGTAATAATATTTAACCTCGTTCCTAACTTTGAATAAAGGACATCCCAGGTACTTATTGGTAAATCTTTGTATTTTAGACCTCAATACTCATCAACCTTGTTCCTTGATCTCAATGACATTTTAGCATCTAGAGTGAAACTTGTAAATGACGTGTATGATACTGATTAAACCGAATTCGCAAATTTTCAAGTTAACCGTATTTAATCGGTGACAATTTTCAAACCAAATTAATTCATCCCTAAAACATACAACTATGTGTGGATAGATCAAACCAACATAAATAATTGCTGACACATAGATTTCAGGAAAAAAAATCCTTTCGGGTAAAACCTTTTATTTCACTGTAATACTTACAATGATTATAATGAAATCTGCAATGTATTAACCTTAGTAAACCCACATAGGCGGCAACCTAAATCAACAATGGAATTTCACAGCAACTCCACATGAACCATAATTCAGTCAGCCCAGGAAGACCCACGAGTACTTCCTATTGACACGTAGTCCCGTCAGCCCAGTACCCTCAAGTGGCACCTAATCAATAGTAGAGATCTTATCTATAAGAGAAACTTCACAAAGTTGTGTCTTGGGTTCCAAAACAATTCACAAAAATATTGGGACGCTTTGTGAATTGAAAACAAAAAGGATTAAACCCTAAATGAAGAAGAGAAAGTGTTCTGCCGATTTGGAGCGTTTGCAGAAACTAAAACGTTAGGTCTTCTTATCGAAAACAGAGTCGTTTAACACCCTATTTATAAAAATATTAAGGCGGCGCATCGCTCAAACAAAAAGTGCATCTCTCTCGAACGATGACATGCGTCGCTCGAACAAGCTTCGTGTGACGTATCCCTATCGCTTGAACGAGCTCTTCTGTCGCTTGAAACGAAAATAAATAAAAATTAATTTTTTATTTTGTCTTTAAAAATCTGCCTCAACACTTAGAAAAATATTTTTGACGAAAAACTCCGCTCCAACACTTAGAAAATATTTTGTAAAAAATATCCCAACACTCTAAGTGAAATGCTAAGGTACTTAAACACAACCTTACCAAAATTAATCTTGCGGAGGCTTGAATGTTGAAGAACTTTGATATTCGGATCCGTCTTGATGCATGATTGAACTTGAATATATCTTCAACAGTTGTAGCGGTATACGACATATTCAAATGTAAACATGATAATTAAATAATGTCCTTACAAATCCCCCCCACATGTCTATGCTGGTACAAAATAAAAACATATGCATTATCAAATCACAATTCCTATACAAATCTAATACCCTCCCATGAACCCAAAACTGAAAAGGTACTAAACATGCAAGTCTAAAACTTTTCTTCAAAATCTCCAACTTCAAATCTTTAATCTTTTCTCATCATGGTGTGCAAAACATTGATATTTAATGTTCTACCTACACACATGAGATAAAGCAAATACCTTCGTGACACATCGAGTTTGAAGCAAATAAAAAAAACAAACATGGAGTTGTTACGATAAATATGCATAGAAAATATGAATCAATCTATGCTCATGCAAAGGAGGAACCCAAATGCTTCCACAAACAATTTTTTATTTTTCAATTTTTCATACAAAAATGCAAAAATAATTTTACAAAACTCACACACCATAAATTTACAGTAAGACAACCAAATCATGGAAACGGAATGAATGGGTGTGAACATATTCGATAGAAAAATCAATGCAACTATGCATAACATATGTGCACGATGAATATGTGTACTCCTAATGAATGAGTCTCAAAATCCTCCTTAGGTGTCGAAAAATGTGATTTACATGACATCGTCTTAATCTAATTGAAAATCAAAGTCAAACATGATTTTCACATCAATAACGTCTAAAACTACGTAACACTTTTCATGACTTTGTCAGGACGTGCAAACTCGTTTTATATTCCATCCAAACTCCCTCGTGAATAATAATGCTTTTTATTTTTCTTTTGGGGTGACCCTTTTTTGGCATATTTATCTTTTTATTGCTTTTTAATTTTTTTTCGGGCTCTTTTCAAATGGTGGCTTTTACTACGAGTTAATTTTGTACTCTCGCAACCCTTTACTGTGTACTAATCATTTTTAAATTGTACAAATTCCTCATGGGAAACTGTTCTTACATGCACTCCTTTCATTGTCAAGTTTTATCACATATGGTTCGTTTTAAAGACAAAATTGAGATGACAACACTCCAAATAATATGTGATAGACAAGTACAATAATCAAACAAATCCATGCAAGTGTGCATTAAAGGCAAATATGAGTCAAATATGTAGGTAGTAGTCACAAATTACATCCCAATGAATCCAAACATTGTAAATCACAAAAATGAAATGATGATGCATATCAAAACACTATCAAATAGTCACATGGATATGGAATGATGTTGTGACTCGATCATCCTAAATGTCCATTCACAAATGGTGTAAAATACAAATACGAAACTCGTTTTGTCTTTTTTCAAATAAATTTTATCAAAATAATTTTTTTTTTATTTTTTAAAAGTTTTCTAAAAAAAATCTAATACAAAAAGTACACAAGTCATAACACTAGCAAGAATATATCATGAAGCATAACTAGCGTATGACAAACATGAGAACACAATCATCTATATGATATAGAAAGAAAAGAATCATGTGCAATCAACCGAGAATAAACAAGTCTAATATATAGTGCCTCTAAAAGTGATTTTCTAACCCAAATAAGTGTGCAACAACGCATAAGGGTTTTGAGAATCAAGGGAACAATAGATTTTAACTTCCTATGACCTTTTCGAAGATCGAAATAAAAACGCCTAAGGTGACATTTGCTGCCACAATGTGAACATGTGTAAATGGTTGGAACGACACCTATGGGTTGACATTTTCTAATGTCATTGGGATTTATTGACCCTCTAAAACAAATCATTGTCTTAGCTTTAACACTTGAAATATTAGAACATGACGAGACACTACCATTTCTACCAACACTACTCGAGTCTGTCAAATTATTTTTCACCTCCAAAATTTTTTACTCAAGCAAAGAATTAGACTCTTCCAATTTTAGGGACTCATTATCTAAATTTTCAAGTATTACTATAAGGTTATCAGTTCTCCCTTAAAATATGCACACTTATCCCTAAGAGTCTCTTCACGTGCCACAAACTCATCGATTAAAATATTTTTATCCTCTTTGGCACAAACACAAATCCTAGAGCTTTTAAAGTCCTCCAATTTTTTTTTCTAAAAATACGACTCTATCATCACTCTACTTTTTGGAAAATTTTAAAGCAATAAAGTCATGGTCCAAAGAAATAAATTTCTCATGATAAAAATCTCTTTGATTTTGAACCGTTTGCAAAAGATCCATAGCGGATTTAAAACGAGAATTTTATTTTTCCAAAAAATCAATTCTTTTCGCAAACGTCAAATTCAAATTATTTAAATCATCAAAATTCTGACTCGTGTCTTCAAAGGGAGGCATATGATTGCATAAGAGATGCATTGGAAAAATTGAGATTTTTCACAAAATCAATTTTTCAAAAAAAATCAATATCACACAATTTTTACGAAAATAGAAATACACAATAAATTAGTATAACATGCTCTAATACCACTTTGTAAATGACGTGTGCGATAGTGATTAAACCGAATTCACAAATTTCCAAATTAACCTTATTCAATTGGTGACAATTTTCAAACCAAATTAATTCATCCCTAAAACATACAACTACGTGTGGATAAATAAAACCAATATAAATAATTGCTGACAAATAAATTTCAGGAAAAAACCCCTTTCAGGTAAAATATTTTATTTCACTATAATACTTACAATGATTATAATGAAATCTACAATGGATTAGCCTCAGCAAACCCACATAGGCCGTAACCTAAATCAACAATAGAATTCTGCATTAACTCCACACAAATCGCAGTTCAGTCAGCCTAGGAACACCCACGAGTACTCATTATTCACACGCAGTCACGTCAGCCCAGTACCTCCCTCAAGTGGCACCTAATTAGTAGTAGAGATCTTCTCTACAAGATAAACTTCACAAAGTTGTGTCTTGGGTTCCAAAACAATTCACATAAACATTGGTACATTTTTTGAATTGAAAACAAAACGTATTAAACCCTAAACGAAGAAGATAAAGTGTTTTTTTGATTTGCAGTGTCTGCGGAAACTAAAATGTCAAGTCTTCTTATAGAAAATGGAGTGGTTTAACACCCTATTTATAAAAACGTTAAGGTGGCACATCACTCAAACGAAAAGTGCATCTCTCTCTAACGATGACACGCATCGCTCGAATGAGCTTCGCGCGACATAGCCCTGCCGCTGGAACGAAAATAAATAAAAATTATTTTTTTATTTCATCTTTAAAAATTTGCCTCAACACTTAGAAAAATATTTTGACAAAAAACTCCGCTCCAATACTTAGAAAATATTTTGTAAAAAATATCCCAACACTCTAAGTGAAATGCTAAGGTACTTTAAGACACCCTTATTAAAATTAATCTCGCGGAGGCTTGAATGTTGAAGAGCTTTGATATTTGGATATGTCTTGACGCATGATTGAACTTGAATATGTCTTTGACGATTGTAGCATTATATGACATACTCAAATGTAAACACTACAATAAAATATTGTCCTTACAAAACCTCTCTTATGAAGGTTTATTTTCTACCCACGGATGTTGGAGTACTTCATTAAGTTTTTTAAGATTTTCTTGTCCCCTTTACAAAATATTATCACATCAGCAACAAAAGCTAAGTTTCAAATCAAAGAGCTACCACTAGGAAGGTAGAATGTTTTGATAGACCATTTATTCATCAATATATTCAATCCTCTACTCAGGTATTCTGGTGCTAGGATGATAAGACTTGGGGATATTGGATCCCCTTATCTTAGACATCTAGACGATTTTAAAAAATCCATAAGACTGACCATTTATAACTATTAAGAACCAATTGTTAGAGATACATCTCCATACTAGGTCAATCCACCTCCCCCAAAACCAAATCCTCTTAAAACATTAATTAAGAAACCCCAAAGAACTTTATTATAGGCCTTTTCCATATCTAGTATAATAAGCACATTTCCACCATACATTTCTTTCGAGATTATGAACTATATCTTAACAAGAAGCACATTATCTTGAATTGATCTACCTTTAATGAAACCACTCTATTTTGGAAATATGATCATAGGCTATGATAATTTAACTGACAAAAGCTTTTATATAATCTTGTAAGAGAAATTGCATAGGTTAATAGGTCTGAGGTCCTCACATTTCTTTTGAATTTTCACTTTTGGCACTTGCATAATTGCAGTACTAGACCATCTTTGAGGCAGCTCACTTCTAACCAAACAAAAATTAATAACATGAACAAGGCCATCTGTAATTAAATTCCAATAATTTTCATAAAATGATCCTTAAAACCCTTCAGATCTTGGAGTTGTATCTTCACTAAGATCATACACAGTTGAGTACACCTCTTTTTCAGTTACAAGTGCTTCTATGACTTCATTTGTCCCAGTGGAAATAAGTGATGGAATTGTATCAGAGATTTTTCCCCTGTCAACTGTTGAATAGATGTTAATTGCTCCTCAAAGAAGTTTAATATATGATTTTGAATCCCTTGCTTATCTTCCAACAAAATGCTATTATCATCCCTAATTGCATTAATCATCAATTCGTGATGTTTGGCCTTAACAGTAGCATGAAAGAATTTTGTATTTGCATCTCCTAACTTTAATCATTTTATAGAGGACTTTTATCTCCAGTACATTTCATCCAAGCTTGAGGCATCCATAATTCTAACTTTTCCTTAATTCACATTTGTTCTATTAGATTCATTATTTTCTAGCTCATAATTATGCTCCAATTGAAGAATTTCATCCTTCAAATCTTTAACAGCTTGAAAAACATCTTTAAAAGTCTCCTTTTTCAATTCCCCTTTCAATATTTGCAACTTCATAGAAAACAATTTCATCCCTGAAGCATTTGAATCCTCATTCCAAGACTTCATTACTAAATCTTAAAAATGAGGATGCTTACACCACATATTTTGAAATTTGAAAGATATTAGAAGAAGATCTATTCAGGTGTTTAAGCATAGAATTAGGAAACTCTAAATCCCACTGTTGATTGAAAAGTCACTTGTCTAATCTAACCATTATTATCCCATCCTCACTTCTATTATTGCACCAGGTAAATCTAATGCCCGAATATCCTAAATCCTTTAGACCACTATCATCAATTATCTAGTTAAAGTCCCCCACTGCATTATGATTAATGTCATTGCCACCTAGTTTTTTAGCTTGAGATGTAACAACATTAAAGTCCCCTATGACAAGGTGAGGTTTCTCTTCAATATTATTAGACATATCAACAATATTTTCATGAAGCTTTTTTCTCTCTTCCCTTAAGCATTTAACATACATAACTATCAAATACAGATCATACTTCAAACATGGATGACTGGCTTTAACTGTCAATTGTTGAGTACAATCAGCAATATGGTGAACTTCTACATTTTACCTCCATAAAATCCAAATTTTACCATTAATATTACTGCTACAACCTCCAAATCCCCACTTCATCTTAAATTTAGTAATTTTTTGAAAATCAAACTTTGGTTCTATAAGAGCTATAAATGGAATTTTATGAATCTTAGATAAAAGCTTCAGCCTTCTTGATGATTTTTTCTTTGCATATCATCTTATATTCTAAACAATTAACTTAATCATTTAGAATAAGAGGATTAGGATTGAGTGCTACCTTTGATACTGAATCTAGTCAATCTTTTAAACATTGGATCTTGCATTTTAACTTATTTGTGTTGGGTAGAGGATCCACCATCTTAAAGAGCTTTCAACTTTCTCTATTCTTCCTTCTTCTTCTCGTTATAAATATATAATTTTTTTCAATACTTCTAGCAAACAGTTGAAATTATTTTAAAAGGGGAATTTGGTGTTCTTGATCTTCCTTACCATCAATTGCATACAAGTGCAAAGCATCATGGTTTTTATCATAACTTGGGAGATCAGTTGCACTTGGAGATAAATAACATTGATCTATAATCAAAGCTTCATCACATCATAATTCTTGGTTTTGAATCTTGTGGATATGATATTTGATTTTGTTGATTATTTATCTCTTTTCCTTGGGAAAAAAACTTCATAGCATATTCCTCATTTATTTCACTTTTCTCCTTGTCTACTTCTTCTTCTTTCCTTCAATATCATTTTTCTAAGTGGCCAAATAAATTGGATTGTTTACTTTAATAGCCTTGTCCATTTTGCGCTTGTTTGTTCTTCACAGTCTTGTTGTAGATAAGTTCCTTTTTTGGCGATAACTCCAGTGTTTGATGTTTTAAACAGACAGTTATCTTCCTCATGACCCTTTTTGGAACAACTTTTACAATACTTTAGCATGTTTTCTACCATAACCTCCTGCCAAAATCCCTTGTTACCACACCCAATCCAAACTCTCTTTGAGATGGTCTTTATTAAATCCACTTCTACTCAAACTCTAGCAAGGGTTGGTCTATTTATCTCCACAGTAGATGCATTTAGTCTTAATGGCTTCCCAATAAGTTGGGCTATGGAATAGAGAGATGTTTTGAAAAGAAGTCTATAGGGAGATGAAGAAATGTGATCCAAATGGGGGATAGACTACTCTCCTTATAAGGTTTGAAATTAGGTGTCCATTTAAAATCGTCATGTAAACCTTCCAATGTACCTTGCCTCACTCATCGACATTCTTGAAAAATCTTCCTCATAGTTTATTGACCGGGCGGAAAAAGTGTGTTCGTGTGATGACACAATCGTTGTGTGTTTCGCCGCCGCGATACAAAAAAAACCTAAACTACAACTACACTTGACAAGCAAGCACAGCGGTAAGTCGGGTATCGTAAGAAATCCACAGGGAGTGATTAAATTTTAGACTTTAATTGTTTTAAAACTTTTTAGAATAAAAGGGTGTAAAAGAAATAAGAAAAGGTGATGAGTGGTTATGGTGACAAAAGAAAAGAATAAGTTACGCTACACAAAAGTAAAGCGAGGACCGGGATCGCATCCTACCACACGGATCGAAACAACTACTAATTAGAGTTAAGGCTCGAAAGCAATTTAATCGAGCATTTTCAATTAAGCATAAACATCACACAATAAGGAATTTAACCCAAAGTTGTGAGATTAAACATTTAACTGAAAATGGTCACACGCGGATTAAATTCGGATTATCGCTATAAACACTAACGTTGCGTGATAAAGAAAGTTAAACGCATAACAATCCAACTTTAATACACGCGGTTTCAATTAAATGCAATTTTACACGAAACCCTAACTTTCGAGGAACAAATTCGTAAATGGAGGAACACAACCCCGACCCTATTTATCTAAGGGTACATCATGAACTAAACTAATTAACAAACCAATAAACTAATTACAACAAGAAATAAATTAATCTAGGCAAGAAAGTAGAGAAAGCAAGTAAATGAAAGCATGTAAATTAATGGAAGCAAGGAAATAATGAAATACAACTTAAATTAATAAGCTTACATACATCAAAGTGGGAAAAACACCCAAAGTGGTGGAGTAGGGCAAAGCTCCATACAAACCCTAAACTAATGTGAAATGTAAGATATCAAGTCTAAAACGAGATCCCCCAACTTAATACAATGTTTCTCCCCTTATACCCAACCAAAAACCAACTTAAAAATAAAGATTTTCGGACTTTTACTGTAGCCGAATCGATTCGGGAAAGGGCCGAATCGATTTGGAAACAGGGGAAGCAAATATCTGGCATTCTGGTGCAAACCGAATCGATTCGGTTTTGAGTCGAATCGATTCGCAAGCAACGGGCCTGAATGTGCAGCTTTGTCCTGTTTTACGGAAAATGCCGCCATTTCTTCGTTATAGCTCAGAATGAGGCACGGTCAGAGGCTACGCGAAGATAACTCAGAGAACTACAACATCCAAGAATACATTAGGCTAAAAAACCAAAATATAAAATGACTAAAATGCCCTTGAATGTGACCTTGAGTGTACTTTTATAGTAAAAACCATCCTAAAAATGCCATAACTCCATCGATACAACTTGAAATCATGCACCGTCGGCGGCCACGCGAAGAGAAATCAAAGGGATTCAACTTTCGTGAAGAGCTCGGGATTCAAACCCGAATGCTGGAATTACTAAAATGCCCCCGAAGCTGTAAAAGTCGACGAAACATTTCCGGAAAGCGTCCGAACTTCATACTAAGCATCCAAATACCTAAAAAAGCTCAATTAACCCCTGCAAAACATGTTAACATAGAAATCCGAGGTTGTATGGTTAACGAGCATAAGTATAGGGATTAAGATACCCAAGGGGGCTAATAAGGCGTAGGTTAACGGGTGAAATACGCAATATTTGCGTCGTATCACACCCCCTAACTTACACATTGCTAGTCCCTAGCAATGAAATAGGAAACAACAAGAACTACAAGAAAATCAGAAACAGGATACAAGTACAAAATGGGATGAAAAAGTAATAAAAAGATAAGGCCACTTTCGCGGGCGAACGATTGCATTTAGCATATGCAATAAGCCGTTAAACCCCTAGGTTACCCTAGTGGACGAGTGTCGTCTCGTGAGGGTTTTCAGGGATGATACCCACAAACATCACATGGTTTCCTCAAAATATGCCCAACCCAACATGCGACAAACTCAACAACAACGAAAAAGATTTCAAACATGTTATTAGCATATTGAACGAATTTAAGCTAAAGTCCATTGTTATTAACAAGTTGAATGCACCTCATAGATGTGGGAGGGGGGAAAGCACATGCATAGTGTGATTTGGTGAAAAACTTATATAAACCGGATAAACATTAAAGCAAGTATATATTCAATCCTCACGGGCATTACGCTCATCAAGCAAATTCACTCGAAACAGGGAGGTAACACACGGAACATGGGGCTAAAGAGTAAATGTAAATGGAAACTAGGTCGCACACATGTCACAAATGAAGAACGCTATATATAAACTGAAAAATATAATCTCAATGAAAGATACCGCACACTAAAAGAGGCGAAATGCATTTTCACAGATTATCAAAACTATTATGACTTTTAAACTACATCAACCTAAGATCACATAGGACTTTATAGGGTTGTAATATAGGTTTGGGGTTAAGGTACGAAATGAAGGAATGTATGTACGGATTCAAAGTGTTCGGGATGAAAACTCGGGATAATGGAAAAATGCGGGCAATATCAAAAATTGGAAAACAAGTTCCAAAACAAGCATTAGATATATCATCGGGGAGAGTAATCAAAGCTTATTAAACACTATACACAACATTTACAACTTTCTCTTTTTTTTCTTTTCTTCTTTTTCTTTTGTTTTCTTTTTTTCTTTTTCTTCACTTTTTTCACATCACTTTTCTTTACTTTTCAAACTCTCATATGCTTAAATTGCAACCGACATCAATAACATCATTCAATCCCAAGTATCATTCCAAACAAAGGTATGGAAAGTGTATGTATGGGCTAAAACTCCAATTTAGAGTTGGTTATGGGAATTTGGGTTATGGAACGAAAGGCTATATTTAGGCTCAAAGGGTTTGAATAGGGAAACATATATGGTGAGGTGAAGGATAATATGGGTGATATAACAAAGATTGCCTATGATCATTTCACAAAGTTTACGCAATTCTCGAATCAAAACAGTATATGAAAATCATGATCAAGTAACACATTTCAAGTATGAACTCAATTAATGAACGGTCAAATGAAAGAATAGTGAGATTACCAACGAATTCAACGTTTTCAATGAGAAAAGAATAGTGTATACACTCACAAACGACGAAAGGTACAAAGCTTACTCGGTGTAAGTATATACAATGCAACAAAAGATTACCGAGTTATAAAAATCTTAAACCAAATCAATATAACAAGGAAAGTGCATATGCTCATGGGATAAAGTTTAATTCATGAAGTTATTCACAAAATCAATGATTTGAGGACTAAAGTCTAATAACTTCTAAAATCGAGAACATGCATCATTGAGTTGTCAATCGGATCGGGCAATTATTGAAATGTATCACTGGAAACAAGGCAAAATGCCCAACAAAGGAGAAAAAAGAAAGAAAATATTTTTGAAAATTTTCAAATTTTTCACAAAAAGGCATTCTTAGTAACTAAATGTGAGCAAATCCATGGACTACACATGAAATGGATAGAATATCCTACACCCCCTAACTTAAATGTTGCATTGTCCTCAATGCGCATTAAGAACACAACATAAAGAGAGGAAAGAACGATATTACCCAAAATTGGAGCGATCTCCATAAGCGCGAGTCCAAAGGAATCTACAAAACAAGTTAGTACCGAGCATAGCAAAAACAAATAACAAAAAGTTAACTAATTACACTAGACTAAATTAAAAGGAAAGAAAAATAGGAAAGAAAGAAAATTAAAAAGCTAACTATTTACATCCTACTATTCAGGCTTCACACTAACTATACACTAGAAGTCTAAATAGTTGAGGGTCCACCCAAAAAGGGATTTGACTTTGAAAGATCAATGGTGGACCCTCCAAAGCGAACATGCCTCCTGAAAAATAATAATTTCGTTTGAAAAACGGAAGGCATGTGGGTGGTGAAAAAAGTGAACCATCGCCAATTTGAAATTTGGGGCAGACGATGGGGGATTTGGATAATAAGGGGGAAAGGTACACTTGAGGTCCAAGAAAAGTTGACTCATCTCCCAAAGATTTTTCAAATGGAATGGGAGATGGTGCACACGTGGGGATAACATCCATCGAAAATAAGTCCGGCAAGGAGTCCTCATCGGCAAAAAGTGTAGAAGTTTTAAAAGTTTCTACCGACTCATAGGAATCAACCGGTAATTGTAATGGTTCAATGATGGAAAACGTATATGGTAATGAAATAAATTCAATCTCCGTCAACATATCGTCGGAAGGAGATTGAATTTCGGGGGAGAGAGATTCACATTTGATGAGAAATTCTTCGAAAAATTTAGGTGAAACACTAGTTTCCACCGCCTCGTTGTTTTGTGCATAAGAATTCATCTCATCGCAAACTGCTCCAAGTCTCATTCCAGCATCATTTAAGCTTTCCAAACCTTGGGAGTAAAGAAGAAAAGTTTCTTCCAAAGTAGGCTTCCTAGGCTCAAGAGCCTCGAACTCCTCATTTGGTAAAATCTCATCTTCTAAATCATCGGAATAAAAATCATCATTGGTTTCAAAATATGAATCCAACTCAAACTCCAATAACGATTTTCATTGCGATAAATGTTTTCAAGTCTTTCACTTTCAAGAAAATCTTGAAAATGAAAAACTTGAAAACTATCCCCAAAGTATGAATCATTACAATAACCGTAATAACTATAATAGTAGGACATGATTACCTCGTTGTTTGTAGATGGAGAATCCGAGCAAGAAAGTGAGCAACCGCGAATCAAAGTTTCTTAGAGCTCAAATATGCTATCCTGCAAAAAAGGTTAAAACAAAGAATACAAATACAAAAGGAAAAATACTACGAAATAATAAAACAATTACTATCTAAAACACACTCCCCGGCAACGGCGCCATTTTGTGACCGGGCGGAAAAAGTGTGTTCGTGTGAGGACACAATCATTGTGTGTTTCACCGCCGCGATACAAAAAAAACCTAAACTACAACTACACTTGACAAGCAAGCACATCGGTAAGTCGGGTATCGTAAGAAATCCACAGGGAGTGATTAAATTTTAGACTTTAATTGTTTTAAAACTTCTTAGAATAAAAGGGTGTAAAAGAAATAAGAAAAGGTGATGGGTGGTTATGGTGACAAAAGAAAAGAATAAGTTACGCTACACAAAAGTAAAGTGAGGATCGGGATCGCATCCTACCACACGGATCGAAACAACTACTAATTAGAGTTAAGGCTCGAAAGCAATTTAATCGAGCACTTTCAATTAAGCATAAACATCACACAATAAGGAATTTAACCCAAAGTTGTGAGATTAAACATTTAACTGAAAATGGTCACACGCGGATTAAATTCGGATTATCGCTATAAACACTAACGTTGCGTGATAAAGAAAGTTAAACGCATAACAATCCAACTTTAATACACGCGGTTTCAATTAAATGCAATTTTACACGAAACCCTAACTTTCGAGGAACAAATTCGTAAATGGCGGAACACAACCCCGACCCTATTTATCTAAGGGTACATCATGAACTAAACTAATTAACAAACCAATAAACTAATTACAACAAGAAATAAATTAATCTAGGCAAGAAAGTAGAGAAAGCAAGTAAATGAAAGCATGTAAATTAATGGAAGCAAGGAAATAATGAAATACAACTTAAATTAATAAGCTTGCATACATCAAAGTGGGCAAAACACCCAAAGTGGTGGAGTAGGGCAAAGCTCCATACAAACCCTAAACTAATGTGAAATGTAAGATATCAAGTCTAAAAAGAGATCCCCCAACTTAATACAATGTTTCTCCCCTTATACCCAACCAAAAACCAACTTAAAAATAAAGATTTTCGGACTTTTACTGTAGCCGAATCGATTCGGGAAAGGGCCGAATCGATTTGGAAACAAGGGAAGCAAATATCTGGCATTCTGGTGCAAACCGAATCGATTCGGTTTTGGGTCGAATCGATTCGCAAGCAACAGGCCTGAATCTGCAGCTTTGTCCTGTTTTACGGAAAATGCCGCCATTTCTTCGTTATAGCTCAGAATGAGGCACGGTCGGAGGCTACGCGAAGATAACTCAGAGGAATACAACATCCAAGAATACATTAGGCTAAAAAACCAAAATATAAAATGACTAAAATGCCCTTGAATGTGACCTTGAGTGTACTTTTACAGTAAAAACCATCCTAAAAATGCCATAACTCCATCGATACAACTCGGAATCATGCACCGTTGGCGGACACGCGAAGAGAAATCAAAGGGATTCAACTTTCGTGAAGAGCTCGGGATTCAAACCCGAATGATGGAATTACTAAAATGCCCCCGAAGCTGCAAAAGTCGACGAAACATTTTCGGAAAGCGTCTGAACTTCATACTAAGCATCCAAATACCTACAAAAGCTCAATTAACCCCTGCAAAACATGTTAACATAGAAATCCGAGGTTGTCTGGTTAACGAGCATAAGTATAGGCATTAAGATACCCAAGGGGGCTAATAAGGGGTAGGTTAACGGGTGAAATACGCAATATTTGCGTCGTATCATTTATTCAAATCAAAATATGTTTTTGGTTTATCAAACCAACATTAAATGCAGTTTTTAGAGAAATAGTTTGGAATAACTTCCTTATGAATTCCATTAATGGTCTGCCATGTGAGAACTTCCCAACCAAAGCATATTTCAATGGTTTAGTAAGGATTTCAATATCTTCGTTATAAAACATAACTCTAGGTTCACCTTTGAATGTCGGTGCATTTTTCTTCACGAGATCTTGCTTGTTTGAGGATGAGTCTGCAATAATAAATGAAAAACATCTTTTCGAAGCATTATTGATATCAGGAGGTTTAGGATGCACATGATAATAGAGATTATTAGAATCCATGCAAATCCTAATTAGGGTTTACGAGTGTGTGTGTGTGTATGCGCGCGCGTGCGTCTGCGCACGCACGCGCACGAAAGAGAGAGGGGGGAATACACTAAATAAGTTTAGGTTAATTCCCACTCTCTTGATTCCGTACTTATGTTGAAATATGATAATGTATGCAATGGTGGCTCAGATCTTATCATGATTAGTTATGATGAAGTATATCTTGCATACCTGATCCTCATTCACTAAGACAAAAGTAGATTCTTCCATCGAGACAACTCTCGTCATATTTATTGGCCCAAAAATATACCCAAGATGGGGTGAATTGGGTATATTGGTTAAATGACAAATTTTAAAAATAAATTAACTTAGTTTTAATGTTTAATTGCAATATGATAAATCTAATTAATACTAAGTAATTAATCAATAATAAATATAAGCAGTTAGAGAAAGAATAATGAAACTTTGCAAACCAAGATTTTAACGTGGTTTGGTCTCTACCTACATTCTCGCTCGAGATGGTACTTGAGAACTTCACTATATTTGGTCCATTTATGACAGAATTAAAACTTCATAAGGAACACTACCTTACGAACTGCAACCAATAAGATGTTAAACTCATCCGTGCACAAGCGATAATTAAGGACTTAAAATGCCTTGACTATCTACAACAACGGCACTATTGAATGAGAAGACACAGTGAGATTGAACTGTAAGTCACAACAATGAGATTCGTAACCAAAACATAAAGTCATATAGCTTTACTAAAACAATGATGTAGTGATTTGCGTCCTCTCTCTAAAAAGATAAGTAAACAAGTGTCTAAAGTATGACGCCCAAATGGATATCAGGTTTAGGATTTAGCATAAGTAGGTATTGGGTTTGTAACATTACTAAAGAGGGATTGGAAATGGGAATTTAGGTTCAAGTGGATTTTTCTTGAAGCTATTACTTTAATGGAGTTTTTAGGTTTAAACTCCCAAGTGGGTTATCTTGATTTCTCTCCCTAGAAACTCAAGGATGGAATGACACAACCTAGGATAATGGATCGTTTCTCAAGGAGATGGTGTTGTATGCTTGTGTGTTTTGATATGGAAGTGGGAGGACCTATTTATAGTGTTAGGATGTAGCAAACTGTTGGTAAAGGGTTAGTAATCAAGTTGGAAGAGTTGGCGTGACACCCCACATTTTTTGGCATTGACGGTGGCCAGTCCCTGCTGCCAACCTACTCGGGGCATCAGAATTAAAATACCATTCTTAGCATGTGACAGAAAGATGAGACATTAAAAAAAAAAAATTCATAAGATATAATCTGAAATTCAATCCAATGGATATAAGCATCCACATAAGAAATTCCATCGTCATGTTAATTCCAATATAAAACTCAACTTCGAAAGATAGAATAATACTTAAATGAAATAATCCAACTGTAACTCCAACTAAAAAGAAACCGTAAACAAATATGGAACCCAATGGCCCACCAAATCCATAAATAACTATCTCATAAATAAAATGACATAATGAAAAATCTAAGCTAATTAAAGCAATAAAAGGTAACTCTAGTTGCAACTCCACGATCTCCGATAAATCCTATGCATCTACTACAGCAACTGAACTTGAAATGTTAGTAAACCTAATAGGTCAGATGCCACCGCATGAACACCAACTACTCCACGCAATTAGGATTCATGAATCCAGATGTATGCAGCATACTAGATAAATATTATAATAAAGTATTTTAAATTAAATAATACAAGAAAATGCAAGTAAACTAAAACAGCACTAACTATCCACATAAACTAAGCCACCCCACTATTTAAGTCCAATTATATTATTACGACAATCAATTTAATTTTGTTAAATCCATTAACTTAATTTAATGTAGTTAGCCCGTTATTATTAAAGTGAAACCACTATAGCTAGCCGACCTTTTTATTGATCCTGCACATATCTGGGCACGCTTAAAATTTCAACACAACACACTCATTCCCATCACTATATTCAGACGATCCAATTTTCGTTAGTCCTGCACATATTAGTGATGTTCCATGCACGACATGTCACTATACGTAGACAACCCAATTATCATTAACCCTGAACATATTGGTGATGCTAACACACACCCACGTTAGTATAGCCAGCTAACCCAATCATCGTTTGTTATTCACATATTGGTGATGTCAAATCCATTTTAATGCCCGTTTATTATCTTAGGCATTAATTATTAATTCTAAATAAAGTTATCTTTATTCACAGTTAGCCCCACCCATAATTCGAGCATCGCAACCAAACCATCCCCAGTCTCATACTTAGAGATCACCAAACCATAACTATTACCTAGTCTATCACCTAAACAGTATATCTAACAAAAATCATAACCTAGTCTCGCACCTAGGCTAAAGGAATAACATAACGGCATACTATCTATCCCCACCTAAGAAGATACCCAACCATACATGCATGATTAGGCATAAATTCTTCCCAATTTATCCCCTAATTTCGGTACTTTAATCACCTCGAACAATGTAATTGGATTGACTTTATCTCATAATCTTGCTATTGACTTATCCTAACAAGTACACCGAGTTTCTGATATTTCGTTATGATTTTACAGGTATCTAATGTCAAGAAATGGAATAAGGAAACCGGAAGAATAGAGAAAGTCAACAAGAAAAGTCAAAAGGGAAAAAGAGTCATTTCTACCCAAAATCCGGATGAGGTACCTAAAGAGAAGTTGAAGGTATCATCCTCACAAGCACCTAGGAAGAAACGGCACCTCAATCGGATACCCGGAGCAAAAGATATGGACAGTCAAAGTTTGAAGGAAAAGTCAAATAGGCAGACCGGTCCGCCCTCAACCCAGACCGGTCCGCTGTGCAAACTCCAGAGAACTGCGAACCGAAGAAGACAAAAAATAAAAGAACCGATCCGCCCCCGGACCGGTCCGCCTGAAAAATAAAAGAACCGATCCGCTTTAGAAGCGAATCGATCCGCCTAAGGGTCGGACCGGTCCGCCCATCGAGATTTTGTTTTCTGATTCTCCTCTAAAGACTCCGACTTATACTCAACTTCTTGGAATTTCATGTAGGGTATAAAAACCCGAATTATTTTCATTGTAAGGTAGGCAAGAACGGAGGGGATTAGTTTAATCTCTCTTATTCTTCCATAAACCCTAGTTGTAGATACAATTTCCAGTTTTATTCAAAGATTGAAGGTTTATTCAAAGTTTGTGTGATCACCAATTTTATTTATTGCTGCGATTGTTCCTTGGGTAATTTTAGTAAGTTATTTCTTCTTTGTGATTCTATTCTACAGTATTCCATCACTTGTCCTTAGATTAATCATGAACACTTGCATGTTAAACACTGTTTTCATCACTTTCATCATGTTAGGCTATATTTTCTAAGGCCGGGTTACATGAACCCAACCTGATGTGGTAATTGTACGTATAAAATTAATCCTCTGAATTTAGTGATTAATTGTGACCGTATTGCGTAGGGACACAACAATTGTAGGTCTAAATATCTTGTTTGCCCCTGGGTAACCGGGATGATTGAGAATATAATTCGAGTGTCACTATTGTGATACTGATTTACTCATCCTTTGATTAAGTATGACGCGGGCTTGAACCTCGTATACGTAATGCTTGGGAGTACTAAAGACTGGGTCAAATTAATTAGATAAATTTACGATTAATATTATAACTGCAGTACACTAGGGTTGGGGGATTGTATTCCCGTCCTATTTTCTCCATCATCTCATTTAAAAGTTCAAATCAAATTTTCATTCACATTTTAGGTAATTTAGTGTAATTGCACATTTTTACAATTTCATTATTGCATTTAGATTAATCATTCCCAAAAACCAAAAAATCAATCTTTTCATTCCTTCTTAGAGTCATCGTTAGGATTCCTCCGTCTTATCCCGTCGTCAAAACTTCGTTGTCCTTTTTCCCTGAGGATCGATACCCGACTTGTCGGATTATTACTTGAACGACAGGCTTGCACTTGAGCCTAGAGAGTACACACTTTAGAGACACATTCTGAGTCGTGTCAAGTTTTTGGCGCCGTTGCCGGGGAATTAGGTAGACTTAGGATTAGATCGAGTCAATCCAAAGCTTTGACCAAAAATTCAAAAATCCAAAAACATAAAAAAAAAATATAAAAAGCACAAAAAGATTCACCACCATCTCTCACAAACTTAATGCAAAATTCTGAAACCACTCCCACACCCCATAATACTCCAACCAGCATTCACGAAAATCCACTTGTTGAGTATAATCCTGATAGTCCCCACACTCCACAAGCCCCACAGTTCTGGATCCCACCTCCCACACCGTCACACTCAATCTCTAGCAACACTCCCTTCTCCTTCGTAGGACACACGTCGTGCACACCCAGTGAGAGCGCCGAATCGTCAAGTGAGAGAGAGATGTCGCAACATAGTAATGCATCTACCGGTGAGGAAGAGCCTCCGTATCGCCCGTTGAGAGAATTCTTATATCCCGAGCTCACTGTCACTCCGGGATGCATTATACTCCCGTATAATGCCGGGCAGTTCCGATTCAAAAATGGGATGATCCAGATGCTACCACACTATCACGGTATGGATTCTGAAAAGGCATACTTGCATATAAGGGAATTTGAGGACGTGTGTGATACTCTCAACGATCAAACTTGCACACAAGAAGTGATTCGCCTCAAACTCTTCCCATTCTCGTTAAATGATAAAGCTAAGACCTGGCTATGGTCTTTACCTCCGAGCTCGATTCCATCTTGGAACGAGTTACAATCCAGATTTCTCAAGAAGTTCTTTCCACCACATCGAACAATCTCCATAAAGGCTCAGATTCAATCGTTCAGGCAATTGGATAATGAGCCATTCCATCGATGTTATGAGCGTTTTAATGAGTTAACTGCTTCGTGCCCCCATCATGGATTTGATACAGCTCAAATCATTTCCTTCCTCTATAATGGGTTGAACCTTAACTCCAAGCAACTCATTGAAACCATGGGTAGTGGTCCGTTTATCGAGCTAGATTGCCACGATGCTGAGCTTCACCTGAGGTATGTCACCGAGACTACCCAATCATGGGATATTTCTGATCCTAATGCTCAGAATCGAAATCGTCAAGCGACCACCACTCCATCGGCGTCCGGCCTACACCATGTAGATAAGACCTCTATGTCGGACTGTCGGTTGGACACTCTTGAGAAAGGATTTCGAGATTTATGCGAGGTAGTTGGATCTATCAAGAATCCCGTTGAAAAGGTGTGTGCGATTTGTGAGGCGGGACATTCAACTGAGGAATGCCCGACGATACCCGCCTGCAAAGTAATGTTGCAGGAGCAAGTTAGTGGTATAGGAGGTTTTAAGGGTAATTTCGGTGCCCCGCACGGGAATTCATACAACCCTTCGTGGAAAAATCATCCCGGATTTAGCTACGGACAACAACATGCCGCAATGAACCCTCCTTCGCATGTTGCCCCTCCTCCTCCACAACAATTTCAACAGGCTCCACACATGCAAGGACATGTGCAAGCACCACCACCTCACGGAAATTATATTCCGCCACAGCGGAGAACTCTCGAGGATACGATGAATCAATTCATCACTAGCCAGACCGCAAACAATGCCAAATATGATCGTCTAATTGGCGACATAAATGCGAACCTGTCCAAAATTCAATCATCGTTGAGCGTTCAAGAGAAGGGCAAGTTTCCTGCCCAGGGCCATAGACCTCCCCAAGGTCAAACTAGTGTTAGCTCCACTTCTACTGATCATCAGGAGCAATGTCAAGTTGTGATCACTCTTCGTAGTGGGAGAGTCGTTGATTTATCACCTCCCCCACACGACGCAACCAAAGACAAGGTGATTTCGCTCGGCACGAAAGAGGCCAAAGATGTCCCCTCAAATGAGAGTGATAAAGATGACACTAGTGAGCCCGAGGTAATTGTGAAACCACCCTCCGCAGCACCGTTTCCTCAAAGGTTGATTCCTTCCCAGAAAGGAAACCCACGTGATGACGTGCTAGAAATACTAAAGCAGGTAAAGCTGAATTTACCATTCCTCGATGCCATCAAACAAATTCCAGCTTATGCAAAAGTCATCAAAGATTTGTTGACGGTAAAAAGGAAGATGAAAGTAAAGAAGAATGTCTTCCTAGCACAGAACGTGAGCTCCATCCTACTCAATGAGCTCCCTCCTAAATTCAAAGATCCCGGTGCACCCACCGTTTCCTGCATCATTGGAGAGAACAGAATTGAAAAAGCCTTACTTGACTTGGGAGCAAGTGTCAATATCCTCCCTTACTCCATCTATCTGCAACTTGATTTGGGCGACCTCAAGCCCACAAGAATCACTCTCCAATTAGCGGATCGAACTGTGAAGGTCCCACGAGGTGTAGTAGAGGACGTGATCGTTCAAGTTGACACTTTCTACTTCCCGGTAGACTTTGTCATTTGGGACACGGAGCCTTCCTTAATCTCGACCAATCATGTTCCCATCATTCTCGGGCGCCCATTTTTAGCGACAGCTAACGCTATTATTAACACAAGGAATGGGCGAATGCAGCTCACTTTTGGGAATATGACATTAGATACCAACATCTTCAACATAGCCCAACATACGGGAGAGGAAGATGATATTCACGCGGTGAGTCTCATAGATGAGATAGTATAGGAGTACTTTGAGGAGAATTGTTCTGGCGATGCCTTAGGATCCTGTCTGGTTTCGAGCAATGAGAGTGAGGGGACGTATACTGAGTACGAGAGGGAGATTGGGGAGTTAAGAGAGTTACTCGATGAGAGAGCGTCGGACGAGGACGTGAGAGATGTTAATTGGGTTTCTAAATTCGAGGAGTTACCACCACGGGATACACGCGTTGTTCCCTCCGACGAAAAGTTTCCAACTCTTGAATTAAAGAAACTCCCCTCCCATATCAAATATGCATACTTAGGAGAGGATGAGACATTTCCTGTTGTTATCTCCTCTAGCCTAGATGACGAGCAGGAGGGTAAGTTGTTAAAAATTTTGAGGAAGCACCTAAGTGATTTTGGTTGGTGTATAGCTGATTTGAAGGGGATAAGTCCTCTGATTTGCACCCACAAGATTCACCTCGAAGAGGATGTCAAGCCCTCTAGAGAAATGCAAAGAAGACTGAACCCCAACATGAAAGAAGTTGTGAGAACAGAGATCATTAAACTATTGGATGCCGGGATTATATACCCAATCTCGGATAGCAAATGGGTGAGCCCTATTCAAGTCGTCCCGAAGAAGTCGGGTATGACTGTGATTGAGAATGCTAAGGGAGAGCTTGTTCCCCAACCCACCACCACCGGTTGGCGTGTTTGCATTGATTACCGGAAACTCAATGCGGGAATAAGAAAAGATCATTTCCCCTTGCCATTCATTGATCAAATGCTTGAGAGAGTTGCGGGCCACCCTTATTATTGCTTCCTTGATGGTTATTCCGGATATAACCAGATTGAGGTAGATGTACTTGACCAAGAGAAGACGACTTTCACTTGTCCTTTTGGTACGTTTGCCTACAAACGTATGCCATTCGTCTTGTGTAATGCACCCGCGACTTTTCAAAGGTGCATGTTGAGCTTATTTAGTGACATGGTCGAAAGAGGACTTGAGGTGTTCATGGACGATTTCAGCGTTTTTGGCACCTCTTTCGATCTTTGTCTAGAAAAATTGGAACAAGTACTTGCTAGGTGTGTGGAGAAGAACTTAGTGCTAAATTGGGAGAAATGCCATTTCATGGTCACTGAAGGAATAGTTCTCGGCCACATAGTATCATCTAAAGGCATAGAGGTTGATAGGGCTAAGATAGATGTCATAGCTGACCTTCCCCCACCGAGATCGCTTAAAGACGTGCGCTCATTCTTGGGTCACGCCGGGTTTTATCGAAGGTTCATTAAGGACTTTAGCGCTATCGCTAGACCCTTAAGCAACCTTCTCATGAAAGACAACCCGTTTGAGTGGACCGAGGCATGCCAAAGCTCCTTTGACAAATTGAAGAACATGCTCGTGTCCGCTCCCGTCATGCAAGTTCTGGATTGGTCCCTACCATTCGAACTTATGTGTGATGCAAGTGATTACGCGATTGGGGCCGTTTTGGGCCAGCGTCAAGATAAACAAGCTCATGTCATCTACTACGCTAGCCGGACCCTTACCGGACCTCAACTCAACTACTCTACCATGGAGAAGGAGTTGCTAGCGGTAGTCTTTGCCCCTGATAAGTTCAGATCGTATCTCATTGGTTCTCCTATAATTATCTTCACCAACCACGCGGCTTTAAAGTATCTACTTGCAAAGAAAGACGCCAAGCCGCGCCTCATAAGGTGGATCCTACTCCTACAAGAGTTCAATCTCTCTATCAAGGATAAGAAAGGAGTAGAAAACGTCGTTGCCGACCATTTGTCTCGGCTTTCGTCCGACGTACCTAGTGATCCCATTCCCATAGACGAATACTTTCCGGATGAGCAACTTTTTGCTACCTCTTCTTTACCTTGGTTTGCGGATATAGTAAACTACCTTGTCATGGGAGCCGTCCCTCCCGACTGGACACCGCAAGATAAGAAGAGGTTTCTTACTTGGTCGCGCATGTTCTTCTACGATGATCCATTCTTGTTTAAATATTGGGCCGACCAAATCATCCGCCGATGTGTACCGGATGACGAGATCCCGAAAGTCATCCAGTTTTGTCATTCGGAAGCGTGTGGAGGCCACTTTTCCACGAAAAAGACGGCCGCTAAAATTCTGCAATGCGGTCTATATTGGCCCACATTATTTCGGGATGTGAACAATGCTTGCAAATCTTGCAATAGGTGCCAACGGATGGGAGCCATTACTCGACGAGACATGACGCCTCTTACCCCCATACTCATCATTGAGATCTTCAACTGTTGGGGTATTGACTTCATGGGTCCCTTTCCCCCTTCCTTTGGTTTCCTATACATCCTTGTTGCGGTAGATTATGTTTCTAAATGGGTAGAAGCGATAGCTAACAAAACAAATGACAACAAGGTGGTGATAAAGTTCCTACAGGAACACATACTTTCCCGCTTCGGTGCTCCGAAAGCGATAATTAGTGATAATGGCAAGCACTTTTGCAATTGGCCATTCGGGAAGCTTATGAGAAAGTATGGCGTCGTTCACAAGGTTGGAACAACGTATCACCCACAAACAAATGGGCAGGCCGAACTAGCGAATCGTGAGATCAAGAACATTCTCGAGAAGACCGTCAATCCTAACCGGAAAGATTGGTCAATTAGACTGAACGATTCGCTATGGGCCTATCGCACCGCATACAAAAATCAGCTTGGTATGTCCCCTTTCCGCTTCGTGTATGGAAAACCTTGCCATCTCCCCGTGGAGTTAGAACACAAAGCGTATTGGGCAATTAAGGAGCTCAATTATGCCATGGATAAAGCCGGTGAAGCTCGCAAACTTCAAATAAATGAGTTAGAGGAGATACGCAATGATGCGTATGAGAATGCCAAAATTGCCAAAGAAAGGATGAAACTCGCTCATGATAGCATCATCTGACGCAAAGAGTTTCTTCCCGAGCAAAAAGTTCTTCTCTATAACTCTCGGCTTCATCTCTTTCCGGGCAAGTTGCGGTCGTGATGGTCTGGCCCGTTTGTTGTCAAGAATGTTTTCCCCCACGGAGCTGTCGAATTAGAAGATTTAAAAGGGGGAAATACATTCAAAGTGAATGGACAACGCCTAAAGACATATCTTGAGGCGTGCGAAGAGGAAGTCGAAACCGTTTGGTTGTCGGACCCCGTTTACGGGGTAGAGTGAACGGTTTCAGTTAGGTCGTCGCACCCCCGACGCGTATGGGGTGAAAGTCGTGTATGTCCTGTGCGTTAGTGAGTGTCGTTAGGATTTTGGTACATTCGGGTTTAGCATGTGCATGTTCGGGAATTGGGCCAATTCGGGTGACCGGTGATATTGAGAGGTCATTAGTGTATATTTGGTGAGGAGCGCGTTTTAAAAGTGAAATATTTCGAGGAAAAGAGGTTGAAATCCAGTTTCGGGGAAATTCCAGCCTAAAATCCCCAAGACGGACCGGTTCCTTTAATTTAAGGCCGGACCGGTCCGCCATCGAATCGGTTCCTTTAATTTTAAGCAGGACCGGTCTGCCTGTCGAATTTTCTGGAAATTAAAGACCCGGACCGGTCCGCCCTTGGACCGGACCGGTCCGCCTTCTGCAGATTCATTGAATCCCTTCCTCCCATTCACCCCCCCTTCCCCCCAATTACCATCCTTCCCTCCCATTCGGTTTCCCACATCCCCATACACCCTTTCCCTCCAAATAACTTTCCCTCCAACCACCTTTTCCCTCCAAATCCTTTCCCTCCACTATAAATTCAACCCTACCCCTCCTCTTCTCTTCACACCTCAAACCAAATTTCTCTCCTCTCCCTCTCCAGATTTTTGTGAGTTCCATCCTCTCTGTCTCCATGGACCCCCGTGCTGCTCCCACCAAATACGCATCCACCGACATCCTACACTCCGGGAGTAACGAGTTCCGCTCCCGCCAAGAGGAGCGATGGTGCACCAACTTCTTCGGGACAATCCGAAAACTCCATATGGAGCGCGCGGTTCAATGGAACGCGCTGCCCAATTCTGTCACGTCCCTATTCATGGCCCGGGGGTGGTGTCGTTTCCTCAACGAACCCCATGACGCCGTGTGGGCTTCCGAGGTCCGGTTATTCTATGGCACACTCGTAAGGATGGACCAATATGAGGCCCAAGCTTACGTCGATGGGATGGTCGTTCCTTTTCCTTAGCCATCCTCACGGCCAAATTGGCCACCTTTGGTGTTCCGGACCCCCAAGACTTCACATATCCACGGAACGTTCCTCCGGTCGCTAAGGACGTCATCATGGGGCGCATTGCTCCAAACGTGGCTTGGGCGGGCCAAACCGTCGCTGTTGGACAACTCAATGAAAAGGCGCGCCTCACTTTCCAAATCGTATGCGCCAACATTCTTCAAACGTCCAACGATTTCTCCATGAGTCCTCGGCAAGCCACCTTGACCTACCATCTCTTCGATCCCCAAACCTCCATCCATTTGGCCCGCACATTGTATGCCGACATCATCGCCGCTTCTTTGGATGAGAAGGGTACCGCCCCCTTGCCCTATCCCCGTTTGATCACGTCTATCCTCCAAGACGCCGACATTGAGGCTCCTGCCGACCGCACCCGGATTCCCGGTCCCTTTCGATAGGACACTCGCACTAAGATTGCCAAACAGCTAGCCATAATCCGAACACGGCGAGGTCATGATAGCGAGGAAGAGGCTGCCTCGGAAGAGAGCGCGGACGAGGAGGCCGCCGAAGCGGATGTTGAGATGGGTGACGTCGGTGCCGACGACGAGTCGGCGGACGAGGAGGACGACCCGGACTTTGAGTGGGCGGGTACCGATATCTCGACCCAGTTGTACACCCTTGAGAACCGATTCGAGAACTTTGTGCTCGACTACCAACGAGATCAGAATCGGGCGGCTCGAAGGCAAGCGGATATCTACCGCCGCCTAGGGGACCCTAATGAGCCACTACCATCACATTTTCATGACCCCTATGGCCCCGACGCACCCAGCTCATCCCATTTCCCTCCCCCGTGATGTTTTGTTGATTATGGACTATTTTGATGTATTCCTTCTCATATCCTACATATGCGGTATTCCTGTTTGTACCACAGTCTTATGATATAAAAAGTTGCATTTTTCTATATTTGTTTGTTTTAATTATTGCACTTATTATTTTGCCTTATTTAGATTTTAGTCCTTTTTTCTTGAGGACAATGCACAAGTCTAAGTTAGGGGGGGGTCACAAGTGCATATTTCTAAAACTTCACAAATTTTCAAAAATGCCCAAAAATTCCAAAAAAATCATAAAATTTTGAAAAAATCAAAAATATTTTGGTTCAAAATAAATAAAAATTGGAATTCAAATTTTTCAAAAATATCATTAAAAGTCAAATTGGAGTCTCAAAGTGTAAAAAGTCAACATACACAAAGCCGAAATTGACCAAAGATGGAAATTGTGCAAAAAAATTGACGACTTAACGAATAAATGTGGAGATTAACAAACCCGGTGAGATTCGAGCCTATCACGTTTTGCGAGATTTTAAATCAATCCGAGTAATTGTTAACTCAAAGTTCTTTTTAGCGCTTAATAAGTTGTCAAGGATCTCAACCCTTTCATTTTGATCGGTTTTGAAAAATGTGTGCAATATTGCCTTGAAAAACGTGCCAAATTAGTCTCTAGCTTAAATCCACCTCGAAACGCATATGGTAACTCAATTAGCATTTTGGACAATGAAGTAGGCCCTCGTTTGTCATCCCAAAAATATTGGCCAGAAAAAGATGCGAAAAATTACCCTTTGCAACCCAAATTGAGCCGAATAATTTTCCCTTTCGTTTGACAACCCGAAAAACCCAAAATGGCCCGGAATTGTGAAAATGGAAAAATCCCAGAATTTGAGTCCAAAGAGTGCATAAAAAGGGGCAAGAAAAAAATTAGTTATGCTCAACAAAAATAATAGAAAAAGAAGAAAAAGATGAGCAATAGCCCGGAAAATGCACAAATGGACATCACGAATGACTTTTCTAATTCCTACTTTCCTTACCTCCTTCATTTTACCCAATGCAACCTTAAACCCGAAAAAGTCCTACCCGAGTCTAAAGCGAAAAATTGAGTACCGCGTGGAGAGCTAATACACCAAAAGATAATATAAGAGGTTAAATGCGCGAAATAAGAGGCAATGTTCCCGTTTTTACAACCGTAATCCGTTGAAGAGATCCTTTCGCCATGAAATTTTCGTCTTTCTAATTGTATGCGTGATTTTGCGTCCATTATATTTACTCTTTTTATCACGCATACCGAGCGAAAAGCCATATTCCGAGTGGTTCGTTTGAGAGAGCTTCCCGTGAGAATTTGAAATCAAAACGAATTTTCGGATAAGTAACGTAATGATTAATCGGTGGAAATCGGCGGTTATATTTCTGGCTTCGCACACACGCACTAAAGTTTGAGACTTGTAAATATGACTTAATGATGATTATTTTCTGGGAAAGTTTGAATTACACAATTTTTGGTTATTTTGAAGATTCTTTGAGTCGAATTTTGTGGGTATATTCTCTGCAAACCCTCACGAGACACAACTCGTCCTACTAGGGTGACCTAGGGGTTTAAAGGCTTGTTGCATACGCTAAATGCAATCGCTTGCCCGCGAAAAAGGTATTTTATCCCAATAAAATATTTTTCAAGAGTTGAGCCTTGCTAGAATTCTTTTACATTGCTCGGGACGCGCAAAGTTCTAAGTTAGGGGGGTTTGATTAGGCATAAATTCTTCCCAATTTATCCCCTAATTTCGGTACTTTAATCACCTCGAACAACGTTATTGGATTGACTTTATCTCATAATCTTGCTATTGACTTATCCTAACAAGTACACCGAGTTTCTAGTATTTCGTTATGATTTAACAGGTATCTAATGTCAAGAAATGGAAGAAGGAAACCGGAAGAATAGAGAAAGTCAACAAGAAAAGTAAAAAGGGCAAAAGAGTCATTTCTACCCAAAATCCGGATGAGGTACCTAAAGAGAAGTTGAAGGTATCATCCTCACAAGCACCTAGGAAGAAACGGCACCTCAATCGGATACCCAGAGCAAAAGATATGGACAGTCAAAGTTTGAAGGAAAAGTCAAATAGGCAGACCGATCCGCCCTCAACCCGGACCGGTCCGCTGTGCAAACTCTAGAGAACTGCGAATCGAAGGCGAACCAAAGAAGACAAAAAATAAAAGAACCGATCCGCCCCCGGACCGATCCGCCTGAAAAATAAAAGAACCGATCCGCTTTAGAAGCGAACCGATCCGCCTAAGGGCCGGACCGGTCCGCCCATCGAGATTTTTTTTTCTGATTCTCCTCTAAAGACTCCGACTTATACTCAACTTCTTGGAATTTCATGTAGGGTATAAAAACCCGAATTATTTTCATTGTAGGGCAGGCAAGAACGGAGGGGATTAGTTTAATCTCTCTTATTCTTCCATAAACCCTAGTTGTAGATACAATTTCCAGTTTTATTCAAAGATTGAAGGTTTATTCAAAGTTTGTGTGATCACCAATTTTATTTATTGCTGCGATTGTTCCTTGGGTAATTTTAGTAAGTTATTTCTTCTTTGTGATTCTATTCTACAGTATTCCATCACTTGTCCTTAGATTAATCATGAACACTTGCATGTTAAACACTGTTTTCATCACTTTCATCATGTTAGGCTAGATTTTCTAAGGCCGGGTTACATGAACCCAACCTGATGTGGTAATTGCACGTATAAAATTAATCCTCTGAATTTAGTGATTAATTGTGACCGTATTGCGTAGGGACACAACAATTGTAGGTCTAAATATCTTGTTTGCCCCTGGGTAACCGGGATGACTGAGAATCCAATTCGAGTGTCACTATTGTGATACTGATTTACTCATCCTTTGATTAAGTATGACGCGGGCTTGAACCTCGTATACGTAATGCTTGGGAGTACTAAAGACTGGGTCAAATTAATTAGATAAATTTACGATTAATATTATAACTGCAGTACACTAGGGTTGGGGGATTGTATTCCCGTCCTATTTTCTCCATCATCTCATTTAAAAGTTCAAATCAAATTTTCATTCACATTTTAGGTAATTTGGTGTAATTGCACATTTTTACAATTTCATTATTGCATTTAGATGAATCATTCCCAAAAACCAAAAAATCAATCTTTTCATTCCTTCTTAGAGTCATCGTTAGGATTCCTCCGTCTTATCCCGTCGTCACAACTTCATTGTCCTTTTTCCCTGAGGATCGATACCCGACTTGTCGGATTATTACTTGAACGACAGGCTTGCACTTGAGCCTAGAGAGTACACACTTTAGAGACACATTCTGAGTCGTGTCAATCCACACACTCACTAGTCTCATACCTAGAAAAGTGCTAAAAATAACAATGTCTACCTATTAGTCCCATACCTTGCAAGCAACCTATAAAACAAGAGTGAAAGTATAACTACTCCCCAAATCCTAACATTTCCATGGTGTTGTAACATTAACATTAATAATCTCTAAATTATATTTTTAATTTATCACTACAATCCTCCAATTAATAATACAATTCCCATTTCATTCTAATTACATCCATTCGGCCACATAGGAATCAAGTCCTACGAAATAGCTACACAAGTTGTCCAATTCTAAAATTCTAATACGAGTGATACTTTATCTATTCAAGACATAATCCAATTCAAATATGAGTATTAACTTACAATAATTAATTCCGTTCTACTATATACCCATCAATATCATAATTTTATGAGTTAAAGCATTATTCGAATTACATATTTTAATTTCTAACATGCGATTCGTCTCAATAATTCAGGATAACACGATAAAACTAATCTAAGCATGCTATATTTGAAGTCTTAAATCATATTTTCAGATTTAATAAAAACACTCCCAAAATTAATTACCATTTTTCCTAATTAATCTTTCTAATAATTTTTAAGAAAACATGATTAATCAAGGTTTAGGCAATTTTTAAACCATACAATACTTAAGGTGGAGATATTCATGCCTAATTAAAGTTGATATGGTTGTGTTCCTCTTGAAAAGTTAAAAAAAAAAGTCTCTTAGGTGATCATGAGAAAATAGATCCTTATTCTTTAAAAATAAACTTGAAAATTTTCTTTAACAAAAGTTAGTGTTTTTATGAAAAAGGGGAGGTATTTTGGGAGAGAGAGTCTCTTGAAAATAGGTGAATATATGTTTGAAAAATTCATCCCCCAATCTCCCTTTAAATAGGTATAAAATATAAGAGTCCTTATCCCATTAGAATTCTTAAAAATCACAAAGTCATACAAATCTAATATTCTCACAGATTAAGCACCTTTTTACTAAAACTCCTATTACTCTCTCCACAGAAGTCCAAATGGCCTGATTCAAATCTCATTGGAAAGCTAAGATCCTACCATTCTTTACATATATGTCTCATAGTCTAATTTAGAGTACAATAAAAAAGGCGTGTGTTTGAAGTGACGTCAAAACTTCTTTCAAATTGTTATAACTTGGGGTTATTCATCTCATGGAATCAATATTTTATTTTCCATCAAAATGGTTTAAATTGAATTTTAAAAATTATTTTATAATCCCACTAATAAAAAAATTGTCTTATGAATAATTAGGTCGAAATTAACATGTTTACATGATTCCACATTTTTATAAGTCCAAAAACACCCAAATTTCACATATTAGCAGAACTGTAAATTTCAAGGTATAACAATTAACTAATTTCACAATATACAATTTATTAACCTTAAATTAATCTTACAAAAATCTTAGGTATTACAGTTGGGTATTATGATAAGAGATTGGAAGGTAATCAAAATAAATTCTTAAAATCCTAACAATTTTAGTCGACTAAAACTCCTTATGGTTTGTAAGTTGGATAGTTTCAGTTGGTTGTCAAAATTTTTAGCTCGCTAAAATAGTTTTACTCGACTAATACTAAGGTTTAGTCGACTAAACCTACCAGGTTTTAAGCAAAAGGGTGTTGGGTTTAGGGCCAAGCTTTAAGGAGCTCTAGGCTGGGGTTAGGTTTTGAGCATATACATGTTAAAACATGTTATTTTATTTTTTTACAATGGTTCCTAAAGTACGAAAAAATGAAGTAATAATCATGAGGGGGTTCGAGCATTCTTTTGACTTTATTGAGTCATCCAATGTGGTCTTTTGATATGATCACCATGGGTTGTGTGATGTGATAATGAACTTTCTTGTATAATTAGTTGAGGTTAAACTTATCTTGAGGCTTGAGACATGATCTTTTTTAGGGTCCGATGGAAGATTTAAGTCAACTTTAGTAGCTTGTGATATTTATTGCCTTCATTATGATCTTTACTATCTTAGTTGAGAGCTTCATTATATTACATGGATATGATTGTATTGCTTCTTGGATGATGCGTTCTTAGTAATGTATCTTATAATTTATTGAGTACTTGTTTAAGTCTCAAGTATATTTACACAAAAGATAGTGAAGCTATGATCTTATATCAATTGTGTTGTCATCATACAAAATCGTTGTAGTAGAAATACATTTGTGGGAGGATAAATTTTCACATCGAGTCAATTTATAGTATTGGCTAATTTCGTTGAACAAAGCACGTAGTTTGTTAGGGTGTTGTACACTCAAGCCTACTGATGAATATAAGTTAGAAACTATATTTTCTCAAGTCACATTTAATCATTCATTATGTCACTTGCTCATTCCCAAAGGTATATGACCTTTTTTATATTTAGAGAAAAAATGTTTTGAGGCTTTAAATGTTTTAAAATGATTTTAAAAATGTTTTGGAAAATATTCAATTTTTTAGGTCGTTTAAACGACATTTGCAATGTTGTTCGAATGAGTTCCCTATGTCGTTCGAATGAGATATCAAATGAGGTTAGTAATCCAAAGCTTTTTCTTCCCTGGAATCTCGTTAGATGTCTCATATGAAGCTCGTTTAAACAAGATTGGTACCCTCATTCAGATGAACTTCAAACGAGGTATAACAAACCATTTCCCCTTTCTTTGGAATCTTGTTGGATATCTCGTTAGATTTATGTTCGATCGAGAACAGGTACATCATTCAAATGAGGTTCCATGTCTTTCGAATGACCTGTCGTGCTTTTTAAGAAATTTAATTTTCATTCAATGTTTTCCATCTTGCCACATTTTTAGAAAAAATTGTTCTTAACGAAGTGTGTTGTGACAGTTTTCAAAATGCCTTTTTCATGCATCTTTAAGAGAAAACACTTTGGAAAATCCTCTACAAATATCCTTGATTATTTTTTATCAAATTTTTCAAAACCCAAACCCATATAAAGTTTTCACCATATGTTTGTGGTTGTGACGTGGATTATGCATTGATGGATATGGTAAAGGCAATTGGTGGATATCGAATAAAGGAATTGTTGAGAAATTGTGTTGGATTGCACAAACTTACGATTGAAGGTTTTAAAGACTGCATGTGCATGGGCTTTTAGAGTCAAGTTTTGTAAGTCAATTGAGTCTTCTTGTAAAATTGCATCTGTAGTGAATTTGTCTAGAACTGACCATCCGATGCTCACTTAGTAATTAGGTTAACAATATTAAAATTAGAAAGAAATGAGACTTTTTTCTTAAACTGTTACTTCTTTTTTCAAGTGTTTGCATATTTGGGTAAATTCAACGAAACGGGACATAATACATATAACCGACCCTCCTCAAATTGGTATTAGAGCTTGTTTCTAAAAATCACTTAGATGAATCCTGCAGGTTATATGAAAGTTTATTCATCAAATAGACCCCCCATGTTTCATGGAACAAATTAAAATTATTGTAAAGCTAGTATGCAATCCCTTTTAAAATCTCTCGATGAACATGTTTGGTTAGCTATTGAAAAAGGGTGGTCTCCACCAACCACCATTTTTGGGGAAGCAAATTTTTTTAAACACGTCGAGGAATGGAATGAGGCTGAGTTGAAATTGAATAACTTTATTTTTATAGGTTTAAATACTTTATTTAGTTCAGTTACCCTGAGGAGTTTCGTCGTATCATGGTGTGTAAAACTTCAAAGGAGGCATGAGACATTCTTTAACTTACCCATGAGGAATGAGTGCGGTGAAAGCTTCTAAACTTTAAAATCTCACTACCCAGTTCGAAACCATTAATATGAACGAGAGTGAAATATTTGATGAGTTTTATGCACGTATCTCGGTTATTGTTAACTTGTGTTGTAACTTAGGTGATAGGATTCCAGAAGATAGGGTCGTCCATAAGATTCATAGATCTCTTCCTAGTAGTTTTAGTGCTTAATTCACTATTTTAACTCACTAGATTTATTAAATGCTTTAAAACTTGAAGAGATCATAGGAGATGTCCAAAAATATGAGTTAGACAAGTTCCCTAAAGATCAAAGAAAGAAATAAAAGGGAATAGCTTTAAAAGCTCAAAAAGAGAAAGTGTCTAAATCATATGAGTCCGATATTGATTTTGATAATATGGCTTTATTTACTCAAAAATTAAAAAAAATCACAATTCAAAAATCTTTATTCCAAATATAATAAATTAAAAATTGAGAAAAACAAAAATAATAAAAAGGGAAGAAGTTTTCATGATTAGGATTTAAGAAAAATAAAGATGATAAGTACAAAAAGGATGATTAAGAAAGGTTTTTTTGAGTGTGAGTGACGAGGTCATAGAGTGTATGAGTGTCCTGCGAAACTAAAGAGACAGGAAAAAGACAAAGTTGTCTATAATGTTAATCTTAGCAAAAGTGACAATGAGTTGGCACACTCTTATGAATATGTTCCATCCGGGAACAACTTTATTGCTTTCATGGCTAGTCATGCAAGTTCCACGAGTATGTTACATCCTCATGATGACAATTTTGTGCATGACAGTCTTAAAGTTGAGTCTAGCCTCTCACAAGGCAGTGAATGTGTTAACAGTTTGAGTGAGGATGATGTGGAAGAAAGCGATTTCCATTCCACCTATTCTAAGCTATACACCGAGTCCTTGAGACTTCACAAGAATAACAAGAAGTTACTTATTAAGGAGTTAACACTCAAAAAAGTTGAAAGTCTTATAAGAAAATATGTTCTTGGTTAGTTAAATCAAGACGATTAAAGTTTCTATCTCCGAGAAACTCATTATGGTGGGTAAAGAGAATAATGATTTTACCGACACTTGAGCTCGCATCACGAAATATCTCCATGACTTTTTAGCGATTTGTGAGTCGTTTGAAGTAAAAATTGTCAAACTTGAGAAAGATCTTGAGGTTCCATATGAGGTAAAAATCACACTTGAGTATAACTTCGAGAGAATAGGGAAGTTATTTCTCGTACTAGTCCCAGGTTATAAGTAGAAAGGTCATCAAGACAGAAATGGTATAAGGTATGTTGAAGGTGAAATGTCTAATTCTAAATCCGTACCTATAGCCAAGTTTGTTTCCAATATAAACACTTTTAAACCTAACCCTCCAAAGATATATCCTCCTAAGGAACCTATTAAGGTTAGACCTAATTATCCGTATGCTTTCACCTTTTGCAACAAAAAGGGTCACCTTGGAGACTTTTGCTACGTGCTTGGGAATAACGCTCATGTGTGTGCTCCCACACCCCAGTCTAGCCATCTGGTTAATCTGAGAGAACAAGTTGAATATCTAGTCCACACTTCTAAAGGGTTAATAGAAGAATTCCAAAGTATGTCCACTCCTCATGGCAATACTTTCAAATCAAATACTAGTAATAACAAAATAAATAGCAAGAAGAAGGCAAAGCTCACACCTTACACTCCTTATTGGGTTAGGAAATCAAACTTGGTTGCACAAGCGATTGGTAGATATGATTTTTCTCACACAATTCCCTTGCATACACATAGTGTGTAACCTACTTTAGGTATTGAGGTTTTCTCTCATGTATGAGTGTTTTTTCTCTCCATAGGCTAGGTGTTCTTACATGTTATTATTATTCTAATCGTGGTGCATTTTCATCTAGTATTGGATTTTTCTCTATTGCACAATGTTTTATATATTCTTTATTGGATTTATTTTTTTAATTTTTGTTGTTTTTATAAATAAACATGAAAAAGTATTTTTAATTTTTTTATCACCATGTGGGATGCGTAATTAAAATGTTCGGAACTCCATTACACTCCACGTTCACCTAATTATCCATGGAGAGATAGTCTAAATCACATGCTTTTTGTGCTTAATTATGTGTCTTTATGATGATTAATGACCTTTTATGTCAATTACCTTTATGTTGGTCTCATCTCATCACTATATATGCACACATCTTACACCTTATCTTTAGAATGTTGTACATACTTTGCATTTTCTAAGTGAAGTAAGGTTTTATCTTAGCAATCCTATCACTTCATTCCGTATACGATAGGAAAAATTGTGCATGTAAGAACCATTAACCATGTTTTTATTGTTTCATGAAAACTGAGTGATCAATGGAATAGGTCTACGAAAGGAGAAATATCCTTTGGATTGAAAGCCACCATTGAAAGGAGCCTAAAAGAATTCGGCAAATAAAAACAGAATTGCCAATGCCAAATTTTTATCATTGATACTTCAAAAGCTAAATTCAAATTATGGTATCTTCAAAATGTTAAGTGATATTTAAATATTTTTATTTAGGGTGTTATGATTCAAAAATTAATGGATTTGCCTAATAGGTCCTAATATTGCATTTATGAGTGACACTATTGGCTGGAAAATCATTGAATCTTCAATGCACTTTTTGTATATGTGAGTTAACTTTGATTGAGTCTAAATATTTTACAATAGTGTTGATTTGGGAACTTAACTATTAGGATTGTATTTGGCATTATTCACGTGTGCTTACACTTAAGTTGATTCTCATGTGCATAAGTTCACACCCATACATTCCACTCCCATGTTTTGGATATTTTATTACAAGTCCTTAGTGTTTCTTTTTCTCAAAATCATAAAAATATACATCTATATTGCTTGTGTTTGTAGTGGTTCTATACTATTTCATTATTGCACTATCTTGTGGTGATATTCCATTACATATCTCTTGTGATGTACTTTATTTTCTATGTAATAGACTAATCTTTCAGGTGCCTATTCTATCCCTTTGTCTTTTTGAGAAAAAGGGGTGTAAAACTTTAGGGAGAGTTTTCATTTTATTGATATATTTCATTCTATTCATACTCTCATGTGTGACAAGTAGTTTTTTTGTTTCGTTTGTATAGCAATTCTTCTAAGTTTACATCTAATGGAAGATTCACAGAGATCATTTGTTTCTATTTTGTTAGGTTGTCTCGTGTCTTTTCCTTTTAGGGTTTGGGATGGACATTAGATTGTCTTAGCGTCGTGGATTAGGGATTCAGTCTTTTTTATGTTTTGTCTCGAAATGATTTATATGGATAAATTTCCACATTGAGTTAATTTGTAGTATTGGCTAATTTCGTTGATCAAAACACGTAGTTTGTTGGGGTGTCATATACTCAAGCTTACAATTAAAGATAAGGTAGCGGTCATATTTTCTCAAGTCATATTCAAGAATTTATTATGCCTCTTGCTCTTTCCCAAAGTTATATGATCCTTTTGATATTTGGAGAAGAAAAAAAAATTAGGCTTCAAATTTTTTAAAAATATTGATTTTTTTAGGTCATTCTTATGACATTTTCTATGTTATTCGAATGAGGTACCCTATCTCCTTCGAATGAGAGATAAAATGAAGTTAATTATTGAAAGCTTTACCTTCTTTGTAATGTCATTAGATGTCTTGTCCGAATCTCGTTCCAATGAGATTGGTACCCTCATTAAAACGAACTTCAAACAAGGTATAATGAACCATTTTTCCCCTCTCTGGAATCCCATTTGATATCTCATGAGATTTGTGTTAGACCGATAATAGATATGTCATTCTAACGAGGTACCATGTCATTTAAATGACTCAATGTTCTTTTCAAGAAATTCATTTTCTTTCAGTTTTTTCCCACCTTCCCACGTTTTCAAAGAAACCAATTTTGAAAGAAGTGTATTACAACAATTTTTAAAATTCCTTTTTCATTCCGCTTTAAATATCATTGATTATTTATGATCAAGATTTTCATATTCCAAACCCATGTAAACGTTTCATTATATATTCATGGTTGTACGGTGGATTCTGAACTTATGGGAACTTATGGAACAGTGAATACCATGTCAAGGTGTTGTTGTGAAGCTATGCTGGATTGCACAGACCTATGGATGGATGTTATGAAGATTGCATTTGAGTGGGATCGTGGAGTCAAATTTTTTAAGTCAATTGAGTCTTCTTGTAAAACGATATCTGTAGTGAATTTGTTTAGGCCTGATCGTCCGAGGTTTTTCCCATTTGTGTTTTCCTCATACATCGGCATGTCATGGATTTTTTGTTTATCTTTATAATTGAATATTTCATGATGACTTAGTAATTAGGTTACCAAGATAAAACTTGAAAATAAATGAGGTTTCCTGCCCAAACTGTTACTTATTGTGTTAAGTGTTTTCATAGTTAGGTATATTTAAAGAAGTTGAATCTAAAGCATATAATCGGGTGGTCTCAAATTGAAATTAAACCTAAAGCATATAACCGATCCCTCCACAATTTGTTCTTAGAATATTAACAACAAGAGTCATGTCGTTCTTAAATTAGCTAAGTTTAAGTCATTATCCCCTCAGCCTCAGGAGGTTTGGTCGACACAGAAAGACCTACCTCACCTCTCAACCTATATTAAGCCCCTCTAAATGACCCTTTATCAAAAGAATATATTTATAAATGATTAAGCCTCATTCAACTTTAAATATATTTCTCATTTAAAAAAATTATTTTGATAGGTGTAGGAAGGTAGTGAACGTAGCATAATATTATGCTCTCAAGGACTGACACAATGCTCTTTGGATATGTCTTGACCAAAGATTAGTGGGGAAAAAGTCTTACACTTCTAAATGATAATAAAAAGAGATATAAATGACCAAAATTAATATGATAATCGGAAATAAATTATAATAATCCATGTAACCATTTATAAGGGCCTTTCGAGAGTATTCCAAAGAGCATGAGAGAACAAACACCCTTAAGACATTAAAGTCTAGGAGGAAGCCCCAACACCGGTGTTTAAGCATATAAGGGTGTTTGATTATCATTAAGGTTATCTTTCTTCTTAGGGATATATGAGATGTTGGTGGTGTAAATAGGAAAAAATGAGTTATCTAAGTAGTAACAAGATTATCAGAGAATGTTTGGAAGGTAGATTAACAATTCAACTGAGCTTGTCTAGGATATTAATATTTAATGAATTCATAGTCTTGGTGTAAATGCAATATCTATAATTATAATGGAGAGTGAAATGATGTTGATCGTCAATCTCATGGGTGGTTAATAATTCTTAGGTAATATAGAGTACGGGTGCATCAATATAGGTGTAATGGGAATTTATTAAGGTAGGATGGGGATTTAATGTTTTTGATAGTTCAATGATAAGGAGTTGAAGGTACTAATATGATTATTGTATGGGGTTGATGTGACTAGGGAAGGTACTTTTTGTAGTGATTATCAAATATTATATGTAAAAACTACTCTCTTACGTGGACCAATGAGAAGTAGACACTTGTCCTCCTACGTGGCTACCCCAGCTATCTTGGTCGGCTCCAGAAGCACTTAGTCGGATAGAATGCTGACCAACACCAAGAATATGAACCATCAAGAATAGCAAAGGCTACTTGGGTGGAATAGCGACAAGCACTAAATATCGACAATCTTATTTATTGTATACAGATCAAAATTCCTGAACATATAAAGTCATTCCATATCTTGGGTTCCCAACCACTATAAATATGTGATGCCCTTTAGCTCAAGGGACAATTCAATCCAGCATAAGCACACCTAAGATTGAGCTATTGTAATCACCTAAAACAATACCAACAGTGTACATAGGCTTTTTTTATAGCTTAACCTTTTTAAAAACCTTGTTTGTTGTGTGTTTGCCTTGCTTATTTATCTTTATAGATCTATGATTATAAATTTGCATCCCCTCTATTTTTAGACATCAACAAATCGGCACCGTCTATGGAAAAAAATGCTTGTTATCGTTATCTACCTCTTTTATTCCTTGTGTTCATCTTGGAAGTTCTTTAAAGAATGATAACTGTTCCTGAGAGTAGCCCTGTGGCTGTAGGTAACAATCCAGATCCATCTGCTCCCCCTAGCATGGCAAATCTTCAGGGAATTTTGCTAAACTTGGATAAAGGACAGGAAGCCATGCAAGAGTAAGTTAGGCAATTGGATCACACATTGCAAGACAAGTCCACAATAAACCCTCTAGGAGGGACATGCCACCTCCACCATCCAGGAATAAGAGAATTTATCGCTCTAGATCGTCTCGTGATAGATCTTACTGTCCTATGGAAACGTTATTAATGCAGTCTGTAGATTATTATAATGGTCATTATTTCTACTATGAACGGTCGAGAGTGTTGGAACGCTTAAGTAAGGCATCTACCCTTGATTGTTTAGGGCCCTGAGTAGCCAGGGGTCATCACAGGAGCCAAATCGATCTCGAAAGAATAAAGAAAAATCTATGAGGTCTAAGGATAACATAAGAGGCTTTGTACATGCCGAGCAGACTTTTGAGGAAGAAAGCTCAGCATATTTGCACATGTATAGTAAATCCACCAAAGCTGCTTCAACTAAGTCTAACCAGAGGAGCATTTCTGGAAAGGATCCATGCAACAGTTCGAAAATCATTTGGGAGAAATAGCAAAGATTAAAAACCCTTTGCAGAGGAGTTTTGTGAAAGGATCTCCTTTTATTCCATCCATTATGGACTATCCCACACCTTCTAAATTTAAACCATCGGTTGTTACTCCCAAGTGTAATGGGAAGACTTATCCAGTCCTTCATATTGAATAATATCAAGCCGTTGTTGGTATATACTTTTTCCCCAACGAGATTCAATGTCAGGCATTCTCAACTTCCATCACAGGCCCAACCCAGATATGGTACAACAACCTTCCCAGTGGTAAGATTTCTAGTTTCTAGTAGCTGGTCGAGCTATTTATTGATAACTTTTGTTTTATGGCAAAATCGATCAAGATTGTCACTTATCTCTTGACTGTTTTTCAAAAACCTGTAGAAAGTACCCTAAGAGTACATCACTCCCTTCAACAATTAGAAACTAGAGGTGGTTAATTGTGAAGAGAAGACTGCCATTGTAGCACTGATGAGTGGGTTACTCGCTAAGGATCTTTACTATGCTCCAGTAAAAAATCCTACTAAGACTATAACAGAGTTGATGTCTAAGGCTAGGAACATTATGAACACCGAGGAGGCTATGGCTACTACAGAAACCCCAGAGGTGCAAACTTAAAATCAGAAGAATTCAACCAAAAAAAGATCAGAAAGACCAGAAGGTTGAAAAAATCAAGAAGTATGACGAGTATTGTGGTGACAATTATATTCAACACAAATAAATAAGAAAAGCGCAATCACCAAAGGAAATAAAGAACATAAAATGCAAATCACAAAACACAGTATGTACGTGGTTTAGCAAGAATGCCTACGTCCATGGTGGTACAGTCAGTATTATTTCTATATACTCTAGTGAGTGTTTACAGAGAATACAAATCGTGCCCTCTTGCCCCGGGCTTAGGGTTGTTATATACATATATATTCTTGGGGAGTTAGGGTGTTGGACTCCCCCACGTCCATCTTCTACTCCTAGAATATCTCCCTGTGAGATTTTAGGAGTGGAATAAGTCTCCAACTGAATTATGTTGAGATACGAGGGGCCAGTCTTTAGGCTGTTTTTATTAGGCTACTTGTCTGGGCTCATGATGCCAAATTCGGGTACCTACAATTTCCCCTAAAGTTGTTGGGCCACGATTTAGTCTCAATAAATTTAAATGGTTTGGTATAATATCTCTTTTGTAAATTGTGTGACTCTTTATAATGTTGGAGTTCTTTACTTGATTTTGGAGGCAGCCTGCTTTGTGTTCTGTGCATCATGATTGAGAACGTTTAAAGAGTCATTTGGAGTGGCATTTTTATATTATCGTTTCAATCTTCTTAGTGTTCCCTCATCTTCTGCGAGTTTTAGTTGTTATTCCCTCTTCTCCAGATCTTCATTTTCTTCACTTTCAATCTCCCTCGTCATCTGGGCTTGTGATCTTGCATAGTCCAAGTCAAAATTTCATCTCGTAAGTCCCCTTTGCTCTCTCTTTTCTCTGTTGTGTTTTCTTTGAATCTTCATATTAGGGTTTACAAATGACGAAGATAGGTAATAGATCAGTGTCTGAGTTTAGGAAGTTTTATAATATCCCAGAATGGGTAGAGATTAAGTGCGTCTCTATCCCTAAAAATGTTAGAGAGATAGAGGGCGCTCATTGGATTCACGTCCTATTGCCTTCCCAAGGAGGTCTTACTTTTCCTCCAAATAATTTGTTCCTGCATTTCTTTGGTTATTTGAACATCGTCCCTGCACAGCGCTCACCCAACGTCTGGAAGATAGTCAATGGTGTCCATAGAATAAATCAACTTTATGGCACTAAATTAGGGCTCGCTGAAGTTTGTTTTTATTATTCCTTCTCTCGAACGAGCTCTGGTCTTCTTTACCTCAAGGCCAGGAGTCCTGACAGGTTATTGGTAGTTAATTTACCTGATTCCCACAAGGACTACTGGCAAGAGGGATTTTTTTCTAGGAATTAACAGTTCTCCCCCCAGATTGAGGGGGCGAGGTCTGATAAGTTCATGGTCCCCTTTTATGGGGAGGAGTCCATAGGTAGGATTAACTTTTATTTTGCTCTTTCGATCTTCCTGTTAATGCATGATTGTTCTGATATTCTTATTTCTTCTTTTCACCGAGGATAAAGAATTTGGAACCTGCTCTTAGTGAGGTTCGAGCTGCTGAGCTGATCAAGGCTTGGAACATCAGAGAGCCTTTGGTTGAAGGTGAACATCCCCGATCGGTAGCTTTTTGTCCTGGAGTACAAGAACATCGGATCAAGTTTCATTGCATGGCCTGTAGACAGCATCCCTGTCCTAGAAATTACTGAATAAGTTGTTGTTGACCCCATCCAGTTGGAAAAGGAATAGAGCAGTTATGAGAGTGATATTAGAGGAGGTGCTGAAGGTGGTTCTAGTGAGGCGAGTTCAAGTACTAAAAGTTCTTACAGCTCATAAGAGGTTTCTGAGGCTCAAGAGTCTTCAAGTACATACAGCAGTTCTAACGAGGAAATGGATCCCCCTAGGAGGAACCTGATCCGTGATGATGATGATGAGAATGATGTGCTTCTCGCTCAGCGGTCGAAGAAGTAAAAATGCAGCAGTGGGGTTATTGCCACTGGTTCTCAGTCTTCTACTCATGAGCAGGAGAAGAAGAGAAAAGAAGAAGAGTAGTTGAGAGAGAGAGAGAGAGAGAAAGAGAGAAGATGAGAGGAAGAAGACTGAAGAGAAAAAGAAGGTGGAGGAGAGGAATAGGGTCGAGAAGGAGAGAGAGGAGGAGAGGAGAAGAGTGGAAGCGAGGACGGAAACTGGGCAAGCTCTAGTTCCCGTGTCTGCATTGCCAGAGGGGGCCTCGGTTTCCATCCCTCCCTAACTGGCTCCTGCACTGCTCGAGAGAGAAGTCCTTTCTGTTGACTGCTAAAGGGTAATGAGGACTGACCAGTTAGCCTTGCAAGCAAGTCAGAGGCTAGCCTTGGTAAGTATGTTTCTTTTCTTAAACACTTGTAAAATTATGTTTGCTTCTTTCTTCTAATGCTTTCTTTTTATTTACAGTTCGTGACTGAATTCTTTGTGCTCTATCGTTCTCGCGATGAGCTAGTGAATAAGAATGTTGAGTTGGAGAAGCAGAACATTGCTCTAAAGGGGAAGAGTATTGAGCTCGAGGCCAGCTTGAAGACTTTGATACTGCTCGAATATCCTCTAATATTTCCCTTGTTTAAGCCAATCGAGCGAGGGAGGTAGTGGTCAAGGGTCTAAACGAGCTACAGTAGGCCTATGATTTAGTCTGCTCGAGCAAGCTAGCGATGGTGGAGGAGAATCAGGTGCTGGTGGGGAAGCTGAAGGAGAAGGAGTCTGAGGCAGCTACTCTGAAGGAGAGTTCTTATAATGATGGTTAGGCCATGGCGTATGAAGAAGCCGATGTTCAGATTGACTACATCAGTCGACTGAACTTCAAGAAGGGCTGGAATAAGGCTTTTCTGGCTGCGGGGGTGGATACTGACTCACCCTTGTTCGATGAGCATGATCCAGGCCCAAAACCCATTGTGGATTACGTGCCCGCCCCATCCGCTAAAGGCGTAGTCCCCACTTATCAGACTACCCCTATTGATGCTCCTCCTTCTCGGGGAATAGCAGTTGCCCCATCTAAGGGAGGTGCTGTCAGTGCAGTCGATAAAGGAAAATAGTTGTCTACTTGTGATACGATTGAGGTCACTCGTTAGCCTGTTCTTAGGACTTTATTTGTATTTTTGACTTGTTTGTAATGTTCCTTTCCGATTCTCAATTTACATTGATCCTTTATGTTCGAATGAAATGAAAAGACTTTTTCCCTCAGCGTACTGATTCATTTTATACTTTACTGCTCTTTTATGGCCTGTAGTCGATTGATGTAAATGAATATATACCAGCCACTTCTCAACTGGGAAGAATTCTCGGTCCTGATATGAGTGCTCAAGTTCGCCAGACCTTCATAAGAATTTGTAAATTGTTGCGATTAAGGAATAAGAGTTTCATAGATCAGTCGGAGCTCGTTGCTAAACTGAAAGACAGGCTTCAGGAAATGGAAGAAGTTGGAGCTTATGTTCAAGAGGAAGTGAAAACTCTGAGAGAAAGACTCCTCAATGCCACTGAGATTAACCAAGTCGGAGAAGTTTTGCAACAGGAAAATGAGTCCTTAAGAAGGGAAGTGTTGTGCCTCAGGGAGCATGTGCTGAGCAACGTACCTCGCATTTTAATGGGTTCCTCTTCATGACGAGCTGGCACAGGACCAAGCGATGCCCCTCCGGTTTTGCGAGGTTTTACCTCATCGACTATTCCGCGAGCTGGTCCAAACATAAGAAGTTCAGCTAGGGAAATGGGCAAGCTCCGTGAAGATGTCCATCGAGCATACGTGATCACTGTCGGGCTCCAAAGGGATGTCACATGGCTGAGGCATATTTTTAAGAAAGGACCTCGGCGAGTGTGGGATGATGGTTATGACCAAGGTTGGGCAGAAGCTCCAACAAGGCTGACAGAGTTTTAAGAGCTCGCCTTTATTAGGGGATGGTTGAGTGCCCTCAGGGAGCTGCAGGTTCCGAGGAATTCAATACTCTGGTACCGTCATGAGATCTCCCCTTCCACTTTAAGGCCTAACCCTCTCAGGAGGGACAATCAATGGATCCCTATAGATGCTATCTCTAGGCAACTGTTAAAGCCAAATGCAAATGAGGTCGAGGAGGAATTATCTCCTCATCCGGATGACGGTCGAAGAGCACAAGTGGCTGATTATCTTGTTCATAGGCCTCAGCCTCATTAGGATTTTATCAGTTGTAACTCTTTGTACATGAAGTAATGTAATAATTTTTTTTTTTTTGGATATTTCTCAGACTAAATACGGGTTGTACATTCTTGTTGTAAATGTGATGAAGTAATATAATATCTATGTTTTGGGCGACCTCGCCGACTAAACATGTGTTCATCATTTATCTCTTACTTAATTATCTTCGGCCCCTGATAGACAACTAGATTGGTAGGGTTGCAATGTCGAGTAAGTGTCCTCCCAGTCCAGTATGCTTATAAGATACCGTTCTGCCTCACTTTACCTTTTAGGTCGTGTCGTCACACTCCCTTAGGCCTAAGTGTGGCAATGGCAAGGACACACCTGGTCCTGGATGTTCTATATGAGCAGGGTTTTTTATCCAAACATAGTTTGGTGACCAATTTGACTTGGCCAGACTACCTAAGGATCTCCTATAGGGCTTCATATATTTCCAGGGGCAATGCTAAGAGGTTGTTCGTGTTTCATAATGAAAACCTGAGGAGGGTGATTTCCCTGCTATCGTGTACTGAGTAGTGTGACTGTCGCTTGGAAAGGGTGTGCAAGTTATAAAGTTTATATACTTAATTAATTGACACTTCATAGAATACAACTACCAAATAACTTTTATTAATCACAAGTAAATGAGCTGCCAGTTTCATAAATCTAATAAAAGATGAAAGAAAAAACTAGAAATATAATTTCTTAAGATTGGCTGCATTACATGCTCGGGGTATCTCTATGCCTTCCAGCATTTCTAAGTGATAGGCTCCTTGCATATCATCTCTTGTTATCTTGAATGCTCCTTCCCAGTTTTACCCCAACTTATCGTCTGATGGTTTTACTGCGCTGCCAAGGACTTTCCTTAGGACATAGTCCCAAACTCGGAATGCCCTTGGATTGACCTTCTTGTTATAGTGTTTTGCGAGTTGTAGCTGATAGCTCGTTAGTTTTACTAAGGCAAGTTCTCTACGTTCGTCAGCTAGGTCAAGTTCAGCGAGAAATGTTGCATCTTTCTGTCCCTGGTCGACAAGGGTGGATCTCATAGTTCGTAGGCCTGCTTCCAATGGGATGATCGCTTCCATTCCATACGTTAGTGAGAATTGAGTTTCCCCCGTTGCCCACCGTGGGGTAATGCGGTAGGCCCACAGAATATGCGGTAGTTCGTTCACCCATGCGCCTTTGGCTCGCTCTAATCATTTCTTTATCCCATCAATCACCATTTTTTTGGAAGCTTCGTCTTGACCTTTGCATTGAGGATAGGCCACCGAGCTGAAATGGTGCCGGATTCCATGGTCATTACAGAAACTCTGGAAAGAGATGCTCTCAAACCGTGTTTCATTGTCATTGATGATGGTTCTGGGAATCCCAAAGCGGGTAATTATATTTTTCCATATAAACCTCATCATATCTGCACCTCGGATGTTCGCCAGTGGTTCTGCCTTGATCCATTTGGTGAAGTAGTCAATTGCGACCAACAGATATTTGCGATTATCGGCAGTGGTAGGAAGAGGTCCCACGATGTCCATTCCCCATTGGGCTGGAAAGTGATCTTAGGTTGCTGGCAGGTTGATGGACCATGGGAGCATGTAGTTGGCATTTCTCGCATTTGCGAGCATATACTGCAGAATCTGTTTGCATATATGGCCACCAGTAGCCTTCCTTCATTGCTCGGAAAAGCTAATTACCTTCCTCCAATATGGCCTCCACATATTCCTTAATGGAGCTCGTGTAGAATTTTCTCGACATCCTTTGGGTGAACACATTAAAGGTAAGGGCCAGAGAACGATCTTTTATATAGCTTGCCCTTTGGAGATAAGTGAAAGGGAGCAGCTTTAATTCTTATCTGGTGAGCGGTCTTCCTATCTTTTGGAAGTGCGCTATCTTTCAAATAGTCCCTTAAAGGGTCCATCCAACTGGGTGCTGACTCAATCTAGAGCACATGCTCTACGTTTGGTAGCTCATCTCTCTGTTTGATGCTCGGATGGGCGAGGAAGTCGATGGGGATCGTTCTTTTCAAGTCAGAATTGATTGCCAAACTCAAGGCTTCTAATGCATCGGCATGGCTATTCTGACCTCTGTGAAATTACTGAACATTGACTTCCTCGAAGCTGAACATTAGCCTCTTCGTCAAGGCACGGTAGGCTGCCATTCTTTCATCTTTTGCATTGTAGTCCCCACTTATCTGATTGGAGACCAATTGTGAGTCGTCGAACACTTGTAGTTTCTTTGCCCCCAACGTTTGTGCCTTCTGGAGGCCGTCTATCAAAGCCTCATACTCTGCCTCATTATTGGAGGCTTCAAATCCAAGCCTGATTCCTTGTTCAAGGATTGTATCTTCTGGATTAACAAGCACAATGCCTACTCCTGCCCCCTTTGAGTTGGAGGCTCCATCAATAAATAATCGCCAAACTCCCTCTGTTGCGCAATTCTCTCTTTGATTTATAGGTTGAAGTTGGTCGAGAGGCTGCTCGCCTGTGAACTCGGCTATGAAATAAGCAAGGACTTTCCCTTTTATTGCTTTCCTTGGTTGAAATTGGATGTCAAATCGTCCAAGCTCGACCGACCATTTAGTCAGTCTGCCAAAGAAATCCACTTTTTGTAGGACTGCTTTAAGGGGGTGTGATATAAGGACGACGATGGTGTGAGCTTCAAAGTATTTCTTTAACTTCCTCGAATCTATTACAAGTGCAAAGGGGAGCTTCTCTAGTGGTAGGTACCGCTGCTCAGCATCTAATAAGGTCTTGCTCACATAATAAATGAGGTGATGGATTCCTTCTTTCTCGCACACCAGTGCAGAACTGACGTCATGGCTGGAAATAACGAGGTATAAGTACAAGGAATCTCTTTCTTGAGGTATGACGAGTAAGGGTGGTGAGATGAGGTAAGCCTTGAGCTCGTCAAATGTTTATGAGCAATCTTGATTCCATTCTACTATCTTGTTTCCCTTCATGAGCTGGAATAATGGTTTGCACTTCTCAGAGGACTTTGAGAAGAAACGGTTCAAGGCAGCGAGCATGCCGGTGAGCTTATGTATGTCCCGTATTGTGCGAGAGGGCTGTACCCTATTGATTGCATCGATCTAGTTCGGATTAGCCTCGATGCCTCTCTTGCTAACCAAGTACCCAAGAAACTTTATTGACTAGACACCGAAAGAACACTTGCTCATGTTGAGCTTCATTCGATATTTCCTGAGGATTTCGAAGGTTCTTGATAGGTTTGAGAGGTGGTCTTCTTTGTTCCTGCTCTTGACAAGCATATTGTCGATGTAGACTTCCATGGTGTCTCCCATTTGGTCTTTGAACATCTTGGTGACCAGCCGCTGGTAGGTTGACCCTGCATTTTTTAGCCCGAAAGGCATGACTTTGTAATAGTATAATCCGATGGTGGTGATGAAAGTTGTCTTGTCCTGGTCTGGTGTATACAGAGGGATCTGATGATACCCCGAATATGCATCCAGAAAACTCATTCTTTCGTGAGTTGCTGTGGCGTCCACCAATTGGTCAATTTTTAGGAGAGGGAAACTATCCTTAGGGCATGATCTGTTAAGGTCAGTGAGGTTAATGCAGACTCTCCATTTCCCATTATTCTTTGGAACTATTACTGGGTTGGATAACCATTTAGGGAATTGAACCTCCCGTATGGATCCTGCATCCAACAATTTTTCAACTTCTTTTTCTACTGCTTTAGGCTTCTCGAGCGCAGTTCGTCGTGCCCTCTGTGTGATAGGTTTGAAAGTGGGGTCGATGTGCAACCGATGACTAACCACACTGGGATCAATTCCAGGCAGCTTGTATGGTTCCCACATGAAAATGTCTACGTTGCTTCTCAACAGAATCATCAATTCTTTCTTTTCTTGATCTGTGAGAGAAGCTCCAATCAAGAATATCCTGTCTTTCTCACTACCACCTGTTGTAAATTCCTTCAGGTTTTTGATGGCCTGCTCAGAGGGGAGAATCCTGGTCTCTTCCACTCCGGGTCTTCGTACCTTAACTATTATTTTGAAGGAATCAAACATTCTTGTTCCTCGACCTTCTCTTTTGGATTTTCGGCCTTCTTCTCTGGTCTTGGGCGAATGTATGCTATAAAGCACCTTCTTGCCATAGCTTGAACACCATGGATCTCCATTACTCCTCGCTCGGTCACATATTTGAGTTTCTGATGGTAGGTCGAAGGGACTGTCTTCATTGCATGCAGCCACCCCCTGCCAAGGATAGCTTGATATGGCGAGTCGATGTCAACCACCAGAACTCGATCATCTTGGAGACACTTCCTACCCTTAGCGGCAGCATGATCTTTTCCAATGGAATAGTCACTTTTCTAGTGAAGCCAACTAGAGGGACAGTGGCTTCCTTCAAGTCGAAGACGCTCAACTTCAATTTTTTGAATAGGTCAAGATACATTACCTCGGATGAGCTTCTTTGGTCGACGAGCAACTTATCGACGTCGTAGTTGGTTATCCTGAGCGTACTGATCAAGGCATCATAATGTGGGGTTCTTACTCCCACCAGATCTTCATCTGTGAACACGATATGTTTTCTATAGTCAAGGTCATCTGCTCGTCGAGGCTTTCTTGATTGTGTCTTTACCGGATCAATCTAAAAAGCTTGCTTCACTGCTGTAAGCTTTTTTACTTACATCCGAGCTGAATTTCCTTGAATCTGGTTCATATCAGATGCCCCATGAATTACTGCAAATTCATGGCCAGCATCATCCTCGAGTACGTTGTCAGGTCTTGCTTCTCCATTGGCAGCGACTTTCTCTACCTTCTTCTCCATAAACTCATTTAGGTGCCCGGACTGGGCCAGTTCTTCAAGGTGGGACTTAAGAGCTTTACAGTGCTCAGTCTTATGTCCTCCCTCTTTATGAAAAACACATCTCAGCGTATTATTTCTCTTTGAGGGATCTCCTCCCATCTTTCTGGGCCACTTAACAAATGACTCAGCTCTGATCTTCGCCAGGATCTTGTAAATTGGTTCTTTGAAGACAGTGTTAACTCCTTGGAATGCTTTCGAATCATCATTCTCTCCTCCGTTCTTAGAGCCATTTTTTCCCCCATTGTTGCCCCCTTTCTTCTGGTTTTCAACCTTGTCGTTTCCCTTAGCAGTGAGCTTAGTTCGGCCGTTATCCCCTGTACTGAGGCGGGTCACATCCTCCACTTTGATGTACTTCTCGATGCGAGCTATCAGGTCATCGATGGTCGTGGCCTCCTTCTTCGTTAGGGATTGGTGCAGAAGGCAAGAGCTGGGTAAACCAATCTTGAAAGAGGATACTGCTACTTGCTCCGAGCAGTCCTCAACCTCGTTGAACAACTCCCAGTACCTCTTCGCGTAGTCCCGGAGGCTCTCTTGAGGCGTCTTTTTCATTGTTAGTAAAGTATCCTTCCTTTTGGGATGGGAGCTTCCAGTAATGAAGCGGGCCATAAAGAGCTCAGCGAGGGACTCAAAACTCCTGATAGACCTATGAGGGAGCCTCTTGAACCATTTCTGCGCCACATCATGCACACTCGAGGGGAAAATCCGGCACATCAGTGCATCCCAGTGGTTCCAAAGTGTCATGGCTTGTCTGTACTGCCTAACGTGATCAATAGGGCTAGTTTTTTTGTCATAGATCTGGAATCTCGGAATAACAAATTTCTTAGGGGCTTCCTCTTCTTCTATCTCCCTTGAGAAAGGGGATTTCATATGGGTCCTGAGAGCTCTTCTGGAAAGTTCCCTGGTCGATCTTGCACCACGATGTGCTGGGTGTTGGTCCGTCTCCCTTCGGACCAAATTTCGTATGTTCTCATTGCTGTGAGCTGGGCTCCTGTAACGGTGAGCCAGTCGCTTGTGCTCGAGTGATTCGTTGATTGACTCGTTTTTCTCACTTTTCTGGGATCCACGTCTAGGGCTCCTTCCTCGGCTGCGAGACTTGCTCGCATGAGGGCTAAGAGTGTGATATGGATGTCGCCTAGTGCTGTGATGGAGCTCTCTATCCATCTTCTCTAATTTCCTTCTGAGGTGAGCATTCTCAGCCTCTTGCCTCCGAGCGGACTCCCTCTGCTCTTGTATCCTTGCCTCATAGGCATCGATCGATCTGGAGATTTTTGTGGACCTTGCTGGTCCTTGGCTCTCCTCTGAGGCTGGCCTTTTCGGGCGAGCTCCCTGATCTAAACGTCGAACTTCAGATCTGATCCTGCGAGGAGAAGGCTGTTCTTGGATATCCCCTGCCTGAGGGGCATTGTTACTGTGACCAGACATTTTAGCTTCTTTGTTAGTGAGGGCTTTCTTAAAGAAGACAACGCTTCCCACAGACGGCGCCAATTGTGGTGACAATTATATTCAACACAAATAAATAAGAAAAGTGCAATCACCAAAGGAAATAAAGAACATAAAATGCCAATCACACAACACAGTCTGTACGTAGTTCAGTAAGAATGCCTACATCCACGGTGGTGCAGTCAGTATTATTTCTATATACTCCAGTGAGTGTTTACAGAGAATACAAATTGTGCCCTCTTGCCCCGGGCTTAGGGTTGTTATATACATATTTTTTCTTGGGGAGTGGGGGTGTTGGACTCCCCCACGTCCATCTTCTACTGTTAGAATATCTCCCTGCGAGATTTTAGGAGTGGACTAAGTCTCCAACTGAATTCTGTTGAGATACGAGGGGCTAGTCTTTGGGTCGTTTTTATTAGGCTACTTGTCTGGGTCCATGATGCCAAATCCAGCTACCCATAAGTATATTCCCCTCACCAAAGGTGTCCATCACATATTGGCGGAGATCAGGGGCAGCAAGGGTTTAAATTAGCCTAAAAAACAGAATTCACCTTCCAATAGGAGAGATAAGTCAAAATATTGTGATTTTGATGGAGATCACGAGCATGCCACTAACAATTGTATAATCCTGGAGAATGAAGTGGAAAATCCTTTTCGGTGAGGAAAGATAACCAAATTTATTTATCGGACTAGTGATGGGGACACCAGAAGAAGATCGGAATGGCCTGGCCGAGAAAAATATGACACAAAAAGGGTTCCCGACAATAATTATGAGGATGATACCAACTTGTCAAAGAAACCTGAGGATCCTGAAGTTGAGATAGGAATGATTTATTTTTACTATCATTTCATTACAGGAGGAGACACTGGTGAAGGAGATGAGATAGTCGAGAGAAGGTTTATCTGAATGAAGCCAAATTTTACCCTTCTATTAGACAGATTGACATGTTCGAATTCATAGATGGTCGGCCTAGGAAGGTTAATAAGGATAGATTGGTGATCGGGTTCTCCAAGAATGATTTAAGTGGAGTACTTTATCCTTAGGATGACGTTCATCAGGGAAGAGTAGCAAGAATCTTGGTGGACAATGGTAGTTCAATAGGTGTCATGTTATATAACTGTTTCCATAGCTTAGGGCTATGAGACAGTAAACTAGAGCCTTAATCACAAGTCTCTCATAGGATTCTCTGAAGAAAAAGTTTATCCCTTGGGGAAAATAAAGTTGGATGTCCTGGTCGGTAATTAGCTGTGGCACCCAGCTTAATTATACCTTGGGTGATCAAGCCTTAATTTAATTTAAAACAGGTTCCTTAAATGGTTCATTCTTAGTATCACTGTCGAAAACTTTTTAGTTACTAACAACCTAAGTGAAATTATGCTAGTGCCAAATTTTATCTTCATTAAACAGATAAAACAACTCATGCGGAATAATATAATTTAAGCAGTACTAAACTAATTATCATAAATAACTGAGAGAAATAAAGTCTTGCCAAAAACCACTACTGAAATAAAACTAACTCCAAATCCAAAATATCATAATAACTACAAATGTAAAGATTGGACATGTCCCCAAACTGAGAGTACTAAAACTGAGATCCTACACTAGATCTGAAAGAAAAGAATCATATAAGTAATCCTTGCAACATCCACATGTACTGCAGCTCCAAAATCCCTGGAATGAAGTCATGCTGGGTGTCCCTATGTCTGGGCACCTAAAAGGTTTTTAAAAAGATTTTACATAGCAAGAGTTATTACTCAAAACATTTAAAAATATTTTGCAAGCAGCTATCACAAATATGAGTTATTGATTATACATGTTAAGATTTCGTACACTCTCTTGAGTTACCTCACCCCTCTCCTATAGTGCATGCCTAACGTTGGTACTTAGTCCATCTAGATATAGTACCCAAGCTAACTAGACTAGAATACTCCACTGGACTTATCTACTCTCTAAGTCTCCATATCATACACACAGTATTTTAATAGTCCATATCTCATATGTTATACATGTAGATAACTTATTCATCTCTTGTTATCTTTATTCTTTTTATAATTAAGTCTCACTACTAAATTATTACTAAAATATTATCAGTCCATCTTATAATCTACTATCTCATATCAGTAGGTTATACATACAGTATACATTTATCACACGACATATACTAAATATTAGATATCACTAATATGTCCTTATAACACACATAAAGGACTCTTGGTTCGGAATGACTCATCGACCCCAAGTAAGAGTTGGTTCGGAATAATACATCGACCCCAACAATATATATATATATATATATATATATACACATATACATATTCCGGCTCAGGACTCTTTCATCATGACACCAGTTTTAAGGTTTGGTTCGGCATTTTTCATCGACCCCAAACATATAATAACTCTATGTTAGTTCAGAATATCTCGTCGACCCTAACATAATCAATTTAGGTATAATTCTCTTAACCTAAAATTTCATACAATTCAGTAGGTACACACCCGACCTATCAATCATGTTCATGCATAATATTTTATTCTCGTATATTCACCGTACTTGTTAATTTACGATTTATTTCACTATCGCAGTTAATTGAGTATATGCACTACTCTAAGGGCCCTAGTTACCCCTCCAATTAATTCAGTAGTTAATTCATCTCTACCCTACTGATAATTATTTTGAATTCATGTTAACTCCCTTCGTAACTTAAATTCACCATTTTCGATACTCGACCCGTTCGTTCTATGCTTATTTATTCATTTTCTAAGTCTTTATCTCAATGACTATGATGGGTCTTAACTCTCTACCTAATGGTCTTTATCAAGTCCTAAGATAGGTATAAAACCACTCTAAACTTCCCCATAAGTGATGGCTATCGAAGAAAATTCACTCAATAAGATTTTTCAGGAAACAGCAGGGGTCGACCAATCGATCTTCATCATCGATCGATCGACGGATGACCATCGATCGATCGATCGATCTTCATAGTCGATCGATCGACTGTTCTGGACAGCTTCTTCCTGTTACATTTTTCTTAAGTTTTAAACCACTTAAAACTCCATTAAACCTTCTGGAAATCTCTACCAACATCACCAATTAGTTTATATATGAATAGAGACTAGACCTAACGTTAATATATCATCAAATATCTACAAAAAATCATCCAAGAACCACAATTATCCTTAACTTCTCAAAACCCTAGATATATGGTTTCTTTATCTTAAATCATCACCTAACCAGATTTATATCTCGTAATAGAAATCAGGTTTCTTCTCTAGTTTAATCCTCTATAGGTGTAAATCGAACTACATACAAGTCCTATCCCAAACATGTATCAAATCTTTCTTCAAGAATTATTCACAAAACCATTTATTCTACTCATCTTATACGTGGATATTATAACTCAGATTTAAATTTTGTAAATAACCACTTGCCTTGTTTCAGAGATGATCTGATTCCGTGGTTATTGTAGAGTTTGATTGTTTGTCTCCTTCAATCTTCACTCTTCAATTGCTTGAGTTTCAAGAATTCCTTTGAATCTCTCACACTTCTCTTTTTATGCTTTGAGAATGACTTCTCTTTTCTCTCTAATTGCCTCTCCGTGAGTTATGAGGTTTCTAACCCCAATCCCTTATTTAATCAGATGATAAAAGACTCCAAAATTCGTAGGTCTTCGCACTCCTATATTTTAAAAGACCAAAATGCCCCTGAATGGTCCCGACTTAGCCCAAAAATATCTCAGGACCCAACTAGTACCCCTGGGTATACTATTTTGACTATTTCGACCCTTCCGGAGCTAATTGGGACCTCTAAATTGTCATTTGAGTCGCTCATATAATATTTCTTATCTCAACCTCTCGTTAGCCCATGTTTGGATCTCGGTTAAGATTTAAATTATATACGTCTATATCACTCGTTATGATGCAAAGTAAATTCATGAGTTATTCACAAGTCATTTTCAGTAACTCGACTTATAATAGTAAATCATACCATTTAACATTTAGATCATCTTAAATTACTCTACTCATGTAATTTAAATATAAGGTCACATTAAATTACTCTACTCACGTAATTTAAATATAAGGTCCGTATTTTCTACTTAATCATTCCATTAATTAAATTCTAAATACGTAGAAATACAGGGTATTACATTAGCCAACAAGTAGAAAGGAAAATAACCGCTTCTTTGTGTTGGATAAAAATATTCCTTCAGCCTATAATATGATTCTTGATAGAGTTGGGATGAAGTAGTGTCGTCTACAGTACAACGGTATATGAAATTCCCTATAAATTATGAAGCCATCACAGTAAATGGCTACCAGATGGAAGCTGGGGAGTGCTATTACACCTCTATCAACTAAGAAGAAGTCCAGAAAAACACTACCACCTATCATATTAACACATTGGATCCTCGGGAAGAGGATGATTTGGTCAAAGGATAGGTTAAGGAGGAAACAAAGACCATTGTGCTTGATGATGATAATCCTAAAAGAACCACTCAAATTGGCTCGAATTTAACACCTTATCTCAAACAGGAGATGACTGTATTCCTGAGAAAATAGAAGAAATTGTTCTCTTGGAGCTATGAGGATATACTAGGAATTGATCCTAATTTCATTTGCCATGAGCTCAACATCTACAAAGGCTCTAAACCGATCAAACAGAAGCACAGAGTATTTAGTTTCGAGAAAAACATGGCCATCTAAGAGGAAGTGGAAAAACTACAGAGAGACAAATTTATAGTAGACGTTAAGTGTCCCAGCTTGTTGGCCAATGTAGTAGTGGTCAAAAAGAAGAACGAAAAGTGGCGTATGTGCATAGACTTCATTAACCTCAACAAAGCATTCCCAAAGGATTGTTTTCATTTAACAAGGATTAATCTGTTGGTAGATGAAACTAAAGGTCATGAGTTGATTATTATCATAGGTGTTTATTCTGGTTACATCCAAATTAAAATGAAGCCAGAAGACAAAGAGATAACTTCCTTTATCACTAGTCGAGGAACATATTGCTACAACGTTATGCCCTTTGGGCAGAAAAATGTCGAATCAACATACCAACGGCTGGTGACCAAAGTATTTGAAAAGAAAATAGCCAAGAATATGGAGGTGTATGTGGACAACATGTTCACTAAGAGAAAGGTTATAGCCGACCACACAAAAGACTTGGTTCAGTTATTTGACCAGTTGGAGAAGCACTAAATGAAGCTCAACCCGACCAAATGCATATTTGGGGTACAAGAAGGAATATTCTTAGGATATATTATGAACTAGAGGGGAACAGTTGCCAATCCTAATAAGATAAAAGGCTTTAATGGAGATTAAGTCCCCTACATATAAGAAGGACGTGCAAAAATTGACTGGAAGAGTGGAAGATCTGAACCTTTTTATGTCCTAAGAAACAGAAAAATGTCTCCCATTCTTCAAGGTGCTTAAGAAGACCTTTTAATGGAATGATAAATGTGAGAAAGATTTTTTGGATCTGAAAAAGTATTTGGGATCTTCACCACTCCTCTCCCGACCAGTTTTGGTGGAAAAGTTGTATTTATACTCGGTTGTTTTAGAGTCAGCTGTGAGCTCGACATTGATTTGACTATAAGGAGGAGTTCAGAATCCTATTTACTACACCAATAAGGGATGTCGAGGAGCAAAAATCATGTATACATACTTGGAAAAACTATCACTTTCGCTTATTGAAGATTCAAGAAGGATAAGACCATATTTCCAGGCACACGCTATTGTAGTATACTCTAATTTTTCCCTGCGACAAGCTTTGCACAAACCCAAAAAGTTAGTAAGGTTGATGTCCTAGTCAATTAGAATGGGAGAATATGATATTTTCTATGACCCAAGGACTGGATTAAAAGGGCAGGCATTAGCAGACTTTATTTAAAAATTCACATATGCAGAAGTGACCAATATTCCTAGTTTTCATGCCAAGCAAACTTCTTAAGAGGAGAGCTCAGCTCAAAAGCACATTGAAATTATCATCAACCAACCAGAATCATCGGTTGCTCAAGATAGAGCTCAACGATTGGCTGAAGAAAGTAAAAAGATATTTAAACATGGAGTGCTATTAGAGGAAAACTTAGACAACAACATTCCAATTTGAAAATTGGTTGTGGATGGATATTCATGTGCTTGTGGCAGTGGAGTAGGACTTATCATCAACACTCCAGACTACTTAGATGTGAAATATACGTTGTGATTTCAATTCCAAGCTTTTAACAACGAGGTCGAGTATGAGACGTTGATTATAGGTTTGGAACTTGCTTTATCACTCGGTGTTGTGCAGGTGATAGCACATAGTGATTCTCAGCTCATTGTCAATCATATGCTTCAAATATACAATGTTAAAGGAGAATTATGGTAAGATATTTGAGCAAAGTTATAAAGGTTATCTCTCTGTTCCCTGTAGTTAAAAGGGTCCGGATCACAAGAGTGGTAAATGCCCGAGCAGATGCCCTTGCTCAGCTTGCCTCAGCAACTCAGATAGAATTTAAACGAACCATTCCAGTAGAGATCCTCACACATAAAACCATTTATGTGAATCCATCAGGATTATAACTATAGAATTGGGTCCATCCTGAATGGGTTCGATTAAGGACTACATTGACAAAGGGTTATTGTCATTCAACTAAAAAGAAGCTAGGAAGTTGAGATACAAAGCAACTAACTATGTTCTAGAGAAAGGTATTCTGTATATGAGGGCATAAGTTGTCTCCTTACTTCATTGTGTTCATCCAATCGAAGTATATGACTTGATCATGAGGTACACGAAGGTTCATGTGGAGCTCATTCACCCATTCGATCATTAGTACAAAGAATAACCATGCAAGACTTTTACTCGACGATAATAAAGGCAGATTATGTTTTTTTCGCCAAGAAGTGTGATAAGTGCCAAAAGTATACTACAATACATAGAATACTAGGGGTTGCCCTGACTCCCATTACTTCTCCATAGTCGTTTCCTATTTGTGGAGATCGGTCCATTGTTGACCACCAAAGTAAGGTTCAAGTATTTAGTTGTAATAGTGGATTACTTTACTGAATGGGTAGAGGCTGAGCCTTTAGTTAATATCCCTTATCAAGGGGTTTTCCAGTTCATATGGAAGGAGATAATGTATCCTTATGGATTGCCCTATGCTTTCATCACTAACCATGGTATTCAGTTTAATAACGATGAGTTTTTGAAATATTAGATTCGGTCTAAGATTCAAAGCTTCATTAAACACTTGGACATCCACAGTGTAATGGTTAGATAGAGATTACTAGCATGACTTTGCTTGGCAGATTGAAGAAAAGGTTAGTTGATGCTAAAAGGAACTAGATTAATGAGCTGCACAATATCCTTTGGGCTTACAGGACTACACCAAGAACAGTAACAAGGGAGACTTCATACATGCTCACTTTTGGCACTGAGGCAGTGGTACCAACTGAAGTAGGTATGTCGACTCACAGGGTACTGAATTTTGACTCCCCTAAAATTAATCTCATAAGGTGACTAGATATAGACATGGTTGAGGACGTTAGAGAGGATACTGCAATTCGGATTGCTACTTATCAACAAAGGACTGCTAGGTTCTACAATCGGAAGGTCAAGCTGACCAACCTAAAATAAGGAGATCTTATACTTAAGAAGGTAATCCAGAAGGGAAACAAGTTGGAGACAAATTAGCATGGTCCATACCATATCTCGGCTGCTATCCGACTAGGAACATATCGCCTGGAAACACTAGAAGGAGAAGAATTTAATAATCCCTCGAATTTCAATCACCTTCACAAATATTATCAGTAATTTTGATTAGATGTAATCGTTCATTCAATTTAACGAAGTTGTAAGTTTCTACCAAGTATGCTTCATTTTTATGTTCTTTGGGGAGTATGGTGATATGCATCCACCAATAAAAAAAATCCAACTTCAAATTTTTCTAGTTTCAAAAAAGTTCAAACTTTCCCAACTTCAAAAAAGTTCAAACTTTTCCAACTTTTAAAAAGTTTAGATTGGAAATTTCTATAATTAAAACTTTTACGACTTCAAAGAGGCTTAGTTTGGAAATATTTTTAAACTTCATGTATGATTTCTTCTTTGATAAGTCAAAAACAAGAAGTTAGTGAAACTTCATGTATAAACACAAGAGGTTTTACTCGGTTGGGTTAAACATGTGAATAACTATACATTCCTAAAAAACTTGGTCGCCAATGATAACTAATGCAAACACTTAGTTCAATAAAACTACTTACAGTGTTACCTAAGTGCATTAGTAAGAATCTAAGGCATTACAAAATGGGTTCAACATTGGACCAAGCACTTATCATTTAAGCGGATGATTTAGTTGGCAAGTTGGTTAACTAATGATAAGACAGGTTACCTAGTCAGTAAACTGATTAAAAGATAATCATAAGCTTAAGTAAAGATAAAAATGTATCAAAAGCATACAAATTAAAAAAATAACTTCATTTTATTCCAATCAATTTGTGTTACACTATAAAGATCCAAGAAATAGGAAATACAAGTATATTCTAAAGGATGTTTCCCTTCAGCTTTGCTCATGCCAGCAGGAGTCTCATCAAGGCTGCCCAGTAGAGTTATAGATCTAAAGTCTCTTAATCTAGTACGTCTACTATTGCTCGATCGATCTAACATATGTGGAGGCGAACATATTCATCCCCACCTTGAAGATCATAATCTCCAATATACTTTCAGACCAGGCTTTGAGGAATAGCATCAGTTGGAATCCAATTAACATCGATTATAAAGGGTGAATAAGGATAATCCAACATCCTTGGATCATGCCAGTATCATAATTCTTTGCCCTTGGGTATCTTCAACTGTCCTAACAAGTTTAACCAACCCCATTTATACCCTTTCGACCTAGCCTACTCCGTGTGCTTATCTAAATAGGTTAAGGCTTCATCATACCATCCATCCAGATAGCCCTGGGTTGTTTATGGAAGTGGAAGGTTAGTCAGTCAACCCTTTCTTGGAGTATTTTATGGCTTTATCCTTTTCTTGTACTAGAGTCTCTTAGTTGGCTAAGTTTTTCTTATTTCTTTCTCCATCTACTATTGTCTGAGCAACCATGACTTATCAAGAAGATTGGTCAAATTTGTTTTTTCTCTTCTTTTAAGTCTTTACTTCCTCCAGAAGTCTAGCATTTTCCATCTCCAAAAATGAGACACATTTATTTCTCCCAATGTCTGTTGTCTTCTTCAAGTTATCCAGCTCATTCCTCAGAGCATTATTTTCCTTCTCTAGGAGTGTAGTAATTTCCCGAGCTTTTTTATCTTCTTTATTCAACACAATCCCTTTATTATTCAAGGCAGAAGTAATGTCCTGTAATTTCTTATCAAACCCCCAACCTTCGCTCAAAGCTTTGTATTTATCTTGATAATCAGAATGAAATAGTGCCGAAAAAAGTTTGTGGTCTTCCTACAACTGTTCAATCATTTAATAGTAGGCATCATTTTTTTCCATAACCCTATCAATAAAACAATAAAGATGGACATAGGCTTCTTTCGCTTAGTCGGATGCATTTGAGCCGAGAACTCCACCAATTCTTCTTCAGTCAAGGCTACATGACCTGCTTCAAGAAGAAGAATCTCAATAAGTGGGATTCAGAAGAAACTATCATATTTTTCCTAGCATCAAATTAAAAATTTACAAGTATAAGTATAGAGGTTTGACTAAGGAAGATGAACAATAATGATCAAACAAGAAAACAACATCAAACAAAATATTGGAAAGATTGAAGATAAGTCAGATATTACAGAGGGGATTCCATTACAAAGGAAAAGAAGAAAAAAGGAAAATACATAAAAGGAAAAATAAAAAACTAGTTGAAAGGAGATAAATCTTCACCTTGTCCTTGTTCTTATCCTTATCTTGACCAGCATGAGGTAGGTCGTCAGTATCCACAGACACTAAGGAAGATTCTCCAGAACCCTCATCATCATCAAAGTCCTCATCCAAGTTAGGAGGAGTCCCTAGATAATGTCTTTGAAACAACTCAAAGTATGCTTGGGTGCCAACCTCCTTTAGAGCATTCGACCAGCCATAGTTGTAAGAGAGATTCTTGGCATACTCTACTTGTATGTATGTAGGAGCATAGGAATTATCCTATCCTTTATTATCATCCTCCTCATTATCCATCTTTCTCTTGGCCTTCAAAGCAGTGATCTCAGTCACTAGGTTGGCACACTTGTCCTTAGCAACCTTTTCACTGCTCTTAGCTTTCGTCAGTTTATGCTCGATCAGGGTTAATTTTTCGTCGGTAGACTTTTGTTTGTCCTTTGTTGCCTTTTCCCTATCTTCGGTCGCTTTGATCTTATCTTGCTAAGTCTCTCTCTCTCTCTCTCTCTCTCTTTCTCCAAGGCTTCCCCAGATGCCTGTAAAGATTTTGGTAAACCCTTAAAAGCTTCCTCTACATCAGCAGAGGAAACCTTCAGTTAGCCATCCTTCTCCAGAATTTGATTTTAATTCACCAAAAACTGAAAAAGGGTAAATATGCAACATCGGTACTTAAGGAATGCAACAAACAGTACTGAAGATAAATAAAAAAGTTGAGAACTTATCAAGGACAAGTTTTGACTAGTCCTCTCAACCAGTCGGTCTTTGAGCATAGGGGTTGTCTCCGACCTATCTGCTGAAAGAGTGCTAACCTTTATCAAACCCCTATATAATCTAGGATTGATCGCCATAGAGGCATCTTCAATTCTGCCTTGCTCGGCAGGGGATTTTTTGACCAATTATTGGTGGTCGAGCATACCTTTCTTCAACCTCTTAAAATGAGGTTTGGTAATTCAAGATTCTTCGGTGTTGAGGACTTGAGGCATTTTCTCAGTAACCTGAGGCCTCTTGTCAGTAGTAGTAGTACTTTTTTTGGAAGGGGGAAGAAACCCAGATCCATCCAATAAATTTGGAATTTTTCTCTTCACTATTTCTGCAGTAGGTGAAGTGGGTATAGTAGTGAGGTCGAGGGACTCAAAAGAAGAAGATATTCCTCCTTAGGCAAGCTCTCACTCTGGTCCAATTGACGTAAAAGTAGATGAGGTAGACACTGGTTCCTTATCCAAATTGGTGGGTGATTGGGGTAAAACGATTATTGGTCGGGCAATAATGTAAGTGATAGAACTCTTGTACTCCAACAGGACAGAAGCTGCTCGGGGATATACCTCTCCTGCTCTTTAATGAATAGACCACAAATCCTTGAGGTCGTCAATATTAGCCTCACTTTCCTTAGGGATTTTCTTTTTGCATTCCTCTGCACAAAAACAAAACAAATCAGTTAGTCGGTAAAGCATCAAACAGTTAAAAAATAACGAAAAAAATTAAAAAGTCAAAGTATGACCTATGCCAAGCCCTTCCTGGGGGCATCTGGGTCCAATGTATATTACCCCTTAGGAAAAGGGCATAACGCCAATTCTTCACTACAACACCATAATCCTAATAATATTTGTTGGAATCTAGCAAGTTAACCACCAATTCCCTATTGTCATGATTAGTCTTCATTTAATAAGTATTATCACTAGTGGTTCCCCAATTGTAGCAGAACATCAACTCGAGAATCCCAATACGAGTCCCCATGGATTTCATTTAACCTATTCACTCCATTTACCACCCTCCACGTATTGGGGACTATTCTTGCTGGAATGGTGTCAAATACTGACAAAATTGAAGAAAAAGTGGGTTTAGGGGAAAAGCGATACCACACTCAGCAATGAAGAAAGTGGGAATCCAATGACCCTTATCCAATGAATACACATCAGCAGGGCCACTAGTAATCTCTAAATCTACCCAAATGGGAATTTTCATTTTTCCCTAAACTCTTCTAAATAACCTTCATCTACGATGTACACCATGATTGGAAGACAGAAAAATCAAAGAAGAGAAAGGAAGAATATGAACCATCAAGAATAGCAAAGGTTACTTGGGTGGAATTACGACAAGCACCGAATATCAATAGTCTTATTGATTGTATATAGATGTAAATGCCTGAATATATAAAGAGATTAAATCTCTTGGGTTTCTAACCACTATAAATACATGATCTCCCTTAGCTCAAGGGATAATTCAATCCAGCGTAAGCACACCCAAAACTGAGCTATTGTAATCACCTAAAATCATACCAACAGTGTGCGTAGGCTTTTCTTATAGTTGAACCACTTTAAAAACCTTGTTTGTTGTGTGTTTACCTTGCCTATTTCTCTATCTATCTATGATTATAAATTTGGATCCCCTCTATTTTTCGACATCAATATCAAGTCAAAAGATGCGATTACCACCTTAGTGTTTAGTCATTCACAAAGGTCTGGGTGTAATGGTGTTTCTTAATTTTATTTTTTTTGATTATATGACCAAGTGTGAGCCACCCTACTTTATTCTCTAGCCTCAATGACAAAACCCTTTAGAGATCCTAACACTTTGTAATATTAATTTTGATTATTTATTCGTGGTTCTCTGGAGTTTTTCTTAACCTCGATTCCTATTGCTAGACTTAGAAATATACTTTTTTGTAAGGTTTGGAGAAATAACTTGTGTAGATGATTGATAATATGTCTGTGATACCCCGCTTATTTCAATAACGGGCGATCAGTCCGCTACTAAAATAAAATAGGAATCTCATCTGGCTCATTCTTAGCATCACTGTCGAAAAAAAATTAATTACTAATATACTATTAGGCTTAGTGCCAAATCTTTCAAACTTATTAACTTGCACAAAAATTCCCATTCACATAACCAACCATGAAAATAATAAAACTCACACTCACTGGCATAAATTAATTAACAGATAATTGTGGGTAAGAATTACAATACAACAATCCAAATACCTGAAAGGAAAGCATCTGAATAAAATAAATACCATCAACAGGGTGACATGCCCGAAAAAACTCTGAAGTGTCTCTTATCTATATTTAAAGGATATAAGCATTTAATCAATCCTTGTAGGCATCCACAGCTGCTACAGCATCGTTTGACCAGAAGGATGGTTAAGCCATGTATCCTTGTGGCAGATAACTTAAAAGTTTTTAATACATTTTGATACGAGTCAGAGCCCAAAACCTTTTAAAAATATTTTGCAAGTATTCAAAATACATTAATAAATATGTTTTGCAACCTTTCATATTTAAATTAATGTCACACTCCCATGAGATACCCCTCGCCCCTCATTTATAATGCACACCTAATGTATGTATTTTAAACACCCTAGTTACGCTACCAAGCCTAACTAGTTTCAACACTAATCTTAGTCCCATACGCTACCCTGTATCACGCGTATTTTATATAATGAGCTTTCACATCCTCTTAACAATTATAATTAAATCAATTCATTTCAAATAACTTTCACTAATTATTAATTTAATATTCACACTTTAATATCTTATGCCCGTATGTAATTTTCTTCACATTAATATACGTACTTTCATATCACAACAAGCACACACACACACACACACACACACACACACACACACACACACACACACATATATATATATATATATATATATATATATATATATATATATATATATATATATATATATATATATATAGAGAGAGAGAGAGAGAGAGAGAGAGAGAGAGAGAGAGAGAGAAACAGGCTCATATGCACATTAAGTTTGCACAATATTTTTTTAAAATAGTAAAAACAAAATTTGAGTTGATTTTTTTTTGTGATATTTAAACATTTCAATGAATCCATATAAAAAAAATCAGCTCAAAAAAACTTTTATTGCTATTTTTAAAAAATCGGTCAAACTTTCTATGCTTTTAAGCCCTTTAAAAAATGCGAAAGTTTGACCGATTTTTTAAAAATAAAAATAAAAGTTTTTTGATTTGATTTTTTTATGTGAGTCCGTTGAAATGTTAAAATATCACATAAAAAAATTGGTGTGCGTCAACACTCAAAAATATTTTTTTTACTATTTTAAAAAAATGATGTGCAAACTTAGTGTGCACATGAGTCTGCCTCTCTCTCTCTCTCTCTCTCTCTCTCTCTCTCTCTATATATATATATATATATATATATATATATATATATATATATATATATATATATGTGTGTGTGTGTGTGTGTGTGTGTGTATATATATATATATATATGTGTGTGTGTGTGTGTGTGTGTGTGTGTGTGAGTGTGTGTGTGTGTGTGTGTGTGTGTGTGCGTGTATGTATAACCGCAATCCCTAGGAGTAATAACTCACTGGATGTGAATCTTTAGTATGATATTAGGCTTCAGGGCATAGGCGTATTATCCTGGACTACCGGGTCGGAATCACACCATCGAACCCAATCGTAAATGTAACTGGAAGAGGTCATAGTCTTAAGTCAGTGGGTCATAACCATACCACATTACTCCACTTGGACTCCAACCTCACATAGGGTGGGCAGGCGCAGACCTAAGACCCTGGGAACCGATACTAAACCTGCTCGAATTCGCCAGGAGAGATCTCCCATGGCACACAACCTCCACTGATAGCATCCCCCCTAGAGTGGTATGTTAATTTATATGCCTTACATACATATATATTCACACATATATATACTATCTCTATACCCGTATACATACAAAGTAAAATTGGCAAACTATTCATGTCACTCGTAGCACTAGCCTATAATCTATTGTACAAACGTGACGGTGTGATAATTGATTAAATTCGCAAATTTCTAACTTGGCACACTTATTTAATTAGAGTCTATATAAACCAAATCAATTCAGTCCCTAAACATTAATCTATGTGTGTGCGTGTGTCATCCCATAAATAGATAAAGCATGTGACACAAAATTAAGGAAAAATCCCCGAAGGGCAAAACCTTTTATATCTAGAACTTTGACAAGTTTACAAGACTATTGACTTACATACCATATTGATTTCGCCCACAAGAGTAATGCATGGTGCCTTCGTCAAACCTTTAAAGCATCGGCTAGAAATCAGTAGTTCACACGCAGCTATACCACAAGGATCGCAGCCCAAACACCTCCGTAGATATTCCCTTCACAATAGCACGTAGCTCTCCGATTGTACAGTTCTCCCCACAAAGAATAGACAACAGCAAAAGTTATGTTCTTGAACACCAAAACAATTCACTAAAGCATATGGGAGTTTTGTGAATTGTAAACAAAAAGGGATTAAACTCTAAAAGAAAGAAGCGAAAAGAATTCTGCTTTCGCAGTTTTTCTGTTCTGTCAAAAGCTGAGATTCTTAAACAAAATGAAACCATAGAATGAGTTTTTATAAAAAAACCACGCCACCTCAAAAACCGTGCTCGTTCGAATGAGATAAGGGCCTCGCGCGAGCGACTTACAGATGTCGTTCAAACGACATCTCGCAACATCCCTATGTCGCTCGAACGAGATGGCTATCTCTCTTGAACGACCTGGGCGTCAAAATTGAGGTACGCTCCAACACTTATAAAAAATTACTCATTCTTAAATTTGAAAAAAAATTCCGCTCCAACACTTAGAAAATATTTTATAAAAATATTCCAAAAGCTCTAAGTGTAAAGTTAAGGTATATAAAACAAAACCTTGCCAAAGTAAACTTCGCGGAGTATTTTTGATGAAGAACTTGATTAATTCGGATCCATCTTGATGTAGATGACTCTTGAATGCTCTTCGAGGGTGTAGCGGTATATGACATAATCAATTGATAACGGACTTATAAAAATATGTCCTTACAAATTTACCCCTATGTCTATGCCAGTACATACTTAAAAAAAATCTGAATTATCAAATACCAAAATGCCTATACAAATCTACCCTCCCATTGAATAAATTTGCAGGATCTCAAATTGTTCTTCAAAAATTCTTCATCAAATCTTAAAGCTTTTCTCATCAGAGTGTGCAACATGATGATCATCAATCTTTGTACCTACACACATGAGATAAAGCAAAAACCTTCGTGACACATCGAGTTTGTATTGATAAAAGAATAAATCATTAATAAATCAAATCTCCCCCATAATGCAAAAACTCCCCCATAACATGATAATTCTTTTTCCCCTTTTTATGATGTCTCCAAATAGACAGATAAAAAGAAAAAAATCAAAATATGGAGTGTCACGATAAAATGCATAGCAAATATGGATCAAACTACGCGCATGCAAAGGTATGTCCCAAAAACATCCACAAACTATTTTTGAATTTTTCAATTTTTCATACAAAAATAAGATACTAAAAATCACACCATGGATTTGAATTAAAACAACCAAGTCATTAAAATGGAATGAATGGGTGTGAACACATTTGATAGGTAAATCAACTCAATCAATCATATGTGCACGATGCATACGTGTACTCCTAACGAATGAACATCAAAAGTAGCCTTGGGTGTAAAAAATTGTTGAATTTAGATGACATCGTCTTATGCAAATCAACAAATCAAAGTCAAAGTGATTTCCACACCAATAATGTCCAAAACTATTTTACGCTTTTTCAAAATTTTCAAGGACGTGCAAACTCGTTATAAAATCTCCAACCAAACTCCCTCATATACATTTTCTTTTCGAGGTGTTAAACAAAATTCTCAAACTTTGGAGAATTGGTGCAAAAACCTAATTGGCCCATAATTGGCATGAATTTCTTTTTATTGTCTTTAAATTTTTTCAGGCTCTTTTAAACCTCTTTGGACCCCGAATAATAAAATTTCTCAATTTTTTATGTCCAATTTAAACGGCGGCTTAATCCTAAGGATAAAAGATAATCTTTCGTAGCCCTTCACCGTTTTCAAACAAAGCACATAAACGGCTCTTACATGCACAACTTTCTTATCATGTTTTATCACGCTTGGTTCGTTTTAAGGACTGGATTGAAGTGAAAACACCCAACCAACATGTGATAAGACAAGCACAATAATCAAACAAATATGTGCATGTGTGCAATAAAGGAAATTATGAGTCAAACATATAGGAAGTAACACTTAATTACATCTCAATGCTCCAAACATTATAAAGCACATGGATAAATTGACTTATTGTCTCAAAACACTATCAAATAGTCATATGCAAAAATGGAATGATGTTGTGACTTGTTCATCCTAAGTGTCCATCCATAAACGGTGCAAACAAAATACAAAAATCTTTTTGGATTTTTCAAAAATTTTATCAAAATAAAATCTTTTTGTATTTTTCAAAATTTTTCAAAAGCAAAAATTTATACAAAAAGTACATGTCACAACGCTAGCAAACATAAATACCATGAAACAAAAAACTAGCGTATGACAAACATGCTAACACAATCATCTATATGATATGGCAAGAGAAGAATCATGTGCAAGCAAATGGGAATCAACTTGTCTAAAATCTAGTGCCTCTAAAAGAGATTTCCTAACCCAAATCGATGTGAGACATCGTGTGGGGGATTTAGGAACCAAAGGAACACTAGACATAAACTTCCTAGGACTTTTTCCAAGATCAAAATAAAAACGCCTAAGGTGACCTTTCCTACCACAATATGAACATGTGTAAACGGGTGGAACGACACCTATGGGTTGACCTTTTCTAACATCCTTGGGAAGGATTGACCCTCTAAAACAAATAATGGTTTTGGCTTTAGCACTAGAAGCATGAGAACAAGATGAGCCATTACCATCATTATCAAACCTACTTAAATCATTTTTCAACTTCAAAATATTTTATTCAAGCAAAGAATTAGATTCTTCCAATTTAAGGGATGCCTTTTTCAAATTTTCAACAATTTCTAAAAGCGTATCTCTCTCTCCCTCAATCAAAGCAAACTTTTCCGTAAGAGTCTCTTCATGTGCCACAAACTCATTGATTAAAATATTTATATCCTCTTTGTCACAAACACAAACCATCGAATTTTTAAGGTTCTCTGATTCTTTTTCTAAAACTAGGACCCTATCATCACTTTCCTTCTTGGACAATTTTAACGCAACAAAGTCATAGTCCAAGGCAATAAATTTCTCACGATAAAAATCTCTTTGATTTTGAACCGTTTGCAAAAGATCCATCGCGGATTTAAAACGTGAATTTTCTTTTTCCAAAAAATCAATTCTTTTAGCAAACGTCAAATTCAAATGATTTATATCATCAAAACTCAGACTCGTGTCATCACAGGAGGGCCTCCGATTACATAAGTGCTCCATCGGAAAAATTGAGATTTTTCACAAAACTGATTTTTAAAAAAATCAGTATTACACAAAAATACGAAAAACAAGGATCAAACACAATAAATTAGCGCAACCTGCTCTGATACCAATTTGACGATGTGAGAAGTCAAATTGTATAAAAAAATAAATCCTTGAAAAATCAGGATCACACGATAAATTAGCGTAACCCGCTCTGATACCAATTTGAAAAAATGTCACAGTGTGATGATTGATTAAATTCATAAATTTCTAACTTGGCACACTTATTTAATTAGATTCTATATAAACTAAATCAATTCAGCCCCTAAACATGAATCTATGTGTGTGTGTGTGTGTGTGTCAACCCATAAATAGATAAAGCATGTGACACAAAATTAAGGAAAAGTCCCCGAAGGGAAAAACCTTATATTTTTAGAACTTTGACAAGTTTATAAGACCATTGACTTACATACCATCTTGCTTTCACCTAGAAGAGTAACGCACGGTGCCTTCGTCAAACCTTCAAAGCGTCGGCTAGAAATCAGCAGTGGTTCACACGCAGCTATACCACAAGGACCGCAGCCCAAAAACCTCCGTAGAGACTCCCTTCACAATAGCACACAACTCTCTGATTGTAGAGTTCTCCCCACAAAGAATAAACAATAACAAAACTTGTGTTCTTGAACACCAAAACAATTCACTAAAGCATAAGGGAGTTTTGTGAATTGTAAACAAAAAGGGATTAAACCTAAAAGGAAGAACCCAAAATAATTCTGCTTTCGCAGTTTTTCTGTTCTGTACAACGCTGAGACTTCTTAAATAAAATGAAACCATAGAATGAGTTTTTATAGAAAAACACACCACCTCTAAAACCGTGCTCGTTCGAACGAGATAAGGGTCTCGTGCGAACGACTTATAGATGTCGTTCAAACGACATCTAGCTACATCCCTACGTTGCTCGAACGAGATGGCTATCTCGCTTGAACGACCTGGGCGTCAAAACCGAGGTACGCTCCAACACTTTGAAAAAATTACTCATTCTTAAATTTGACGAAAAAGTCTGCTCCAACACTTAGAAAATATTTTATAAAAATATCCCAAAAGCTCTAAGTGTAAAGTTAAAGTATTTAAAACAAAACCATACCAAAGTAAACTTCGCAGAGTCTTTTTGATGAATAACTTGATTAAATTGGATCCGTCTTGATGTAGATGGATCTTGAATGCTCTTCGACGGTGTAGCGGTATATGACATAATAAATTGATAACGGACTTATAAAAATATGTTCTTACATCTATGAGTCTAAATCCGACTCACAAATCCATAAGTAGTCACTTACTAATATTTATATCACTATTATATTATGTTCTGGATACTAAGCCTATCTCAATCCAGCTCGTATCCCGATTCCATCCAAAATTCCCATTCGAATCCACTAATATTTTTTCTGAGTGTTGTTCATCCAAAACACCCTTAATTTCACACCTGGGATTATCCCGACTATCCCAAGGTAATTAATAATCATTTCTATATTTTTCCAGAAGTTCTAATAATATCTACGGACCTCCCGAAATAACCCGGAATCAACCCGACCAACAGAATCATTTAGATAACCAATCCTGTCCAAGCAGGGTAGCCGAACTGGTTCGGCTATGCGGCGAACCAATTCTCCCCTGGGTTTCACCGAAAATGGGGGTGTTATGTTTGATCCAAAGTTTTACCCAATTAATCCACCAAAATCAGCCCCAAATACCATCCCAACACAATACAATGCTACCTTATCAATCTCAATCATAAGGGTACATAGTTCTATGATTTAATTTCCCAAATATTAATCCAATTCATAGGACTTAACATCAATTATGCAGAATTAATCCTCATCTTAATTTTAATAAAATTTATCCCAAATTCATAAATCAAGATCACCTCTTTTCATCACGTTATCTTCATCCAGAATTTATCTTTCACATAGGGTTCAATTCGCAGATTTCATAAGGTATAATCCTCAATCAATTTCATGAAATCATTTCCCAAAAAACCATTTTGACATGCAAATACCACCCAAAACTTCATAATTATTTTTCACCAATCATGATATGAACTAAAACATAATATATAATATTAAATCAAGTTAAATACTTGCCTTAAAATTTGAAAAGAGTTTGAATCCTTTGTAGTGTGATAATTCTAGCCCAGATTTCCCTTTAAATTCCTCCTAACTCTTGCCTTTTTTATCTGCCTTGTGAATTTCCTTCACCTTTCTCTCGTCTCTCAAGTTTAGGTGATTTAGAATGATCCATTGGTTGTCTCACTCATCTAAAACCCCTTGATATACTCCTAATCTCATTGTTGGGTTATGTTATAATATTAAAATTACTCGAATACCCCCATACAGGTCTCGTATAGCTTAAAATGTCCTCGAAACCCGATTACAACCCCCCGGGTACCTAATTATGACTATCTCGACCAATCCCGGAGCATCCATGCACTCAAAATCACCATTCTACTCACCTATCATTAATTTACCATCTTGTTCCCAATATGACCCCACACGCGCATCTCGAATAAGATCATGTTAACCCATCGAGTTTACCTACATATGACGTAATATAAAATAATACAATTTCGTTTACTTATCACACAAGTAAATATAATAACACATAAATATTAATTCAATTCACTAATTAATATTTATTCAATTCACTTTATTTCTCAAATTAATTAAATTATGAGTACACATTCAATTTAGACATTCCTAAAAATATGGGGTGTTACAATTCCATGCACTTCGAAGATTCTTTTGACTACTTCTCAATGATTCTTAAAATTACTTCTCGGTGATATCCTCAAATGCATATTGGTGGTGTTACTCTCGTAATTTGCCTTTGTTTGAGTTTTTTACAAGTGTTAGGGAGTGATATATATGTCCAAAAGTACTTAGTTATCATTAATTAATAGTGGCATGGGATTATCTTACTACCCTTCCCCATATTTACCCCTCAGTGTGCGTTCATCTCACGTAGTGCATGTGCTCGTGCGAAACATCTCAACCATCATAACAATTCAGTTTTAAAATCCTTCATTAAATGATTTAACACGTGTTGTTGGTTCGTACCTTCATTACATTCTTTATGTTATTTTTGTTGTTCATGTTGATTATTCTCTCTTCCCTTGATAATCATTTTATTTCCTTTACGTCTCTTCATTTGCAATTGGAAACTCTTACATATATGTTCTTTTTTTCTTTAACCATTTTTTCTTTAACCATTTTTTCTTATACTTCTCTCTTATATGCTTAATTTGTGTTGTTTTATTCCTTCTCTACTTAATTTGTGTTTTCTTTTATTGTCATTGTTATGGAGGTCATACGATGTCTTAATGGGACTAGGAGCATTCTTGCTAGGAGTGTCCATTTCCTCCACCCTTGTCTGACGAGTACTTTAAATGTGATGCTTTCTTTATTCTTAAAGATGATTTTATCTTTTTTTAGAATGAACACTCATACCATCCCTAATTTCGTGGTCGATGAGCCAAAGGTTTTTGTGGAGGAGGTTGAAGCCATTTAAGAAGCATCCATATTTGTACCGTATTTCTCTCTTCGATTGCGATTAGAACAGGGTGATTTTCCTTGGGTTCTTATGGACTTTACTTCACCTTTAGAGAGTTGACTAGAATGGAGTATTTGGGTATACCATGTACTTACTACTGATGAATATTCTCATGCTCTAAATCGAATTGTCTTGGTTTATTGGGTAGATGGTTTAAGGGATTTTAGTATTTTTAAGAGTTTTTCAGTGATTACTGCCCCTTTGTCTTTATGGAAATGAGGATGCATATTTTTGTTTCTAATTGGGGTGAATTTAGTGTTACTCTGGAGAAGGATGTGTGACACCCCATAAAATTTAATACTAGGTTTACCTAATAGAGGTTGTACCTTGGTGTGATGGAAAGTGTCATCGCCTAATTTACAATTGGTCTCAGGTTCGAGACATGGGAGAACCTCTCCATATATGGGGGTAAGTCCAGCCGACATATGCCTCTCTAAGAACCTGCAGTTAAGAGGAAGCCATGTGCACTGTGTATGACCTTTTGTTGATTAGGCATAATATAAACTCACGTGAATCAAAATAATTGACTATCATTATAAGCAAATTTGAAAATAAAAACTGAAAGCATAAATAAGTAAGTCAACATAAAATATCAACCAACTCAAATTTTAAAATCAATGTAAACATAAAAAATACTATATAGTATGAGCATGTACGTTCCACACCTATATCCTATGAGATAAGCTATTTAGAAGAGATGAAGTCTATATTAGGGGTGAGGATGTGCTGGAGGACTGTGTTCTAAAAAATGTTAATAGGAGACGTTAACAACAGTTCAAGTAATATAATAATATAATTGACTTTGGAATACCATGTGACTACGCATCTTCATTAAATCTTTTAGATGCTTTTAAGCAAGCCCAGACCAAACAACCCTACATATCACACGTGTCTACTCTCGAACCCATGCATTCCCCATGAGTACGTCTTTTACATCATTACTGACTTTTAGGTACAATTCCACATTCATTCTTTTGAACATCACCATTTTATAATATCATAGGAAAGTGTATATATCAATATTATTGTAAGCCTGTATGGTCCGAAATGACGGCCACACTAAAGGGCCCCATTAAAAGCCCGCATATAATAATGGACTAATCTATCACTTTCAGGGATTTTTCGTTCATACTAGGCATAGTTATAGGCTTTCTCACACCCATTACTATTATATAGTCTCTGCAGGAATACTCACGACACCTTCACACTAGTCTTATAGTTTCATAGCCAAAACTATATAAAAGGATTGTCCTATGCATCTCATTCTCGAGATCATGAACATTGATCACGTAATGTCTAGGGTAATCATAACCAAGACCACCGTGTTATTATTGCATCAGGGTGGAAGTATCCATCGCTTGCATCCCATATGTATATCCCTTTTATTACGTATCCCATGAGTACACACACCTGAAATATTTATATATAATACACCGGATAAGTGAATTCGACATAATTAAGGGTTATAAGTCGAAATCTCAGTTTAATCACCTTAATTAACTTTTTTTAATTAAGAAAACAAACTTTTTCCTTAATGTCATTCGAATGAGAATACATTATTCGTTCGAAGGGCCACTACTTTCATTATATGAACTACTATGTTTTTCAAACGACTCTAAATTTTCATTTGAATGAGATCTGCACAAAACACTTCTTCTTCCCAGCGAATGTTCTCCATTGTTGAACCCAATTTCACATTTCTAGGTCTTTAAATAGCCCCAAACTTTACCTTTTTCAACGTATATTATTCCCAATACAAATACTAACCAATATCCAATGATTTTAAGTTTTTTCCAATACAGGATTTAGATATTAATCCTTAATTATCATCTCAAGAACTCTACTCATAATTCCATCTCAATGCAACCCAATTTCAGTTTACTTCATAAGATTAATAAGGTATTCCTAACCTTTAACATGAATTACCATAGCCATAACATCAGTTTAGCAATTTCTATTCAAAATCGAGATTAGCACCCTAATTTCATTGTAAAGTCTAATTCCTTAATCCTAACAATGGTTATATAAATTGTCTAATTCAAATTACTTCAATATTAAATTAATAATTTAATGAATAATAACATCATAATATAACTTCAATTATAATCTTATACTAAACAAATTTTTCTCAATTCTTAATTAGGTTGAATCTTAGATAAAAATCCCCAAATCTTCATTCTCCTTTCCTTAGCCTTCCTACTTAGCTCTAGGGTTGCCTCCAAATGTATAAAATAATTTATTATACCCATAATCTTTATTTTTAATAATTACCCATGAAATTGGGGACCATAACCCATTAAGCCTAAAACACAATTCAATTAGTCTATATCTAGTCCAAGGCTTATGCTAATCTATGGGCCTTAAAATCCAATATTTTAAGGTGTAAACGGACCTTCTACTAACCCAAAAGTCATCTACAAATAACCAAAATAAATATTTATTTTCATTATATAATTATTAATGTCTTAACATATTTTCGATATAAAATCAATTTCAGATAAAATATACAATTTAATGAAATCATCAGTCATTGCATATAAATATAAATTAATATAAACTAAATATAAATAATTTAATTCATTTAAAATTATGGAGTATTACATTCTTCCCACCTAAAACAAGTAATTTCTTCCTCAAAATTCAAATTTGTACACCTGACTGGAATAACTCTGCGTACTTCTCCCGCGTGTCGTCCTATCTCTCCCACATAGACTCCGCTTTGTTGTGGTGTCCCCACTGGACTTGAACTAACGGAATGACCATTGATTGTAAGGTCTTCTATCTACGATCAAGTATGCGTTGAGGTCATTCCTCATAACTCCCATTGGGTTGTAGCTCAATCCTGTCGATATTGAAGTTCTGATAGGCATCCTTATCCCCGAGAAACTTCCTCAACATCGATACGTGGAAAATATCATGCACTCTTTGCAAGTGATCAGGTAAGGCCAGTCGATATGCCATCGGTCCTACTCTATCCAAAATTGTGAAGGGTCCAATACAACGGGGTACTAACTTCCCCTTGGATCAAAATCTGACCTCCCCTTTCATGGGGACACCCGTAAAACCACTTGTTTCCATACTTGAAACTCTAGTTTTGTTTGTTTCTTATCGTCATAATTCTTCTATTAATCATGTTGTGTCTTTATTCATGCTTGGATGAGTGACATCTTCTCTAAAGTTTTCTAAATAATGTTCGGCCCGAGCATCCTGTGATCCTCAAAATCTAACTAACAACTCGACAAATGAAATGGTCGCCCATATAGTGACTCATAAGGTGTCATACCAATAGTCTACTGATATCAATTGTTTTAAGAGAACTCAACTAAATCTAGATGTTGATCCCACCGCCTTTGAGATCCAACACACAAGCTCGGAGCATATCCTCTAAAATTTGTTTCACCCATTCAGTTTGGCCGTCAAACTATGGGTGATACGTCGCACTCATACTCAATTGTACTTCCATAGCCTCCTGAAAACTCCTCCAGAATAGATATATGAAAGCACTGTCCCGATAGGACACAATGTCATGTGGTACACCATGGATTTATATAATTTCTATTATAAATAATTTGGCGCATTTCTTGGTTATGAATTTTGTCTGAACTGGAAGTAAATGAGCCACATTTGTCATAATGTTAACAATGACCCAAATTGAATCATGACCTCTCTAGGATCGCGACAATCTAACTATGAAGTCCATGGAGATACTCTCCCACTTCCACTTGGTAATCTCCAATTGTTTTAATTCCCCTGTTAATCTTTGCTTCTCAACCTTCAATAGCTGGCAAGTGGCACACTTAGACACAAACTTTGATATATCCTTATTTATCTAAATCCTCTAATACATTCTGCGCATGTCTTAACACATCTTATCCCCACTAGGATGTATCGTGAATCATGAACCATGAGCCTCAGCTAAAACTGCTCTCCTTAAGTTAGAATTCTATGACACTACTAATCTTCCCAAAAATCTCAACCCACTATCCAAACTAATCAAGAAAGATGAAACTACACTGAACACTAGTCCATGAACCTTCTCTTAGCAGAAGGAGTTTGAAGATAATGTCTCTATTACTCGTGTCACAATTGATGGTCTAATAGTCATTAATTCAAAAGGCATTCGTCAAATCTAAAGCTCGGGTGGACTTCCATTGTTCTTCCATATCTCTGACAATTCCTCCCCATGTTCATCCCATAATGCTCCCAAGGTAACTGTCAGTCATTAAATCAGTGCATCGTCCACCACATTTACCTTCCCTGGTTGATACTGAATCGAGAAATTATAGTCACTCATAAACTATAACAATCTTCTTTGTTACATATTTATCTCTCTCTGTATAAATAAGTATTAGAGACTCTTGTTATCGGAATGTAATGTGAACTGTATACCCAATAGATAATATCACCAAATACGAATGGAAAATACTATCGCTACCAACTCCAAGTCATGGGTGGGGTAATTACCCTCATGAGGCTTAGATTTCGAGATGCATAAGTGATCGGCCTCTCCTCCTACATCAGTACACCTCCTAATTCTGTAAAGATTCATCGGTGAATACTAGATACTCCACATTGCCCTTTGATAATACAAGGATAGGTGCGGTCGTAAGCTTATCTTTGAGCTCTTTAAAAGCTTTCTAACAACCTTTATTCTACACAAATGATACTCCTTTTCGAGTGAGATGTATCAGTGGTTTGGCAATCATTGAGAACCCTTGAATGAATCTCACGTAGTACCCTGCCAGACCCAAGAAACTTCAAATCTCGATAGGCTTTGTGCGTTGTACACACTCAACAACTACATATGCCTTGTTAGGGTCTGTAGAAAGTCTAGCTTCAAATACAACATGGCCCAAGAACTGTACCTCTCAAATCCAGAATCCACACTTAGAGAACTTAGCATGCAACTCATATTCTCATAGTCTCTGTAGCAAAAACCTCAAATGCTCTGCATGTTTATCCTTTGACTGAGAGTAAATCAATATGTCGTTTATAAACACAATAAAGAATTGATCTAGAAATGGTCAAAAAATCGATTCATCACATCCACAAATATTACCGGCATAGTGTTCAGCTCAAATGTCATAACCTAGAACCCATACGATCCATATCGCTTGTACGATCCATATCGTTTCAAAAATTTATCGTTGGAATATCTTCCTCCCCAATACATAACTAATAATACCCTGAGTGCAAGTCAATCTTGAGAAAGTATGATGTGTCCCTTAAGTGGTCGAATAAATCATGGATACGCGATAACAGATACTTGTTCTGAATTGTGACTTTATTAAACTACCGATAGTGTATATACATAATTGAAGCGAATTGTCTTTCTACTTCATAAATAAGACTGGAGACTCCCAAAGAGATTTACTCCTCTTTATGAACCCGTAGCTCAATAACTGTTGTATTTTTTACATAACTCCTTCATTTTTTATGGAGTCATCTGGTATGGTGCCCTTGCAATGGTCCTGGTACTCAACATCAAATCAATGCAAAATTTTACCTCCCTAGCTAGTCATAATCGTATTACTTCCTCAAACACATTAGAAAACTCATGGATAACAGATATTGAATCTAATGATATAGTAATACCTTCAGATGAAGTCGTGTCGACATAATACAAATTAGTGCTATACCCCTTCGAGTCTGGGCATCACTACTAAAAATATCTCTTGATCAGGAATAGTAAATGTAATTGCCTTCTCGCTATAATATATATGTGCATGGTACAGATCTAGTCAATACATACCTAATATAATATTATACGTAGTCACATAAAAAAGAAATAAGTCAGGAGAAAAACACCATCGGCCAATCTCAACCGCTATGCCTCTAGACACGTGATGTAAGGTAGTTCCCCTACCTACTAGGGTATCCATATGAAATGACACAAGCTCAGATATACCTATAAATATTTATGTAGTTACAAATGTATAACTAGCAAATGAGTATGACACCCCATATTGAATAAAACTCATGCATAGCACCCATAAATATAAAACATACCTTTAATCACCTACGGATGTGTTAGCTCATCCACTGATGAACATTATACACCGTCCATAATGAAGATGAGGGGCCCTTTGATCCAGAAGCACTGATAGTGCTGGTGAAAAATCCTGATATTGAGGTGGTGGTGTAAGGTCCTGCTCTTGTCCCTAATTTCCTGTCATGTTGCCCTTAGGGAAATTATGAAAAAGTGCCCACTCTCTCCACAAGTATAGCACGCCCCCCCAAATGGGATGCTCTCAACCGCAACCATATAGTACCTACCCATGGGATATATCTTAATATCTCCAACCTTGGCCTTGCTATCCTTGACCCTAGCCTGGTTGGTCGTACTTCCCCTGGACGCCTTGGCGATGAAAATAAACTCATCTTCTAAATCGCGTCATAGGCTTCTCCCCTTGACTTGATCTTCTCTGGAACTGGGAGCCTCCCTAACATACCGATCCGGACTTTAGCCTTAGTCATAACCTTCCATATCTTTCTTCAGATCCTTCTTTCTCTAAAACTCATTAAATCCATTACAATGTCTCAGTGCAACATCCACTGTCTACATGTAAGACGTGTACATCATATTTCCCATTAGAATGTGCATAATTCCCCATGTCAGTCCTCATACAAACCTGTATATCTTCTTTGGCTCTGAATCTTTGATATTCGGGGCAAATTTCACTAGTCAAGTAAATTATTTTTCATAATTTTCTACTATGCGATCATCATGTTTCAATTTATTTAACTTAGCTATCAAAGCTTCTTCTGTGATACAGGGATATACTTCCCCTCAAACTTCTCCCAAAACTGTCAAATAGTCATTTGAGATCGATCATCTGCAATGGTAATCGATTCCCACCACTGTAATACGTATCCTATAAGTTGAAAATTGGATAGCATCTACCTCATTATATGAGTACACTTTAGTAAATGGATATGATGCTCACTGTCACACCTTCACTATAATGCTACGATAGGATCGATAGATCTAGAGAACTATAGTGTTCGTCTCTTTTTAAAAACTCCTATCACCTTCTTCTATGAATCTATAATTGACTTAACAGACACAGGTGCAGCCACGGGTGGTGGCAGTAGGAGAGGCTGATGTTGTTGTATGGTGACCATGTTTTAGTTAGGGTTTGTGCAATGATAGCAACTAGGTCACCCAGTGCAATAACAAGTGCTTGTCCCTGTGGCGATGGTGTAGATGGTTGTGATTGGTGGGGTGTTGCAGCCTCATATTTGGCATTAACGTATGTTATGGTCTTCCTACTTATCTAGAGGTGTTCACCATTTGAGAGATAGTAAACACGTCATATAAGTATAAGTATAAAAAACAGAGTACAAAATCTAAATACAACTCTAAAATATCAGAGAATTTTATGAGGAAGACGGTGGAAGCGCTTAAGATCCCTAGGACACTTGACTCTGGAATGCTCAGATACAAATTATGACACCCCATAAAATTTAATACTAGATTGATCAGGTGTAATATTAATTCAGGGGAATTAAAACAATTGAATATCATTCTAAGCATGTATGTAAATAAAAATAAAAGTACAAATAAATACCTCAATATAAATTATCAATCGACCCAAATGTAAAATTAATATAAACATAAAGAGGACTATAGAGTATGAGCACATAGGCTCAACATCTACATCATATGATATCATCAAGGAAGAAGAGATCAAGTCTGGATTAGGGGTAAGGCTACACTGGAGGCCTATGTCTTGAAAGATGTTAATAGGAGACGTTAACAACAAGTTCAAGTAGTATAACAATATGATTGACTATGGATTACAATATGACTATGAATATTCATCCAATCATTTATATGCTTATAAGTAGGCCCATTCCAAACAAACCTTCATATCACATGTGTTTACTTTCAAGCCCATGTGTTCTCCATAAGTCTTTTACACCATTACTGACTTTTAGGTATAATTCCACATTTATTCCTTTGAACATCACCATTGTTTAGTATCATAAGAAAGTATCTATATTAATATTGTCATAAGCCAGTACAGTCTGTAATGAGGACCACATAAAAGGGCAACGAAGGCCTAACATATCTCCTTCGGGGATCGTTCGCGCATACTAGGCATAGTTATAGCTTTTCACACACTTATTATTATAAAATCATCTTTGCGAGAATACTCACGATGCCTTCAGACAAGTTATATAGTCCCATATCCAAAACTATATAATAGGATTTTCCTAAGCATATCACTCTCTAGATCATGAACGTTCAATACGTAATGTCCAGGGTAGTCATAACAAGCCCACCCTGTCATTATCGTATCAGGGTGGTGGTATCCATCGTCCACACCGCATTTGAATAACCGTTTTAGTCTGTATCCCACGGGTACACATAGCTGATATGTTTGTATGTAAGACACCGGATAAGTAAATTCTACATAGATAAGGGCCACAAGTCAAAATCCCGGTTTAATCACTTTAATTAACTTCTTTTAAATAAGAAAATAAAATTCCGCCTTAATGTCATTCGATCTCCTCATTAGAACAATAACACACTATTTGTTCGAAGGACTTATACTTTCATTCAGAGAAACTACTATGTTCTTTCGAATGACTCTAAATTTTCGTTCGTAGGAGATATGCCTTCTTCTTCCAGCGAAAGTCCACCATTGTTGAACCTAATTTCACATTTATAGGTCCCTAACCAACCCTAAACTTTACTTTTTTTCAAATGTATATTAGTCCTAGTACCAATACTAACCAATATCCAATGATTTTAAGTTCTTCTAATAGAAGATTTAGATATTAATCCTTAATTATCATCTCAAGAACTCTATTCATGATTCCATCTTAATTTAACCCAATTTCAGTTTATTTCACAAGATTAATAAAGGATTCCTAACCTTTAACGTGAATTACAATGGCCATGACATCAGTTTAGCAATTTCTACTCTAGATTGTGATTAACATCTTAATTTCATTGCAAAATCTAATTCCTTAATCCTGATAATGGTTATATAAATTCTCTAATTCAAATTATTTCAATATTAAATTAAGAATTGGATGAATAATAACATCATAATACAACTTCAATTAAAATCTTATACTAAAAAAACATGCCTCAATTCTTAATTAGGTTGAATCTTAGATGAAAATCCCTAAATATTCATTCTCCTTTCCTTAACCTTCCTACTTAGCTCTAGGGTTGCCTCCAAATGTATAAAATAATTTAGTCTAAAAATAATTTCTATTTCCTACTAATTACCCAAAAAATTAGACTTAGCCTCTACATGGACCATAACTCATTAAGCCCAAAATGCAATCTTATTTAGTTATAAGTCTAGTCCAAGGCCTGTACTAACCTATGGGTCTTAAAACTTAATCTTTTAAGGTGTAATCGGACAAACTACTATCCTGAAAGTCATCTATAAATGACCAAAATTATTATTTAATTTTTTTAAGTAATTATTAATGTCTTAACATATTATTGATATAAAATCAATTTCAAATAATAACATAATTTAGTGACATCACTAGTCACTGCAGATATATATAAATTAATATGAACTAAATATAAAGAATTTAATTCACTTAAAAATATAGGGTATAACAGGATGTGTGTGAGTTGTTAGGGTTGGAATCCCTTAGCGAAGTGAAGTTTGGAAAGGAGTGTAGAATTCAATAAGGTAGAACGATTGTCGATACATTGAAGTTCAGGTATAGTCGGTTTGCTCATTATAACAGTTCTGTAACATCCCGTATTTTTGTACATTTAATATTTAATTAATTCGGGAATTCAAAATTTCTTGTGTGTCGTAATTTTAATTGAATTAATTATGGAAATTTATATTTAAATATTAATCGGGGAGTGAATTGTTAATATGTAGGGAAATTTATTTACTAAGTGAACAGTAATAATTTATTCACGTCATTTCGGGTATTAATGATAGGGTATGCACTTATCTCAGCCGGGAGTCGGTATAGACTAATTTGGGTATGGGATAAGGATTTTTATAAATTAATTCGGATGCTAATTCTGAGTGTACGGTTGAGTCCGAATGGGCCGAGATAGTCGAAAAAGTGTATCCGAGGGTAGTAAACGGGTCAGGGGATGTTTTTAGGCATAGCCGGGCCCACGCGGGGGAATTTGGGTCACTTGGGCTTGGCCCATTAGGCAAAAAACGGGATTAAGCCTAATTAAACAATTATAAGAAAAAGGAGAACGGCTGAATTAAGTTTAGAAAATACGTAGTGGGTGGGGCAGTTAAAGGCGAATTGGGGGGACAAAGGAGAGCCAAAATCAAAGGAGTTCATCTTCAACCTTGGGTAGTCACAACTCCAAAATCAAACACTACGAATCATAAGGCAAGTGGTTAACTTGCTGTAGAATTTAAATTGTATTTCAATTCATATTCATGTGATGTGTGAAATTAAAGAAATTCGTTTTAGGATTTAAAGGGTATAAACATGGGGTTTTTGTAAAGCAATATCCTGATTTCTGAATTGTGTAGAAATTCATGCGTAATCTGAGAATAGTATAAATATATCTGGTAGGATGTAATTCGGATGAAATAGAAACGAATTTAAGGCTGAGATTTGATGTTTTAAAAATAGATTTTTCTCCAAATTATTAAAACAGTAGAGAACGGACAATTTAATGATGTTTGTGGACAGTATGAGGGTCCCTTATGAGGTTTTTGATATGTGTTATTGATGAGAAAGCTTGGGTTTACTGGTAGAAGGAGTTAGGGTTTTTAGATTTTCGTCCATGGGTGAAACAGACCACTCGGAGAAGACGATGACATGTTCGATCGATCGATCGAGGGTCGGGGGTCGATCGATCGAAGGTCAGAAATTTCTAACAGTTCGGCTAGTTTGTTTACATAAGGGGAAATTAAGTTAAATCTTTTACCATGCCTTATGAAATGAGAAAAATATATAGAGTTACAAACTAATTAATTGTGAGGGAAATTAATTGGGACTTGGGGAAAATTTAGGTGTGACACACCATGATTAAATTGTGAGAATAATATTTGAAAATAATTAAAGATGGATTTAGTGGGCAAGTCCGGGGTTATTGGTTGAGCGATACCAAGACGTTGAATTTACTTAAGTGAAAGTTAAATAATTTCGAGTCGAAAACTTGGACTCGGGTGTCGTTTTATTTCGGGCCACGAGAGTAAGTCCGAATATATTGGTTGGGGCGACACCAAAAGTAATTAATGTGCAAATTAATTAATAATTAGAGTTAGACCAGCAAACTCATAATAATTTGAATAGGCTTGTGTCACGGACTTAGTACACGGTATATCCGGGATATTTTATATTTATAGATATACGGTGTGTTACAGTATATATATAGGTGTGCATTAATATCAATGATTAGATATTATTTTCATATACTCTAGTGTTATAGGGGGAGGTTGCGCGTAAGGGATGAATCCCCTAGCTTGAGGAGTAGGGTGAGTATATTCCCAGGTCATAGTGTCCGTTATATGGGTGAGGGGCATCTCGCTTTCAGGGAAGGAATATGACCGCCTCCATTTATATGTTTTCACCAAGTTAGTGAGCGATTCTGACTTGGGTAACTAGGTTATGTGAACATACCTAGTGGGATAGCACTTTAGAGAATTCCCATCCGGTGAGTTATTACTCGGGAGGATGTTATTACTAATAATTATTTCAACATGTTTGTGAATGTTGTAATATGGATATAAGTATATAATAAGGTAAATCATTATATACAAGTAAAATTAATACAGGCTGTGAATTGTATTGCATATAATGGGCATGAAAATTATATGAGTTTAAAAAGAGAAATGATTAATCAAGTTAATGTTGAAGATAACATAGAAATCATAATTTTGGCACACTCGGTTAGAGTAGGGTGGTTGCAAGGGGTTATATAAATTATCTAGTCATGAGATAAATAACTAGTTAAAATTTAATTAAGGCGTTAGTAGTGCACATTAGAGGAGGGGTGAGGATGTCCTCAAGGGAGTGCGGCACTAACTAAAATATGGAGAGCATGAATATTTACTTGTTACTGCAAGTTAATCATTTGTTAAATGTTTTTCAAATGTTTTGGGTACTAACCATTTCTATAAAAACTTTTTAAAAACCTTTTAGGTGTCCAGCCACAGGGACGCCAGGCTTGACTCAATTTCAGGGATTCGTTGCTGCAGCATATGTGGATGTTGTGGGAGTTTGATAGACACCTCATTCTTTCATTCCTAGTATAGAGACATCTTACCAGTTATTTCGAGCATGTCGCTCACAATTCATTTAGTTTTTGTCAGACCTGTTGAGATTGATTACTTGTCTTTACTTTTGTTGGATTTTGAGCCGATGGTTTATTCGGTCAGTTAATTAATTGTGAATGGTTGTTTAAGTTAATTGTGATTATTATGTTATTTTATTTCCGCTTGAGTATTTCATTTAAGTTAATGAAAGATAAAATTTGACATCAGTCTAATTTTCTCACTTAGGTGGTTAGTAATTAAAAAGACGACAGTGATGCTAAGAATGAACCAACTGAGAAACCTGTTCTAATCTAATTTAGGACTGATCACCCGGGGTTACTTAGGCGGGGTGTCACAGATGGTATCAGAGCATCATGTTCTAGTATCCTTAGGATCTGTGCAGCTTACTACGTTTCAGCGTAGCGTTCGGTTGTTATAGAGACCTATTATTAGGACTATTGATTCATTTTCGCTTGTGAGATATAATATCTTTCTGCTATTGGTTTTTGTATAAATTGTGTACTTATACAATTCAATCTATTTTTAGATGCCACCAAAGAGGCAAGGAGCAGAGAGGGCTGAGGCTAGAGATGAGCTCAGGGAGGCTCATCAGGAGCCACAGGTACCGCCACCACCACCACCCGAGTTGATCTCCACTACTCAGGTGGTAGTGATAGTGGCCCAGGCGATCGATACAGCAATGCGAGCTATGGCAATTCATTTTCCACAGCCCCAGGCACCGCCTCTAGTGGCACCAGCAGTTCAGATTCTAGTGGGGCCACCGTCTTAGCAGAGAGTTAGGGAGACCTTTCAGAAGGGTTACCCACCTGAGTTTCGGGGTAACACCGATGTGGTAGAGGCTTGTGACTGGAAGAAGAACATTCAGCGCCATCTGCACATACTGGAGTCTAACGATGTGCAAAAATAGATGCTTGCTACATTTCGTCTATCAGGGGCAGCCTTATAGTGGTGGTAGTTAGTTACCACCGTTGAGGAGCGGGATTTGATGACGATAGCAGAATTCTGGATGCGGTTCGACCGCAAATACTTTCCACCAGCGGTAGAGGTTAAGATGAGGAAGAAGTTCAGTGATTTAGTACATGATGACCGGTCAGTGGCAGATTATGAGGAAGAGTTCACCCATTTGGCAAACTTTGAGCCAAATGAGGTGAGCGATGAGGAAAGGAAGAAGTCGAGGTTCATGGATGGCTTAGCCTGGAGGATCAGGCAGCATTTGATTGGGAATTCGGCATTAGTGACTTATACAGATGTCGTTAATGCCGCCCTTGTTCATTGTCAGGATCATCACTTCCATGAGAAGGGGAGCAAGAAAGTAGGGTAACTGAGCCGGTAGGACAAGGCAGTTACTAGTGGTGACACGAGTGGTACTCAACAGTAGACTAGCAGTCAACAGGGGAATCAAGCTAAGAAATTTAGGCCTGGTGGGTTCCGACCGGGAGGACAAGAGTTCAGGCAGGGGCAGCTGGGCTCAAATCAGCAGCAGCAGGTTCCTTAGGGCCGTCAAGGCCAAGGGAACAATGGGGGGAGGCCAGCAGGGCCAGCCGCGTCAAGGCTAACAGGGCCAACGATAGGGGGACCATCAGAAATGCTGTTTTTTCTCTAGCCAGCTAAGACACTTCAAGAGGGAGTGCCCGTAGAGGGGCAGAGGTCATCAGTAGGGGGCCCAACAGGGGAAACAAGGGCAGATACCGCCAGCAGCACCAGCTCCACTCGCCCCACAACAGCAGGGGCAAATGCACTACGGTCGTGTGTATAACATCCGGGATGTTCCCAATCCTCCACCACAGCAGGCGTCACCAACAGTTGAGGGTATGTTTCTCATTCATGGTCATAAGAGTAGTATACTTTTTTACATGGGAGCATAGTATTCATTCATTAAATCTAATTTTGCTAAACGGGTTGGGTTACTAGAGACCGCGGGTAGTCTTCGGATGTGTGTAGAGTCGCCAGTATGCAGCGAGGCATTAATTCACTCGATTTGTCGGGGGGTGGACATTTTGATTGGGAGGCTTAGTTTAGCAGCGGACCTCCTTGTGTTAGATATGGAGGGGTACGATGTCATCTTGGGTATGGATTGGTTGGCAAGTTATCGAGCAACGGTGGATTATTACGAGAGGACAATCGTGTTCTCCATTCCAGGACAGATAATGTTCTTGATAGAGATGTCGTTACCTGAGGGAGGGTCACGCACTCACCTGTATTACATCGAGGAGGAAACCTCACAGGAAGTTGCAATTCCATTGGACTCAATCCCAATAGTGAGGGACTTTGAGGATGTATTCGAGGAAACACCAAGGTTGCCACCCAGCAGGGAAATTGAATTTGTAATCGATTTAGCACCAGGGACGAGGCCTATTGCTCAAGCCCCATACCGTATGGCCCCTTCAGAGACGCGTGAGTTAAGAGAGCAGATTCAATAACTTCTGGGTCAGTGTTTCATTTGGCGGAGTACATCTTCGTGGGGTGCACCGGTGTTGTTTGTGAATAAGAGGGATGGTTCACTTCGGTTATGCGTGGACTATAGGGAGCTGAACAAGGTAACGATACGGAATAATTATCCGCTACCTAGGATTGATGATCTATTTGACCAATTAAGAGGGGCGTCTTACTTCTCCAAGGTCGACTTGAGGTCAGGGTATCATAAACTACGTATCCGAGAGGAAGAAGTTCCTAAGACCGCTTTCTTGTCGCGGTATGGATCATACGAGTTCAGGGTGATGCCATTCGGGCTCACCAATGCACCAACGGTGTTCATAGACCTCATGAACAGGGTTTTAAGGGAGTTTCTCGATCAGCTTGTCATCGTGTTCATTGATGACATCCTGATCTTCTCACGCACCGAGGAGGAGCACGCAGAGCATTTGTGTAGGGTTCTATAGACACTACGGGATCATCAACTCTATGCCAAATTCAGGAAGTGTGGATTTTGGCTGCGGGAGGTACAGTTTCTAGGCCACGTGGTGTCAGACTGGGGTATTGCGGTGGATCCGAGTAAGTTATCGACAGTGAGGGAGTGGGGACAGCCCACGACACTGATCGAGGTGCGTAATTTTCTAAGATTGGATGGTTATTACAGGCGGTTCATCAAAGGATTTTCAAAGATTCCGGGCCCTTTGACGAATCTGACTCGAAAAGGGGTACCTTTCACTTGGAGTGATCATTGTCAATTAGCTTTTGATGAGCTAAAGGACAAGTTGACATCTGCACTTGTACTTGCTTTGCCAAAGGGAGGACTAGAGTATCGGGTTTACATTGACGCATCCTTATAAGGACTTAGGGGTGTGCTTCAGTAGGAGGAAAGGGATATAGCGTATGCATCCAGGAAGCTAAATCCCCACGAGAGGAATTACCCCACTCATGACCTGGAGCTAGCAGCAGTCATTTTTTCTTTCAGGATATGGAGACATTACCTTCTAGGAGAGGAGTTCGCTTTATTCAAGGATCACAAGTCACTTCAGTATCTCTTCACACATAAGGATCTGAATATGAGGCAGAGGCGGTGGCTAGAATTCGTGAAAGACTACCAGTTTGATATTCAGTATCATCCTGGTAAGGCTAATGTGGTGGCAGACGCATTGAGCCGGAGATCGACTGGGGAAATATCATAAGTCTGGAAAGCGAAGTGGAGCGAGCTTCGATATGAGGATGATGTAGCCAGGGCCTGCATGTCAGTATTATCCATCACACCTGAGATCATTATGCATGTGGTGAGAGCTCAGGCAGAAGATCAGATCTTTCGGGATAGGGTGAGCCAGTTGTTAGCTGAGGGAGCAGAGGGTTACTCGATCAGCTCGGAAGGAGGCCCACGCCTTAATGGGAGGTTAATTGTGCCAGAGGATGAGGAGTTGAGGCACGCTGTTATGACAGAGTCACATGGTTCAATATTCGCGGTACATCCCGGTAGGGATAAAATGTACCAGGATATGAGGAGGCGGTATTGGTGGGTTGCAATGAAACGGGACATAGCAGAGTTTGTTTTGAAACGTGCCACGTGTCAGCTTGTGAAATTTTACCACCAGAGACCATCAGGGATGCTATAGCCACTGGAAATTCCCATGTGGAAGTGGGAGAGCATCTCCATGGACTTCATTAAAGGGTTACCTGCATTGCAGAGGGGTCACGATTCCATATGGCTCATTGTGGATCGGTTGACCAAGGTGGCCCACTTCCTGCCGGTTCGCACAGACTTTGAGACGATGCGTTATGCGCAGCTATTCATAGCAGAGAAAGTCAAGATGCACGAGTTGCCGGTTAATATTGTGTCCGACAGAGACAAAATCTTTATGGCCCACTTTTGGCAGAGCTTTCAGGAGGCCATGGGCACGAAATTACGTTTGAGTACAACCTCTCACCCACAGACTGATGGGAAGACCGAAAGAGTCAATCAGATGCTGGAAGATATGCTCAGAATGTGCATATTAGACTTTGGGGGAGGTTGGGAGAAATATCTCCCTTTGGTAGAGTTCACGTATAACAACTGTTGCCAATTCACGATCGGCATGGAACCGTTCGAGGCACTATACGGGAGACCTTGTCGTTCACCCGCTTGTTGGTTAGAGGTGGGGGACAATAAGCTATTGGGGCCGGAGATTATTCAGGAGACGTCTGCCAAGATAGAGTTGATCCGAGGGCAGATTCGGATAGCTTAGGATAGGCAGAAGATTTACGCTGATGCTTCACGGAGACATGTGGAGTTAGAAGTTGGGGACCAAGTATTAGTACGGGTATCCCTTATGAAAGGGGTGATGAGGTTCGGCAAGAAGGGTAAGTTAGCACCGAGGTACGTGGGACATTTCCCTATTATCGAGAGGGTGGGACCAGTAGCTTATAGGCTGGGATTGCCAGAGTACCTTCAGTGGATACACGACGTGTTCCATGTGGCATCGCTGAAGAAATATCGCAGGAGCGAGAGGGCCTTCTGGCACATCCCACTCGAGGAAATTGATTTACAGCCAGACATCTCATATGAGGAGAGACCGATGGCTATTCTGGACTGTAGTGAGCGGAAGTTACGATCTAAGGTTTCTCCGCTAGTTAGAGTACAGTGGGGTCATCACAACGTTGACCAGTCTACCTGGGATCGGGAGGAGGATATGCGAGAACAATATCCATAGCTTTTCACCACAGGTACGACCTAATTTCGGGGACGAAATTCCTTTATAAGGGGGGAAGTATGTAACACCCCGTATTTTTGTGCATTTAATATTTAGTTAATTCGGGAATTCAAAATTTCTTGTGTGTCGTAATTTTAATTGAATTAATTATGGCAATTTATATTTAAATATTAATCGGGGAGTGAATGGTTAATATTTAGGGAAATTTATTTACTAAGTGAACAATAATAATTTATTTACGTCATTTCGGGTATTAATGACGGGGTATGCACTTATCTCAGCTGGGAGTCGGTATAGACTAATTTGGGTATGAGATAAGGATTTTTATAAATTAATTCGGATGCCAATTCTGAGTGTACGATTGAGTCCGGATGGGTCAACATAGTCAAAAAAGTGTACCCGGAGGTAGTAAACGGGTCACGTGCCGTTTTTAGGCATAGTCGGGCCCACACGGGGGCATTTGGGTCACTTGGGCTTAGCCCATTAGGCAAAAAACATGATTAAGCGTAATTAAACAATTATAAGAAAAAGGAGAACGGCTGAATTAAGTTTTGAAAATACTTAGTGGTTTAGGAAACCCTACGAGCAGTTAAAGGCAAATTTGGGGGACAAAGGAGAGCAAAAATCAAAGGAGTTCATCTTCAACCTTGGGCAGTCACAACTCCAAAATGAGACACTACGAATCATAAGGCAAGTGGTTAACTTGCTATAGAATTTAAATTGTATTTCAATTCATATTCATGTGATGTGTGAAATCAAAGAAATTTGTTTTGGGATTTAAAGGGTATAAACATGGGGTTTTTGTAAACCAATATCCTGATTTCTGAATTGTGTAGAAATTCATGCGTAATCTGAGAATAGTATAAATATATCTAGTAGGATGTAATCCGGAGGAACTAGAAGCGAATTTGAGGCTGAGATTTGATGTTTAAATGGGTTAAGGGTTAAAAATGACTTTTTTCCCAAATTATGAAAACAGTAGAGAACGGACAATTTAATGATGTTTGTGGACAGTATGAGGGTCCCTTATGAGGTTTTTGATATGTGTTATTGATGAGAAAGCTTGGGTTTACTGGTAGAAGGAGTTAGGGTTTTTAGATTTCCGTCCATGGGTGAAACAAACCACTCGGAGAAGACGATGACCTGTTCGATCGATCGATCGAGGGTCGGGGGTCGATCGATCGAAGGTCAGAAATTTCTGACAGTTCGACCAGTTTGTTTACATGAGGGAAAATTAAGTTAAATCTTTCACCATGCCTTATGAAATGAGAAAAATATATAGAGTTACAAACTAATTAATTGTGAGGGAAATTAATTGGGACTTGGGGGAAATTTAGGTGTGACACACCATGATTAAATTGTGAGAATAATATTTGAAAATAATTAGATATGGATTTAGTGGGCAAGTCCAGGGTTATTGGTTGAGCGATACCAAGACGTTGAATTTACTTAAGTGAAAGTTAAGTAATTTCGAGTCGAAAACTTAGACTCGGGTGTTGTTTATTTCGGGCCACGAGAGTAAGTCCGAATATATTTGTTGGGGCAACACCAAAAGTAATTAATGTGCAAATTAATTAATAATTAGAGTTGGACCAGCAAACTCATAATAATTTGATCATAGGCTTGTGTCACGGACTTAGTACACGGTATAGCCGGGATGTTTTAAATTTATAGATATACGGTGTGTGATAGTATATATATAGGTGTGCATTAATATCAGTGATTAGATATTATTTTTATATATTCTAGTGCTATAGGGGGAGGTTGCGCGTAGTGGATGAATCCCCTAGCTTGAGGAGTAGGGTGAGTATATTCCCAGGTCATAGCGTCCGTTATATGGGTGAGCGGCATCTCACTTTCAGGGAAGGAATATGATCGTCTCCATTTATATGTTTTCACCAAGTTAGTGAGCGATTATGACTTGGGTAACTAGGTTATGTGAACATACCTAGTGGGATAGCACTTTAGAGAATCCACATCCGGTGAGTTATTACTCGGGAGGATGTTATTACTAATAATTATTGCAACATGTTTTTGAATGTTGTAATATGGATATAAGTATATAATAAGGTAAATCATGATATACGTGTAAAATTAATACAGGCTGTGAATTGTACTACATATAATGGGAGTGAAAATTATATGAGTTTAAAAAGAGAAATGATTAATTAAGTTAATGTTGAAGATAACTTAGAAATCATAATTGTGGCACACTTGGTTAGAGTAGGGTGGTTTCAAGGGGTTATATAAATTATCTAGTCATGAGATAAATAACTAGGTAAATTTAATTAAGGCATTAGTAGTGCACATTAGAGGAGGGGTGAGGATGTCATCAAGGGAGTGTCGCACTAACTAAAATATTGAGAGCATGTATATTTACTTATTACTGGAAGTTAATCATTTGCTATATGTTTTTCAAATGTTTTGGGTACTAACCCTTGCTATAAAAACTTTTTAAAAACCTTTTAGGTGTCCAGCCACAGGGACGCCAGGCTTAACTCAATTTCAGGGATTCGTTGCTGCAGCATATGTGGATGTTGCGGGAGTGTTATAGACGCCTCATTCTTTCATTCCTAGTATACAGACTTCTTAGCGGTTATTTCGACCATGTTGCCCACAGTTCATTTAGTTTTTGTCAGACCTATTGAGATTGATTACTTGTCTTCACTTTTGTTGGATTTTGAGCCGATGGTTTATTCGGTCAGTTTATTAATTGTGAATGGTTGTTTCAATTAATTGTGATTATTATGTTGTTTTATTTCCGCTTGAATATTTCATTTAAGTTAATAAAAGATAAAATTTGGCACTAGTCTAATTTTCTCTCTTAGGTGGTTAGTAATTAAAAAGACGACAGTGATGCTAAGAATGAACCAACTGAGAAACATGTTCTAATCTAATTTAGGACTGATCACCCGAGGTTAATTAGGCGGGGTGTCACAAGTTCACTTTAGCCAGATTGTTCAAAATGAGGCAGAACATATACTTATAGATAATGAGAAAAATATGTTTTCAAATATGTGAAGGTTAAACCTGGTTCTAGAAGAATTTTAAAGCCATTTGCTCCTAATGTGGAGTGAGATGGGGTTGTGCATTTATCTCTTTTTTTTTGTCGTATTTCCTACTACCTGGGTGTCTGCATGATTTACCTAATTGTTGCATTTTTCCTATTGCTCCAAAAGTAGCCACGAAAAAACAAATTCCTCTTTCATATCTTATCCATGGTAATATGTATGATCGGATGGATAAGTTTCATGAGGATCTCGAAATAACTTTCAATTTTTATGATTGTTTTATCTTTGCTCCACCCATTATTATAATGTGATTTCTTTTTGAGAGGTTTTTTATGTTAAATCCAACGCTTGGTCAATTTGAAGATCCTATTGATGGGAAAACTCCTATTAGGATTGGAAGATGGGATTTTTGTAATTGTGTACATTCTAATGATATTTTGGCACGTCATACTAATGATGGTGGGAAGATTTAATTTTGCATGTATATCGAAGATGTTGGTATATTTTGATGATTCAAAGTTGAAATTTGTTCTTATCGTTATAGGGATGTTCAAATATTTCAAGTGATTTTGTATTTAGACCTTAATGTTAATGAAGGGTTATAAGTTATCTTTTATTACTAAATCGAGAAATGAGTTTGTTTTGTATCTTCCTTCTAGGTGTATGCGTTTGTGTTGGTTTAATTAGTCTACTCCTTCTCTTTTTACTTTGAAGGTTCGAAATGTTTCAAAAAATTGTCTTGGCGGAGTTTTACTTTCGAAAGTACTATATCGAAGGTCATAGATCTAAGGTATTGGTTGTTATGTTCGTTATTAGTTTTTGGGTTAGTTACTTCTCTCTATAATGTGTGGTGGAATAGACAATCTCGTTATTTTATGTAGTTTCTGTATGGGGATGTTGTTCGCCCAGGTGTAGTAATTGTTCCATCGAACTATGATTCCCTCCAATTACTTAAGCTTTTTTAAGTAAATTTTTTTTTGGAGTTTTCCTACTATTATTAATAGGTCTGTCGAGGAGTTAAATTCATACGGATCAAGGTCAATCCATATCTGTTTGTTAAAAACATTATCAAACTGGATCGAATTTAGAATAAATAGCGGATCTTGAAAACTATAATCCATATATGAATCCAAATGGATTTCATATCGATTCAGATATTATCCTACCATATTGAATGAAATATTAAATACATAATATTTTTATAAATGTGATAGTAACCTAAATATTAAAATGATAAGTATTAAGTTTACAAAAATGTGTAATATTGTTAACGCAAAAATTCTCCATCTACGAGGACCAATCAGAAAAGGACACGTGTCATCCTACGTGGCAATATTCGACACCCGAGGAGAGTTGGTCGGCATCCGAGGAGAGTTGGTCGGCACCCGAGGAGTGTTAGTCGGCATCCGAGGAGAGTTGGTCGGCACCCGAGGAGTATTAGTCGGCACCCGAGGAGAATTCGTCGGCACCCGAGGAGTGTTGGTCGGCATACCAACCAGGAAGATCAAGGGATAACTATGCATTTAATGTGCATTAATAAAGATGACTGTGCATTTAATGAGCATTAATGTACATTTATACTGTAGATGACAACACATAGCATACCAAGCAATTCAACAATTAGATTCGTTGAATGTAGACATAATGTATAAATGTCTACATACAATGAATCTCTTTATCTCCCATCACTATAAATACATGTATTCCCTTGGCCAAAAAGGGGAAGAGAACCAGAGAGATCCAAGAGATCCAAGAAACACCATACACAAGATACACATCCTTTCTCTCTCTACCACATTGTGCTATTGTAAACTCCTGGAAATAAAATAACAGTGGACGTAGGCTTTTTCTTATAGCCGAACCACTTTAAAAATCTTTGTCTCTTATATGTTTGATGTGAATGTTTATCTTCATCTTCAATCTCATCCTCATCATTTATTAGCTGTTGACGCCACTAAAATGGTAGTGGCCATTTTCTGTCTTCAACAGATTGGCGCCGTCTGTGGGAACGTGTTACAACCATTGTTCTCCATCAAAAGCTAAGTTTTTATTTTCTCTATGTATAATCAATTATACATACATATTTTGATTCAATCATGGTTTTTATGTTTATATACATAAATTAATTGTCCAATTTTTATCTGCAAAATATTGCATATCATGATTTTAAAATCATAACTATTAGATCAATTCTTATTTAGAAATCTGAAAAATAGTGGATTTCATAAATCATAAATATTTTAAATGATTACATATACCAATATATACGACGATGATAAGATTTAATCATTTTCATTGTTGATTTTGAAATAAATTTTGTAAGATCTTTGATGTCTATTCAAATTCCCATCGTATTTTTAATAAAAGAATGGGAAAAGGTTAAAGACAATAAAAAGTTTTCTCATGAAATCATGACCCAGATATACTTTCTCTCTCTTCAAGTTTGAGTCTCTTTGCATTCATTTTTATGAATTATATACTTAATTTGGTTCATCTTCCATCTATGTCAATAAAGTCAAATTGATTGATTTTTTATATAAATTTGGTAATAACTTCTATCATTCGGCATATTTTTATCTCTCCAAATAGGGAATAGGAAGGGATCAATATATAAAAAATAATTTTCCCTCACCTGAAAAACCCACGACCAACCGGTTGGTAAAAGGGCGAGAACAAACTATACTCCTTTGGTTAGGAGGCGTACACTAGCGTGATCAACTCCGGTTGGTAAAATAACTAGTGGACATGATAGTTCGAGCATGATCAACTCCGGTTGGTAAAAGAGCGAGAACAAACTATACTCCTTTGGTTAGGAGGCGTACACTAGCGTGATCAACTCCGGTTGGTAAAATAACTAGTGGACATGATAGTTCGAGCCCATGATCAGCTCTGGTTGGTAAAAGGGTAAGAACAACATTCTTAAAAAGGCCAATCTCGGTTGGTTAGTAAACAAAATATGCTCTCAAATGCCAACTTATAATGGTCGGGAGGTAAGATTATTACAGAAAATATAAAAGTTCCTCGAAGAACAAAATATTCCAAACTGAACCAAGTATGGTTGGTCGGGGATAAAAACCCACTAACTGTAGTTGGTCGACGAGGAGAATTTATCGACCTTGGTTGGTCGGACACATTTTATGAAAAAGACAAAATGTAACCAAGTATGGTTAGTAGGGTATAAACTCTCACTAACTATAATTGGTCGACGAGCACAATTTAACAACCTTGGTTGGTTGGAAAAATTTTAAACATTTTTATACTCATTACTTTATTATTAAGTGATCGAGCAACGTTACTAATACTTGTAACTTTTTTATTACTAAGTTGGTCGATGAACAACACAATATTATTATCTTTTTAACAGATATGCATAAATGTAAAGTGTTTTATATTTACAAGACAATAGCAATTAAGATTGCGAACAAAAATGAAAGTCTTTCATTAAAATCAAAAACAAAATACATTGAAAATGAAAATGTGTACTAACTATTACATTGAGATTCCTACTCTATTGGTTTCTTTCCCTCTGCTTTTGAAACAGGTTCCTCTCCAGCAGGAGGATCATCCAAAGCATAAGGGGAGTTTATGAAGTTAAGATCTTTCAGCATTTTGATGTTCATCACAGATGGTCTATCCGAGCAGCTCTTGCTCGTCCCCGAGAACCTCTTGCTCATCCCCGAGCAGAGGTAGAAGTCAAAATCAGCATCTACAGCACTGAGATCTTTGCTACTACTGTCTCGACCAATAATGAAGAAGAAGTTGTGGGAAAATGTTTCGAAGTCCACCACTAGCTTGGTACTAATCACATTGAAGAGTTGGGTTCAAAAGCTAGTATGTTACTCGACAAAGTATTCAGAGGATCATAAATCATAAGAATCAAGCACGTGAAGTTAGCACTCAGTTTCTCGGCACAGGAGGCAATTGGTCGGCTAGCAAACCAATCAACATACTTGAAGATTATGACAAGCTACAAGCTGCATACTGTGGCATGGCTGCATCCAAATTCCCAGGGGTGATACATAGCACACGGAGTTCCTCCAAAGAAAGATTAGCAACCATCGATCAGCCTGCATCATATGTCGTCCAGGAGATAATGCACTTTATGTTGAACAAATCAAGAAGGTAGATCAAGAATTTCACGAGCACCGAGCAACACTGCAGAATAAATACTCCATCGTTTCAAGTAAACCATCAAGCATGGAGCATTGGGGGCTTCTGTTAACGCAAAAATTCTCCATCTACGAGGACCAATCAGAAAAGGACACGTGTCATCCTACGTGGTAATATTCGACACCCGAGGAGAGTTGGTCGGCATCCGAGGAGAGTTGGTCAGCACCCGAGGAGTGTTAGTCGGCATCCGAGGAGAGTTGGTCGGCACCCGAGGAGTATTAGTCGGCACCCGAGGAGAGTTGGTCGGCACCCGAGGAGTGTTGGTCGGCATACCAACTAGGAAGATCAAGGGATAACTATGCATTTAATGTGCATTAATAAAGATGATTGTGCATTTAATGAGCATTAATGTACATTTATACTGTAGATGACAACACATAGCATACCAAGCAATTCAACAATTAGATTCGTTGAATGTAGACATAATGTATAAATGTCTACATACAATGAATCTCTTTATCTCCCATCACTATAAATACATGTATTCCCTTAGCCAAAAAGGGGAAGAGAACCAGAGAGATCCAAGAGATCCAAGAAACACCATACACAAGATACACATCCTTTCTCTCTCTACCACATTGTGCTATTGTAAACTCCTGGGAATAAAATAACAGTGGACGTATGCTTTTTCTTATAGCCGACCCACTTTAAAAATCTTTGTCTCTTATATGTTTGATGTGAATGTTTATCTTCATCTTCAATCTCATCCTCATCATTTATCTGCTCAACAAATATGTAACATTTATTTTTAATTGTAATAATAATCGCGAGATAAGATAAATTATGGTTATAGGTTAAATATATTAACTATATAACAATTAATTCATATTTTATTTAATATACCAAATTGGATCGAATTCTGAACAGATCAGATATGTATCAATCCAAATCCAATTCATTTATTAATCTAATAATCAGATCTTCAATTTATCTGATTGTAAAAAACCAATCCATATTCAATTAAGTACGTCAAATTTAGATCAAAATATGGTCCATTAGTAAGCCTAATTATAAACTAAGTAGTGGGTATGGATGGAGATGCCATTGGTTCTCCCTATACTAGTATGTTGAGAGTGACATTGAGAGTTGTCGAGAAAGGTGTTAAGCTTAGTGGTGCTGGTGGTGGGACTTCAAAAATTAGAGGGTCTATTGTTTTAACTAAGAGGAAGTCTTTGAATTTTGGAAATGTAAGTGAGGGTTCTAATTCCTTTCAACCTATGGATTGAGAGGCTATTTCTGAAGTTAAAACCATTCTGGAGTCTATGCATGAGGAAATGGAACATGAGTAACTCTTGAATCGGGAAACCCCCACGACTTGCATATAATTCAAAGCATAGCCTATGAATTTCAGCATTACCATTTAAGAAGAAAAAATCCTAGAAAATGTGGCGTCTTAGTTTAATAAGGTTCCACATTTAATAGAACGTGCTTCCTTGCCACAACCACCCAAACTTGGCTCCATGTTTTCCTCAAAATAATGTCGAGGTGAAATGTTAAATAGTATGAAATTTGACATTATTTAGGACTTTAGATTAAAAGTTTACACTCAACACTGTGTTCTGTCCCAATACGAAACCACATCATCTCTTTGATAGAATACTCATTTCTGTCCCAAACAACTAGGGCCCAATAATCACACCTCCATCGAACTATTATTAAATTTAGAGGGTTAGTAAATTTAAGACTATTGGAAAAATAATCTAGAATATTCTAGATGGGAGACCAAAGGATACTTGGGAAGAAATAAAGTCCCATTGAAAGTGAAGAGTCTTAGCATTAATGTTATTTCATTAAATAACTTAGGCAGTGGGTATTCTTGCATTCATGAATGCGTGTTAATGTAGAAGTTTAAGGTCATCTTTGGAGTAGAATAAATAGTTGAGTTGTCTAATTGCAAAAGTGTGGTAACAATGAAATAGCAAATTATAAGAACTAATTTCATCTCAAAATAAATAGTTTTTTACCTAAATTCATGTTCACTTGCCCACCAATGCTAAAACAGTGGTATCAGATCATTGTTACGAGTCTTGGCTGAACTAAAATTGTGTCAAACAATAATATGTTGTAGCACGAACTTCCTAATTTCATTAGGAAGAATTATATTAAGTGTAGAATATAAATGAAAGTGTTTTATGGATCCCAAGATTTATGAGATATTGTTGAAACGCATTTCATAAAATAGGAGAATCAAATGGGGATGATGAAAAAACAACTCAATGAGTTGAAGAAGAATCGAAATAAACATAATAAGGCATTGTTCTTCATTTATCAAGCACTGGATGAAGTGGTTTTTGAACTAATTTTAAGATCAACCTCAGCAAAGCAAGTGCGGGATATGCAAGAAACCTATATGGGTGAAGATAAAGTTAAGGTCGTAAGATTACAAGCTCTTCGAGTTAAATTCAATACGATTAAAATGAAAGAATATGAAAGTGTCGAAGAATGATTTAATCTTATTATTCATTCGATTACTAATCAAATAAGGGTGAATTGAAGATAAATTTAAGATCAAAGAATTATGGAGATAACTCTTCAAAGTATGATAAAGAAAAATTAACCATATCGTAGTGAAAATAGAAGAGTCAAAAGACTTCGTAAATTTAGTAACAAAAATGTTTGTTGCGATCACTACAATCTCATGAGCTTCATTTGAAGAACCACGACTTAAATCCTTTAGAACAAGCATTTTAATTTCAAGCTTCTTTTAAAGGAGGTTTGAAAGGAAAATGAGGTACTCATGGTGGTCAAGGAAGGGGAAGAACTAATGAAGGTAGATTGTTTAAAGATATGGAAGTTGATAATTTTACTCAAAATATAGGTCGAGGAAGAGTAAGAGACAAAAGTCAAGGACGAGACCTAAGCAGAGGACAATGTAGAGGTCGTGATTCGGCATAATTTTTATATTTTAATTATGGAAAGTTTGGCCATTTTAAGCAGATTTCTGGTAAAAAGGAATGAAAATAAAGATAAAGATAAAAGTTACTCTACATTCATAAACGAAGAGAAAAATAAAGAAGAAGGTGTTTTTATGTTGGCATTCACCATAAAGAAAGAGGAACCAACCAACGTTTAGTACATTAATAGTAGTTGTGACAATCATGTGACTAGAGATAAAAATGCTTTTGCAATTTTAAATGAATATACCCAAACTGAAGTTAAAACATGTGATGACAAGAAACATCAAGTCAGAGGAAAAGGTGACATTCTTGTCAAGAGCAAGAAATGAGTAAAGAAGAGTACTCATGTGTATTATAATTCCATCATCAAACACAATCTTTTAAGTGTTAGGTATATGATATAAAAAGGAAAAGACGTTTGCTTCAATGATGATTTTTATATGGTTAGAAGAAAAAATGATGGGTTGATTACTAAGGTACAAATGACACAAAATATAATGTTAGAATTGAAGTTTATGTATGAGAAGAGTACTAGTTTTAGTGCTATTATGAATGATGAATCCTAGTAATGACATAATCAATATGGACATTTGAGTTTTAGCTCATTGTCCCACATGTGTCAAAAGAATATGGTAGAATGGATGTCAGGCATAAAGAAGTAAGATCGAGTTTGTGAAGCTTCCATTTTGGGAAAACAACATCGAGAGACATTTTCTATTAGAAAAGCATGTAGAGCCTTAAAGCCACTCAGATTGGTGCATACTGATTTATGTGGACCCATGAGAACCACTTTGAAAGTAGATAATCATTGTTTTCTAAATTTTGTTGGTGATTACAGCCGGAAGACTTGGATTTATTTGCTAAAATATAATAGTGAAGCATTTGAAATATTCAAAGCCCTTGTAAAAAATGAAAATATCCACAAGATAAAGATTATCTGTTTAGATCGAGGAGGAAAGTAAATTGATTATAGATAATTTATTTTAATCGAGAATAGAATTTGACACCAGAAAACTGTTCACATGACTCCTCAACAAAATGGAGTTGTAGAGAAAACAAAATTATGGATTTGGTGTGAAGTATGTTGATAGCAAAGGGAATAGCAAAAAAAATTATAGGGTGAAAAAGTTTCGTATATAGTTTATTTGTTGAATTGAGCGATAGCAAAGAGTGTTCAAGGAATGTCTCCTTTTAAAGCATGGAGTGGTTCAAAGCCTCATGTCAATCATCTGGGAATTTTTAAGCAGCATTTCCTATTCCCACATTCCAAACAAGAGGAGAGGTAAATTGAATGTTAAATCTGAAAAATGTGTTTTGGTTCAATATATTTAGTGCGCTAAAGCGTAAAGGTTGTATAACCCCGTCATAAAAAAGACAATTATTAGTCATGATGTGAAGTTTGATGAAGTAGAAGCATAAAAATGGGATAATTCTACTCAAGTAGAGAGTCCAAAAGTTTTTTATATAGAGAATAGAGAAGAAGACCAAGAGGCTCAACAAGTGGAAAATGCACTAGATTCTCCAGAGTCATGTTCATCATCCTCAAGTGATAAAGATTCTCCCCCAAAAAGACAAATAAGTATTCAATATATTTATAATTCAACGAGAAGAATTGATGAAGATGATTTCACAAACTTTGCAATGTTTGATGATGCAGATCCTATTTGTGTTGAAGAAGCTATACAAGATCAGAAATGGAAGAAAACAATGGATTAAAAAATTTATTTGATTAAGAAGAATAAGACAAAGGTGTTAATATAACTTTTGAAAGACAAGAAATCACTTGGAATGAAGTTAGTTTATAAAAAAAATCTTAATGAAAAAGGTGCAGTTGACAAGCATAAAATCAAGGTTAGTTGTGAAAGGTTAAAAGTAGAAACATGGGATCGATAATGAGGAGATGTTTGTATGAGTGACTATATTGGAGATTATTCATTTGACAATTTCCATGACAACTCATAGAGGATGCTAAGTTCATCAAATGGATGTCAAGATAGCATTTTTGAATGGCTATATTGAAGAAGAAGTTTATATGTAGAAATCACCATAATATATAAAGAAAGGAGATGATAAAAAATCATATCAAATGAAGAAAGCACTGTATGGATTGAAGCAAGCTCCAAGGGACTGGAACAACCACATTGATAGCTTTTTCTTGAAAAATGGTTTTAAGAGATTCCCTTATGAATGCGCTCCTTACATCAAAGAAGAGAAAATAGTGAGTTTTTAATAGCTAGCTGAAGGAAAAATGGTCGAATACGTGTCACGTGGATAACATGTGACGAATATTAGAAGACCACAAACATTGGAAGACCACGATATAAAGGGATATAAGTCCAAATCTTAGAAGGTCACACTGACAGGTTAGAAGACGAGTCCTTATAGGACTATATTACCTATAATTAAGATGAACATGAAGAAACCTAGATGAGTAGGATCCTCAGACTTATAAATAAGGGAAACCTCACCCATTATAAAGGTATTGATTATAACCACTACGTGGTAACTAGGACTCTCAGCTATCAATCGTAGTACTCCAATCACCATTATTTTTTCAGCATAAAAAATCCGTCTCCCTTCTTTCTCTGTGGATGTGGGCAGATCTCCCTACTGAACCATGTACATCTAGTCTTCTTTACTCTTTTACTGCATTCATAATTATTTAACTTATCAATCTATAATTAATGCTTTTATTATGGGTAAACATCCCCTACAATTTGTCACTATTTATGGAAAACTCGAAGTTCTCACCATTATCAAAGTCATTTAGCTCAACAATCATCATGAGTTAAAATCAATCTCACCCCACGCATGTGATGAGTCGTGTCTAGTTTAAAATATGTTTCATGAGGAGGGGTCACACTCCTGTCAATATCCTTTCTTTTATTTCATCATTTAGATCGAGGGACGGTCTCTCGAGAGATCTAGTCCCAATTATTTATACCGCACACCGCCAATCGAGCGACCAGAAGGAAGGGTTGCTCCGTATTTTGCTAGTGTTTATAAGGAAGGACTGGATGATCATGATCGAGAGATTGCCCATTTGAGGAGGCAATTAACTAATAAATCGAAAGATCGCATATCTGATTCCCATATCTAGGAGCGCCACAGAAGAAGGCATCGCTCTCCAAGAAATCACTAATTATATCAAACTGGGAGGACCTCTCATTCAAAGAGCCCTCACATGATGCACTGTAACCAATGGCATGATAACCATTCCCTTAGGAGAAAATCCATCAACCATGGTCACCATTAGTTCCATCCCACTGAGTTAGCACAAAGTAGCAAACCTGTTTGTCCACAGGCACAGTCAAACATAATATATAGCAACAAAATTATGGGGCTCATCCAGAAAGAGTTGAAAGGGATATTGAACCTGAATTTGGCTCAAACTCCTAAGGGCGTAGATAGAATGGCATTGGGGTATGGTTACTAAACCCCCTTTACTGTGAAAATAGAATCTTTTGAAACAGCCAAGAAGTTTTTCATGCCAAAAGTGACAACATATGACGGGAAAGAAGATCCCTCCAATCATATCAGGCACTACCAACAGACCATGTCTCCTTAGAATCATCACGACACCCTAATTTACAAAGTGTTCCCATCTACTTTAGGGGGAAATCATTCTGAAGTGGTTTAAGAAATTCCCCCTAGAATTGATCTTCTCTATCATAGACCTAGCCGAGCAATTAGGGACCAAATTTATCACCACTACTTAGGCCATCAAAGAGGATAATTCGTTAATCTCTCTTATGAAAAGGAAGGGAAAGTCTCTCAGGAAGTACGCCCATAGGTATTGGGAGCTATATAATGAGATTGATGATTGCAACGATAAGTTAGCGATCTTTTTGCTTAAGTTTGACTTAAAAAGATCGAATGATCTCTACTAGTCCCTAAAAAAGAAATCAACATCTTCAATGGACTATCTCATATCTCGCATTGAGAAGAATGACAAAGTGGAAGATGAGCTCATTAATGCAGAGACCTTGGTCGACTAGAAGAAAAATGAACCTAAGTAGTCCCCTAAGGGGGAAAATTAACTCTTTCGGCCAAGAAGTGATTCAGGAATAAAGCCCCCAAAGGTCTCCTCAGGTCTTAGACTAATGAGAACATCTACAAGGCATTGGACCATTTATAATCTCATCTTCAAATCAAAGATAAGGCCTACTTCAATAGGCTTCCTAAGATGGCCAGTGATCCTAATGGTAGGGATGCCAACATCAGGTGCACTTACATAAAATTGAAATTTTTTTAAGAAATATATTGAGGAGATCATTCAAGAAGGACACCTTAAGGGCCACATTATCACGACAAAGATAAATTTTTTGATAAAGATCAATACAATTCAGAAGGAAAATGAGTATCTCTCCCCAGTAGGGCTGGTTAAAGCCATTCATGGGTATACCGATCTAGCTTAACAAACTAGCAAGAAGATCAAAGAGATAGTTAGAATTGATGTTAATATTCAATATGCTTTTCAAGTGGACCTATCAAAACCAAGTTATTGTGATCACCGACAATAATCTGGTGAGAGTGAATGTTCCACATAAGGATGCCCTAGTAGACTGACGATTTGGGTTGGAGGATCAACAACTGAAGGTTCATTTGCCAAAGGTCAATATTGGGCATAAACAATTTCCCTTACAAACATTCTCCCTCCGCAAGACGGTTGTAATACCCCATACTTTTATAGAGATTTAAATTGCATAAGTGGGAGCAATTTGGAAATTTGAAGAATTTCTGTGAATAATAATTTTTGAAGTTTATGAGTGTTAGATGTTTACTGATGTGTGTTACAGTTACTTTGGGGACTGAGTAAATGAGTCGGAATGTTTGTATGGCATGTCGCAGCTGGGAAAGCGACAAAAATTATTTTATGTTATAGAAAACGCGTATTGAGATGTATTGAGTTTAATTAGTGAATTTTAGTTAAGTGACTCAGATGGAGATTTCGAGTACGCGGTTGGATTCGGAAGGGACGAGATAGTCATAACAGAGTATACGGGGGTAGTATTTAGATTCTGGAGATTTTTGGACTAATAGGGACTCACAATTGAGTAAACGAGTCATTTTTGGGTTAATAAGGGACAAGCCCTTATTTTTCCCTTATAAAGGCACGAGAGAGGGAAAAAGAAAGAAAAAAAGAGAAAAAGCAAGGAAGAGGAGAAAAGAAGAGAGGAAAGGGAGATTCCAGTCAAACTCTGCGGGATTCGACTGGAGGTGGTCGGATTTCATCCTCCAGGCAAGTGTTTACTTGCTTTATTTCATTTAGTGTATATATATCATATTATAGTTGGTCAACTATATAAATTAAAATTTACTTGGGTAGTTTGAGTATGAGTTTACAAATTGATGTAGTGTAAACTCTTAATGATTTCTAGTGTTAAATCCAAGATAATGGAGGGTAGAAATGAATTGAAATGGGGGGAAATGGAAAAACTAGGGCTTTAAGAATTTTGGGGTTTAAATCTAAGAAAATTGGTTTAATCCCCCAAATAATTAATGTGTTAGTTAGAAATAAAGGTTTAGATGACTGTTGTGATGTTGGTTGAGATTAGAAACCATAAAAAATGGAGTTTGGGATGTTATTTGGGATTTTGGAGAAAATGAAATCGCCCAAACCGTGAACCCCAAACAGGGTGAATCGATTCGGGTCTAGACCGAATCGATTCGCATAAGGAGATCTGGGGCACTATCTCAGGCTGAATCGATTCAGGTTGAGACCTAATCGATTCGCCTTTGGATACCTGTTCGCAGACCCTTTTTCGAACCAATTCGAATTTGATCCGAATCGATTAGCTGGTCCGAATTGATTCGCAAGGGGGGGCGAATCGATTATGTTTATGAAGAATTTGGCAGTTTTTTCCTCTTTGAGTTAGGGGGAATTAAATTGAAGTTGGAGATGAATATGGGTGACTCTAGTTATGATATTAGGATTTTTATGTAATGGTTTAGAGGGTATATAAACTTTGAGATGAAAGGGGGAACCTCAGGTTGATTCAGTGTGAAATCCGAGGGAGATACTTAGTGAGTGTTCGGGTCGAGCAACATTTGAGAGAGAGAGAGTTCTTCTGCCATCGAGCATAGATATTTATGTGATTCGAATGTATATGGGCTGAATACATCCGAGTAAATCCTAGGATGTGATTATTAGGAATTAGTATATTTGGGATTATATATGTGTAAATCCTTAAACATGATTAAGGTGCGAGTCATACATTGAGTGAGAGAATACTTATGAGTTCACAATTTTAGGTGTATGAATACTTAAATATTATTACGAATGGGAACATTCGGGGTTATTGGCAATCACTATAGGAGATTGGAAATTATAGCCGTATATATATAATTGAGAAGTGATGTAGGATAGATATACGACGGGACTACAGTATATATATCATAATAATAATACATGTATTTTTGTGTGTGATTGGTGTATTTGTATCTTAGAGGCTGGTTCCACGGGCTTTCCTTTGGCGTAGGGTTAGAACAGACAGATTATATTTTTCTCTAGTGCGATCCAGGGAGGTTGTGCGATGTGGGTGAATCCCCTGGCTTGAGGAGAATGGAGAGTATATCCCCAATTCATCTCATCCCGCGTTCGGGTGCGATGTGTGTGTACTCCACTTGCAGAGGGAATATGACCGCCTCCACCATTGTGTATTTTTACCATGACCACGAGTGAGTCTGGCTTGGTGCCGTGGTATAGTGAGTAAACCCAGATTCGGATAGGCACTACGAAACGACATCTTCGAGTTATAGCTCGGAGGGATGGTTATATTTCTTGTGATTGTAATAAGTATAATTATATTCGTTGAGCATAGTATATTGCTTGTATACGAAGCTGAGATATTATATATATATATATATATATATATATATATATATATATAAGGTGAAAATAATAATAAAGTGTTATCCCCTTTTCGGTAGATATGTATATTCGGATTTATATGAATATGAATCAGAGGTTATAAAGAGACCTATATATTTATATATGAGTTTTATCTATGTGTTGGGTGCCGAGGTACTAATGGATCTCGACGTTCAATATTGCCAAGTAGTAGAGTATCGGGGGGGTTCTTGTTTGGATTTCACTTCGCGAGACACCCACGCACGATTGTAGCATAGTGTTGGGAATGGGGAGAAGTTTAGCCCTTAGTACTCGGGTTAATTAGGATTTTCAGAGATTGAAGAGACGGATTAGCTAGGCAAGGTAACTTGACTAGGTTATTTAATAGGTACGCGATAGCTGTGCACTATTAGAAAAGGAGTGAGGGATATCTCATGGGAGTGCGATACCAATTTAAATATGAGGTAAAGCATATTTTTTAAAAATATAGCATTTATGCACTTGCAAAATATTTTCACAACTCGGGCTCTGACCCGTTTATCTATTTTTCCCCTCTTTTTTTTATATATGTATATATATAGGTGTCCAAATACAGGGACGCCTGAATGATGATTCCTTCGAGTCAGACGTACGCAGCAACAGTTGTGGATGCATGCAGGTTTACTGTAGATGCTTCTATTCTTGTAATCTAGATAGGAGGTACTGTAGAACCATTCAGGTCGATAGCCCAATTGTATTCATTTATTCTTTTACCGTACTTTAATTTATGGCATTTCGATTTGGTTGTACTTTGTTAAACTAAGTGTTCGATTATTTTAATTCATTTTCAGTTTCATATATTGACTGTGTGGATGTTTTAGTTAAATGGTTTGTTTAAAAAGATTAGTTAAATAAAATTTTGACGCCAGCCTAATAGGTTATTAGTAATTTAATTGGTTTTCGACAGTGATGCTAAGAATAAACCATATGAGACTCCTGTTTTAATTTGATATAGGATTGATCGCTCGGTATTTTATTAAGCGGGGTGTTATATATGGTATCAGAGCATCAGGTTCTAGTATCCTTAGGAATCTGTGCGGATGTACTATGCTTTCAACGTTGCTCTCGAATTGATATTGAGCCTTAGGATTAGGATTGTTGATTCCTCTTGTGAGATTTCGTTCTCCTGCTATTATATAAGACTATAGTAAAACTTTTGCGCGCTCGTTCAAGAATCATGTGTTGATCGATGAAGGATGACCACAGAAGGACGTTGTGAGGGCAACAGGAGGCAGGGCTTAGTTGCAGCTGTAAGTTAAAATTGGAGACCAGGACCGCAGTAGAGGTCACTCTCCTTGTGACATTTGCCAAGGATGGTTGAAATGACTACTAAAGTATAGTAGTTATGAGTATCCAAGTACCATTGTAGTAGAGAGTGGTGTTTGAGAAGGTCTTTGATAAGGACCATACATTAAAGTTAAGTTATACGGAGTAAGTGTAATGTGATTCAGCGAAAGTAGAAGTAATGTGATAAGGACCATACATTAAAGTTAAGTTATACGGAGTAAGTGTAATGTGATTCAGCGAAAGTAGAAGGCTCAAGAGCTTTGGCTTAGAGCAAGGTATGGAAATAACCCTATGTGAAAATTTGAGGAATTTTTTTCACTCGTGGGAGCAATACTTAAATGGTGGTCACCATATCTAAGTAAAAAGGGCATTTCGTTCATAGAGGGATCTTACGGCTGGATATAACCTTTAATTCCTTTGGTTTATCAGGAGTGAAGAGAATGTAGTTACTGAATTATTCACATGAGGATTGTCCAGAGGCTGACAGTGAACGAAGAGTTACATGGATAAGTGAGCCTTGTGCCGAATTAAGGAAGGTACAATAAAGAGAGAGAGACCTTCGAAAGAATGATAAGCTCACTAGAAAAGTGTTCCTAACACCTATGGAGAGTTTGTGTTTGTGGAACCCCATTGGTGGACATCCACCCGGGGAGTTAATTAAAATAGGGTTGTTGAGGCCGGTAGTGGAGTTTCCTTTTGATGAAGAAGTTAAGGGGGACCATGAAGGCAATTTTTAGGATTAAAGATATAAAGTCTGAGATACTAAAACCTTAACATGGTTAAGGTGGACAGCGATGGTGATTGTTGCAATATGAAGCACAGAACCACGCGGTTACTCATTGCTCGGTAGGAGTTGAAGGACAAGAATGGAGAGCTGAGATGGAGCATTGATCAAAGTAATTTTGATTCGGTTCAGATAAGTGTGCTATGTCAGGGAACCAATCGGAGCAGTTAGGGAGATTGGCGAAGTTATTATTACAAGTTTTGCCTTGGATGAAAGAGGTATATTTTGCATGGCTAGAAAGTCGTGGTATTTCACTAACCCTAGATTCATGTGTGTAATTCGATCTCTATGGAGGTATCGATAACATTATATAGTGTATATCTATATGTTTTTCGGCAGTAGCGGGGTCCTATTTTGAATTTGTATCTGGTTTATACTACTCGTTTTGTATGCGTTATACGACGATGGTACTATTATAAGAGTAATATTATTATATTATTGGAGCGATAGCGGGCTAATGATTGCAAGACTATCGTATTCATGATTCCAGGGTGGAACGGATTGTTGTTGCGATATCTCACCTGGATACAGGTTGAGCTCGCCTTTATTATGCGTTTAGATGGAACTTCGACAAACAGATGTTTCATTATCATGATTTGAGTGCGTGGCGACCTTACAGATATGATTTAGCGTACACAGAATTTCTTATTAAGCTGTGAGTTTAAGCTTACTGTTGTATGGGCAAAGGACTTAGTGCTAGTATAAGCTCTTGGTGGTGTGACTCCTTGAAGGAAATAGGAGTTTTGACCACATTTTGTCGTTAGGCGGGATGGGATTATCCCAGTGGCATATTTGAAACTAACGCACCTCCACAATCGACAAAGTTAAGTAGTAGTGTATATGGGGGGTTACTTATTTGGATTTCGCTTGCGAGACGCTCCACGTATGAACCTTAACGATGTCGGGAGTGGAGGGATATTATGGGTTGCAAGGATGTTGGTTTTGACGAGGAGTCACCTGGTGTGGACAAAACACTATAGATTGAGAGCCGTGTGATGGTTGTGTGCTTATGGAAATAGAAGTGCTATGAAAAAGCACTGAAATGGTTCTCTCACCGTAAGTATGTGGGTGAGGTAAAGTAAAGGAAATCGATTTAAAGTTTATGGTCAGGCCTTGTACAAAAGGAAAATTCAGTGAAAACATGTCTTGAGTATCTAGATTTTAACACCTTTGTAGAGAATAGGCGCACCGATTAGTTAAATATTCCATTTCCCCAAGATGGAAGGACATAGTAGTATAAGTACGTTAGTAGGTTAGCAAGGTAGGACTTAGAACGTCCCGCTGTGTGCCTTAGACCGTTATATCTCGATGACCGACGATGCGAGGGAGTAGTGTAACGGGAGGGTTCCTTGTTTGGATTTCACTTTGCGAGACGTCCCACGCATAAAATTGAGAAAATGTCGGGAGTTGAGAGAGGTATTGGGCACTAGGGATTTAGTTAGGATAGTACTCATTTTACGTGTTTTGGAAACACTTTGATCATAGGGTTATTAGGAAGTAAGGCCAGTAGGGCTAGTGGCGTCGATATAGTAAGATTGTTGGGAGTTGACCATAAGAAGATTGGTGGGTTAACCTTGAGAAGGATTGGATTTCCAGGTATAGGAAGAATTGAATTTCGAATTATTAGGGTTAGGAAAACCCAGGCGCTAGCACCAGGCCAAGAAAGCGAGGCCCATCTTTAGAGATAGTGTTACGTGTGTGACGTTTATAATGGTTGTGCAAAGAAGCACGGGTTAAAAGGTGTATGGGCACCTTGGTAAGTTGATTTTATATACCACCCGAAATAGAAGGGACGTAGTATATAAAGCTGAAGATTATGTTGTGCGACATTTATGAATGAGACTTGAGATTGCTGGAAGGAATGTCGTACGGGGTACGTAGGAATCCAATTATTTAGGCGCAATAAGAGGTAGCACGCCCAAACTAAGCGATGAGACTGACGAGAGTAGTCAAGCGTTAGTGTAATTTCCTTTTCGAGGGAAATTCAATGTCTCGTCGAAGATGAACGGATGCCTAGAGTGTTAGCTAGAGTGTCAACTTTTTGAGATGTTAGAGCGGCAGCTATAGGCTCATTTTCTATATGTGGTAATATAAGAACTAGGTGCAATGTTACGTGAGAATCAACCTTACGACCGAGGCAGTGTTGTAGTGCATAGAGATGTGGTTAAGCTAGTGAATTAGAGCATACGCCTCGAGATAGGTGGGTACCATTAATAGGTACATGGTAGGACATCATTGGGTAGTACCATTCGACTTCGGTGTATTAGGACGTATTGATTTTGGTGATTCAGGTCATATACGAATTTTGAGGACGAAATTCCATTATAGGGGGGGAGTATATAATGCCCCGTACTTTTATAGAGATTTAAATTGCATAAGTGGGAGCAGTTTAGAAATTTGAAGAATTTTTGTGAATAATAATTTTTGGAGTTTATGAGTGTTAGATGTTTATCGACGCGTGTTATAGTTACTTTGGGGACTGAGTAAATGAGTCAAAATATTTTTTTGGCATGTCGCAACTGGGTAAAGCGACGAAAATTATTTTACGTTATAGAAAATGCGTATTGAGATGTATTGCGTTTAATTAGTGAATTTTGGTTAAGTTACTCGGATGGAGATTTTGAGTGCGCGATTGGGTTCGAAAGGGCCAACATAGTCAGAATAGAGTATCCGGGGGTAGTATTTATATTCCGGAGATTTTTAGACTAATACGGACTCGCAATTGAGTAAACGAGTCATTTTTGGGTTAATAAGGGACAAGCCCTTAGTTCTCCCTTATAAAGGCACGAGAGAGGGAGAAAGAAAGAAAGAAAATAGAGAAATAAAGGAAGAGGAGAAAAGAAGAGAGGAAAGGGAGATTCCGGCCAAACTCCGCGGAATTCGACTCGAGGTCGTCGGATTTTATCCTCCAGGCAAGTGTTTACTTGCTTTATTTCATTTAGTTCATATATCTCATGTTATAGGTGGTAAACTATATAAATTTTGGGTTAGAACCCTTAAAATAAATTTGGGTAGTTTGAGTATGAGTTTACAAATTGATGTAGTGTAAACTGTTAATGATTTCTAGTGTTAAATCCAAGATAATGGAGGGTAGAAATGAATTGAAAAGGGGGAAAATGGAAAAACTAGGGCTTTAATAATTTTGGGGTTTAAATATAAGAAAATTGGTTTATTCCCCCAAATAATTGATTTGTTAGTTAGAAATCAATGGTTAGATGACTGTAGTGTTGTTGGTTGAGATTATAAACCATAAAAAATGGAGTTTGGGATGTTATTTAGGATTTTGGAGAAGATGAAATCGCCCAAACTGTGAGCCCCGAATAGGGCGAATCGATTCAGGTCTAGACTAAATCGATTCGCATAAGGAGATCTGGGGCACTGTTTCAGGACGAATCGATTCAGTTTGAGACCGAATCGATTCACCTTTGGAGACTTATTCACATACCCTTTTCCGAACCAATTCGAATTTGATCCGAATCAATTCGCTGGTCCGAATCGATTCGCAAGGGGGCGGCGAATCGATTCTGTTTATGAAGAATTTGGCAGTTTTTCCCTCTTTGAGTTAGGTGGAATTAAATTGAAGTTAGAGATTAATATGGGGGACTCTAGTTACGATATTAGGAGTTTTATGTGATGGTTTGTAGGGTATATAAACTTTGAGATGAAAGGGGGAACCTCGGGTTGATTTAATGTGAAATTCGAGGGACGGACTTAGTAAGTGTTCGGGTCGAGCAACATTTGAGAGAGAGAGTTATTCTACCAGCAAGCATAGATATTTATGTGATTTGAATGTATATGGGCTGAATACATCCGAGTAAATCCTAGGATGTGATTATTAGGGATTAGTATATTCGGGATTATATATGTGTAAATTCTTAAACGTGATTAAGGTGCGAGTCATACATTGAGTGAGAGAATACTTATGAGTTCACTATTTTAGGTGTATGAATACTTAAATATTATTGCGGATGGGAACATCCGGGGTTATTGGCTATTGCTATATGAGATTGGCAATTATAGCCATATATATATAATTGAGAAATGATAAAGGATATATATACGACGGGATTATAGTATATATATCATAATAAGAATACATATATATATGTATGTGATTGGTGTATTTGTATCTTAGAGGCTGGTTCCATGAGCTTTCCTTTGGCGTAGGGTTGGAACAGCCAGATTATATTTTCTCTAGTGCAATCCGGGGAGGTTGCGCAATGTGGGTGAATCCCATGTCTTGAGGATCAGGGAGAGTATATCCCCAGGTCATCTTATCCCGCGTTCGGGTGCGATGTGTGTGTACTCCACTTGCAAAGGGAATATGACTTCCTCCACCATTGTGTATTTTTATCATGACCATGAGTGAGTCCAGATTGGTACCGTGGTATAGTGAGTAAACTCGGATTCGATTAGGCACTACGAGACGACATCCTCGAGTTATAGCTCGGAGGGATGGTTATATTGCTTGTGGTTGTAATAATTATAATTATATTCGTTGAGCATAGTATATTGCTTGTATACGAAGCCGAGATATTATATATATATATATATATAAGGTGAAAAGAATGATAAAGTGTCATCCCCTTTCCAGTAGATATGTATATCCGGATTTATATGTGACGCGACTCAGAAAGTGTCTCTAATGTACGTTCTCTCTAGGCTCAAGTTCAAGCCTGTCACGTTAGTAATAAACCCGGTAAGTCGGGATCGTATTTATAGGGAAATAGGACAATGAAATTGTGACAACGTTGGATGGATAAGGAAATCTTAACTCTGACTCTAAAGGGAAAAAGAAAAATGATTGGTTTGAGAATTGACTATAACTACGTGCAATTATGAAATTATGAAAAGATGTAATTACACTAAATTACCTAAAATACTGATGAAGAATGATTTAAACTTTAAACTATGTGATGAGAAAAACAGAACGGAAATACAATCCCCTAACCCTAGTGTATTGCAGGTATAATACTAATCGTAAATTTAAATGATTAATTAGACCCATAATTTATTACTCCCAAGCATTACGTATATGAGGTTCAAGCCCGCACCATACTTAATCAGAGGACGAGTAAATCGGTATCGCGATAGTACACTCGAATTGTATTCTAAATCATCCCGGTTACCGAGAAGCAAACGAGATCCAAAAATCTACAATTGTTGTGTTCCTATGCAATACGGTCATAATAAACCATTAAATTTAGAGGATTAATTTTGTACACATGCAACTACCACATCAGGTTGGGTTCATGCATCCCGCCCTTGAAAATCTAGCCGGACATATGAAAATTTGGAAACAACATGATAGGAAGGAATGCAAACATTTTTATTGAGTAATGAAGATGAAGAAAGATGAAATTATAAATGAACAAACAACTAGAACAAAGATTGAAACAGAAATTGGAATACATGTACTTGAATTGCAACTTGAAAATAAATCTAGGGTTTGTTGTTTTTTTCCTTCTAAATGAATTACAAATCTTCCTTCAGGAATTAGAAGCCTCCTCCCATGTTTGGGAGGAGTTTACCATATATTAACTACGAAAACCAGAGTTTGAACCAAATACGACTCTATTTTTACAAGTGGATAATTCTGAAAATTCGATAACAGAATCGATCCGGGTAAATGGTTCGGTTCGATTCCATCTTTTGTAGCCTTTACAGAAAACTTCTTCGAACATAGGATCGGTTCGTTTTATTGCCAGCTTCGATTCGGTTCCATCTTTTTATTCCTTCATAGGAAGTTTATCCAAGGTGGATTCGGTTCGTTTTTCCTTTTATTCGGTTCGGTTCATTTTTTTATCATGTACAGAAGCCTTGTCCATGAGGGATTCGGTTCTTTTCTCCTCCCTAGGGTTCGATTCCCTTTTGATAGTCTTTGCAGAAACCTTGCTTTCTTGTGTTTCCTTGGAGCTTTTGGTATGGAACTTGGTTGATAGCACCGAACACCTGCAAAATAGATGACGAACACACGAAACTCGACGTACTCGTTTTAAACTTGTCATTATCAAAAATACGATATAATCCACTTGAATTACATTGCGCGCAGCGATAAATCCTTCTAAATTACGGGGATAAATGGGAAGAATTTATGCCTAATCAATCCCCCCTAACTTAGAGCGTTGATCGTCCCGAGCTATGTAAAAGAATCACAATAAGGTCTAGCTCGTAAAAGGGATAGGATACCTCTTTCGCGGGTATGCGATTGCATTTAGCGTATGCAACAAGCCTTTAAACCCCTATGTTACCCTAGTAGGACGAGTAGTGTCTCGTGAGGGTTTGCAGAGAATATACCCACAAAATTCGACTCAAATAAACGTCAAAATACGCAAAAACTGTACTATTCAAACTTTTCCAGAAAATAGTAATCATCAAGTCATGTTCAATAGTCTCAAATCATAGTGCGTGTGTGCGAAGCCAAAAATTTAACCGCGAATTTCCACTGATTGACCATTACGTTACTTATCCAAAAATTCTTTTTGATTTCAAATTCTCACAGAATACTCTCTCAAACGAATCAGTCGGATTGTGGCTATTCTCTCGGTGTGCGTGATATAAAGAGTAAATATATTGGACGCAAAGTCACGCACACAAGTATAAAGATGGAAATTTCATAGTGATAGGGTCTCATTAACGGAATACGGTTTTAAAAACGAGAACATTGCCTCTTTTTCACGCATTCAATCTCTTTTATTATTTTTTGGTGTATTAGCTCTCCACGCGGTAACCAATTTTGCAATTTAGACTCAGTTAGGACTGTTTCGGATTTACGGTGTAATTGGGTAACATGGAAATGGTTGGGAAATTTGGAATTGGATTTTTTTTCAGGCTGTTGCTCATTTTTTCGTCTTTTTTTCTGTTTTTCACTTCTTTTCTTTTCTCACTATTTTTGTTGAGCATATCTGTTTTTTTCTTTCTTGCCCCTTTATATGCACTTTTGGGACTTATATTCTGAATTTTTTCATTTTTCTCAATTCCAATTTTTTTGGGTTTTTCGGGTTATCAAATGAAAGGGAAAAGTTTATTTGGCTCAATTTGGGTTATCAAAGGGATAATTTTTCACAACTTTTTATGGCCAATATTTTTGGGTAACAGACGAGGGCCTACTTCCTTATCCAAAATACCAATTGCGTTACCATATGCGTTTCGAGATGAATTTAAGTTTAGAGATCAATTTTGGCATCCCTACAAAAAAAAATAGCTTTTGAGACGGTGGCCTAACAGTCCTAAAAGATCATTTATCCGTCTCAAATACTTTTTGTGATGCTATTTGGGACGGCTAGGGGGGGTCTTTTTGATAGGGGGTTATAAATACTTTTTGTGACGCCATAACCGTCTCAAAAGAGTTTTTTGAAACAGGAACAGCTCCGTCTCAAAATGTCCTCATTTTATATGACCCTTTTGAGATGGCACAAGAGCTGTCACAAAAAGATTGTTTTTGAAACGAAAATTAATATTTCTCAAAAGATTACTATTTAAAAAAACCTTTTTGAGACGGCAACATAGCCGTCTTTAATATATTTTTGGGACAGTTTTATCCATCCCAAAACAGGTGAAGGGATCTTAAAATTTTTGCACCAATATTTTATGGAGAATAAAATCTACCGCTAAAGTTTAATATAGAATTTAATTACATTTGAAACAACACAAACAACGAATAATCATAAAATGTAATACATAAGGTGATTTTCAACCAACAGAACGAATCATTTTCATTCAACAATAAATAGAGTTCTTACAATCATCTCCAAATATTCATCAAAACAAGAATTATAACACTAAGTTCAAATATTTGACTTCACAACAAAAATACATTAATTTATTAATACTCCAAACATGAAATGCTTTTATCAAACTAATTCCGCAACACTGAAGCGTACGACCTCCAAAACCACGAATTAACATTTGCATGTTCTACAAAAATTGTCACCTGCACAAAAAAAATATAGTTTCGATTATATCAGAATTAATACCCCTCGTCAACAATACAATGTGCAAAATGAATCAATATAGTATATTTTCATCATTAACAATATAAATATCCAACTATTATTATTTTTTTAAAAATTCGGCAGAGTCTCCTTTGTTTATTCATGAAAACCACAGGTAGCCAACCTGTTTTAAACATCAAAATTATTGATTCTAAGAATGATATACACCAACAGTAGAAAATTTTAACCACCACCATAATAAATTCTCACCACCATAACAAATTTTCCCCACCGCCATTGAAAATTTAACTTTAAACAAGAGAATTTTTCATTATATATATATAAGTAATTATATGTATGAATTATATTGTATTACCTAGTTAGACTGAATCGTCGAGGTAGTGGAATCTTGCTGAAGGGTAAAACTTTGGAACAAACTTTGCATTTCACTTCGCATATCATTCTTCATCTGTAATAAAGCTTGTTGGTTGCGAATCTCTAACTCTTCAAGCTCCTGTAGATGTCGAGTCTCTCGATCTTCAGCTTCTTTCTTTAACTGGTTAATTTCTTCCAATAATAACTGAGATGAACATGCTTTTGTCGACGTTGGCCTAATACCTTCTCCCTTTAATAAAGCATACCCATGCCCTCCATATCCTACTACATCAGTAAAAATCTTGTTCCGCACTTCTGGGTCATTTTGTTGCTCTTCTGGTAGCTCATTTAGTCGTCTTTCAAGCATTTTCTACCAATTGAATTAATATTATTATTAATGAACATAAAATAATTTTCAAGAACACAATTTATAACAAATATTAAATAAATCTTTCAATCATCTCTTACGAATTAATATTTATACATACCGCTCTATCAAATGATCCATCTTCAACACTAAAAGTTTTATTATTTGGAGCTCGAGTGGCTTTCCACGTGATAATATTGTCGATGGGCTCCCCCAGTTCTATCCTCTGAAAAAAACAATGTATGTATATTAATACTCTTATATTAAAATCAGAAATATTTATAATAATAAAAATTCCAACCTCCTTGGCTATTTTAGCATGTGGCTTTCGTCCTGTCCTTGAGTAAGCACATTCAACTTCACGGTTCTTAGTATTTTGATCGGCAATATCCTAAATATTTGAATAAATAAAAATAAAAATTATGATACTAGTGAAGAAGAATGTATGTATAAAATTCTTAATAAATGTGATATTTATACCTTAATCTTCTTTAGACCCCAGTATTTCACCAATTTAGGCCACTGATCTTTTTCGACTCGTTCAGGCGTATAACTCAACCGCTCTTCATCTGTTTGAAACTTTTTACAGTGATTCTCCTTCACTCGATGCTTCCATTGCTTCCACGCAAGTCCCATCCTTGGAAAGCATATTTGTTTAAAACCTTCTGGTGCATTTGTGTTATTCTAAGAACAAAAAGAATAAATTAGTTAAAACTTGACAGCTAATGTACAACAGAACAAATAAATAAATCAAACTAATAAGTTACCTTCACTTCCTTCCAAATATTATCAAGTGCTTCCTCGTCCGCCTCTCTCCAATCCAACATTGTCAATGGAAATAAATTTCCACACCTTGCGTAATAACCTAAATGTGACATCAATTTACTTTCAAGTTTACAAACTGGCTGACAAAGTTCATTCCATTCCAATATCTTCTTTTTGTTAGAATTTCATTCGAGCCAAGGCCTTGCCCCCTTTCTAACCCTTTTTTTACTAGTAAGGGTAGCCATTGTACCTGGAAAAAAAGTTGATAAATAATGTTTATACATCTTATTCAATATGAATATAAACATAATAGTAATACAAATGGAGATATACAAACACTGTGTAACACAGCATACCTGTGAGATCCTCACCATCTAAAGCGGATGGAGGATTGGCATTCCCAAGTGAATTATCAATCTGCTCAATATTTGGGGAAAGTTGACGTGTAGGTGTTTGAAATAAAGAAACTTGAGCTCTTGAGTTGAGGTGTGTATTATGGTATGTTAATTCAATATTTGGTGAAAGTTGTGGTTGCATCTCTCTATTTCCATGGTCCCTTATGTTGTGTTGCACGGGAGTAATTTGAGATGTCCTCTCTAAATCATTTCTCACTGGAGTTATGAGTGGTTGCTTCTCGAGTAGTCTTTCCTCGCCTATGAGGTCGGACATAGTCAACCGACGACGACGACGACGACGCCTCAATGTCATGGATCTGTATATTTGCATTTATCATAGCAAGAAGTTACATTTCAGTTATATATCACATTTCAACATCGGTTATAAAACTAATCAAACATGAAACAAAATATAAAATGATCGATCATTACATTAAAATGATCATGTTCATTTCAAAATTATTTCCAAGAATAAGAGGAGCAACTTAAACCCATTACTGATAAATAGTTATTAATTTGAGTCATAGAGATCTTGATTTCATCCATCTCTGTGTAAAACGAATAGTTATATTGAAGACAAGAAAGTAATAACTAAATTGCGCACACTTTAGTAAAAAAAGAAGGGGCTGCACTCAAGGGTGCCTATTTATTTAAGGTGTTGAATTTCAACTATCCTAGAAGTCTCGGTATTTAAAAACTCATGAAATGTTTTTTATAAATTTGAGACATTCAAGTCTCAATATGCATATCTTTAATGGAAGAAAATATAGCTGATGAACATAAAGACTTTGTAGAATTAATAAAACCTGTCATAGATGTGCTGCCAGATTGAATGAAATTCAATGATAATGATTGATCAGTTTGGGAATCAGTGGATGAAATTGCAATTTGCGAATTTAGAAGTTGCAAAAGTTGTTGGCATTGGGATGATGTCTCTTAGTGATCGTTTCATTCGAGCTTTTTTACATTCCTGACATTCTAAATTGGTAAATTTTGAGCTATAGAAAATGAATCTTGTTTTTTTAAGTTTTGAGATGGTTATGACACTTCGTAGATTCCCACAAATCACAAAAACACAAGCAAACGAGGACTAATTATATAGATAGTATTTATCTTGCAGAGACCTATGATCATTGGAACTATTATTTTTCACTCTATCTATCTATATATACAGAAAATAAACGGTTATTAACACGATATCAAAGTGCCATATGACCTGAAATTATCCCGTTACAGTCCTATTAGTGATCGTTTCATTCAAGCTTTTTTGCATTCGTGACATTCTAAATTAGTAAATTTATAGATAAATTTTGAGCTATAGAAAATGAATCTTGTTTTTTTAAGTTTTGAGATGGTAATGACACTTTGTAGATTCCCAGAAATCATAAAAAATCAAGCAAACGAGGACTAATTGTATAGATAGTATTTATCTTGCAGAGACCTATGATCATTGGAACTATTATTTTTCACTCTATCTATCTATATATACAGAAAATAAACGGTTATTAACACGATATCAAAGTGCCATATGACCTGAAATTATCCCGTTACAGTCCGCTTTTAAGCATAATGACCACAATCCACTAAACCTTTTTCATTATCTCCTGGTATCACCTGCTTCCTTTTACCACAGTGCCAAACTTCCTTTTTTCTTATTCAAAATAGCATACTCCCATGTTCACAATGTCTCCTACTACTAATACATCTTCTAGTCCTGCTACTCCCACAACTCTTGCAACCATTCAACCCTTCTCCATAGCTAACATCTGGAATTATGCCTATTTACTACAGATTCTTCAGAAACCATTTCCAATTGAGCCTAAGATTTTTGGTTCAAGCTAATCTAGACAGGCGCAAATCAATACTCGTGGTCATGGATGTCCCACAGAATCTCCCTCCACTGGTTCCCTTTCTAGCTCGTCTCCCGCAACTTTGCTACCTTCATCATTGCTGGCTCCCTTGCGCCTATAGCCGATGTCTGCGAGTTGAGCAAAACCTAGTTCCCCTTTCTCCTCCTCTTTTTATGGCAGTGGCTGCAGTGAATGGCCATGTTCCATCACCATAGAAGATCGACAACAACTAGGGGCCATATTGTAAGAGGTCGCAAGGTCTGAACATGTCACATAGATAGGGAACCACAAAAGCAGTGGTAGCGACACCAAGATGGGTCACATTCGGCAACTCACCTGCCATTTCATCTTTTTTTATATAATAAAAAATCCAGCTATCCCTGGAACAATTATTGAGAAACTCACTCGGTAGGCCGATAGGTCGTTCCAAGTTGTAGCCATAACTTAAAAAAGTTTCCACGATTAAAAAAAAACAAGCTCCCACATACCACTTTGATGTGAATTGCAAAAGCATGCACACCAACAATGACAACAATTTCGAAAATTAAGGTTTTTACACTCGTTCTCATTCATATTGTCAATGATTAATTGCAAAAAGACTTGCAATATATTTATAGGTTTACATGGACTTGGAACTCAACTAACCTAATGAACTAACTATGAAAATACCAATAAAATATTAATTATTTTACTTATATTTAAGATGCTAAATTAAACACAAGTATAAACAAAAAGTTGGCCTCCTACACTTTTCATGGTCAATGTTTCAAGTACTTGAGTCATGATGTTTCAAGTAAATGCTTTGGGAATATCAATGTGATTGCCTTCTTTAGGTACAGAGTTCATGTCAGCTCCATGTGATTGCCTTCTTTAGTACCGTTACAGTCCTCTTAGTGATCGTTACAGTCCTCTTTAGAACTCCATGTACAGAGTTCTCCTGGTATCACATGCTTCCTTTTACCACAGTGCTAATCTTCCTTTTTTCTTATTCAAAACAGCATACTCCCATGTTCACAATGTCTCCTACTACTAATACATCCTCTAGTCCTGCTACTCCCACAACTCTTGCAACCATTCCACCCTTCTCCATAGCTAACATTTGGAATTATGCCTATTTTACCACCCGGTGACATGCACGCGTGAGACGTGCTTTAATATGTTTAATTATACGTTATTATCTTCGAGTATCTTTTAGGTCACTTCCTAATTTCGTGTTAGTAATTTAGTTGTGGGGTAATATTCCCTAGAATATTCTTCAAGTACCCAATTAGTCTTTTTACCTTATAGAGCTATCTTGACTAGCAAAATAACTTATCATTTGGCATAATTCTAATCACTTTACTTTTGAAGATGGATGTATGAAAGAATCCCTAATTTCTAAATTGATGTGATTAATTTCCATTGAGTTTACATAACTCCATTAGCATCATTATCATATACATCATTCTTCCCTCCTTTAAAATATTACTCCATAAAAAGATCTCGACTCAAGCTTTCATGAAAAACTGGATGGGCCATACAACCAAAACAAATATTTTTGAGAATTTTGGATTTTTTATCTGAGACACAATAAACCTCTCATTTTTGGGTCCAAAAACTAAGTTGGCAACCACTTAAGGTTTTAGATTAACCCAAATATGTTGAACCCCAAGAAAATATCTCAATCACAGCCCACTAGAGACTAAAGCGTGGAACAAATAAGCTGAAACAAAACCCTATTCCTTCTCCACCAGTGCACTCCCACAAGCTCCTTAAGGCCTAGACCTTTGGCATATTTTTCTTCTGCGCAACACAGGAGTGGCCCTATGTGAAGCCCAAGCCCTCCGTTGCTCAAAGCCACCAGGCTGCCCCAACCACTCGAGAATTATACATTGGCCTGTCAGATTTATGTTGCCATGGCCTTGGCCAACGACATCTCCTCTTTCTAGCTCGTCTCCCGCAACTTTGCTACCTTCATCATTGCTGGCTCCCTTGCGCCTGCAGCCGATGTCTGCGAGTTGAGCAAAACCTAGTTCCCCTTTCTCCTCCTCTTTTTATGGCAGTGGCTGCAGTGAATGGCCATGTTCCATCACCATAGAAGATCGACAACAACTAGGGGCCATATTGTAAGAGGTTGCAAGGTCTGAACATGTCACATAGATAGGGAACCACAAAAGCAGTAGTAGCGACACCAAGATGGGTCACATTCGGCAACTCACCTGCCATTTCATCTTTTTTTTATATAATAAAAAATCCAGCTATCCCTGGAACAATTATTGAGAAACTCACTCGGTAGGCCGATAGGTCGTTCCAAGTTGTAGCCATAACTTAAAAAAGTTTCCACGATTAAAAAAAAACAAGCTCCCACATACCACTTTGATGTGAATTGCAAAAGCATGCACACCAACAATGACAACAATTTCGAAAATTAAGGTTTTTACACTCGTTCTCATTCATATTGTCAATGATTAATTGCAAAAAGACTTGCAATATATTTATAGGTTTACATGGACTTGGAACTCAACTAACCTAATGAACTAACTATGAAAATACCAATAAAAGATTAATTATTTTACTTATATTTAAGATGCTAAATTAAACACAAGTATAAACAAAAAGTTGGCCTCCTACACTTTTCATGGTCAATGTTTCAAGTACTTGAGTCATGATGTTTCAAGTAAATGCTTTGGGAATATCCATGTGATTGCCTTATTTAGGTATAGAGTTCATGTCAGCTCCATGTGATTGCCTTCTTTAGGACCGTTACAGTCCTCTTAGTGATCGTTTCATTCAAGCTTTTTTGCATTCCTGACATTCTAAATTAGTAAATTTATAGATAAATTTTGAGCTATAGAAAATGAATCTTGTTTTTTTAAGTTTTGAGATGGTTATGACACTTCGTAGATTCCCAGAAATCACAAAAACTCAAGCAAACGAAGACTAATTGTATAGATAGTATTTATCTTGCAGAGACCTATGATCATTGGAACTATTATTTTTCACTCTATCTATCTATATATACAGAAAATAAACAGTTATTAACACGATATCAAAGTGCCATATGCCCTGAAATTATCTCGTTACAGTCCGCTCTTAAGCATAATGACCACAATCCACTAGACCTTTTTCATTATCTCCTAGTATCACCTGCTTCCTTTTACCACAGTGCCAATCTTCCTTTTTTTCTTATTCAAAACAGCATACTCCCATGTTCACAATGTCTCCTACTACTAATACATCCTCTAGTCCTGCTACTCCCACAACTCTTGCAACCATTCCACCCTTCTCCATAGCTAACATCTGGAATTGTGCCTATTTTACTATAGATTCTTCAGAAACCATTTCCAATTGAGCCTAAGATTTATGGTTCAAGCTAATCTAGACAGGCGCAAATCAATACTCGTGGTCATGGATGTCCCACAGAATCTCCCTCCACTGGTTCCACCTGCCCTTAGTGTCACTCTATCACACACTCGGTTGATATATGTCTTACTCTACTTGATATCTGTTGCTAATTTTACCTGCGATAATTCAGTAACATATACTTTTTATCCACGGGGTTTCTCTATCAATGACTTTTTATCCACGGGGTTGATATATGTCTGACTCTACTTGGTAGGAGGCAAGCAGAGGCCGATGCTGCAGATATTACAAAAACTAAAGGAAAAGAAAGGATATTGCTTCAGATGATGTGAGACCTACGTGTAATAAGAGGCCTATGGATGAACATATGTCTCAGTTCAGTCCCAAACGCAAAAGGACCAATGTCACTAGGGAAAGGGTTAAGATCTATAGACAGATGACTCGGTGTTTGGTCCATGGTGGGGGATCATCCTCCCCTTATAGTGAAGTGGATCCATTTACCTTTGACCCTGAGCACTCGATCAGACTGGAGCAGCTAAAAAATGATGCAGACTCTATCTTTTGCCACACAAATAATGTTGTTAATGTGGTCCACTATCATGAGTGTGCCCCTAATTTTCAATTCGTTAGGGATTTTAATGTTGATGATTTATGGAATGTGGTGAAGCATCGAATGCAAGTGGTAAATTCTCACCCATACTTGTATTTTTTTAATTTTGTTAAAATATTTGGCATTATGCTGATGTCTTTGCCTTTCTTTCAAGGTGTGATGGGTGCCACCATCACCATCTTAAGGGAGAAAGTAACACCGTCCCCAAATGCTTATGAGGACGAGAGATAGGCCAATTCTATGCTCCTTACCCACCATGGGACCATGAATCCATGATTGAGGAACTGAAGACTGCGCAAGTTAATTATGAAAAGGCCAGAATTGAGATTAAGGAGAAGTATGATCAGTTTGTAGTGAACGTTCAACAACTATTAATTATAAAGCATATGATATAGCGAATTCAGTAATCACAAAGCAAATTCAGCAAACTAGCTAATTCAGAAAACTAACAAAATATATGTTCAGATATGCAGCAAACTATCTGTTCAGTTATGCATTTGTTATAAGAAACACTACTCAGTTATGCATCAGTACAAAAGCAAACTACAAATGCTCCAGTTCAAAAACAAAAATAACTAGTTTATAACTATATCTCCCTCAAGCATTGTCCCTCTAAATTTCATCTCCATCTTCGTCTGCATCTGCATCTTCGTGATCATTAGCTTGAACAACACTAGTGTCAACATCCATCTCCATCCCTCACCCACCGTAAGTTGTGATCTTCATTCAAATTTTGCATGACAAACGGCTCATCTCCATTAAGCAACAATTCTTCTCCAGTTTCTTGAACTGTCGTGTACCTATCAAATTGGTCTCTTGGTGTCATGGGAACAACAACATGCCAATCTGTATCGATAGGGTCCTGCACGTAAAATACTTATTCTGCTTGGGATGTTAGTATGAAAGGTTCGTTACTCTCTCGATCATCTTTATATTTCAAATGCTTGAAATTCACCAGCGTATAGTTAAACTCGTCAACTTTTGTACCCATGCGATTTTCAACCCAATCACACTTGAATAACACAAACTTCATGCCATTAAGATACTGAACTTCAATAATATCCGTTAGTTCCCCATAGTATGTAATATCACCCATAATGGGGTTTTTATCCTTCCGGCTAGAATAACTCATTTGTTCGGCTTTTATAAAAACTCCTCTATTTTGAGTTTTCTTTCCCTTATCAAGCCTCTTTGTTCGAAATCTAAAACCGCTAACAATATAAGTGTTGAATCTGACCGCATCCTTAAGAGGACCTAAAGACAAGCATTTGATTTCTTCGGATATTTGCACACCGTCACGTCCCAATTTAATAACCTACAGTATATTAAAGTAAATGTCAATACAAAAGTATAGTATTTATTCATAATTCAACTATTAGTTATTATATTTTCGCTTACATAATCCTTAAACCATTTGTGGAACTCATCGTTGTGAAGACGATTAACACGATGCTTTTGTGAATCTTGAGGATACTTTGATAAAAGTTCCGCAAGATGCTTTCTACAAGTAAACAAATAGCCATATGTCAATTCCACAAAAAATATAAAAATAGTTTTCAAAAACACCAATTACTTATAATCAAACTTACTCAACAAATGGCGCCACTGCCTCAGTGTTGGTAAGAACGTGCCGATGAGCTTGCATATACATTACAGAATCAAGTTCAAATTGAACTTTTTTCCCAATTGCACGACCATTTATATGCCCCCAGTCATCATTTCTAACCGGTCGGTTAGACTTAGTTTCCACATCCACATACTGGGAATAAAAAGTCATGCATTCCTGAAGAATAACAGAGTTGGCAATCGAGGCCTCGGGATGAGCCCGATTACCAACGTAGCCTTTTAAAGTGTGTAGGTACCTTTCAATCGGATACATCCAACGGTAAAGGACACAGCCAGCAATTAAGAGTTCGTCCGGCAAAATGTATAGGCAAATGTTCCATCACATCAAAGAAACTCGGAGGGAATATCTTCTCAAGGCTACAAAGTGTAAGGGCCATCCGATCTTCAAACCTTTCCAAATCAGCTGCGATAACTTCTTTTGAGCACAGTATAACAAAGCAATTGCTCAATTCAATCAAGACTTTGACAATATGAGTGGGCAATACCCTTCTCGCGGCTATTGGAAGTAATTGTTGCATTAAAATATGATTATCATGGCTCTTTAATCCCGAAATATTTCTTTCTTGCATGTTCACGCACCATGAAATGTTCGAAGAGTAGCCATCAGGAACTTTAACATTCTGCAACACTTTTAAAAAAATCTCCTTCTCTTTGTTACTCATCGTGTACTCTGCTGGGGGGAGGTACTCTAGATTTAACCCTCGTGGTTGAGGATGTAGCTCTGATCTAATACCCAATTTTTTTAGATCTTTTCGAGCCTGTAAATTATCTTTTGTCTTCCCTTTAGTACCCAACAATGTAAACAGGACATTATCGCAAACGTTTTTCTCAATATGCATGACATCAAGATTATGGCGAATAAGATTATCCTTCCAATATGGCAATTCAAAAAATATGCTCTTTTTTTTCCAACCAAATCTACATTTTCGAACTACCTGTTTACTTTTTTCTAACGCCTCTCTTTCCCTCCTTCTAAAGACATCTTCCATCTTATATTCACATTCAACGTCAAGATCATTCAACTGTTGCAATACTTGTAAGCCCGAAAGTTTAAGTGGGGCTGGACGTAATTCTACCCTCCCATTAAATGGTGCCTTCTGCCTACGAAGCCTATGGCGCGAGTCTAAGAATCGACGATGACCCCAATAACAGAACTTCTTACCCTTATCTAATCGCATTGACTGGTGGTCTTCGTTACATCAAGGGCAAGCAAATGTACCTTTTGCGCTCCATCCCGATAACATCGCATAAGCGGAGAAATCGTTAATGGTCCACAACAACGATGCATGCAACTGAAAGAACTCCTTACTTGATGCATCGTAAGTGCGTACACCATCAACCCATAGCTCAATCAACTCATCAATCAATGGATGTAAAAATACATCAATCTTATCTATGGGTCCTTTTGGTCCATCTATAAGAATAGACAAAATCAAGTTAGGTTGCTTCATGCACAACCATAGAGGTAAGTTGTAAATAATGAGGATAACTGTCCATGTGCTGTGCTTAATGCTCATATTACCAAACGGATTAAATCCATCAGCAGCTAACCCAAGTCTAACATTGCAAATCTCCCTCGCAAAAAAGGGTTTTTCTCATTAAAAGTTTTCCAAGCAAGAGAGTCAGCGGGATGTCTCATTACACCATCGTCGATCCTTTCTTCAGCATGCCATTTCATTAAAGGAGCTAAATAGGATGACCAAAATAATTTCTGCAATCTCGGTTTCAAAGGGAAGTATCTCATTTTCTTTACGGCTACCTTCGGACCATGGACACCATCAATACTTGAGTCCTCATCTTTATATCGAGAAGATCCGTATATGCCACACTTTTCAAGACCCTCGGTTTCATTACGAAACAACATACAGTTATTTGGGCATGCATCCCATGTCTCGTACTTGAATCCCAAGTCTTTTTTTAACTTGTTGGCTTGGTAGAAAGACTTGGGAATTCTAGCATGCGGAAACATCCTCCCCAGAAATTTCAATAAAGCCGTGAGAGAACAATTTGTCCAACCATGAAGTTGCTTCATTTGCAAGAGTTCAACAACAAATGATAATTCGGTAATCCCAGGCGGACAATTTTCATAAAAGTCGCATTGAGCCTTTTTCATAAGAGTATAGTACTCTGGAACATCTCCGTCGAATTCAAATACATCTTCGGTATTATATTCCTCCTCATGCATATTGTCATGCGCGTGGGAAATACCTATTCCCTCTTGAACCATTGTAACCATGTTATCTCGAGCACTCAGTTCAACAGGTATATGTATATCATCAACTAACATATCATCCCCCGGAGTATTTATATTGCTGCTTACACCACCAAAAGTTTCTCCGTGAAAAATCCAAACCTTATATGTCTTGTCGAAACCATGCATCTCAAGGTGATCTCTCACAGTTTGTCAGGCGTGGTACACTCGATTTGCACATCTCTTACAGGGGCAAAAGATTTTCGTTGTCTCAATGTTTTTATTAGCATATGCATAGTTAAGAAACCCTTCAATCCCATTAATGTATTCCTTTGAACACCGATTGCGAAAATCAATCCAACTCTTATCCATGGTTCCCATCTATGAATCTAAAAAAAAAATGTCAGTAAATTTATATTTCATAATATAAAGATAAAGAGATTAATAATGTTTTCGTAAGATGATGAAAAGCTAAAAAGATTAATAATGGCAAACATGAATTCCTAACAAGATTAGCACATAAAAGGAGAAAAAACTATAAAATAAGAACATAATTCATCACATCAATTTAAGTATTATTATGGCTAACTAAACCGAGCAATTCAAATTTGAAATATTGAAGTATTAATGCACGCATGATAATGGAAAGTATTAAACAAAAATTCACACAATCAACTAATTAACATCTACGTCACTAAACATTTACACATTAAAAAACTCACAAGGCACATACCCATTTTCATCCTCGTTTGAATCCGTATGCTCATTTTCTTCTTCACGTGGCACAAACTCGTCATCATCTCCAATGATTTTTTTTTTACTCTTTGAACCACTTTTTTTTTATTTTTATCTTTGTTTTGAAGTGCCGAATACAATTATGTATTCCCAATTCCTTCAATTTTGCTCTATTCTCTTCTATTCTCTTCCTCTTTTCTTTCTCGTACTCCTTCATTGTCACAAACTTTTTCTGAGAAAAGATATGTAATTAAAGAAGGAATGAGACTCATACTACTTCTTTAACATGTTAATTTCATTTCTATACTTGCTCCCAAAGTAGTTGTAGAACTTTAATGACTCATTTGGTTCGAGGTTTGGAAAAGGAATTTAGAATTCCCCTCATCTAGAATTCCAATGTTTTGTTGGAAATTTGGGAGGAACTTAGAATTACTGGAATTTATAATTCCAACAAAATTGAAATTCTCATTTCCCCTCTAAAATGGGGGAATCCTATATTCCTGGGCATTCTAGTTTACTTTTGTGGTGAGACAAAAATACCACCTCACTTAAACTCACACATACATTATCTCTCTCTTACACACACACACACACTCTCTCTCTCTCTCTTTCACACACACACACATATACTCTCTCTCTCTCTCTCTCTCTCACACACACACACACACTCTCTCTCTCTCTCTTTCTCTCTCATACACATACACACACTCTCTCTCTCTCTCACACAACACACACACATAATCTCTTTCTCTATCACACACACACGCTCTCTCACATATACACACGCTCTCTCTCTCTCACACACACACACACACTCTCTCTTTCTCTCACACTATCTCTCTCTCTCTCTCTCTCTCTCTCTCTCACACACACACACACACACATATACTCTCTCACACACACTCACACACACACACACACACTCACCACACACTCGCGCGCACACACTCAAATCAAGTAGAAGGGTATTTTAATTAAATGATATTTATTCCTAATATGGGAAAATAATTTAGATGCCGAAAAAAAAAGAATTCCCGTTCGAACCAAACAATGGAAAGGAATTCAAGATTCCAGGAACTTAGAATTCCTGGAATCAAGAATTCCCATCCCTTTTCTAAACCTCGAACCAAACGATCCCTAAATCATGTTTATCCTTGCCTTTAGCTTTGTAGTAATAAAACCCAATATCATTAAACTTCATTCTTAGAAATACATAAAAAAAAAAGATCTACCAATCATAACTTTACATCAAAAACCTAATCAATCGTTCTACAAACCTCAAATACATAAAAAAAACATCAATGGTTTGGGAGAAGAATAATTTTAGGATCTTTGAATAATTGGTTCATGCATTTAAGAATTTCTTTAAAAATTAAATAAAAAATTATTATAGAATCATTGAGCCAACATGAACCATAATGCTATATAACATCAAACAAAATAAATAGCCTATTATAGATCTTCTTATTAGGTCACATTGAAAGCTACAAAAAAAATTAAAATCAACAAATAAGCATCCACTCTTTATTTACATTTTATATAAGTATTACACATATGGTTATTTACTTACAGTTTTATGTATATGGCATCATTAATTATGTCTAAAGAATAATTTTTGATCACCCATTGTTACCATTGTGCAACAGACTATTTACAGTAGCATATTTTGAAGAAGAAAAATAATAAATAAATTAATAACAATAATTTCTATGCTGTTTTCCTCAAAAAAAAAGTAAAGATGAAAACTTACCATGAAAAGAAAATAACGGGAGAGATAACGCAGCTGGGGGAGGGAGAGAACGCAGCTGTGGTGGGTGGGGGGGGGGGGGGCGGAGCGCGCCGCTGTGGGTGGAGAAGAAACGACCGTGGGTGGGTGGGGGGGGCAGTTTGGATTTGTTGGAGACGAGATTTTGGTCTTTGGTTTGTTTATGTTTTTTGTTTTTCATTTTTTGTTTTTTTTTTGAGGTGGGAAGTTAGATTAAAGTGTTAGAGCGGGAGATGAAAACAATTAGTGGTGGGAATCAATTTTTTTAGCCGTCTTATTTGGTTTATCTTTTGATACAGTAAGTATTTACCGTCTCATTTGCTTTACTTTATAAGACGGATATAATTAATCGTATCAAAAAGTGACCTTTTTTGAGACGGGTATAATTAACCGTATCAAAAAATGACCTTTTTTAGACGGATATAATTAGCAGTCCCAAAAAATAATAGTTTTTGAGACGGCTCATTATATCCGTATAAAAAAGTATGTTTTAAAGACTATATTTTGTCTGTCTCAAAAAATAGGGTCTTAAAAGCAACTTTTTTTTGTAGTGCATGTTTTTCAAAGCAATATCACACATGTCTTTCATAACTGGTCAAAATGAAAGGATTGAGATCCTCTACGACTTTTTAGGCACTGAAAAGAACTTTGAGTTAACAATTAACTCGGATTGATTTAAAAACTCGCAAAAAGTAATAGGCTAGAATATCACCGGGTTTGTTAATCTCCACACTTATTCGTTAAGTCGTCAATTTTCGCTCAATTTCCATCTTTGGTCAATTTCGGCTTTGTGTATATTGAATTTTACAACTTGAGACTTCAATCCGACTTATAATGATATTTTTGAAAATTTGAATTCCAATTTTTATTTATTTTGAACAAAATTATTTTTGGGTTTTTCAAAGTTTTGTGATTTTTTTGGAAATTTCTGGGCATTTTTAAAAATTTGTGGAGTTTTAGAAATACACACTTGTGACCCCCCCTAACTTAGACTTTTGCATTGTCCTCAAGCAAAAAGGACTAAAATCTAACTCAAAGCGAATAAAAAGTGCGGAAAAATAAAACAAACAAATATTTAAAATGCATAAAGACACTAAATGACCCTAACACATGACTCAATAATACACTAAAAATCACCCCATACGCGTCGGTGGTGCGACGACCTCTCATCTCTCCACAAACTCACCCGAACCCACTCACGGGGTTCGATGCTCTCCTTGTCACTCCCGTCTTCCTGTCATATACCAACAACCGAAATAAGTTGGGCCCTTGCCCATAAATAAAGGAAAGATCGGGAGACTCATCGTGACTACTCGGAAAGGGATCCCTGGGATGCTTACTTAAATCATAGCTTGCGTGCACTGACTCGGAGGGAACTCCTAATTTTTTTTCAATTTTTAGAATGCATGGGTTGGGCTCTAAGTCAGATGAAACACACCTTTTCTCCTCACTCGCCTTCGGGACCTCTAGTGGTATGGGTGGATGGTCACAAAGAAGGAATTCATCGATTTTATCTTTCCATTCGCTTTCTTCTAGGTGACTACATGAATCCAATAGAGTTTGGACTTCATCGTTAAGGCTCTCATCCACCGGACCGAATTCTTTTTCAAATTCTTCCATGCTCATGTCCCCTAGTTATTTCTCTCGAGTAGTGCCTACGTCCTCTCTTACTTGCTCGATCTCTAACTTCACCATTTTTCTCTCTTCTAACCCCTCTCACTCTCTTTCAATTGCGGTATAAGTTCCCTCTCTCTCGTGACTAGACATTAAGCAAGATTCTAAGGCATCTCCACATAAATTTTCTTCAATGTGCTCTTCTACGATCTCATCAATTAGGCTCGCCGCGTGAAGATCATCTTCTTCCTCCGTATATTGGGCTATATGGAAGATGTTAGTCTCTAACGTCATGTTCCCAAAGGTGAGTTGCATCTGCCCATTCCTAGTGTTGATAATAGCGTTAGCCGTAGCTAAAAATGGGCGCCCAAGAATGATGGGAACATGATTGCTCGAGGCGAAGGAAGGCTCCGTGTCCCAAATGATAAAGTCTACCGGGAAGTAGAAAGTGTCAACTTGGACGATCATGTCCTCAACTACACCTCATGGGATCTTCACAGTTCGATTCACTAATTGGAGAGTGATCCTTGTGGGCTTGAGATCACCCAAATCAAGTTGCCTATAAATGGAATAAGGGAGGATATTGACACTTGCTCCCAAATCAAGTAAGGCTTTTTCGATTTTATTTCCTCCAATGATGCAGGAAATGGTGGGTGCACCGGGATCTTTGAATTTAGGCGGGAGATCGTTAAGTAGAATGGAGCTCATGTTCTATGCTAGAAAGACATTTTTCTTTACCTTCATCTTTCTCTTTACTGTCAACAAGTCTTTGATGACTTTTGCATAAGCTGGAATTTGCTTAATGGCATCAAGGAAAGGTAAGTTCAGCTTTACTTGCTTTAGCACGTCTATCACGTCATCACATGGGTTTGTTTTATGTAAAGGAATCAACCTTTGAGGAAATGGTGCCGCGGTGGGTGTTTTCACTACTACCTCGGGCTCACTAGTGTCGTCTTTATCACTCTCATTCAAGGGGACATATTTGGCCTCTTTCGTGCCGGGAAAAATTTCCTTGTCTTTAGGTACGTCTTGTGGGGGAGGTGACAAGTCAACCACTCTACCACTACATAGAGTGGTAATTGCGCTACATTGCTCAGGATGGTCATGGGGTGTCGATCTAACACTAGTTTGACCATGGAGAGGTCTTTAGCCCTAGGCAGGAAACTTGCCCTTCTCTTGGACACTCAACGAGGATTGTATCTTTGACAAATTTGCATTTAGGTCACTGATCAGACGATCATATCTAGCATTGGTTGCAGTCTGGCTATTGATAAATTGATTCATAGTATCCTCAAGAGTTCTCCGCGGTGGAGGGATATATGCTCCTTGAGGTGGTGGTGATTGCACATGTCCTTACATGTGTGGAGCTTGTTGAAAGTGTTGTGGTGGAGGAGGGACAACATGTGAAGGAGGTTTCATTGTAGCATGTTGTTGTCCATAGCTAAAACCAAGATGGTTTTTCCATGAAGGGTTGTAAGAATTCCCGTGCGGTGCACCGAAATTACCCTTAAATCCTCTTATACCACTAACTTGCTCTTGAAGCATCACTTTGTAGGCGGGTATAGTCGGGCATTCTTCAGTTGAATGACCCGCCTCATAAATCTCACACACCTTCTCGATGAGGTTTGGTATGGATCCAGTTGGACCTTTTCCATATATGTCGCATAGGTCTCGAAATCCTTTCTCAAGTATATCTAATCGACTGTCCGTCATAGAATTCTTATCTACATGAAATAGGCCGGACGTCGACGGAGTGGTGGGCACTTGACAATTTTGATTTTGATCATTAGGATCAGAAGTATCCCAGGATTGGGTAGTCTCAGCGACATACCTCAGGTAAAGCTCAGCATCGTGGGCATCTAGATCGACAAACGGGCTACTACCCATGGTTTCAACGAGTTGCTTGGAGCTAAGATTCAGCCCATTATAGAGAAAAGAAATTATTTGTACTATATCAAATCCATGATGTGGGCATGAAGTGAACAACTCGTTGAAACGCTCGTAACATCGATGAAATGGCTCATTTTCAGATTGTCTGAACGCTTAAATTTGAGCCTTTATGGAGATTGTTCGATGTGGTGGGAAGTATTTCTTGAGAAATCTATATTGCAACTCATTCTAAGATGGGATCGAGCTTGGAGGTAAGGACCATAGCCAGGTCTTAGCTTTATCTTTTAGCGAGAAGGGGAAGAGTTTGAGGCGGATCACCTCTTGTGTGCAAGTTTGATCATTGAGAGTATCACACACATCCTCAAATTCCCTGATATGGAGATATGGATTTTCAGAATCCATACCATGGTAATGGGGTAACATCAGGATCATCCCATTTTTAAAATGAAATTTCCCGGCATTATATGGGAGTATAATGCATCCAGGAGTGACAGTGCGCTCGGGAAATAAGATTTCTCTCAGTGGGCGATAGGGAGCCTCTTCCTCACCGGCGACTGCACTATCGTGTTGCGACATCTCTCTCTCTCTTAACAACTCGGTGCTCTCACTAGATGTACTCGAAGTGTGCTCTGAAGTGTGTCCTAAGAAGGAAAATGGAGTGTTATTTAAGATTGAGTGTGACGGTGTGGGAGGTGGAATCCAGAACTATGGGGTGTTAGGAGTGTGGGGGCTATCGGTGTCGTACTCAACAATTGGATTTTCGTGAATGCTGGTTGGAGTATTATGGGGTGTGGGAGTGAGTTCAGAAATTTGCATTAACGGTTTGTGAGAGATGATGATGAATCTTTTTGTTCTGTTTGAATTTTTTATGTTTTTGGATTTTTGGAAATTTTTGGTCAAAGTTTTAGATTGACTCGATCTAATCCTAAGTCTACCTAAGTCCCCGGCAACGGCGCCAAAAACTTGATGCGACTCAGAAAGTGTCTCTAATGTGCATTCTCTCTAGGCTCAAGTGGAATCCTGTCATATTAGTAATAAACCCGGTAAGTCGGGATCGTATCCACAGGGAAATAGGACAATGAAATTGTGACGACGTTGGATAGATAAGGATATCTTAACTCTAACTCTAAAGGGAAAAAGAAAAATGATTGGTTTGAGAATTGACTATAACTACGTTCAATTATGAAATTATGAAAAGATGTAATTATACTAAATTACCTAAAATACTGATGAAGGATGATTTAAACTTTAAACTATGTGATGAGAAAAACAGGACGGAAATACAATCCCCCAACCCTAGTGTATTGCAGGTATAATACTAATAGTAAATTTAAATGATTAATTAGACCCAGAATTTAGTACTCCCAAGCATTACGTATATGAGGTTCAAGCCCGCACCATACTTAATCAGAGGATGAGTAAATCGGTATCGCGATAGTTACACTCGAATTGTATTCTAAAGCATCCCGATTACCCGGAAGCAAACGAGATCCAAAGATCTATAATTTTCGTGTTCCTACGCAATACGGCCATAATAAACCATTAAATTTAGAGGATTAATTTTATACACATGCAACTACCACATCAGGTTGGGTTCATGCATCCCGACCTTGAAAATCTAGCCGGACATATGAAAATTTGGAAACAACATGATAGGAAGGAATGCAAACATTTTTATTAAGTAATGAAGATGAAGAAAGATGAAATTATAAATGAACAAACAACTAGAACGAAGATTGAAACAGAAATTGGAATACTTGTACTTGAATTGCAACTTGATAATAAATATAGGGTTTGTTGTTCTTTTCCTTTTAAATGAATTAAAAAGCTTCCTTCAGGAATTAGAAGCCTCCCCACACGTTTGGGAGGAGTTTACCATATATTAACTACTAAAACCAGAGTTTGAACCAACTAGGACTCTATTTTTACAAGTGGATAATTCTGAAAATTCGATAACAGAACCGATCCGGGTAAATGGTTCGGTTCGGTTCCATCTTTTGTTGCCTTTACAGAAAACTTCTTCGAACATGGGATCGGTCCGTTTTATTGCCAGCTTCGGTTCGGTTCCATCTTTTCATTCCTTCACAGGAAGTTTATCCAAGGTGGATTCGATTCGTTTTTCCTTTGATTCGGTTAGGTTCGTTTTTCCATCCTTTACAGAAGTCTTTCCCATGAGGGATTCAGTTCGTTTTTCCTCCCTAGGGTTCGGTTCCCTTTTGTCAGTCTTCACAGAAACCTTGCTTTCTTGTGTTTCCTTGGATCTTTTGGTATGGAACTTGGTTGATAGCACCGAACACCTGCAAAATAGATGACGAACACAAGAAACTCGACGTACTCATTAGAAACTTGTCATTATCAAAAATACGATATAATCCACTTGAATTACATTGCGCGCAGCGATAAATCCTTCTAAATTACGGGGATAAATGGGAAGAAATTATGCCTAATCAATATGAATATGAATCAGAGGTTATAAAGAGACCTATATATTTATATATGAGTTTTATATATGTGTTGGGTGCCGAGGGCCTAATGAATCTCGACGATCAACATTGCCAAGAAGTAGTGTATCGGGGGGGGGGGGGGGGGTCCTTGTTGGATTTCGCTTCACAAGACACCCCACGCACGAATATAGCTCAGTGTTGGGAATGGGGAGAATATTAGCCCTTACTACTCGGGTTAATTAGGATTTTCAGAGATTGGGAGAGACAAATTAGTTAGACAAGGTAACTTAACTAGGTTAATTAATAGGTACGCAATAGCTGTGCACTATTAGAAGAGGGGTGAGGGGTATCTCATAGGAGTGCGATACCAATTTAACTATGAGGTAAAGCATTTTTTTAAAAAATATAGCATTTATGCACTTGAAAAATATTATCACAACTCGGGCTCTGACCCGTTTATCTATTTTCCCCTCTTTTTCTATATATGTATATATATATATATGTATATATATAGGTGTCCAGACAAAGGGACGACTGGATGATGGTTCCTTCGAGTCAGACGTACGCTGCAGCAGCTGTGGATGCATGGAGGTTTACTATTGACGCTTCTATTCTTGTAATCTAGATAGGAGGTATTGTAGAACCATTCGGGCTGATAGTCCAATTGTATTCATTTATTCTTTTACCGTACTTTAATTTATGGCCTTTTGATTCGTTTATACTATGTTAAACCGAGTGTTCGGTTATTTTATTTCAGTTTCAATTTCATATATTGACTGCGTGGATGTTTTATTTAAATGGTTTTTTAAAAAGATTAGTTAAATAAAATTTTGACTCCAGCCTAATAGGTTATTAGTAATTTAATTGGTTTTCGACAGTGATGCTAAGAATGAACCATATGAGACTCCTGTTTTAATTTGATACAGGATTAGTCGTCTGGTGTTTTATTAGGCGGGGTGTTATAACGGCTATCCAACCCTTGTTTAAAGAAATGGACTCATAGTAGTCCAACTGCTAGGTGACCTTCTGAACGATCAAGTCATATCATTCATTATAGGCTTTTTCTAGATCGTGCCCCCTCCCCTATCTTGTATTTTTGCCTATGGAGGATAATCTTTTGTAGGACCTTGTATTGAAACAACTTGGACAGTTTGGTGTCCACCCTGCTTCTTTCACCTCTTTCGTCTTATCATCCACATCAGCCTTAAAATTTTATTGAGTTCCTCCACCTCATTGCATTAGTGACAATCTATCCCTTCAAAGTAGTATTGGTTTTCATAAACTGATCGTTGTTCTTCTGATAAAGATATGCTCGGCAAACGAGTTCCAGAGCAACCTGGATGCTCTGCATAGGAAAAGAGGAAATAAGTAAATGTTGGCATATGTGTAAATAAAAATGGTGTGATTTACCAGAACGGTGTTCCATAAGCCTTCTTTGTGCATCCTCTCTATAGAGAAGCCCCTCAAATCAACCATGTCAAATAACAATATCGTCACCTGAGCAATCGAGAATGCTACCTCAAAATACTTGTGGGCCGAATCAACCTCTATTACTAGATCTTTTCCTTTGCAAAAGGAGATCTCCCAAAGGTGAGCCCAGTTCTCGTTGGGGGGTGGGGGATGTCCTTGATCATTCCTCTTATCACTGTTGAGGTTCGTTAATCATCATAGGTTAGCTGGGAACGATAATTGGGGCAGGTGGAGAACCTATTTAGTTCTTGTCCGCCATTCTTTTCTTCGAACGTTCGGACTTTTGATGATAATGTTCCAGCTCTAGGGCCTCTTTTTCCTCGAGAGTGACCACTTTCTTCTTCCTCTCAGCAACACTATGCTCGGCTTGACTGTTGCTGTCCATCTTTTTTTAAGTTTGTCTCAGGCATATCCCAAATCGATTGGTTTCCTTTTCCCGATAGCCATGTCTTCCAAGTCACTAGGAACTGGAGTGAATGAAAAATCTTTTGCAAAAAGGTTCTCTTCTGCATCAACCTCCTCATAAGTATGACGGGAGACGTTGGCGTCGTAAGAAAAGAATGGGCCGAGATCGTCTAAGAATGAGTAAATGTCCTCTTCCTCTTCCTGGTTGGAATATAATTCGATTGAGATGATGTATGGGAAATATTCCCCTAAATAAACCACCCCTGACGGTCTCATTAGGAAGCGGGGTGATAGTTGGAATGGAGTCTTCGCTAGTGACAGAATAATCGGCAACCAAACCTTCAGGAACAACTATGAAATTTTTAATCGACTGAACGATCAAGTTGTATCCGAGAAAAATACAAGCCACCCTCTAATGCAAATGTACACCTCCTGGAGTTTAATGCCTTTAAACTTTCTCCGAATCGTCAAGGTTTACTTGATAGTTAGATGATTTTGTATTTAGAAAATGATCTGCATAAAAAATTGGTTGGTCAACAAAATCTATTCAAGTAATTAAAAATATAAAAATAACCAGACGACCTACCAAGTGCCCCCTTTGTGCAGGTGCCGTGAGATTTTCGTAGTTTTCACCATATAGATCCCCAGAAACCACAAGGATATTCTTGTTGGTATCCTTTTGTGATAGGGGAAAATATGTAACCAACTTACGGGACTTTTCCCTGGCCTAGAAATGGTAGAGATTTGAGCTTGGGGAAGACCTTAAGTCATAGCAATAACTGATTTCCTCAATACGTAGGTTGGTCCCACAAATTTGGTCAATGGATACTTTACCCATCATAATTCGGTAGAAGATACCATTTGCTTGAGTTGAGAATATTGCATAATAGCATTGTACTCTCACCAGTAATGGGTGAAGGGAGAAATGAATCCCCGTTTTTAATATGGAAACTGTCATAAAAGCTATCTCACCAGAAGGAAGATCCATGATATCCTCTTCCTCTGGGGATATACTTATGTTCACACTATCAAAAATTCCATATTTATTACAAAATTTTGAAAGTTATTAGTTACAAACATCTCATACTTTCACTACGCTTAGACATAGAGAAATTAAGAAGAAGAAGACAATGAAAATTCCTTCCAGTAGCTAAAACTTTAGAGAGATAAAGTTAGGGCACCAATACCTCTGTAGATGTTGGAATGACAAGATATAAGTCTTTGAGGGACTTATACGTTCTACCTCATGTCACATCAATCTTCGTCCATTATTTAAGATCAACAACCACGCACTCACGCACTATCATTACTTAGGGAAGTGACACTAGATTGCATGGCCCAAGGATACATAGGATTATAAATAAGGGCGACCTCACCCATTATGAGGGTATTGAGTGTAGCATGTGTGTGGTGACTCAGAATCTCAACTAGTAACCCTATCACTCCAATTGCCATTGATCTCCCTATCAAACCACGTGCATATAGTCTTATTTACTCTTTCAATGGCTTAATAATTCTTTAAGGGGACAATATCTAATTAATGATTTTATTGTGGGTAAATATCCCCTACATTAGCTTATACTTTATTGATGATCCTATTTTTATAAGTAATAATAAGAAGATGTGTGATGATTTCAAGAAGTCGATGACATATGCATTCAAAATAACATACATAGGTCTTCTCCATTATTTCCTTAGGATGGAAATTAAGCAAGGTGACGATGAGATTGTTATCTCTCAAAAAATTATTCAAATGATTAGCTTATAAAGTTTAAAATGGAAGAAACTTTTCCAAGTAAGACCCCAATAGAAACAGGTTTGAAGTCAAGTAAAGATGATTGAAGTGTGGATTTTGATGCAACTATTGATAGAAGTCTTGTTGAAGGTCTTGTGTATTCAACTACAAAAAGACCAAATTGAATGTTTTTAGTTGGTATGTTAAGTAGTTTCATGGTATCTCCAAAGAAAAGTCATTGGGAATCTAGAAAGAGAGTTCTCATATATTTTCGTGGAACCATTAATTATGGTATTCATTACAAGAAGGTTCCAAATTTAGTCCTGATTGGTTACAACAATATTGATTGGGGAGGAAATGTTGATGATCACAAAAGTACTTCGGGTTATGTTTTCAACATTGGTTCAGGCATGGTATCTTGGGCATCAAAGAAACAACCTATAATGGATCTTTCAACTACAAAATCAAAGTACATTTCTACGTCCTTAGTTGGTTATCAATCACTTTGGTTAAGATGGATTGTGAAAGAATTAAAGTGTTCGAAAGAGTAAGAGATCGTTCTGTTTTGTGACAATAATTTAGAAATCACGTTTAGAAAAAAAATCCAGCTTTTTTATGGGAAGAGTAAGCACATATGAATCAAGTATCATTTCATCCGAGATTTAGTCAAAGATGGAGAAATCATCATCAATCATTTCAAGACCCAATAGCAAATGGTAGACATTTTTACCAAAGCATTAAAGTTGGAAAGCTTTGTCAATTTAGAGGAGAAGATTGGATTTGTATAATTCTATCTTAAGGGGGGATGTTAGAAAAACAATCAAGCCTTTTCCAGATAGAAGACATAATAATACTTGAGAAGAAAGAAGGTCTCACTGAAAGTCTAGAGTCTTAGAGTTAATGTTACTTCATTGAATAACTTAGTCTCAGAGTATTCTTGTGTTCATAAGAGCTTGTTAATGTAAAAGTTTAAAGTCATATTTGGGATGGTATAAATAGGTAAATTTTGTAATTACAGAAGTGTCATAGTGAAATAAAAATTTCAAGAATAAATTTCAGTTCAAAATAAAGAATGTTCTTTCTAAATTCCTATTCACTTGACCACCGACGCTTACAAAGAGATCTATGCATATAAATCCTTAAATTCAATAGTTTACAAGGCTCATTGAAAATATTTTGAACCAAATATAATAGTTCACGACTTATAGAGTGGATACTTTTACAACATAGAAGCGCATGATATGAAGAATAATTTTACTTCATGTAATTTAAAGGGTATGAATTGTGGATACCAAAGAGTATATTTTCACTCGAATACACCTCTTGACATTTTTTTTCGAGAGACCTTCCTCAGTCAACCCCATTTTGTGAATATTATCAGGTATCTAACTCACAGTTGGCAGAACTTAACCTCACAAGATGTTGACTCTGCGAGTCAGGGACTCACAGAGGAATATAAGTATCAAACCCATGCCATATGCTTATTATTAGGGGTGACAAAACGGGTCAACGGGTCGTGTTTTCACACGGTCTGACACGACACGATAAGAAACCAGCGGACCCGAACACGACACGACATGATAGCGTGATTTTTTTCCTTAACCCGAACACGACATGTTAAAAACACGACACAACTTGATAAGTAAATAAGGTTCGATTGGACACAATTAGACCTGACCCGACCCTACACAATTAAACCAGTTAGTGAAGAATTAAAAAAATAATGGGTATAAATAGTGGGTTGATAATTCGTCTAAATGCAGGGAATAATTGGTATATATAGAGTTTATATTGTGTCCTTAATTGGGTTACTATCGTGTAATTATTATGGAAAAATTTGGGCACAAACATGACACGACTCGATGGCGGGTCCAAAAACCCAGGCCTAAACATGATTCGAACACGAAAAATCGTGTCAATTTTGTTTCATTTCGTGTTATCATTTCGTTCCTAAAAGCACTTCAGGTTATGCTTTCAACATCGGTTTAGGTATGGTATCTTGGGCATCAAAGAAGAAACCTATAATATCTCTTTCAACTACAAAAGTCAAGTATATTGCTATGTCCTTAACTGGTTATCAATCACTTTGGTTGAGATGAATTGTGAAAGAATTAAAGTGTTTTAAAGAGGAAGAGACCGTTTTGTTTTGTGACAACAATTTAGCAATCGCATTTAGAAAAAATCCAATTTTTCATGGGAACAGTAAACACATATGAATCAAGTATCATTTCATCCGAGATTTAGCCAAAGATGAAGAAATCATCATCAAGTATTGCATGACCCAATAGCAAATGGAAGACATTTTTACCAAAGCATTGAAGTTGGAAAGTTGTCAATTTAAAAGAGACGATTGGAGTTATACAAGTCTAGCTTCAGGGGGATGTTAAAAAAATAATCAAGAATTTTCTAGATGGAAGACATAATGATACTTGAGAAGAAAGAAGGTACCATTAAAAGTACAAAGTCTTAGAGCTAATGTTACTTCATTGAATACCTTAGGCTCTGAGTATTCTTATGTTCGTAAATGCTTTCTAATGTAGAAGTTTTAAAGTCATAGTTGGAATAATATAAATAAGCGAAGTTTATAATTGCAGAATTGTGATAGTGAACTACAAAATGTAAGAATAAATTTCAGTTCAAAACAAAGAATATTCGTTCCGAATTAGTATTCATTTGCCCACCGACGCTAACAAAGAGAGAGATATATATAAATCCTTAAATTCAACTATTTACAAAGCTCATTGAAAATATTTTGAACCAAATACATTAGTTCACAAATTATAGAGTGAATACTTTTATATCATAGAGTACTTCTACAACAAAAATACGCATGATATGGATAATTATTTTTCTTCATCTAATTTAAAGGGTATGAATTGAGGATACCAAAGATTATATTTTCACTCGAATACATCTCTTGACATTTGTTTTAGAGACCTTCCTCAGTCAGGGGCACTTTATAAATATTGTCAGGTATCTAACTCACAGTTGGCAGAACTCGACCTCACAAGATGCTGACTCTGCGAGTCAGGGAAGAGGAATATAGGTATCAATCCCATGTCATATGCTTATTATTAGTGGTGGAAAAATGTGTCAACGGGTCGTGTTTTCACACGGCCCGACACGACATGGTAAGAATCTAGTGGGCCCACACACGATACGATATGTTAACGTGTTTTTTTCCTTAACCCGAATATGACATGTTAAAAACACGACACGATAAGTAAATAAGGTTCGATTGGACACGATTAGACCCGACCAAACACGATTAAACCAACTAGTGAAGAATTAAAAAAATAATGGGTATAAATAGTTGGTTGATAATGTGTCTAAATAGAGTGGATAATGGGTCTATATAGGGTTTATATCGTGTCCTTAATTGGGTCAATATCGTGTCCTTATCGGATCAAATTCATGAAAAAAATTGGACACAAATATAACATGACCCGATGGCGAGTCCAAAAACTCAGACCCAAACACGAAAAATCGTGTTAATTTTTTTTTTCGTTTTATTGTTTTGTTCCTACAAGCACTTGAAGTTATGTTTTCAACATTGGTTCCGGCATAGTATCTTGGGCATCAAAGAAGCAACCTATAATGGATCTTTCAACTACAAAAGCCGAGTATCTTGGGCATCAAAGAAGCAACCTGGATTGTGAAAAAATTAAAGTGTTTTAAAGAGGAAGAGACTGTTTTGTTTTATGACAACAATTTAGCAATCACATTTAGAAAAAAATCTAGTTTTTCATGGGTGGAGTAAGCACATATGAATCAAGTATCATTTCATCCGAGATTTAATCAAAGATGGAGAAATCATCATCAAGCATTGTAAGACCCAATAGGAAATGGCAGACATTTTTACCAAAGCATTCAATTTGAAGCTAAAGATTGGGGTTGTACAAGTCTAGCTTAAGGGGGATGATAGAAAAACAATCAAGACTTTTCTAGATAGAAGACATAATGATTCTTGAGAAGAAAGAAGGTTGAATTGAAAGTCTAGAGTCTTAGAGTTAATATTACTTTATTGAATAACTTAGTCTCATAGTCTTCTTATGTTCGTTAATGCTTGCTAATGTAGAAGTTTTAAAGTCATATTTGGAATACTATAAATAGGTAAAGTTTGTAATTGCAAAAGTGTGATAGTGAAATAAAAATTGTAAGAATAAATTTAAGTTCATAACAAAGAATGTTCTTTCCAAATTCGTATTCATTTGCCCACTGACGCTAACAAAGAGAGATATACATACAAATCCTTAAATTCAACAGTTTACAAGGCTCATTAAAAATATTTTGAACCAAATATACTAGTTCACGAATCATAGAGTGAATACTTTTACAACATAGAATACTTTTACAACATAGAAGCGCATGATATGAAGAATTATTTTTCTTCATCTAATTTAAAAGGTATGAATTGAGGACACCAAAGAGTATATTTTCACTTGAATACATTTCTTGATATTTTTTTCAGTGACATTCCTCAGTCAGTGCCACTTTGTGAATATTATCGGGTATCTAACTCACAGTTGGTAGAACGCGACCTCACAAGATGCCGACTCTACGAGTCAGGGACTCACAGAGGAATATAAGTATCAAACCTACGTCATATGCTTATTATTAAGGGTGTAAAAACGGGTCAACGAGTTTTGTTTTCACACGGCTCGACACGACACAATAAGAATCCAGCAAACCCGAACCCGACACGAGACGATAGCGTATTTTTTTTCTTAATTCGAACACGACACGTTAAAAACACGACACGACACGATAACATGATAAGTAAATATGGTTCGATTGGACATGATTAGACTCGACCCGATTAAACCAGTTAGTGAAGAACTAAAAAAAATAATAGGTATAAGTAGTGGGTTAATAATGGGTCTATATGTGCGAGATAATGAATTTATATAAAATTATATCGTGTTCTTAATTGGATGACTATTGTATTCTTATCGAATCAAATTCGTAAAAAATATTAGATACGAATACGATACAACCCTATGATAGAGAATAAAAGTTCAAACTCGAACACTATCCAAATACGAAAAATCGTGTCAATTTGATTTCGATTGCTTTCATGTTATGGTTAGATTGAACCTCCTTTGCCACTCTCCTACGCGCGTGGGTCTCTTGATTTGTTAGTTTAGTTGAACAGGTGAAGTAATATAGGGTACGTGCACTGTTCTAAAAAATCCGCCTAGGCACGCCTAGGCTTAAGGCTTGGGAGAAACGCCTCGCCTTACGCTTTTCACGCCTTATTCTTGGTAAAACTCTTAAGGCGCACTTTTTTCTAAAAACAACAATTCCTTAGTGAAATGATGTCGCCTTTTAAAGAATTTGTTTACAAATCGGACCATTATCTTATCCAAAATAATCAAATAGTATTTTAATTTGCATATATTCAGACATATTTTTATGATATGTGCAATTTTTGTATTTTAATAGCCTTGTTATGATTAAAAAATATTAAAATATATTAAGAAGCCTAAATGCATTTTCACACCTTTTTATGTCTAGATCCGCTTAGACTTATAACGCTTAAACTTAACCTCCACCCCTCAATCACCCCGCGATTTTTAGAACCTTGCGTACGTGAAACCTGGACATTTTCAACGACCGATCATGTAATGTCTGTGGGACCACGGGCAGCGGGCAGCTACTCTATGTCTCTCTTACACGGGAACATTTCACATGGCGCTGAAAACACTTAACCAAAATAGCTGATCACATCACCTGCTTCTTTCTTTAATGATTCTCTCAACTCATCTGTGTTCTCACTGTCAGCTTTTCCTAACTCAACCAACAAAACAAAAATAAAACAAATCTCCACACTATCTATATTGACATTTACGTTTACCACAATGCATATCCTTGTACAACATAAACACTCTCAGTTATTACAAAGTAGACCCAGAGAATCTAAACAAACCCAGCACGCCACGCTACTCAAGGGTGAGAAAGTGAATAAAGAATAAGAGGACAAAAGCAAGATCGGTGCATTTGCATACACACTTTTTTGGTGATTTTGGTGTTTGGGAAGTGAAAACTCAAAACGCAAATATGGTGGGTATTTTCTCTAAATTTTCTGCCAACAGAAATGGTCTTCGCAGAACCCAAAGTTCCCTAGTATGATTCTCTCTCTTTTACTTTTTTTTGTTTGGTTCTTTATTGTGTCAATTCTTCGTTTTTTCCAATTAATTGCTTGTTCTGTCATCTGGGTACCATTTTTTTTTCATTAGCTCTTTCAAAATTGTTCATTATATGAATGAATATATAGCTAGTTTTTGGAGATTGTTGGTTGGTTTGATTTGGCCCTATCATATACAATTATAAGTTTAATTTTTCTTTTTTTGGCTGGTTTGGGTTTAGTTGGGAGGACTAGATTTTCTAGATGGTAAGTTTTGATTTAGACTTTTTCATTGGATCCTTGATTTTCTGAATTAGGGTTAAGTAGTCTGAAATTACTTTCTATAATCCTTGTTTTTAATGATCATTATTTATAAGTTGGAAAGAAAAGGAAGAAAAAATAAGAAATTGCTGTTATGCAGTTATAAACAATATCGTTAGGTACTAACAAATAAGAACAAATTTACAGGTAAAAACGTCAATAAATTAATTTGTTTCTTTCCAACATGGAGAGTTTTTATTAAAGTCCAGATTTTTTACCGCCCAATTCCCATTAAACTTTCAAACAAGAGAAATGACTCCCTTTCTCTTTTTTTTTCTTCTCCAATTTTAACTCCCAACGATAGCATATTGTTATGTCCATAGTAATTTCATGGGACAAAAGAGATATTTGAAGATTAAATTATAAAATCATAGAGGAATTTAATAGAAAATCTGGGTAAACTCAGCTTCATTCCTACTTTGATTTACAAAGGACGGACTCTGTCTACTCAAAACAATATCATTTCATTCCATTGATTTTCAAATACAAGTTAGGTATTTATGCACAATGTGAACCCATATCTAACCTATTTAATAGCTACTTCCCTTTGGTTGGCATTTCAGCCACTACAATTCAAATGCAAGGGATAATGGGAGATATACTTAGCAAGTAGTGGATACTCCACTTGTGGTTCGTTTCTATGGTTCCATGGGATAGTTCCCATCTTGATAAGGCTGTTATTCGAGAACGCTACTCTGTCTGACCAAACATGTTGCTCCATCCCACTGGACCCAAGCATGGTTCACACAAATGGGACATAAAAGTTTATATGTCCCATTTGTGTGAACGATGCAAAACCATACAAAAATAGTCATAACAATATTAGAGAATTAAGGTAAAGGTCATGTTCCTTCCTATATTTAGATTTTTAGGAAAATGATTTTCAAGTTTATAAATCTAGTCCCAGTGGTATAATAACGTTTATTTGTGTGGTCCTTTAGAGTTAGGAGTACACAAAACAAAACAAGTAATTTCATTTATTTTAGTTAAAGAGGTATTTATATTTATACCCTTAGTCATACTCATTTAAAACTCATTCTAAAAATAAACACATAACCCCACCTCCACCCCACTCACCGGAATCCTCGTCGGAATGGTGAAATCCTCGTCGGAATTCTCGTTGGATTGTTTCTCTCTCCTCGTTTCACCCTCCCTTTGTCTATTTATTTCATTTTTTGGTCCGTGCCAGCACAGGAGAAGAAGGTTTTTTGCTGGAAAGAATATAGTGTCCGTCGGAAAAAATGGAGTTTTCGCCGGAAAAAAATGGAGGTTTTAGTGAAATAGAAAATTTATCGATTTCGATTTTTTTGTCAAAAAATATCAAATATGAGAGTTGTTGGATAGATCTGGACGAGTAGATTTCAAATATATAAATTTTGTTAATTTTGGATTTGTAGATTTGAAGTTAATGGACTTTTAAAAATTTGATGGTTTTTTTTTTTGTATAAGTTGTCAAATGGCATATTGGTAATTTTTTATGATGTTTTTAGTACGGGGACTAAATTTATGTGGAGTGTCCTATTTTTATACACTTTGAGATAGATTGGACCTTCTCCAAAACCCTCTAACAATATTATATATCATGCAAAACCATACAAAATTAGTCATAACAATAGTTCCTTTCCGCAATTAGTCTTAGAAACTCGTGTTCTGAAAATTTAAGTGTGGGATCCTTTTTTTTTCCCCTAAAACTTTAGTGTGCGGTCTCTGTAAAATATCTTTGCTGATTGTAAAACATCGGCGTTAGGGACCGCATACTTTTGTAGGGAAGTATCTCACATCAGGGACCTAGACCTAAAATCCCCTAATTTCTTGCACTCTACCCATTTATTCTTTTGTTTACAAGTTTCTTCATTTCAGCTTGTTATTGGTATTGACTATGGGCCAAGTTATAAAAGATACTCTTCTTGGAGCAAGTTGACTCTGTGGTCCAATTATTGGTTCTTAAATTGTAGGAGCTTATTGCTTTTAATGCCCTTAGTTGATTCTACTTAAAAAATCCCCACTTGTTTGAATTTTCTTTTCCCTTTCTTCCCCCGATGGACCCGTCTGGTAATATCTTATATTGCTATGTACTATAATATTTAGTAGGGTATTATTTTGCTTGTACTTTTATTTATACCTTACGTTAGATTTATTGCTATGCAGGATGAGAGGGAAGTATTGCCCCCCAATACAGAGGCTACTGCTGTTGCTGGATCTGCCTCTTCTGATGCTCATGGTATTGAAGTAACTATCGAGTTTAAACCAGTTGAACATCCAACAGAGCCTCTTGACAATGACCGGCCAATCCAATGCCCCTTGCCTGAACCTTCCATTCTTAATGTAAGCTTTGAGTTTAAACTATTTATGGGTACATTTAATTATCCGAAAAAGATTGAATAACTATTTGTTGAACTTCAATGGCACCACACGCAACCAAATAAAGATATCTATTACATGTATGTGCATCACAAACACAAGGATGAATACAAGAAATTTGACGTGTTTTGACAAAATCACCTCTATTTACATCGATTGGAAAGAAAGCTGTTCCACTATTAAAAAAAAAAACGTTACAATGGTACAACCACACAGGAGTTATACTCGCTCTCTAGCCAAAAGCACCCAAGTCTTACATTCAAGTAAAATTTAGAAACCCTAAACTTTTCTCAGCTTTTCTTCACTCTACACATGAAGTCGTTGATCTCTCTTTGCCAAAAGAAAAACCCCTTGAAAATGACCTGGAACGGGGTTTATAACAAGCCCACATAACCCCTTCAAACGGTTGAATAATCCTTCAATCAATTGAAAATAAGCTGATGTCTGGCCTTTAGTCGATCAAAGCTAAATGCTTGCTCTCACTTCATTGGATTCAAGCAAAGATCAGGGCCAAATTTCCATAGTATTTTTTCAAGAAATAAATGTAATGTCGATTAAATGCACCCTAAATTTGGTTAAGATTCATGATGGAGTGAATGTAACAAGGTTTCTCGATATATCTCGGTGGGGGTTGTGTTTCCATTTTTCTTCCCATAATTTATCGGTAAATATTATTTGTGAGACCTCTAATGTTTATTTCTTTGGTCATCAGGATGGAAGAATATGGAAGGAGCGAGTAAGTTCAGGCGTGCAAAGGGGATCTGACGTGACGGTTATGCATGAAGGAGCCGCCATAGAACCTGATGTACCTGCAATAAAACCTCGCCCCCCACCTAATCGCACGATTCTGCCATCAGTCAGTGCCCCTGAACATAATATCCTCCAATTCCTTGAAGAATGTAATGCATCTGGAATTTGAAATTATCATGATAGGAAAATTTTCTTATAGCATGCCAATAAACTTCTATAGGTTTTGTATTTTCCTTTATTGCAATCTTGGTTAGTTTCAGAATAAACTTCTATAGGTTTAGTAGTTTTCCTTTCTCCCAAGCTCGCTTAGTTTCCTTTTTCAATCAACTGTGTGAAAATCAAGAATATGTGTATCTACATGTAAATTTCACAAATGATGGAAAGTTTCAGTTAATGGCATATATGTGTACCGTAACTTCCAAAACCAATTAATGATATGATATGATTTATTTTTCATAACTCTAGAGAAGACCAATGTGGAAAATATTGGATTTAGATATACTCCTAGGCTATGTTTGGCTAAGGTTAAATAATTTTTATTTTGGTGAAATGTAATAATCTTATTCCAAAAAGGTGTTTACTCTAAATAAATGAAAATGCTTCAAATAGCATCTAATTTACTTTTTGACAGCCCCAGAATAGGCTTGATATCTCTAGTCACATCTCTAGAAGAACAGGGATATCTATAGTTAAATCTCTAATTTACTTTTGCCCTGCAATATACACTAATTTTGGGCTTTCTCAGAAAGTAAAGTCCAATTTGAAGCACCAAGCGGGGTGCAGGGCATGGCATGAGAAGTGTCGTGTTTTTTCTTCGAACAGTACCGGATCAAGAAATTTTGTTGGGGGTGGAAATACAAATTTGTAAGTGTAAAAAACGTGATAAATTTTTTAAATGGCATAAATTTTCTGGTCATTTTTATTTACTATACCCGTAACAAAATTTTAACTACCGTAAGCTGAGGCAAATTTTTGGATTAATAAAACGTACATGAAATTTTTGTCCCGCCACCAGTTTTTTCACGGAGAAAATTGTTAGAAATGAATCAAATGTAATTGTCACATGCACTAACGCTGACAAATATTTAGGAATGAAAACATCATTATTATATTTTTTCGAATAAGACTGTTAGAAATTCCTTATGTGCAACTGCCACGAACTTTAACGGTGACAAATGTTTGTCACGGACGAAGACGATGACAAATTTATCTAGATTTTGTCACGAATACAAGTCGTGGCAAATTTGCCCAAATTTTGTCACGAGCGAAGGTCGTGACAAATCAGTCACGAACATACTCTATTAGTAAGTTAATAACAATAATGGTTGGGAAAATTCTAATAATTCAAGAGGGGTGGTCGTCCCCCCTCTACCCAATGTAGATATGCCTTGGAAATAGGTCTCCTACACTACGTCACCAATGTATATAAACCCTTGCAGTTGCAGCAACTAAGGTCATTTTCACTTACCAACTTCGCAAACTCTCAAATTCTCTCTAGCATGAACTCCAAAACTACATATGATCTTTGCCATTTATCTAATGGAGTCGACTAGGTCACGATATGCTGATAGGCACGAGACATCCTCGTCGCATATCGGGGATGACTGGGACATGAACGACTTTGGGTTCCCTCCTAGAGTTGAGTTGGACCTTCACCCTTCGATTCTCCGCGACGAGGCAATGCAATTTGATGAGTTCTTATTTTTGAATTATTTCAATCTAAATTTATATTATTTACTTAACTTGATAGCGTTAATATTTTTTGTAGCATTATTAGTTTACATATTATAACTTGTTGAAATATATTAACGTAGTGCATCATGGTTGTTAAAAATGCTTAACATAGTGCATCATGGTTGTTAAAAATGCTTAACATAGTGCATCATAGTTGTTAAAAATGCTTAACATAGTGCATCATAGTTGTTAAAAATGCTTAGCGTGACATATTGTAACTTCAAATATTCTCGATTAAAAATATGGGAACTTACTAATAATTTATGAGTAGTGCTAGGCTTACACGCTCCTAGCACACTCTTAGTACACATTCTTAAGTGGCACCCTTTTATTGGATGTTTGTTTTTCTTATTAGGAAAATATGGTCTAGTTTTAATAAGAGTTTTTGATTTTTTTGATTTTAAAAAAATTGTTTTATAGAAAAAAATATTTTTCACAAATTAGAAAAAATAATATTATTAAAAAACACTATTTTAATATAACAATTTTTTTTTTGAGAAAAACTGTTTTAAAAAATAAAAGTTTGTTTAGTATAAATAAAAAAAACTTTTTTTTTACATTTTTAAACAGTTTTAAGAAATAAAAAAATTATTTTCAATATTGTAAAATAAAAAATTAAGTTTAAAAATAAAAAAGTATTGCTGGCGCGAACCTTTAAAAATAAGAGAATATTGGGTAAAACAAGTTTAAATATAAAGGGTGCCGCTGGCGCGGACCTTTAAAAATAAGAGAATATGAGGTAAATGGTTGTTTGAAGGATTAAATGAGTTAAAAATAATTTTAAAAAACTAAGTTTAAAAATAAGGAGTGCCGCTGGCGCGGACCTTTAAAAAGAAGAGAATATTGAGTACATGGGTGTTTGAGAGACTAAATGAGTTAAAAATAATTTAAAAAAAAAAGCAAAAGAATAATACTAGACACTCGAGAGATAGTGTCGGGCTAATTAAAAAAAAATTAAGTTAAAAAATAATGGCTATCGCTGGTGCGCACCTGTAAAAAGAAGAAAATATTAAACTCAATTATTTTTAATTCATTTCGTCCCTCAAATACCCATTTACCCAATATTTTCATATTGTTAAAGGTCCGCGTCAGCGGCACCCCCGTTTTATGTGGGTTATATTTATGTTTCGTAAAAAAATGATATTTCATATCGTGCCATGTCACTTTGGAATGAGTTGTGTTCATTATATGTAAAAATAATATTTTAAGGCGTGTCGTTCCATGTTGTGTTAATTTTATTTTGTTCGAGTTCGTGTCAGGTAAAAAAATTAATTTTATTTTTTTTATGTCCGACTAATGTCATTATAAACTGAAAAAATCAACAAAAAACTAATAAAACAAATATTTGGGTTTGATAATGCTGTCCACCTCAGCAATTGGTACTAGATATGTGCTAAGGGCCGGGTACTATAATTTATAGATGTTGAGTGCATGAGCTTAAAGTCAAATGTTTGTTCAAGTCTATGTTTGATTGGTGGGTCAAGTTATAGGCAACTTCAGACGGGTGGAGAATGTTTAGGAACCTCATCGGGGGCAACATATTTGAGGGTATCCTTAGATTGATTCGTTATATAATTTGTCATTACAATGCTTGGGAGAGAGGGAAACCACTCACATGTTCCGCTTTCTATTTAGGGAGATATAAATAACCCTTAAAAAATGATGTTAATGGGGATAACGGTGGGGACATGTCATATTACATTTTTGAAGATATACACAAGAGGCTTGCTGAAGATTAAAAGTGGTTGATGTTGTGCTTTGATACCCAATTTGTTGGGACAACCTCATCACCCATGACCCCCAATAGATAATAGCAAGCACACACTACACCAAAATAGGGAATTTGCAAGTGTTCAGAACACTTGCAAATTGGCGTTTTGCAAAAATTTTGCGAGTGTTCAGAATCGTTGCTAATTCTATTTGCAACGATTTGTTGGAAACAAATATCCGTTATGGATGACCGTTAGAAAAAAATTGAAACACTTGCAAAATTTTCATTTGTAAGTGTTCAAAACCGCTGCAAAATTCAGTAAGCCTGTTTGTTTTGCAATGATTCTAAACATTTGCAAAGGAAAAAGTATATATTTTTGTGACGGTTCAAAACATTTACAAATATTTATATGTAAGAAAAAAATGTTCCTTTTGTAAGTGTTATGAACTGTTACATAAATTAAAATATTAAAAAAAAAATATTACCCACCACATGCCACCACCCTCACATATAGCAAATAATAAAAATGGCTAAAATTATAACAATTTTATCCAAACCTCTACAAGTTAACATTTTAATAAAAAGAAGTGACATTCATTTACTTAATAGCAATATAACTTACAAATATAACAATTATGTCCCAGAATTTGTATCCAAAACTCTAATTACAAGATATGTTCGATTGAATCTCATATACATGTACAAACTTATAATTAACACAAATTCCCAACATCCGTCGCGATGATTTTTCAAGTGACTTGTCCTCTTTGAACTATTAGCATCAAACTTTTTACTAAAATGATTGCAGGTGGCAACAACATTGCTATCAAGACGAACTTCCCTATTAAAATTATGCCACATCTGAAGTTAGTTTCTTGTCCTTCTGCTTCAGATCTTTAGAATCATTGGAAACATCTATACGATCGGAAGGGGTACTATTAGGTAATGCAGTTGAAGACACGTGTAGATGTTGCGATATTATCCAGACTATTCTCAGCTATTTTACACTGCATAAAACATTAAACAAAAGTATAAGAATTTGTTGGGTTCAACATTATTGCACTAAATAAAACTAACAAAAATGGTGATCTTGTAAACATAAAAAATGGTGAGTAAAAAAATTAAGAGAAATGACAAGTAATAGTCATGGATTAACCAGCGTACAAACATTTTTTGGTGCGTTCGTACAAAATTACTCTAAACACACTGTTGATACCAAAATTAATATGCTGATGTGGACGAATAATACGAAGACACGTGTCAATCTACGTGGCACAATAGCAACGAGGAACTCTAGCGCACCGAGGAACTCTAGCGCTCCGAGGTACTCTAGCGCTCCGAGGAACTCCTGAGCAACGAGCAACTATGGCGGTCCGAGCTGCACCTCGGTCGTATCATTAATTGCCAGATAATCAACAGTTCAAATATTCATTGAATGCTTATATTCTTGACGCGCACGCTGCATTAAATGTATTACCCTTTCACATGTATATCATTTAATGTATCGAACCTTTCATGTACAGCCTCAAGGCTATAAATACCTTGTATCAACCCCATTCAAGGGGACCGGAATTTCTTGAGAGAACTTGTAATCAAGAATTCTGCAAACACTCAGCAATAACATAACAGTGGACGTAGGCTTTATTCCTAGCCGAACCACTTTAAAAATCTTTGTCTTATTTATTTATCTGTGATTGAATAATTAGAGCAATCTAGTTTTTTACATCAACAGATTGGCGCCGTCTGTGGGAAACGACTGTTACTATCGTTTTTCGCAAAAATCATTTGTTATCAATGGCAGATAATCTAGAATCCAGTAATCGAAATGCCGGAAATGCTGGAAATCTTCCAAATCCATCTGCAACTCCAGATCTGGCTGGAATTATGACAAATCTGGCTCAAGGACAAACCGCCATGCAAGAATCTATGAGGCAACTCATTCAAACTCTTCAAGGCAGTGCACCTACCTATTCAGGACAACGGAGTGATCGTGGGCAATCACGATCCAGACGTACTGGGTCATTTCGCAATGGGGAGTCTAATGATTCTTCTTATCAACCTGGGAGAACTTCATCAATATAGGCTACGGATACAGATCAACGTATCACTCTCTCTCCGGAGAGAACTAGCGCTTTAGAAAGATTAAGCAGGGTGTCTCCTTTCAGTCGATTAGGACCAAGGAGGAATATGAGTCCACCTAGAGCTCCATCGAGAAGTTTTCGGCCACCATCAGGTTTGAGGGAAGGATCAGCACAATCACGACCAGCTACTCGTCGAGATAAATCTCAGGAAGCTACGTCAGAGCAATCAATTGCTCGGACTAAGCGGCCTGAGGAAGGAAATGAAGCCTGGAAAGGTTCCATTCAGTGGTTAGAAGATAGACTGGGAGAAATGGCTAAGGCAAGAAACCCCTTACAGAGAACTTTTGTTAAAGGGACACCTTTTGTGCAAGCCATTGTGGATTTTCCTACACCATCGAAATTCAAAGCACCTGTGGTGACCCCCAAGTACGATGGAAAGACGGATCCTGTACTTCATATAGAACAATACCAAGCTGCTGCCGACATCTATGCCGTCCCCGACGAGATGAGGTGTAGAGCATTCTCAGGAACTCTTACCGGATCTGCACAAATATGGTACAATAATCTTCCTCGGGGTAAGATTTCAACTTTTATTCAGTTAGCCGAGCTGTTCATTGGCAATTTTTGTTTTGGAGCAAAGCCGGTAAAGCGAGTAGCACACTTGCTAAGTGTTAGGCAAAAATCAGGTGAAAGTACTAGAGATTACATAACTCGTTTTAATAACGAGAAGTTGGAGGTCATAGATTACGAAGAAAAGACAGCAATCACTGCTTTGATGAGTGGTTTGTTGCCTAATAAGTTATACTACACTTTGGCCAAAGATCCACCTAAAACTATGTTGGAGTTGATGGCAAAAGCGGCCAAAATCATGAATGCCGAGGAGGCTATGGCTGCAAAGAAGAATATGGATAAAGAAACCAAGGTGGAGGTCGACAAGTCTAAGAAGAAAGAGCAGAAAGGTAATGGTGGTGACAAGCACTCCAAGAATAATAGGACGACATGGGAAGTCCTAAAGAAGTACGATAATTATACTCCATTGAAAATGGGTATTAATCACGTTTTAGAAGAAATCAAGAACAGCGAGGAAATCAAGTGGCCAGAAAAACTGAGGACAAATCCTGATCTGAGGAATAAGGCCAAATACTACGAGTTTCACAAAGATCATGGCCATATGACCAAAAATTGCATAGCCCTTCAGAACGAGATTGAAACGCTCATCCGAAGAGGAAAATTGTCAAAATATGTAGATCGCAGGGGTGAGAGGAAGAATGATAATAGAACTAGAGAAAGATCTAGATCTCCTCGTCGTGCCGAGGAGAAAAAGAAGAGGGACCATGAAGATGATCCAGATGATGACCCCGATCTTCCCAAGAAGCCAAGGCAGCCTGAACGAGAGGTATTTTCTATACGTTTTGGGTCATTTGATTGTAATGTTATTACAGGAGGAGATGCAGGAGATCTACCTAAAACTATGTCGGAGTTGATGGCAAAAGCGGCCAAAATCATGAATGCCGAGGAGGCTATGGCTGCAAAGAAGAATATGGATAAAGAAACCAAGGTGGAGGTCGACAAGTCTAAGAAGAAAGAGCAGAAAGGTAATGGTGGTGACAAGCACTCCAAGAATAATAGGACGACATGGGAAGTCCTAAAGAAGTACGATAATTATACTCCATTGAAAATGGGTATTAATCACGTTTTAGAAGAAATCAAGAACAGCGAGGAAATCAAGTGGCCAGAAAAACTGAGGACAAATCCTGATCTGAGGAATAAGGCCAAATACTGCGAGTTTCACAAAGATCATGGCCATATGACCAAAAATTGCATAGCCCTTCAGAACGAGATTGAAACGCTCATCCGAAGAGGAAAATTGTCAAAATATGTAGATCGCAGGGGTGAGAGGAAGAATGATAATAGAACTAGAGAAAGATCTAGATCTCCTCGTCGTGCCGAGGAGAAAAAGAAGAGGGACCATGAAGATGATCCAGATGATGACCCCGATCTTCCCAAGAAGCCAAGGCAGCCTGAACGAGAGGTATTTTCTATACGTTTTGGGTCATTTGATTGTAATGTTATTACAGGAGGAGATGCAGGAGGAGGAGACCTTACTGCAGAAAGAAAAGCTTACCTCGGAGAGGCTCAAGCTTGTTCATATATTCAGCGAATAAATCTGGCCGAGGATGATCGTCCGAGGAAGGTAAACAAAGAGAAGCTAGTGATTGGTTTTTCAAAAAACGACCTGGCAGGTGTTCTTTACCCTCATGATGATCCTTTGGTGATCAAAATGAGGATGAAGGACGTGGTCATTTCAAGGGTGTTAGTAGACAACGGTAGTTCGGCAGACATCATGTATTACTCATGCTTTGATAGCTTGAATTTGAAATTATCTCAATTGGAACCTTATCACAGACCCCTTCTGGGTTTTGCTGGCGAGAAAGTTTTTCCACTTGGGACGATCAAGTTGGATATACTCATTGGAACTTGGCCTGCTTATCGAACAGAAAGAATACGCTTCTTTGTGATGGATAAGAATGTGCAGTCAGCCTACAACATCATCATGGGAAGAGTTGGATTGAAGAAGTTCGAGGCAGTTCCATCTACAGTACATCAGTGTTTGAAATTTCCAACGAATTTTGGAGTCGGAATTATGAAAGGTGATCAAAAAGTAGCTCAGGAATGCTATTATTCGTCTGCCGAGCAAGAGGAACTTGAAGAATCAAGGAAAAAGACTACTACTTACCAAGTGGAGGAAGGCACAGAAATTGAAACTCTTGACCCTAGGGATGAATCTCAACTCGTAAAAGGGCAGTTGGTGGAATCTACAGAAAATATTATTCTGGACGACGAGCATCCTGAACGAGTAACCCAGATAGGATCGTCGTTGGATGTTTCGATAAAACAGGAGTTGATAACTTTCTTGAGAAATAGGAAGAATACTTTTGCTTGGAGTCATGAAGACATGCCAGGAATAGATCCAAACTTCTTATGTCATGAGCTCAATGTGAATAAGGAGATCAAGCCTGTGAAGCAGAGGAGAAGAGTGTTTAGTCCCGAGAAGAACCAGGCCATACAAGAGGAGGTCGAGAAGCTCCAGAAAGCCCAATTTATTGAAGATGTGAAATATCCAGATTGGTTGGCAAATGTGGTGATGGTAAAGAAGAATAATAATAAATGGAGAATGTGTGTTGATTTTACTGATCTTAACAAGGCATGCCCAAAAGATCATTTTCCATTACCCAGAATTGATCAGCTAGTGGATGCTACCTCGGGACATGAGCTATTCAGCTTCATGGATGCATATTCTGGCTACAATCAGATCAAAATGAAGCCTGAAGACAGGGAAAGTACTTCTTTTATTACCCCAAGGGGAACTTATTGTTATAATGTTATGCCTTTTGGTCTAAAAAATGCAGGTGCAACATATCAGCGGCTGATGAACAAGGTTTTTGCCGAACAAATCAGTTGCAACATGGAAGTCTATGTCGATGACATGCTCACCAAAAGCAAGAGAGCTACTGATCATCTAGTTGACTTAGGCCAGACCTTTGATCAACTGGATAAATACCAAATGAAGCTCAACCCGACGAAGTGTACCTTTGGAGTACGAGAAGGAATGTTCCTCGGATACATCGTCAATCAATGAGGTATTGAGGCAAATCCAGAAAAGATCAAAGCTCTTTTAGGGCTGCGATCCCCAACGACGAGGAAAGAAGTACAGAGTCTTACAGGACGAGTTGCATCGCTCAACAGATTTGTATCCCGAGCAACTGATAAATGCCTCCCATTCTTCAAAACACTGCGAAAAAGTTTTGAGTGGACTGATGAATGTGAGAAGGCCTTTCAAGATTTGAAGAAGTATTTGGGAGCCCCACCATTGTTGTCTAGGCCAATAACTGGAGAGAAGTTGTACTTGTATTTGGCAGTATCAGAGAATGCAGTTAGTTCAGCATTGATCAGATTGGAGAATGGAGTCCAGAAACCTATCTATTACACAAGTAAAGCTTTCCGAGGTGCAGAAATCAGGTACCCAAAGCTAGAAAAATTGGCACTAGCATTAATTGAAGCAAGTAGAAGAATGAGGCCATACTTCCAGGCCCATACAATCATTGTATATACTGACATGCCATTAAGACAAGCCCTTCACAAGCCAGAAAAATCAGGAAGATTGATGTATTGGGCAATAGAACTCGGTGAATATGATATTGTGTACGAACCCAGATCATCATTAAAGGGGCAAGCTGTAGCATATTTTATAGCAGAATTCACATACCTTGATACCCCCGAGGAACAAAAGGTACTTGCTGACCTACCTGTGGACGATACATGATCAACAGACACAGGTCCAGACCAACCAAGGTTGGTAAAAGGACTTGTGGATGTAGAAAAATCATCATATTCAAACCCAGACCAACTCCGGTTGGTAAAAGGGCGCGAACAGATGACCGACGAGGAACGAAGGATACCCGGGGATGATGAAAGAAAACAGATGATATTTTACCGAGGAACTCTAACAGATAAGAAATTTGAAGACGAGTTACCTACATGGAGATTATATGTAGATGGATCATCCTGCACAGCTGGTTGTGGGGCAGGGATCGTTTTAAACACCCCAGATGATATTGACATGGAGTATGCCTTGCGATTCCAATTCAAGGCTTCCAATAATGAAGCTGATTATGAGGCCATGATAGCAGGTTTTCATTTGGCGAAAGTTATGGAAGCACGGCAAATAATTGTTTTCAGTGATTCTCAATTAATTGTGAATCAAATGATGGGAATATATGCAGTTAAGGGAGAATTAATGGTGAAGTACCATGCAAAGGTGATGGAGTTATTGACAGAATTTGATGCTATTCAATTGGTGAGAATACCGAGGATGGAGAATGCTAGAGCAGACGCATTGGCCCGATTAGCGTCAGCTACCCGCACCGAGCTGCAAAGAACGATACCAATTGAAGTATTAGAAAGTCGGAGCATAGAAGAAGATCTTACAGTGAAGATTATTACCCTTGATTTAGGACCATCTTGGATGGATCCTATCAGGGCATACATTGAAGAAGGGGAATTACCAGGGGACAAGCTAGCTGCCAAGAAATTGAAGTATAAAGTTGCTCGGTATGTGTTAACTAATGGTGTTTTGTATAGACGAGGAATTATGGCAGGTTTGCAGAGATGTGTGCATCCATCAGAAGTCAAAGAATTGGTTGAAGAAATCCATGAAGGATCTTGTGGAGCTCATGTAGCAGGTCGGACACTTTTGCAAAGGGTAATGACACAGGGATATTACTGGACGACGATGAGGGCTGATTGTATAGCCTATGCCAAGAAGTGTGACAAGTGCCAACGTTTTTCCTCCATCCGAAGAACTCCACAAGCATTGTTGACACCCATAACTTCACCTTGGCCATTTGCTATGTGGGGGATTGATTTGGTTGGACCATTGCCGACGACCCGAGGAAGGTTCAAGTACCTCGTCGTGGCAGTGGATTATTTTACTAAGTGGGTGGAAGGTGAACCACTGATTGATATGACGTACGAGAAGGTATATCAGTTCATTTGGAAGAACATCATTTGTCGATATGGTCTCCCCCATGCTTTCATCACAGACCATGGAACACAATTCGATAATGAAGAATTTGCTGCCTATTGTCATCAGTCAAACATTTTGAAGTATCATTCAGCACCAGGCCATCCCCAAAGCAATGGACAGACTGAGGTGACAAATAGAACATTACTAAATGGTTTGAAGAAGAGGTTAAGTGAAGCTAAAGCAAATTGGATCAATGAGCTCCAATCAGTACTATGGGCTTACCGAACAACTCCCCGAGCAGCAACTGGAGAATCACCATATATGCTAGCATTTGGAAGTGAGGCTGTGATACCTGCCGAGTTGGGTCTCCCAACGCATAGAGTACTGAATTTTAATTCCCCAGTCAGCGATTTGATGAGAAGACTGGATTTGGATATGCTCGAGGAGGTTAGAGAAGAGGCAGCCATTAGGAATGCTGCTTACCAACAACATACAGCTCTGTTCTACAACAAAAGGGTGAAGAAATGTGATTTAAAAGAAGGGGATTATGTGCTAAAGAAAGTCATTCAGAAGCAAAATAAGTTGGAAGCAAACTGGCATGGACCTTACCGAGTTACAGAGGTTGTTCGTCCAGGAACTTACAGAATAGCAACTCTAGAGGGAGAGGAATTTAAGAATGCATGGAATGCTGAACACCTGCGCAAGTATATATCAGTAATGTAAAATGTAAAGCATTTCCTTCATTATGAATAAAACGAGGATGTTTCACCATTTTCTTTCTGTTGAAAGTTTTTCGGGGAATACTAGTGTTGTACACTACGCTGTTTGATAACAAGAAGAAGACTATAGTTCAGACCCACGATCAATTCCGGTTGATAAAAGGGCGAGAACAACTTAAATACTCCTTTGGTTAGGAGGCGACACTAGTGTGATCAACTACGGTTGGTAAGATATCTAGTGGACAGCTCGAAAGAGCCAAAAACTACTCCTTTGGTTAGGAGGCGACACTAGTGTGACCAACTACGGTTGGTAAGATATCTAGTGGACAGCTCGAAAGAGCCAAAAACTACTCCTTTGGTTAGGAGGCGACACTAGTGTGACCAACTACGGTTGGTAAGATATCTAGTGGACAGCTCGAAAGAGCAAAAAAACTACTCCTTTGGTTAGGAGGCGACACTAGTGTGACCAACTACGGTTGGTAAGATATCTAGTGGACAGCTCAACGAGCCAAAAAGTTCGAAAGAACCACTACTACTACCACTGCTACTCCTTTGGTTAGGAGGTGTACACCAGCATGATCAATTACGGTGTTGGTAAGATACAAATATACTCTCAAATTACAACTTATGTTGGTCGGGAGGTAAGATTATTACAAAAAGTTTTGTGAAGAACAAAATATTCCAAAATATACCAAGTATAGCTGGTCTGGGATAAAAACCCACTAACTGTAGTTGGTCGACGAGGACAAATTATTGACCTTAGTTGGTCGGACACATTTTATGAAAATATTTGAAATTGAACCAAGTATGGCTGGTCGGGGATAAAGACCCATCAACTGTAGTTGGTCGACAAACATTATTCATCCATCATGGTTGGTTGAAAACAGTTTGAACATTTTATACTCATTACTTTGATACTTGTAACTTTTTATTAAGTTGCTCAATGAACAACACAATATTGTTATCTTTTTAACAGATACATATGCACAAATATAAAGGTGTTTGATAAACACAAAACAACAACAAAATTTACAGAAAATGAAGTCTTTCATTAAAAATTCAAAATAAGTTACATATTACATGTATGTGCTGACTATTACATTAAGATTCCTATTCTATTGGTTTCTTGCCCTTTGCTTTTGAGACAGGATCTTCGCCAGCAGGAGGATCTTCCAGGCAAAGGGGAGAATTAATAAAGTTCAAGTCCTTCAGCATTCTGACGTTCATTATTGAAGGTGTATCCATTAGATGCTCTGGACGAGATACTTCAATTTGGGAATGAAGGCTATAATCACCGAGGTATTTTGAAATTAGGCTACGAGGAATGGAACGAGCTGGGATCCAGGCCATATCCAATTTGAAAGGTGGCACAGGCAAGTCTAGTAACCCTGGAGCATGATAATCCCATAAAAAATTCCCTCGCTCCAATTTTAATACACCCAGGGCGTTCAACCATCTCTGCTTATAACCTTCATTGTTGGCATGTTCAATACGAGCATCCAAATGAACAAGAGCTTCATTATATCCTGCCATCCAGAATTCCCTAGGCTGCTTATGAAATTGAAAAGTTAATCTATCCAATTGTTCGAGAAGATTTTTAGCAAAAAGATCCTTGGTATGAAGAGCAGACTTCGTTGCAGTAAGTTGATCTTCCAAGGATAGATTTTTCTTGGACATTTCTGACAAAGCACAATCCTTAGCATTCAATTGAAACGCTTGAGTTTCCAAAGTAGACTGAGTGCGAGCCTCTTCAACATTGCGACTAAGAACTCTTGATCGGCTCCGAGAAGCAACTGGAGAACTTTGCTCCTCGACAATTCTTCCTCGCCCCCGAGAACCTCTTCCTCGTCCCCGAGCAATCACAGGAATAACATACTTTCTCAAGTTATCCAGTTCTTGCCTTAGTTTGGCATTTTCAACCTCTAAGAACGAGAAACCTTCATCAGTAACGGGCACTAGAGCAGTGGAAGATGACGCTGCAGATTCATATTGAGCCAACTTTTTTTGTAAATTATTATTTTCTTGTTCCAGGATCTCGGCAATCTGCCTGCAAGCTTCAACTTCACCTTTTAGGGTCCTTTCCCTAATATCATATCCAACAATGATCTTTTTATGGCCTGTTTCAGAAGAGAGCTGCTGATATCTATTTTCATAATCCTTGTGCAACAAAGCCATTGATGCATTGTGTTGATTTTGAAGATCCTCTATGGAACCATGAAGTTCCTCGATCAATTCGTAGTATTCCACATTATTGGCCACAGATCTATCAAGTAAATCCTTCAGGTACCGGTAAGCCTCAACTGCTTGTTCTGAGGCATCGTGACCAAGGATGTCGACAATCTCTGATACACTTAGGTCTGTATGACCAGCTTTATAATAACCATTGCATTGTCGCATCAACTCAGTATCAGGAGCAGATATCAATTCCATTATGGCAAAAAACTAATAAAGAAGAGGAAGCAGTAGTTAATAAATAAAAGTAGACAGAGTATCAATAATGAAGAGGAACGAAGATGTATTTTATTAGATCATCAAAAGGTTACATTGTTCGATTACAAGTAATGAAATATAGAAATAATGCCGAACAACTTCACACTTTTTCCTTGTCTCCCAAGACTTTCTCGGGAGGCTGGGACGAGGAGCTCGGTTGCTCGGTGGTAACAACTGTTTGATCAGCAGGAATCTTTTCGGCAGGAGGAGGCATAGAAGAAATGTCCTCGATGACAGAGGGTTGAGAAGCAGAGACTGGGTCACCCATAGCCATAGAAGATTCATCTGAGACAGGCTCATCTTCTTCTTCTTCCACAATTGCTGGAAGAGGACCAGGGAGGTGTCGTTGGAATAGATCAGAATCGTCTTTGACCTTCAACTCTTGCAGAGCAGCTACCCAGCCATCGTGGAAGTATTTCAACTTCCTATATTGGACTTGGGATGTCATAGCAGCAATCCCCTTATCCCATCCTTTCTCCCAACCAGCACTGAAAGATTTCTTGACTGCAACCTTTCTCTTCAATTTCTCCGAGGAGAGTTTTACATCCAATTTTTCTTTTTGGACCTTGATATCTCGTAGGGTAGATAACTCTTCCTCTGCCTTTTTCAGCTTGTCGTCACATTTTTGATGTTCGACTTCTAAGCCTTTCATTTCATCCTCCAAATTCTTGGAGGCTTCAGCCATCTTCACCTTCTCAGCTTCAGCCACAGCCAACTTTTTCTCCCAAACAGCTTTTTCCTCAACATACTGTTGACGAGATTCCTTTAAAGATTGGGTCAAACCCAACAGAGCATCCTCTACACCTGACGAGGAGCTTGAAGCTTTAATAGCCTCATCCTTCTTCACAATATTATTGAAACAGTTCACCAGCTGAAAGATGAGAGAAATAGTAAAGTCAATACAAAATGCAAGTATTCAGAGAAAGAAAGAAAAACCAGAAGTATGAGAAATTTACTGAAGCAAGGTGACGAGCAGCTAAGGATGTCAGCATATCCCTAGGAATTTTTTCATCAATACCATGGACCTCGGGTACGACCGAGCTCATTGCAGAACTTGGAAGAATGATGTTTGGAACATCAGTACCACCAGCAGGTAGAGAGGAGGCAGTTTCAGCCGGAGTAACTAAGGATGATTTCCTCAATCTCCTCAACGGGAGTTCAGAACCTTCAACCAAAGAAGTCTTGGTCGGAGAGATTGTAATTACATCTACAGGAGCACTTTTCTTGCTCGGAACCACTGGAGGCTTCTCGGTAGCTTTAGAAGACCCAGCATCCACCTTTTTAGTCCCCTCTGGGACATCAGCTTTGCTTTTCTTGGCCCCAGCAACAGAAGTAACATCATCAAAGAGAGCAGGAGGAGCTCTTTTCTTACCCATCCTTTGACTTAAAGGAAGAAGAGAATCTGAAGAAGAGTCCTCTGGAGTGGAAGCTGGCTCAACAGGGCGAGCAGTATAAGAGGTTGTATAACTCTTATACTGTAGCAAATATGATGCAGACCTAATGTGCTCGTCTGCAACGTTCTTGTGCAAACCCCAGATAAGTTTCAGATGCTTGATATTAACCTCTGATTCTTTTGGAGTTCTTCTTTTGCTATCAACTGCAAATAAATACATAACGAGATATCAATCATACATTTTGTCAAACATGATGAAAGCATAATTTCATAAGAAAAATAAAATGAAAAATAAACCTATCCCGTTGCCATATGGGGGGCATCTGGGACCATTGTATACTCCATCACCAACTAAAGGGGCATATTGCCAATTTTTTATAACCAACCCATGTTCAAAATAATCTCTATTTGAGTCAGGGAGGTTAACTACAAGAGCCCTATTCAGAAACCTAGTTTTTAAGTAATAAATATTATCTAGAGTGGCCCACTTGTAGCAGTACATAATCTCAGGGATCCCAATACGAGTCCCATGAGTTAGATTTAATTTGTGCACCCCATTAATTATTCTCCATGAATTGGGGGCTATTTTTGCAGGGACAAGATCAAAATATTGACAAAACTCAAGACACAATGGATTTGGTGGAAAGGAAAAACCACATTCAGCAATAAAAAGACTGGGGAACCAATGTCCCTCAGCCAGACGAAAATAATTTTGAGGTTCAGAAAGTTCCTCCAAGATTACCCAAGATGGGATGGAAAAGTCAGAGCGGAACTTTTCAAGAGATTCAATAATGTAAACCATGATGAATAAAAGAAGAAGGAAGAAAATCTTACAGGAAGGAAGGAGGTCTGCTGACAACTAACGAAGGAAAAGATGAACGCACAAGAGAGAATGAGAGAATAGAAAGCTTGAAGGCAGAAAATTGGAAAACGTAGAAGACGGTATGGTTACCTAAGAAGTTTAAATACTTTGCATTGGGAAGCGGCGAAAGAAATGATTACCAAAAAGAAACTACTGAACTTCCGGCGGCTAAAAGGACAAAAACTGCACGGAGATCGAAGCGCTTATAAAAAATTCAAAAAAAGGCGGAAGCTGCGAAATGAGAAGGAATTTGAACACAATGTTCCTGAAACCCAGGAAAGTCATTTAATATTGCCATATACCGAGAAAGAATGTTCCATACTCCTCAAAGTTCGAAATATGAAACATTGGGGGCTTCTGTTGATACCAAAATTAATATGCTGATGTGGACGAATAATACGAAGACACGTGTCAATCTACGTGGCACAATAGCAACGAGGAACTCTAGCGCACCGAGGAACTCTAGCGCTCCGAGGTACTCTAGCGCTCCGAGGAACTCCTGAGCAACGAGCAACTATGGCGGTCCGAGCTGCACCTCGGTCGTATCATTAATTGCCAGATAATCAACAGTTCAAATATTCATTGAATGCTTATATTCTTGACGCGCACGCTGCATTAAATGTATTACCCTTTCACATGTATATCATTTAATGTATCGAACCTTTCATGTACAGCCTCAAGGCTATAAATACCTTGTATCAACCCCATTCAAGGGGACCGGAATTTCTTGAGAGAACTTGTAATCAAGAATTATGCAAACACTCAGCAATAACATAACAGTGGACGTAGGCTTTATTCCTAGCGGAACCACTTTAAAAATCTTTGTCTTATTTATTTATATGTGATTGAATAATTAGAGCAATCTAGTTTTTTACATCAACACACACATATATATTTTATTAGTTGTTGAGAGAGAGTACAAATAATACTAGTTAAGAACTAGAAGTCAATATGTTACATGTTTGAGATGGAAAGAATTACAGTAGAAAGGGGAGGATACAATGAAACTGAGAGAGGAGATGAAAGTTACAGATTAGTTATTGTGTGTGAAAGAGAAAATATCTTTGGTGAAGAGTTTGGAAAATTATGGAGGTATGCTACGCCCAAAAGGCTCAAAAGAACCATAAGAAAAGTTCATAAAAAAGTGTGAAAGAGTACCTTCGTCATTAGCGTCTCCATGCCACTTCCCAGGAGTGAAATTCCACTCCCCAACCATGTTCTCATCTTTCTTCGACTCAGATTTGCCCCACTGATTCTCCCATTCATCTTTGGCAAAACAACAAAGAAAAAAATGTTAAAGCATTTTCATGAATGATGTTAGAGGGATAATAAAAACTTTGTCAAAGACAACAAAGAAATCGTATTATTGAGATATGACACACACACACACACACACACACACACACATATAAGCGCCAAGTCTTAGGGCCCCGATGTGATGACATTTTAGTGAAGACGCCCTGTTTTTTGCACTTTAATCTTTACCCACGCGATGCTATTTTACCATCAGCGAAGATATTTTACAAAAAATTCGGGAACTAAACACTAGAATTATAAAATACAAAATTTTCATTAAGTTGAGCAGGTCATAAGGAGATGAAACTAAATCTCTGTAAAACAAAAACTCATATATAGCTGAATTTTCCAAAACTACAAATTTGCCCCTTTTGTTACTCGTATTACTAAAATAAAAAATATGCCCCTTTTGTTTTTCTCGTCACTTTTAATCTTAATTGATGCATTAGTATAAGTATATGGATATATAGATGGTGAATGGCAGATGAAGTCATTTTTATCCAGAGCATGAAACGTGGCATAAGAAGACTAAAATGCCCTTGGGTTAGTCGGGTGCTAACTCAGAGGAAACTGACTAGACTTGGACTCCAATGAGGATAAATTCCGATCAATTATTCTAGTATAACAGTCCTACATTAATTTTACCATAGCCACAGAAGTAGACTTTTGAGTTATCCGATCATAATAAAAGTGATCTCCACAGTTTCATTAGGGAGATATAACTATTGTAATACCAATTGTGAGGGGTGGTTTAAGTTCAATGAAAGAAATTAAATATCTACACCTTTCTGTCGGAATGATAGAAGAAAGGAGAAAATCCAACTCTGGAGTTGCATCCTCAAAGACAGTTCTGTTACGGTAGACTACAGGGCCTGCATAATAAACAAGATGCACCACCGAGCATAGTGCTCATAAATAAACCAACATAAATAAACAAAGATGTTGTGAAGATAAATCATCAGACATCATTTACGAAGCTAATGTAATCTAAAAAAATTACAATAAGAGAAGAAGGATAACTAAAGTGAAACTTCACGAATAACCCAATCAGAAGAGAAGGATACCTGAACCAGAAACATTTAATCAATTTAAAACAAAAATGGAAAGATGTAATTTTAAAAATTATATCAATAATAACTAACATAGACTTCCCCATCACGAACTTGGGTTTATCAATTTGTTTGGTTACTTTATAACTGTGCTTGTCAGATGAGTTTTTCAATCTAATGTGGATGAATGTATTTATAATTAGGATACGAACAATTTGGAAGATTATATCAACTAAGATGTCACATCACTGCCCAGTCACTTACGCATTTGTAATTCTCAATGAAGTTAGACAATTAGTCAAATCTTGGGCGATAAGTTGAGTAATTGTATTCACGATAAATTTAGACATTATTTTGACCAAACTAGTTCCTCCACAACAAGAAAAAATAGTTCGGTACAACATTGTACTGTGCACATGAAGCACCACCAGCACTACCCCTCGCACCCCAAAGTGCTGTGCAGATGAAGCACCCCCCCTCCCCACAAAAAAAGTGTTGTGCAGCACTGTACTATCAAGATGAAGACAGTTTTTCTAGCACTGTGCACTGTTAAAACAGGAGCTCCCACAACCAAAACTTTGGTTCCCTACGTTGTTTTCCGTTTATAGTTCATGTTGTTGATTTTTTGGAGGAGAGTTTGCTTTGTGGGAGTATGATATAGTAGATCAAAATCAGAATCAAATTATCCATATACTTATAATTTTGTTTCTATGTTTCTAATATTTCCTATATTTGTTATTCTAACCTTACAGATCTATTAGTAAGCGGCGTAATCACTAAGTAAGAATGAAAAGTCACCATTTGATGATAATAATTACGACACTCCAACCAAAATCATCGCAATTCCTTCGTTGAAGAACCATCCGCGGAAGAAAATACCCGAAATCAATAATTTTGTGGGTAAATTACTTATTGATCTTCATATTCATAATTTTAATGGTGTTAGCAATAAAGATTTTGGGGCAAGCAGGGAAATGGATTCTACGTCTAGGTTAACAGATACTAATTGGACTGAATTGTTTAGTGCACCAAATAAGAATACTCCTCAGGTTGTTAGTCCTAATAATGGTAGGAAGCAGGGGAATTCTAGTTCGGGGTTGTTGTCCTTGCAGAGAAAGATGAACCATTAAGTTCAAAATAGTGATTTAATGAGTTCGAGAAAGTCGGACATTGTGTTGGAACGTAAGGTGAATAGTGGCGGTGGTGGCTTAGATGGGAGGCCAAGTGACGGGGAGGATTCTAGAATTTCGGATTTGATGCGATCAAAATCGAGTGTTGAATTGCAGGATGATGGTGATAATTCGGGGAAAGAAGAATTAGATAGGAAGGATGGAAATGGGGGCTTTTTGGTAGAGCATTTTAGCAATGAGGCGAATAAATAAATAAATAATGGATCGGATGCTCTTAGAGCAACCCTTACGGGTAGGATAAAAATAAACTAAACTAGTCCAAAAACAGCTTACACAAACTGAAGAAATTGCTATGGGCTAAACCAAATATGCAATATAAGAACCGAAAACGACGTCGGAATGGAGTTAAAGGGACAAACAGGGTTGGAAAGTCAAAACCCTTGCTTAAGGGGTTCTCCAAATTTCCTTTTCCCCCCAAAGTCTTATGTTATTATGTTTAGCCCCAACATTTAATACCCCACCAAAGTCTGTTAATGTTAATGTTATATTTAATTGGTTTAGCCAAATATATAGTCCGAAAAATAATAATTAGTTTAGCCAAATATATACTCCGAATTTTTTTAATTTAACCATTTTTTATTAGTCCGAAATATGTAGTTAGTAATTTCTAATATTTTTTTATTATTAGACGTGAGTTCATATTTTAGCCCTAAATGTTTATGTTTTTTGGCCAAAACTCAGTGGTAATTGATAAAGTCTTGGGCAACGTGTACAGTTCACCATAAAATACAGAAAATAAAATATTTTTAATTTAATTTAATTATATTCATTATAGTGAATTTATCAGCCCTAATTTACGCCATTTAAATGTTACTATAATTAAGCTATGTAATTAAGCCCTATATTGTTTTAGTAAAAAATATAGGACTAGCCATTATTTCTTAGCCCAAATAATAATAATAATAATAATAATAATAATTGCGGCAAATAAAAAATATCTGTTGCAATATAAATTTTAAATCCGTTGCAATACAAAATGGAATTAGCGGGGTACAAAATGGAAATAGGGGAAATTGGGTGACATGCCTAGGCGGAACATGATGTTCCGTTGAAGGCTTTTTTTTTTTTTTTAATTCTTGCGCGGAACATGATGTTCCGCTAAAGGGTACCCATAACATAACATACCCATTTACCTCAAATATATATTTTTACCCTACCCGTAAGGGTTGCTCTTAGGGATGGAAAACAATTAAAGTTCTAACTTAGAACTTGTAAGGATTGCTCAATTGTGATGGAACTCATTTAAAGTATATCAATCAATCATGATGGAACTCATTTAATATTGCAATATTTGTATTATGTACAGAACTCGAGAACATTAATAAAAAAAATATAAGTATTCGGATATGTGGTTAAAAATAACATCTTAGGGTCCGTTTGGTTGGCTTGTGGGAAAAGGGTAGGCATGGCAAATTTTTCCTAGGCAAAATTTGCCCAGGTAAATTTTGCCTAGGCAAAGAAGTTTTCGTGCTGTTTGATAGGCTTTATTTGCAGGCTGACAAAAACTGTATTTGCCAACTTTTTGTGTTTGATAGGCATAGTTTGTCTACTGAAAGACACTTATTTGCCTACACATGTTGTTTGATAGCCAAAATTTATGATGGCAAATAAAAACTTTGCCTATATATTGTTGGCAAATTCTTGCCATTTTACACATTTGCTTTATAATCAATACAGTTTACATAAGTTTTATTTTTCATTTTCAGGATTAACGACGAAATTTCGGATGCGAGTCAAGTTGGATGCTTGCTTTGAACGTGGATGAACCAAAAGAATTTGTTGGACAGAGTTACTTTCATGCACAATTGTATTTAATTTTACTTGATAAAGTACTAAAAATGGCATTTATTTGGACAAAATATATTTTAGATGATAGCACATTTATTTGGCCAAAATATGTTGTAATTTGACCCGTTAATAAAATAATGTGGAATTGATTATTTTAAAAAGCCCCGATGTTAATGTTGTGGAACCGTGTTATAGAATCAGATTTCAATATGAATTTGAAATTTGAAATTTTCAAATTTTGAAATTTGAAATTTGAAATTTTACATAAGAAAGGAAAAAAAATTGAAATTTGACATAAGAAAGGAAAAAATTATAATATTGTTGATCCATTATAGTTTCAGATACGACAACACAAAATATGTTCCCAAAAATTGGCCACACTATAACATATGTAGACCCGGGAAAGAGCCCAATGTTTGTTCCCATTACAAAATAATATTCAAAATATAGATCTAAAAAGTGGGATTAATTCCCATATAGCTTGTTCAGAGCCCAACTCTTCGCAAATGCCTCCTTCGTGATACCCATGAAGACCCGGGCCAGTCCTTGATCCGCCTCAAACATACCAAGCAATCTCAACATATCACTTTCAGTCATTTCCATTGCCTCTAGGCGATCAAGAATGTCCTGCCATTTGACATGCTCTATGGTGTTCAGCTTTGCATCTGAGTCCATAGCAGCTGCTATCATTCGCGAGGATTCTGCAATAATGGCCAATGCACGGGCACTCTCGTCCAACACGTTACCACGTTTGCGTTTTGGCCTTGGCATAGCAACAGGTCTTGGTACTTGTCCGGGACCTTTACGTTTCCCTAGTTGGGGTGAGGTGTTATTTGATTCACTCTCCGGGAACTCATTTGCGGTTATGTCAACAAAATCTTCTTCTGGTTGAGATATTCCTGGAACAATATTAAATATTTTTGTCATTTCCATTTACGAAGTTACACATGATTTTAATAATTACAACTTGCATTACACATTTACCTTCCATTGATGGGTAGTAATCACCACCTGATTGAGAGTTTGACCCCGTTGCGGTGTCGTTGCCATAAATGGTGGCAAGCTCGTCATAATATAGGCAACACTTGCCTTTCATCTTCGCAGCATCCGTCTTGTTCTGCCAGCATTAAAGTCACCATTAGTATTTTGTAATGTATACCATGAATATGCACTTTAATACGTACCTTGACGTAATCGTCCCACACACTTGGATCTGCAGTTACAGATGACGTAGTTGCGTCAAATACAAATCCACTGACTTGTAATAGCTCGTGCACTTCCCTATACTCTTTTTTAAGAGTCTTCAAACATGAGCGGATGTGAGAAACTCCCACTATGACATGACAGTCGTTCCTGACAGCATCGATAACGGTTTTCATATGCACAGATGTGAAACCATTATCGGACTTCTTTGTTCCAGCAAGTACCTCACCCATAGAGCAAACATCATGCACCCATCCATTTTATCAGTCCAACGCACTTGTGGCGCCTTGCAAGGTATTTCAACTTGTGAGTCAGGGGTTTCTAGATTGATTGGTACATTTGCTTTTGGTGGTCGAAAAGGAACATTGATTCGGTTTTGGGCCATCTCTGAAATGTATATGCATCCACTAATTTTAGTATCATATAAGCTAAACATTACATACATCATTTTCAGTATCAAATTAGGTATCACTTTCAGTACCATAACTAATTCAGTACCATAAGTTATGATATGAGGTATCTATTCAGTACCACATTGCCCTTTGATCAGTATCTGATACCATCAAATTAGTATCAAATCAGTAATCAGTTATGCAGTATCATTAATCAATTAAAAAGTATCATTAATCAGTATCATTAATCAGTTATCAAATGAGTATCATTAAGCAGTATAAGTATCAGTTAATCTGATACCTTGCAGTATCAGTTTCAGTATCTGATGTCATTATCTGATACCTTCCAATCTCAGTATTAGTTAATCAGTTAACTGAATTTAGTTATTAAATAGGTATCTGATATCAAATGAGTATCAGTTAACTGATACCTTCCAATCAGTATCTGATACCTTCCAATCTCAGTATCAGTTAATCTGATACCTTGCAGTATCAGTATCAGTATCTGATGTCATTATCTGATACCTTCCAATCTCAGTATTAGTTAATCAGTTAACTGAATTTAGTTATTAAATAGGTATCTGATATCAAATGAGTATCATTTAATAGTTATCATTTATCAGTTATCAAATGAGTATCTGATACCATCAACTATCAGTATCAAATAGGTATCAGTTATCAAATAGGTATCTGATATATGAGAACATGATTTCAAATGATTTCAGTTATCAAATAGGTATCTGATATCAAAGCAGATATGAGGTCTCTGATATCAAATAGGTATCTGATATCAAAGCAAATAGGTATATGATATCAAATGATTTCAGTACCATAGCAGATATAAGGTCTCAGATATGAGGTATCAAACAACAACATATATTAGATACCAAATCAGCACCATACAAAATGATCCAATTTTATGTAATCATCATCCAATTAAATCATCATCCAATCTGATTGTAATCATCATCCATACAAAATCACAGACCACATATGAGGGGAACAATCAGTTTGATACATCTTAAAACATGGTTTTGACAACTACATACAAACATAATAGCATAATGACATATAGCATCCGTTTGAGTGATCGAAGCATATCCATCATTGCTATGCATATCCATCATCGCTGGAGGAATGGTGGAAGTTGATGAAGCACATTGCCCTTTGATGTTATCTGAGTTTGGTTCATTAGGCATCGTTGTAGATTCTGATGATATATCATCCATAGACGGCATTGCCCAACCTAATCAAATACCACAATTGGCACAACAATGGTAGATCCTACCGAGGTTATTGTTCTTATCAGACTTGGTTATTCTAATGTCACCTACGGATCCACATTTGCATTTTCTCAATTTGACCCTCACATTCAAGTAGTTCGCATTAGTTGATGTAGACATGGAATCTGAAAAATATTAAAGAATTAACTCAATTTGACCCTCACATTCAAGTGTTAAGAAATTATTACAACAGTTAAATGCGACATTCGGGGAGTTATCATGCGTTGCATTTACGACAATTTCCTTGTACATCATTAGGCAGACCACCAAGACTTTATGAAAGTACAAACTAATTGTATGACTTGATCTACAAAAAGTGTTACTCTCGGTTCGACAACGCTCATCATGACCAACAATATTCAAGAAATTGCAACCTGTTCCTCAACGGTAACTGATCGAGTATCGTTTAGCCCAAATGCACGTAGGCGGTCACATAACCTATGAAATGAACCGATGTTCATACGTAATGAATCATGGCATAAACGATCACTCATCCCGTACATTCGGAACAATGCTTTTTGCCGATGCTCATCCCAATTATAATGAGGTGCCCTAGGAATGTCCAATAATGACCTTATATGTTGATAGATAACTATCGCCCGTATCACCATCGACCAAGCAACACCAAAGCGTTTTCGTTGAATTTTTGAATTATATTTAACCATTTTTCCCTACAAAATAAGGGTTCTGAAAGCTCATTCTTTGATATTAATTTATAAAATTAAAATAGGTCAAAAGGTAAATTCGGTAATAAAAAATCAAAAAGTTTAAGGAGACCAACGAAAAACTAACCGGAACAAAGTGATTGAAATGAATAACTCGGAGAATAGGAGGATTCCTGTAATGAGGGACGAGTGCGTGTTACACCAATAATCATGAAATTTATTTTCTATAACTAAATAATTATCTTTCGATGGAACCATAGATTTTTTGGCTTTTTCAACCCAAAATTGTAGAATAAAATATATTTAGTCCACATTAACATTTCATAAATTTGGAAAAAAAGTCCAACCCTAAATATGTCAAAACTTACTAAAACATATATAGGTGAAGCCATAACAAGATTAGAAATATGATATCAAACACCGGATTATAACCCTCAATTTAAGTAAGAAAAGTATGAACATAAAACCAGATTATAACCTAGGATTTTAGCAAGAACAATATGAACTACAAAAAATAAACCCTAATGAACTCAAACCCTCAATATGTAGGCAGCAAAAAAAAAATCAAACAAAATGAACTCAAACCCTAGAATACAAATATGTAGCAACACATCAATATATGGGTCTAAATAACAACAAAAAATCGTTTTCTTTATGTTGATATACAGATTTAATTAAAAAAAATAGTTGATGATCACATACCTCTGAAATCGATTTCTCCTTCGCTTTCTTCTTCGGTTGTTTGAAGATAGCAACCTATGTGAGCCATTATTGATTTATCTACAAATATCACCAAAACCGTACAGTAAATCAAATCAACCAAACGTCAGCTACGAGCCCTTGCATTTCTCTCGGCAAAGTTTGCCAAACCAAATAGGTAAGCAAAAAATACACACGGTTTTGGGCAAAAAAGGGTCACGTGAGCCATTTCACTTGTGGGCAAACGTGTATGAGTTAGGCATTTTTTGCCAACAGCAAAATATGGCTAACAAACAGCTCCTTTGTGGGCAAACGTGTGGGTAAAACCCATTTGCCTAGGCAAAAGGGTGTAAACAAACGGACCCTTACATATTTGAATATCCCCACTAACTTGGTATATCGCTGTCAAAGGTCACTAATTTTGCTTATTTGATTTATCCCGTCTAACTCATACATTTCACTTCTTTGTTACCCTATCAAGCTTTATTGTCTTAGCTGCAACAACAAAGTAATCATAAAAAACTTTATTAATACATGTAAGAAAAGGACTCAAAAGTGGCAACATAAATCTAAAAGAGAGTTACATCCGTAATCCCAAAAATAAAATGTGCATGCTACTTGAATGACATGTTCTTGGAGAACAATAATAATGAAAAAAACATTAGATGGATCATTCCCAGAGAATAAAAAATTTCAAGTGAAGGATAGTTAGTCTCTACAAAGTACGTATTCACTTTAAATGTGCAAGGCCGAGAAGAGGTAACAGTAACTGCAATCATTAAAAACTCACAGAACCAAAAATATGTACTTAGCGGGAGTCTTCACAGCCTGTTTTGAAGGGTGAGGTGTGCGCAATGTGGGCCCCACCTTTCTTTCCATCCGCACCAATAAATAATTATTCTTTATATGCCCAAACTACTAGTGTAAATAATTTCAAAATGGGAATCACAAACAACAAATTTCTGTGAAGTTTTTCATATAAAAATTAGGGGATCTTTTTATTAAATCTTACTTGAAGGGAATATTTTATAATAGATTCCATTATAATATTTTTTCTTCAATAGGTCATATTTGTATATATAGTGAATATTCACTGTATGTTTATAATTAGGACCTATTGGAACAAAAATCTTATTTCATGAGACCTGATGGACCAAAAAAAAATATTAGGACCTATTGAACTACATACTTAGTAAGCGAGACTAATTGGTAAAACCCCCTAAAAATTACGATGAATTAAAAAATCCTTGCAAAAAAAAACTTTACGAAGTCCCTATAAAAACATTGCCACATAGTATCAAATCATTTATTGTATCCATATCAAAATCCCTATGGTTCGCCATGAATCGTATTTTAAGGCAAACGGTAAAAACATAGTACATAATAAACAAACATATAAAACACATTATAACAAACAGTCAAACATATTATAATTTAAAACCATTCTTAGGACATACTTACTTCTAACAATAAGACGTTAAAGTTTGTGGCAAGACCAGATGTTTGAACTCCACCATACGCCTCACTATAAAAGAACTGACACAATTACATAATAGAGAGATACGTTTACGATGTAGTGCTATTTGCGATTCACATATGCAATACATATTATTTTCCTATGTTTTGTATCTCATATAGTACAACACTAATCATACAGTACAACACTAACAACTATGTATATACAAGTCAAAATCACAATCTGTGAGGGCCTTACCACTACAAATCTAGAACATCCTATCACAATATAGCAGGAGAAACAAAGTGTAAAACAACAGTGGTCGTTAACAGGAACACAAGAACAAGTTATATATTGATTAGGGAACCTAACCACACACCAATATTTTGAACCATGAAAGAGAAGATTTAAACTAAGTTGAACTAAAAAAACATAACAGTAGTAAAAAAAAGTGAATCACGAGTTTTTCCAGGAATAACCGCTTTGGCCTTTTTTTTCTGGCCTAGGTGTTTTGAAAGTCGACTTTGCAGGTCTCTTCTTGCTAGATTGAATACATCACCAAACAACTATGAGCTTATAATTTGTAGTAAAATACATGAATCGTGTGTGTGTATGTGACAAATAAAAATCCAGGTGGATACCATTAAATTTCCAAGTTTCACATTTGAAAACCTGAATATTTCATTTTGCTACTACCCTAATTTGGCATGTGTTTGTGAAATCGAAAGTACTTTGGCCACCAAAAAAATTAAAGTGCCACAAAAGGACACCTACAATTTCTCATACACTCAAACTAATTAATAATTGATCATTATTCAATTTACTCAGCCTCACACTTGTTATGGAACCAATAAGACTAATTCTTAATGATAATTATTCGATTTATCTCTTTCGGAGGATGTACCACAACTTGTCATTCATGAAACAACATCAAAAGAGGTATAGACTGCCTTGACATCTACATCAAACACCGGATTTTGAACTTACATATGCAACTTTAAAATCTTTTTCCAAAAGAAAAGAACATATTCCACTATGTTCACCAAGCCAAACTATACCACAACTAATTATCCGTTGTTGGTCATCCACTATTTCTTGTTATTTTAAATATCTATTCAGAAGTACACTCTTCTAATACCTGTTACAAATTATTCTAAATGATTCAGGAGGGGTTTCAAAAGGTAGCTCTAATACCAAGGGAAGCGACATAATATTAATGAAACTAGTTGGGAGGGATTAGAAATCAAACAATTTCTCTGATACCAAAGAAAGCGACAAAATATTAATAATATTAAAAGGTTAAGGTTGCAGTGTAGACGAATAGAATATCATTAAGTAACGGGTGTGTGTCTTTGACCACACAGCATGACGGTATTATAGAATTATCAATCCAACTGTGTTTGGACCATTAATATACTTTTGTGGGAGTAGAGGAAAGAAACAACTAATAAATTTCTGGATAAGAATCACGTACTTGTTTCAATATCAATCAATGTGAATAGGGAGTGTAGCAATGCATAAGAAAATAAATGAAAACACATTTCTTAGCTTCGTATGGATTTTGATTATTAAAGAAAAGAATTATCTAAAATCCCAACTTTACTCACCCCAAAGTTAGAACGAAAAATAATCTTAGAGAACATTTTATCGCTTCATCATCACATGTGTGGTCTGGAGTAACTTATTAGAGTAACTATAAATTGAATACCCTCATGTTGTTTCAATACCCTCATGTTGAATCTTCTCGTTTGCTATGTCAACCCAAATAAATACCATTTATCATCTTATTCCAGCTACACTTGTCCATATACCATTCAATATCACTATAAGATCCAATTATCCAAAATAAATCCCTTTAATGCACCTCCGTTTGCAAATATACCAATTATACCTTGTAATTTTCAATTGGTGCTCATGGCCGTCTTCTAAAGTTCAACACACGACCAGTGCCTAAATGTAACTGCAACCAATCGAATATTCCCATCGACTCCGAAGAGGTATCTCGACCCAATTCCTTTGCTAGTAAGACTCTTTTCATCATCGGCTGCCTAAACATACGCCCTGATCATCGGTTATGAATGGGAGTGTTTTAAAGGTTTTTCATGCTTGTGCAACTTTTTGCCAATATACCATCAAAATCAAACAAAATGATATCGACACAAATTCATATAACACTACGTGATTCATTAACTTCACCTACAATCGAGCACCGTTGTCCTTGGAATTCATAACTTTGGGGTTTGTGAGAATATCTCTAAAAGTTCAACATATTACTGCTAAGCATCTTGAGCTACTTATCCAGCCATCGCCATCCTTGTTCAAATATTAAACCAAAGAGCGAATCATTCTCCTTCCACATGTAGCAATGCTCATTCTCCCTTGTTAAAGAAGAATGACATCCACTCTAATAACCAAGAGAAAGGAAACCATTACCATTTAATTCTTTTATCCAAACTATTGAAACAATATCATTTGTCATGATTGCATCAATAGGCCTAAAAAATTCAAGCACTAGAGGTTGACACCAAAATCTTATTTTATATTTTTAACACACTCCTTGTATGCACTAGGAGCTTTAATAGCAATTTGCTATGCCCGATACCCATTTTATTAGGGGAAACCTCTATCAATAATTACCCCATATATAATCGAGATAAAGTGGTAATAACACTAAGCACAATAAAGATTTAAAACAAGAAAGAACAACAACAAGCACACCACGATTTACGTGGTTCACCAATATGGCTATATTCATAAAGAGACACGATTTTACTATATTTAAAGAATACAAGTACAATAAACAACATTACCAATTATAAATAACATTCCTTTTACTCACCTACCCAATTCTTGGACAACCATTATACACCAACTCTTCACCCAAGTGTATTCAACTTCTATACATAGAACCCTCTCAATTTCATTCTCTCAAGTGTATCTCATGTACCCAAGCCAATGTATTCTTCTCTCCATGTAAGCCGATGAGAAACCTCTCACACAATATAAGTACACCACACCTACCTTGCATGTGATGGTTCAATTACGTGGGTTGAGTTCATCATGTGACGATAAAAGACAATGCTTAATAATAATTATGCTAACTTTTACCATCGTATACTACCATGGACAAGAGATCAAAGGAAACACATTGTGGTTCATGTCCACCACAATTTCGATTTCTTTTGACAATAACTAGAGAGTGAACTAGCTATATCATCCAATGGCAACCATAGTACGACAACCATTAGTTGGATGTATTGTAGGTTCACTATGCAATAGTATTTATACATTATCCAGATATTAGCAAGTGGTACATGGACGGTTAGTGATGGCACTAGGTTTACGGTTTCACTATTATCTCATATCCATCGCTCGTCGACATAACTTGTTCATTGTTAAGCACCAACCATATTGTGCATCAGTAGGAGAATGGTTGGATAGGCATTTTATTGTGTGTGTACAATAAATACATGTCGAAGACTTTTGATCAAGGAAAATGAGAATATGATCCCATGTTTAAATGCGTACTGAGTGAAAATTTTCAAGAATGTCAATAATTAGGAGAATACAGACTGACATATGCATCCCTTACCCACCTTTAGCAAAACATTCACATGAGTCCTAAAATTTTATGTCTCGTATGATCAATCTTACATAGAGGTATATTAGACCAAGGTCATATTTGGTTCTCGAGGACATGACATATACATTTCCCTAATGCCGATAAATGAGGATCTCGTGTCACAACTTATGTCAGATTTAAAGGAGATGAATGTGGTATGTTTATTAATGTTTGTAATTTATCGCACTATATTTTTTTCATTAATTTGATTGTTAATGTAAAATAGGATGAGTTATAATTGATATTGAAGCACTATGTCTAATGCATGTGTTACATGGGACAAACATCATTCAATGCATTATGTATGTCAACAAATGCGCAAGCAGAGAGATTCTACTAACAGTCATTGCACTTGATGCATACATACTTATCGGGGTAAGGTAAGCTATATATGACTGCTTATAAACTCCTAGATGAGATCATGCCACAGAGTCATCAGGAGAGGTTTGAGAAAGTATCAAACGCACAACATAACAATGTACCTTAGATATGTACATATACCAAAGTTTTTGTGGATTTGTAATATGTGAATTAATTATACCGTTTCATTGTAGTTCTTTAAATTTTGTAAAAGTATATATATATATGTTCCCTTTGTTTTTGTCATTGTCTTATTTCGTTTGAGCGAAATGCGTCTTGATTCTTAAACTAAGAGATTATTCCGAAAAGCTTCATGTACAAGATTGACTCACCGTTCCTCACCACGGCTTCATTTATGATCATAACATTGAGATTGGAACTTAAAGGTAAAGGACTTAGGTGACATAGTTCGTCTTAATTTAACATAACTTAAATAAATTTTTCTTAAATTGAGAAAATGTTGAACTAGTATGAATGGTGAGATACATATGCAATATATTGTTTTTACACAACACTATTGTAATAAATACATATCATTTGAAGTTTTGGTTTAAGGTAAAACATAGTTCTTCCCATTAATTTTGGCAAAAAGAGCATCACTGCCTGTGAATTCTTAGGCACCTAATCCATAATTCTATGGTTGGATCTCTACAATAAAGAGTATTTTTCTCCAATAAAGAATTTCTTACTACTCGTAAAAGTTATCCAGATTTTCATTAAGTTTTTGTTGCGACTTCCTCATCGTTTCTCACTACAACAAATGCAATATGCGAAATCATCTTTAAATTTTTGAGCAAGGATTCAACCAATGTACGAAATTCATCATATCAAGAAGCTTTAGAGAAAGTAAAGTAGTACATGTTTACACTATATTTGACCATTTTCATCTCATTGTAATTTTTCTACATATGGATAGAAACTGGGAGAAGTGAGAGGCAGTTATATGGTGGTTATTATAGTAATTTATATGGAATTTGAAGGTGGTTCAAGGAAGTTATTATTTTAATTTGAATTAGAGTTAATTTAGAGGCAAATAGAAGTTGTAGAGAATTAATTTGAATTCAAAGAAGTTATTTGGAGCCAAATAAGAGTTAGTTTCTCATCGGTTATTCGACGATGGAAGTTTAAACTCGGAGGACTATAAATAAACATTTGGAGGACACAATTAAAGGAGTAGTATCCATACAAAATCTCTTTATATCACCTTTATTTTACTCAATTTATTTTTCCAATTATTGTTGCTTTTATCAGTTAATTTATTCTCCGAACTAGTTTGTAAGGTTAGATTTAGTTTTATTTCAAGTGACTTGTATTTTTCATTTTTCATTTAAGGCTACCATTTAGTTAGCATTTTAACTTCAAGTTTCCAGCTTTTTAATTTGATTATTTACTATTGAATTGCTTATTCCCATTTAACTTCCAAACACACTTTTGTCCTTTATTTTGATAATTTTTTGTTGTTATTTTGCCGTAATTTTTTAATTTCAAATTCGTTGTTTATTTTAGTTATATAGAAAAGAAAAAACAACTTAGCACTTCACAAAAAATCTTATTAATTGAAACATTCGAACGTCGCACAATCATTTAATTATTTGTTGGCTAAATATAATTAGTTCTTATTGGCAAGGCTCGTAATCCCTGCCTCGCACACTCTTATATATGTTATAAATCAAGACACCAAAATAGTACTTATTTTGCCTGCATGTACAAGCCCCTCCTCAATCAAGATCACCACTTATGTTATACCTTATGGAAACAAACACGGTCACCGGATCCACGTTAACCCAATATATTTAATAATCTACAAATAACAAGATATTTGCTACTCTATCATAAAGTTGAGCTCTTTCAAAGAATGATATACTACTTTAAAGAAGTCATGCGTATATCTTGTATGGGTAACCCAAAGGGTGTGTTATTACATGATTGTCTTCCAAGTAAAGCTTGATTCACGAATGGATCCCTTGAAGTGTCTCAAAATTACTAGAAATATGTCCAAATTGTTATTCTTACTCAAATAAATTGACATAATGTATGTCCATCATGAGAGTTCATTTTGCGTACTGAAATGAAGAACCACTAGTTAAAATTAATTTCAAATTTTAAGTATATGCTAGAATAAAGAGAACAACCTAAAAGTCTATATGGCAAGATCCACCAATGATTTACCATACACCTCATATTTTAATCTTCTTTAATCATAGGAATAATAAATCATGAAGAAAAAGTAAATCAACACATAAAATCAAACGTCATGGACAAAAACCAATTAATGGTAAAATCCTTGGACCAAAGCAACAATCTCACAAAAAACCTGGTAAAGACCTACAAATAGGATAAATGCCTAACATTCCTTCCGCGTTAACTAACACATCGCCCTTTGTTCACCAATCTTTAACAAGTTATATACATCTACATTGTAGTTAAACATCTTAACATCTGTTATGTCTTGATCTACGATCAACACTGTTTCCCTTTAACCAAACTAAAAAAATATCTTCTTTATAGATTAAGGATCTCTCCTTCCATATATTATGGAACCCAAAAATTAGCCATAAGATCAAAAAAATCTGAAGATGACATAAAGGTCATAATGTGTTTGGGTGATGAATAATGTATAAGATTACAAAATTCTCCTTCCTCTTTGTTATTGATCAACCTCAAAAAGTGAGGTGATCAAATGAGAATAAGATAATAGAGAAAAGTATGAATATTGTTAAAAATTGTAGCTCCTTTTTTTTCATAAACTACCTTAAGCTTCTTCTAGAGTTTGAAAAGAAGAACAAGCTTAAGAATACAAGCATATATCTTTAAAAATATTTCTCTTGTAAAATGATAAAAAGTTTTGATTTTGAAACCGACAAGGAGTAAGTTTTTTAATTAAAGAAAACTAATTAAATAGTTTTAATCAAAACCAATAAAAATCTATAACATTCCATCTCGTATTTCCCCAAGGTGTAGGAGAGTAGGTGAGATATGAAGCGTAACCATACACCATAATATATCCAAAAATTATATTTTATACAAAAGGAAATATTTGGGGGTGCCTAACCTTAGTTTTGTCATCTCCGGACTTCTTTACAGCATATTACTACCCTCACTAAAGTGAATCCTCAGTAATTTTAGGCCGTGGGGTTGTCTAGAACATTTATTAGAGAAAAATAGATTCAAAGGAGGACCAACAAAGGCATTCCCACTTAAGAGAATTGATCCTTAATTAAAGCAAACTTCTAACAAAGACAATTTGTATCTTGAATTAGAAATTTTACCAAATCAATCTAAGACCATTCACGTCCAGTAAATATTCTGGGATTTACAAACAAATACATATCGGAGAAATTGTTTTTCCATATAGAAAATAGTATGACATATTGGTGAAGATAAATCACAAAAATTTAATTTAGGTTGTTTAAAAAATATTTTTCATTTCAATGTCAAAATCAACGTGAATGTTATTTGATCTAAATATTTTATCGTCATCCTACATAAGTGATCATTGTGATTTGAGGATGGAAAGTTGAATTTGAGATCTTTAACATTGGTGAAGATTACGAAACACCTTTTGGATAATAGTAAAAGTGTGTTTTGGGAAATTGGAATAAGAAAATATAATAAAACCCATAGCACGCATAATATACTCTTATGATTTCACCATTTGTCTATTACGTGACAAAACACACACAAAAAATATTACAAGTAAATAAAAGAAACTTATCACCTATGACTATATCATTCAGAATCACAAGAGATAAATTACATCTACATGAATCCAAATGACACAAAATACTTTTCATAACTTTCAAGATGTTCTTAAATCTTGTTTTCCTTAACACACTAGCAAACTCATCAAAATACCAATGTGTATTGAAAACATGAACATATGTTACATTAAGTAAAACAATAAGATATATGGGCCATAATGAATAAATATATCTCTTCCTAACTAACATGGAAGTTACCAAACATAAACACTCCCCATAAATAAAGAATCTCTCCCAGATAATCTATTCCCCTTACTAAAAAATTATCCCCCTCCCTTTTCATGCTATAGACAAAAGATAGAATAAAGGATGCAATGAGAGTAAACTTGTAATGCCCCGACCCATATTTGAGTCACCCTTTGGTCAACCCACACCGAATCAAGGAGTTAGAGGGGGAGGGGAGTCAAGTTTTATTAGTTAATAAAATTCCTTTAATTGCACCATATATTAAAGACTAATTTGTAGGTTTTAAGTTAGAAAAAGGGGTGACCTCTTTAAGGGATTAAGTTAATTTACAAGATTGTTTATAAAAATCAGATTTAGTTTGCAATATAAATTAAATAAGAAATAAATCATATTCATCCCTGAATTATTACAAACCATGGCCAAGGGCCCGAATAAATTTTTAAAGTTCCGAATTTGCAAAGTTCCAAAATATAGTTTCATAAAAAGACGTAGCACTAACGATGTTAATTGCCCTTTGAGGCCTTACCCACATCCTTTTCGACATCTCTACTGGATGTACTTGTGGTGGGGGTGGGGTTTTTAACATAAAAAGCAGGGGTGAGCGAACACTGAATAGGGTGGGTAATACTAAGCTATATGTTTTCTACCAAAATACTATACATATAACATGTATTTTAATTAATTTCAAAAATGTCTAAAAGTTTACCTAGTATTAATGCAACTACTATGAAATGCACCCGAGCGATGTGCTCATACTCACACTTAACCATTTCATATCACCCTTTACTGGTTCTAGAGATTATTAATTATATTTATCCTTTAGTCTCCTATTTATTACATTTCACTAGGTTGTATTACTTATACATTTTCGAGCACAACCAATATCATTTCTCTTTTCCATTGTCTTTTCTCAAAATCTTCCAATGACTACATACTTTAATGGGATTCGCACCGCCGACTATGCTACTATATACTCTGGCCAGTAATTTTGGGTCTTTCACCCCACGGATTCTGACCCTTTTTAATTATTCCCGACATCATCCGAGTCCATATTAATGTGTTTTAACATTTTTAGATAATGTTCACATTATTTCATCATTTTATCATTTTCATCAATCTACGGTTTATACCCCCATTTTACCTTGTTACGTGCTAATAAACTTGTCACGGTCAATGACCGTGACAAGTCCGTGAAAATAAAAGTTGTCACCCCCAGAATTATAACGGTCATTGACCTTGACAAGTTGAACTTGTCATGGTCAATGACCGTGACAATTCGACAGATTTGGTGTAGTGAAAATCGATCAATAAGGTTTAATGAGGAGTCCAACCACTAAGACCCTCAAGTTTGTCAAAATCACCATTTTACCCTTTACTTTCATCACAACTTTATGATAAATATTATTAAATCATCATGGCACTAAAAATCAACTTTTCCTTTTTCAAATACCCCTTTTATGATTTTATGTCAAAAATAATGTTTATCATTTTATGTTTTACCACATACAATACATTTAATCATTCAAGACCATTTTGAACTAAATGTCCATATCTTGTTCTATTATCACATGTGACTTCAAATACCATTTTTCTTTATTCTAACAATATTTATAACACATATTTAGGACATTTACTCATTTCTTTATAAAATCCATTTTCACATGATTTAACAAGTCTAAAATACCATTGTCTATCTTACTACATTATTCTACACATGAGAAAGAGGGTTTCAATCCTAGAAATTCCTGAAAAAATGAACTAAACAAGATAATAATCATAGGTTTGTGTTTTCACATCTTCAAGTAAAAGATGCCATTTATTTATAAAAGACCCATCTAGGGTTTGTCTTGTTAAAAATTCATTTTTGCTAGACTATAATATTTCATCAAATAACTTCAGTTTTTGGTATTAAATATCTTCTAACATGCTTCCTACATATTTTCCATAACTAGAAAATGTAACACCTCGCGTAATTCTGGCGTCGGCAGCCACCAAAACTACGTTGGGCGTTATTAAATAAAATATCATTCTTAGTATCACACAAATATGAGACATAATAATATTCATTCCACAAGATAGAAATCAAATTTCTCCAAAAATTAAAACTATGAGTGTGATACTAAAAATCCATCACCATGCTAACTCCAAAATAATCGAACCGAATGGCACACAGAATCCATAAAATAAGTCTCATAATGAATGCGAAGGAAAGAAAAACTAAACTAAACTACTAAGAATAAAATAAATAAACTCCAGCTGCACTTCCAAGATGTATCTCCAAACTCCTATGCATCTACTACACAACTTATACTTGAAAAGGTTAGTCAACGCATAGGTCAGAGCCCTGAGCATGAATACACACTACTCCCCTCAATTAGGGACCGTGAACCGAGATAGTAGCATTATACATGATAAATATCACAATAAAATATTTTAAATTAGACGAGGTTATTAAACGATAAATGAATAACATAAACTAACGCACTTAGCAATGCTAGCCCAAAGCCCAAGTCCAACCATCTAATCCATGTAACTTATTTTAATTAATCAAGTTATAATTACCAATTTTAATATCAAATATGGGACCCCCACTTAATGTTTCACACCAGTTTGTTTGTTTGGTTGCGGGACTCCCGTTGTTATCACACCCATCCCCCCCACTATGGCTAGTTATCCCGCTGTACTATCAACTCTGCACACACTCATGAGGTTCCACACATGACATGTTACTATAGCCCGTCAACTCGTTTAACTGTCAGCCCGCACATACTCGTGACGCCAACACACACCCACGACGTTATAGCCAGTCGATCCATTTAATTGTCAGTCCTGCACATACTTTCATCGCAAATTCATTTTAATACCCATTTTTATCGTCTTAGGTATTAACTCCTAATTTCTTATCTTTCTCATTATTCTAATGTATTTACCCCACCCTTCTTATCGACATGAGATCCTCAAATACACCCTTAGTCCCATACCTAAAGGGCTCCCAAAACACAAATACGTCTTACCCTATTTATATGATGAATTTCTAGCAATAATCTCTTCATAGTCTTATGCCTAGACTAGAGAAACGACAAAACGACATAAAAATAGTCCCCACCCCAGATTAACCTATCCGTAAAAATTTACACTAACTAGTTCCATACCTAGATAGTGCTAATCACGTCGAAGTCCTACTCACTAGTCCTATACCTAGCAAGCATTCTAAAATAGGTGAGAACATACTACCCAACAATTCTCGTCCCCCCCCCCCCCCCCCCCCCCCCCCCGCGATGGAAAATAAACTCAATCAACCACACAATCCAAATATAACAATATGACAATATTCTCATAAGATCACAATTTAATATTTAATTAAATTAGTCCATTCATCGTTTCTCTTAACACAATTTATTTCCATCTAATTATTTTATATTAATCAACATGCAAGTTTATGAATCACACACTAATAATACACTTTCATCCTAACTACATAATTTTATGAGTTTATACGTGCCCCGTAATTATTTAAATAAAAACTACGATTTCTACATGCATCCTCCACCAAAAATAACCCCAAAACCACTTGCTATCCTACGCATCCAAGAGTTATGAGTATTAATTTGTATTAACAATTTTCATAAAACCAGTCCCAAAATTAGTGACCACTTTCTCTAATTACAATTGCTAATTTATTTTAAGAAACACATGTTTAATTGTTTTGGCAACACTTAAGACGCATAATACTAAAGGAAGCGAATAGAGTATCCATGCTTGATAAAAGTCGATTGCAAATTCTGATTAAGTGAATGCGTTCCTCTCAAAAAATTTAGCAAAGGTTCGTTCTTGAACAATCTTGAGAAAATACCGATTAAGCCTTCAAAATTGGATTGAATCTTGTTAATAAATGGGGCTAGGGGTTGGAGGAGGAAGAAGATGAAAATTCTAAGGGTTTACTGTTCTTAGAGGTTGTCAAAATATGTTTGAAAAGTCCTAATCTTGTATTAATTTAAGTGGAGGAATATTAGAGAATTTAAGTGGCATTAGAATCCTATTAAAACTAAAATAGTTCACCCGTTAGTCACGGTCTAGAACCTTGATAATTTTTTTTTCCTAGAGAGTTTTTTGTTTTGAGGACTCTTGTAAATGGCCCAAGACTTATATATACTCATATGAGGAGTATTTTAAGCTAGCTTCGAATGCCGAATTAATTTAATTAATTACTGGATAAAATTACGAGTTGTTATCGAAAACTTTTAATATTAGGAAGAGGAAACCCCACCTCAACTTTGAAGAGGAGACAAAGATAGAAAATATATATATGGAAGTTCTTAGCTCCAAAGATTCCAAAAGATCTTCAACTAGCTCCAAAATCCCTCATACATGCTTAGCTCTACCCATTTTCTTCCATGATAAAAGCTTGAAAATTATAGACAAAGCTTGAAAATGGTGTATAATGGTGTTTCAAGGTGGTGGCATGGTGTGGCTTTGGTGAGAGAAGCTTGGGGAAGAAAATGGGTTTCTTGGAATTAGAGGGGGAGAGGAAAATGTTGAGGAAAAATGGTGGGAAAAACCCACCCTCTCTCTCTTATTATAACCTAAGAATACCTCACAAAACCATTAAAAAAATCTTACCACCCATGAAAAACACATTTTAATCATCTGGGTTCATTAGAGGTCGACACGTTGTAATAATCCAAAAAATTCGAGTCGCTACTATGCAAAAAATTAAACTAAAATCCTCAATATCGTAAGTAAAGCATCTAAATTCCACCAATGAACTAAAGTGAGTCACCAAATAATAGAAAAAAAATTTATTACACCAAAGTCTAGTGTATCTCAATTATACAAAATTTACAATTGTTCATCTCCAAAAAATTAGTCGACTTACGCTATACTCAAAATATTAGAAAGCTCCAAAAATCTACACTTGTCGTGCCAAAACTAATTGTATCTCACTTGTCACCCAAATATATTCTTCACCGATAACATCCCAAATCCATCATCACCTGTCAATAAAAAAGACGGGAAAGTACATAATATGAGAAGAATCGATGCTCAATATGATAAGGGTAAATAAAAATGCAACAATACGAAACTATATACGAGTCCAATGCAACACCCAAGCATTTTACCAATTTATTTTTTAATAACACGTCAATAGGTTATCGGGCCTCACCTCACCTCACCTCACCTCACCTAGGCTTCTTAAAGCATGATTCTGGCTTTTGAAGTTTTGGACTTTCGGATGGTGATCATTCTTAGTGACATATTAAAGCCATGCCCACATATACAAAAATACAATATCTCAATTTAATAACACATACGATTCCAATGAATACCACAATATCTCAAAAGGAGTACAAATAACTGAGAAATAAGAGAATACCCTTGAGAGATTTAAAGGAGCATATTGCGTAAACCCCGTACCTTAAAATCATCAAATGAAATAATTCTCCAGCTACACCTCCATAATATATCTCCAATCACTCCTATGCATCTACTCCAATACTATAGCTGAAAAAATGTTAGTCAACACAATGGGTTAAAGCCCATTGCATGAATACAAGCTACTCCCCCAATTAGGGTTCGTGAACCCAGATAGTAGCATTATACATGATAAATACCACAATATAATATTTTAAATTAAGCGAGATATATATAAATGATATACGAGTGAAATAAACTACGAATACTAAATCACGTAACTAAGCCACCCCAAAGTCAAAGTTCGTTATTTGATTATACCAAAAGTTACCCATTGAATTTAATCCGATTTAACCATGTTATTATTTTTCAATTTTATTAATATCAGTCGTGGGGCTCCCACTTAATTTTGTACACCTTAATCACGGGACTTCAGCTTAATGTTTGACACCACACCTATTCCCCTCACTATGGTGAGTCATCCCGTTTAACTGTCACCTCTGCACATGCTCGTGAGGTTCCACGCACCACATGTCACTATAGCTCGTCAACCCGTTTAACTGTCAGCCCTGACATACTGGTGATGCCAATGCATAACCACGATGCTATAGCCAGTCGACCCGTTTAACTGTTAGCTTTACACATACTCACACCATAAATTCATTTTAATACTCGTTTACTATCTTAGGCATTAATTCTTAATTTCTCATCATTTTATTTTATTAGCCCCACCCTGGAGTATCCTATTCATAAAAATCTATACTAACTAGTCCCTTACCTAGAAAGTGTTAACCGTGACTAAGGCATACCCACTAGTCCCATACCTAGCAAGCATCCTAAAATATAGGTGAGTGAATAATACCCAAAAATCCTGTTGTCCCCGCGATTGCAATTATAAATGACAATAAGTCACACAATCCAATTTATTAACAATTATACCATTTACTCATAAGATTCGTACTTAACTTTAATTTAGTTCATTTGATCCGTCATCACAATTAATTTCATTCAACAAATAGGATATCAACATCATGTGAGTTTATGGAGAACAAAATAATAATCCACTTTAATCATACCTCCAAAATTTTATGTTATTATATGTGTCCCATTTCTCTTAAATAAAATTTATATAGTTTCTACATGCAAACCTACACCCATAGTAACCAGAACCCAACCTCTATCCTAATCACACAAGGCTTACAAGTCTTAATTCATATTAAAATTTTTCATAAAAATAGTCCCAAATTAGTTTTCACTTTCCCTAATGAAGGTTGCTAATTTATTTTAAGAAAAACATGTAGATTAATGTTTAGGCGACATTTAAAATGCATAATAATAAAGAGAGAGACTAGAGTCATCCATGCCTGATGAAAGGTCAGATGAAAATTCGGATTAGATGGTTGCATTCCTCTCGAAATGACGACAAAAGTATGTTTTTTAACGATATGGAAAACTCGGTTTGAATCTTCAAAACTTGGGTTGAATCTTGCTTTTAAATGGGCCTAGGGTTTTGTAGACAGAAGAAGGTGAAATTATGGGAGGCTACTGATTTTTTATAAGGCTAAAATGTGTTTTAAAAGTACTAAACCCGTCACTTTATGTTTATATACAAAAAAGAATTTTAGTCCTAATTAAACAAAAACACTAAAAAAAATTACGGAAGATAGGACCATTGGAATTAGATGAAATTTTAATATGTTGTAGCTGAAGGAGAGAAGAAGCCGCACAAAAATATTCAACTAGATCGGACTGTTGAATATTTTTATTTATTTTGTTTGCTCCTTAGGTCGGATCCTCCCCTGATTTTTATACAAAAAAGTTATAATTTTAAAATTTTATTCCCGATTCAAATTCCACTTAAAACCTTATTTTTTTTATTATAAAAATCAACATTTTTATATACCAAAATTAAATAGATTCCAAAAAAATAATTTTCCAAATTTTTTAATTTAACAAATATTTTTAAGGCTAAAAAATCACGGGGTATTACATACCCCCTAGTAATACAACAATTTCGCCTCGAAATTCGACAAAGCTTAAAAGCAAAAAAATAAGGCTCACATATGTCTACCCGTAGAATGCCACGATTGGGCACCCATACATCCAATACTGCATGCACCTCCCCCATAAATCACCACTCAATTATCTCTCCAAAAGTCATTGCAACACTTAAGTCCTCAAATACAATCACAACATCAAATTAATACTTACGATACCAAGCACCCACACAAACGATCTCTAAAAATAAATCTCATCTCCAAAATCAATTCTAAGTACCTCACATCAAGATTACTAGTCCTAACCTCAATGCCTACAATGACAAATCACCAAACTCCCTATCTCCAAGAAATGCCGCAAATACGTATGCTATACCCAAACCCAAAGAGCCGAGAGTTGTCGTATACCTAAGCTTTGATACCATCTATAAAAACCCAAAAAATCCGAGTCACTACTATGAAAAAAAATAAACTAATATCCTCAATAACGTACGTAGAGCATCTAAATTCCACCAATTAACTAAAGTGAGTCACCACATAATACACAACAAATTTATTACACCAAATTCTAGTGTCTCTCAATAATACTAAAATTTACAATTGTTCATCTCCAAATAATTACACAACTTTCGCTATACTAAAAATATTAGAAAGCATGAAAAATATACACTTTTTTTGCCAAAACTAATTGTATCTCACGTGTCACCCAAATATCTTCTTCACCGATAACATCCCAAATCTATTATCACCCGGCACTAAAAACGATACGGGAAAGTACACATTATGACAAGGGAAGATGGTCAATATGGTAACGTTAAACAAAAGTGAAACAATACGAAATTGTATACGAGTCCAATGCAACACCCAAGAATTTAACCAATTTCTTTCTCAATAACACATCAATAGGTCACCGGGCCTCACCTCACCTCACATGTACTTCTTAAAGCATCATTATGGCTTTTGGACTTTTGGCGGGTGACCATTCTCAGTGCGATATTAAAATTTCATGGCACCATGCCCACATATAAAAAATACAATATCTCAATCGAATAACACATAGGATTCCAATGAATACCACAACATCTTAAAAGAAGAACAAACAACTGATAAACAAGAAAATACTCTCGAGAGATTTAGTGGAGAATATTGCGTAAACCCCATACCTTAAAATCATCAATTATAAACTCATAAATTCTTCCTCAAAATTAATATTACACCGCTGCGTTCCTCTTGTGAAATAAGTAATGACACACTATTGAACTATCTAAAGAAAACTCAATTTAGGTCTTCAAAAGGTAGAAAGTTGTGTTCAATGGGGTTTAGGTTTTGTAGATGAGAGAAAATGAAATTATGGGAGGCTACGGATTTTTTAGAAGGCTAAAATGTGTTTTAAAAGTCCTAAACATGTCACTTTATGTTTATATACCAAAATGAATTTGAGTCCTAATCAAATACAAACACTAAACAAAATATTATAGATGATCGAACCGTTGTAATTGGATTAAATATTTTCATGTTATAGCTGAAGGCGAGACGAAGGCGCACAAAAAAAAAATAGCTCGATCGGACGGTTGAATATTTTTTGTTTGCTCCTTAGGTCGGAACCTCCCCTGCTTTTTTTACAAAAAGTTATAATTTCCGAATTTTATTCCTGATTCAAATTCCACTCAAACCGTTATTCTTTTATGTATAAAAAGAAACATTTTTACATACCAAAATGAAATAGATTTCAAAAAAATTATTTTTTGAAAATTTTATTTTTACAAAGATTTTTACGACTCAAAAATCACAGGGTGTTACATACTCCCCCACTAATGCAAGAATTTCGTCCTCAAAATTCGACAAAGCATAAATACAAAAAAATAAGGCTCACATATGCCTACCTGTAGAATGCCATGACGGGATTCCCATACACCCAATCCTATATGCACATACCCCGCGAATCACCACTCAATTATCTCTCTAAAAATCATTGCAACACTTAAGTCCTGAAATAAAATCACAACATCAAATTGATACTTATGATACCAAGCACCCACACTAACGATCTCCAAAAATTAATCTCATTTCCCAAATCAATTCTAAGTACCTCACATCAAGATTACTAGTCCCAATCTCAATGACTACAACGACAAATCATCAAACTCCATATATCCAAGAAAGCCACTAACACGTATGCTAGACCCAAACTCAAAGACCTAAAGGTTGTTGTATACCTAAGCTCTGATACCATCTGTAAGAACCCAAAAAATTAGAGTCGCTACTATGCAAAAAATTAAACTAAAATCCTCAATAATGTAAGCAGAGCATCTAAATTCCACCAATTAACTAAAGTGAGTCACCAAATAATAAAAAACAAATTTATTGCACCAAATTCTAGTGTCTTTCAATAATACAAAATTTACAATTGTTCATCTCCGAATAATTACACAACTTCCTCTATACTAAAAATATTAGAAACTTCCAAAAATATATACTTGTCTTGCCAAAACTAATTGTATCTCCCTTATCACCCAAATATCTTCTTCACCGCTAACATCCTAAATCCATCATCACCTGCCACTTAAAAAAATGATGGGGAAGTACAAAATATGACAAGAATAAATGCTCAATATGATAACGATAAACAAAAATGAAACAACACAAAACTGTATACAAGTCCAATGCAACACCCACTCATTTAGCTAATTTATTTCTCAATAACATGTCAATAGGTCTCCAGGCCTCACCTCACCTCACCTCACCTCACCTCACCTAGTCTTCTTAAATCATCATTATGGCTTTTAGACTTTTGAGCTTTTGGCGGGTGACCATTCTGCGCTCCATATTAAAATTTCATGGCACCATGCCCACATATAGAAAAATACAATATCTCAATCGAATAACACATATGATTCCAATGAATACCACAACACCTCAGAAGGAGTACAAATAAACGAGAAATAAGAAAATACTCTCCAGAGATTTAAAGCAGCATATTGCATAAACCATGTACCTTAAACTTATCACTTGAAAATTCATAAATTATTCCTCAAAATTCAGATCACACAGCCGCGTTCCTCTCGTGAAAACAGTAAAGACACGCTATTGAACGATCTAGAGAAAACTTGATTTAGATCTTCAAAAGTGGGGTTGAAAGTTGTGTTCAATGGAGTTTAGATTTTGTAGATGAGAGAGAATAAAATTATAGGAGGCTACTAATTTTTGAGAAGGCTAAAATGTGTTTTAAAAGTCCAAAACCCATCAATTTATGTTTATATACCAAAAAGAATTTGAGTCCTAATCAAACACAAACACTAAAGAAACTTACGGACGATTGGACTATTAGAATTGGCTAAAATTTTAATATGCTGTAACTGAAGGCGAGACGAAGTGGCATTAAAAAAGGTTGAATATTTTTTTTCCTCATTAGGTCAGATACTCCCCTGATTTTTATACAAAAGTTATAATTTCCAAATTTTATACCTGATTCAAATTCCACTTAAAACCTTATTTTTATATATATAAAGCAACATTTTTACACACCGAAATCAAATAGGTTCCAAAAAAATTATTTTTTCAAAATTTTTAATTTAACAAAGATTTTTACGGCTCAAAAAACACGGGGTGTTACATACTTCCCCACTAATACATGAATTTCCTCCTCGAAATTCGACGATGCGTAAACGTAAAAAAAATAAGGCTCACATATGCCTACATATAGAATGCCACGATTGGGTGCCCATATACCCATTCCTACATGTACCTACCCAGCGAATCACCACTCGATTATCTCTCCAAATGTCGTTGCAACACTTTAGACCTCAATTTAAATCACAACATCAAATTGGTAATCCACACTAACGATATCCAAAAATAAATCTCATATCCAAAATCAATTCTAAGCACCTCACATCAAGATTACTAGTCCAAACCTCACTGCTTACAACTGCAAATCACAAAACTACCTATCTCCAAGAAACTCCGCTAACATGTATGCTAGACCCAAACCCAAAGACTCGAGGGTTGTCATATACCTTAGCTCCGATACTGTCTATAACAACCCAAAAAATTCGAGTCGCTACTATGCAAAAAATTAAGCTAAAATCCTCAATAACGTAAGCGGACCATATAAATTCCACCAATGAACTAAAGTGAGTCACTAAATAATATAAAACAATTTACTACACCAAGTTTTAGTGTCTCTCAATAATACAAAAATTTATAATTGTTTTTCTTCGAATAATTACACAACTTCCGCTATACTAAAAATATTAAAAAGCGCAAAAGATATACACTTGTCTTACCAAAACTAGTTGTATCTCACGTGTCACCCAAATATCTTTTTCACCTATAACATCCCAAATCCATCATCACCTACCACTAAAAAAAGATGAGAAACTATACAATATAACAAGAATAGATGCTTAATATGATAACAGTAAAAAAATGCAACAATACAAAACTGTATACGAGTCCAATGCAACACCCAAGCGTTTTACCAATTTATTTCTCAATGACACATCAATAGGTCACCAGGCCTAACCTCACCTCACCTAGGCTTCTTAAAGTATCATTCTGGATTTTGAAGTTTTGGTGGGTGACCATTCTCAGTTCCATCTTAAAATTTCATAGCACTATACCCACATATAAAAAATACAATATCTCAATTGAATAACACATAAGATTCTAATGAATACCATACCATCTCAAAAGGAGTACAAATAACTGAGAACCAAGAAAATACTCGAAGAGATTTAGAGGAGCATATTGCATAAACCTGGTACTTTGAAATCATCACTTGAAAACTTATAAATTCTTCCTCAAAATTAAGATTACACCACTGCTTTCCTCTCGTGAAAACAATAATGACACACTATTGAACGATCTAGAGAAAAACTCAATTTAGGTCTTCCAAACTTGGATTGAAAGTTATGTTCAATGGGGTTTAGGTTTTGTAGATGAGAGAGAATGAAATTATGGGAGGCTATTGATTTTTGAGAAGGATAAAATGTGTTTTAAAAGTCCTAAACCCATCAATTTATGTTTATATACCAAAAAGAATTTGAGTCCTAATCAAATACAAACACTAAAAAAATATTACGAACGATCAGACTATTGGAAATGGCTGACATTTTAACATATTGTAGCTCAAGGCGAGACGAAGCCGAACAAAAAAATTCAACTTGGTCGGACGGTTGAATATATTATTTGCTCCTTAGGTCGGATCCTCTCCCGATTTTTATACAAAAAGTTGTAATTTCCAAATTTTATTCTCGATTCAAATTCCACTTAAAACCTTCTTTTTTATATATAAAAGCCAATATTTTTACATAGCAAAATTAAAGAGATTCCCAAAAAATTTATTTTCTGAAAAATTTAATTTAACAAAGATTTTTACTATTGAAAAATCACGAGGTGGTATATACTCCCCCACTGATACAAGAATTTTTTCCTCGAAATTCGACGAAGCGTAAATGCAAAAACAATAAGGCTCACATATGCCTACCGGTATAATGCCACGACTGGGCGCCCATACACCCAATACTGCACGCACCTCCCCCGTAAATCACCACTCGATTATCTCTCCAATTGTCATTGCAAGACTTAATTCCTCAAATAAAATCACAACATCAAATTGATACTTACGATACCAAGCCCCCACGCTAACAATCTCCAAAAATAAACTCATCTCCGAAATCAATTCTAAGTACCTCACATCTAGATTACTAGTCCTAACCTCAATGCCTATAACGACATATCACTAAACTCCATATGTCCAAGAAACACCGCTAAAACGTATGCTAGACCGAAACCCAAAGGCCCAAGGGTTGTCGTATACCTAATCTCTAATACCATCTGTAATAACCCAAAAAATTCGAGTCGCTACTATGCAAAAAATTAAACTACAATCCTCAATAACGTAAGTAGAGCATCTAAATTCCATCAATGAACTAAAGTGAGTCACCAAATAATACAAAACCAATTTATTACACCAAATTCTAGTGTCTCTCAATAATACAAAATTTTATATTGTTCATCTCCAAATAATTAAACAACTTATGCTAAATATTAGAAACTCCAAATATATACACTTGTCTTGCCAAAACTAACTGTATCTCACGTGTCACCCAAATATGTTCTTCACTGATAACATCCCAAATCCATTATCACCCACCACTAAAAAAAGGCAGGGACATACACAATATGAAATGAATAGACACTCAATATGATAACGGCAAACAAAAATTCAATAAGACGAAACTGTATACAAGTCTAATTAAACACCCAAGCATCTTACCAATTTATTTCTCAATAACACGTCAATAGGTCATTGTAACAACCCGAGATTTTTGGGACAATAATTAATTATTTTTGGGAGAAATAAATATTAATTTAATTGGAGAATAATTAAATTAGCATTTGAGGTCAAAATTTGAAGATGTTGGGAAGTGATTCAAATGATTATTTTGAGGGTGCGATTGTTTCCAAAAGGGTCGAGATAGTCGAAATGATTGTACTTGGGGCTTATTTGGGTTACGAAATATTTTAAGTTCGTTTGGCTCGAATTAGAGTGACCGAGTCATTTAAAGTGTGTATGATCATTTAAAGTTGTGTATTTTGGGAGATAAGGCTTAAAAGCCTACGGGAGAAACAATTCTCCTTAGAAAGAAAGAGAGAAATAGAGAGGAGGAGAAAAGAAGAAGAGAAGAGGAGAAAAGTTGGGATTTTCGGCCATTTCGCGATCTCGAGGACAGATTAGACTCTACAAATTTGATGAAAGTAATTAAACTTGCTAAATAATTGTTGTGTATCTTTTATTTCATGATTTGTGGACAAAATTGTGAATTTTGGGTTTAAAATGTCAAAACCCAGATTTTTGGTTAAATCTTGCATTGGAGGTGTATATATTGATTTAAGAGTATAAAATTAGTTGAATTGAGTTGTACAATGAATTTTGATGTTATATATATGTTTGGGTTAAAGAGAAATGAAGAGAAGATGATAAAAATGAATTTTGGGAATTTTGGTTTTTGGAGAAAATTGCCATTTTCGTAAATAATGTGATATATATATACCTTGTGTGATGGTATACATTTATATGATGTGATATATATATACCTTGGGGCTGAATCGATTCGGCCCCAACCTGAAATTATTCGGAATGTTCCAGCTTGTCAGTCTTTTGACCCGAATCGATTCGCCTTGGAGGCTGAATCGATTCGTAGGGCCAAATCGATTCAGATTGGGCCTGAATCGATTCAAAAACAGGGTTGTTTTGGGGGAATTTTTCTGGAGTGTGTTTCGTTCGGTTTCGTTTGACTTTGTCGATTGGGAATATTTATAAGAGTAATGAGAAGTGTGTTTTGAAGACTTTTAGGGAGTTTCCCCTTATGAAAAATTATTGGAGTCATATTGACTTAATTCGAGAGAATACCGATTGGATAGTATCGCACCGACTAGTGGGGAAGCCCACTATCATTGAGATTTATATTTGGAGATAATTATGAATTTATAAGAGAGAGAGTTAGGATGCGCTTAGTGATAATGGAGTGTAAAATTAAATCCCAAATGAGATAAATTTAAAGGTTCATATGATTGATTGAACCAGATTATAGAATTGATAATAATAAATGTTGATAGATGTGCATACAAATATGGAGAATATCCTTAACGTGAATTGAATTGGGAGATGTTTCATATAAATGATAAATGTTGATCAAGGTGCATAAGGATATAGAGAATATACTTAACATATATAGAATTGAGTGACGATTCATACATATAGAAGTGAGGTATAAATTTCAACTCATAACTAGTGTAGTGTATACAAAGTGGGGAAGTTATGTGAGTTATTGACAAATAGTATATCGAGAGTAAAATATACTAAATAATGATATTATTTCACTTACGCCAAAGAGCATAATAAGAGTATGTAAATAATGTGATATATATATACCTTGTGTGATGGTATACATTTATATGATGTGATGATGTATGTATATCTTGTGTGAATGATATATATATATATATATATATATATATATATATATATATATATATATATATATATATATATATATATATGTGTGTGTGAAGCATACCCCCTCCATGCTGTCATGGGAAGTTGCGCGATGTGGGTAAGGCCTCTTTCTTGAGGAGCAGGGCGCGTATAGTCCCCAGGTCATAGCGTCCATGTATTATTGTGTGATTTTTATTAGGGGTGAGACATGGTGGGTATGTTTCGTCTCATTTCCAGGGAGGAACTATGACCTCTTCTCATACGTTGTGATATGGTTTTTGCGAAGGCGGTGTGAGATTCCGACCGTTAGTACCCAGGATGATATGTGAGTGATTCCCAGGTAGATAATAGCATTGAGAACCTGCATCCTTGAGTTATAGCTCGCTGGGATGGTTATTATTATACTTGTGTGAATAGGATATTAATTGTATATGATTATGTGATATCATTTTTGTCTCTAGAGTAAAGAGACATAAGAAGATTGATTGAATCTCAATCGGGACATTTTATCCGGACATATTATGATGAATATATTAATGTGAAAATGAAGAGTAGATAATTATATGAGAATATATATAGTACTTTGGGTATCGAGGGCATAATGGACCTCAACGACCAACATTGCCAAGGACTAGTGTATCGAGGGGTTCCTTGTTTGGATTTCGCTTGCGAGACGTCCCACACACGAAACACAGTGCAATGCTGGGAGTGGGGAGAAGTTAGTCCTTAGTGCTCATATTTATATTAGTATGTATCTCGATAATCGACAGTACCAAGGAGTAGTGTATCAGGGGGTTCCTTGTTTGGATTTTGCTTACGAGACATACCACGCACGAAATGCCGTGCATTGTTGAGAATTGAGAATAATAAATCATTTATTGTATAATAAAATTTGGATTGTACGCGTCATGCATTGAGGGCATAATGAATCTTGATAATCAATACTGCCAAGGAGTAGTGTATCAGGGGGGTTCCTTGTTTGGATTTTGCTTGCGAGACGTCCCACGCATGAAACGCAGTGTAGTATTGAGAATTGGGAGAAGTTTAGTCCTTACCACGTAGATGCTAATAACTCATATATATATATATATATATATATATATATATATATATATATATATATATATATATATATATATATATATATATATTTATATATGTCAATAACTAGAATATGAGAAATTCTAGTAAAAGAGAATGTTTATGTATATTTTATATGTTTAGAAAGCGGGCGAATATTTAAGAGTGGTAACAGTAGAAGTTGAGGGTTATGATTCAGATGAATTTTAATTGAGTAAAGATTGGGTGTAAGTTAGATTACTTTGCCCCTAGATAGATTTGGGAAATTATTTGGAGATCACGTGCATATGTTTAGTTGCGCGCTTTAGTTGAGAGGTGAGTTGGATTTTATGGAGAGTGCGACTAGACTTTAATCATGTTATAATGCATTTATAACTATTATGCATTTTAATGCACTTGCTAAAAATATTTTCACACCTGGGGTTCAGACCCGTTTATGTTTTCTATTGCCTTGTATATATTGTATTATTTTAGGTGTTCCACCGCAAGGACGCAATTGTTGATATACGTCCAATGTATTCGTGGAGTTGTGGAAGTAGCGGGCTGTTGCTGTATTTTGATAATAGTCGATTCCTATCTTTGGGTATCTAGATTAGGATTCAATTTGTATATCGAGTTTATACCCAAGTGTTGTGGTATAGAACTTTTATATTGTCCCTCTCAGATTGTTATATTGTCTGTAAACCAACAGCAAATTCGGGTATTTCATTTTGGAGATTTTGTTATACTCTTGTATTAGTCTCTTTTATATCATTTGAGTGTGTGTGTCTCTTATCATATTTAATATAAGTTATGTTGTTGGTTATGTGGTCGTATGGTTTGTTTTAGAATTGTAAATAAATGTTTTAAAAAAAAATTTGACACCCTCTTTTTGTAGTTATGGGTAGTTAGCCGTGTTTATTTTAGAATCATCAGTTGATGTTGAGAATGATCCACTTGAGATTCCTGATTATTTTAGTATAGGGCTAGCCACCTGATATTATTTTGAGCGGGGTGTCACAGGTGGTATCAGAGCATCAGGTTCTAGTGTATTTAGGATCTATGTGGGTTTACTGCAATCTTCCGTAAGCGTTCTTGATGCAGAGCCCTATTATTAGGACTGTTGTATCCACACGTCCATACTTTCTTCTGTGATGAGAAAACAATTGAAAGGCGTTCTGATACAATTGTTCTTGTTTCAAATGACACCGAAGAAAAGTCTTTTATGTAGGGAAAATAAAGGTGCTGAGAGCGTGAAACCCCAAATGCCTCAAAGGACTATGACTACAGATGAAGTTGCTAGTATTGTGGCACAAGGAGTAACTGCTGCCATTTATGCGATGGCGCCTCATCCTGCAGTTACAGCAGCCTAAACCGATTCAGGACCGTCTTTGTGGGAAAGAGTATGGGAAGATTTTAGTAAGGGGCATCCTCCAGAGTTTTCAGGGAGGGGGGGTTGATGCGATGGCTGCAAGTCGATGGAAGAAATTGATTGAAGTGTTTCAAGGTAATAGAACGGTGGCCGAGTATGAAGAATAATTTACTCGATTGGCGAATTTAGTACCTGATGAGGTAAATATAGAAGAGAAGCGTATATCAAAGTTTATGGGAGGTTTAAATGAGCAAATTCGACAGCATTTGTTAGGAATCCAACGTTAGTGACTTTCATCGAGGTAGTGAATATGACACTGTTACAATGTAATGAATATCGTCTTCGTTCGCAAGGGGGTAAGAACTTTAGAGATTTGGGTTCATCAAGTAGGTCAGGCGAAGAGAATTCCAGTAATGGCAGTGGGTATAAGTCGGACTATAGAGGGTCGCAACAGCGTTATGTTCCTCAATATGGGCAGAGAGGATTTGCGGGTAGATGTTTCTTGTGTAAAGAAATAGGACATAGAAAGAGAGATTGTCCTAAAAGAGGTAAAGGACCATGTTTTGAAGAAGTTTTGGAAGTAAAACCCTTACATCAGATTCGAGCTCATTTTAGGCCGGGGGACTTTGTGTGGGAACCTATTGATGAGGAGATGAAATCGGACTAGAGAGGTATGATGTAAGTTATTTTCCTGTGTGAATAGGATTATGTTATGTGAAGCTTTAGGAATATCGTATGTGAGATAGTTATGAGAAGGTATTGCTATAACCCTATTATGTATGGAATGACCCGAAAGGGAATATTGAGAAAGAGAGGCTCTTATGTTATTATCTTTTGAGAGAATAGATTATCTTGTGATGTGCTAATAAAGAGCTATAGCTTTGTTGCGAATGCAAGAATTGTTAAAATGTGTTGAGTAGTAATAGTAAAGTTTTTGTTTTATTGTCGTGCTAGACTTATATAGTTATTATATTCTAGTTATGGAAGAGCCTAGTGAATGGCAATATATTAATATGATGTGAGATATTATTATGACGCAAAAAAATCATAATTTAGTGGATTATTGTTGGGTAAGAGAATTTAGCTCATAATTATGTTAATTTTGAGAGCTATATATTATTATGAGTATGATAATTACTAAAACCTTGTGTATTGGGCATAAGGTATTTTATTTAAATATCGAAAGACATAAACTGTTTTAGAATAAAATATTTTCAAAATAAATTTTTTTATAGGCCTTTGGGAAATATCAAAAATGATTTCCACAAAAATATTTTAAACTCTAGCCCCGATCTAACAAACACTCAATCCCCTACGTCGCAACATATTATTGTATTGGGAGGGTTTTTTGTTTGGATTTCGCTTGTGAGACCTCCCCCGCATGAAAGTAGTGAATGTCAGGAATTGAGAGGAGTTAAATATTTGGACCTTTCAAAATTGTTATATTATTAGTATGTTAGTGTAATTTAATATATTTCGAGTTATTGTACTATTGAAGCAAGTGAAGCCTAATTATGTTTATACGAGTAGAGCTCGAATAAAGGGTGTATCGGTGCCCTAGTTGTTATAATTGGTTTTATAAAATTTAAAATAATTCGTCGTTAGTAGTAGAGGATTGGGTAGTGTTAGTGAGGATAAGTGTAGTAAGAACTAGTTGAGCTTTGGAGTATTAGGCTTAGCTTAATTTCGAGGGCGAAGTTCTTGTAAGTGGGGAAGTCTGTAACAACCCGAGATTGTTGGGACAATAATTAATTATTTTTGGGAGAAATAAATATTAATTTAATTGGAGAATAATTAAATTGGCATTTGAGGTCAAAATTTGAAGATGTTAGGAAGTGATTCGAATGACGATTTTGAGAGTGCGGTTGTTTTTTGAAGGGTCGAGATAGACGAAATGATTCTACTTGGGGCTTATTTGGGTTTCGAAATATTTTAAGTTCGTTTGGCTCGAATTAGCGTGACCGAGTCATTTAAAGTGTGTATGATCATTTAAAGTTGTGTATTTTGGGATATAAGGCTTAAAAGCCTATGGGAGAAATAATTCTCCTTCAAAAGAAAGAGAGAAATATATAGGAGAAGAAAAGAAGAAGAAGAAGAGAAGAGGAGAAAAGTTGGGATTTTCGGCCATTTCGCGATCTTGAGGACGGATCAGACTCTACAAATTTGAGGCAAGTGATTAAACTTGCTAAATAATTGTTGTGTATCTTTTATTTCATGATTTGTGGACAAAATTGTGAATTTTGGGTTTAAAATGTCAAAACCTAAAAGGACTTATTTCTTCTCCTCACTACAATCTACCATTCGTAAATGGCATTGCATATCTTTCTTCCATTGATTTTCTCGAACAACATCAGAACCTCCATCAAATTTCGGGGGATGGCCCTTTAAAAAGGACTCCCTAACTCTTTCCCACGGGGAAGGTCCCGTAGGAGCTTGGGCATCCTGTGCTCGTTGTTGAGCTTGTGGCATCTACTGAGCCACTATAGTCATAGAAGCATTGATCGCTTGAGCCACAATGTTTGCTACATCAGCAATATTAATTTTTCCTTGTGGAGGCGGAGGACCAACGTCATCTTCTACAACTCTATTGCGTCTCGCTGGGCGACCTCTCTTAGGCGGCATCTGAGATGAAGGAACAATAGAGTTAGAATACTATTCAAAATAATCTATATTGTAGAAGATCGCAAGTATAAGCAACAAACTAGTTCCTACATTAGGCTCTATATCAAAGAACGCTACGGTAGAACGTGACAAGTCCGCATAGATCCTAAAGACTCTAGAACCTGATGCTCTGATACCATGTGTGACAACCCGCAGTCCGAAATAAGGGGTGGCCAACCCGATACTCCAACATAACAGAAATCATGGATGGAAATCATTCTCAGCATCAACATCAAAATGAAGAGTATACGGGAAAACCACCCAATAATTCAGTAAACGGGTTGCCAAAAATTTAATTTGATTAAAAGTTAAGGAAAAGATTAAGTTAAGAAAATAATTTAAACAACCCATTCTAAAAGATAGTGGAATTCCAAAATAACATATATAATACCTCCATAACGAATATACAAGGAGAGGACCGAATATGCTGTCGGTCTACAGCTACATACAATGCTTTACAACAATTTAATATGTTACATAATAGAGGAATTAAGCAATTTCAAAGTTTGGGCAACACGCCCGAGTGAAAGACCCGATCATATCTAGAATACAAAGATGAGGGCGTCTAACAAAACATCTTGTAATATCCTCAAAATCATACAGCCCCGCAAAAGCAAAGGAGTAGGAAAATCAACACATGCGCCCTTGCGGCGGAGCACCTGAGCGGATACAATAGCATACATAACATGGAAAATGAACGGGTTAGGGCCCGATTTTTATATGATTCCCAGATGAATAAGAAGCATGATAGATATGAACAGTTAATCATGAATGATGAAGATGAAAATATAACAACCTAATCATGAAGCATAAATGAAGCAGTTTAAATGATATGTCTTTTATTAAATTATGCAGGAGAAGGTAATTTAGACATCATAAATTTAAAAGCCTCCATAATTATTTACCACTTTATTCCAATTTCCATTCCTTAACAGGACTATAATACCATCATTATTTCTCATTTCTTTTCAATTCTTATTCCTTAGCAGGAATATAATTACCATCATACTTTTTTTTGTGGCAATATTCATATCTCAAGTCCCACTTGAATTTAGAAAGGTTATATTCTTATACATATAACGATTCTAAGACCGCCCCTCTGAGTTTCCCCCCTGGGCGTGCCCCTAAATGACTATCATCTTCTAGGGGCCTATCAAACAAGGCATCCTGGGCACCTAATGCACGTCGGGAAGTGGCCATATGCCTGCGAGTGAGTCATAACCACACTCGAAATTACCTCACTAGAGCAGAATAAAACATATAATAAACCCGCATATGGACGAGGACTATAGTATCCCTGCATTCACTAGTCAGGGGACATCACCTCATGCGCGAGCTTCCCTTATGATAGCATTTAGAGAGGTGTGTTTAAGTAAATTAACATTTACCATTTAAATCACATTTTCATTTCCATTAATCATATATGTGTTTCATTTTATCTGAAACCATAATCATTGAATATTTTCATTAATATTCATCATGTTTTTAGTCCCGAATTAATCTCCAAGTGATCTCCATAATTCCATAGGTCTCAAGATCTTATATACCTCAAATGAGCCCCAAAAGTCTCCAAATATGGGCTTTTAACTCCTAAACTCCTAATAAGTTATAAAAAGAAAAGTAACGCCTGAACATCACTTTAAACACCCCTGGAATGAACCCCAAGTGAACCCATTCAACTCTAGGGTAACGACCAAACTCAACTAAAACTCTAGGACTCTAAGTTTACTTCATTCAAGAAGGCTCCTAGGTCCTAAGCCTAGAGAAAAATAATAAAAATTGAGTTGGAAAAAATCAACTCAAAACTTCATGAACCGAATCGATTCGCCTAAGGAGAGAATCGATTCGGGTAACAAAACCCAACTTTTTGCAAATGCCGAATCGATTTGGCCCTTAACCCGAATCGATTCGGGTCCTAGACCTAGGAAACTGCCCCTAAGCAAATCGATTCGCCCCAGGGGCCGAATCGATTCTCCCCTACGAATTTTGCCAAGTTTGACTATGGAGTCTTGGACTCCAAAAATTACCCCAAACTCAAATCCAACCAAACCAATCTCATTTATTGCTACCAAATGATCATAAATACTTCTAACAACATTAATATACACCAATAAATATCTAAATTTCTTCCAAAGATTTCAAAGCCCATAAATCCAACAAAAACCCTAACATTATCAAACCGAAACTAATACACAACTATCATACAAATTATCCATCTTAAATCACATAATAGCAAGTAGAAAACTTGCCTTGGGGTTTCAATCTCAGATTTGAGGAAGATGAGTGCAAGATCAAGCTCCAAATTCTTCAATCTCTCTCTTTCTCTCCAAAGTTCTCTTCTTCTCTCTCTCACTCTAGGTCAAGAAATGCACTTAAGGGAAATAAAAGGGCTTAGCAAGACTAAATCGGGACATTAGTCTAAAGTCTCCAAACTTAAGTGGTTAATACCACATTAAAATTATTCCTAATACGCAATACCAAAATCAGTCAAAAGTGCCCAAATCCTCAAAATACAGTATGGCACACATTTTGACTATCTCGCACCTCCCGGAACTAACTACACCCTCCAAATTATCATTTGGAAATTTTATAACTCATTTAAAGTTCCGATTTCATTTTAAACCATAATGTCATTTTAATTCTTATGACACAATAAACTGCAACATGGTGGTATTTACCTGCACATAAGGTAAATATGCAACATTTTAGTAAATATTAACTTTTCTTCATTAAATTAATACTTACTCCACATTCCAACATTTTAGATATAATTACTCCACATAGTAAATAAATATAAAATAGGCTCTATAAAGTGAGGGTTGTTACAGAAACGTGGTGGGTATGTTTCGTCTCATTTCCAGGGAGGAACTATGACCGCTTCCCGTACGTTGTGATATGGTTTTTCTAAGGCGGTGTGAGATTCCGATCGTTGGTACCCAGTATGATATGTGAGTGATTCCCTAGTAGATGATAGCATTGAGAGCCTGCATCCTCGGGTTATAGCTCGCTGGGATGGTTATTATTATACTTTTGTGAATATTATATTAATTGCATATGATTTTGTGATATCATTTTTGTCTCTAGAGTAAAGAGACATAAGAAGATTGATTGAATCTCATTCCGGGAGATTTTATCTGGACATATTGCGATGAATATATTAAAGTGAAAATGAAGAGTAGATAATTATATGAGTATATATATATATATATTACTATGGGTATCGAGGGCATAATGGACCTCAACGACCAACATTGCCAAGGACTAGTGTATCGGGGGGGGGGAGGGGTTCCTTGTTTGGATTTCGCTTGCGAGACGTCCCACGCACGAACGCAGTGAAATGTTGGGAGTGGGGAGAAGTTAGTCCTTAGTTATCATATTAATATTAGTATGTATCTCGACAATCGACAGTGCCAAGGAGTAGTGTATCGGGGGGTTCCTTGTTTGGATTTCGCTTGCGAGACGTCCCACTCACGAAACGTCGTGCACTGTTGAGAATTGAGAATTATAAATCATTTAATGTATAATAAAATTAGGGTTATACGCGTCATGCATTGAGGGCATAATGAATCTTGATAATCAATACTTCCAAGGAGTAGTGTATCGGGGGGGGGGGGGGGGGTTCCTTGTTTGGATTTCGCTTGAGAGACGTCCCACGCACGAAATGCAGTGCAGTATTGAGAATTGGGAGAAGTTTAGTCCTTAGCACTTAGATGCTAATAACTCATATATATATATATATATATATATATATATATATTTATTTATGTCAATAACTGGAATATGAGAAATTCTAGTAAAAGAGAATGTTTGTGTATATTTTATATGTTTAGAAAGCGGGCGAATATTTAAGAGTGGTAATAGTAGAAGTTGAGGGTTCTGATTCAAATGAATTTTAAATGAGTAAAGATTGGGTGTAAGTTAGATTAATTTTCCCCTAGATAGATTTGGGAAATTATTTGGAGATCATGTGCATACGTTTAGTTACGCGCCTTAGTTGAGAGATGAGTTGGATTTTATGGAGAGTGTGACTCCACTTTAATCATGTTATAATGCATTTATAATTATTATGCATTTTAATGCACTTGCTAAGAAAAATTTCACACCTCGGGCTCTAACCCGTTTATATTTTCTCTTGCCTTGTATATATTGTATTATTTTAGGTGTTCCTCCGCAAGGATGCCATTGTTGATATATATCCAGTGTATTCGTGGAGCTGTGGCAGTAGCACACTGTTGCGGTATTTTGATAATAGTCCATTACTATCTTCGGGTATCTAGATTAGGATTTAGTTTGAATATCGGGTTTATACCCAAGTGTTGTAATATCGCACCTTTATATTGTCCCTCTCAGATTATTGTATTGTCTGTGACCCGACAACATATTCGGGTATTTCATTTTGGAGATTTTGTTGTACTCTTGTATTAGTATCTTTTATATCATTTGAGTGTGTGTGTGTCTCTTATAATATTTAATATAAGTTACGTTGTTGGTTATGTGGTCGTATGGTTTGTTTTAGAATTGCAAATAAATGTTTTAAATTTTTTTTTGACACCCTCTTTTTGTAGTTATGTGTAGCTAGCCGTGTTTATTTTAGAATCGTCAGTAGATGCTGAGAATGATCCACTTGAGATTCCTGATTATTTTAGTATAGGGCTGGCCACCTGTTATTATTTTGAGCGGGGTGTCACAGTCATCGGGACTCACCTCACCTAGGCTTTTTAAAGAATCATTCTGGCTTTTTGACTTTTTAACTTTTGGCAGGTCACGATTCTTAGTTCCATATTAAAATTTAAAGGAACCATGCCCAGGTATACAAAAATAATATATCTTAATCGACTAATGCATATGATTCCAATGAATATCACAACATCTCAAAAGGAGTACAAATAATTGAGAAACAAGAAAATACTCTCGAGAGATTTAGAGGAGAATATTGCGTACATCCCGTACCTTAAAATCATCAATTGAAAACTAATAAATTTTTCCTCAAAATTCTGAATAAAATACACACATCATCAATCTAATTACTCAAAATGCGACAACACACATGGGATCTTGATTTGACCAAATTCAGGTCTGGTCGTTCGAACGACTTTAAAATCTCATTCGAATGAGAATGATCATTCATTCGAATGATACTGCCAAAGAGGCTTATAACGAGATGTCAATGCACACGGGGAATAGATCAAACCCAAGTCGTTAGAGGACTCGTTCGAACCTCGTTTGAATGACCCGTTCGAATGAGAAGGGGCCTTGTTCGAACAAACTCAAAATTTCTTGAAATAAACTCTGATTTAAGAGAACTTCGATTCGATAAGAATGAAGGCTACGATGGTGATTAAATCTCAATATTCATTCATAAATACAACTTTTACAAGTAAAGAGATAAAATGGAGAACACGAGTATTAGAAAACTAGAAAATGATGTTAAAATAATTTTAGAATATATAGTGCAGTGGAGTAATTATGAATAAAATAGAGAATATGGTTGGATAGAAAATAAGATAAATAAAATCTTACACAACATATGATATCCACAAAGATGTGACATAAGAGAACAACTCCTAAACTATTTTTAGATAAGGAAAAAATATGAGCATAGTTATCTTACTTACCAAAAGTTCAACTGTATGACAAATGTTTATAATCAATAATAGATATTAACCAAGAACATAGGATCAAATATCGTTTGTGCAAAATAAAAAATAAATGAACACCATTGAGAGAATGTTTCAAGCTCAAGCCCTATTAAGATAATGAATCATAAAATAAAATACGCAAATCTTTAACTCTAGTGAAATTTCCAGCACCCTTTTGAGGGTTATTTTCAACTACCACTTTCTCCTCCTTTTGTAATTTTTGGTTAAAACCTTCGGTCTCATATCTTTGGTGTTACACATTTTGGATATATAAAATATTTGGGACATTGTTTTGTGCAAATTATTTTGCAAGTGGATACTTTCACTTGGAAGCAAAGTTAGGATAGTACAGCCTTACAAATTCCAATGTTGTAGACCTAACCATTTATTCTCGAATGATTTTTTTTCGATTAGCACATGTGTTTTTTAACTTTTCTATAAATTGTGAAATAAAAAAAAATTCTCAAATGCAAATTTTTGGAGTCTAAACACTCTTTCACGAGTTTAAAAAATCTTTGATCACTTTGTACAAGACCATAATATTTATTCATTCCCCATACGGTGGCATGTATTCAATATGTAGTGCAATGTGAAATGTAATAAGATATGAACATGTGTTTTAAACACAATTTTTCTTGAAGTTTATATGACTTAAAAGAAAATATAATTAATCTCATGAAGCTTATATCACATTCATAACCAAAAGAAAAAGTGATAAAAAATATCCATTTGATATTTTAATGAATATATCTTTTAAAGATCATATAAATTATTGTATCAAAAATATTTTTATGAAAAGAAATACAATCAACTGAAACAAACATGTCATGTAAATGTAGCAAGTATAAATATAAAGCTAAATATCCTAAACATGTTACTAAGCAATCAATCAAAATTGTAAATAGATAATGAAGATCTAAGATAGTAAAATCTAGTCCTACCAAGAGGTTTAATTAAGATATATGTTAATTCATGCGCAGTTTAAATGTAACTCAATGACGCAACCTTATTTTCAACAAGTTATATAATAAAGTGAAGTAAAATGTCAATGTGATATGTGGATGTTGAATGGGATTTTTTTTATAGAAATATCAATAGCACTGGTGTTATATCACAATAAATAGTCATGCAATCCTGTTCAATACTATAGTCCTTAAATATTTACTTCAACCAAATCTATTATGTACAATAATTATTCTCCACATTATACTTAGCCTCATTTGTGGATATATACACACAATTTTAATTCTTGGTGTGACAAGAAACAAAACATCTTTCTAAATGGAAGCAACCCTTATAGGTACTCTTTTTACCTATCGACATCATAATAAGACAACCAAGAATTACTGGTAAACCATGGGCACCAAATACCAAAGCCCTTTGTTCTCCAAACATAGTTAATAACATTTGAAGGATTTAAAAAGGTACTCCTTAGGGCAACATTTTAAGAGAGAACAAAATTCTATAGTAAAATATATATATCGAGACAACTAGAGAAAGGTACAACAAATTACCTATCATGCTATGATAGAATGTCTCATCAACATCCTTCCCATCGAAATACTTTTTAATATTTTTCGATACACTTTTGGGAGTGTGCTTATCCTTAGAAGAGTTAGGGTCAAATGTCTTCTCATGGTCTTTAGAATATTTTGATTGTGAAATAAAAATTCCACTATTTATTTTAACACATTGGAAACCTAGGAAGAAATTTAGTCCCCCCACCATGATCATATCAAACTCCTTTTGCGTAAGTAAATAATTACTATGAGAAAGTTCTTCATTAGTGGAGGCAAAAATAATATTGTCTACATGGACTTAGGATACCACTATGTCTTTCTCAAAGAACTTATAGAACAAAATATTGTCCACACTCCCATGATTGAAATCTTTCACTAATAATATGAGGCGAGTCTCTAATATCATGATATTGGGATTAATTAAGGCTATACAAAGCCTTTTTCAGGCGATAAACGTGTATAGGAAACTTGGGGTCCTCAAAGACCTTTGGCTGTTTCACATAGACTTCATTTTGGAGAGTATCATTTAAGATGCACTCTTAACATAAATTTGATGGAGATTGGAGTACAAATCACAAGTTATATCTAAGATTTAATGAACCTACTCTCGATTAGAAACCTAAGAAAAAGATTCATCAAAGTCAAAACCTTCAATTCGAGCGTATCCTTCGGTCACTAGACTAGACGTATTTCTCAATACATCACCATCTTCACCACATTTGATCTTGAAGATCCGCCTAGTACCAGTGATATTATCATCCTTATACATAGAAGATTTATTTCAAAACTCTTTTTTTACGAATTGGTCTAATTCATATTGAATGGAATTTACCCATAATTCGTCTAATAGGATTCTTTCACATTCTTATGTTTAAGTGTAGAAGTATAACAAAGTTAGTTAACTTCCTTTTGTAGTTGATAACAAATCTTCGGTTCAACACTAGGAATTGAAGTTATTTTTTTAGATATATCATGGTCCTATATAAATCAAGGAGGGGTTTCACTCACTTCTACAACCTCTTAAGGTGATGCAGGAACCTCTGCAGACTTACCTGCTTCTCTTTCCCTTTTCTATTTCTACATAGGAATCACAAAAGATAGTTTATCACAATAATCTCCATTGAATGAAAATGAGTCATTATCATCAGCGAAAACGTTAATTGACTCCATCATCTTTTAAGAGTTATAAGTATACGGTAAGGACAACTATTAGTGGAATTGTCAGAAAAAATGCCAACATCACTCTTAGAGTCAAGCTTGGTTAAATACTCATGGTTCTTAAGTATAAAATATTTGTCCCCAAACACTCTAAAATTATTGAGTGTATTATTTTTTCCTTTTTAAATCTCATGGTGGACTTATTTCTACCATACCTCCTATTGACTCGATTCACAATGTGGTAAGTCATATTCACCGTTTCCTCCCAAAACCTCTTAAGCATGCCCTTGGCTATCAACATGTAGATGCCCATCTCTTGTATAGTTAAGTTATTCCTTTAAATAATCATATTATGTTGATGAGGTGTTTTAGGAGCACAAAACCCAGTTAGTATCCTAAAATCACTACACCACTCGAGAGTAGCCATTCCCTCAAAATGACCTCCATGATTGCTATGGAAACTAACTAAATATCAATATTTCCCACTTCGAAGTTATTATCACTTAGGAATAAATTAGTCCTTCGCGTCAAACGTACTATAATTTTTTTTTAGAAAAGTGAACCTATAAAAACCATCAATGATCACATGGACATAAATTTTGGCACCTATGCTCATTGTGCGCATTAAACCCATTAGGTCTATGTGTAAAATCTTTAAAACATGAGAGCTAGACATCACATTTTACTTCTTATGTGAATTTTGAATTTTTTTCCCATTTCGAAAGTTCACATATACGGTAAGAAATCGATTCAAAGTGGGGCAAGTCACAAATAAATTTTTTCCTAACAAGTATTCCAAGATCTCTACAGTTCACATGACATACCTCTTGTGCTAAAGATCTTCCACATTCGTCTTAGCATGATTGAAAAGATATTTAGGAATGTATTTATGCTATAATAATTCTCTATAGTTTTAGTTCCCATCAAAATGAAATTAATTTTGAGATAAAAACTTGACACTCGATCATGGTAAGGGTCACATTTTAATGGCCATCACACATTTGGCTTATTCTCAGGAATTTGGCTTTGAATCCATCCATCAAAAGGACGTTTTTAACCTAGGAAATCCAATGATATCAATTGTGCCCATTCTTATGACGATATACTTACTCTTGTACCCAAAAGTGATCATACCAGTTTTGTCTTCAATGAAATTAGACAATAACGATCTATTCTCGGTCATGTGACTAAAATAACCACTAGTAATAAAACATTGTGAATCATTCTCTGAATTTATAGTCATGTGAATGCCAATGCATTTAAAATCTTTCTTTTTTAACCAAAATTTATTCCCATTCCTCTTTCCCAAAATTATTTGAACTTTATTCAACATATTTAGATTTTGAAATATTTTCAGTGTTTGATGAAATTAGTCTTGATATTTCATACAATACATTAAAATATTTATTCAAATAAATAACCTCATTATCTTTGGACACATGGGTCTCTTGGTCACCTTGGTGGTTTTGCGAAGCTGGTAATAGAAATCCTTCAATTGGATCTTTTTATTGCAAATTATTCTTTCACATTAGGATGCTTCAAAACATTTTTCTCATCATGTTGTTGAAAACACTCTTTAAGCATTTGTTAACAAATTTGATATTTGTTTTCAAGATGGAAGTCTTTGAAAATTTGTTGTACCCAATAATACTTTTGTCATTTAAAGATTGCATATGAGATGCAAATATTTTACTCAACTACTTAGATCGATCTTCCAAATTAACTTCCATACTTTTAGCGGAGGGTAAATCATTTTTAAGAGGTGTGATTTTTTCTTATAAAGAGATTAGAATATTTACATTCTTCTAACTTAATTTACAAAAAGAATCATCTCTCTTGCAAATCATTTCTCTCTCTCTCTCTCTATAGATAGGAGATTATCTCTTAAAGAAAACTTTTGAGATTCCTCATTGGTCATAGTAAAACATTCCCTTTTTAAAGAAGTGATTTATTTTTTAGAATTTTTAAGATTAAAGAAAGTTTTCAACAATCTTTTATTATGTTTAGAATATGAACACAAATTTCTTTCATAAGCATGTTGTAAATCATAATCTTACTCCTCACAAGGATCATCTCTAGAGTATGCAGAGGAACAAAAAATGTTAATCTTTGAACCACACTCATCAATAAAATAAATAATATTTTAAAAATCGTTTTCTTTTGGTTTAACACCATCTAATGATCCAAAATTTCAAGAGCTAGGGTAAGCATCTTCAAAATAGACATACCCGTAAGCATAATATTTTTCTTCGTATTAACACAAAATGCAACAAACATGACGTATTAGAGTAGTCCGTTTATAGCCCGTCATAAGTAAATATATCCAAAATCAAAAGGTTGGCCACAAAATGTATCCACCCAATATCTACCACTATATCACGACTTATAGGAATTATCCATCCTAACAATGAGTTTATATGGAATAAAGTATCAAGCACTAAGTCTACAATATTTTTCGACTTAATAAAGTCTCTATTAACAAAAATATACGAAGCACTCATATCAAATAAAATATAACCCAAGTGCCCATGGATAGGGAACACACCATTAACTACCTGCACTAGTTCCTACGCATCCCTCAAAGAGATGTTACACACATGTCCAAACTGTAGTTGTGGTTGGCCTTACTAATGGGCTAGTGGTTATGGTGTTGGTAATACTAGAACTACCATGACTGATGGGGTTTAGAGCTCCCGACACTGGACCTGTGATGCATGTAATACCTCGTAATTTTGAGGTCTTATTTATGAATATTCTATAATATTTCAGTCAAGATATTTTATTTAAATGAAAACTTTTTTAGTGGAATTATATTTAAAAATAATTTATTTTGGTTTGAAATCGAATCAAACATTTAAATTTAAATTTAAATGGTTTTTGGACATTTTATAATGGTTTAAATATGTAAAGTAGACAATTTTGAGTTAAAGGGCAATATGGTAATATTCGTTAGCTTTGGCTCTAAGCTAGGTTTTGAGGGAGAGGATTTATAAGGAATGTTAAGGCTAATTTTAAGTGTTAGAAGATTAAATAGAGAGGCAAAAAATGAAATCTAAAGAGACAAAAATGAGTGGAATGATAAGAGTCACTTTAGAGCATTTTAGATTTTTTTTTAATGCTTCCGGATGAGATCTGACAAAAACTCAAAACATGAACCTGACCCAATTGTTTTGTATAATCCAAGTTTGAAGTCAGATCAATGATTCAGATAATGGTTGGATTTGATTTTTTTGTGTTTTCAAAATAGGCTTACTTTCTTGAGGTAGTTTCATTCTCCCGTTATTAATTTAGTGTGCTACACCTATTAAAACTTGATTGTATAGTTATATCCATGCTATGTGTTGCATTTATATGTATTATATACTCGTATACTATATTCGTTAATACACCCATCTTGTATGTGTTATTTTTATGTCGTGTAGTTTGGGGTAACGAAACTAGTTGATTTTACGAGCATGTTGGGTTATAGAAATTGGGTAGAATACATGTACACTTGATTTATGGGAATTGAATATGAAATTTATTTTAATTGAGATAATGATATTATGATGGTTATTGTTGGAGAATGCAAAGACATTCCTTAGCCAAACCATCCGTTGGACGGGGTGTGATGTCGGCTACAATTTTGTTTATTATCCAAAGACTAGGCCATGGATCCCGGATGGCAAGTATGCCAAGTTTTATTATGGCAGTGATGCCAAGATTTTATGGCCGTAATGCTAGGTTATGATGTGACTGAGTTATATTATTTATTTTGGGAGGCCATTGGATTGTTCCTAGGATTTTTTATATGGGGTGTTGGGTTGTATAGTACCCGTGGTGAGATCATAGGTAATGATTATATTATTGCAATTTTAGTTTGAGTGTTCATATTGAATACACTCTTGTATATGATGAACGCACACACAATTATGTATAGTTACACTTGGAGCATTTATAAGAACTACAGAGTCTCCCATTCACCCCCATAGTTTATTGTATTTCAGGTTTGATGTGAGATGATATTTATGGCAATGTTGGTATTGGGATCATCGTTAGAAGCTCAAAATATTTATTTTCATAATTTAAATGTACCGATTTGTTTATTATAAGTTGTTTTGTAAAAGGACATTTGAGATTCAATAAAATTGAGATATTTTTTTCGGTAGATTTATTAGTTATGCTTATTTAAATTTATGATCGATCTAAAGAGTATTTTTTTAAAATTCTCTAATTTATCAATATTTTTTAGTAGCGCCTCCCGGGTGTTACAATGCCTGGTACCCCTATTTTCCTCTTTGTCCTTAGGCACCCTCATTTCCTCTAGAGAACCTTTTATTTTTGTGTATCGCCTCATCGCAAGTGAATCACATATTGAGAAACATCCTCTGTTTACACTTGTGCTACTATAGGACTTACTGGCTTCTACACCATTGACCTTATCCCCGATTCCCTGATTATTCTATTATCTATGTACCTAACAACATTGGTAATCATAACATATGTTCCTCTTATGGGTCTTCTCCCCATATTTTATCCCATTTGGTTGTTAGGCCTCTTACATACGAGAAGACTCTCCACTACAACCACTTATTTTTCCTTCCTCACTAATAATGCCTATATTAGACCATTTCCTCCTACACCATTTGGAACTCATGATGGTGCTACAATGCATTAGGGTGGCATTCACCAAATGAATATATATGGTGTAAGTTAAGTGTCCATCATCACATGTTTGATCCTCCATGTTAGTCCATTGATGAAGCACTCCATCCTTTCAACCTCAGTCTCCGGCTCCTCGGGAGCAAATAGATAGGCTAGTGAACTCCCTCTCATACTCAACAAATTTGCGATTCCCCTTTTATACTCTTAGAAAATATCCATTCTTCGTCATACACACTGCCAGAGGAATATACTTAGCCTTAAATATGATCCAGAACTTTACAATTGGCATAATACTCCTCTGGTAGAGGAAAATATATCTAACATATGCCTCTTATTATTAGTGCACTCTACCATCCTTAAGTAACTCTCAATACACTTCCTCCATTCATGCTCCACAATAATTCTAGTAACTCCTATAAAATATAAGGGGTTGCCATTTGAAAATACCCCACGTGATCTATCCCAACTAGTTGCCTTTGGTGGATTTGGTACAACCACATGTGGTTGTGGTAGTTTTGGATGCTGAAGGTTCTAGAGTGCGACATCCACACCAGTTATGACTACTTAAGAAATAATGTAATACATATAGACGTGTTCTATTGATGGTGCATGTTAATGTGTATGATTCTTCACCTGAGTTTCCTGGCAGCCTTGGCTGTAGCTATTCGAACCCTCCTCCCTCTGGTATTTTCCATCTAAAAGATAACTATTTTTTTTATGCGATAACAATCATGAATAAGGATTATAAAGAAACCTATCAATGGAACTCTAAAATCAAATAACTCAATGTGTAACATATAAGAAATATCAAGGAACATAGGACATTAGAACTCGGGATGCTTTGATATTAATTATAACACTCCCTATTTCCCCATGTGCTAGGTGGCTAGGCTAATACACTGAAAATAGGTGACATCAAACAATTTGTACCATTCTAAGAATCAACTATAAATAAATGTAACTAAAATCCTTAACAACATTTGTAAGGACAAAATTTCTAGTTGAGTCCATTTGTAGTTTTGACTTATTCTTGGAACAAAACATTATGTTTGTGTGTCGTAGATAGATTTTTATTATCACAATACCACACAGTCTACGACGCATTGATGTTTAATTGAAGATGTTGTGGCAAAACTTCAAGGAATTATTTATACAGAAGGTTTAATTGGGGCAAGTTTATTCATCTTCAAGTTTAATTGCATTCCGAGATCACTGAGGTATGAATGCATAATTTTAATGGGACTTGGAAAATTATTTAAAAGATTTAAGGATGTTATTTTATTAAGGAAATGTTTTTAAAATGTTTTAAAGTGTTTGAAATGGTTTAAACTTTATTTTAATGTAATAAGTACGGATTAGAGTAGAGTTTTAATGGGACTCTAATTTGCGTGTCGCTCAAATGACTTGACTAGTCGTTCAAGCGAGTTGGCATTGTCATTTGAATGACATGTCGGTCTCGTTCGAACGACAAGCCAATGTCTCTTGAATGAGCTGCAACCTCAAAAATTCTATTTAAGGCATGTTTCCTTCAGAATTTTGTAAGTGTGCATTATATGAAAATAGTATACGATCATAACGTTTCTGCACATAACTTTTCTAAGGTTTTCCAAAGCAAACATATCCTTAGAGTTTCAAAGATCCTAGATTTCATTAGTATATGCCATAATGATCTTGTTTGCACCAAGTTAGAGTTTGTTCTACACTTTGAAGAACATTGCTAGTTTTGTGGAGAAGAAGCGAAGTAGTTTGTGTTTCGATTCTGTAGATGACACAAAGCCATATTGGTGGACACTGAGACATACGTGGACATGTGTGTTATGGATGAGCATCGTGAAAGAAGTTTACTTTATGCATGCGCACCGTGGAGGAGTGGTTGAAGATTCGAATACGCATCAAGACCCGTGGGGTTCGAGTCGTTGAGTAAGTTTGTCTTTGTACTTTGCAAAACCATATCATAGTGATTGTCTGGTTTGGGCCCTCCGAGGTTTTTTCCTTAGTGTTTTCCTCATACCTCCGGTGTTGTGAGTAATCTTTACTTTATATTACTTTCTTTAATCACTAGATGCGTGTTTATGATTAACCAAGATAAAATTTGGTTAACTTAAAATTGGTTCACAAATTGGTATGGTTTATTAAAATTGGAAAAAGAGTTTTTCAAAATGGAGAAATTGAGTTTTGTTAAAACACACGTATTAAGGGAACTGGTATCAGAGCTTGAAACATTATTTTAGTGTTTTATGATCCCGTGTGTTTTCAAAAATGAATTTTGGAAATTTTGACAGTTTTCGTGCTCCTGTTTTTTATGGATCAAATTATACTTATTGGAAAATGTGAATGAAATTTTCTTTAAAATCAATTGACGAGCGTGTTTGGTTAGCGGTTGAAAAAGGTTGGTAACCCTCGCTCACGAGAGAGGAGAGGTCACTAGTTCAAAGCCCGTTGAGTCTTGGACAAAAACTGAACATAGCCTTGCATAATATAATTCTAAAGGTCTTAATGTTATCTCCTCACATGTAACACAAAAAGAATGTAATAAAATAATGACTTGTGAAACCTCAAAAGAGGCTTGGGATATTTTGGCGCTTACTCACGAGGGCATTAGCACGGTTAGAGTGTCGAAAATTTAAAATCTCACCACACAGTTTGAGACGATTAGCATGTTAGAGAGTGAGTCTTTTGATGAGTTTTATGCTAGGTTGTCCAAAATTGTTAACTCGTCGTATAATTTGGGAGAGAAAATACCCAACAATCGTGTCATTAAGAAAATCCTTAGGTCGTTGCCGAGTAGGTTTGATGATAAAGTGACTATTTTAAACTCCTTGGGTAAGTTAGAGTCGACGAAAGTTGAAGAGATTGTAGGTGACTTACAAACCTATGAAATCGAAATGATTACCTCAAAATAAGTGCCTAAGAAAGAAAAGGGTATTGCTTTGAAAGACCTGAAGGAGGTGACTAAAGTTTTTGATGATGACTCCGATTACAATTTTGAGGATATCACCTTGGTGGCAAAGAAATTCAAACAATTTCTTAAATTCCAAAAGCAATTGAAAGATGCCAAAAGATTTGAGAAATTTAAGAACAACAAGGTAGATTCCACCCCTAAGGACAAAAGTGAGAAAGTTAAGAGGGATGAGTCAGATACGTGTTTTGGGTGTGAGAGGTATGGTCACAAGGTTATTGAGTGTCCCACTAGATTTAAGAAAAAGGGTAAGAAACCAATTGCATATAATTACACCTTAAGTGATAGTGAACCGAAAGAGGGAGAGAGTTACCCCCATGAGAGAAAGTTTGTTGCTGTTTTTGCATGTCATGTGAGCGACGACGATAAATCTTGCCATAAAGATTCTCATATGCATGACACTTTCGAGGAAGTTGAGTGTAAATCCCGAGTGTGTGAGGGTGATGAGAGTGACGAGGAGGGGATCGATGTAGATGAGTTGGAAGTTGCATTTAGAGAGTTGTATGAAGAAACCTTGAAAGTGAAAAAGGCCAACTTTAAATTGCAAGCTAGGTTGAATGAGCGTGCTATAGAGTCGAATGATCTTTGATTGAGGAGCTTAGGACATGGGAGAAGATGCTTAAGGAGAATCTAGAGTAAATTAATAAAGAGAGAGAAAGTTGTCGTGGTTTGATGGAGTCTTTGAAAAAGGAGTTGGTAGAGTTGGAGGAGTTGAGGCGTGTGCTTAAGTCTAGGATTAGTGAGTTGGAGGAGAAGTTGAAAGACTCGAGTAAGGTTAAGTTTAACTTAGAATCTAGGTCAGAGAATTTGGATAGGATGTTAGGTACCGTCCAAGTCAAGAGAGATAGGTTTGGTATAGGCTACGACGAGAGAGTAGTTCCCATTCCCAAAGCCAATACCAATCGTGTGAGAGATCCCACTAGGAACGTGCAGAGAGGTTGACATTTTGGTTATCATTCTCATCATGTCTACACTTGTTCCCATTACAGTAGGAAATGTCACCGTAGACATTTTTTCTATGACCTTAGGAATGATCCTAGGAAGTTTAGGTATAAAGCCGTGTCAATTCCCAAAACCCCATGCGTTATGTCACACCTACTTGGGTTAGGAAATCGGACTTAGAATCTTTAGGACTAAAACTTCATGGTTCCCATTTGGCTGCACTTGATTCTTCCCATGCTAAATCTAAAGGTTGATTGTGTTATCATGTTTATCATACTCTAGTCTTTGCATCATGAGTTATGACATGTATATCATTTTGGATTATATTTTTCATTTATTGAGTCTTATTTGAAAAATACAAAAAGATTTTGTTTTTGGAATTTTTTTTCCAAAAAATACAAAAAGATTTTTGGTTTTAAATATTTTTAAGAAAAACACAAAAAGATTTTTCATTTTTTGAGTCAAAATATTTTGAAAAAGCCAAAAAGATTTTCGATTTGTTTGCCGTGTTTCATATTGGTGTTCTTGGACCCCCTTTCTTCCATTATCCACATGTCTAGGACATTTGGTCATAATTATTGATGCTCATAATGATCTTAACCATTGTATTATGAGGTTGTTTCGAAGTTGATATGCTTTTTTATTCGACTTTGTTCATATGCCATCTTTACACACATGCACGAGTTTATATGGATGTCTGACTTCTCTTGCATAATTGAGTTTGGTGAAATGTTCTTATCTCAATTTTTTGATCTATGCGTAAGTACACTTAATGAGGATGTGTGCATGTAAGAACCGTTTACCGTGAGGATTGAAATTGAAAAAAAGATGAGTGTTCATGGGAAATGACTGCGAGAGTGTAAAATTCATTCGCCGTGAAAGCCACTGTTTAAAAGAGACCAAAAAAATTCAACGGCAATAAAAAGAAACATATGAAAAAATGGGCCAAATTATTATATATTCATTCCAAAATAAAAAATATGATATATATTTGAGGGAGTTTGGATGGATAATTAAATGGGTTTGCATAACATATCCTAACGTTGAAAAATCGTGTCATGACGATATTATTTGTAGAATCGTCAAAATTCCTGATTTGTCTGCATGATGTTTGTTTAGTTCATTAAGCTCACATTTTAATTGTAAAGTATGGATTAGATAAAGTTTGATGATTTATAGATATCAATTAGATATTCTTGATCGTTTCAATATGTTGGAATTATGATTTATTTGGTGTAGTTCACGCACATTCAATTCCAAGTCCATGCTTGAGCACATTGGTACTGTGTTAGCATGTAACTCACTTTGTTTTTGTTTGCTTTTCTTAGTTTAGCTTCTGTTTAGGTAGTGTTTTGCAGTGTTGGACCCCTTCCAGTTAGTTTTTTTTGAAATTTTTTTTGCTGGGCAAAACTACATGATTTTCTAGGTAAATTGTGATTGTTTTAGTTTCTCGTTCGAGTAAGAACATCATGTTGTGCGAAGCTTATTCTTGAGAGATCACTCTATTGTTCAAGCGACAGTGGATTCTCGTTAGAGCGACACTGGAAATTGTTTTTCTGTTGCTTTTATTTTAGTACTCTACTGCATTTGTCTTATATTTTGGTATTGTTGATTGCTTCTGGGTTTATGTTTATGTAGTTTACTTTGATCAGTTACATATTTTGCTGCATTGTGTTCGTTTAGTCACACTTACTTGGACTATTATTTCATCTATTTGACTTTTACTATTTACTAGCTATGGGTTTGATATTGTTGATCTTTATTAGCTGGTTGTTTATGAGTTTCTATCTATACTTCATTGATTATCTTCATGCTAGTTATGTTTATCTTTTCGCCGGGTTGTCTATTTGAGATAAAAAGGGGGAGAGATATATGTGATGTAGGATTAATTTGTTCAGCACTGTGTTTAATTAGTGCACAAATTGTTTGGTATCTTCTTTGGTACAAATTGTTTATGTGCATATTTGATATCCCGGTATAAATGTTGAATTTTATAAATTGGTGTCAAAATATTTGTCTCATATATTTCATTATGATTTATATCATTTGTTCCTCCATACTCACTAGGTATTTGTCCGTTTCATGTGTGTAGGTATGCTTAAGAGATTGAAGATTTCAAGTCTACATCACATTCATACACAATTCATGATTGTCGAACCATAGTTTACTTGTCTTATCTTGTATTTTTATTTTTGGGTTTTATGGGATGGGATTTAGGTGTCATACCACTTGATGGCCCGACTTAGGCATTTCACTGTTGGTTTTGTCCCAAAAATAGTCAAAGAGGGAGATTTGTAAGGACAAAATTTCCAATTAAGTCCATTTGTAGTTTTGACTTATTCCTGGAACAAAACATTGTGTTTGTGTGTCATAGATAGATTTTTATTACCACGATCCCACAAAGTCTATGATGCATTGATGTTTAATTTAAGACATTGCGACAAATCTTCAAGGAATTATTTATGCTGAAGGTTTAATTGGTGCAAGTTTATTCATCTTCAAGTTTAATTGCATTCCACGATCACTCAGGTATGAATGTGTAATTTTAATGGGACTCGAAAAATTATTTTAAAAGGTTTAAGGATGTTATTTTATTAAGGAGATATTTTTAAAATATTTTTAAAGTGTTTGAAATGGTTTAGACTTCATTTTAAATTGATAAGGACGGATTAGAGTACAATTTTAATGAGACTCTAATTCACGCATCGCTCAAATGACCTGACCAGTCGTTCAAGCGAGATGGCATTGTCACTTAAACGAAATGTCAATCTTGTTCTAACGACAGGCCAATGTCTCTTGAATGAGGAGCCGCCTTAAAAATTCTATTTAAGGCTTGTTTCCTTGAGAATTTCATAAGTGTGCATTATACAAAATAGTATACGATCAGAACGTTTCTGCACACAAGTTTTCTCAGGTTTTCCAAAGGAAAATGCATCCTTAGAGTTTCAAATATCCGATATTTTATTTGTATATTCTATAATGATCTTGTTTGCACCAAGTTGGAGTTTGTCCTAAACTTTGAAGAACATTGGTGGTTTTGTGGAGAAGAAGCAATGGAGTTTGTGTTCCGATGCCGTAGACGACACAAAACTATATCAGTGGACATCGAGACATACGTGGACGCGTGTGTTGTGGACGAGCATCATAGAAGAAGGTTATTTTCTGCATGGGCATTGTGGAGGATTTGTTGAAGATTCAAAGACGCATCAAGACCCATGGGGATCGAGTCGTTGAGTAAGTCTGTCTTTGTACTTTGTAAAATCATATCATAGTGATTGTCTGACTTTGGCCGTCCGAGGTTTTTTCCCTTAGTGATTTCCTCGTACGTCCGGCGTTGTGAGTATTCTTTACTTTATTTTACTTGCTTTAATCACTAGATGCATGTTTAGGATTAATCGAGATAAAATTTGGTTAAGTTAAAATTGGTTCACAACTTGGTGTGGTTTATTAAAATTGGAAAAAGTGTTTCTCAAAAAGGAGAAATTGAGTTTTGTTTAAACACACGTATTAAGGGACCTACAACAATAAATAAAAAATTCCAATAAAACAATATAACACATATGAGTACCAAATAATTAAATCAATAAATTGAATAAGTCTCCATAATAGTAAATGCCTCCAAACCAAATGAGATAAAATACTTTTGAACCCAACAGGGAACCACAAATAAAATACTTGAATGAATAAACTATAATGTCTATTAAAATGAATTACTAAAATTAAACAACATCCTAAATCTAGGGATACATAGATCAGTGACCATAATAATGCAAGCCTCTCCGCTGAGCCCTATTGCTCCATCTTGGGAACACTTGAAAAACAAATTAGAAAAATATCGCGGGTTAAGACCCCATATTTTATATGAAATAATTAACTTTACTTTAACAGTATTAAATGATATTTATTGACATCTCATGTCATCCCCATCATCACTCACACCTAAAATGACTCACCTCACCTCACCTATAAGTAATGTATATCCTAGTTATATGTTCAACTATACTAAATGTAGATACAACGTGTGAACCCAAGTCCCAAGTCCCAAGTCCCAAGCCTAATAAGTAAGATACATGATCTCAACTTAATGCTATAACATAGTATCACAACATCTAACTATGTACTAAGAGTCATAGCCATAAATAATACACATATACTAAATCATAATCCATAAAGTAACCAAATCATCATTAGAGTAGTAGCACAATACAAATCCTTGGATGAATATGTCCATAGTCGGTCCAGCTACATGTATAAATATAACATGACGATTATAACCATTGGGGACCTTTCGTGTCCCTCTCTGGTCAATTCATAAGAGGTCCCAATCCTAATGAATTACCGAACAAACACACTTAAAATAAGGTTAAATCACTATGTTGTCCCACCATTAAATAATTGCAAACCAAGATTACACGACAGATCAAACCTCTTATGTTTCCTCTAGAAAGACATTTGACCAACTACATGTAATTACAATATATATATATATCCCTATACATATCCTTCATGATCATCTAGGGGTTTAGTATCCATTTCTGCGAACAATCCCATAAAATATTTATCGATAGATTTCCCAAAAATACACACACACACACACTTCATCATCATCTAGGGGTTTAGTATCCATTTCTGCGAACAATCCCATTCAATATTTATCGATAGATTTCCCAAAAATACACACACACACACACACACACACACACACACACACACACACACACACACACACACACATTTGGGCCTGATCGACCGGTCCTGTGCAACGAGCCTCACAACGATGTCGTATTTAGATTAAAACTTGATTTTTTCAAATTTTTTATACCAAATTGTAACCAAAGGTTTTTCTAACCTATAATAAATCCCAAAAATCCAAGTATGATTTCCAGGGTATCCTAATCATATTTATACATCCATGGGTTAAAACTCATATTATTAAGGCATATTCATCAATATATTACATTATCTTCGTATGGGTTCAACGAATTGCGAATTTAATCATTAAAAAATAAGTTTGAATCATAATCCTCATCCTAGTCATGTGAATCATCATTATACATCATTCCGACAAAAATTCAAAACACTCTAAGCATTAAACATGAATAAATATAGTTTCTCCAAGATTTATCATAAGACTAAAATTTTAACATATAATTAATCTAACCAAGATCATTATTAGAAATTTACACTAAATGAGTTACAAGTAATATGTATGAAAGTAAGTTCTTTATTTCTTGAAACTTATAAGTTGAATATTTAGTTAAGTCTCTTATTGGATGTCTTATTGAAATCAAATATGGGTTAGTTGTATGTTTTATTTGAAAATGCGAGTGCGTGAATCACTAAAATAACCTAGAGGGGGTGAATAGGTTATTACAACAGATTTGTCCAATTTGAAATTTCAACTTCAAACAAAACGTAGATCTAAATCATTTTTCAAATCTCAATGTGACCTAGTTTAATTGAAAGCACACAACCATAAATAAAAAATGATAAAAAAATAACACAAAATGCACAACACCAGTTATATGAGGAAAAATCCCAGCATAAGGGTAAAAAACCTCGGTGTGACCTAGCATATCATTTAATTTCAATTCTTTTTTTTTACATAATACAAGAAGGTAAATAGATCAGTGCACACAGAAGAAAGTACTTATGAATATTTTTAATCTCCCCCATTCTAATAAGAAATTTGACGAAGCTCCAACTCTCAAACATGGAATTTCATTCTTCATCCTAGATCCACACCATGCTCTAACTCTTGAATAGATTGAGCACCTCCATTCAGACTGTGGAGTATAGATTATGTGGTTGATTTAAAATTTAGATATAAAATAGACTGTTTATGAATAAAAAACCTTACAATTCATCTCTCAATTGAAGATCTCAATATTGATCTAACAATCTCATAAGTTCTCAAAAGAATTATTCAAAATTGAATTAGAGATAGAAAATAAAACTCTCAAACATGGAAAACTCATCAGAAGATGTATTTTGATATGAAGGGAAAGAGTTAAATTATTTGGAGGGAAACAAGGCCTATTCATACAAAATTCTGAATTTTCAGCTATGTCGTGCGTACGGTTGAGTTTTTTCCATGTGCATAATCTTGGACAGAATGCCCCTCCATAAAAAATGACCTAGGGTCATGCGCACAGGGAAAATCTCAATTGTGCGCACGGTTTGTCTTAAAATCGTACTTACTGTGCGAATGACTTAAAATGTAGCCGTTCGAATGGCCTCAGCCCAAACCTTTTAAAAACAACTTCTAAGGAGATTTTTGGAAAAATATACCCGATCCATTTCCTAAAAAAAATACGTCACTCAAAAGAAATCTTTCAAAAACATTTTTATGAAAGAAACTCCCAATTTAAAAATCGTGAGTGTGTGCAATAGCCAAACTTTTAATCAATTACTTAAATGTTATTGTTCAAATATAGCAATAGAAGTCTTCAAACTTCGTGATATATTCTGCAATAACCCGCCTAATTAAATATCGGGTGACCGGTCATTTATGTAATTAAATAAGAATATCCAGTTGGTTAATTCTCAGTATCACTGTCGAAAATAAATTCTTTATTAATCACGAAATAATTAATTATGCTAAGTGTAAAAAACTTTATCCATTTTTAATTTAATTAAAACCATTATATGTCACAGAATAATAAGATGCAACAACACATCACAACCGAATTAAATATAATAAGAATAAATGTGACTGGAATAACTCTCTAGTTAAATTATAACTTTTACACTAAATAAAACTGATATCCACAATGCTTACATAAATAATTACAACCTCTAGAATCCTGGGCGACATGCCCTAAATGAAGTAGATGCTACAGATGAGTGAATCAACAGAAAGACTGCGTCTAAACAAAATCCGCATCTATGCTAGTATCTATAATCCCTCTGAACATCCATAATCTATGCCAGGCATCCCTGCTATTGGATACCTGATGTACAAGATATAGTAGAGAAGAGAATATGCAAGGAAACGGCCAGAGCCCGATTGTAACATTTTAAAAAAAATAGGAAGTGCTTAATAATTACAAATAAGAATTTATTATGTACATGTTAGTTTCTCGGGCTCTCTCTTGAGAATTCTCACCTCTCATCTAGAGTGCACACCTATCATATCTTATTATCTTCCTAGTTAAGGTTCCCTTCTAACTAGTTTCCCCAACATAATTCTAACCCATATCATAAACCCATATGTCCCATACCATATGTAATATAATTATTCGTATTCATTTCTCTTTAATATGAACTAGTCTTGTTACAACCTTGGAATTAAGTGTTCACTTGCTTAAATTAAATTCAAATTTCATTATTAACTTCTATCTACAACATAACACAGTAGGTTAAATCACAGTTTATATTTTTAATCTACAATATTACACAGAAGATTACATCTCTGTATCTACAATGTCGCACATTAGATTACACCACACTAAATATATTGAATAGGGGTGGAAGCGGTACGGGTTTTTACCGTACCGTACCGTTTTGGTCCCGAAAAAAAAGGTTTTGGTTTCATATATTAAAATACCAGAAACCAGTCTTACCCAAACTGAAATTACTGCAAAAAAGTTGGTTGGTTTTGGTTTTAATATTTAAAAAACCGATTTACCGAAATTACCGTACCAAATTTACTGAAACCAGAAAAAACTGTACCGAATTTACCGAAACCAAAAAACATGTAGCGAAATTACTGTACCGTACCGAATTTACCAAAAATAGAAAAAGTTGGTTTTGGTTTTGGTTTTGGTTTTGGTTTTAATATTTAAAAAAGTTGGTTGGTTTTGTTTTTGGTTTTTTAGGACTTTTAGTGTTGTTTACCGAAACCAGAAAAAATCGGAACCATAAACTAGAAAAAACGAGAATTTACCGAAACCAGAAAAAAACCGAAATTACCGAAAAAACCGAAATACAAGCCGGTTTGGTTTTGGTATTGATTTTGGTGTATCGGGTGGTAAACTGGTACGGTCTGGTTTTACCATATAGAGTTTGGTTTTAGTATTGGTATCTACTATTTACCGACCAAACCGTACCGCTTACACCCCTAATATTGAATATCACACTAAATATATATATACTAATACAGCACCTCCCCAGTCACAGCTGCGGAGCATGCGTACTCTTGTATCATGTACTGATACATTATGTCACAATATATAGGACTATTGATTCGGCGTCTCTCACAAATCATATAATAACACAAATATACTGGAGGCGAGTATACTCCCAAGCCAAATGGGTCACGCACATACCTACGCTACCATTCAACCGTCAAAACTATCATTACACCGATAGTACATGTCCAAGGTCCTATGCTCAAGGTAAGAATCTAAAATCCTCCCAAATGGGCGCACAGGATAAGACTGGCCACAACGCGAAACCTTCACCCCGATAGCTGAAAGAGTTGGCGCTTGCGTTCAAATAAGAAATAATATAATAAATTCCACTTTTAACCCAAATTAACCCTAAGCATGCAACTAGGTGTGATTGAAACAATATGAAATCATGCAAGAATAATTCAACACACAAAGTTAAGGAAAAATCCCCCACAGGGGCAAAACCATTTGTATATTCACTATAATTTGTAAAAGACGGTTTACAATCGGATTACAATGAAATACAGGTTGACTAAGAATTACCCTCGGGTATCGGATTCTGTAGTCGCGGCTGGAAGAAACCCTTTCCAGTAGGGCTGGCGGCTGGAACTATCCCTGTCCAGTAGGGCTGCAATGAAGAGGAAGAAGCGGTCTACTTCACAAAGGGTTGAACATCAATGGTGTTCTTGGGTTACCAGAATTGATTCACAAATGTATGGAATTTGTGTGAATCAAGGGTATGAATCAATGGACTCAAATACCATGAAGACTTAAGAGTTATGGAACTCAGAAAATCGTGTATAAGTCTTAAGAAAACCAACTCCCCGATCGTGGTATAAATAAGAATTCATTTGCCCTAAAAATCTGCACACGATCTGTTCGTGGTCATCCAGGGCGGACCGGTCCGGGCCTTAGGCGGATCGGTCCGATGGCGGACCGGTTCTTTTATTTTGAGACAGATTCGGTTCGCATTCGGTCCGGGGCTCACTGGTCTTAAACGAGCAAGGCGGATCGGTCCGGGTCTCAGCGGATCGGTCCGGCTAGGCGGATCGGTTCGTTTTAATATCAGGCTGACCGGTCCGGCTGTCTGAATTTCTGAATTCTTCCTTTCTTTTGATCTTCGGATTTTGTTGATGACGATGTGATCTTTTCAACTATCATTCTTGTAACGGCGTATGACATATCATATACATAATGATGGACAAATTGTCCTTACAATAGCAAGCAGCGTAGGTATGTCATACATACAAATAATAATATAGGTATTCATCACACCTATATAAATATAACATCAATAAGGAAATTACACAACCATATGATAATTCTTGTACGTAGTATTTTTATCTATCAAATCCTACGTAATAAAGATTATGACTTTACTTCTTTATTTTATATTCCCGAGCCTCACTCATTACTCGAAGATTAAATAAGTATTCCTTAACCCAAATCAGTAGGTAAGTGTCTACACCCTACTTGTCCCTGTAATCATAACTTCCAAAATTCTATGAATTAAACTCATCTTTAATTAGGTTTGATTCTCGATAACCCTTAATTCATTCTTAACCCTTCATTATATCTCTTAGGGTTAATCCCAATTATACCTAAGGTTATACCAATAATTTATGACTCTCTTACTACTAATCCTAACCTTAAATTATCATTTATCCGATTTGAACCCCAAATAATATAATTCTCCAAAATAACTCGTTTAATTACTCACTCGTTAATTTTCCCTCATTCACAATCCCAAAATAATATTTTCTGGGTCTTAAGTATATTATACTGCCCTTCCCTAAGTCCCATTAAATTCATTTAATGATCATCAACGATTCCTCAAAGTTTGGTATTTAATCAACAATTAAAAAGAAAATTATTTCACATTTCCAGGGGGATTCGATCGATCGATCGATGATTCTGGTCGATCGATCGATGGACCAAATATTGCCCAGTTTTCTGCATTATTTTTCCTACGGGTTTCATAGTTTTTAATCATAAAAACCTTTATCAAATAATCCCAAACTCCCTAATATTTGTTACATATGATAAACCAAGATATATAAATGATTTCTAATAATCAAACCACCTAATATCATCAAGAAGGTTGGATTTAAAACATACTATTTCCAGAAAACTCATATTTTATATTTATCCATGAATATCATATAAACTCCAATTTTTCTTCACCAAATGATTCCCAATTTAATCTCATGATATCCAGATCATATACCATCATATATGAATAACTTCTAACGTATCCAAAATGATTTACACCTTATTAACATGAATCAATTTACTTAAATTCCATTTTATTCTCAAGAACTCTAATTTTTGACTTAATAATCAATAAGAGTGTAAATACCATATTTCTTCAAAAGATAATATAAAATTCATGGAGTTTATTCTATACTCAAAATATATCATTCCTAGATAATATACATTTCAAATATCCGTTTAAAATTATCACAAATTTATCTTTGTGCATGCAACTTTTCCGAATTTTCCTAACTATCCTATAATGGACAATATAAAAGCTAAGATTGCAATAATTAATCACTTGCCTTTAGATTGTAGGTCTGATCCGTTGGGGATGATACTCTACTAGTGGTCCTCTCTTTTTCCGGCCAACTTTCGGCAGCGGTGGTGGTGGCTCTTGGTGGTGCAAGGTGGTTGTCCTTTAGTTTCCTAGAAAAATCTCTTCTTTTCCCATATAAAGTCTCTCAATCTCCCCTAAACCCTTTTCTCTTATTTTTTGTGAATGAACCTAAGCTCCATAATCCCTTTACTTATAAAATAAGCTTAGACTTCCATAGTTACGATTCACCTCCTTTGTAAAATGATCGAAATACCCCTCCGGGGTGTCCTTTCGGTTCCAAAGTGCCTCGAGACCCAAATCAAACACCCAAGTAGATTTTTTCAACTATTTGAACCCTTCCGGACACTTTGACACAGTCAAAACGACCAATCGAATGACATAATAATTCACTTTTATTTCATCAAAGTATAATTTCGAGACGATTCAAATGTGTGTCCCGACTTAATTACCAAAATTGTCCTACACATAATTCGCAACAAGTTTATAAAGTCATAATCAATTGTAAATTCATAATCATATATAATACTTTAATCACTAAGTAGTATTCAACACAAATCACAAATTACTTTATTCTCGAGTAATATTTAAATCCGGATTAATTTCCAATTATATCAAAATTAATTCTAATTAATCCTATTTTAAAAGTCATTAAAAATACGGGGTATTACATACTTCCCCCTTACAACGGAATTTCGTCCCAAAATTCGAAAAACAAAAGTATAGCAGACAATAATAATTCTGGATAAGTATTGTGCATCACATACTTGCGCTCTCAAGTAGACTACTCCGTACCGCCCATATAGTACGCTATCAAATACCCCCAATAATGAACACCTCACTTATGATCATTTTAACCCCAGGTTACCAAGTCACGTAGGTTCTTGCCCAAGCCTTATAGTTTGAGTTTCACAACTTATACTTTATTCTAGATATTCACTATCTAAGCTTCGACTATATGCACTTAAATAGATTAACCATTCTTTAGATAAATACCATCTCGTCTAGCGATTATCATACAAAAGTAGATTAATTTGTAGTATATATTATACACACAATATATACTATAAGTTTCAAATAATCTCTATTATTCGAAATAGTTCCTGGTTCCCCACCTTTATCCTATAAGTAGGAGTAATAATAAGACTTACCGTACCATACTTCAACTGGCACCATGCCCAACAGTAAACTTATAAGAGTTATAGTGCACTAACTTCACTAGTGGAACGTACGTCTCTTGTCCTCCCTTAAGTTTCAAGGGTACAAACATAATTTATCTTCCAACATTAGATTTGTCTGTAGACACCTCACTCTGTTACCCCCTAACTCTCCTTAGGACCCTAGTGCCTCCACTCATCATCGCGAACCCAGGTCACGTCCCGAGTACTGACCTGGAAGCCATCGGGCACCCCCGGCTCAGTTTGACCCAAAAGTCAAACTCCTCATCTCAATCAAGACTCAATGAATCTTTGAAGGGAACTGAATACCCTTTCCAACGGTTTGCCCCGTGCACAATTCTGACTTACCATGTGGAGGAACGATCCGTTTGCGTCTGAAACTTGACCGAGAGGCCACCTGGCGCTCCCGGGCTCTGTTGACCCAAGTCAACCCTTCAGCTCGACCGAGGCTAAATGAATATTTGAAGGGAAATAAATACCCTTTCCAATGGTCCATCCAGTGCGCAATTCTGACTTTCCATGCGGACGAACGATCCGTTTGACTCCGGGAAGCCACCGAGAGCTTCCCGAGCCCAGTTGACCAAAGTCAACTCTCCAAACCGGGTCAAACTCTTTGGAATATAAAATTAAATCTCCTAAACTTTCCAACGGTATGCCCCGTGCACGATTAGGACCTACCATGCGGACGAACGATCCGTTTGCGTCCGCACGATTCCCCGTCCAATGGACTGAAAAACGCTTCCGAGCCACATTTGACCCAAAGGCAACTCCCTAACTCGGGAGCGGTCCAAAGGACTTTCGAAGGTATCTGAATTACCTTTCCAAAGGTATGCCCCGTGCACGATTCTGACCAATGGTTTGCCCTCGGTGGCCAATTTTCCGAAAAATCCTGAAACACACTGCCAAACGGTAGGTCCCAGAACCTGCCTATTGGCACCTTCCTACCTGCAGGCAGGAAGGGCTCTAAGCCGATCGACAGTCCCCTGGGGCTATAGAAGGAGGTCTTGGCTTCATTTACAAGGGGGATCCCAGATCTGATAGAAATCTCTCTGAACGAATCCCAGAAACCTCTCTCGAAGGCAGCGTGATTTCAACTTCCAAATCCCCTTTTTACTTCCACTTTCCATTATCCTTTTCATCAAACTTGGTGAATTAACCACTCTCCATCATCATCCAAGTGCAAGGGATGCCCTCCAACATCCAAGATCAAGCTCAAGATCTTCAAGAAGGTCCAACTTTCTCAACTTTCTCTTGAATTCTCTTAAATTCTCAATAACTTGTTTTATCATCTCATATCACACATCCTAATATACTTTTTACTTAGTATTATTGCACATCTCTTATTTTCATATAAATAAAAACCCAAAAAACAAGAAAAAGAGGGTTTGCTCATAAATTCCAAATAGGGATTCTCACACTTTTTTCACACTTTTCTCACAACTAAAACACTTTTTCTACACACACACACACACACTTACAAATAAGAGTTTTCTTCATTTTTGATATATGGGTTAAACGCCACCCCTCACTTTACGTGCGAACTAAGTGGACTTTAATGCCTTTATAGGCTAGGTAGGCGTCTCGGGGTAAAACCGGAGACTCGAGTCCTTTCTCTCACTTTTTCTCTCATTTTCTATTTTCTCTAAATCCATTTTTCTTACATTATTAGTCTTAGTGATGTATTACTCCATGTGCGTTATCGTTCCCTTATAACGATCAACGTAGGGGTAGTCGCGTAAATCTTATTTTTCTAATATTACTTTTATATCTTCCTACGGATGACTCGCTTTATCTTTTCCATGATACAAGTCAAAGATTCCTACCTCCATTCTATATATATACACATGCACACATCTCACGGGGGGAATATAAAGGAAAATATCATATATCCATGAGAGACCGAAAGGGCGGAATGGGTGCCTAACACCTTCCCATTTCGTAACTAAGCCTCCGAACCCTTTCCGAATCATTTTGGTTTCGCACGCACCAGTTTGTCTTTGGAAGCCATCCTTCGGGGTGGCTTCCTCTTTTTCTTTTGTCTGTTTTGAGTAAAATAGACTGGCGACTCTGAATCTCTCTACATTTTTCACACCTCACAAAATTGACGCCGGCCAAAGCACTCTCCCGAGAGGGGACGCCCGGGACCGGAAGTATCCTTCCTCCCTCCGCGACGGGGATCCGGGGGATGGCCACAGTGGCGACTCCGCTGGGGATTTTATTTATTTTGAAGGCTTAACTCTATTTACATGAATGCTATATTTGTTTACGTTTTCCCCCATATCTGCATGTTCCCCTTTTTGATATGTATCCCATGCTTATGCTTATGTTCACACACTTGTAGAAAATTCTCCATGTACACTTCACACCATGTGCACCTAGGATCACATGTATATCCCCATGTTTCACGCATCACCCATCCATACTTGGTGTACCTTTTGAGGTACTTGTACCTTGTTCTCGATTTGGCATAATCAAAGAAAGGAATTCTCATCATAAGATACTAATAAGAGAATCATGCATGATCTACACGACATCACCAAAGAGCATTGATATTGACCAAAATTTACCCAGTAACTGGAGGGTCACTTAGTGATGGGCGCTGGTTCGGTAGGTCGCAGTTAGCCTAAGCGATATGACTCTCACCTTCCATTGGCCAAGTACCTTCGACGTATATCGAATGATTCCCCCGCATCATACCTCTTGACCGAAGTCATGATGGGAGGTAAATCACAGGGAATTCGTTCACGTACGCCGAGTATATCGAATTCACTCTCACACGTATCGTCCCTACGAGGTATATGGTGAGGCAATTCACGTACACTCAGGTATATCAAATGGCTTGTCCACATGTACCGATTGCCCGCAAGAGCAAGACGTATGTCGTGGAAGCCACGCCAAAGGGGGGAACCTATGCCGATTCAACCAACCAACTACATACCCGCATATAGGTGTCAAACCTAGGACACGCACTTTAGATTGCCGATTTCAACCCGAAACTTTGTCGAAATTCCGGGTCGATCTTTTGCCCAATTTTCATGCATTTTTAAAACGGGACTCTGTCCGCAAGACTGGTTACAAGTCCAAACCGTAGCTTTGGATATATTAAAAAACCCACTTTTCCAGGCTCGGGTCCCGTTCGGCATTGCATTTATGAAAATTAAATACAAGTGAGAACATAATAATCATAATAATCATGCTGAGTTCCGTCTCCAAAATCATTTCTCCATTCTTTATTAAAAATCCAAAAACATTTCTCCCTTCTTTATTTAAAATCCAAAAACATTTCTCCCTTTTTTTATCAAGAGTCTAAAAAAAAATCTCTTCCCCTTTTCTCAAACAATAAATCTCATCCTGCGCCTTCTCAGGTTGATCGCACGCCCTTGGCCTGGCTCCCTATTGGCTTAGGTCTTCAGTCAAATCACCCCGGAGTTTCGTTCGTTCCTCTACTACTTCTTTCGAGTCCGAAATCCATCCATCTTCCATAGAGAATGCAGATCAAGCACCAGCCATACAACCGGATCTGCCGACAGTCCTAACTCAGCTCGTGGCCAAGGTTGACAACCTCCAAGATGAGGTCCAAGAAATGCAACGAAACCAAGTTCCTATTCCTCAAGAGCCCGAGGCCCTGTTCCCTCATGCTATGGGTTCACCCGAGCCCATCTAGGTCCCGAAAGAATATCAGCACGCTCCGTGTGCCCCTCCTGCTAATGGGACGCCGCCTGCCCAGCTTCCAATGCCAAACATTGCCTAGCCTATGGCTAACTTGCCTGTGGTTGCTGATCCAAAGGAGGAGGAGTTGAACAAAGTCAAAGAAGATCTTAATATGCTCACCAAAAAGTTTGACCAAGTCAGGATCTCTGGAAATTACATGGACTACACCCATATGTCTCCTTATCCTAAAGCAAGGTTACTCGAGAAGTTCAAGATGCCAAATATCGAGAAGTTTGGAGGGAGTGGTCCCCCGATTTTTCATCTACGTAGTTATCATCGTTCCATGACTCTACTAGGGGCTTCAGAAGAAGTGATGGCCCAATTGTTTCAGCAAACTTTGAAGGATAGTGCCCTCCGATGGTTTTTATCTATTGAGGAATCCAGAATCCGTAGCTGGGAGGATGTAGCCCAAGAAGTCATGTCGCAATACAAATACAACGAAGAGCTCGAGGTTACCCACCGTGATTTAGAGCTGCTCAAACAAAACTCTGGAGAATCAGTCAGTAACTTCATAGCCCGATGGAGGGAAAAAGCAGCTACCATGACTAATCGTCCATCTGAAGAAGAATAAGTCAACATAGTGAAGAAGAATTTCTTTCCCCATGTCCGAACGACCATGGGAGGACAGTACTACCCCCATTTTCGAGCTCTCAGAGAGGCAGGAGTATAAATCGAGGAAGATCTTGCCAAAACAGAAGTTAAAATCAAGAAGGTATCCGGACAGTTCACCCCCAGAAAATATGACAAGCCTGTCAGTGCCGCAGTCTCAACCATCAACAACATCTCTCAACCAACCACATCATGGGCACCAGAAAGCCGCCCTGCTCCCGTCCGAAGGGAATACACTGAGCTTTATGCTCCCCTCTCCAAAGTTTACCAAACCCTGTTAAGCCGAAACCTTATAAAGCCACTGGATCCACGTCCATTACCCAATCCACTTCCCAGAAATTTCAAGACCGATGCTCATTGCGCCTTCCACCAAGCATCTGGCCATACCACCGACCAATGCTTCCACCTTCGAAACATAATCCAAGATCTCATCGATCGGGGTACCATCGCCCCACCAGTCAATCCTAAGCCAAACACTACTCATAACCCACTCCCAAATCACACCAATGCCATCTTCTTGGAAGACAAACTGACTTTCGATCCATCAACTCAAATCACACCCCTATACCCTCCTAAACCTCTTCAAATTTTCCCATATTTCCTCCTACACCCTACTATCCCCGCTAATCAGACACTATCACTCCTTACCAGAGCATGCATCACTGTCCAGACCTGTTCTAAAAGTGAAAGTATGGAATTGTCAGAGGTATTGAACCAACTCCTAGAGTTCGGTCTGAAATTGCCCTCATAGATGATTATCAACTACCAGGGGTTCAGTACGTTGTTTTTGGAAGCACAGAAATGGGCTCGAGAATTAGATAGGTGGGTGGTACAAATCGATGAAGTCAGCTTAGATGATGTTGTCCAGATCATGACGGAAGCATTCAGGATAACCAATAACATTTGCAGTATCACCGAGTTATTTGATGCTTTGAAGATGCAAGGGCACCTGGTCCCTTCACCCTTACACATCCCCACAGAATGGGAAGACCTATGTGAAGAAGCCGTTGAAGTCATGGAATGCATTGACTTCACAAGGGAAAACAGAATTGTTTCCACCGGAGGGGGGGGGAAGAATTCGAAGATTCGAGCGAAGAACCAGTTTCAGAAAGAGCTGGCCCAATAGCTGACTTGTGTGGGATGATATCATTTGAAGAACTCCTTGGAGAAATAGATAAGGTGGCAGATCAACATGAGATTGACGAGGAAACTGGATTTAAGTTTTTCCCTTCTTCAGTAAATCACATGACCAGATCTGGGAGACATTACCAAATTCCAAACTCACTACCAGCAAATGACAAGGGGAAGGGAGTTGAAGACCTTACTATGCCATAAATGACCCTCGAGGAGAGAAAGATCCTCGATCAACTGAAGAAAACTCAAGCTAACATCACTCTATGGGGGATTTTCATGTCTTCCCAACTGCACAGAAATGCTTTAATCAAATTACTCGCTGGACCTATAGTTCCTCCTTCTACCACACCAGAAGAAGCGGTGAACCTGGTCGGATCCTTGACCTCTACCCGAATGCTGTCCTTTTTTGAAGAGGAAATCCCCAAAATTGGGCCAAATCACAATCATGCACTCAACATCTCCGTCGAAATTATGGGGAAGGTTATACCGCTTTCTCTCGTTGATAACGGATGTGCTTTGAATGTCTGCCCACTGAGAACCTTCAAATGTCTAGGCCTGAAAGAAAGCGACCTCGTTCCAACTTCCGCCGCTGTACGTGCCTACGATAATACCCGTCGTGAAGTTATGGGATCCGTAAAACTTGTAATAGGGGCTGGTCCTATAAACCGTGTCATCGAATTCCAAGTCATCGATATCCGGACCTGTTTCAACCTGTTGCTCCGACGACCCTGGCTCCACAGTATAAAGGGTGTCTCTTCCTCATTCCATCAAAAATTAAATTTCTTCACCGATGGGCGAGTTGTCACCATATTGGGTGACGACGGCAATGCCGAAGGTGCAAACACCAGCAGTCCAATTCTTGAGATACAGCATGGCTCAAATGATATGCTCCTATCAGGATTTTGAGTTGAGCCACCTCTACTCCCGGCAGGGGAAGGTTTCAAAGAAAGGGTTTGTCCAGAATATGACCCTCATGGCAATGTCAATGTGATTCAGATGTTCAGAAACATGGACTTCATGCCCGGACTGGGGCTAGGACAAAGGCAGCAGGGGATACTTGAGCCCATCGAACTGAAGAAAGCTTTCCCTCCTTGCGGCTTGGGATATCAACCATCAGAACTAGAGCTAAAAATGATTAGCCAGACTCGATCAAAAAGAGGATTAAACTGTATTCGAACTATCTCAGGTGATTCCTTAAATGGACGATTCATCAAAGAGGGCGAGGATTTCCCCTTTTGCGGTTTTCCAGAACCATGGTACGACCACATAGACAAGAAAATGAAGCCTGGATTGGAGATCTTTTTACAAGATAGCTACCTATGGGCCGAAAGTTCCCAACACTGCGTACAACCGCTTATCAAAGATACTGAAGAGACTGAAGAAACTGACTCCGAAGATTCCTTTAACCTGCAGACACTAGGGCTGGATCTCTGCATGGTTCATTCAGGCACTACATCACTGGACCCATCCCGTCTGATCAAAATTGCTGATACACCTCTCCTCAACTGGCATGATGCGCCAGTTCTACCTCTTGAAATCTCCCCCAACCCCAATGTTTACCCTATTTCTTTTATTGTTGTCCATCCTTGCTCAAATGTAATCGGGACCTCTTTTGACGAGGTTCTCAATGCTGTTTTTCCTATCAATGAAATAAATGAAGATTTTGAGTATCTTGCTGTGCCTTACATTAATTGCTTAGATTCTAATCAAGCTTTTGATGACGATGATTTTGCAAATGAACAATTCTTAACTGATATATATAAGGTTAATAATAAACAACATAACCGCATTCAAGTTAATGAAGAAGAGACGGTTGTTATTAATCTCGGTTCTATTAGCTAACTACGCGAGATTAGGATAGGGTCCACCCTTGACGAGAATGAGCGCGCACAACTCAAAGAATTTCTAAAGGAGTTCGTGGATGTCTTCGCATGGTCCTACGACGACATGCCCGGTATTGACCCCGAGATAGCTCAGCACGAGATCCCCACTCTCCCAGATGCCAAGCCAGTTAAATAAAAATTAAGAAAACTCCGCACCGAATGGTCGCTTAAGGTCAAAGAAGAGGTGATCAAACAGTTGAACGTGGGTTTCATTCGAGTAATCGAATATCCCACGTGGCTAGCCAACATTGTAACTGTACCAAAATCAGTAGCAAAGGTTCGAATGTGTGTGGATTACCGATATTTAAACAAAGCCTCTCTGAAGGATGATTATCCGCTACCCAACATCGACATGATCGTGGACAACACAGCCAGCCATGCTCTCAAGTCATTTGTCGACGGATTTACCGAATATAACCAAATCAAGATGCACCCTGACCATCAAGAGAAAGCCGCATTCATCACCCTATGGGGAACCTTTTTCTACATCGTTATGTCATTCGGTCTCAAGAATGCTGGGGCTCCCTACCAAAGGGCTGCCACAACCATCCTGCATGATTTGATTCACAAAGAGGTCGAGGTTTACGTGGATGATATGATAATCAAGTCCAAAACTAGAGAAGGTCATGTTACCTCTCTCCGAAAGTTCTTCGAATGACTGCGACAGTATTAGATGCGACTTAATCCACAGAAGTGCGTCTTCGGCGTTACAAAGGGAAAACTCTTAGGATTCATGGTCAGTAAGAAGGGGATAGAAGCAAATCCCGCCAAGATGAAGGCCATAATTGAGATGCCACCTCCTCGAACAGAGAAGTAAGTCTGAGGTTTTCTTGGGAAATTACAATATATCAGCCGGTTCATCAGCCAGCTAACCTCCATCTGCGAACCAATATTCAAGCTCCTCCGAAAGGATTCAACCAAGGTTTGGAATGAGGCCTGCCAAGAAGATTTTGATCGAATCAAACAATATCTGACCCAACCTCCAGTTCTCATGCCACCACAGCCTGGTCTCCCTTTGCTCTTAGACCTAACCACAACCGACACTACAGCCGGGGCTTTGCTAGCCCAGTAGCTTGAAGACTCTCACAAAGAAAGAGCCATCTCTGACTACCTCGCGGATTACCCTATAGAAGAAACAGATGTCTGGATCTCCTAATTCCTAGATGAAAATATCCTCTGCACCACTTAAGACTGCCTCCGATGGAAAATGTTCTTTGACGGTGCTGCCAACAAAAGGGGATATGGCATTAGGATATTTCTGGTCGCCCCAGACGACTCCCACACTCCTATCGCCATTAAATTGGATTTCCCTTGCACCAACAACATGACAAAATACGAGGCATGCACAGTAGGCCTCAAGGTCTCTCTCAAGAAGGGTAATCAATACCTTGATGTATACGGGGATTCTGCCCTTATCATCGGCCAAGTGCTCAGAAAGTGGAAAGTCAAGGAAGAAAAGCTCCAACCCTTTCATGCCCAATTAGAAGAGTTAGCCTCTTAATTTTGAGATATCACCTTCCATTACCTACCACGAGCAAAGAATAAGCTAGCATATCCTCTCGCTAATTTGGCTTCCATGGTCGACATGCCCGAGGGAATAACAATAACCCCCTTCCTAGTTCAAAAGCAAGACAAACCAACCCATTGCTACCACATTGAGCTTGCCACCTCAGAAGATCCTGAGCTAGTCAATTACTGGTACTATGATATTTGGTGCCTCCTCCGGTACGGTAGGTATCCAGAGGGTTCTAACAAGAACGACCGAGCTACCCTTCGAAGGCTGGCCGCTCAATACATCATCTATCATAAAGCACTACTCAAGAGGAATTTCGATGGAACTCATTTGCACTGTATCGTACAGGCTGACATTGAAAGGATAATGCAAAAAATCCACAGCGGGGAATGCGGGCCCCATATAAACGGTCAGATGCTTGCCATGAAGATCATCCGATAGGGCTACTACTGGACCACCATGGCCCAGGATTGCACCGCCTATGTTCGGAGATGCCCTAAATGCCAACAGTTCTCCAATCTTCAACACTTGCCTCTGCAGGAATTATACTACATGACTTCTCCCTGTCCGTTCTCCACGTGGGGCATCGACATCATAGGGAAGGTTACACCAAAAGCGTCAAACGGGCATGAGTTCATCCTGGTTGCCATCGATTACTTCACCAAAATGGGTCGAAGCTGAGTCATACGCAGTATTAAATGCCAAGAAGGTGGCCAAATTCATCAAGAAAAATATCATCTTCCGATATGGGGTCCCGCACGAGCTAGTGTCGGATAATTGTTTGCACCTCGAGGTGAAAGTCAGAGAAATAGTCAACGAGTACGGGATTCATAGACACAAATCGTCTCCCTACCGACCTCAGACCAATGGTGCAGTTGAAGCCGCCAATAAAAATCTCAAAACCATCATCAGCAAGATGACCGAAAGTTGTAGAGATTGGGCCGATCGGATCCCGTACGCCCTCTGGGGCTATCGAACCTCAATCCGAACCTCTACTGGGGCTACCCCTTACTCCCTGGTCTATGGCATGGAAGCATTCCTACCTGTGGAGATGGAAATACCCTCGCTATGCGTCATGATTGAAAGCAAGGTTAGTAAAGAAGACTGGTGCCAAGGCCGTATTGATGAGCTAACCCTCCTAGATGAACGGAGATTAAAAGCTATTTACCACATACAAGGGTATCATCGCCGAATAGCGCAATCGTTCAACAAGAAATTCAAGGACAGCAGTGTCCGGGAGGGGGATTTAGACCTCAAAGAGATAATCGAACCCATCTGGGATCCCAGAGGAAAATTCAAACCCAATTGGAGTGGCCCTTACATTGTGAAGAAGATCTTATCTGGCGGTGCCGCCATGCTCACCGACCTGGATGGGGAAGAGATGGATCGTCCAGTTAATCTGGACCATCTCAAGAAATTCTACCCCTAGTCCAAAAGCTCGGCGCGCTACGACTCTTCCCATCCCCCTTCTATTCTTAAAAAAAACTCTCTCCATTTCCCTCTACCCAGAACTACGTGGGCCTGATCCTCTGCAAAAAACTATTTTCAAACAGATAAGAACATTTTCAAAAACCCCAGAGGTACGTAGGCAGCTCATACTCCCCACATGAGCACGAACCCTTCTTTTTCACAAAAATATATTCCTTTCTTATCTCCGAGAACGACAGTTCATTCTAAACATCTACTTGAACAAATGGATTATGTATGCCTTAGCGATTGGTATAGATAATTCAAAATACAAAATTCATCAAAAGGCACAATTGGATGATCATAAACTTGTTTATTTCATTAATAAGAAGCTGCAGTACAGATTACATAAGAAAAAGGAATGGATAACTCCTTTCCCCCTACTACCCTAAAAACCAGATAAAATCCCCCACATCTGTTACATAAATAAACTCCCCAGGAGTCCTACCCATAGCTACCCGAAGAGCCTGCACCCTCATCATCTACATCCTGAGGATCCCAAGTTTCTCCTGCCTGAATGGAGTGCCTCAAACACTCCATGGATCGATGAGACTTGACCATCTTCGAAAAGACCACAACACCCCCTTCCATGGAGTCAAATAAAACAAACCACCTCTGACTGGTCTCTACTGCCAACATCTTGCTGACTACTTTCCTCCACAACCACTTCATATAATATTTGGGGACATGGCAAACCTTCCCAACAGACTAAGAGGGATGGTCGACAGACGCCAATTTTCCCACAGAGATCCAAGCAACAAACGCAGGCGCTCAGTCAAATCTTCTACTGAAAAGAAATTTGAGGTCCGAGAGGGCACGACAAGTGCCCAGCCAAATTGGCGCAAAAGTCGCCAAGGGAAATAAAAAGAGGTCTGCCTGAGACCAACCAGCCGCACATATGAATACTCTCCTAGCTCCAGAACAGGCTGCAACTGTCCCCACCAAGGCACTGACCAATACAACCCATGAGACCCATGCTCCACAAACCAATTCTCCCAATTCTCAACATACAGGCCAACACGAATGAAGTAGCACGAAAAGAAGTTGGGTACAACCGACAAAGGATTTCTGTAGGAGTTGACAAGCGAAATCTTTCAGACAACCACATGAACAGCATCACAGGGCTACCCCTTAAAAAGTCAGAACGACCTTCTCTCCAGGCATCCAGGACATTCAAAGTCTCCGCCAATATCACCGCCGCAGGATTGCGATGGTATGACATCCATGTGGTAATGGATGCAAGTTGTGGGTCCACTTGCACCTCCACAGTCACCAACAACAATTTTGAAACCAGGCCCAGAACAACGGCTCCAGCATAGCTAGCCTCACTTACTTCTCGCGAATGCACAGACTGCAACACCGCAGGGAGGGAAATCATTCCCCCGATAACCAATGACCTGGACGCCGAAGGAGAAATATGAAGAAGCCCGACCAATAAATCCCTAGGAGAACGGGACAATTTGGGTAAAGCCGCGGCAACACTGGGATTCACGCCCAGTATTGCAGAAAATTCCTCGTAGGTAGGACAAACTTCTTCCAACCCAAAGCGGAATACATGGTCTTCGGGATACCAAAATTATACTGCCGCCACCAGCATATTCCACTCAAAAGGTTGATTACGCCATAAGGAGACTCGACGCATGTTGAAAGCATCATAGTCGACATTATAAGAGCACATAGCTTCCAAGGCTTCGAGGTAATTGACAAACTCAATGCTACCAGGGAGAGACATCTCGCAAGACTAAAAGATGATGGGTGGGTATGTAAGAATGCAAAAGGTGTGAGGAAAACACTCAACCCTTCTCCCTTTTTATACTTAAAAATCCTCACAAGGGACATAATCCCTGCAGAATTCGAAAGGAATCCTTCCCCACAAGGTACTAAAGGCTGAAGGGGTACCATTCAAAGCTTTCAATTGATGGGACTGGACTGAACTGCCGATAGGCAGGCCAGGGTGCTTGCCGATCGGCAACCCCCCATTTTTGGAAATTTCCTCCTTTCCTTCTTTGTCAAATCAGAAAACTCCATAAAAATAAATTGATATTCTCAAAAGAATTTTGAGAATCCTGTTCCCTCCTTATGGGATTCCCCATTTTAAATAAAAAAACTTTCCTTTGAAAAATTCCAAGAATACTCCTATTTTACGGTCTCAGTAGCAAATTAAAAGGCACATGTGCATGCATTCATTCATCATTAAAATAAAAGATAGCCAAAAAACTACATTGCATTGCATATATATGTGTTTTCTGTGTTACATCATTTTGCAGGAAATAAAGAAAAAGCCAAAAATAACGGGACTCAGCCCGAACTCACACTCTGTCTCTCTCTCTCTCCCTCAATAGCTTCCACCCCTGCAACGCGCTCTCTTTCCCCTTACGGCGAGACGATGCACCCCCACTACCCGAGCCAGAGTCTTCTCTGGACGAGGCCGATGGCACCAAGCAAGAAGGAACAGGGACAGCATCCCGAATGTGAGTGGTCGCCGATGATATCCAATCCCTAATGTCCCTCAGGCAAGTCGTCGACACCCGGATTTTTTGCAAGAAAAATGACAGAATCAGTATCAAGCAAAAGAAATCAAAAAAGAGAGGAAAAGGATCGAAAGGTTTACCGCAGGACGAAGGACGTCCTCTGTCAAGACCAGCTCCTCTGGATCTATCGCAAGAGGACAGTTCAACATCGACACTATCCCTCCATCAGCCCGCCGGATGTTGTACGAAGGAGTGTGCAGTCGAACAAAAGAGACCTCTGAGGTCACCATCGCCGCAGGTGCTGACGGACCACCACCACTGTGGGAAGACCCCACCGCCCGACTCGAACCAGAAGGAGGGAAAGACAAAGCATCATGTATACTGGGTGCCATCAACCAGCCCGTCACAAAGTCCATATAATCATACGGCGCGATCGTATCAGTATACAACGCATAGGACTCACCAATCATCGCCGCGATCCTTTCATCCTCCAATAACTGTCGCTCCCACCTCATAGAAGTAGGAGGCTGAACGGGAGGCACCACCACCTCCTCCTCAGCAATCTGACGGATCACCCTCTCCCCGAGGTACCAGGGATGGACGAACTCATGCGCCAACAAACACCTCATCTGTGCATTCACCCCAGTCAGCCCCGTGTCCTGAATAGTTGTCCCCCAAGGATAAAAGGTCACCTGAAAATCCCCAAGCAGGCATAAGTCAATATAAAATCAGAAGGTGCAAAAACTAAGACTAAAATGGAAAGAGTGTTACCCTACCACTGGTCAGGTCATTCAACACCTGACGCACCGCCTCCAGGGAGAGAGATCCCTTCGACTGCCGGTTAGCCTTACGCCATCGGTACAGTCGGCAGAAGTCCCCAATAGTGTCATCCTTCAGAGCAATCAGCGGGGTGTTGCACCCAATCACCACATAAAACCACGTCTGAATTCACAAGCAAAAGGTGACGCATAAAGAAAATGCGAATGCATGAAAAGAAAATGCGAATGCATGAAAGGAAAATGCGAATGCATGAAAGGAAAATGCACGAAGTAAAGGATACCTCCAGGAGATATGTGGCTCTAGTAAAAGTCTGTCGGTAGCACCGACTGAATGCATCCAGAGAAGAGTAAAGGGTCACCAAGGTCAGACTCCCCCAATCATAGAAAGGGATGTTTGAAAACATCCTCAAGTACGACAGAAAACACAAATGGACGACGTCGCCGCTCGACGCCACCATGAAACCTCCCAGCACCAACAAGATTAACAACCGGGCCATTTGCCTCACTTACAGCTCATCCTCCACATCAACCACCCTGCTCAGCAAAACATCCTTCAGCAAGGCAGCCGGATAGAATCCCCAAAGACTACCCTCCTCACATCACCGAGTGCCGCATACACCGCCTCCGGCCTCACCCGCAAAGAACGATCCACCTCTATCTGGATCCCCATCACAATCTAGCCCCAGAAGTTGCTGCACATCTATGAGAGTCCTCGTCATCTCCTCAAAGCCAAAATGAAAAGTGTGGATAGTGTCCCACCATCTCTCCCCCAAGGCACACAAAACTGCTATCGAACGAGGCGTCTCATCCAGCGCAGCCGCCAACCTCCCAAAACCCGCTGAAGATACCATCCAGCGCACCATGGGTGGAAGATGCTCCCAAACATCCCTAAGTTCCGTCGTTCCGCGGGCACGCATGTTCTTCAAGGAAATATCCGACTGGAAAAAGGAAAAATTCAGTCAAAGGTCAAGAAAAAGGGAAAAATCACCCAAAAAGGAAAGAATGTCAAAGGTCAGGTTACTTACATAACCACCGGGAATCACTCTCGAAGAACGATGACGCGATGGCTCCCGCAGCAAGGTCCGCTCATCCGCAACCGGCTCGAATGCATCAAAGGCATTCTTATTTCCCAAAGCAAGGGGCACCCTGTCCCTCCAATCCGCGTTCGCCCAGTCATTAAAGGTCAACCACTCCCGGTGGACAGCGGTGCTCACAAAAGAGGCCATTTCTTGAAGATCAGAACGTTAGAAAAATTTGCAGAGAGAAATCACAGAAAGAGAGAAGGTAAGAGGCTGTGAAAAATGAAGGGGATTCTCCCCCTTAATATAGGAGGCCAAACGCCATGACGATCGGCACTTACCCCTGCCATACCGATCGGCACTGTCTCCTCACCTTCCTGAGGTAGCCCAAAAGTCCGTGTCACTGCCGAATGGCACCTCTCAGTCTATGACGACCGGCACCCCCCTTAAAATTTCGTGTAAAAAATTCCCAGAAAATACCAGGAAGCCTAAAAAAATCCCCGAAAAATTCCTAAAAATCCCAGGAGGGATTTAGAACGTTTTTCATCAAGAAAATTTTGTACTCCTTTAGGCGACACATCGTTTTCCCCAACGGAGCCCTCAAAATCCAAAGTGAATGACCTCTCGGGCAAGGCGCCCAGACCACCTAATCACCTCCTCATTAGACTTTACAAAAGGCCTCCCTGGACATCGGCTACCCGGTGCGATACATTATCACATGGTATTTTTCCAAGAAGAAAATAGAAGAACCACTCGCCCCAAGCGATCTCTCCCAAAGGGCAATCCAAATTTTCCCCAGATCATTCATCGTTCCCCAGCGGAACCTCAAATACAATTCTTATCCTCCAAACGGAACCCCTCTTCCCCAGCGAAATCCTCAAAAGCTAAGTGAAAAATCTTCCCGGCAAGGCTCCGGAAAATCCCTAAGGATCACATGATCCCTCCCCCAGAGGAATTCTCTCACAGCACCCAAAATAGGTTGTTCCCCCTTGCGAGGTCTCCTATAAAGCTTCCCCCATCTATCAGCTCCCCATCTCAAATCACAAAGCACTTTCTCCAGCAGAATCAAAATACAATCTTTATCCACTCTTGGGTCAGAATTGACCCCTATCTTGGATCCTCACCTTAGTTAGGTCAGAATTGACCTCGGTCGAACCACTCTTGGGTCATAATTGACCCCGATCTTGGATCGTCACCTTAGCTAGGTCAGAATTGACCTTATTCCTCGGTCGTCACCACTCTTGGGTTAGAATTGACCCCGATCTTGGATCGTCACCTTAGTTAGGTCAGACTTGACCTTGGTCCTCGGTCGTCACCACTCTTGGGTCAGAATTGGCCCCGGTCTTAGATCGTCACCTTAGTTAGGTTAGAATTGACCTCGGTCCTCGGTCGTCACCACTCTTGGGTCAGAATTGACCCCGGTCTTGGATCGTCACCTTAGCTAGGTCAGAATTGACCTCGGTCCTCGATCCTCACCACCTTGGGTCAGAATTGGCCCCGGTCTTGGATTGTCACCTTAATTAGGTTATAATTAACCTCGATCCTCGGTCGTCACCACTCTTGGGTCAGAATTGGACCCGGTCTTCGATCATCACCTTAGTTAGGTCAGAATTAACCTCGGTCCTTGGTTATCACCACTCTTGGGTCAGAATTTTCCTCAGCCCTCGGTCGTCACCACTCTTGGGTCAGAATTGACCCCGGTATTGGATCGTCACCTTAGTTAGGTCAGAATTGACCTCGATCCTCGATCATCACCACTCTTGGATCAGAATTGACCCCAGTCTTGGATTGTCACCTTAGTTAGGTCAGAATTGACCTCGGTCCTCAATCGTCACTACTCTTGGGTCAGAATTGACCTCGATCTTGGATCGCACCTTAGTTAGGTCAGAATTGACCTCGGTCCTCGGTCGTTACCACTCTTGGGTCAGAATTGACCCCGATCTTGGATCGTCACCTAAATAAGGTCAGAATCAACCTCGGTCCTCGGTCATCACCACTCTTAGGTCAGAACTGACCCCGACCCTCTGAATTGGTCATCCTCATTTCCTTAGGTTCTCAGAACCAACCTCGTTCCCCTGAATTGGTCACCCTTGCTTCCTTAAGCCCAAATATTTGGCTTTGATCCACATAATTGATCATCCCCAGAATACTTCTTAGGTCCTTGAAATCGACCTCGACCCTCTGAATCGGTCATACTCCCTCAAAGGAATCATGCGGTGTCTAATCGACGGCTATCATTTGTTCCAAACTCACCCGTCGAGGGGCTCATTAGACACCTCACTCTTTTACCCCTAACTCTCCTTAGGTCCCTAGTGCCTCCACCCATCATCGCGAACCCAAGTCACATCCCGAGTACTGACCTGGAAGCCATCGAGCACCCCCCGACTCAGTTTGACCCAAAAGTCAAACTCCTCATCTCGATCGAGACTCAATGAATCTTCAAAGGTCACTGAATACCCTTTCCAACGGTCTGCCCTGTGCATGATTCTGACATTCCATGCGGACGAACGATCCATTTGCGTCCGAAATCTGACCCAGAGGCCACCGGGCGCTCCCGGGCTCTGTTGACCCAAATCAACCCTTCAGCTCGACTGAGGCTGAATTAATCTTCGAAGGGCATTGAATATCCTTTCCAACGGTCCATCCCGTGCTCAATTCCTACTTTCCATACGGATGAACGATCCGTTTGACTCCGGGAAGCCACCGAGCACTTCCCGGGCCCGGTTGACCAAAGTCAACTCTCCAAACCGGGTCAAACTCTTTGGAATGTCAAATTACATATCACAACATTTCCAACGGTATGCCTTGTGCACGATTAGGACCTACCATGCGGATGAACGATCCGTTTGCGTCCGCACGATTCCCCGTCCAATGGACTGAAAAACGCTTCCGAGCCACATTTGACCCAAAGTCAACTCCCTAACTCGGGAGCGGTCCAAAGGACTTTCGAAGGTATCTGAATTACCTTTCCAAAGGTATGCCCCGTGCACAATTCTAACCAACAGTTTTCCCTCGGCGGCCAATTTTCCGAAAAAGCCTGAAACAAACTGCCAAACGGTAGGTCCCAGAACCTGCCTATCGGCACCTTCCTGCAGGCAGGAAGGAAGGGATCTAAGATGATCGACAGTCCCCTGGGGCTATAAAAGGAGGCCTTGGCCTCATTTACAAGGGGGAGCCCAGATCTGATAGAAATCTCTCTGAACGAATCCCAGAAACATCTCTCGAAGGCAACGTGATTTAAACTTCCAAATCCCCTTTTTACTTCCACTTTCCATCATCCTTTTCATCAAAATTGGTGAATTAACCACTCTCCATCATCATCTAAGTGCAAGGGCTGCTCTCCAACATCCAAGATCAAGCTCAAGATCTTCGAGAAGGTCCAACTTTCTCAACTTTCTCTTGAATTCTCTTGAATTCTCAATAACTTGTTTTTTTATTACTTAGCACTTTTATCATCTCATCTCACACATCCTAATATACTTTTTACTTAGTATTATTTCACATCTCTTATTTTCATATAAATAAAAACCCCAAAAATAAGAAAAAGAGGGTTTGCTCATAAATTCCAAATAGGATTCTCACACTTTTTCCACACTTTGCTCACAACTAAAACACTTTTTCTACACACACACTTACAAATAAGAGATTTCTTCATTTTGGATTTATGGGTTAAACCCCACCCCTCACTTTACATGCGAACTACGTGGACTTTGATGCCTTTATACGCTACGTAGGCGTCTCGGGGTAAAACCCGAGACTCGAGTCCTTTCTCTCACTTTTTCTCTCATTTTCTATTTTCTCTAAATCCATTTTTCTTACATTATTAGTCTTAGTGACGTATTACTTAATGTGCGTTATCGCTCCCTTATAACGATCAATGTAGGGGTAGCTGCGTAAATCTTATTTTTCTAATATTACTTTTATATCTTCCTACGGATGACTCGCTTTATCTTTTCCATGATACAAGTCAAAGATTCCTACCTCCATTCTATATATATATACACATGCACACATCTCACGGGGGGAAACATAAAGGAAAATAACAAATATCCATGAGAGACCGAAAGGGAGGAATGGGTGCCTAACACCTTCCCATTTCGTGACTAAGCCTACGAACCCTTTCCGAATCATTTTGGTTTTGCACGCACCAGTATGTCTTTGGAAGCCATCCTTCAGGGTTGGATTCCTCTTTTTCTTTTGTTTATTTTGAGTAAAATAGACTGGCGACTCTGAATCTCTTTACATTTTTCACACCTCACAAAATCGACGCCGACCGAAGCGCTCTCCCGAGAGGGGACGCGCGGGACTCGAAGGATCCTTCCTCCCTCCACGACGGGGATTCGGGGGATGGCCACATTGTCCGCTTAGTCTTCCCATTATTCCGCGGATGATAGATCATACCCAATCACAACTCGGTACCCATGACTCGTGAAAATTCTTCCAAAATCGGGAGACAAAATCTCATCCTAATTGGACACAATATTAAAAGGTACCCTATGTAACCTCACTATCTCGGTTATATTAAGATCAAAGCATATTGTCTTGTAGTATGATCCACCCCAACTGGCATAACGTGATCTTCTTCAATCAACTGATCCACTATCACCCATATAGGATCGTAATCATATTCGTGATAAAATCCTTACGAATTTATCCCAATACTACTTAGAAATCCCTAACGATTGGAGAAATCTCTACTGGTTTTGAATGGTCCACTCTAATTCTAACATACAGGTGGCCTGCTACAAGAGGAATCTAGCCAAACATCTCTTTATTTAAATCCTACTACCATAGTCATTTATAGCCTGATACATTTGTTATTCTACCGACTATAACTCTAATCGTCATAAATGACCGGACATTCAAGTCCCGATATCTAAACCTCTATATTTATTTTCCTTATCCCATATATCCAAAATGGGGAACAATATCAGATTCGATTACCTAGGGCGCCCATACACCCTATATTTCTCTCATTGTTTCTTAAATAACATATACTCTTCTTGAGTCAATTTTTTTTGCTGACTTGGCATACTGATATGGTAGGAGTGTACTCAATCACCCCACTAGTCATAACTTGATCACTCTATTAGTGGCATCATTGTTTTATTCATAATTTTACTAGGACTAGGCAACTCTTAAGTCATAGGAGAATTATCAACTCTAAAATTATGTTTGTATAAATAAAATGACTAAGGTAAGAACTTATGCACTATCGAGCAAACTTCTCTCCCACTCCCGACGTTCTCTAGTTTCATGCGTGGGATGTATCGCAAAGTGAAATCCCAGCAAGGAACCCCCCCGATACACCACTACTTAACACAATCTGTTGTCGAGATCAGTAATGGTCCTCAATTCATAATCTTTACCTTCCCATAATTTTAGTATGTTGACATAAAAGTATAATAGTCCATGCTTATATATCCCTAAAAATAACATAAAACATGTTTCTCTCACTATCCCAAATTCTCGGCGCTATATATAGTGAACTATTTCGCATTGTTAGACAAAAAAATAATATATCCCGAGTCACATTAGTAAAATAAACTTCTACTCACACATATAACTAGACATCATTTTCACTAAGGTCTATGATATCATGAAATATAGTCCCAACCCTATTTCAGTTGGCGCTGCACAAAATTTATTTTACTCTCCCCGGAGTATACAACACGATAGTCTTATCACTCAATCTACTATCTTTTAAACATTTGTTATCTTTGTAACAACCCGAGGTCTTGGAGACAATGATTTATTTATTTTGGGAGAAATAAATATTATTTTAATTGGAGATTAATTAAATTGGCATTTGAGGTCAAAATTTGAAGTTGTTAGAAAGTGTGTCAAATGGAGATTTTGAGGGTGTAGTTGTATTCGGAAGGGTTGAGAAACTCAAAATGACTGTACTTGGGGTCTATTTAGGTTCCGAAATATTTTTAGGACCGTTTGACTCGAATTAAAGTCACCGAGTCATTTCAAGTGTGTATTATCATTTAAAGATGTGTATCTTGGGAGTTAGGGCTTAAAAAGCCTACGGGAGATTTATTTCTCCAAAGAGAGAGAGAGAAATAGAAAGAGAGAAAGAAAGAAAAAGAGAAAGAAGGAGAAAAAAGAGAGAAAGAGGATTTTCCGGCATCCACGTGATCTCAAGGCAGATTCAGACCCTACGAACCCGAGGCAAGTGATTAAACTTGCTAAAAAATTATTGTGTACCATTTACTGCATGATTTGTGGATTAAATCTTTGGGTTTTAGGTTTAGTTTATCAAAACCTAACTTTTGGGTATAATCTTAGATTTAATATGTAGATCTTGGATTTGATGATAGAAATCAGTTTATATGTATTCTAGGATGAATATTGATGATATATATATGATTGGGTTGAAGAGAAATGAAGAGAAAATGATTAAAACAAATTTTAGGATTTTGGCTTACTTAAAAAGTACCCATTTTCGAGAGTTCTGAAGGGCCGAATCGATTCGGCCTCCTATCGAATCGATTCGGAAATATGCAGGTGCCCAGGTCTGAGTGACCGAATCGATTCGGACCCCTGCCGAATCGATTCGGCCTGAGATAGAGTCCCAGGTCTGATCACTCGAATCGATTCGCCTTCCTGGCCGAATCGATTTGCTGGGCCGAATCGATTCGGAATTGGCCTGAATAGATTCGAAAACAGAGCTTTTCGACGGATGTTTTTCTAAGGAGAATTTCATTCCGTTTTGTTCGAGGTTATCGATTGGGAAACTCTATAGGATATATTTGGAGTATGTTTTGGAGACTTTTAGCGAGTTTCCCTTATAGGAAATTTTGGAGTCATATTGACTAAATTTGAGGAATACCGATTAGAGATGATGGTATTTTCTAAGTGGGGAAGCCCACCTTGATTGGAGACTCTATTGGGAGATAATTATAAATTCTTATAGAAGAATGATAACAAGTTTAGTGATATTGGATTTTAGAATCCAATCCCAAATGGTATAACTTTAAAAGGTTCATAAAATGAATTGAACCCTATTATGGGTGGACAATTACAAATGCTACTTGATGTGCATATGAATATAAAAATATCCTTATTGATGTTTAATTTGGGAGATGTCTCACACAATGAGAAATGCTAATTAAAGAGCATTAGGATAAAAGGATATCATTAACATGAATAGAATTTAGAAACAAATCATTATTAGAAGCCACTTGTGACCTTCAAGCGAGAAATAATATAATGTATACTAAGTGGGGAAGATGTGTGAGAATTGACGATTAGTATATCTTGAGGGAAATATACTAAACAATGATGTTAATCAAATTGCGCCTATGGGCGTATAATAAATATGAAACAATGTGGCAGGTATACCTTATATGATGGTATATCTTTATATGATGTGATGATGTATGTATACCTTATATGATGGTGTGTGTATATATATATATATATATATATATAGTTAAGCATACCCCCTCCTTGCTATCATTGGGAAGTTGCGTGCGTTGAGGGTGAGCATCCTCGCTCAAAGAGTAGGGTGTGGATATTCCCCAGGTCATAGTTGTCCATTGTGATTATTATGCGATATATATATGCATTCTTTTGGGGGTGAGAAGTCGGGGGTATGTGACATTCTCACTTTCCGGTTAGGAGCTATGACTGCTTCCCGGGACGTTGTGTGCGTGAGTTGATCATGAGTTGGGTGCCGTTGAACCCCACCAGGTGGCCCCAGTTTGCTGCGTGTATGGGCTACTGGAAGATGATAGCATGTGAGCCTGCGTCCTCGAGTTATAGCTCAGTTGGATGGTTATTGTTTATTGTGCTTGTACTTGGGTGTCGAGGGCATAATGGACCTCAACGACTAAAATTGTCAGGATTAGTGTATTGGGGGGGTTCCTTGTTTGGATTTCACCTCGACGAGACGTTCCACGTAAGAACCACAGTGTAATGTTGGAAATTAAGCAGAAGTTAGTCCTTAATGCTCATATTTATATACATATATCACCTATCCCGACAATCGACAGTGCCATGAGTAGTGTAACGGGGGGGGGGGGGGGGGGGGTTCCTTGTTTGGATTTCACTTCTGCGAGACCTCCCACACATGAAACGCCGTGTACTGTTGAGAATTAAGAATCTTAATTAATTAAAAATTGAGAAATAATAAATTGGGTTACATGAATCATGCATTGAGGGAATAATGAACCTCGAGGATCGATACGGTTAGGAGTAGTATAACGGGGGGGGGGGGGGGGGTCCTTGTTTGGATTTTGCTTCGACGAGACGTCCCACGCACGAAACGCAGTGCCATGTTGAGAATCGGGAGGAGTTTATTCCTTAAGTCTTGATGCTAATAACTCATATATAATTATATATATTATATTCATGCCAAATGAGGGCATAACTAGAATATATGAAATTCTAGTAAGAGAATGTTGATGTATTGTGATCATGTTAAATTGTGGATGGCTATGCAACTTTATATGTTTAACAAATGAACAAATATAAAGAGAACAATAAACATTTAAAATAAAGTAATGTTGTAGATAGAACTTAGATAAGGGTAGATTGCGAGATAAGTCAGATAATCTTAATCGAATATTTTCTTTGGGATTTAGTTAGATTTATTTGCCTAATTAGAATTGGGCATACATTTGGAGATCACGTGCATACGTTTAGTGCGCGCTCTAGTTGAGGGGTGAGTGGGAATATTATGGAGATTTCGATTCCACCTTAATTATGTAATAATGCATTTATAATTATTATGCATTTTAATGCACTTGCTATAAAATGTTTTTCAACTCGGGCTCTGACCCGTTTATATTTTTCCCTCCATATATATATTGTATTACTTTAGGTGTTCCTCCGCAAGGACGCCATTGATGTTCATCCATCCAGTGGTTTTCGTGGAGCTGTGGCAGTAGCGGACTGTTGTGGAACTTTGTCTTAGTCGATTCCTATCTATTGTATATCTAGATTAGGATTCAGTTTGTATATTGAGTTTGTACTCAAGTGTTGTAGATTAACACTATTACATTTCTTTCCTTAGATTATTTGTATTGTCTGTGACCCGATAGCATATTCGGGTATTTTATTTGTACATTGTATGGTATCCTTTTATATTATTGGAGTTTTCTCTTATCACTCATCATAGTTAGATGTGTAATGTTGGGTATGTTTGCATTATTGGTTTTGTTGTTGTTGTTGTTAAATAAAAAGTTTTAAATTTTTGACAATCCATTTTAATGATTTCGGGTAGTTATCCTTATATTATTTAGTATTGTCAGTTGATGTTGAGACTCTGCTATTTGAGATACCTGATTTAATGTAGTATAGGGCTGGCCACACGTTATTATTTTGAGTGGGTTATCACAGATGGTATCAGAGCATCAGGTTCTAGTGTCTTTAGGATCTGTGCGGGTTACTACGATCTTCCGTAAGCGTTCTTCATGTAGAGCCTTATTATTAGGACGATTGCATTCATACGTCCATAATTCTTCTGCAATATGAAAATATTTGAAAGGCGTTCTGATGCAATTATTCTTGTTTCATATGCCACCGAAGGGAGGTCATTTAGTCAGGGCAAATAAAGGGGCTGAAAAAGTACAACCCCAAATGCCTCAAGGGAACATGACTACAGATGATGTTGCCAATATTGTGGCATAAGCAGTAAATGCTGCCAGTTCCACGATGGCGCAACAATCTACCGTTCAAGCAGCCCAACCCCATTTAGGATTGTCTTTATGGGAGAGAGTGAAGGAATATTTTAGTAAGAGGCATCCTCTAGAGTTTGCAGGGGGAGGTGATGTAATGGTTGGAATTCAATGGAAGAATAGTATACAGAGGCACCTCCGTATGGTTGAGTGTATTGAGGTGCATAAGCAATTTTTATCCACCTTTAAGTTATCGGGTGCAGCTCTTTAATGGTGGGAGTCTATCACCACATCTGAACAGAGAGATACTTTGCCTATAATAAAATTTTGGGAGCTTTTTGATCGAAGGTATTTTCCTTCCCCGACTCAGAATATGAAGATTTTTCAAGGTAATAGAACGGTGGCAGAATATGAGGAAGATTTTTCTAGATGGGAGAAATTAGTACCTGATGAGGTAAATATAGAAGAGAAACGTATATCGAAGTTTGTTCGAGGTTTAGATTGGAGAATCCAGCAACATTTGTTAGAGAGTCCTAAGTTAGTTACTTTCATCGAGGTAGTAAATGCAGCACTATTAAAGTGTCATGAGTATCGTCTTCGTTCGCAAGAGGGTAAGAACTTTGGAGATTCGAGTTCATCAAGTAAGTTTGGCGATGAGAGTGCCAGTAATGCGAGTGGGCAAAAAGGATTTGTGGGTAAGTGTTTCTTTTGTAAAGAAATAGGTCATAAAAAGAGAGATTGTCCTAAAAGAGTTAAAGGACCAAGTTTTGATGAAGTTTTGGAAGTGCAACCCCTACAACAGATTCGGTGTCATTTTAGACCGGGGGACTTTGTTTGGATCCCATTGATGAGGATGGGCAATCGGACTAGAGATGGATGATGTAAGTTATTTTCCTTTATGAATAGGAATATTAAAATATGAAGTTTCGGTAATATCGTATGGGAGATATTTGTGAATGGATAGTGCTATAACCCTATTATGTATGTATTGACCCATAAAGGGGAATTTTGAGCAATTTAGGCTCTTATATTAATTATTTTTCGATAGAATGGATGTAACACCCCGCCCGTCCGGGGAGAGCGAGCGGAGCGCCGCTATCGATAAACTAAATCAATTCCACAAATCACAAGTATAGAGCATCTAATTCCCACAACAAAAAGAGAAACCACTAATCTCAAATCTCTTCAAATAAATACCAAGTCTCTCGAATAATTACAACAATATAACTATCTCAAAAATAAAATAAATCTCCAAATGATCTATACATCAAAATAAATACAAGTCTTCTTATCTCTTGTATAATCTTCCCAAAATAATCCAAGCTAAAATCCATCTTCGATAAATTCCAAAGCGCCCAAAAATCCGCACTAACCTGTCACTAAAAGAAAATATGGGGAAGTACACAATACGACAGGAAAGATGCTCAACAAATATTAGCGGTGAATAAAACGTAACAATACGAATACGAATATTCAAATCAAATGTGAAACTCAGAAGCAATTATATCAATATAATTTCTCAACAACACATTAACCGGGTCACCAAGCCTCACCACCGTACCGCACCTATGCATTTTTCTAGCATATCTGGAAAAATGAATATTGGCAGGTGCCCAACCTCTGTGCCATATTAAAATCTTCATGACAACATGCTCAACACAATAATAATACCGCGTGAATCATAATTAGATTCCAACAAAAATCTCCAGATTCCAATGAATTTAGCAATTCAAATATGAGTCAATAATCATAAGAAAACAACGAGAATAATACTCGCGAGATTAAGGAGCATATTGTGTAAAACCCCATACCTCAAAATCATCACATAATTCAGCCTCAAAATCTAATCACACCATCACGTTCCTCTCACTAAAATAATCCAATCAAGTTCTAGCCCAAACTCGAGAAAACACCAAATAAGCCTTCTAATCTAAGGTTGAAATCTTGAATAAGTTTGGGACTATGGTTTGTATATGAAAGGGAGTAATTTTGGAGAGGTCTTCTTGTTGAAAAGTTTGAGAAAAAGTGATTTAAAAAGCCAAGCCACGAATTTGTCGCTATATAAAGAATTAAGAGTTTGATTTAGAAAAGAGTTCTAATCAGATACAAACACTAAAAATTTTATTCCGGATGATCGGACCATTGGAATCGCTTGAAATTTTACTATGTTGTAGCGAACGGCGAGACAGGACTGCTAACAAAAATTCAGCTTGATCGGACGGTCGGATTTATAAAAATATTATTTTTACAAGAAAGTTTTATGTTCCGAGGACTCTTAGAGAGTTTTATGTTTTGAGGACTCTTCTAAATAATAAAAATTCAATTAAAACTCCATTTTAATTCCGATTTCGAAATCGTTTGAAATTCTCGCCTTTAAAAATAATAACCAACATATTTAAGCAATACAAATAATTTTATCTCAAAATTTATTTTTCCTCTTTATTTCGAAAATACCCCAAAATTACGCGGGTTGTTACACTTCCCCACTAACAATGGAATTTCGCCCTCGAAATTCGCCGAATACCTAACTCTCAAAAATCAGGCCAACAATCTTCAAAAATAATATCGTCACCAAAAAATAATTTTCTCACATCTAATCTAGATGCCTAACGCAAAACGATTCTCTAAAAATTTCTATCTCCAAATTCGCGTCACAAAAACGCAACAGACCCAAAACCCAAGACTCAAGGGTGGTCGTATACCTAAGCTCTGATACCATTCTGTAACACTCCGCCCGTCCGGGGAGAGTGAGCGGAGCGCCGCTATCGATAAACTAAATCAATTCCACAATTCACAAGTATAGAGCATCTAATTCCCACAACAAAAAGAGAAACCACTAATCTCAAATCTCTTCAAATAAATACCAAGTCTCTCGAATAATTACAACAATATAACTATCTCAAAAATAAAATAAATCTCCAAACGCTCTATACATCAAAATAAATACAAGTCTTCTCTTGTATAATCTTCCCAAAATAATCCAAGCTAAAATCCATCTTCGATAAATTCCAAAGCGCCCAAAAATCCGCGCTAACCTTCCACTAAAAGAAAATATGGGGAAGTACACAATACGACAGGAAAGATGCTCAACAAATATTCGCGGTAAATAAAACGTAACAATATGAATACGAATATTCAAATCAAATGCGAAACTCATAAGCAATTATATCAATATAATTTCTCAACAACACATTAACCGGGTCACCAAGCCTCACCACCGTACCGCACCTATGCATTTTTCTAGCATATCCGGAAAAAGGAATATTGGCAGGTGCCCAACCTCCGTGCCATATTAAAATCTTCATGACAACATGCTCAACACAATAATAATACCGCGTGAATCATAATTAGATTCCAACAAAAATCTCCATATTCCAATGAATTTAGCAATTCAAATATGAGTCAATAATCACAAGAAAACAACGAGAATAATACTCGCGAGATTAAGGAGCATATTGTGTAAAACCCCATACCTCAAAATCATCACATAATTCAGCCTCAAAATCTAATCACACCATCATGTTCCTCTCGCTAAAATAATCCAATCAAGTTCTAGCCCAAACTCGAGAAAACACCAAATAAGCCTTCTAATCTAAGGTTAAAATGTTGAATAAGTTTGGGGCTATGGTTTGTATATGAAAGGGAGTAATTTTGGAGAGGTCTTCTTGTTGAAAGTTTGAGAAAAAGTGATTTGAAAAGCCAAGCCACGAATTTGTTGATATATAAAGGATTAAGAGTTTTATTTAGAAAAGAGTTTTAATCAGATACAAACACTAAAATTTTTATTCCGGATGATCGGACCATTGGAATCGCTTCAATTTTACTATGTTGTAGCGAACGGCGAGACAGGAGTGCTGACAAAAATTCAGCTTGATCGGACGGTCGGATTTATAAAAATATTATTTTTACAAGAAAGTTTTATGTACCGAGGACTCTTAGAGAGTTTTATGTTTTGAGGACTCTTCTAAATAATAAAAATTCAATTAAAACTCCATTTTAATTACGATTTCGAAATCATTTGAAATTCTCACCTTTAAAAATAATAACCAACATATTTGAGCAATACAAATAATTTTATCTCAAAATTTATTTTTCCTCTTTATTTCGAAAATACCCCAAAATTACGCGGGTTGTTACAATGGATAATTTTGTGATATGCTCAAAGAGAGCTATAAACCTTGTGGTAAATGTAAGAATGGTAATGATGTGATAAGTAGTAATGATAAAGCTACTTCTTTTTATATAGTCATGTTAGACTTATATAATTGTTGTATTCCAGTTATGGATGAGCCTTATAAATGGCAATATATCGAAATGATGTAAGATGTGGTTTCTGATAAGAGTTTAAAGATTGTGGATTGATGGGACGCAGGAAAATTTTAGCTCATAATTATGCTAATTTTTGTGAGCTACATATTGTTATATGTATGATGATTTAAAAGACCATGTGTGGGACATAAGGCATTTTATATAAATATTGTATGACATAAATCGTTTTCTAAAATAAATTATTTTCCAAATAAAATTTTCTAGGCATTAGGCCATATAAAAATGATTTTTTGCCAAAATATTTTTAAACTTTAGTCCGGATTTAACAAACTCTCAATCCCCGACGTCGCCTCATAGTAGTGTATTGGGAGGGTTCCTTGTTTGGATTTCGCTTTTGCGAGACGTCCCCCGCACGAAATTGGCGAATGTCAGGAATTGAGAGGAGTTATTTCTTGGACCATTTAAAATTTTTATACTATTAATATGTTAGTATTATTTATATCTATGGAATTGTGGAATTTTAGAGGCAAATTAGGTATCATCATGAATTGTACGAGCGATAGCTCGAATATAAAAAGGGTGTATGGGCGCCCTAGTTGTGGAAATTGGTTTTATAAAACACAAATCAACTTAAAATAAAATAAATTAAAATAAATTTGTCGTGGGAAGTTAGAGATTTGGTGATAGGATTAATAAGGATGGGTGTAATAGGAACTAGTTGAGCTTTGGAGAATTACGCTTAGCTAAAAATTTCGAGGACGAAATTTTTGTAAGTGGGGAAGTTTGTAACAACCCGAGGTCTTGGAGACAATGATTTATTTATTTTGGGAGAAATAAATATTATTATTGGAGATTAATTAAATTGGCATTTGAGGTCAAAATTTGAAGTTGTTAGAAAGTGTGTCAAATGGAGATTCTGAGGGTGTAGTTGTGTCCGGAAGGGTCGAGGATGTCAAAATGACTGTACTTGGGGTCTATTTAGGTTTTGAAATATTTTTAGGACCGTTTGACTCGAATTAAAGTCATCGAGTCATTTAAAGTGTGTATTATCATTTAAAGATGTGTATCTTGGGAGTTAGGGCTTAAAAAGCCTACGGGAGATTTATTTCTCCAAAGAGAGAAAGAGAAATAGAAAGAGAGAACGAAAGAAGAAGAGAAAGAAGGAGAAAAGAGAGAGAAAGAGGATTTTCCAGCGTCCACATGGTCTCAAGGCGGATTTAGACCCTACGAACCCGAGGGAAGTGATTAAACTTGCTAAATAATTGTTGTGTACCATTTATTGCATGATTTGTGGATTAAATCTTTGGGTTTTAGATTTAGTTTATCAAAACCTAACTTTTGGGTATAATCTTAGATTTAATATGTAGATCTTTGATTTGATGATTGAAATCAGTTTATATGTATTCTAGGATGAATATTGATGATATATATATGTGATTGGGTTGAAGAGAAATGAAGAGAAAATGATTAAAACAAATTTTGGGATTTTGGCTTACTTAAAAAGTACCCATTTTCGAGAGTTCTGAAGGGCCGAATCGATTCGGCCTCCTACCGAATCGATTCGGAAATATGCAGGTGCCCAGGTCTGAGTGACCGAATCGATTCGGACCCCAGCCGATGTAATACCCCGTATTTTTGGCGATATTTATTTTTGGGATTAATTAATTAAATGAGAATTAATTGGGAATTAATCCGGATAAAATACTAGCGAGATGTGAGTTGGTATTTGACTATATTGAGTATATATGTTGATATATGAATATTGAATTATGAAAGTTGTCGTGAGATTGATATACGGCAATTTGGACATTTTATTGGGACGCGTGTGACAGTCACGTCAGGATATAATTATTTTAATTATAAAAGTGAATTTAAATTCTATTAACCGTATGGTCGTTTTGAGTGCGCCAACCCGTCCGGAAGGGTCGAGATAGTCAGAAAACACTAGCCGGGGGTTTAGTTTGGGTCTCGGGGTATTTTTAGGCCATACCGGCAACATAAAGGGTATTTTGGTAATTTTGTATTTTTGGGAATTAAAAGTGACGAAAATTAGTAAATTATATCTGATGTGGATTTGACCCACTAAACCACTAACCAACCCATGTTAACCCAATAGGCTACGTAGGTTATTAGAATTAGGTTTCTAATTCCTTTCCCAAAAACAAACCCTAGCCACCATAGGTATTGGAGAAGAAAGCTTGGAGAGAGAGAGATAGAAGGGAATTCTGCAGAAAGAGAGAGGGAACTCCTTCAAATCATCATCAAAATCTGAGATTGAATCAAGGCAAGTGGTTTAATTTACATTTAATGCAGTAAATGTTTCTTCCATGTTAGAAATCTTGATAATCATTCTTGTTTGGGAGATAAAGGAAAACCCACGAAATTAGAGTTGTTAGTTTAATTTTGGATGTAGGTTTGCATGTAGAAACGTTATTGGAAGATTGAATTAAGAGAATTACAAATTTATGTGATATAAAAACGGATTTAATTCTGGGAATTGATGATGATAAATTCTAGGGTTTATGTTCTTGAAAAATTGGGGAAACGAGTAGAGACTTGTGATTTGATGATGTTTAGGAAGAATTAATCCTTTATAATACGTTAGTATGTGACTTTAACATGTTTAGGGACGATTAGAGACCTTAAACATTTGTTAGATTGAGGTTTGGATGAGATTTGAGGTGTAGAGAAATTGGAAAAAAAACGAGATAGGATTTCTGGGCTTGAATCTGGTCACTCGTTAGAAGACCTACCCAGTTCATTCGAACGAGCTCGTTCGAATGAGCTTCTAACGAGTTGACAGTTTGGGGTTCTAACGAGAGGGATGTTCGTTCGATAATCTCGTTCGAACGAGATCTCGTTAGATAGCCCAGTTCGTTCGAACGAAATCTCGTTCGAACAGCCTCGTTCGAACGAGACTTCTAACGAGCTGGCAGTTTAGGCCTTTTTGGCCTGTTTTGATTTTGGGAGTCCCGTAAACTTGTTCGAGGATAGAGATAACATTCCTTTGATGATGTATTGGTATACTTGGGACAATTGGGACGTAATGAGGAATAAATTACATAATTGTGGAACGAATCAAATAGACACTTTGAGTTGAGACGTGAGTGCCTACTACGACGTGAGAATAAATTATGGCGTGTATGATTATGAACCGGGATTATATAAATTGTGTAAATTATAAGTTGGTACGAGAAGGCGATATGTACTACAATTAAACTACGGTGATTACTAAGATGCGTGTTTACTTAGTATTGATATATGATTTGTGTGTATGACATACCTACCATACTTGCTATCACGGGAGGTTTGCGTTCGCTTAGGGCCCTCTAATCCTTGTGTTGCCCGGATTTAGACTGGTTACCTCGATGAACATAGGTCAGAGAAGGACTTATTGGGATGTTAATAAGTCTGCTGATCGTGGGAGCGTAGGTATGTGCGTGACCCATGTGATGTGACTGTGTTCGCCTCCACTGTGTGTGTGATTTGTGTTATCTGAACTATTCCTGAGAGATTCGGAATACGTGATTCCTTATGTACGTGATGTACCGGGATGGATAGCAGAGTATGTGTGCACCGCAGCTTAGTCTCGGGGTGCTTATATTGTATATTTATGTTGTGGAAAATATACACTTAATAAACTGGGAACTTTCATATGGTATTGTGTGTATAACTATGGAATAACAAAAGGGATGATCTATAATGAGTTGTATTACTTTTATGTGAGAACCTGAATTTACGTTAAGCCCCCTATTTAATTGCGAGCGTTATAATGTTAATGGGAACCGAGTAATAAGGGTAGAACCTATGGCAGTCTAGCTAGATATGATGTCACTTAGCTCGTGGTTTGTGTCATTTTAGATGGGTACTTACGTTAGGAGTGCACATTTAGTCGAGAGGTGAGAATTTAATGTGAGTGCACGTCCTAACATGTACTTTGCATTTAATGTTTTAAATGTTTTTAAAGCACTTGCAGGTTTTTAAAATATCTCCACATTCGGGCTCTGACCCGTTTGCTTTCAAATCTATTTTCTTGTAAAACCATTTCAGGTGCCTAGCCACAAGGACACCACGCATAGGATTCTCATTCAGATGACGAGATGTAGCTATTTGTGGAAGTTACAGGGATTTGCTTTTAGACGCTTCTATCATTTGGATTCCATGTTCAGTATTCCTCAGTTGTAGGACATGTTGCCCAAATTCTATTAGAGACATTTTCTATTTCAGTTTTTCAGACTTTGGCATGTATTAATTCAGTATTCAGTATTTCCTTACTTATTTCAGTTGTGGGATTTGTTGTGAGGAGTTTTTCCTCTGGACTTATTTATATCATGTGATGGTTATTCTATTATTTCGTTATGGTGAATGGTGATATTACTCTTGCTTTAAATCTTTTACTGCATGTTAATCAGACTTTAATTAAAATTTGACTACTTGCTTTTTAAATACTAGTTGGTTAGTAATAATAAAATGTTTTCGACAGTGATGCTATTAACTGAGCCAACTTGGCATTTTGATTTAATTTAATAAAGGAGTAGCTACCCGGTATTTAATTAGTCGGGGTGTCATAGCCGAATCGATTCGGCCTGAGACAGAGTCCTAGGTCTGATGACCCGAATCGATTCTCCTTCCTGGCCGAATCAATTCGCTGGGCCGAATCAATTCGTAATTGGCCCAAATCGATTCGGAAACAGGGATTTTCGACGGATGTTTTTCTAAGGAGAATTTCATTCTATTTTGTTCGAGGTTATCGATTGGGAACCTCTATAGGAGATATTTGGAGTATGTTTTGGAGACTTTTAGCGAGTTTCCCTTATTAGAAATTTTGGAGTCATATTGACTAAATTTGAGGAATACCGATTAGAGATTATGGTATTTTCTATGTGGTGAAGCCCACCTTGATTGGAGACTCTATTGGGAGATAATTATAAATTCTTATAGAAGAATGATAAAAAGTTTAGTGATATTAGATTTTAGAATCCAATCCCAAATGGGATAACTTTAAAAGCTTCATAAAATGAATTGAACCCTATTATGGATGGAGAATTAAAAATGCTACTTGATGTGCATACGGATATAGAAATATCCTTATTGATGTTTGATTTGGGAGATGTCTCACACAATGAGAAATGCTAATTAAAGAGAATTAGGATAAAAGGATATCCTTAACATGAATAGAATTTAGAAACAATTCATTATTAGAAGCGACTTGTGAGCTTCAAGTGAGAAATAGTATAATGTATACTAAGTGGGGAAGATGGGTGAGAATTGACGATTAGTATATCTTGAGGGAAATATACTAAACAATGATGTTAATCAAATTGCGCCTATGGGCGTATAATAAATATGAAACAATGTGGCAGGTATACCTTATATAATGGTATATATTTATATGATGTGATGATGTATGTATACCTTATATGATGGTGTATATATATATATATATAGTGAGCATACCCCCTCCTTGTTATCATTGGGAAGTTGCGTGCGTTGAGGGTGAGCATCCTGGCTCAAAAAGCAGGGTGTGGATATTCCCCAGGTCATAGTCATCCATTGTGATTATTATGATATATATATATATATATATATATATATATATATATATATATATATATATACATTCTTTTGGGGGTGAGAAGTCGGGGGTATGTGACGTTCTCACTTGCCGGTTAGGAGCTATGACCACTTCCCGGGACATTGTCTGCGTGAGTTGATCACGAGGTGGGTGACGTTGAACCCCACCAGGTGGCCCCAGTTTGCTACGTGTATGGGCTGCTGGAAGATGATAGCATGTGAGCCTGCTTCCTCGAGTTATAGCTCAGTTGGATGGTTATTATTTATTGTGCTTGTACTTGGGAGTCGAGGGCATAATGGACCTCAACGACTAACATTGCCAGGATTAGTGTATCGGGGGGGTTCCTTGTTTGGATTTCGCCTCGGCGAGACATCCCACGCATGAACCGCAGTGTAATGTTGGAAATTGGGGAGAAGTTAGTCCTTAATGCTCATATTTATATACGTATATCACCTATCCCGAGAATCGATAGTGCCAGGAGTAGTGTAACGGGGGGGGGGGGGGGGGTCCTTTTTTGGATTTCGCTTCGGCCAGACGTCCCACTCATGAAATGCCGTTGTAACACCCCGTATTTTTGATGATTTAAATAATTATGTGATTAATTACTATTATGGGAATAAATATGCGATTAATTATTGTTGTTAGATTAATTAAATTAAAACGTGAGAAATTAATTTGTTATTAATCCGGATTAAAATAATTATTAACTAGCGTGCCAAGGGTTAATACTTATTGTTGTGAACTGTTAAATATTATTGTGTGATATGTAATATGGAATTATGATATTTGATAAATTGTCGGAAGTGAGAAATATGACAGTTTGGTAATTTAAGTCTGCCACGCGTGTGAGTCGTGTCGGGACTAATTGAATGGAATAAAAAGGGCATTTATTTTTATTAACATGTATGGTCATTTTGAGTGCGCCATTGAGTCTGGAAGGGTCGAGATAGTCAAAATAGTATACCCGGGTGTTTAGTTTGGGTCCCGGGGTGATTTTAGGCCTAACCGGCACCCCGAGAGGGCATTATGGTAAATTGTATTTTTGGGTTTAATGAATGGACGAAAATAGGGATTTATTATATCAGCAAAGGAAAGTCCATTAGGTTTAAGAAGTGACAGGAAGTTAGAACGGCCATGGAAGGTGTGAGGGAAAACCAAATTCCAAGAGAGAAGACTCATTTGGCATCACCTTGCACAACCGTGACCACCAACGCGTAGATCGCGAAGAGAGGAACGCGTATATACATACATCACCAACGGATCAGACCGTCATATTCGAGGGAAGTGTTTATTACTTGCTTTCTTTTAGCAATAATTATGCTCGTGTTAGTATAGGTGGATTTAATCATGATTTATATGATAATTGGGTGAAAATTGGAGATTTAAATTATGATTAAGGATTGGTTTAATTAGTGGTTGGGATTCCTTCATGTATGTAGAGGATTAATCAAGGAATTTGATTATATATTGATGAACGAATCTAGGTTGATTAGGTTCTTGAATTGGAATTTTGAAAACTAGGGTTCATGTGAATTAATTTGGGGGTTTTATATAATTATGATGATTAATAAAGAATTAAGGATCCTAAGATGATAGAAATGATCTATAACCTGTTAGGGGTTGATGGGTATTGATGATGAGTTGTTGGGAATTGAATCTTAGAGGTTTTTAGGTTCAAAAATGGTGAAAAACGTTGAAGTTTGGTGAAGAAGACGAACAGTGTAATCTTGCGCGATCTCGCGCAAAGTGGTTCAAAGGAGATGGGGATCTCGCGCGAAGTGGTTCGAACGACATGTCTTCTGGTTCGAACGACATGTCATTCTGGTTCAAACCACAGGGTGAATTTCTGGGAATTTTCTTAAAGCCTAGTTTGGAGTTTATTTGTTTATTGGAGTGAGAGAAACTACCAAATAGTAAATTCAAATAATAAGGAATTTTGGGAAAAGTATGTGGGAATTAATAATTTAAATTATTTCGGTATAGAGAGAATGTACCTTGGAGATTACGAGAGAGATAGTAATCTAATTATTTATACTATACGTAGTAATGAGGTTAAAATACGTATGGGGAGTATATATGTAGGTTGGAGAAAATACCTATAAATTATAATAGGATGTGTGTATGCCTATTATGTGATATTATTATTAAGAGCACTAATGGGTGATAACCCGGGGGTGCAAGAACCTTATAGTTAAGAGCACTAATGAGTGATAACTCAGGGGTGAAGAAACTCTATTATTAAGTATACTAATGGGTGATAACCCAGGGGTACAAAGATGATTATTGTTTGGCGCACTAATGGGTGATAACCTGGGGGTGCTGAATTATTATTGATAGGTGCATTAATGGGTGCTAAACCGGGGATGCTATATTCTATTGTTAGGCGCACTAATGGGTGATAACCCGGTAGTGCTGAATTATTATTGATAGGTGCATTAATGGGTGCTAACCCGGGGATGCATGATTTTCTAGAGATATGCACTAATGGGGCTTAGCCGGGGGTGCAGAATTAGTATATATATATATATATATATATATATATATATATATATATATATATATATATATATGTATGTATGTATAGGGATGATGTGAATATATATATTTATATGGACTTGTGAATATTGCTACTATGTGAAATTAGTAGACTTGGTAATAATAATAATTGTTACATTGCACCAAGTGGTCTTAACCTAAGAGTGCAGGATTAGTGTATATATATAGGGATGATGAGACTATATATATGTATGAGTGTACTTGGGTAACTTTATACTTTGTGAGACTAGTAGATAAAAATGAAAACGCGAAGTAAAATAATCTTAGTGAATAAAGGATTAAACCATTCAAATGGTGAATAATGAAACTTAGTATGTGTTATAAACTATCTGAATAACGTAATGTATGGGCGATACAGGAATACTACTAGTGAGCATAGTTAGTATTAGTATGGTTTCTGACTAGTTAGAGTGGGAGGTATAACTAGGGGGAGATTAGATGTACGTTAGGCGTGCACAATAGACGAGAGGTGAGAAACTCATGTGAGAGCTCGATAACTAACATGCGTATAAGACTTATTTTAGGAACCAGTTTTAAATAATTGTTAAATCATTTTTACACATCGGGCTCTGACCCGTTTCTTGTATCTCTTCTTTCTTTTGCTATATATATGTATTATATCAGGTGCTCACCCACAGGAGTATCAGATTTAGATATTTTGATTGCTTGACGTGATGCAGATGTTGTGGAAGCTGTAGGTCCTTGCAGTAGACGCATCTATCCTTTCAATTCAGTTTCATCTAGACTTCTTGTTTAGGGCATATGTCGCCCACTTCTAGTTCTTTCATCAGAGATATTGTATTCAGTTTATTGTATGGTTTGGAGTTTTAGACTGGGAGGTTTTATCCAGTCTTATTTATTTCAGTACTTGATTCATGTTCAGTATTTATTTACATTCCTATGTGTGGTGAATAGTTTATATTTTAAGATAGAAAGAAATGGATTTACTTGGTTTTATTAAATTGGAAATGTTTTGACATCTAGCTTAATTTTATAATAGGTGATTAATATGTTAAAAAGTTTTTCGACAATGATGATGAGAATGAACCAACTGAATATCCTTTTTTAAATTGGTAGAGGACTGATCACCCTATATTTAATTGGGTGGGGTGTCACAGGTGGTATCAGAGCATCAGGTTCTAGTGTCCTTAGAATTTGTGCGGCTTATTACGTTTCAGCGTATCATTCTTTGATGTAGAGCCTTATGATAGGATTATTGTGTTCCCTTACGTATGCGACTTATGTTCTCCTGCTACGAATTATAATGGATGTGACTCGTTATACGAAATTCAATGTGATTCGAATACCAAACATTTTAGCATGACCAGCGAGGGCCGTAAGAAGAACTGCGGGAGAAGAGGCTGAATAGAAGACATAAAGTAATCGGGTAAGAGTGATTGGGACAAAAATCACCATCAGAATTACTTAAGTAAGAGATAGTAAAAAAATTGTCACTCGGGAACTGTGGGTTCCCAGGACACAATCATACATAACAGTGGGATGATTTCAGGACCACCTAACATAGTCGATAAAGGGGAAATCAGAGGGACTCTTTTGAAAACCCATCAGTGAAGATGTAGAAAAAGAAATTGAGAAAGTGTAACAAACCAGTGGAGGAAGAAAATTCGAAGGCAATTGTGTAGAGTGGGGCATGACGGCACTCATAATTAAATTTGGAGTTAAAAGTTATAGCTCTTAGGAGCATCGTGTAGTGATTAGAGGCAATCACTATATATGAAGAAGTGTGTTTGAAATTTAGAGATAAATTTGAGTACGATTTGACTGTGAAGTCTTCCATTCGATGTGGTAACAAAATGTGAGTGAAATTTTGATGTTTAGCACAATGGGTAAGATAGAAAACGATCGTGAGAGAAAGGTCGAATTGCATAATGAACTTCGTGCCTAGTAGAGGGGCATAAATTATCCAAAGGGTTTATAGTTGATAAAGGCCCCGTGAGTAGAATACTAGTATGGATGAGAAATCCAACTAGGATGACTAATGTTGATGTCATCAAAGTTATATGGTTGCTAGTGATTGCAGTCCTTCCAAGAGAAGGGAGTAAAGAGGGTTAACGAACCTGCTGAAGAGTAGAAACTGAATTTAACGGTGTTAGTGAAACCCCACATGAGAGTATACCCAATAGGGAACTCAGTTAGATGATGTTAAGTGATTAACTTAAAGAGGAAGATGAAGTCAATCAGGCTGTAGAGGCCAACCATAGTTCCGGATAGCTAGCGTAGCCAAAGGGACAGTGGAAGAATAATTGTGAGTTGAAACTGTCGGTCCGAGAGAAGGGCATTCCCAAAATGGTCAGGGGGACCAGTGACGTGAAATAGTTGGTGAAGTTTTCCCTATGTAAATGAAATAGAACTATAAGTGTTGAATGTGTCCACAATTGAGAAGTGAGACCGAAGAGATTAGAAATGGTAAATCGTGCCGGTTAAGCATAACGACTGGAAGAGCGAGACTTCCACGAAAGAATTCGGGGTCAAGAGAATTAGGCCCAGGAAATTTATAACTCGAGAATGATGGGTTCAGGCTGGACCAGTAGAGTCTTCATTAAAAATAGCATACAGGGTGTCAGGGTCTACGAGACCCGAGATGTAAACGGGAGTTTAATAAAGCTATCATTGAGGCCTAGAGAGTTTGGGCCAACGTTTTAATAATGGGCGTGAAATGCACATGATGGAATAAATTGTTTGTGATGAGAGAGGAAAACTATAGGATGAAATCCTAGGATATATGACGATTGCAGATGTTCATGGGTCGTGACGACAGCCACGTGCTGAGACCCTATGATTTGGCGAGACTGTAAGGTTTTGCTTCTTCCTTGTGAGTAAAGGATAGATTCCAGTGACATGGGTGTGCCACAACTTTTATGTAAATTGGAAACCCTAAACTTCGTGTGCGGTTTGAGTTTAGTGGGAACGTTAGTTTTAGCAGTCTTGTTAGAAACGTATTTCTAGTTGTTAGCAGGGAATTTTGATGATTTCCCCTGAGTGAACCGGGTGGGCCCTAAGAATGTGTTTTGTTGTTATAATTTACTACTGCATTGAGTCTTCTTTAGTAGAGTTTATTATGGAAATGTGTAGTGATTAATTACCGTATGGTTAAACGATAGTATAAATATATTGATATGACTGACGTGCCGGATACTCCGGGAGGAGTGATCCTTATTTTGTGCGGCGCCACCTGAAATAGGGTTGGGCCCAGATATGAGTATATATGAAACTTTTATGGTATTATAGACCTCAGCGAGTATAGTGTCTAATTATATACGATTCCCGAGCATAGGTATTTATTTGTCTGTTAAGACTTAGAATACATTGTGTTCTTATCGAGCGGCGAAATATAGCTCGTTATATATCTATAGCGCCAAGTACTTGGGATAGTGAGGGCGCCATGCTTCATGTTACATTTTTAGGGACATGAGAGTGGACGAATAAAATTTTATATCACAATACGTAGGTTGTGGGAAAGTACATAGTGTACACTGAAGACCTTACGGACCTTGACAACCGGCTAAGTTAGATAGTAGTGTATCAGGGGGGTTCCTTGTTTGGATTTATCCTTGCGAGACATCCCACGCATGAAAATAGCGAATGTCGGGAGTTGATGAGAAGTTTGGTCGATAGTACATAAGTTTTGTATGTTGGTTATTGTACCTATAAAGGAATATAATTGAGAGTTAATAATTCTTTTAAAACTTAAGGCCAATAAAGTCGCCTAGCCTTAGTATTATTCGAAATGGAGCAATGATACCATTGAAGGATTGATTAAGTTTTGACTAGTGGGGTGGTTGAGTGTACCCCTACCACATCAGCATACCGAGTGTGCAAGAATTGAGGTAAGAAAATTTTATGTCTTTTGTATAATGATGTGTGAGGTATAGGGTGTATGGGCTCCCTAAGGGATTGAATCAAGTAGTGGATTGTGATTAGCATGTGAATTCGATAACATGTAGTCGGGTAAGCTGAAGCTTATTCACGAAGTTTTGTCAGAGACTTACGTTTCAAGATAAATTGAAATTATTCAAGAAAGACAAAATGTATCAAGATACAAACAACAGTGGTGATGGGTTACGATGTAGGTTAATATTGCAAGGAAAGTCTTGCATTGGGTCACCTGACGGATTGAAAAAGGGTGGACAATTCGAAACCAGTAGGGGCTTCTTCCACCAAAGAATGGAAGAGTAGCCCAAGGATCTTCTCATCTAGATGAGATGGTGAGATTATAGGTACTAAGATGCGATTGAGTACGGCCTAATACCCACAGAGGGATGGGCAGGACAAGCGGTCTAATCGAATGCGGGAGAGAAATTTTTTATGTGAACCCTGAGATCTTAGAGGAGTACGAGAGCAGTTGCTTCCACTAGTGGAGTTTGTGTCCAAATAATTCCTATAAGTTCACGTTCGGGCAGAGTGCCAGTGGAAGTATGGCATGATAAACTTGGTTGTTGTCCTACTTAATAGTTAAAGGTGAGGGACCAGTTATGATTACAAATGTCAGAGAAGAATCGATATTATCGTATATATTGTGTGTGAAATATATATTGCACCACTAATTTACTTGTATGAATGACATGAGACGAAGTCGTATGTATATGACAAGAGGATAAATCTACTAAGATGCTAATAGTAGAAGACTAGATAGTGAATATCTAAAATAATGTTGAAGTAGTGAAACTTAAGCAGAAAGGCTTGGGTAAGAGCCTATATGACAGGGTAACATGTAGTTTAAAGAAAACGCATGTGAAGTGTTCATTATTAAGGGTATTTGATAGCGTACTATATGGGTGGTACGGAGTATCTTACTTATGAGCGTCGGCATGCGATGCGCAATATTTTTACAGCGTTGTCTGTCCCTGGTATACTTTTTTGAATTTCGGGACGAAATTCCGTTGTAAGGGGGGGAGTATGTAACACCCCGTATTTTTGACGATTTAAATAATTATGTGATTAATTATTATTATGGGAATAAATATGCAATTAATTATTGTTGTTGGATTAATTAAATTAAAATGCGAGAAACTAATTTGTTATTAATCCGGATTAAAATAATTATTAACTAGCGTGCCAAGGGTTAATACTTATTGTTGTGAACTGTCAAATATTACTGTGTGATATGTAATATGGAATTATGATATTTGATAAATTGTCGAAAGTGAGAAATACGACAGTTTGATAATTTAAGTGTGTCACGCATGTGAGTCGTGTCGGGACTAATTGAATGGAATAAAAAGAGAATTTATTTTTATTAACTCGTATGGTCATTTCTAGTGCGCCATTAAGTTCGGAAGGGTCGAGATAGTCAAAATAGTATACCCGGGTGTTTAGTTTGGGTCCCGGGGCGATTTTAGGCCTAACCGGCACCCCGAGAAGGCATTATGGTAAATTATATTTTTGTATTTAATGAATGGACGAAAATCGGGATTTATTATATCATCTAAGGAAATTCCATTAGGGTTAAGAAGTGACAGGAAGTTAGAACGGCCATGGAAGGTGTGAGGGAAAACCAAATTCCAAGAGAGAAGACTCATTTGGCATCACCTTGCACAACCGTGACCACCAACGCATAGATCGCGAAGAGAGGAACGCGTATATACATACATCACCAACAGATCAGATCGTCGTATTCGAGGCAAGTGTTTATTACTTGCTTTCTTTTAGCAATAATTATGCTCATGTTAGTATAGGTGGATTTAATCATGATTTATATGTTAATTGGGTGAAAATTGGAGATTTTAATTATGATTAAGGATTGGTTTAATTAGTGGTTAGGATTCCTTCATGTATGTAGAGGATTAATCATGGAATTTGATTATATATTGATGAACGAATTTGGGTTGATTAGGTTCTTGAATTGGAATTTTGAAAACTAGGGTTCATGTGAATTAATTTGGGGGTTTTATGTAATTATGATGATTAATGACGAATTAAGGATCCTAAGATGATAGAAATGATCTATAAACTGTTAGGGGTTGATGGGTATTGATAATGAGTTGTTGAGAATTGAATCTTAGAGGTTTTTAGGTTCTAAAATGGTGAAAAACGTTGAAGTTTGGTGAAGAAGACGAACAGTGTAATCTCGCGCGATCTCGCGCGAAGTGGTTCAAACGAGATGGGGATCTCGCGCGAAGTGGTTCGAACGACATGTCTTCTTGTTCAAACCATATGTCATTCTGGTTCAAACCACAGGGTGAATTTCTAGGAATTTTCTTAAAGCCCAATTTGGAGTTTATTTGTGTAGTGGAGTGAGAGAAACTACCAAATAGTAAATTCAAATAAGAAGGAATTTTGGGAAAAGTATGTGGGAATTAATAATTTAAATTATTTCGGTATAGAGAGAATGTAACTTGGATATTATGAGAGAGATAGTAATCTAATTATTTATACTATACGTAATAATGAGGTTAAAATACGTATGGGGAGTATATATGTAGGTTGGAGAAAATACCTATAAATTATAATAGGATGTGTGTATGCCTATTATCTGATATTATTATTTAGAGCACTAATGGGTGATAACCCGGGGGTGAAAGAACCTTATAGTTAAGAGCACTAATGAGTGATAACTCAGGGGTGCAGAAACTCTATTATTAAGTGTACTAATGGGTGATGACCCGAGGGTACAAAGATGATTATTGTTTGGTGCACTATTGGGTGATAACCCGGGGGTGCTGAATTATTATTGATATGTGCATTAATGAGTGCTAACCCGGGGATGCAATATTCTATTGTTAGGAGCACTAATGGGTGATAACCCGGGAGTGCTGAATTATTATTGATAGGTGCATTAATGGGTGCTAACCCAGGGATGCATGATTTTCTGGAGAGTTGCACTAATGGCGCTTAGCCGGGGGTGCAGAATTAGTATATATATATATATATATATATATGGACTAGTGAATATTGCTACTATGTGAAATTAGTAGACTTGGTAATAATAATAATTGTTACATTGCACCAAGTGGTCTTAACTTAAGAGTGTAGGATTAGTGTATATATATAGGGATAATGAGACTATATATATGTATGAGTGTACTTGGGTAACTTTATACTTTGTGAGACTAGTAGATAAAAATGAAAATGAGAAGTAAAATAATCTTAGTGAATAAAAGATTAAACCATTCAAACGGTGAATAATGAAACTTAGTATGTGTTATAAACTATCTGAATAGCATATTGTATGGGCGATACGGGAATACTACTAGTGAGCATAGTTAGTATTAGTATGGTTTCTGACTAGTTAGACTGGAAGGTATAACTCGGGAGAGATTAGATGTACGTTAGGCGTGCACAATAGACGTTAGGTGAGAAACTCATGTGAGAGTTCAATAACTAACATGCGTATAAGACTTGTTTTAAGAACCAGTTTTTAATACTTGCTAAATCATTTTTACACATCGGACTCTGACCCGTTTCTTGTATCTCTTCTCTCTTTTGCTATATATATGTATTATATCAGGTGCTCATCCACAGGAGTATCAGATTTAGAGATTTGGATTGCTTGACGTGTTGCAGCTGTTGTGGAAGCGGTAGGTCCTTGCAGTAGACGCATCTATCCTTTCCATTCAGTTTCATCAAGACTTCTTGTTTAGGGGATATGTCGCCCACTTCTAGTTCTTTCATCAGAGATATTGTATTCAGTTTATTGTATGGTTTGGAGTTTTAGACTAGGAGGTTTTATCCAGTCTTATTTATTTCAATACTTGATTCATGTTCAGTATTTATTTACATTCCTATATGTGGTGAATGGTTTATATTTTAAGATGGAAAGAAATGGATTTACTTGGTTTTATTAAATTGGAAATGTTTTGACATCTAGCTTAATTTTATAATAGGTGATTAATATGTTAAAAAGTTTTTCGACCGTGATGATGAGAATGAACCAACTGAATATCCTGTTTTAAATTGGTAGAGGATTGATCACCTTATATTTAATTGGGCGGGGTGTCACAGTCGTATACTGTTGAGAATTAAGAATATTAATTAATTAAAAATTGAGAAATAGTAAATTGGTTTACATGCATCGTGCATTGAGGGAATAATGAATCTCGAGGATCGATACGATTAGGAGTAGTCTAACGGGGGGGTTCCTTGTTTGAATTTCGCTTCGGCGAGACGTCCCTCGCACGAAACGCAGTGCCGTGTTGAGAATCAGGCGGAGTTTAGTCCTTAACTCTTGATGATAACTCATATATAATTATATATATTGTATTCATGCCAAATGAGGGCATAACTAGAATATATGAAATTCTAGTAAGAGAATGTTGATGTATTGTGATCATGTTAAATTATGGATGGCTATGCAACTTTATATGTTCAACAACTGAACAAATATAAAGAGAACTATAAACATTTAAAATAAATTAATGTTGTAGATAGAAATTAGATAAGGGTAGATTTCGAGATAAGTTAGATAATCTTAATCGAATATTTACTTTGGGATTTAGTTAGATTTATTTGCCTAATTAGAATTGGGCATACATTTGGAGATCACGTGCATACGTTTAGTGCGCGCTCTAATTGAGGGGTGAGTGGGAATATTATGGAGAGTTCGATTCCACCTTAATCATGTAATAATGTATTTATAATTATTATGCATTTTAATGCACTTGCTATAAAATGTTTTTTAACTCGGGCTCTGACCCGTTTATATTTTTCCCTCCATATATATATTGTATTACTTTAGGTGTTCCTCCGCAAGGACGCCATTGATGTTCATCCATCCAGTGGTTTTCGTGGAGATGTGGCAGTAGCGGACTGTTGCGGCACTTTGTCTTAGTCGATTCCTATCTATTGTATATCTATATTAGGATTCAGTTTGTATATTTAATTTGTACTCAAGTGTTGTAGATTAACACTTTTACATTTCTTCCCTCAGATTATTTGTATTGTCTGTGACCCGACTGCGTATTCGGGTATTTTATTGGTACATTGTAAGGTATCCTTTTATATTATTGGAGTTTGCTCTTATCACTCATCGTAGTTAGATGTGTAATGCTGGGTATGTTTGCATTATTGGTTTTTTTGTTATTGTTGTTAAATAAAAAGTTTTAAATTTTTGACAATCCACTTTTAATGATTTCGGGTAGTTAGCCTTATATTATTTAGTATTGTCAGTTGATGTTGAGACTGTGCCATCTGAGATACCTGATTTAATGTAGTATTGGGATGGCCACCCGTTATTATTTTGAGCGGGTTGTCACAAATTTATCACTACATATTTCCATAATGAGTTCTATTATGCTAGCTCAAAGCAATAGAAAATTATAATAACAAAATATACTCTTAGGACCCACTCAGTTAGCTCACGGGAGACACACAAAATGTCCTGCTATCCAAGAGAAATACTTTTGTAACCAGATTGTTAAAAATTATCGTTTCCACTAACCTCGACTCGCAGGCGAATTTAGAGTTTTCAATTTATATATGACTATTGTGACACACCATGCCAGTAAAATTAATCCTTTATTTACAAGGATGAAATAAAACTTCATCAATCTCTCGTGATCATGTAGGGTCCTTACATGCACTTCTCACAGTCAAAACAACTCACGATCACTTGCACCCGTTATACATGTAGGATTTCATCCCCCACCTGTTGTGGAAAAATTATTCACTCTTGCGGTTTACACGCCCAATATTGAAACATTGGCCCAACATATCTAGGCCTCAATTATGGTCTTACTGACCTCCCTTTTTCTTCTTGGACCCTTCCGATCTTGAAATACGGTATGCTAAAATTATCGAGGACTCCACTGGTCCTATTTAAACCTACAATTCTTGGGTTGTAAATTTCCTGGGCCCAATTCTCTTGACCCAATTACTCCCCTAGAAGTCTCATTCCTCCAGTTGTTATGCCTAATTGGTATGGTATACTATTCCCAAAAATTTTCGATCTCACTACTTAATGTGGACACATTTAACACTTAGTAATATCTCTCTCTACACATAGGGTAATTTCCCTTACAACTTCCTCGCTACTGATCATTTGAACACCGTTCTCCTAGACCTATCAATCTTAACTCCCAATTTCCATTCCCATTATTCTTTTGTCTCTACGAGTCCTATGGAATACATTGTCGACTACACTAGTGTTGTATGATTTCATCGCCACTAAGTAGGGGTTTAATCATGTCACTTTAAATGGTTCCCCTGCTGGGTACACCTTCTGGTGATGTTTCATTAACAATATTGTATTCAATCTTCCCCTTTGGCCAAGTTTCCTAACCCTTCTTGCTCCCTTGCATTTGGAAGCATCATCAAATTTCTTGGTGATGTTAATCCTAGTTGTTTTCGTCAGATTTCCACTCACACTAGAGTATTTCACTCGCGAGTCCTTTAACATAATGAACTCTATTTATATTCTATGTACCCATTCTTCCTAGGGTAAGGATTTCGTTAAGCAAGTTACTTATCTCTTTCTTGCCCATAAAAGATATGTTTTGAAATTCCATTCCTATACTGATTAAAACATCAAATGAATGATTTCACTATCGAACCATACCTAAAATTCTTATTCTAGCTTCACACATGCTCTTTATATGTGATGTTTAACTCTCATCACTTAAGTTTGTTCTTCCTAGAAAAATTTTACTAGAAAATTTTCCAATCCTGGGTGTTACTACACTTCACCCTTCACAATTGTCTTTGAATTTCTTCCTTCACAAGAGTCCTTCCTACTCCTTCACCTTTCACATATAGTGATGGGTGAGTTAAGAACGTCACAACCATCAACTATGATGATGCTTGGTAAACTACAACTCCCAAGTGACTTTCTTAATGTTCTCAGTCCAAACTGCAATTATGATGGTTTCTATCGCCAACAACATTTCCAAAATACTCTATATCTTTGGATGAGTCCTCCTCCTGTTATCCTTTTAACAGCTCTTACTAGTCATCCCAATGTTTTTCCTCACGATTCCCGACCGAACTCGTATAAGCATTACATCACACATACTTCATGGCAGGAGAACGTAAGTCGAAATACACTGAAGAATTCAACATCTTAATAATAGGGCTCTACATCAAAGAACGCTAAGATAAAATGTAGTAAGCCGCACAGATCCTAAAGACACTAGAACCTAATGCTCTGATACCACCTGTAACAACCCACCTTATTAAATATCAGGTGATCAGTCCTTTATTTAATTAAATTAGGATATCCAATTAGTTCATTCCCAGCATCACCATCGAAAACAATTTCGTTATTAATCACCTAATAATTAATTAAGATAAGTGTAAAAAAACTTTTTCCATTTTTAATTTAATTAAAACTACTCTATGACACAGAATAATAATATGCAACAACACATCACAACCGAATTAAATATAACAAGAATAAATGTGAATGGAATAACTCTCCAGTTAAATTATAACTTTTACACTAAATAAAACTTATATCCACAATGCGTACATAAATAATTGCAACCTCTAGAATCCTAGGTGGCATGCCCTAAATGAAGTAGACGCTACAGATGAGTGAATCAACAGAAAGAAAGCGTCTAAACAAAATTCGCATCTCTGCTAGTAGCTATAATCGCTCGGAACATCCATAATCTATGTTGGGCATCCCTGTTATTGGATACCTGATGTACAAGATAAAGTAGAGAAAAGAATATGCAAGGAAACAGGTCAGAGCCCAATTGTAACATATTTTAAAAAATAGCAAGTGCTTAACAATTATAAATAAGCATTTATTATGTACATGTTAGTTTCTCGGGCTCTCTCTTGAGAATTCTCACCTCTCATTTAGAGTGCACACCTATCGTATCTTATTATCTTCCTAGTTAAGGTCACCTTATAACTAGTTTCCACAGCATAATTTTAACCCATATCATAAAACCGTATGTCCCGTACCATACGTAACATAATTATTCGTATTAATTTCTCTTTAATACGAACTAGTCTTGTTACAACCTTGGAATTAAGTGTTCACTTACTTAATTTCAATTCAGATTTCATTATTTAGTTATATCTACAACATTACACAGTAGGTTAAATCAGAGTTTAGATTACATCTCTATATCTACGATGTCACACGGTAGATTACACCACAGTATATATATTTAATATCACACTAATTATATATATATACTAATACGGCACCTCCCCAGTCACAGTTGCGGTGCATGCATACTCTGATATCATATCCTCATACATAAGGTCACTGTATAGAGGACTATTGATTCGACATCTCTCACGAATCATATCATAACACAAATATATTGGAGGAGAGCATACTCCCCAGCCAAATGGGCTATGCACATACCTACGCTCCCATTCAACCGTCAAAACAATTATTACACTGATATCACGTGTCCAAGGTCCTATGCTCAAGGTAAGAATCTAAAATCCTCCCAAATGGGCGCGCATGATAAGACTGTCCACAACGCGAAACCTCCACCCCGATAGCAAGAAGCGTAAGTATGTCATATATACAAATAATAATATAGGTATTCATCAAATCTATATAAATATAACATCGATAAGGAATTCACAAAACCATATGATAATTCCCATACATAGTATTTTTATCTATCAAATCCTACGTATTGAAGATTATGACTTTACTTCTATATTTTATATTCTCGAGCCTCACTCATTACTCGAGGATTAAATAATTATTCCTTAACCTAATTCAGGTTGGTAAATATCTACACCTAACTTGTCCCTGTCATTATAACTTTCGAAATTCTATGAATTAAACTCATCATTAATTAGGTTTAATTCTCGATAACCCTTAATTCATTCTTAACCCTTCATTCTATCTCGTAGGGTTAATCCCAATTATACCTAAGGTTATACCGGTAATTTATGAAACTCTTACTACTGGTCCTAACCTTAAATTATATTTTATCCGATTTAAACCCCAAATAATATAATTCTCCAAAATAACTCGTTTAATTACTCACTCGTTAATTTCTCCTCATTCACAATCCCAAAATAATATTTTTCGGGTCTTAAGTATATCCTACTGCCCTTTCCTAAGTCCCATTAAATTCATTTAATCATCATCAAAGATTCCTTAAAATTTGGGATTTAATCAATAATTAAAAAGTAAATTATTTCACATTTCCAAGGGGAGTCAATCGATCGATGATTCTAGTCAATCGATGGACCAAATATTGCCCAGTTTTCTGCATTATTTTTCCTACGGGTTTCATACTTTTTAATCATCAAAACCTTTATCAAAAAATCCCAAACTCCCCAATATTCATTCCATATGATAAACCTAGATATATAAATAATTTCTAATAATCAAACCACCTAAAATCATCAAGAAGCCTGGATTTAAAACATACTATTTCCAAAAAACTCATATTTTATATTTATCCATCAACATCATATAAACTCCAATTTTCTTCACCAAATGATTCCCAATTTAATCTCACGATATCCGTATCATATACCATCATATATGAATAAATTCTAACATATCCAAAACAATTTACACCTCATTAACATGAATCAATTTACTCAAATTCCATTTTATTCTCAAGAACTCTAATTTTTGACTTAATCATCAATAAGAGTGTAAATACCATATTTCTTCACAAGATAGTATAAAATTCATGGAGTTTATTATATACTTAAAAGATATCATTCCTAGATAATATCCATTTCAAATATCCGTTTAAAATTATCACAAATTTATCTTTAATCATGCAACTTTTCAGAATTATCCTAACTATCCTAACATGGACAATATAAAAGCTAAGATTGCAATAATTAATCACTTGGCTTTAGATTGTAGGTCTGATCCATTGGGGATGATACTCTACTAGTGGTCCTCTCTTTTTTCGGTCAACTTTCGGCAGTGGTGGTGGCTTTTGGTAGTGCAAGGTGGTTGTCCTTTGGTTTCCTAGAAAAGTCTGTTCTTCTCCCATAGAAAGTATCTCAATATCCCCTAAACCTTTTACTCTTATTTTTGGCTCTCTAATCCGATTACTTATAAAATAAACTCATATTTTCGTAGTTACGATTCACCTCCCTTGTAAAATGACCGAAATACACCTTCGGGGTGTCCTTTCGGTTCCAAAGTGTCCCGAGACCCTAATCAAACACCTAAGTAGTTTTTTCCGACTATTTAAACCCTTCCGGACACTTTGGCGCAGTCAAAACGACCATTCAGATGACATAATAATAATTCACTTTTATTTCATCAAATTATAATCCCGATAAGAGTCAAATGTGCGTCCCAAATTAATTACCATAATTGTCGTACACATAGTTCGCGACAAGTTTATAAAGTCATAATCAATTGTAAATTCATAATCATATATATTACTTTAGTCACTAAGTAATATTCAACATAATTCACGTATTACTTTATTCTCGAGTAATATTTAAATCCGGATTAATTTCCAATTATATCAAAATTAATTCTAATTAATCCTATTTTAAAAGTCATTAAAAATACGGGGTATTACATATTCATGTCTTCAAATCACAATCGCCATATGTAATTGGAAAAATAAAATTGTACTAATCAAAGTGAATCAAGCTTTTGGGTTCGACTTTGTGCATTAATCAAAAGGTTTGTCACGAGAGATAGCCAAATAATATATGATACAAAAGGTTAACTTTTTATTTTTATGTTAATTATGAGTGTTATTTATCCTCTAGTTCCCGCTATTCTCATATGGGCCTAATTTAAGACCTCTATATAATCCTAAAAACTACTTTTATGCTCCCAAAACTTATCCCAAATGATTACTTAACCCTGGAGACTCGTTCAACGCTACACTCATAGTATATATTAAATAACACACTAAAATTAATTAACAAGGCGTTTGCATATAATTGTATTTGTCGAATTAAATTCAATTCTAACATGTAATCAACGCCACAATAAATCACACAACTATTATGAGCGCATAACTACGAAGCACACAAGCAATATTAATTCATATTAAATAATTAACATCAAACTAATATATATATATATATATATATATATATATATATATATATATATATATATATATATATATATATATATATATATATGTGTGTGTGTGTGTGTGTGTATATATATGTGTGTGTGTGGGGGGGGGGGGGGGGTGAAATTACAACCACTACAACCATGCACATAACATCCTTATGGATACATAAACTTGCACATGTTACGCTTATTTGGCACAAAAAATGATAATGGAATACCTTTGAAATTGATCCACTTAATTCAAGTATTATATATGCTTTATATATGAGTATTTATCCGAGAAACATAATGTTATACTTGCATGTTTATCGCTTGAAACATATTTTTGTCTACAAAATATATGACTATTACCTACAAATGAAAGTGTTCCATGTAGTTGATAAACAACACGTGCATTTTACCAACATGGTACAAATAAAGGGGAGGTTTCTCGATTTTCTCCCAAAGTTACTCATCGTATATATGACACATACGAATTATATTCCTTAGGGATTGTTATGACTGAAGATAATATGGAAGAAATTGCCCTGATTATAGACATATATGCTTTCATTGATATTTAGATCTTGAAGCACTTCTTATGTCCCTCATATAGCATCACACGCATTTAATGCAAATAAATCATTTTCCTAATTATTTAGGGTTGACCACATGAATCCTATTTTTTTATTAGACTTTGTTCAACACAATATACTTATTTAAACCACGTGATATCATGTCCTTTTTTACAATATCCATCAAGTTAACTTAGGTTTACCTCTACCCCTAGAGTTACCATAAATACTAACTAATTCGTTTTTCTTTATGGGGGCACCTATCGGTTTAAATTTGACATGTCCAAACCATCCACATCTATTTTCCAGTAATTTATCTTCTATATGAGATAATTTTACCATTTCACGAATATGTTCATTTTTAATTTTATTCCTTCAAGTTTACCACACATCTATCTTAATATCCTCGCCTCTGCCATGCTTATTTTTTGCACATTTTGTTTCTTGGTTGCCTAACACCCCGTCACATATAACATGACAGGTATAATAATCATCCTATAGAATTTTCCCTTTAACTACAAAGTTATCCTCCAATCACATAACGTGTCGGTAGACCTTCTTAAATTTACCCAATTTGCTTTAATTTAATGAGTAGCATTATCACTAATATCTCCATCTCTTTGGATAATGGATCCTAAATAATCAAAATAATAACTTTTAGGTATATCTTCATCCTTAAGTTTCACCACATCCCATTTGTTCTCATACTATTACTAAAATTCCACTCCACATACTTTGTTTTAGTCCTACTTATTTTAAACATCATTGCCTCAATTTCATCCACTTAAATGGTATCATATGCAAATAACATACACCATGGAACCTTGAAAGTGCGCTAGGAAATACGAAGGGGTGGTCTAAATAGCAAAAGTGATTTTTTTCAATTATACAAATTAAATTTATAAACTTACAAAATTAACCCAAATAAACTTCGCACCAATTTTATACTAAGTTGTTGTGATAAAATTATTAACTAAATTTTATCTTAACCTAAAAGATACATTTAGGTGATAGCATACGAAATAAAAAAAATCAAACCACAACATTCCGGTGTACAAGAAAAACCTCGAATGACCCAGCCACACAAATCATTATATATGATGAGGAATTACGCAAGACAATCAGTAAACTTATAACACATACTCGATTCTTTCACAAGCCTTGATGTTCTTTAATTTCCAAACTCTATTCCACAATGAACATAAGAGTACATTTATGAAGTGCCACAAGGTGTGATTCCTCACACGGCTCGGTATCCACCGAACAGGCTCAACAACCATTTACGGCTATAAAATACGGATGCACCACTTCTTCACAGCAGCACCACACCACAAAATCCAATTTCTGTAAATAATAAATTGGATACAAAATCCTCCTCACAAAATGATGGAATGATTGTGATATAAAGTCCATGTTATTGTGATATAATGATTTACAAGATTTTATGTTAACCTAAAACATACATTTAGATAATAGAAGATCAAATAAATAAATTAAACCACAAAATGCTAATGTACGAGAAAAAACCACATGTAACAACCCGCGTAATTTTTGGGCTATTTTAATTAATTTTTGGAAAATGGAGAAAAATAAAGTTTTTGATAAAATTATTTTTTATTGCTCAAATATGTTGGTTATTATTTTTAAGGCGAGAATTTCAAACGATTTCGAAAACGGAGTTAAAACGGATTTTAAAATGATTTTTAAATATTTTTAACTCTTGGAGTTGTTTTGACTTCCAACTCTTCATTTATTTGCCTTATTTAAAGGAGTCTTTTGGCTTCCAACTCTTCATTTCTTTGCATTATAAAAGTAAGTCATGGGCAACCCTTTTAACCTACTTTTGGCACAAATTTTGGCAGCAGATATATTTTATATTCCTCTTCTTTTGATATACACATTGGCCCTTGAGATTTGTGAGTTCCAACCTTAGATTAGAGGTGCTCTTGGGGCTATTTTTGTTGGAGGTTCTGGGAGGATCTTCTGTTGATATTTTGTGTTGATCTTGAGGATGTGATCATTGGTTTCTCATCATGGTTTGAAGTATGGAGTTTTACACAATATGCTCCTTAAATCTCGCGAGTGTCATTCTCTTTGAATTCTTGTTCATTGAACTCATATTTGAATTGATAAATTCATTGAAATCTGGAAAATAATTGTTGAAATTATTTGATTCATGTGGTATCATTATATTGTTGATGAGCACGTTGTCATGAGATTTTAATATGGCACGAATGTTGGGCACCCGCCAAAATTCCTGTTTCCCGGGCTATGGCTTGATAAAGCATATACGGATGTGGTGAGGCCCGGTGACCCAGTTAAAGTGTTGTTGAGAAATTATATTGATAAATGCTTTGAGATTTGCATTTTGATTTGAATATTCGTACTCGTGTTGTTACGTTTTATTCATCGCTAATATATAATTGTTGAGCATCTTTCTCGTCGTATTGTGTACTTCCCCATATTTTTTTTAGTGGCAGGTTAGCGCGAATTTTGGGGCGCTATGGAGATTGATTTTAGCGGGGATTGTTTGGGAAATATTTTTATTATTTTGATGTATAGAGCATTGGAGATTTGTATTTTTATTCGAGTTAGATGTTGTATTTATTCGAGAGACTTGTTGTAATTGAAGAGATTGAGATTAGTGGATTTATATTATTGTGGGTTTATTTAGGTGCTCTATACCTTGTTATTTATGGGTTTTGATTTATTTTATCGCATTAGCGCTCCGTTCGCTCTCCCCGGGTGGGCGGGGTGTTACAAATGGTATCAGAGCTTAGGTATACGACAACCCTCGGGGATTGAGTTTTGGGTTCATTGCGTGGATAGCAATTTTTGGAGATTAGAAAATTTGAGGTGATATTCGTGATAGACATCTAGATTAGATGTGAGGAATTTATTTTTGGAGACGAAATTATTTTTGGAGATTGTTAGCCTGATTTTTGAGAGTTAGGCATTCGGCGAATTTCGAGGGCGAAATTCCATTGTTAGTGGGGAAGTGTAATAACCCGCGTAATGTTTGGGGTATTTTCAAAATAAAGAGGAAAAATAAAGCTTTTGCTAAAATTATTTTTATTGCTCAAATATGTTGGTTATTATTTTTAAAGGCCAGAATTTCAAACGGTTTCGAAAACGGAGTTAAAACGGATTTTAAAATGAGTTTAAAATGTTTTTAACTCTTGGAGTTGTTTTGACTTCCAACTCTTCATTTCTTTGCCTTATTTAAAGGAGTCTTTTGGATTCCAGCTCTTCATTTCTTTGCATTATAAAAGGAAGTCGTGGGATACCCTTTTAACATACTTTTGGCACAAATATTGGCAGCAAATATATTTTATATTCCTCTTCTTTTTATATACACATTGGCCCTTGAGATTTGTGAGTTACAACCTTAGATTAGAGGTGTTCTTGGGGCTATTTTGTTGGAGGTTCTTGGAGGAGATTTTGTAGATCTTTTGTGTTGATTTTGAGGATGTGATCGTTGGTTTCTCATCATGGTTTGAGGTATGGGGTTTTACACAATATGCTCCTTAAATCTCGCGAGTGTCATTCTCTTTGAATTCTTGTTTAATTGAACTCATATTTGAATTGATAAATTCATTGAAATCTGGAAAATAATTGTTGAAATTATTTTGATTCATGTGGTATCATTATATTGTTGATGAGCACGTTGTCATGAGATTTTAATATGGCACAGATGTTGGGCACCCGCCAAAATTCCTGTTTCCCGGGCTATGGCTTGATAAAGCATATACGGATGTGGTGAGGCCTAGTGACCCAGTTAAAGTGTTGTTGAGAAATTATATTGATAAATGCTTTGAGATTTGCATTTTGATTTGAATATTCATACTCGTGTTGTTACGTTTTATTCATCGCTAATATATTTTTGTTGAGCATCTTTCCTGTCATATTATGTACTTCCCCATATTTTCTTTTAGTGGCAGGTTAGCGCGGATTTTAGGGAGCTGTGGAGATTGATTTTAGCGAGGATTGTTTGGGAAAGATTTGTATTATTTTGATGTATAGAGCTTTGGATATTTGTATTTTATTTTCGAGTTAGTTGTTGTATGTAATTCGAGAGATTTGGTATTTAATTTGAAGAATTGAGATTGGCGGTTTTGTTTATATTGTGGGATTTGTTTTAGATGCTCTATACCTTGTCACTTGTGGATTTAGATTTGTTAGTGGGAAAGTGTAATAACCCGCGTAATTTTTGGGGTATTTTCAAAATAAAGAGGAAAAATAAAGCTTTTGCTAAAATTATTTTTATTGCTCAAATATGTTGGTTATTATTTTTAAAGGCCAGAATTTCAAACGGTTTTGAAAACGGAGTTAAAACGGATTTTAAAATGAGTTTAAAATGTTTTTAACTCTTGGAGTTGTTTTGACTTCCAACTCTTCATTTCTTTGCCTTATTTAAAGGAGTCTTTTGGATTCCAACTCTTCATTTCTTTGCATTATAAAAGGAAGTCGTGGGATACACTTTTAACATACTTTTGGCACAAATATTGGCAGCAAATATATTTTATATTCCTCTTCTTTTTATATACACATTGGACCTTTGAGATTTGTGAGTTCCAACCTTAGATTAGAGGTGTTCTTGGGGCTATTTTGTTGGAGGTTCTTGGAGGAGATTTTGTAGATCTTTTGTGTTGATCTTGAGGATGTGATCGTTGCTTTCTCATCATGGTTTGAGGTATGGGGTTTTACACAATATGCTCCTTAAATCTCGCGAGTGTCATTCTCTTTGAATTCTTGTTTAATTGAACTCATATTTGAATTGATAAATTCATTGAAATCTGGAAAATAATTGTTGAAATTATTTTGATTCATGTGGTATCATTATATTGTTGATGAGCACGTTGTCATGAGATTTTAATATGGCACGGATGTTGGGCACCCGCCAAAATTCCTGTTTCCCGGGCTATGGCTTGATAAAGCATATACGGATGTGGTGAGGCCCGGTGACCCAGTTAAAGTGTTGTTGAGAAATTATATTGATAAATGCTTTGAGATTTTCATTTTGATTTGAATATTCGTACTCGTGTTGTTACGTTTTATTCATCGCTAATATATTTTTGTTGAGCATCTTTCCTGTCATATTGTGTACTTCCCCATATTTTCTTTTAGTGGCAGGTTAGCGCGGATTTTAGGGAGCTGTGGAGATTGATTTTAGCGAGGATTGTTTGGGAAAGATTTGTATTATTTTGATGTATAGAGCTTTGGATATTTGTATTTTATTTTCGAGTTAGTTGTTGTATTTAATTCGAGAGATTTGGTATTTAATTTGAAGAATTGAGATTAGTGGTTTCGTTTATATTGTGGGATTTGTTTTAGATGCTCTATACCTTGTCACTTGTGGATTTATATTTATTTTATCGCATTAGCGCTCCGTTCGCTCTCCCGGGCGGTCGGGGTGTTACACCACAATGGGAAAGACCATGGACTGCCCAGCTACGCAAAAAACTATGATGAGGAATTACACAAGACATATAGTATACTGACAACACATACTCGACCTCGTCGCAATCTTTAATGAACTTAGGTCTTCAACCTCTCCTCCATGGTGCACATAACAGTTCACTTATGCAAAGCCACAAAGTGTGAGTCAATACACACCTCGGTATCCACCGAACAGGCTCAGAAACCATTTATGGATATAAAATATGGATGCACCACTTCCTCATAGTATCACCACACCATAGAGTCCAATGTGTGTAAATAATAAATTGGATACGAAATCCTCCTCACAAAATGATTTTCAATCAAGACGAAGAGAATAAACTTCTTGGTGTCCATGAAACTAGATCTTAAATCATATAGAATAATAAAACTTGGATATTAAAAACTTTGGGTGAAACTAGGGTTTAGGAGCTTTTGGATTTGTATGGAAAAATAATTTTTGCCAAAAGTCTCTCTAAAAATAAATGTTTGAGCCCATTTATATAAAAAACTCATTTTTCGAGGCCGCATATTTTTTTAGAAAACTCGTTCGAACGAAAACAAGATCTGGTTTGAAAGAAAATGCTAACTCATTTGAACAAAAGAAAAGCTCGTTCAAACGAATAGGTAATCTCCAAAGACCTTTGAACGATATTATTTCTGTAAAAAGTGAAATGCGTTTGATGTACACTTGAAGTTTGTTTGAACGGGCTGCTAAACTTGTTCGAATAAAAGCCATAAAGTTGTTCGAATGACTTTAAAATAAAAAAAAAATCTTAAAAAATATTTCAAAAATATCTCCAAACATTTTATGAAAAACAAAGACCTAAAATAAAAATTCCAAGGATCAAAATTCATATACGTTCATACCTGAGAGATCCTGAGAAACATTAAGGTGAAATGTTGCATGAAATAAGACACGGTATGTAATCTCTAGAGGTTTGTTGCTCCGTATTCAATCAAACTTGTCATAGGACTGAAAGGTCAACAACACAATGCCTAACCTATCACTCAAAATATTTTGTCCAGAATAAAGCCAATACATATAAATTGACTCAATTGGAAATGTGTCCTTACATTTTATATTTTCCCAGTCAATTCATCCATAAAAGATAAAAAAGATAAGAACTTAGCATGCAACCTTGGTACAAATATATAGTAATTGGTAATTAATTACTTTCTCTAGTTTTTATTGTTACTATAAGCATGTCCCCGTCATGTATATCCTTATTCTCATTAATATATTTATGAGTCACTCTTTTTTATGAAAAATCCATCATATTATATATCTATGTATTATATCATAGGCTTTCTCCAAATTTATAAAAAAATATATCAAGATCCTCATTTTTATTATATACCATTCCATCAGTCTCCTCAATAGATTAATAACTTCCATTTTTTACCTCACATCAATAACTTAAATTTATTCTCATAAACTATTATGTCCAATATCAATTTATGTTCAATCACTCTCTCTCAAAATTTCCTTATATGACTTATTAACTTAATACCAAGACAATTTGAACAACATTGTATGTCACCTTTATTTTTATAAATAGGTACTAAAACACTCTTTATCCATCCATCACTCATGCTACTAGTCATTATAATGTTATTAAATTATTTAGTTAACCAAGAAACTTCTTCCCATAAAAGTTTTGAAATTACAATAGGGATACCATATCGTCCTAAAGTCCTCGCCATTTTAATCTTTTTAAAAGCAATCCTAACCTTCGTTTCCATAATTCTGCAAAAAAATATATTTTCTCAAGTCTCACTAAGCTTCTCCATATCCAATCTACTCTCGTTATCTTTATTCAATAACCTCTCAAAATAAATTTCCTACATTCCCCTCATATTTTCATCCTTCACCAAGACTCTCGAATCATAACTTTTAATAAACTTATTTATTTAAATATTTTATTTTTCTATCCCCATGTTTATCAAGATTATGAATATGTTTTACCCTTCTTGAGTTATTAGTCTTGTACACATGTCATCATACACCTTAAACTTAGCATTATTTTTTACCATTTTCTTAATTTGTTTCTTAAATCATTTATATTTCTCAAAAAATATATATTTATAGTTCTTTGTCAAGCACTCTATTTTGACTTTTACAATACTTAGTACTTCTTCATTACACCACCAACTTTATTTAAATTGTGCCTATTGGTACCGAATTTAAATTAAACAAAAATTGTAAGGACATAAATTTCCAATTGAGTCCCTGTATTGTTTTCACTTAATTCCGTGAACAAAACTGTGTTTGTAATATGTCATAGGGAGATGTTTATTTGTGTCACGATCCCACTTGTTCTATGACGTATTGAAGAAATTGAAGACGTTGCGGCAAAGCTTCAAAGAATTAATCAAGCCGATGTTTAATTGGTGCAAGTTTAGTCGTCTTCAAAGATAATTTCATTCCGAGATCACTCAGGTATGAATGCGTATAATAAATGGTGCTCGAAATTATTTTATAAAAGATAAGGATGTAATTTTTATAGAGAAAAATGTTTTTAAATGTTTTAAAAGTGTTTTAAAAGGTTTATACTACATTTTTATTCTGATAAGTTCGAATAGGAGTTTGACTTATTTAAATCTCTCTTTGCAGAGACGTTTTGAACAAAAAGTCAAAAAGTCAACTCTGTCGATTGAACGACATCGGATCTCGTTCGAACGAGTGCTAATGTCATTGGAATGACATGCTTAAGTCGTTCGAATGACTCATTTTTTGAGGCGGCATTTAAATCCAATTTAAACAGTGTTTGCATCAGAATTTCGCAAGTGTGCTTTCTGGAAAAGAGTTTTACGAACCAGAACATTATTTGCACATGTTTTCTAAGGTTTAAAAGTCTTAAACACATCCTTAGAGTTTGCAAAGATCCGAGTTGTCATTCTTATATGTTTACGTGATTTTATTGTACCAAAGTTTTTTGTTCTACACATTAAACATTAAAGGGTTTTGCGGTGAAGAAGCGACGGACATTGTGTTCGACATCGTAGATGAATCAAATCCATATCGGTGGACACCGAGACATACGTGGACGTGTGTGTTATGGACAGGTATCGTGGAAGACGGAGTTTCTGCGTGGGAACTATTGAAGAACGATTGAAGATCAGAAGTGTAACAACCCGCGTAATTTTTGGGCTATTTTAATTAATTTTTGGAAAATGAAGGAAAATAAAGTTTTTGATAAAATTATTTTTATTGCTCAAATATGTTGGTTATTATTTTTAAAGGCGAGAATTTCAAACAGTTTCGAAAACGGATTTTAAAATGATTTTTAAATGTTTTTAACTCTTGGAATTCTAAGTCGGTGAACATTAGGTAATTTTCAAGAGTTGTTTTGATTTCCAACTCTTCATTTCTTTGCCTTATTTAAAGGAGTCTTTTGGATTCCAACTCTTCATTTCTTTGCATTATAAAAGGAATTCGTGGGCAACCCTTTTAACATACTTTTGGCACAAATTTTGGCAGCAAATATATTTTATATTGCTCTTCTTTTTATATACACATTGGCCCTTGAGATTTGTGAGTTCCAACCTTAGATTAGAGGTGTTCTTGCGGCTATTTTGTTGGAGGAGGAACTTTTGTAGATCTTTTGTATTGATCTTGAGGATGTGATCGTTGGTTTCTCATCATGGTTTGAGGTATGGGGTTTTACACAATATGCTCTTTAAATCTCTCGAGAGTTATTCCGTTGATTTCTTGTTAATTGAACTCATATTTGAATTGATAAATTCATTGAAATCTGAAAAATAACTGTTGAAATTAATTTGATTCATGTGGTATCATTATATTATTGATGAGCACATTGTCATGAGATTTTAATATGGCACGGATGTTGGGCACCCGCCAAAATTTCTGTTTCCCGAGCTATGGCTTGATAAAGAATATACGGATGTGGTGAGGCCTGGTGACCCGATTAAAGTGTTGTTGAGAAGTTATATTGATAAATGCTTTGAGATTTGCATTTCGATTTGAATATTCGTACTCGTGTTGCTACATTTTATTCACCGTTAATATATTTGTTGAGCATATTTCCTATCGTATTGTGTACTTCCCCATATTTTCTTTTAGTGGCAGGTTAGCGCAGATTTTGGGGCGCTATGGAGATTGATTTTAGCGAGGATTGTTTGGGAAAGATTTGTATTATTTATTTTGTTGTATAGAGCATTGGAGATTTATATTTTTATTGGAGTTAGATAGTTGTAATTTTATTATTCGAGAGACGTTGTATTTTATTTGAACATTGGGATTAGTGGATTTATATTATTATGGGTTTTTAGATGCTCTATGCCTTGTGTATTGTGGATTTATATTTATTTTATCGTATTAGCGCTCCGTTCGCTCTCCCCGGGCGGGCGGGGTGTTACAAGAAGGAGTGTCAAGACCCACGAGGATCGAGTCTTGGTGTAAGGCTAATTTGTCTTTGTAAAACCATTGTTCATAGTGATTGTTTGGCTTGTACCGTCGGAGGTTGTTTTCCCGTTTTGGGTTTTTTCCTCGTACATTCGGAGTTGTGAGTATTCTTTACTTTATTTTACTTGTTTTAATCACTAGATGCATGTTTAGGATTAATCAAGATAAAATTGGTTTAAAGTAAGATTTGGGTTTTTCACAACTTGGTTTGGTGCATAAATAAAGTTGGATCTTTTTCGGAGAAAAAGTGGTTTTGTTTGAAACACACATATCGGGCCACTAATGTTTCACAAATTTGTATCAGAGCTAGAATTTTTTTTATTTGTTTTGTGATCCCGTGTGTTTTCAAAGATGAATTCTGGATATAATGAATTTTCTCGAACTCCTATTTTTTATGGCACTAATTACACTTATTGGAAGATGAGAATGAGATGTTCTTTAAAATCTATTGATGAGCGTGTTTGGCTTACAGTTGAGAAAGGTTGGACACTCCCTGTCACTATTGTAGGTGAGGTCACTAGTTTAAAGCCTGTTGAGTCATGGACCGAAACTGAACAAAGACTTGCAAAATATAATTCTAAGGACCTGCACGTTATTTCTTCACATGTCACACAGTAAGAATATAATAGAATTATGACTTGTGAAACATCAAAAGAGGCTTGGAATATTTTGGCACTCACTCACGAGGGCACTATCACTATTAGGGCATCAAAGTTTTAAAATCTCACTACACAGTTTGAGACCATTAGGATGTTAGAGAGTGAGACCTTTGGTGAGTTTTATGCTAGGTTGTCCAATATTGGCAACTTGTCATTTAACATAGGTGAGAAAATTCCCAACAATCGTGTCATTAAGAAAATCCTTAGGTCGTTGCCTAGTAGGTTTGATGCGAATGTGACCATATTAAACTCCTTGGGTAGCTTAGAGTCAATGAAACTAGAAGATATTGTAGGTGACTAACAAACCCATGAAATCGACATGATTACCTCCAAGCAAGTGCCTAAGAAAGAAAAGGGTATTTCTTTGAAAACCTGGAAGGAGGAAACTAAAGTTTCGGATTCCGATTCAGACTCCGATTTTGAGGATGTTGCTTTATTGGTAAAGAAATTTAAAAAATTTATTATGTTTCAAAAGCAATCGAAAGATGCCAAGAAATTTGAAAAATTCAAGAACAACAAAGTAGATCCCACCTCTAAGGATAAATTTGAAAAGCCTAAGAGAGATGGGTCGGATAAGTGTTTTAGGTGTGAGGGGTACGGTCACAAGGTTAAGGAGTGTCCCACTAGACTTAATAAAGAAGGCAAGCAGCCCATGGTCTATAGTGCCACCTTAAGTGATAGTGAACCGGAAGAGGGAGAGAGTTCCCCCATTAATCGTAACTTTGTTGAGTTTATGGCATGTCATGTGAGCGACGACGATTCTCATGTGCATGACACTTCCAAGGAGGTTTTGAGTGTATCCCATGTTAGTGAGGGAGAAGAGAGTGACGAGGAGGAGATAGATGTGAAAGAATTGCAAAATGTATTTAATGAGTTGTATGCCAAAATGGTGAGGGTGAAAAAGGCTAACTCAAAATTGCAATCTAAGTTGAATGAGCGTGCCATAGAAAATAATGATAGTTTGATTGAGGATCTTAGGGTAGGAGAGAAGAAGTTTAGGGAGAAACTAGAGTTTGTGGAGAAAGAGAGAGATAATATCCGTGGTTTGATGGAGTCCTTGAAAAAGGAGATTTTAGAGTTTGAGGAGTCTAGGCGTTTTCTCGAGTCTAGGATTCATGAGTTGGAGGAGATATTGATAGAGTCGTCTAGAGTCAAGTTTGATATAGAGTCTAGGTCGGAGAAGTTAGATAAGATCCTAGGCACCATCCAAATTAATGGAGATAGGGGAGGTATAGGTTTTGGTGAGAGAGTTGTTCCCATTCCCCCCGCACGTGTGAGAAACACTACGACGGTTAGAAAAGGTCCACATAAAGGTAATCACTCCCACCACCGCTACACTTGCACGTTTTGTGGTAGGAAAGGTCACCTTAGGCATTATTGTTACGAACTTAGACAAGCTCCTAGGAAGTTTAAGAATAAAGTTGCCCCGGCTACCCAAACCCCCATGCGTCGTGTTACACCTACTTGGGTTAGGAAATCGAATTTAGTGGCTTTTGGAATTAAACTTGATAATTCTCGTTTGGTGCACTTGTTTCTTCCCATGCTAAATCTAAAGGATGATAGTGTTGCCATGTTTGTCATATGCAAGTTTGCTTCATGGTATATTCATTGCTAGTATTATGACATGTGTATCATTTTGTATTATAGTTTTCATTTATTTTAGTCCTATTTGAAAAATCCAAAAATATTTTGTTTTTGAGAAAATTTTTGAAAATCCAAAAAGATTTTGCTTTTCCTTGAGTCAAAATATGTTTGAAAAGCCAAAAAGACTTTCGGTTTCAGTTTTTGACTTTACATGTTATATGTGGCATATTGGTGTGCTTGGACCCCCCATCGTTTCATTATCCATGTGGCTAGGACATTTGGTCATTATTATCGATGCTTAGAATGATCTTAACCATTGTTTATATGGGATTGTTTCTAAGTTGATATGCATTTTGATTCAACTTTGTATATATGCCAACATTACACACATGCACAAGTTTATATGGATGTTTGACTTATCTTGCATATTTGAATTTGGTGAGGCGTTCTTATCTCAATCTTGTCATCTATGCGTAAGTAAAATTAAGGAGAAGTGTGCAAGTAATAACCGTTTATCATGAGGATTTAAAATTATTAAAAATGATGAGTGATTCACGGGAAAGGGCTGTGAGAGTTCAAAATTGACTCGTCATGAAAGCCACCGTTTAAAAGAGCCCAAAAGAAAATGCAATATGCTAAGAAAAGGGCCAATAAGATTTTCTCTAAATTGATAATGCTAGAAGCCTCAAAAGAACTTGAAAAAGTATATATATATATGAGGGTGTTTGGTTGGAGAAAATTTAAACGGGTTTGCACAACTAATCCTAATGTTGAAACATTGCAATTTGACGCTATTGTTTGTAGAATCGTCAAAATTTTGGATTTGTGTGCATGTAGAATGTTTAGTTCATTAAGCTCACACTTTAATTGTCATATGGCTATGACAAAGTTTGATGATTTATCGCTATCAATTAGAGCTTCTTGATCATTTCGATGTGTTGGAATTGTGACTCGTTTGTTGTAGTTTCACGTCCATTCATTCCATGTCCATGTTTGAGCACATCGGTGCTATGTTTGCATGTAACTGGCATTTTAAGTTTTTTGCATTTTGTGTTAAAAGCTTACTATTTTAGCACTGTTTTTGCATATGTCAGTCCCTTCCTGGAATATTTTAGTGGAAATTTTTTCACTGGGCAATACTTTATAATATTTCTAGGAAACTGGGAAATTTTGGCAGGTCACGTGAAGTCGTTCTAACGACATCTCATCTCATGCGAACGACTCCTGTACTTCGTTCGAGCGACTTCCTCATCTTGTTTGAGCGAATTCCATGGCTCGTTCGAACGACAGAGTCAAAAATGGCTTCTGATTGGTTTGCAGTACTCAGGTTCAAATTGGTATATTTTTGGTACTGCGGGAAGCATTTCTGGACTGTTTGGTTTATATGCAGGTTCTTTTATGTTCCAAATTGGTATTTTTCATATGAGTCTATTTATCACACTTGATTTGATTGGTATAGTCTTTGTGTGATTCCTTGGTTTACTAGCTTCTGATTTGTCATTACTTGATCATATTTAGCTGGTTGTTTAATAGTTATCTAGCGTTTTTCAATTCTCAAATTGGTATCAACTTCATTCAATTTGGTATCATATTCTCATGCTAGATATTTAATATTGGTTTATCTTTTCACCGGATTGTCTATTTGAGACAAAAAGGTGGAGATATTTATGTGATGTAGGGGGAGATTTGTTGAGCTCTACTTGATATCTGGATCTACATGTATATCTGTTTCAAATTGGTATCAAATATTTGCTCACATGTTTCAAATGATTTGTTCTTATTAGAAATATAAATTGGTATCATTTGTTCCTCCATACTTCACTAGGTATTTGTCTGTCTATTTCATGTGTGTAGGTATGCTTCAGCGATTCGAGATTTCAAGTCTAAATCACATACAGACAGTTCATACTTGTCGGTGCTACATATTCTAATCCGTGTCCTGTATTTTTGATTTTGGATTTATGGGATGGGATTTAGGCGTCACACGGCTTGACGGCCTGGTTAGGCATTTCACTAGTTTAGTTTTGTCCCGGAATAGTCAAAGGGGGAGATTTGTAAGGACATAAATTTCCAATTGAGTTCCTATATTGTTTTGACTTAATTCCGTGAACAAAACTGTGTTTGTAATATGTCATAGGGAGATGTTTATTTGTGTCATGATCCCACTTGGTCTATGACGTATTGAATAAATTGAAGACGTTGCGGCAAAGCTTCAAAGAATTAATCACGCCGATGTTTAATTGTTGCAAGTTTAGTCGTCTTCAAAGATAATTTCATTCCGAGATCACTCAGGTATGAATGCGTATAATTAATGGTGCTCGGAATTATTTTATAAAAGATAAGGATGTAATTTTTATAAAGAAAAATGTTTTTAAATGTTTTAAAAGTGTTTTAAAAGGTTTATACTACGTTTTTATTCTGATAAGTTCGAATACGAATTTGACTTATTTAAATCTCTCTTTGAAGAGATGTTTTGAACAAAAAGTCAAAAAGTCAACTCTGTCGATTGAACGACATCGGATCTCGTTCGAACGAGATGCTGATATCGCTCGAACGACATGCTTAAGTTGTTCGAATGACACATTTTTCGAGGTAGCATTTAAATCCTATTTAAACAATGTTTGCATCAGAATTTCGTAAGTTTTCTTTCTAGAAAAAAGTTTTACAAACCATAACATTATTTGCACATGTTTTCTATGGTTTAAAAGTCTTAAACACATCCTTAGAATTTGCAAAGATCCGAGTTATCATTCTTATATGTTTACGTGATCTTGCTGCACCAAAGTTGTTTGTTCTGCACATTGAACATCAAAGGATTTTGCGGTAAAGAAGCGACGGACATCGTGTTCGACATCGTAGACGAATCAAAGCCATATCGATGGACACCGAGACATACGTGGACGCGTGTGTTGTGGACAGGTATCGTGGAAGACGGAGTTTCTGTGTGGGCACTATTGAAGAACGGTTGATGATCAGAAGGAGCGTCAAGACCTGTGGGGATCGAGTCTTAGTGTAAGGCTAATCTGTCTTTGTAAAACCATTGTTCATAGTGATTGTCTGGCTTGGGCCGTCCGAGGTTATTTTCCCGTTTTGGGTTTTTTCCTCGTACATCCGGCGTTGTGAGTATTCTTTACTTTATTTTACTTATTTTAACTAGATGCATGTTTAGGATTAATAAAGATAAAATTGGTTTAAATTAAGAATTGGGTTTTTCACAACTTGGTTTGGTGCATAATTAAAAGTTGGATCTTTTTCGGAGAAAAAGTGGTTTTGTTTGAAACACACATATCGGGCCACTAACGTTTCACAAAAACTTTTTCTTGAGCAGAATTAAGTTAAGAATGAACACAAACCAATTTTTTCATTTTGAAAAATTCTTTTCAATTTTCTAAACCACTCCAAGATGTGACACAAAATAACTTAACCAAATTTTATCTTGTTTAACCGTAAGCATGCAGATAGTGATTAAAGCAAGTAAAATAAAGTAAAGCAATACTCACAACACCGATTTACGCAGGAAAACCACAAATGGGAAAAACCTCAGACGACCCATGCCAGAAAATCACTATGATAATGATCTTACTGTAATACCCCGTATTTTTATGCTATATTTAATTTGGGGATTTATTAAATTTAATGTGATGATTTATTTAATAAAAATCCAGAAATTAATTATGTTATAATTATTAACGTGACTAGAGTTAGTAATTATGGGAAACTTGTTGAATATTACTAATGAGCATAGTAATATATTATATTGGTTATATTGAATGTCATAGGTGAATTAAATGACTATTTCGGAAATTTAAGTCGGGACGTGCCCGTGTCACGTCGGGACTAATTATGTTAATTAAAAAGGGAATATTTTATAAGTTATCCGTATGGTCGTTTTGAGTGCGCCAACGCGTCCGGAAGGGTCGAGATAGTCAGAAAAGTGTACCCGGGGGTTTAGTTCGGGCCTCGGGGTGTTTTTAGGCCTAATTAGTGACCCGGGAGGGCATTTTGGTCATTTTACAAAATAGGGTAATTAAACCCACGAATTTCAGCCATCCTTAGCAGCCATTTAAGTCAGCCTTTTAGGGTTAGAACATTCAGAACCCTAGAACGGCCATTGGAGAAGAGAGGAGAGAGCTCTCAAGGTGATTCAAGGCCCAAAACACCAGCGATTTCACCGCCGTCACCACCAACGCGTAGATCGCGAGGAGGAGAACACAACCACACCAATATCAGCAGGAAAGCAGACCTATGAAATCCCAGGCAAGTGTTTAACTTGCGTATTTTCGTTGGTGCAATAATCATATTAGTGTAGGAATGATTAGGAGTATAATCAATGGAAGAAAACCCCAATTTTTGATAGGGATTTGCATGTAGAAATCGTTATAACCATATTCTGGAAATAATATGTGAAGTAAATGATTAACCCACGAATTTGTGATGTTATGTTAGAAGGAAATTTTGGAGAAAACTGATTAGAACAAAAGTTAAGAAAACTTTAGGGTTCTTGATTATTAGATGAGATTTTAGGTTGTTTAACCATGTTTAATGATGTATACACGCATGCTGAACATTAAAGATATCTGGAATTATGTTAGTATGTTAACAGTAAACTTTTTGGGCCGATTAGTGTTGGAAAATATGAGTTTTGATGAAGAACTTTAATCAATCCCGTCACTGCAATTTCTGCAGAATTTTTGCCCAGACCTGCTTGATCGATCGATCGAGCATAGAGCTTCGATCGATCGAAGGTTCGATCGATCGAGCCCCAAGCTTCGATCGATCGACCCCTCCTGGCAGACTCTTATTCCTCTTGTTTATTTACTTAAATTAATTTATCATGTAATAACCTTTGGGCATTCTAAATAAAAGGATTTGGGAGATATTGAGGACCAGTAGGGTATATGGATAAATGTTAGAACCTTTAATCTTCAACAAGTATGGTAATTATGGGATATTTACTTTAAGTTGATAGATTTATAACTTAAGGGTGAGGTACGTAAGAGAGTTACGTTCGAATCAAATAAAGTCCCTTACTGAATTTCAGATTTGTGAGGATATAAACCATGAGTATTAGGTAATGAGTGACAAAACCCTTCGAATCAAGGTTAGAGACGAAACCTTATACGTAATCATAATAATGGGAAATTAAGGACAAATGTTGTGCCTATGGGTTACGAGAGGAACCTATATTAATATGATGAAATGAGTATATTTATATGATTGTGTGTACATATATTATATTCATGTGAAAAACGTACCCGCGCTACTTGCTATCCCTGAGGTTACCGCGCTGGGACGATCTTATCCTGTGTTGCTTTAAGGGGGATATTGATTCGTACCCTAGAAGATAGAGATCCTAGGTACGGGCTATCAGATTGATAGTCGGACGGTCCTAAGAGACGTGTGGGTATGTACTGACCTCTTGGACTTGGAATCTATGCTTCGCCTCAACGTTGTTTTGTATATGTTAATACAGTTCGAGAGTGATTCCGAACTTGTATTTCCCTTTGTGTGAGCGATACGGGGATTGGATAGAAGAGTATGCCCGCACCATAGTTTAGTTGGGGTGCTGTTATATATATATATTATACGAGTAGTTAATATATATATGAGGTTATAAACTTTAAACTGCCTACTGTGATTTGATAAGTAGAACATGGTTGTTGACTCAAATTATTAAATACTTGTTTTGTGAAAGTATGAGAAGACACTGGGAAACTTTATAATTTAATGAAGCTAAAACGAGAGGAGTGCTACATATTGAAAGTAACCTTTTTAAAACATTGTCATCGTTCGGTTTTGAAAACTTATGAGTAAGTTAAGATAAACTAAATTATTTGGGAAGGTTAGTACGATAGGCGTGCACATTAGAAGAGAGGTGAGAATTTCTCAAGAGAGTGTCGAACTAATATGATTTGCATTGGCCTGTATCAATTTAAATACTTGCTTAACGTATTTTAAAATCAAACACACTTTCGGGCTCTGACCCGTTTCTTTTTCTCTCTCTCTCTTGTGTATATATATGTATATTTTCAGGTGCCCAGCCACACGGGCGTCTTGCTTAGGATCCTTTGAGAAGAACGAGCTGCAGCTTAGGTGGGAGTTGCAGGTCACTTGAGTAGACGGCTTCTGTTATTGACTCCACTCCTACTACTCTCATTTATTGGGCACGTGTCGCCCTTTTCATCATTTCATTTATTGTTGGGATTTTTATATTTCAGTTTATTTCCAGTATTGTTCTATGGGATTTATTCAGGATGGATTTGTGGTTTTAGTTCCATTTGTTGACATTCGATTGACGAATGTATGGTTTTATTTTAGTTCATCGTGGTGTGATTCTATATCGTAGAAATGTTGTTTTGTGTATATAAATCTTTTCTTTAATTAAAATTTGGAAGTTTGTATGAAAAATGTTTTGACACTTAGCTTAATTATTTAGGGTGTTAAATTGGAAAAATTTTTATCGACAGTGATGCTGAGAATGAACCAACTGTTTACCTTGATTTAATTTAATAAAGGAGTGATCGCCCGGTATTTAATTAGGCGGGGTGTCACAGGTGGTATCAGAGCATCAGGTTCTAGTGTCCATAGGATATGTACGGCTTATTTCGCTTTCAGCTTAACGTTTTTGCTATAGAGCCCTATTTTTAGGATTTGTTGTATTCCTGCTTTTACGTTTAAGTCTTCAGTTAATTGAGATTCGATGATAACTGTAGACTGATAAATTTTGTTCACGTTTCAGATGCCTCCGAGACGTGCTCCGAAAGATAGGCGTGCCCAGGCCGAGCAACCAGCAGCTCCGGCACCAGGCACAATGAATGCTAATGAAGTGGCCGCCATAGTTGCTCAGGCGGTGAATGCCGTAATAGCGGTGATTCAGCAGGCTCCACCCCAGGTTCAGGCAGTGGCGCCAGTACCAGCACAGCTTCCATCTGCATGGGAGAGGGTTCAGGATGCTTTTCAGAAAGCACATCCCCCTGAGTTCTCTGGTAGCTCCGACATCGTCACGGTTAGCCAATGGAAGAAAGACATCCAGCGGCACCTCCGTATGTATGAGTGCACCGAAGTACAAAAGCAGTTATTGGCTTCTTTCAAGCTGGTGGGAGCCGCATTACAGTGGTGGGAGTCCACTACTACTTTGGAGGAGAGGGACACGATCCCTATTCAGATGTTCTGGGAGCGATTTGACCGCAAGTACTTCCCACCTGCAGTGCAGACGGAGATGAGGCGGAAACTACTAAATCTGAAGCAGGAGAACCTTACTGTAGCTGAGTATGAGGAGGAGTTCACGAGACTTCTCACTATTGTGCCGGATGAGGCACCCACTAAGGGCAAGAAGATTTTGCTGTTCGTCGACGGGTTAGCTTGGAGGATCCGTCAGCACCTTATTGGAAATCTATCCCTGAGTACTTTCACTGACGTACTCAATGCAGCGTTACTACATTGCCAAGATCACCGCTTCCATCTTCAGGGAAGCAAGAGAGCAGGAGAGTCCAGCCAGCAGGGCAGGACCGGGGGTAATAGTGCCGGTGGGGCACCAACTCATGGACAGACTCGTCAGCACGAGCAGAGTTCCCATCAGGGGGACCCTGCTAAGCGATTTCGTTCAGGTGATTCTAGGCAGGGATTCGGGGGATATAGGCAGGGCCATCAGGGTCAGCCTAATCAGCAGGGCCAGCAGGGTCAACACCGACCGCAGGGACAGCAGCAGGGCCAGCAAGGCCAACAGCGTGCACATCAGGGCCAACAGGGCCAATGGCATAGAGGTAACGGCCAGCAGGGTCGTGGTCAGCAGGGACAGAGGGGAGGTAATTTCAGAGGCCGGTGTTTTGTGTGCGGCAAGCACGGCCATAAGCGTCAGGATTGCCCAGAGGGCGATAGGGCCCCACAGCAGCAGGGAGCCCGTAATGAGCCGCAGAGACCACTCTTCCCACCTGCCCTTCCAGCTCCAGCCCAGGTGCCAGCCCTACCAGCCATTCCAGCAGCTCCAGTGCAGCAGGGGAAATTGCAGTATGGACGTGTCTATAACGTCCACCAGGCAGCAGCTCCACAGGTACCACCCGCGATTGAGGGTATGTTTCCTATCCATGGTACTATGGGTAAAGTTTTGTTTGATACGGGGCAACGCATTGTTTTATAGCTACGCACTTTGCGAAGTCCTTAGGGTTGTTAGCCACAGCAGAGACCACCGTGACATGTGTCGACTCACCACTGGGGAGTGGGTCACTTATATTCTTTATATGCCGGGGAGTAGGGGTAGAGATTGGTAGCTTGGTATTGCCTGCAGACATGCTAGTCTTAGACATGCACGAGCATGATGTGATCATTGGTATGGATTGGCTCGCATCTTATAGAGCCATGATTGATTGCTTCGGTGGGAGCATTGTTTTTGCCATTCCGGGGCAAGAGATGTTGAACAAACACAACTTGGTGCAACAAAGATCACATAAATATATGGTAATGATACCTCAGATCTTTGTAAACTCTAAAGATGTTTTATAGTGAAAAGCCTTAGAAATCTTTGTGCAGAAAACTCTCTGGATTGTAAACTATTTTTCTTATTGCACGCACTCTGAGAAAACTCGAACACATCTATTTATATATATTTTAAGGCGGTGTCTACTCTCGTTCGAGCGAGATACTACGTCGTTCTAACAACAGTTGCTCTCATTCGAACGACATCGTATGTCGTTTGAACGACATCGCCTAGATCAGACTCCAAACCAAATCAATCTCTAATCCATTGTTATGAGCTCTAAACGAAGTGTAAACAAGTAAAATACTTTTAAAAACATTTTCTTTTAAAAATAACATCCTTATTTTTATAAAATTAAATTCCGAGTTTCATTAAGATTATGCATTCATACCTGAGTGATCTCGGAATGCAATTAAACTTTGAAGACGAGAAATTTGCACCAATTGAACTTAAGCATAATTAAGTCCTTAAATCTTTGCCACAACGTCTTCAAATAATCTTCGACACATCATAGTTTGTCTGGGATCAAACAATTAAAATCTACCTATGACTCAAACATGTTTTGTTCCGAGAATAAGTCAAAACTATACATGGGCTCAATTGGAAACCAATAGTGAAATACCTAATCCGGGGCATCAATCCGTATGACTCCCAAATCCCGTCCCATTAAATCCCAAAAAGAAAATTACATCACCAGTACAGGATAAGAGTCATAAAAAATAAACCAAACTAGCAAGCATGAAACTGTCTCTGAATTTCTAAATGTGATGTAGACTTGAAATCTCAAATATCTTTAAACATACCTACACATATGAAACAGACAAATATCCAGTGAAGTATGGAGGAACAAATGATATAAATCAATATAAAAACTTAAGTCAGAATCATTTGTTATGGGAGTGAATATGAAATCACTTTGTGTAAACATGATACCAATATGTGCAATTGTGAAAAATAAATAAATCAGGATATCAAGTTCAACATGCCAAAAACTCAAAAAACTCCCCCTACATCACATACATCTCTCCCCTTTTTTGTCTCTAATAGACAATCCGGTGAAAAGATAAACACATCTAGCATAAAATGATACCAATTTGATTAAATCACCTTAAAGAATAGATAGATAAACATGAAACAAACAAGCTAAATATGATCAATCAATGTCAAATTAGTAGATAGAAAACAAAGAATCACACAAAAACTATATCAAATCTAAGTAGGTGTGATTAAACTAACCAATGCAGAAACAGGTCAAATTTCTAAAAGAAGACTGACCGATTAAACTGGTCATTCGAACGAGCCAGGGACGTCGTTTGAACGACAAGCTAAGTTGCTCGAATGAAAATTGATGTCGTTAGAATGACAACATCAAACTTTCATAGTTTTCCAATAATATCAAATAGTGTTGCATAGTGAAAAAATTTCTTGAAAATTCTAACTGGAAAGGGATCAAAACTGTAAAACACTAGCAAAACAATAGCTAAACTAAGAAAACTCAAAACAAACAAATATGATTAACATGCTAGAATAGTACCGATTTTCCCAAACATGAACATGGAATGTATGTGTGTGAACTACAACAAATGAATCACAATTCCAACACATCGAAAAGATCAAGAAGCTTTAATTGATAGCAATTAATCATCAAACTTTATCATAGACAAATGTGACAATTAAAGTGTGAGATTAATGAACTAAACAAACATCATGCACATGAATTCGAAATTTTTACGATTCAACAAACAATAGCGTCATGACACGATTTTTAACGTTAAGATTCTTTCCTTTTAAATTTTTAATCCATCCAAACTCCCTCAAATATATCATATTTTCTCTTGAATGAACTAAACTAATTTGGCCCATTTTGTCATATGATTCTATTTATTACCTTATGATTTTTTGGGGCTCTTTTAAACGATGGCTTTCACGACGAGTCAATTTTACACTCTCGCTGCCATTTCTCGTGAACACTCATCATTTTTCAATTTAATACTCATAGTAAATGGTTATTACATGCACAATCCCTCGTTAAGTCTACTTACGCATAGCTAAAAAGATTAAGATAATAAGGTCTCACCAAACTCAAATATGCAAGAGTAGTCAAACATCCATATAAACTCGTGCATGTATGCAATCATGGCGTATAAATAGAGTCAAATCAAAATGCATATTAACTTATAAACATCCCCATACTACAATGGTTAACATCATTCTAAGCATCGATAATAATGACCAAATGTCCTAGCTAGATGGATAATGGAAGGAAGGGGGTTCAAGCACACCAATACGCTACATCAAACATGTTAATTCACGGCACAAAAACAAAACTGGAAATATTTTTGGCTTTTTCAAAATATTTTGACTTAAATAAAAGAAAAATCTTTTTGTGTTTTTATGAAAAAAATTCAAAACCATAAATCTTTTTATATTTTCAAATAAGATGAAATAAATGAAAAATATAATACAAAATGATAAACATGTCAAAATACTAGCAAAGGAAATATCATGAATGCAAAGACTAGCATATCAAAAACGTGTAACACTATCATCCTTTAGATTTAGCATGAGAAGAATCAAGTGCAACCAAGTGAGAACATTGAAGTTTTAGTCCTAAAGCTTCTAAGTTCGATTTCCTAACCCATGTAGGTGTAACATAATGCATGTGGTTTTTGGGAACTGACACGAATTTATTCCTAACCTTCTTAGGAGAATTCCTAAGGTCATAGAAAAAATGTCTAAGGTGACCTTTCCTAGCGCAATGGGAACAAGTTTAAACACGGTGGCAATGATTACCAAAATGTCGACCTCTCCTCACATTCCTAGTGGTCTCTCTCACACGATTGGTATTGTCCTTAGAGGTGGGAATAACTCTCTCATCGTAGCCTATACCAAACCTATCTCTCTTAAATTGGACGGTGCCTAACATCCTATCCAATTTCTCCAACCTAGACTCCAAGTCAAACTTAATTTTAGATGAGTCTCTTAAACTCTCCTCTAACTCCTTAATTATATACTCAAATAGATGCCTAGACTCCTCAAACTCTAGCAACTCCTTTTTCAAAGCCTCTATCAAACCTGTAAGTCTATCTCTCTCTTTCTCGACGTACTCTGGCTTCTCCCTAAGCTTCTATTCCCGTTCCCTAAGATCCTCAATCAACGTATCATTATTTTTTACGGCACGCTCATTAACTTACCTTGCAATTTTTAGTTTTCCTTTTTCACCTTCACCATCTCCTCAAATAACTCTCGAAATGCAACTTTCAACTCTCTTACGTCTATCTTCTTATCCTCTATCACATCACCCTCATGCTGTTGGAATTCACTCTCAACAGCCTCGAAAGTGTCATGCACGCAAGTGTCCTTGGAGGAAGATATATGTTCATCGCTCACATGACATACCATAAACGTATCAAAGTTATGCTCAATGGGGGAACTCTTTCCCTCTTCCGCTTCACTATCATTTAAGGTGGAATTGTATGCTATCGGCTTCTTGCCCTCTTTCTTAAGTCTAATGGGACACTCAACTACTTTGTGACCATACCCCTCACACCCAAAACACCAATCAGACTCATCTCTATTGGGTTTCTCACTCTTATCCTTAGGGGTGGAGTCTCCCTTGTTCTTAAATTTCTCAAACTTTTTAGTATCTTTTCATTGTTTTTTAAATTGAAGAAACTTTTTGAAATTCTTTGCCAACAAGATGACATCCTCAAAATCAGAATCGGAATCATCATTCGAAACTTTGGTTTCCTCCTTCAGGGATTTCAAAGCAATGCCCTTTTATTTCGTTGGCACTTTCTTGGAGGTAAACATATCGAGTTCATAGGTTTGCAAGTCAAATACAACCTCTTCTAGTTTCAACGAGTTAAGCATACCAAGGGAATTCATAATGGTCACTTTTGCATCAAACCTTCTCAACAACGATCTCAAAATTTTCTTAATCACTCGGTTATCGGGAATCTTCTCACCTAGGTTAAACGCCGCATTAACAATAGTGGACAACCTAGTGTAAAACTCATCAAACGTCTCACTCTCCAACATCTTAATCGTCTTAAACCGTGTAGTGAGATTTTTCAACTTAGATGCCCTAACCGTGATCGTACCACCATGAGTGAGTGCAAGTGTATCCAAAGCTTCTTTCGATGTTTCACAAGTCATGATCCTATTATACTCTTCATGTGTGACATGTGAAAAAATAACGTGAAGACCTTTAGAGTTATACAGTGCAAGCCTATGTTCAGTCTCAGTCCATAACTCAACGGGTTTCAAACAAGTGACCTCACCCTCTCGCGTGATAGGTGGTGACCAACCTTTTTCAACAGCTAACCAGACACGCTCATTAATGGAATTTAAAGAACTTCTCATTTGCATTTTCCAATAATCATAATTAGTGCCATAAAAAATAGGAGTGCGAACACTATCATAATTTCCAAAATTCATCCTTACAAGCAAAAAAGGATCCAACAAAATAAAAATATAGTTCTAGATCTAATACCACTTTATTGGTCCTAAATTGAATTAAACAAAAACTTTTGCTTGAGCGTAATTAAGTTAAGGATGAACACAAACCATTTTTTTCTTTTTGAAAAAATCTTTTCAATTTTCTAAACCACACTAAGATGTGACACAAAATAACTTAACCAAATTTTATCTTATTTAACCCTAAGCTTGCAACTAGTGATTAAAGCAAGTAATTTGGCCGCGGTCGACTGGTCGCCCCAGTTAATTTGGCCAACCCCCATTTTCTTACAAAACCTAAATATTCCTACTCTTATTCTTCCCTCTACACCAACTATCATCAACCAATATTATCAACAAATCATTTCTACATGATAACCTCACAATATGTAACCTCAAATCATCTCTAACTTATATAGGTGGAGGTTTGAACAAACAACTCAATCAAACCCTAAATGGGTCAAATCTTAAAAACGATAACTAATCACACAATGTATTCAACATAATCATAAGGTATTGCAAGTATAATACTTCCCTTGTTGTTGGAGTCTAGGATTCTTCTTCATAGCAACGATTTCGAGCTAGAAATGGAAAAATCTCCTCTTTCTCTTCTTTCTCTCAAGCTCTCACTTCTCTCTAATTTCTAAATTTAGAGATATACAAATGAGGTACAAATGCTCTTCAAAGACTTAAATGCCCAAATGACTTAAGTCTAATATTAAATGCTACTACACACTTCAAATGACTCGTAACATCATAATTAAATCATAACCAACCAAAAGTACCCACGAAACCCAAAAACAACCCTGTCACTTATTTTGACTATCTCGACCCTTCCCGGACTAACCGTGCCCTCTAAAATGACATTTGGGATATCGTTAATTATTTTTCTATTCCAACATCATATTAACATTCTAATAATGATCCAATTGGAATATAAATTATACATGTCACCTCAAAGCATAGCGAATCAACATTAACATAATATTACACTATTTACATTCGCATAAAGGTAAATATGCAATGCTCATAAATATTAACTCTTAAATTACTGAAATTAATATTTACTACAATTTCCTTTATTTATATAACTAACCCACATGGCAAATTAATATAAAAATAATTACTCAAAAGTAAGGGGTATTACATACTCCCCCCCCCCCCCCCCCCCCACCCCACAAGGGAATTTTGACCTCAAAATTATGCATACCTAGTAAAAAGAGGTGTGGGTACTTTTCTCGAATATCGTCCTCTTGTTCCTAAGTTGATTCTTCAGCATTGTGGTGACCCCACTGGACTCGTACTAAGGGCACCACTTTCGATCTTAGTCTATGCTCACCGTGGTCTAAAATGGCAATTGGTTGTTCCTCATACGAAATATCGGGTTACAACTCAATATCGTCTAAGGGAACATGCCACTGAGCTCCCTCACATCTTTTATACTTCTTTAAAGACGAGGCATGGAATACATCATGAATTTGTTGTAAGTGTTCCGACAACGCCATCTTAATCCATATTATGTTAGTCTCATCTTCGGCATTACATGATGCTTCTTTCAATCCTCTATCTTTAAATAGTTATAATTTCGTACCTTTAGAGTTCCACAACCTTGTTCTTGCATTAATATTTTATTTTTGTGATGTGATTGACTTCTCATATTTATATCCAACACCATTATCATATGTTTTGAGGTTAATCTCTCTCGTGGGATAGCCTTATATCTTTACACATTAATCAATATCTTTTTTGGTGATGAAAAATACTTTAAATGACCATTTTAAACTACATTGACTTTAATTCCACCTACGAAGCATATGTATTATAGGAGGTCCATCCCTAAAACTCAATTCAAATCTTGTACATATTTATACTGTAAATTTATAATTTTTTCTATAAATATCTAAAACCAACCAAAAGGCTTAAAACCATGATATATAAAAAAATAATGTTTGTAGGGGATATCAATACTATAATAATGCTAAATATCACTTTTACCACAAATATGATTGCAAATTAACAAAAGAACAAAAAATATATGTGTGGTTTAGAAGGTCAACTTACCTATATCCACAGGGAGGGGAGATCGGGGTTTTTATTACTTTTATGGCAAGAGGAAAAAGAAGGCTTGGAGTGAGAGGGATACTAGATGACAGCCCAAGTCATGGGTACAATGTTGTCATATATATCTTTTGACATTATGATGCCTTAGTTATAGATATAAGAGCCTTAGTAACATAAAATATATTATAAGAAATTTCTTACGGTCGTTAGTCTCCATCCTTATTCTTATCTCTGAAGCGGTTATTTTTTAAGATTGGATTCGACCATATCAATTGTTATCTTTAACGATTCTAATTTAGTTATTATGTGATCTTCGTACGACCAGATCATTAAAGTTTTCTTCTCTTTTGCGTGCAATATCCGACTCACTCTCATTTTAATTTCCCCAAGAATTAGAATGATTCGTCTTTAGTCTTGGTCAGCATAATTCTTCTTTATCGTATTGTCCATGTGTGACGTTGATGTAATAACCCGCGTAATTTTTGGGGTATTTTCAAAATAAAGAGGAAAAATATAGCTTTTGCTAAAATTATTTTTATTGCTCAAATATGTTGGCTATTATTTTTAAAGGCCAGAATTTCAAACGGTTTCGAAAACGGAGTTAAAACGGATTTTAAAATGAGTTTAAAATGTTTTTAACTCTTGGAGTTGTTTTGACTTCCAACTCTTCATTTCTTTGCCTTATTTAAAGGAGTCTTTTGGATTACAACTCTTCATTTCTTTGCATTATAAAAGGAAGTCGTGGGATACCCTTTTAACATACTTTTGGCACAAATATTGGCAGCAAATATATTTTATATTCCTCTTCTTTTTATATACACATTGGCCCTTTGAGATTTGTGAGTTCCAACCTTAGATTAGAGGTGTTCTTGGGGCTATTTTGTTGGAGGTTCTTGGAGGAGATTTTGTAGATCTTTTGTGTTGATCTTGAGGATGTGATCGTTGGTTTCTCATCATGGTTTGAGGTATGGGATTTTACACAATATGCTCCTTAAATCTCGCGAGTGTCATTCTCTTTGAATTCTTGTTTAATTGAACTCATATTTGAATTGATAAATTCATTGAAATCTGGAAAATAATTGTTGAAATTATTTTGATTCATGTGGTATCATTATATTGTTGATGAGCACGTTGTCATGAGATTTTAATATGGCATGGATGTTGGGCACCCGCCAAAATTCCTGTTTTCCGGGCTATGGCTTGATAAAGCATATACGGATATGGTGAGGCCTGGTGACCCAGTTAAAGTGTTGTTGAGAAATTATATTAATAAATGCTTTGAGATTTGCATTTTGATTTGAATATTCGTACTCGTGTTGTTACGTTTTATTCATCGCTAATATATTTTTGTTGAGCATCTTTCCTGTCATATTGTGTACTTCCCCATATTTTCTTTTAGTGGCAGGTTAGCGCAGATTTTAGGGAGCTGTGGAGATTGATTTTAGCGAGGATTGTTTGGGAAAGATTTGTATTATTTTGATGTATAGAGCTTTGGATATTTGTATTTTATTTTCAAGTTAGTTGTTGTATGTAATTCGAGAGATTTGGTATTTAATTTGAAGAATTGAGATTAGTGGTTTCGTTTATATTGTGGGATTTGTTTTAGATGCTCTATACCTTGTCACTTATGGATTTAGATTTATTTTATCGCATTAGCGCTCCGTTCGCTCTCCCGGGCGGGCGGGGTGTTACAAATGGTATCAGAGATTAGGTATACGGCAACCCTCGGGGCTTGAGTTTTGGGTTCATTGCGTGGTTAGCAATTTTTGGAGATAGCAAATTTTAGGTGATATTCGTGATTAGTTTCGAGATTAGAGGTGAGGAATTATTTTTGGAGACGAGATTATTTTTGGAGATTGTTAGCCTGATTTTTTAGAGTTAGGCATTCGGCGAATTTCGAGGGCGAAATTCCATTGTTAGTGGGGAAGTGTAACAACCCGCGTAATTTTTGAGCTATTTTAATTAATTTTTGGAAAATGGAGGAAAATAAAGTTTTTGATAAAATTATTTTTTATTGCTCAAATATGTTGGTTATTATTTTTAAGGCGAGAATTTCAAACGATTTCGAAAACGGAGTTAAAACGGATTTTAAAATGATTTTTAAATATTTTTAACTCTTGGAGTTGTTTTGACTTCCAACTCTTCATTTATTTGCCTTATTTAAAGGAGTCTTTTGGCTTCCAACTCTTCATTTCTTTGCATTATAAAAGGAAGTCATGGGAAACCCTTTTAACCTACTTTTGGCACAAATTTTGGCAGCAAATATATTTTATATTACTCTTCTTTTTATATACACATTGGCCCTCGAAATTTGTGAGTTCCAACCTTAGATTAGAGGTGCTCTTGGGGCTATTTTTGTTGGAGGTTCTTGGAGGAGCTTCTGTTGATATTTTGTGTTGATCTTGAGGATGTGATCATTGGTTTCTCATCATGGTTTGAAGTATGGGGTTTTACACAATATGCTCCTTAAATCTCGCGAGTGTCATTCTCTTTGAATTCTTGTTCATTGAACTCATATTTGAATTGATAAATTCATTGAAATCTGGAAAATAATTGTTGAAATTATTTGATTCATGTGGTATCATTATATTGTTGATAAGCACGTTGTCATGAGATTTTAATATGGCACGGATGTTGGGCACCCGCCAAAATTCCTGTTTCCCGGGCTATGGCTTGATAAAGCAGATACGGATGTGGTGAGGCCTGGTGACCCGATTAAAGTGTTGTTGAGAAATTATATTGATAAATGATTTGAGATTTGCATTTTGATTTGAATATTCGTACTCGTGTTGTTACGTTTTATTCATCGCTAATATATATTTTTTGAGCATCTTTCTCGTCGTATTGTGTACTTCCCCATATTTTTTTTAGTGGCAGGTTAGCGCGAATTTTGGGGCGCTATGGAGATTAATTTTAATGGGGATTGTTTGGGAAATATTTGTATTATTTTGATGTATAGAGCATTGGAGATTTGTATTTTTATTCGAGTTAGATGTTGTATTTATTCGAGAGACTTGTTGTAATTGAAGAGATTGAGATTAGTGGATTTATATTATTGTGGGTTTATTTAGGTGCTCTATACCTTGTTATTTATGGATTTGAATTTATTTTATCGCATTAGCGCTCCGTTCGCTCTCCCCGGGCGGGTGGGGTGTTACAGTTGATATTCTAATTAAATTTTCATTAATTACCATGACTCCCACTTTATCCGTAGTGTGAGTACAATCATGAGATTATGCACACATAATCCCTATATTTAGGTTTCTTACACCGTATGTTTGCTACCCCGACTAATTATTGCACGTCAAAACATGAACTGGGGATCGTGGAATTGAGACTCCCTTTCCAAGAGAGTCATCACTTCAACTTCCCTTTGGCACTAAAGACTCTAAGGGGTTTCAACAAAAACCTTTTCTCTTTTCTTGAATCCAAAGTCACGAAACTTCCCCATTTTCTTGATCTCTCTTTATTATTTGAGTTACAAAAGAATAAACGTTTTATCTTTTTCCATATCTTCTTTTTTATTTCTTTCTCCATCTATGTACAGACGTACAAAGTGACCACAAAAAATGACTTTGAGGAATTTCATGGTAAATACAATAAATTAGGCTCTATAAATATGTGAAACTCGTCTAATGATGAGGATGTTTATGCCATCCTTGGTGAGGTTTTGTTTATCACAGTGTGTGTAATAGAGTGGGTACGTTTCCTCCTCCACCCATTATTAATGGAGTTCTTCATTTTCTCGGAATACTTCCAATTCAAGAAAACTTAAGTTTTTTTTCTGGATTATGATGAGTACAGTCAAAATTAACCAAATTTAAGACATTGTCCTGAGCTTTAAAGAAATTAAGTACTCCTACAAGTTGTGGAGTTCTCATGGGTCTACCACGTAGCCTTTCAGATTAGGAACACGTCTCTCAATTTTTATTTCGGTTGCCCGGGTCCTAAATGAATACTGACAGGGACATTTTGGTGTCTTTTGGAAATTATATGGTAAGGACTACACAGGTCTTTGTGTGCCTGTGTAGGCTGGATCTCCAGGTAAGTTCTTTATCAGTGAGTTATATTTCACTAAAGTGTGATTTTAATAGTTATTAATTGGCCCATTTTTTGGTGCATATCCCCATTTTAAGAAAAATCCTAGAGACTTTCAAGTCAGACTTGATGATTTAAAGAAATTTTGGGAACAATCAACTCCCCAATGATTCAAATATCACTTAACGGAAGCTCTTGTACTTTCTAGTTACGAACTGACTATTATGTCATCCAAGAATTTCAGAGTCATCCCGCAAGTCACAACATCCAATTACACCATGGTTGAAAACTCTTCTATCCCATCAGCTACCCCCAGTCTTAATGATAAGTCAAGGAGAATATACATTGGTGAAGTATCTTCGACCACTTACTTAATCTCCACTGATTTAGATGAGGCCGAATTAATTCATGACTAGGAGCACCCTTTATTTCATGACTTTTCTCCACTATTTCATACGAAGAGGTCGAAACCTTATGACTTCTATAGGAATAGTAAGATGAGGAAGAATAAGAACAAGTAGGATTTAATTACTGGCGATCTATATATGTAGAAGCATTTCAAACCCAAAACATTTATTAATTATTTAAAAGAAAATGAGGAACAAAAACTAGGTTTAAATATTAAACCTATGTTTTTTAGCACAATACCTTTGTGGATCTTATTGGTGATCCGAATGTGGGAAAAGGTATTTGGAGAATATTAAAGGGTTGCCTTCGTTTGGTCCTCCAAAATCTTACTAAAACACACCATAAGTCCCGAATTATAAAATAATTCATTGATCACGTTTACTGGGGGATAAATCTTATAAATCTATAAAGAAGGTATTACAATCCAAGATCTTTCTTGGATGTAGAGTCCTACAAATTATGATCTCAAACCTACTTAAAAAATGACTACCCAATCTGTGAAGATTTAGATCCAATTAAACTTAATCTTTCCAATAACAGTTAAAGAAACACTTATTTTAATCCTCATAATCCTCAGGATCAAGAATCCATGCACACTTTTCAAATGGTGTGATATTTTCCAAGTGTATTCAAGATAACCCTTAGATTTAAATCTCATGGGTGGAAATATTTAATATGTTCTTGAGTCTATCTATCACAATCCTCTTTTGAACCGTTAAAAAGTTCTCAAACCATCAGACAGGTTCATGGGGTTTGAGATAGATTAATAGGATTGCACACATGGCTATACTTATAGGGTGTCAATCAACCAAAATTATAATATCATGTAACCAATTCTAACCCAAATCACCGTAATTCTTACTAAGAAAAATTGACAGACATAGAATATAATATATTTAAAAGTACAAATATAAGGTATTCTCATAAATATGATTCTCATTTCAAATGAAATGCACAAGCATTTTATTAAAAAATAAAATGTCATTACATAGTTTTAAAAATAAAACCTCAATAATCTCCTACTTATTCTTAAAGCCAAGTTCTCCTGGATTTGGCACCCACTCCCTCTACATGACTATCAAAAGCCTTAGTTGGTAATATTTTTGTGAAATGACCCACCGGTTGTCCTAAGGAGAAATCTTGGTCACGGTGATTGTCACCTCTCTCACTATTTATCACATGAGGTGATAGTTGTATTCAACATGCTTTGACCTTTTATGAGTCCTTGGTTATTTTGAATTTGCAACCACACTCCCATTATCATAATAGAGTGTAATAATCAACTACACTGAAGGAACCATGACAAAGTCACTTAAGAAGTTTGGAGCCAAATGGTCTCCATTGTTGCCTTCGAAGAGGCAAGATATTCGGCTTCCATGGTCAAATCAACAATACATGATTATTTGATACTCCTTCAAGTTATGGATCCCTCTCCTAGGGTAAACACATAAAATATGAGTTTGTTTGCCCAATGGGCACTAGACAATTCTTCATGTAAATTAGCATATAATCTCTAGTCCTTTTATGTACATGAGAATGTGATTTGCAACAATCCAATTATCCTCCCCTAGATTAGAGCATAACCTGCTAACCATGACTACGACAAAGCATATATCACATACATGAGGCTGTTAAATGTCAAATAATAAGGTATATTCCTCATCTTATTTATCTAATTAAGTGTCTTAGTAAATTGATCCTTAGATAAACATGTCTGAAAGGGAAAAATCCTTTCTTGGAATCTTGCATCTTAAACCTTGTGAGCGCATCGTTGATATAAGTGGATTGGGATAATCCCAACATCATGTTTTTTTAATCACACATAAGCTCATTACCAAGGATATGATTGGCTTCTGCTAATTCATTCATATCAAACTAACGAGACAAACACACTCTTAAACTAAATCATACACCTACATTATTCTCGATTAGGAGAATATCTTCCATATATAGTACTAGAAATAACACCACATTTTCACCATGCTTCTTAAACACATAAGTCTCATATGGATATTGATCAAAACCAAAATATTTGATTGCTTAATCAAATCAGATGTTCCAATACCTTGATACTTTCTTAACTCCATAATTGAATCTCTTGATCTAGCACACCTTAGTTTTTTAAATATTTTCTATGAATCCTTTGGGTTGCATCATCTAGAAGCACTCACCAAGACTACCATTCAAGAATATAGTCTTAACATCCATTTGTCAAATATCAAGATCGAGATGAGCTGCAATGGATGAAAGACTCTAAATAAAATTTAGCATGGTTATCGATGAGAAGGCTTCCTCATATTTGATCCCCTCTTTCTGAGTAAAACCTTTCGCAACAAGCCGTTCCTTGAAGGTTTCAACCATACCATCCACTCCTTCTTTTCTTAGAGATAAACTTGTATCCAATGGGGTTTATACCATATAGAAATTCTTTAAATTCTCAAACTTGATTTGAATACATCGAATGTATCTTGTTATGCATATCTTTTAGCCCAAGCTTGGAGTTATTATCTTGGAATGCCTCGTTGTTATTAACACGATACAATTCATGTTCCCCTAGGATATCACCTAAGTGTTTATCCATATACACTTGTGGTCTATGACATGGATCCACTTGTGGCTCCACTTGTGGTCTATTATAAGTGACACGTGTATCAAGATAATTGGTAATACTCCCACTTTTCGTGGGGGTGTAATATCGATATCATGTTGTGGTGGTTTAAAAGCAATAACTTGGTCTTGTCATCTTATCTCTTGCAAGATAATCTTGATCTTGTCCCTGTGGTTTATAATATAATATTTTTCTAAATACCGAACATTTAATTTTACTAACACCCTATGGTCCTTAGGATTATAGAATACACCACATTTAGTTCCTTTGAGGTAACTTACACATAGACGTGATTATATTCATTATTCCAACTTATCTAGCTCAATCCTCAACAAATGTTTTGGGAAACCCCAGATACAAATATATCCTAGGCTTGGTTTGCACCTAATCCACAGTTCCATGGGAGTTTTTTAAAGTGATTTAGAATGAACTAAGCTTAGTAAATATGTAGTTACCCCTAAGGAATAACCCCAAAAAGAATATGGCAGATTTGAATAACTCATAATGGATTTAATAATTATGTTGAAAAGAGTCATGATCCTTCTTTCTATTACGCCATTTTGTTGGGGAGTGATCGGTGTAGACAATTGGTATGCAATTCATTCAATAAGTTATTCCTAGACTCTCCAAAGAGGTACTCTACTCCACGATCAGATTGTAGAGTTTGAGTTAGTTTACCATGCCTATGTTCTACCTCAGTCTTATACAATTTAAGCTTATCGAAGGCATTATATTTATGATGCCTTAGTCATCAATGAAAGCGATGAAGTACTCATAACCATCTATTACCCGAATTATCATAAGACCATACAAATCATAACGAAACTGTTCCAATATATCTCTGGTTTCATAGACTTTTGCGGTGAAAGACCTCTTGGTCATTTTACCCTCATGATCCAGAGACTAGAAGTGCCTCCACTTCAAATTAACTCAACTATTCATTCAAAACCAATCTTTGAATTCTTTTTAAATTTATATAACTGAAGCATATGTGATAAAGATATGTTTGGTTCATCTTAGAAGATTTCTATTTGTTTAGGTTATTTCCATATAAGTTACTCATTTTTAGTATTTAGGAGTAATGGTGAGACAAGTCTTATAATATAAAGATCATTTTCCAATACATTAGAACAAATAAGAGATTTGACTTTTTTGATAAAAAGAACCTTTATTAAAATAAACCAAATATCCATTCAAACCCAGTTTAGAAATAAAAATCAAATTTCCTCTAATACTAGGAGCATAAAAGCAATCTAGCAATATTAAGTTATTGTCTTTACAAAAATTTTAAACTAAATTTCTTACTGCTAATAATGTTTCCTTGTGGTCATCACTTGTGAATAGAAACGTATCTCCTTCATTGAGCTCCCTAGTTACCTGGAACCCTTAGAAAGAATTACAAACATGAATTGTGGATCCTGAATCTACACACTAGGTATCGACAAATTGCACCACAAGACATACCTCAATGACTAAAGATTAATGATAAGCACCCAAAACTGTACATTTTATACCTCCAATAGACGTACTTTTATTGCTAATTCTCCATAATATGGGTCTTATGCGCTTAATTGTTCATTATGCAGGCTTATTTGCAGTTGCAGTGTCAAAAATTATAATTCGAGGAAACTTGCATTAAAATGGTGCTAAATACCTTGTCCCTAAACCTACCTAAACCCTTACCCGAGACTAAACCTATCCTAAACCCCGTGTGTGTTTATTTTTCCCTTTTATTATTTTTTTTAGATTTTTAGTTTGAGTGATTTTAATTTTAGGATTATTTTAGAATTTTTAGCACACTAGTTAGTTGGTTGTACATGACGTAAGAATTTTTAGGATTGTTATTAAGGGTTGAGTGAGAAGATTTTTAGTTTAAGTTCATCGCAATTGTTATTACTTAATCTTATTTGGCACACTAGTTAGTTTGTTAATTTCATCTCTTATATCAGTTTAGAGTTAATTCACCTCACCTCACCTACTTGTTTTAATATTTGTAAAACATAAAAAAATTAGAAAAACCCAAAAGTAAAAAAAAAGTGATTAAGTGAATTATATTCATAATACTCTCATGTTTAGCATGTTCACACCTTAGATTAGGATTGACATCCTTACTTACCACTCTACACTTGAGTTTGATATATATTTGTAGGTAATTGAGGATTTGATTAGAAGGAGCTTGTACAAGAACGACAAATACACACAAAAGTTCTTTCTATCAAATGGCGCCGTTGCCGGGATTTTAGCCTAACATGGTCTAAAATTTGACAAATTAATAATCAAAGGCATAAAAAAATAAAATAGAAGGGTAAGAGGACAAATCTTCAAACAAGTCTCCTTGATTTGCACAATTGGACTCTAATCCTCCATTGAAATTGAGCAACATCCATTCAAAATGAGCTTTCCACAATATTCAATTACATACAAACACTCATTTGAATCACTCAACAATTAATTTCTCACAAATATCTAAAAAAAATAACAAAAATATTTACAAAAATATTCTACCTAATTTATTTTCTAGTCTAACATATCTCTCTTTCTAGAATTTTCTCTCTCTATTTGATGATGACTCACAAGATTGGGAGGGCACCAATGAATTTTCTAGATCCGAGCCACCACGAGTAGGTAGCACTTATGAGGTTGAAAATGATCCCGATTTTAAATCCTTGCTCCATGGCTTAAACACTTTGACTAAGACTATTGATGCTCTCAGTTGTTCTCTTTCTAAACAAGTGATGAATGTCAACAAGTCTAGTCCTTCTTGTCATGTCTGTTTAAGTCATGATCATTTATCTCATTTGTGCCCCTTATTCAAGATGATCCCGAACCCACTCTAGCCCAAGCATGTGCCTTTGATACCACTCAGAAACTCGCACCACAGTCGTTTACTTACAATCCGAATAATAGGAACCATCCCTATTTGTCTTATAAGTACAACAATCACCTTTCTCCATCACAACCACAACAAAATGTTGGTGGTCCACCAGGGTTTCATCAAAACCCGCAAAGGAAACATCGCCCTCCTATCTAAAACCACCATGCTCCTTACCACCAACAAAACCATCCATCATCCTTTGTCCCCCAAGGAGGACCGTCCCACCCCAATCATCAAATTGTCCATGTCCCACCTCCGTCCTACGAGTATTCACTGCCGCTTAGTTCTAACCGCGAGTTGATCCCCCAACCCCCTTATGCCCCTCCACCTCCATCATCCACCTCCTTTATTGAGAATCTTCTCACTCAATTCATCAAGACTCAATAACAAACCACGCAAGTACAAACTCAAGCCATCCAACGGCTTGAGCAACGTCTTAATCAGTTTGAGTCCGAGTGAGAGAAAGGTCATTTTCCGAGTCAACCCATTCTTAACCCTAAGGGGAATGGAAAGGAGTCGGCTTATGAGATTGGATCCCCTTCCACTCCCCCCACATACCAAGTGGACATGAAAGCGGTAAGTACTCTACGATCCGGTAAACAAGCTGACATTGGTGTTGATGATCCCTGTGATGTTCCAATCCCACCCACCCAGAATTTCCCATTAGAACCACTCCCTAAGGTCCCACCTCCCCATAAAGCCACCGATAAGAATGCTTCTAAACCTACTGAGGCCACCACTGCTTTTGTCCCTAAAGCCCTTTTCCCTTATAGGTTGGCCTCAATAAAGAAAGCTAAAAAATTTGATGAGTTCAAGCAAGTTTTTCAGAATGTTCACATAAACATTCCATTCCTCACCGCGGTCCAACAAGTCCCTTCTTATGAAAAATTCTTGAAGGACTTATGCACTGTCAAGCTACGGACAAATGTTCCTCGTGATGCCTTTGTCATTGAACAAGCCACATCCCTCATCTATGAGAATGGTATTGTGAAATATAAAGACCCTGGTCGTTCCACTGTCCCTTGCATGTTAGGAGATCAGTTCACTACTCGGGCTTTGCTTGATCTTGGAGATAGTGTTAATATGCTACCTTACTCTATCTACCTTAAGTTAGGTTTACAAAACATGAAACCTACACGGGTTACTCTTCAACTTCCAGACCGTTCTGTGAAAGTGCCTAAAGGAATCGTTGAAGATATTTTGGTGAAAGTGTCTGAATTTTACTACCCTATGGATTTCATCATCTTAGACACTCCTGCTCCTGACCCAACCAATATTCCTATCATTTTGGGTCGCCCCTTTTTGGCAACTGCCAATGCCATCATCAATTGTCGAGATGGGTCAATGAATCTTTCTTTCGGCAACATGACCGTCGAAGTCAATATTTTCCACCTCATGCAACAAAAAGCTGATGTTGATTCCATTGATGAGGTATGCATGATTGACTCCTTAGTCCAAGAAATGTTGGATACCACATACCCAGAAGATCCTATCCACCAATGTTTGGCTCACTCACAAAGACCACTTCCCTCTCCCATACATTGACCTGATGCTTGAACGCTTGGCGGGCTATGCTTACTACTGCTTCCTTGATGGATATTCAGGGTACTACCAAATACCCATTGCCACTAAAGACCAAGAAAAAGCTACCTTTACTTGTCCATTTGGTACATTTGCGTACTCTCGTATGCCCTTTGGCCTTTGCAATGCACCTATGACTTTTCAACGGTGTATGATAAGTATTTTCAATGACATGGTAGAGCGTTTTCTCGAAGTCTTTATGGACGATTTTTCTGTGTTTGGTTCATCCTTTAAACAATGCCTATCCCATCTCACTATGGCCTTTCAACATTGTCAAGAAAATAAGTTGATCCTCAATTAGGAAAAATGCCATTTCATGGTAAAAAAGGGTATTATTTTAAGTCATGTTGTCTCCAGGTCGGGTATTAAGGTTGATAAAGCAAAAGTCGACTTGATTTCCTCACTCCCCATTCTTAAGTCTGTTAAGGACATTCGCTCCTTCTTAGGACATGCGGGCTTTTACCGGCGCTTCATTAAGGACTTTTCTAAAATCGCACGGCCTTTGACAACCCTTTTATCCAAAGATGTCCCATTTGTCTTTGATGAAGCACGTGTTTCCGCCTTTGAGCGCCTAAAAGTTGACCTCACTTCTGCTCCTATCATACAACCTCCCAATTGGTCTCTTCCCTTTGAGCTTATGTGTAATGCTTCTGATTTTTCACTTGGTGTCGTGCTTGGCCAGAAAGTTGACAAATGCCCACATGTCATCTCTTATGCTAGCAAAACCCTGCATGATGCTCAACTTCATTACACAACCACCGAAAAGGAGTTGTTAGCGGTTGTGTTTGCTCTTGATAAATTTTTCTCATATTTCATAGGTTCCCCTATCATCGTGTATACTGACCATGCTGCTCTTAAGCACCTTCTTCATAAGAAGGATTCCAAACCATTATTGATAGGATGGATTCTCATACTCCAAGAGTTTAACCTTGAAATTTATGACAAGAAAGGTTACAAAAAATGTTATTGCTGACCATCTCTCTCGCATTACTGTCACGTCTGACTGTGATCATGTTCCCATTTCTGAGTCATTTCCCGATGAACAACTTTTTTCCATCTCCACCTCGCCTTGGTATGCTGATATTGTCAACTTTTCTTATTACCGATCAACTTCCTAATCATTGGTCGAAATAGGATCGGTCCAAATTCATGGCGAATGTGAAGTTTTACTCTTGGGATGACCCGTTTCTCTATAATTATTGCCCCGATCAAGTCATTCGTCGTTGTGTTCCCGAATGTGAACAACTCAGTATTCTGTCCTTTTGCCACAAGGCAACTCAAAGAAAACTGCCGCCAAAATTTTGCAAAGTGGTTTCTATTAGCCTACTCTTTTTCGCGATGCCCATCAATATTGCCAGGTTTGCTCCAATTTCCAACACTCTGAGCATCTCTCTCGTCGTCATATGATGCCTCTCACACCCATCATCATTGTTAAAAAATTTTATGTGTGGGGTATCGATTTCATGGGATCATTTTCCTCCTCTCATGATTTTCAGTATATTCTAGTTATTGTTGACTATGTTTCCAAATGGATCGAAGCAATTGCCTTCCGCACCAATGACCATCGAGTTATGGTCCAATTTCTGAAAGAGCATGTCTTCAAACGTTTTGGAACCCCCAAAGCTATCATTAGTGACGGGGGTAAACATTTTTGTAATCGAGTCTTTGAACACCTTGTCAAAAAGTATGGTGTTACCCACAAAGTTGGTCTCTCTTACCACCCACAGATTACTGGTCAAGTTGAGGTCTCCAACCACGAGATCAAGCAAATTCTTGAAAAAACCGTCAATCCTAATAGGAAAGATTGGTCCTTACGCTTGAACGATGCATTATGGGCATACCGTACTGTTTACAAGACTCCAATTGGCATGTCTCCTTATCGTTTGGTCTTCGGTATGCCTTGTCACTTTCCTGTCGAGCTTTAACATCGTGCTTATTGGGCCGTCAAAGCCCTTAATTTCAATATTGATGAGGCGGGTGTCCATAGGAATCTCCAACTTAATGAATTGGAGGAAATCAGAAATGATTCTTACGGTTTGTCCAAGAAGTATAAGGACAAGATGAAGTGGATCCATGACCAAAGAATCATGCGCAAAGAATTCCACCCTGGTCAAAAAGTTTTGTTGTATAATTCTCGGTTGCATCTCTTTCCCGGGAAACTCAAAACCAGGTGGTCTGGAACCTTCATTATTGAGTCAGTTACCCCTTATGGTGCTATCATCGCACAAAATCCCAAGGATGGTAGCCTCTTTCAGGTTAATGGTCAACGCTTGAAGCCCTTCTTGGAGATAGGCTCCACTCACATAGAACAGATTGACCTTGTTGACCCCATTTATGAAGACTAACCATTCAGTCTTGTTTGAGGGTGATTCTTATCCCTCGAATTTTTTGCCACCCCGTTCTCTCCTCGTTTATCATATCTTTTTGGGTGAGTTCCCATCGTTCTGGATGAAGACGTTAAACTTAGCGCTACCGGGAGGCAACCCGCTTTTTCTGAGTATGAGTCTTATCCTGTTTGGGGGTGGTGTTTCACACCACCCAATGTTCTATCATGCTTATAGAATTGTACATCTTTTTCTATCTCACTCATTCATTCAGGTTTCATATTCGCTTCATCTGTCCACTTCATGAGCGGTTGATTCTGGTAAACGCTTTCCTACCTTATACTCTCAATTTTAAAAATCCTTTTACCTAACATCGAGGACGATGTTCCTTTTGTTTGGGCGTGGGGAATTTTATCAAAATCATGCCTCTTTTGAAATTTTTTGATTTTAAACCTGATTTTTAAAATTTCGTGCAGTTTCTTTCATCTCACTCATTGATGTGAATTTTCAATCATCCATCTTTCAAAGTCTAGGAATCAATCTAGAGAATATTTTTTTCTAATATCTTATGTAACTGATAACAAGGCATTTTGCACCATGCATTTCTAGACTCAACAAAATTTGCGCACTTATCACGTCACTGCGATTTAGAGTTGAAGAGTACTACAATTCTAAAGAGAACCTTAAGGATCACTAGTAGAGACTTTAGCTTGTGAGATTTGTGTCTTTCACCCTTTTTGAGTGTTTTACGCAATCTACGAGTCATAAGTTGATTCAACTTCATTTGGGTCCGCACTTAAATTGTTGTATGATCTCATTATTCTTCAAATTTTGGTTTGATCACTGAGAACGACATCACTTTCAAGTTGTAAGAAACACGTGTCTTGAAATTTGTCCCGAATACTAGATTTTCATGTATACACTTACCACTTTTCCATACACTATTTACCATTCACTTCACCCATTATATTCCCATGCTCTTTCATATTCCCACATATTTCCCTACACCATCACCTATCATCTCCATATCATCTTCCATCATTTCAAATAAAAGAGTGTTGTTCAAATTGTTAAATGTCTTCAGTGTTGGTTTGAAAAGTGAGAAAAAGAAAAAGGGAAAAAAAGAAAAAAACAGAAAAACAGAAAAATAGCAAAAAAATAAAAAAAATAGAAAAAAGAAAAAGAAAAGAAAAATCGAAAAAAATAGAGAAAAGAAAAGAAAGAGAGTTTGTAGTTAGTAATAAAGACATTTGTGCCTAAAGTGTGTACACTCTTCTCAATCTTATCGCATCCATCACTCATCCATTATCCATCACATCACTATCCTACCTACCTCATCCCATCCATCCTACCTATCATATCTTTCTCATCCCATTTCATTTCCCCTCCCCACAATTACCCTAGGTGTTCGGGCAAATGAAAGTCGATGTGGTGAATAACTCGACGTTCTCACTATAGTGATTAGCATTTCTTTCATGAGATCATTTTTCTTTCTAATTGTTCGTTCTTTCTTATGTGCGTGTGAGACGTTTGAACTTGCTTACATTTACTCACCTCCTCACACACAGGAGCGATACACTATCCCTAATCTCGAGAGTTCGTTTGAAAGAGATATATCCAGTGAGATTTGAAGTTGAAGCGTTGATTCCGATAAGGCAATCTAGGAATTACTCTTATGATTGTCGACCCGTTTTGACTGATTCACACCACACACGTTGAGTTCTAGGAAGGATGTGCCTTGTGTATTTACTTAGGTAAAATTTTTATGCTTCTAGCTTGTATTTCTGAAAATATTCTCTTATGATGGATTGTGCGATTATTCTATGTCTAATAAGAGATTGACTGCATTGCAATAATTTTTGGCAAAATAAGAATTTTGCGGGTATATTCCCTGCAAACCCTCACGAGACACAACTCGTCCTGTAAGGCAACCTATAGGTTTAAAGGCTTGTTTCACATGCTAAGTGCAATCGCAAGTGCCCGCGTAAGTGGTACACTTTTGGTTTCTTATCTTTCTCTTTCTCTCTATCTTATTGCTCGAGGACTAGCAACGCTCTTTTTGGGGTTGGTGTGATAAGCACCGAAAACTGTACATTTTATACCCCAAATAGACGTACTTTTGTTGCTAATTCTCGACAATATGGGTCTAATGCGCTTAATTATTCATTATGAAGGCTTAATTGCAGTTGCGGTGTCAAAAACTATAATTCGAGGCAACTTGCATTAAAATGATGCTAAATACTTTTTCCCTAAACCTACCTAAACCCTTACCCGAGCCTAAACCTAGCCTAAACCCCGTGTGTGTTTATTTGTCCCTTTTATTATTTTTTTAGATTTTTAGTTTGAGTCATTTTAATTTTAGGATTATTTTAGAATTTTTAGGTTTTATTTTCTATTTTTCTATTTTATTTTTATTAATATAATTTTATTTTATTTTGATATTTATTAGTTTTTAGTTTTATTAGGATTAGTTTTTAGGATTTTATTTTTAGTTTATTATATTTTATATTTTTTAGGACTTTAGTTTTCATTTAAATTTTAAGTTTTTATTTCTTTTCTTTTATTTTAGTTTGTATATAGCTTAGGATTTTTTTTTAAGTATTAATATTTTCATTTTTTTAGTTTGTTTTATTTTTAGTTAGATTTTATTTTTTTAGTTTTATTAAGTTCAATTGATCTTTATGTTATTTTTAGAGTAGGAATTTATTTATTTTTAGATTTTTAGTTTTTTTAGTTTTAATTATTTTATTTTTTGTTAGTTAGTGTCATTTTTAGGGTCCAAATTACACACACGCACCCTACATCTGTACACACTCTTACACCCTAATACAACCAACCCCTTAACCCTCATCCACATCCTACTAACATATACCCACACACACCAAAACAACCCCTCATCCTCACCTTTCTTACCCTACACTCTCACCACACCACATACCTACCACTTCATCTTCTCAACCTACACCACCTCTCTCTCTCTCTCTTCTCACCCTCTCACCTCCATTAACAAAACTCTAACCCACCTCTTTCTTCCTCACCTCATCATCTCCGCCCACAAACCGACCTCACCCCCTTGCAACCCGCACCTACCCCGTCCCTGCGATTCCGACCGACGACCTAAATAAGAACCGCTCCTTCCCTAACCTCCATCAACCCGAGAACCTCACTCCGATCCAATCGAGCCCACATCCAAATACCCCCAGCCCCGATCTAGCCTGACTCCAGCTCCGACGGGCTGTAGTCGTCCGAGGACCCTTTCCGGCGCCGATCGCGACCCACTTCACCTCCTGTCCCTATACCCTCTTACCAACCCTACCCCAGCCGCTGGCAACCACCAACGCCGGCGCAACCCTGAACTCCATCTCAGCCGTCCACTTGTCGGAACCAAAATTCGGCGCCGATCCCACTCTCCGCTGCCAAGCCGCGACCCAAACGGCGCGGTGAGACTACCCCGACGCCGTTGCCTACCTCCGGCGCGCCCCCGGTGACAAACCCGATGGCTCGACCTCAGACCCATGTCCAGCAGCACCCGACCCGAATACCACCAAAACCAACCACAAACCAAAACCCATTTTCAAAATAAAAACCCAATTTCCCTTCTAATGCCTTCCACGATTCACAGCTGCCAAAACCACAGGACAAAAGCCAAAACTAATTAACTAAACCAACCAAATACCCATGTGCCACTTAAACTAACTTAAATCGTTTTACCCCTTATACTCCCAACTACCAACTTTGAATCCCAAACCCCAAAATACCCATAAACAAATCAGATTCTTTATATTCCCTCTACCACTTGACCTCACACCTCTCTTACCTTATGTACACACCCCATTCCCATGCACACTTATACCTTCCCAAAAATACTCCTAGCTCCATGCCTTTTATAAAAGAAGACTCAAGACTCCATAGGAAGGGACTTTTTAGAGAAAAAGACTAAAGAGAGAAAGTTAGGGAAAGATAGAAAAAATTAGTGAATTCTAGAAAGAAAAATTAGTAGAGAAAAATTGTACACACTTGAGTGAATATTGGATTGAATATAAGTGCAATTTCTTCTCTCCTATATGTTGGTTTGAATCGCTTCTATCTTTCTATTTAAATTTTTTAGTAAGTTTTATTAGATTGTTAATAATTGAATTGTGACTATGGTTGGCTAATCACTCCATTCAAGGAGTGAAATGAAGCCGCATATAATTAATTGAATGTATTAATTAATCTAGTTTACTTGGTTTCATTTAGTTAATTTTTCTTTTCATTCTTACTTGAGTTTATGCATTGAGAAATGGTAAACTATCCTTGAGAAAGGATTAAAATCTAATAAACTCTTAATTTGTGGATTCAAACTAGAGATAGTTTGACCCGCTAATTAGATTATATTAAATTTTATATTACTCATACATTAAAATTTTGTTTGATTTAAGATTTATTATATGGATCTATTCTAGCGGGTGATTGATATAATACTTCTAAATCAATTATTCAATTGAGTTGTGGGAATGAAAATTAGATTAACTAAATTATATTAGTTTGTTTTGTCAATTGATGAAAATTAATTGATAAGATGAATTAATATTTGGAAACTTAGTATACTAGAATAATTAACACATTTAATTGATAAAGTGGTGGTTAAGTTTTATTCCTTGAATTTTTCTAAAATTTAAGTTCATCTCAATTGTTATTACTTAGTCTTATTTGGCACTCTAGTTAGTTTGTTAATTTCATCTCTTATATTAGTTTAGAGTTAATTCACCTCATCTCACCTACTTGTTTTAATATTTGAAAAACATAAAAAAATTAGAAAAACCCAAAAGTAAAAAAAAAAGTGATTAAGTGAATTATATTCATAATACTCTCATGTTTAGCATGTTCACACCTTAGATTAGGATTGACATCCTTACTTACCACTCTACACTTGAGTTTGATATATATTTATAGGTAATTGAGGATTTGATTAGATGGAGCTTGTACAACAACGACAAATACACACAAAAGTTCTTTCTATCAATTAAATTACGATTTCCATTATTCTTTGCTAAAAAGATCAAGAATTTTGTTTTCCAGTGGTTTGACTATTTGTGGATATAACATTTCCTTTAGTCTTTATATTCACTACCTATGTCTTAAAAATAGTTTTAATAACCACATATTGTACCTGAGACTTTCCCTTCTTTTACTTATGTTTTAGAACATAAGAAGACGAACCTCTCTCAGTAACTTGAAAAAGACTCTTTTGCCTGGTTATATTATCCATAACTTGGATCTCTTTAAGCAGGTACACTAGTGAGTAATCAAGTTTGTTCAATGAATAGTCTAGGTAAAATTGTTTAAAGGACTCTGGAAGTTATTGGAGTAAAAAATCAATTTGGTTTTCCCCATCAATTTCAAAACCAAGCACTTCTAGCTCTCCTAAGATGGATATCATCTTAGGAATATGGTCACTCATGACGGTACCATTTATCATATTTGTGTTAACTAGCCTTTCCATAGCATCCAACTTTGTGGTGTGGTTCTGATCCTTAAATATGTCCCTAAGGTTCATAATTATGTCGTAAGTAATTGGCATGTGTTGATGCCGGTGTTGCAACACGTCATAAAAGACAATACGTATAAACGAGCCATCAAATTAGAATTTTTCCACCTCTCATAAGTTTGGGCATCTTATTTGGATTCCCCCTCATTAGGCTTAGTAGAGCATAATTCAATCAATATAGTTCATTTTAGTTAACTTTTTTCTTTTAAGATGAAAGCAAGTGGGTTGAATGTTGATCCCATTTTTAAACATGATAATCATAATTTGAAAATAAAATTGATTTCAAATTAACCATGTCATAATCAAATTTATTTAAATTATAATTTAGATCTCTCTACCGTTAATAAAAATAAAATCCCGCCAACCATCCTAGTTCCATTATGAAGTGATAATCAAATTAACCATGTGATAATCATGTGATAACCATTATAATTAAATTAACCATGTGATAATCATGTGATAATCAAATTAACCATGTGATAACCATTATAATTTATTTAAATTATAATTTCAAATTAACCATGTGATAATCAAATTTATTTAAATTATAATTTAGATCCCTCTACCGTTAATAAAAATAAAATCCCGCCGACCATCTTAGTTCCATTATGAAGTGATATTTCTCAATGGGGGACCAAATCCCCTCACCTTAAAGTAGACATATTTCATTCTTCAATTATGTTCTCCAGACAATACAAAAACTTATGTCCTACATAATTGAATAGCCAACGTCTTTTGGTCTCACATTTAATGACAGTGACTCTAATGGAAATAATATTATTAGCCCTGTTTAAGTGCATACCATTGGTTCATTCATTGATATAAAATACACTCATGCAGAACTTCCTTGATAGGAGGACTGAACTCACTCGCATTCAATTTTAAGGAACTATCACTCGAGAATTTCAAAATTACAGCGATGTCGTGATAATACCATCCGATTGGGGGGGGGGGGGGGGGGGATCGAGTCTTATACAAGGAATTAACCACATCACTCCCATTTAATATTTTAAAATTGAGAGTATATTGAAAATAAATTTATACAATTCTAAATTCCTGAATTAAATTTTGATGATTTCCAATTTACTTGTACAAATTAGATTACACGATCTCACTATTTTAATTTTCCAAAAATAAAACCATTTTTAAATAAAAATAAAACTCGGAGATCATAATTTAACGGGAGCTTGACAAATAAGTCTAATTTACTTAAGGCATTTCCTAATAGGTCCTATCATAGTATATTTTTCCCAATGTCCTATTTATACATATAGTGAATATTCACTATATGTTTACAAATATGACCTATTGGAGCAAAAATATGTTTTCATGGGACCGACTGGACCAAAACAAAATGATAGGATCTATTGAACTACATACTTAGTAAACCAGACTAATTGGTAAAAAAACTCTAATTTAATTTATACCTCTAAATTAATTACTTGATTAATTTAGTTTAGAAAAGAATACATAAAAATGGATTTTCATAAAAAATGTGATCTAGGTCGGTCACAATAGTAAACCATGTTGTCCATAATAAAGTGTTATCATAATTAATCCATTAATTAGCGCATGATAATTATCAACATGAAAGATGGTATAATCATAATCAAACAATCATAATCTACATAGGAATCAAAATTAGACTTCCTTTTTAACTAGAGTCCTCCTTGAAGTAGACTTCAACAAAAAAAGAATATCTTCCCATGTTAGACCTCTAGAAAAAGTCCTCTTTGCTCTATTAAATATCGGGATGAAGATCCGTTATTGAAATGGGGAGAACAGATTAATAAAAAAAATAAAGACCCAACTATTAGGGTCAGATCAATATTCTCTAGGTCTGGATCAATCCAAAAGGATTACTGATTCGTCTCGAATATTGTATTTATTTAGCATTTTACTTATGCATTTAAGCCCCGTCGGGAACCTAAATTCTTATATTTATGCTTATTAACCAGAAAATCTCTTCTATATATGTTTATATGCTTTGCGAGGTATAATTAAACTTTTGTAGGTATTAAAGTTCTTATCGCGAAGTTTGGTCGCATTTTGGGAAAGTTCCATCATGAAGCACACATGCAACCTATACCCAATTAAACCCAAAAATAACTCGATATCCTACGTATCCAATGGTTATGAATATTATTTCATATTAAAATTTGACATAAAAACAATCCCATAATTTAGTTTCACTTTTCCTAATTAAGTTACTAATTTATTTTAAGAAAACACGTGATTAATGGTTTGGGTAACACTTAAAAATGTATAATACTAAAGGAAACGAATAGACTCTCCATGCCTGAATAAAAGTTGATTTAGAAATCAGATCTTGATTGTATATTCCTCTAAAAAAAAGTTGGCAAAGATCCGTTCCTAACGTGCCCTTAGAAAATCAGGTTAATCTTGACAAAACTTGAGTTGAAAGTTATGTAGAATGGGGCTAGGGTTTGGAGGTTGCAGAAGATGAAAAAGATGAGATGCTTATGCTCTTTGGGTTGATAATAATGTGTTTTAAAAGTCCTTCCCCGAGTTGGTTTTATACCAAAAAAAAAATGATTTTGATTAGTAAAAGAATTCTAAAAAAACAATACAATTTTTCGCACCTGACTGGCAGGAGCAGTCCGGCCAAACCTATCGGTTCGGTTGGGTCCCAGAAAAATAAATAAATAAATTCCAATTTAAACTTCCATTTTAACTTCGATTTTAATTTCGATTAAAATCTTACTTTTCAATATTAAAACTCAATATTTCAAATTACTAAAAATCAATAAATTCTAATTCTTTTTCCTCAAATTTCTGATTTAATTTTAATAATACCTTTTAAATTTATGAGGTGTCGCAGATATAGCCATTTTTGTCCTCATCAGTGACCTACAACCCGACAAACTCCTGTAGAAACTCTAAGAAGAACCTTTGAAGACCATGACAAAACTCTATCTACGACCGGGAGAGTCATGAATGTGAATGAGGCCATGTCAGCCAAGAGAGGTGATGCGAAGGAGGTCGGAAGTAACAAACCGAAAGACAGGGATGGAAAGAAGAATTAATCCGAGGATAAGTTTAAAAAGTACACCCCTTTAACAGTGATTCATATTTGATTCTAAACAATATTAAAGACGAAAGAGCACTCAGATGGACGAAAAAACTCAAGTGTCCTCCTTAAAAGAGGGACAAGAGTAAATGGTGCGAGTTCCATTAGGACCATGGGCATACCACTAAAAAGTGCTTCACCTTGACGGACGAGATTAAAAAACAATTAATATAGGGGAAGATGTAGAAATACATTAAAAAGAATGGTAACAGGAAAGATAGAAACGACACCAAAAGATGACATGGTAATAGTCTAAGACGAGAGGTCCAGGCCAACATAAATGAAGAAGAGTTTGATGAAGATGACCAGGCTGACCCCGTCCTTCCTCCTAAAATACCCGTGCTTAAAGGTCGGTTGGGAATAATCTCCTTCGGAGTAAAGATGATATGTAGAGGATTGGTAGGTGGAGACAAGGACGTCGCCGATAGGAAAGCCCATGTTATAGAGGCTAAACAAACTCCTCAACGAATAGAAATAAACTCGATTGAGGTTGAACCCAAGCTCAGTAAAAGAATTAAAGTATATATGAGCACATTAGTGGTAGGATTTTCAAGACTTGACTTCAAAGAAATTTTAGCCCCTCATGATGACCCCCTAGTTATCACTACGAGGGATCATGGGTATGACATCGGATACTTATTGACAGGTGAAGCTCGATCGACATCATGTTCTAGGACTGTTTTCATGGGTTAAAGCTGAGCAAGAAAATAATCATCCCATACCATGAACCGTTGACCGGCTTCAGCAGGAAAAAAGGTTCACCCATTGGGGGTCTTTCAAAGGGATGTTTGTATGGGGACTTGGCCAAAATTCCATACCAAAAAGATAATTTTTTTTTTATGATTAATGAGAATGTCTACTCTGCCTATAACATTATTATAGAAAGGGTAGCCCTCAAGGAGTTCTAGGCTGTGCCTTTCATGATCCACCAAATGATAAAATTCCTGACTCCCTACGGAGTAGGGGAAATTCAAAGTGACCAAGTGTTGACACGAGAATGCTAATTTAACTTGATAGAGAAGCCCAAAAAATTCTACCGCTATGTACAACATTAATACTCTCGATCTAAGAGACGAGAATAAATTAAAGAAAAGTGAAGTCGTAGAAGAGGTAGAATCCATCGTCCTTAATGAGGATGATCTAGGAAAAACTGTCTAAATAGGTAAAGCCTTGAAGAAGAAAGTGAAAGATGAGTTGATCAAATTTCTCAAGATGAGGCATAACGTATTTCCTTAGGGTCATAAGGATATGCCAGGGATAGACCCTAAGATCTTATGCCATCATTTGAATGTGGACGAAGCGATGAGACCAGTTAAATATAAGAGACGAATCTACTCCAGAAAAAAGTACGAGGTCATTAGGGATGAGGTCAACAATTTATAGAAGGACGAGTTTATCAGGGAAGTAATTTACCCATAATGGTTATCTAACGTTGCCATCCTCCCAAAGGAAAATGGTAAATGGAGGATGTGTGTGGATTTTACCGACTTTAATAAAGCCTTCCCAAAAGATAATTTCCATCTTACAAGAATTGACCAAATAGTGGATTTCATGACTGGGCATGAGTTGATGAGCTTCATGGATGCCTATTCGGCCTACAATCATATCTTCATAGACCCGATCGATGGCAAGAAGATATCCTTCATCACAAATAAGGGGACCTATTAATATAAGGTTATGCCCTTCGGCCTTAAGAACACATGTGCCGTCTATCAAAGGTTAGTGAATAAAATGTTTGAAGAACAGATCAGCAAGAGCATGGAAGTGTACGTCGATGACATGTTGACAAAGAATCTCAAATACGAGACCTACGTGGATAATCTTGAATGCACCCTCAATACCATGGATGCACATCATACGAAGCAAAATCCTGACAAGTGTGTCTTCGGTGCCAGGGTAGGAAAATTCCTCGACTTCATAGTCAATCAAATAGGAATTGAGGAAAGCCCTGAGTAAATTAAGTCATTGATAAAAATGAAGACCCGAAATACTACGAAAGACATTCAGAGACTAACGAGAAGAGTCACGGCTCTTAATTGATTCGTCTCTAGGACCACGGATAAATGCCTCCCTTTCTTAATTTTTTTTAAAAAAGCCTTAGTCTAGGATGAAGAATGTGAGAAATCTTTCCAAAACTTGAAGACTTATCTGGGATCCCCCATGCTACTTTCTTGAACCATTCAGGGGGGAAAAGTTGTTCTTATATTTACAAGTGTCTAAGTCATCCATTAGCATTGCAGTCATCTGAGATGAGGAAGGTGTGCAAAAATCGGTTTACTTTAACAACAAGGCATTGTAGGGGGTCGAGCAGAGGTACCTCAAAATGGAGAAATTAGCATACGCACTTATACATGCCTCAAGAATGATGAATATGTACTTCCAAGCTCATACGATGGTCATACTTACCGATATTCCTTTAAAGCGGGTCATCTATAAACTCGAGAAATCGGGTAGGTTGATAGGCAGGTCAATTGAGCTCGAAGAGTTTGACATCATCTACAAGCCTATGACCATAATTAAGGGGCAAGCCTTAACAGATTTTATAGTAGAGTTTAGTTGGGGTAAGGTCGAGGGTGATGTCATTAAATATGTAGTAATGCCGATAATAGTGCCAACAGTAGTGCTAGAAGAAGCCCTAGAGATACCAACAACTATCCCTACTGTTACTACAGGCCCAATAGTGAACCAGGAAAAAGAAGAAGAATTATTTTTTCCCAAATAGAATCCTAGGTAAAGGCACTCTCTCAAAGGAGGATCTAATTTTGGGATTGTTTGTTTATAGTTCCTTATGCGAAAGATGTAGTGGCATCGGTTTAATACTCCCGGCTACAGATGCCACTAACATTGAATATGCCTTAAGATTTAGCTTCAAGTCATCTAATAATGATTCAGAGTATGAAGTGATATTGGCAGCACTCTCCCTTGCCAAGGCATCGAACGTCGACCGGATGCTTGTCCACAATGACTCGCAGTTAGTCGTAAACCAGATCCTGGGGGTCTACAAGGCAAAAGACAAAAGAATGGTCAAATACACGGTGAGAGTAAAAAAGGTGTTGAAAAACTTTAGAGGGGTGAAAATCAAGAGGATTCCTCGACTGGATAATATTCGAGTCTATTCTTTGGCAAGACTAGCGTCAGCTATGAGAACAGAGATCAAACATTCGATACTGGTAGAGATTCTATATAGGCCGACCATTGAGGAGGATGATAACGAGGTTAAATTTTTCATAAATTTTAATTTAGGGTATTCATGCACGGACCCTTTAATCAAGTACATCCGGGACGATGATCTCCCTGACTCTAAGGCCGAAATAAGGAAGCTCATATATAAAATAGCCAAGTTCGTCGTCATTGGAGACATAGTTTACAAAAGGGGATGCCTACTCCCCCTACTCAGGTGTGTCCATCCCTCTGATTCCATCTACATCCTAAAGGATACCCATGAAGGATGGTGCGCAAGTCATATCGGTGGATGACTATTAGTAAAGATAATTATCACTCAGGGCTACTTGTGTCTGATACTTGGGAAAGATGCAACTAGTTTGTGAAGAAATGAAAAAAGTGCTAACGGTTCTCAAATATCCTTCATTAACCTCACTAACCACTCTTATCCATTATAGCATCGTCGCTATTCGTAGTTTGGGGGATTGATCTAGTGGGACTTTTGCCTAAAGCTTCATGAACTACAAATTCCTGATAGTGGCGATTGATTACTTATCAAAAAGGGTAGAGGCATAGGCCATGATTTCCATCATAGGGACAGACCTTCAAATTCATTTGGTTGAATATCTTCTACAAATAGTCTACCTCACACTCTAATCTCAGACAACGAAAAGCAATTCACGAAAAAGTCCTTAGAGGCTTATTGAAAAAAGGTCGGCATGAAATAATTGTACCCAGCGCTAGGCCGACCTCAAGAAAGTGACCAGATAGAGGTCACAAATAGAACAATACTGGACAGAGTGAAGAAGAAACTAGAAGGTGCTAAAGGCTTATGGATATAAGAGTTACATGTCATCTTGTGGGCTTATAAAATGACTGAGAGGATGCCGACGGGGGAAACCTATTTTATGCTGGCCTATAGCTCAGAAACTATGATACCTACTGAACTCGGACTCCCCAGACATAGAGTCCAGACCTATGACCCAGAGACAATTAATGAAGTGAGGAGGTTGGAATTGGATTTGATCGAAGACAGAAAGGAAGATGCTGAGGTAAGGCAATCAGCATACAAATAGAGGATGATTAAGTTTTACAACAAAAGGGTCACACCTAGGCTGATAGTTGTGGGGGATTTAATTTTGAAAAAGGTTTGGAAGAAGCCAAACAAGTTACACCCAAATTGGCACAACCCCTACAAGGTCACCGAAGAAGTAGTTCTAGGGACATATCAGCCGAAGAATTTAGGGGGAGAGCCATCCTCCAATCAATGGAATGTCGACCATTTGAAAAGATATTACTAGTAGTTTTATGTATATAGTTCAGCTCATGAAGTCTTTTCTATATTTGAATAATTCAAAGTGATGAATGAAAATAGTTTAAAGTGTTTTCTCATATCTTTCTGAATTGTCTTAAGCGGAGAAACACCATTCATGTGGTGAATTAGCTTTGGCCACTCTTGGTGATACAAGAAACAATGCGAGATTTGTCTCGACCAGGGGTTCATAATAACACCGAGAGGGGGGAATGGTGTGATGACATCACTAAAGTGGTGAAAAACACAAACTAATTAAAAAAAATCATTAAGTTGGTTAACTCTATCGGCTAAGGACGATAGCAGACTTGAGATTAACATCATTAATTTAGTGATCTCTAATTTGGAAATAATTAAGTTGGTTAACTCTCTTGGCTAAGGACGGAAGCATACTTGAGATTAACATCATTAATTTAGTGGTTTCTAATTTAAAAATCATTAAGTTGGTTAACTCTCTCGGCTAAGGACGAGAGAAGATTTGATATTACCATCATTAATTTGATGGTCTCTAATTTAAAAATCATTAAGTTGGTCAACTCTCTCGGCTAAGGAGATGAGAAGATATGAGATTAATATCACTAATTTGGTCGTCTATAATTTATAAGATCATTAAGTTGGTTAACTCTCTCTGCTAAGGACGAGAGAAGACTTGAGATTAACATCATTAATTTGGCGGTCTCTAATTTAAAAATCATTAAGTTGGTTAACTTTCTCGGATAAGGATGAGAGCAGACTTGAGATTAACATCATTATTTTGTAGTATCTAATTTAAAAAAAGAAAATTAACGATCATACAGATATAAAACAAGCAAATATGACATAGCGAGAAAAAGGTGACACACAAGAGCTGACAATAAGAAACAAATACTTGCATTCATCGCATTGAAAAATTTGAATAGCAAATCAGTTAAGATGATGATACAGATTATATTGTTCAAGAATAAATCATTAGAATTCCAACAAACTTTGTTCAAAAATTACATATAAAGGACGAGTAAGGCCACACACGTCCATCCAAACAGTGTGAACCAGATTAAACGGTATCTTGCAGAGGAACATCGCTTGGAGGGGTGGAGACATTTTTTAGTGGGGGTCTCAGTGTCGGCCCCATCATCGTTACCATCACCCCCAGCCACGTTAAGATTAGTCTTCTCAGTTGTCTTGGCTAAGGGTTTCTCTATAAGTTCAGGAGGGATGACATTTTTTACTTCAGACAGAGTAGCATCGAGCAGGTCGTCAGTAAAGTCAAGACGCTCAAAGTGTTGCGGCATTAGCGTCCTAACCTCGGATTATTTGAGAATAACCCAGTGTCAAACCATCTGCATGCCTCTTTTTAGGTATTCGAACGCATAACCCTCGAACTCCTTAAAAGCTTTAAAATCTTCCACAACCCGTGATTTAGCCTCGTCTAGGATCTCTTTAATAGTCGTGTTTCCTTGAAGATATTGTTGTAATCATTGTTCCGTTTGTTCAACTCGTCCAAATTCTTCTGCTGTACTACAGGCACGGACGTCTCACATTTATAATATTTGTAAACCAGTTCTTTCCTTAGGCCCTTCTTCACAGTCTCCGCATCATTCCCCTTCTAAATAAGGGGAACCCTCTTTTCAACCCAGTCGTCGAGACGAGAGAGGGTAAAAAAGACTGTAAAAAGTATAAATATGAACAGTTAGTACGAGACAACGCTCCAAATAATACAAAGTTAGGCAATAAAGGTTGAAAGTGATTGCCCGAGTAGCCTCGTGGACACTGAACTCTATCAAACGAGAGGCATCCATTGCCTCTAAAAAAACCTTATCGACTCTCGACACCAAAGAGGAAATGGCGATGTGTGTCCTCTGGGCATCACCCATCAGCATCTCATCATTGATCTTTAATTGAGCGAGATGAGATGTAAGAGCATCGTCGAATGATATGGGAATGGACCGATTTTCCCCTCCAGTAGCAAGAACATACCTTCAGTTCTTTTTATGAGGTCGAGAAATGGTGGTGTTGGGACCAACTACTGTTGATTTCTTGGCTTGAGGGGGAGGAGCCATTTTCTTCCCCAGTTTGTTCACCAAAACAGAAAGGTTGGGGGCCACCATCTTCCAAATTGTTTTTGGAGTGTTATCCGGTCGATCTATAAATAATTCAGAGAAAGCTCAATGTCAGAAGCAAGTAAAGCTGTGGACAACACTAAAGTTTAAAAGAAAAATCCCCAATTCCTACGACAAAAACTAGGTAGAGACGAGATTACAGTTGACCAAAAGAAAAACTTATCAACCCCTAACTCCGTCTCGGCCATAACCTTAGGGGTCATGAGTTGCTCAAATTCAGTGATCCCACCACCGTCCCCTTATTCTCTGACCTCTTTGATCTTTTCCTAGTCATCCAAACTCATGAAGGGCTCAAGTTTGGTAGTTATTGAAGCTTATGCCCACTTCTGAGGACCCTCGGGTCAAAGGCAGAGCAGGAAAAATTCGGTGGAAATTCCCACGCACCGAAAATGAAAAAATATCTCGGCTTCCAATAGTGGTTGGACGTTTAGTTAATAAAAACAACTTTCTTTATTGACTTTCTAGCTACAAAGTGATAGTATCCAGGTTGGGCTTTGGTAAAAGAGACATTATAACATGCTTTAAAAATGCTAACTAGAAGGTTGGCACTATGACTGAACTTCTAAAGCGAGATGAAGCCTAGAAGAATCCTCCATGCATTAGGGGAAAGGTGAGCTGGGCCTAGACCCAAACTGGCGATAATTGCTCGCATTGTAGAATGGACGGGAAGGTGGAAGCCAACCTTGAACATTTGTTCGTAGACAGTAATTTTGCCTAGTCGGCCATCAAATGCTCTCTCAACCTCATCGGGGACATTCATTGTAATATCAGATCCGACTCCATACAGGTGCCTCCAATACAAGAGGTCAACATCAATTGAGAGCCCTGAAATTTTCTAGCATACGACGTGTCAAGTGTTTCCTTAGCATCGTCACCGAAGTCGACAATTTCAATGGTCGGTACTTCACTGGGAAACCTAGTCTGAAACTCCACCTCGATCATGGATGATATTGGAACAACTGATTGAATAGGGGTTGAGAAACATTAACTCTTGACCCGTCAGGGATCGAAGTCTCAACGGATCGGTTAGTTGCAGCCGACCCACTATCCCCTGAGTCGCTCGTACGAAAGGCAAGGACCCTCATTGCCTTCACGTAGGAGTCGGCCTCACTAGAGACGCATGAAGTAGAAGGGCTACAAGCCTCAGAGGATGAGATGTAAACAGTGCCCTTGCTCTGAGACGAAGTCTCACTCATCGAATCCTCGCTAATGTCAACTACATGAGGATAAATTACTACTAAAAAGATAGGATACATAAGATGCATGAGGTCAGTCCCAACTTTTCTTTTAACCTCGACCTCTACCTTACCTATTTCTTTGAGAAAACAACACCCCAGATGGGGAAATTGGTCAAAAATTTGATACAAAGTTTTAAACATCCAATGGGCTTGAGCAGGGTTGACTTAAAGATCAAAAGGAGAAACTAAACAATTTTTAAGCAAGAACACTGATTGGGAGCTTGTCAAAGAAGATAACCAGAGCAAGTCAACAAGTCACACAGAGGGTAAAAATGTGGTGGACACCCTAAAAAACCCTAAGCAACCAAACTACCCTGTAAACTACTCTTAAACCTCCCAAAATCGGCCCTAAAACCTCCACTTAAAGTTGTCAAAAAACTCTAAAACCCACCGACAAAGTTAATCTTTCTAAAACTAACTAGAAAATGTAGAAAGATTGAAGAAAATTGGTGAAGGGGGTTAACCAAATGGAGGGTATGTTCGAAAAACTAAGGAAGAGCCCTAAAACCAGCCAAAAACCTTGATTTAAGGAAAAAGAGGAAGTAGAAATGGATTCATTATAGAGAGAGTGTGCGCGAGAAAATGAAGGAAGAAAGAGAAAAAAGATTTTCAAATCCCTTTAAATAGTAGCAATGATGAGGACCAACTCCCAAGGCTTTCCATAATTAGGTCATATTTTCCTAAATAGGCGTGCAGCCGCCAACCTTGGGCAATATGCCAAACCACAAGATTTCTGCCAAGTGTCACTTCAGCTCTTATCCATCATTTCAAACCTCACATTCAAAGGACATCTTAGCCACCGATCAGAGATTTAAACTTCTACCCTCAGACACTTTACCCCTCATCCTCCCACTCACAATGAAGATTAAGGGCTAGGGGTGATTGATATACCCAAGTGTGACCACGTCTCAACCTAGGACTCACTCAGCCAAGGATGACCTTATAAAATAAGGCTTCTATAGAAATACAACAGCAGTCTCGGTCTCGTCCATGCTCTTGGGCCGAGACCTACCATCATGATCATTAGTCCTACTGGTCTCATCTCATCCAACATTCTTGACAGTAAAGACATACTAACCATCTCACTCTTCTTTCCCATGCTCGTCTCGACCTGACATCCATAGGAGGACAAGACCACACTTCGACATTTTTTAGTATTTGGTTAATCATAACATTAGAAGATATCATACTCGACCTGGCTAAGACCTACCAAGATGACACCCGACCACGTATGACACAAGTTTACAACATGATCAATCCACATGGGCAAGAAGTTATAATAGAATCACAGGAGAATGTGGAGTAATATTGCATTACCATTACCTACCTATGATATAGGACAAATGTTAATATCCTATTGGTAGCTCCATCAAGGACACATTCCTTCCATACATGGGGGTGCACTACACACCCCAAACACTATAGATACCTATCTTCTTTAATAGTGAGGAGGCTTCAAAAATGGAAACCCTAGACCAAGCTCTGTAAAACTCATCTCAGAGAAAGAAAGCGCTTGAGAGTTGTACCTTGAGCCATTAGAGCTCCATTATTATATAAAACACACACAAATGTCTGCATAGTGGAGTAGGCTAACGGTTGAACCACTTATATGAGCGGTCTTCCTCTTATCTCACGCCTTTCTACTATTTTTCATACTTTCATCTTTGTTATCTCCATTGACATGATACATTGAGATTGAGATGTTATCACATATTTGACTGTTGATATATTTTGACATCATCAATCTTCAAAGGTATGTATGGTGTATTATGTTTATCCCCGGTGGTTTAAGTTTTTAAAATCATTGAGGCTTAATTTTGAAAATATATTTTTAAAGAAATATTTGTTTAACAACCGATCTTCAAATGAGCTTTAAATGAGTTACGGATTATTATTCAATTGAACTTCAAATGACCTTTAAAGAATTTATGCAATATCCTTCAAACGATCTTCAAATGACCTTGGGAGAGACATTTTACTTAGGTGGAGATTGTTGGACAAAGGGGACGGATTTTTCATTTGAGATTTAAATATGTTATATGTTTCATTTGAGATTTATATATGTTAGCAATGATGGAGTAAAGTTTCACAAGATCAAAGATACTCAAAATTTTGTGTATTTGAAGTGTTTATAGTTTTTCCTATTGGGGTTGGGATTGAATCTTAGAGAGCTTGATGTCCCAGTATGTTTTTATTTTTGTATTTTGTCCCGAAATAGCCAAAGGGGGATATTTGTAATGACAAATTTCACATCGAGTCAATTTGTATTGTTTGGTTTCTTTATTCCATTTAGGCAATACCGATTTGAGTCATTGGTTAGGATTTAAGTTATATTTGTCGTTTAGGCCTATAATGCACATTGAAGACCATAACAACCAAGTAAAGAGACATCAACATTATTTCGAGTTTCACATTCTCCATCCATAGGATATCTTCAAAAGTATATATGTTGTATTATTTTGATCCCTTGGTTTAGTTTCGAGTGTTTTTACTTTTAAAATCATTGAGGCTTATTTTTGGAAAAATATTTTTTAATTTTTTAAGTTGTCCAAACGATATTTAAACGACCTTCAAATAAGTTATGTAGTCTCATCCAAATGAACTTCAAATAAATTATGCAATATCGTGCAAATGACCTTCAAAAGAGATGTTTTTCTTTTGTAGAAAAAGTTTTTGTTTAAAGCTCATTTGACGGTCATTCAAACGAGTTTGGCTATCCCGTCCAAATGACTTGCCTTAACTCGTTCGAACGATTTTACCTAAAAAATATGCCTCTAAATTTTTGTGTTTTCTATAAATTAAAGGTGTGGCACAATTTTTGTTAAGAGAGGCTTTGCAAAAATGAATTTCCAAGATAAATCAAGAGCCTCCCAAACCCTAGTTTAAAACCATTGCTTGAGATCCAAGAATCTATATAAATATGTATGTTTGACATCTCATGTATCTTGTATTAAGACCGTTTACTGTTCATTGTTGTTTCGAACGATGGATTTTATTTTTACTTTTCATATTATTTTGTATATTTTATGCATTGTATTCCGTGTGTGTTGGGAGATGGATGGAACTAGTAATGCAATGGTAAGATCGACGGATACCAAGATATGGGAATCGCTTCCATTGTGATTACTATTGGAAGGCATCCAACAGAGACTATGAAGAAGGCTCAAGGATAAAAAAGAGCATCAAGTCTTTAAGGAGTCAAGTTAGTTGAGTAAGTATAATTTCTCCTTTTATGATACCTATAACATACTGATTTACTTGGTTGGGTCATCTGAGGTTTTTTCCATTTTTGGTTTTCCTCATACATCGCCGTGTTGTGGTTTACTTTATTTTATTCTTGTTATATCGGCTTAATCCATACTTATGGGAAGATAAAATTTGGTAATAGTTTATACAACATGTTTGGTATTATTAGTTTAGAGATGAAAATTAGTTTAATTAATTTGGAAAATTAAAGATTCGTCTTTATATGGTAATCCACATAAGGAGCACTTGGGTTTCTCAGGCTGATTTCTGCCAAAACTGGCATAAATCTCCTTATGTAAAAAATTTTGCCAAAAAAACTTTTGAGTTTATTTTGTATCCTTGATAATGGTATCATCAAAATTGCTTTTTCTTCTCTGTATCCATTTACATGTCTTGCCCATTGACAACATTTTGCCTGTTATGACCCCAAAGACACACTTTGAAGGGTTTATCCGAATCCTGTACTTCCAACAACGTTATGAAACTCTTATCAAATCGTGTATGTGCTTGCTCTATTTTTTGGACTTCACCACCAAGTCATCCATATAAAATTCCAATATATCACGAAATAAATCATGAAATGTGGCTATCATTGTTCGTTGATAAGTATCTCCAACATTTTTCAATCTGAATGGTATGACCATATAGTGAAAGTTTTTGAAAGGAGTCCAAAAATTTATTTTCTCCGCATCCGTTGGATCCCTTTTGATCTAGTTATATCCAACATACCCATCCATGAAACTGTACATGTCATGTCTAGCTGTTGCATTCACCAAATGTTTAATGCTCGACAACTATAATTCGTCTTTTAGATATGATTGGTTCAAGTTCGTGAAGTCCATGCAGATTCTGGTTTACTTCATATCCTTCCTAGCAACAGGCATAATGCTCGAGTTCCAAATAGGATATTTAATGGGCTTGATAAAAATTATGGCAAGTAACGTCTTTACTTTATCTTTTATCTTCAAGCGTATCTCAGCCTTGTGAGTATGAGCATCCTGTCTCACAGGCAAAGCACTAGGAAAAATATTCAGTTTATGAGAACTTACCTTTGTATATTTCCATTCAAATATATATGCAAACTCTTTGAGCAGGTTGAAAATTTATTCTCATTATTTTGGATTCAAACCTTCAGAAACTAATATAGGTTTCCCATCACCACCCACTTCCCCCAAGTTCAACTCTTATATCTCTTGTAGTTTCTCCCTTAGTCCATCTTGCATGAACTCTGTAGCTTCTTTCAGCTCTTCAACATGCTCTACTATATGAAAATCATAGATCATAAATCATTTTGGCCTCGGGTCGATGCTCCCATCCTAAAATGTTTCCGCCGTACACCGTTACTAATAATAAAACACTTTTCCAATAGGAAAAAACACTTTCTTGGATGTTTGATTAGTCTTGAATTTTCTTCCATCTTCATTTTTCTGACACCCCATCTAATTAAAAATTGGGTGATCAGGGCTTTATTAAATTAAAATAGGTTTCTCACATGGTTCATTGTAGGCATCCCTGTCGAAAACTTTTTAATTACTAACCACCTAAGTAAAATTATACTAGTGCCAAATTTTATCTTTCTTAATACAGATAAATAACTTATGTGAAAACATAATTAATCATTCACAATACTAGAGTCCAAACTATCTCACAATATAAAAGAAAGAATAAAAGTCTTGTTGAATAAAACATCTCCTGAAAATCATACCAAGTAATAAATCCTCAACCAACAACTAAATAAAACCACTACTAGTCTGAAACTGATAACTAAATGACAACGGACAACATGTCCATAAAGAATACTACAGTATATCATACACTAAATCGGAATAAAATGAGGATGCAACTAATCAACTCCTACAAGCTTCCACAACGCTGCAACTCTGCGTCCTTGGAATGAATAGTCAAGTCTAGTGTCCCTGTAGCTGGACACCTAAAAGTTTTTGAAAATATTTTATAGTTTTGAAAATATTTAACAAGAGTTTATCACAATTTCAAATCGGTTATTTATTACACATGTTAGGTTCTTGTACACTCTCTTGAGTTTACTCACCTCTCATCTATTGTGCACTCCTAAAGTTCTATACTTAGCCCTCCTAGCTATACTACCAAGCTAACTCGACTAAAGTATATAACTGAACTCATCAATAGTCAAAGTCCCCGTAACGCCCATACAGTACACTTTATTATTAACATCTTTTACACGACATCAATTGAGGAATTCTAGGCTAAATAGGGAAATTTTTAGTTTTCTGGGCAACCGAATCAATTCGCCCTAGGACGAATCGATTCGATTCTGTACAGTTTTGCTACTTTGTCTTCTTCATGCATTTTTACAAAATTTTCACCATTTTTACTTAACACAACTCCCATGTTGCTTCACGAAATTCAAGGCCATATGTTCCTAACCATTTCTACATGTATGGGGGTAATTTTTAACATAAATTAATCCTCAAAACATTAAAATTACCAATCAAAAATGGATTAACTCATCAAGTCCTCAAGAACCCTAGATTTCAATATTCCCCATCCCAGATTTAAATCGTAGAAATGACTAAAAATCTCCGATAACTTGTCCTTTATAGATTTTCATTCAAACTACATGCAATTTCTTTCCCAAACATGTACAACTATAAACTTTTCTTCCAGTAACATCAAAAGAATACATATAATCAAAGTCGTCATTACATGGGTATTGTAACTTCATATTGATTTGCAATAAACAACTTGCCTTGACAGAATATTAGGATGCAAGAACAAGTTCCAATTCTTTAAGAACTCCTCCTTAACCTTGAGAATGGTCTCCCCTTCTTCTCTAATGGCTCCTTTAAGGTTTGTGGTGTTTCTAACGCTAACATCACCCTCTCATCATCTGATATAAGCCTCTAAATTTCGTAGGTCTCTAAACCTCCATAAGCCAAATGACCAAAAGGCCCCCGATACGTGTCAGTTTGGCATAAAATTGACCCGGGATCCAAATAATACCCCCGGGTACACTATTCTGACTATTTCGACCCTTTCGCAATCATCTGTGACCTCTAAATTATCATCCAAGTCACTTGAAAGATATTTTTCATTTCTCACCTCAAAATAGTCTACACACAACTTCAGGTGAGATAACTCAAATACACCCATATCACCTGCTATGACAAACGTCAATAATCACTAATTATCTACTATTCACACTTAGTAAATTTTATTTTATAATATTAATTGGTATCTATATCTTGATTAATATTTAAAAATCTCATTTATTAATAAATCGCGTAATTTAAATAAAACGTATTTTTCTAATAAATTTTTGAATTGATTAAATTTTAAATACGTAGAAATATGGGGTATTACATACTTACCCCTTACAAAAGAATTTCATCCACGAAATTAGGACATACCTGCGAGGAATAACTCTTGATATTTCTCACGCATGTCATCCTCCCGCTCCCATGTCGACTCCTCACTATTGTGGTGTCCCCACTGAACTCGCATTAATGGCACCGCCTTGGGCCACAACTTACGCTCACTACGATCTAGAATAGCCATGGATCTCTCCTTATATGAGACATCTGGATGAAAATCAATCTCCTCAAGTGGGACATGCCAGATTGCTCTCTCACTCCTCCTGTATTTCTTCAGCGATGACACATGAAACACGTCATGTATCCATAGAAGGTGCTCCGATAATCCTAATCTATAAGCCACCGATCCCATCCAATTAATCACAGGGAATGGCCCCACGTATCTTGGTGCTAACTTACCCTTCTTGCCTAACCTCATGATCCCCTTCACAGCAGACACTCGTACTAACACCTAGTCACCAACTTCTAACTCGACATGTCTACGGTCTACGTTAGTATATATTTTTTTCCTATCCTGAGCTATATAGATACGTCCCCGAATTAGCTCGATCTTGGAAGTAGTCTCATGTATAATCTCGATCCCCAATAACTTGTTGTCCCCCAACTCTAACTAGCAAGAAGGCGAACGTTAAGTTCTCCCCTATAATGCCTCAAACGGTGTCATACTGATAGTGAATTGGTAAGAGTTTTTATATGCAAATTCTACCAAGGGAAGATATCGATCCCCTCCTCCTCTAATATCTAGGATACACATCCTTGGCATCTCCTCCAGAATCTGATTAAATCTTTCAGTTTTCCCATATGTCTGTGGATGGTAAACCGTACTCAACCTCACATCAGTACCCATGGCCTCCTAAAAACTCTGTTAGAAATGGAATACGAAAATCTTATCCCTATCAGACACTATATTAATTGGTACCCTGTGCATCTTAACAATATTTGCAATAAATAGCTTCTCATACTGAATCGTGTTGTAATCTGTCCAAACTGGCAAGAATGGGCCACCTTGGTCAACTGATCAACTATCACCCTAATGAAATCGTGACCCCTCTGGGATGCCAGTAGCCCCATGATAAAATCCATCAAAATGCTTTCCCACTTCCACATGGAAATATCAAGTGGTTGTAGCATCCCTAAAGGCCTCTGATGGTTAACTTTCATAAGATGATAAGTAAAACACTTCGAGACTAACTCTGCTATGTTTCTTTTCATTCCAGCTCATAAGTACTATCTCCTCATATCTTGGTAAATCTTATCCCCACCAAGATGTACCGCAAACCTCGAGCCATAGAACTCAATCATGACTGCATGCCTTAAATCTTCATCCTCGAGCACTACCAGTCTTCCATTAAAGCGTAGGCCTCCATCTAAGCTGATCTAATAAGACTTTCACCCTCAGCTAATAACTATTGTAATCGGTCCTGAGAAAATTGGTCCTCTGCCTGTGCTTTCACCACCCACATAATAATCTCGGGTGTGATAGCTAAAACTTCCATGTACGCTTTGGCTACCTCATCATCATGTCGAAGTTCATCCCACTTCGCCTTTAAAACCTCTACAAACCCCTAGTAGGAAGTCGGCTCGACGCATATGCTACCACGTTAGCCTTACTAGGATGATACTGAATATCGAACTGGTAGTCTATCGCGAATTTTAGCCACCGCCTCTGCTTCATGTTCAGATCCTTCTGTGTGAAGAGATACTGAAGTGACTTATGATCCTTGAATAATGTAAATTGCTCCCCTAATCGATAATGCCTCCATATCCTTACAGAAAAAACAATCCCTGCCAACTCAAGGTCGTGGTTGGGGTAATTCTTCTTGTGGGGATTTAGCTTTTGACACGTATAAGATATAGACCTTTCCTCCAACTATAACACACCCCAATTCCCTACAAGGATGCGTCGATATAGACCTGATACTCTAATCCACTCTTGTACAAAGCAAGTACTGGTGCTGATGTCAATTTATCCTTTAGCTCGTCGAAAGCCAACTGACCCTCGTCTCTCCACACAAATGGTACCCCCTTACGAGTCAAGTTCGTCAAAGGCAAAGCAATCTTTAAGAACCCATTGGTGAAGCAACGGTAATATCCAACCAACCCCAAGAAGCTATAAATCTCGATCACTGTTATGGGTTGTCCCAACTCCCTCACCGTTAATACCTTACTCGGATCAATAACAATACCCCTTTCGGACACAATGTGGCCAAGAAATTGTACCTCCCAAAGCCAAAATCCACTGGCGTATAGTTGATGGTCCCATAACTTCTGCAGAACCATATGTAAATTCTCAATATGATCCTCCTCAGTACGTGAGTAAACTAGAATGTCGTCAATTAACACTATCACAAACTGATCTAAAAACTCTCTGAATACTTTATTCATGATGTCCATGTATACTGCAGCGCATTGGTGAGACCAAATGACATCACCCTAAACTCGTATGATCTGTACCGTGATAAGAAACCAGTCTTAGGTACGTCCTCCTCTCGAATGCACAACTGATGGTAACCCGACCTCAAATCAATCTTTAAGAAGTACACATTCCCTCTCAACTGATCAAACAAGTCATCAATCCTAGGTAAGATATACTTATTCTGTATTGTCACCTTGTTCAGCTCCCTATAATCCACATATAAGTGAAGTGAACCATCCCTTTTCTTCACAAATAACACCGGTGCACCCCCATGGTGACGTGCTCTATCGAATTAAACCCTGACCTAAAAGCTTCTAAATTTGCTCTCTCAACTCACACATCTCTGACGGGGACATAAGATATGGTGCTCAGGCAATCAGTCTCATCCCCGGTGCTAAGTTGATGAAAAACACCATCTCTTGTCTCGGTGGCAGCCCAGGTTTCTCCGAAAATACATCCTCAAAATTCCTAACTACGGGGACGAGTCCAATGGAACTACCACCTCCTGTGAGGTCTCATCCTCAATATAATATAAGTGTGAGCGCGATCCTCCCTTGGAAAATGGCATCTACACAAGGAACATCTCATGTCCCGGGATGGAACACACAATGGTCCTCTCATAGCAATCTACTATCATTCACTACCCTGCCAACCAGTCCATACCTAGAATCACATCGTACCCCTCCATGTCTAAAATGAGAAAGTGTGTCTATAAACTCAGTCTCCCAGTAATAATATCGATTCCTCTATAGATAGAAAATGTATTAGTGAACCACTAACCATCGGTGACTCTACACACATAAAGAGACTGCTAATTGTCTCTAGTAAACAAGAGACTTGTGAAAATCTAATCTTAATAAAAGAATGTGATGCCCAATATAAAAAAGAATCCTACCCTCAAGCCCATGAATAGGAAACATACCCTCTACTACTGGCATCACTGGAGGTGCTGGAGGCATAGCTATATTTTGGACGTTGTACACACACCCATAGTGCATCTTGATATGCCAAGTATCACCTTGTCCAGGACCATGAACCTCGGCCTCAGCAGACCCTTACCAGATGACCAAGAAGGAGAAGTCGTCAGTCATCTTGGGGAAGATGACTCGGCCACGACCCTCGTCAGTCTTCTAGAATAGGGTCTATACTATTCCTGGAGGATTGAGTATCCTCGAACTCGATTGACACAGTGCCAATGAGTCTAAGACGAGACCAGTGAACGAGACATATATCTTTTTACGAGGGTTAAGGTCCCACAGATTCAACCTCAGCCATCGGGGTCAGTTGAAGTCCTTGGCCTAGATCCTACAACCGATAATGACAGCTGGCAGAGCACATATTTGGGAGATGCGTGGAGTAGTGCACGTGGGATGCAGGTTCCACGTGGATGAAACCATTACAACTAAATTGTTCCCTCACGTGAAGGAATATTTCATCATCCTCTACATATGACAGTGCCATATGGCACAACCTCAGTGGCTAAAAACATTCCACACCTTCTTGGGGGTACACTACACCCCCCAAGTCCTACACACGCTCTTTATCTACACCATGAGAGATGAGGGCATTATTCACAACCCTAACAAAACTCTGTCAAAATTAAAGAAGAGAGAGAAAAGCTTGAGTGTTGTATTTACAGGCCATTAGTGCCATACTTATAGTGAAAACTATCATTCACACGGCACAGTGGGCGTAGGCTCCAATCGAACCACTTATATTTGGTATCATCTTCTTATTTGCCTCATCCCCTTCTTTATTGATTTACTGTGTGATTTCTACCATTATTGTCTAGTTTGAGCTTACATACATCTTAACCTGGTGATACCATTTTTGGTATCACCAGGCTAGCGCCTTCTGTGGGAATGAGAGGAATCGTCTCTTCCTTTTCTTTGCTTGTCCTCACCAGAGTCTATGGCGGTGAACCAATCCTCCCCTTTTGTGGATATATTTCACTATTGAATGAGTTCTTGTTGAGCTGCAAGACTCTCACTCTTTGATTCTAAGCTCATCCACTAGGCATTCACATGGCATAATAATTTCCACCACCTCCACCACCAGCTGGTGGCCCTAGTTCCTATAACGCCCCTCTTTAGTCAGAAATGACTGAAGTGGCGATCGCATTGAAATCCTTGGAAGCGAGCCAACAATCGATGGGAGAGTAGCTAATTACCTTCATTCATAACGTAGTAGTTAGGCCAGTGGGAATCCCACCATAGATCATTACTCCGAAAGCTGGGGAGCCTACCCAAGGGGCCAGGGGACCACCCTAGACACCTCGTAAGGATTTTTCTCCTCCTCAACGGCAGAGAGACGTTACTGGCCCTAGGCATTTACGCCTAGGAAGGCAAAAACAACCCTGTTCGAAGGATCGGTATGATGATTATGAGGCTGAAGAATCCCAGATTGATTCCTAGGAGCCATATGAAGTATCTCAGAATATGGTACGCCCCATACAGGGAAGCAGAGGCCGAGATAGGAGGCTGAGTCAAGATGCCCAACCAAGGGGCTCAGTTTTTTACCAATTGAGAAGAGGGTCGGCCTTTGAAAGGATCGAACTAGTTGGAGATTTGAGAGAGAGGCTATCCAGGTCAAGGAGCAATGCTGGCTCAAGGAGAGAGGGGAAAATGGATGACCCCCTCACGGTTGAGATGAGGGGCAATGAGAGGTGAATAGCCGACGCAGATCAATAGTTAGAGAATGCTCGGTTCGTCTAATAGACGTAGTAGGAGATAATATCAGCCAAGACGATGCTGTCGAAGTGTCCGAGAGGACTTGGAATAACTCCATCCAAAGGATAGAAAACAAGATTGGAGACATCCTTAAGATCCGTGACCCCTTGCAGAAAGGATACTCAGAAGGCTCACCTTTCGTGGCAGGAATAGTCAACTTCTCAACCCCTTCCAAATTCAAGCCGCCGGTGGTGACTCCAAAGTATGATGGGAGTACCAACCCAGTGCACCATGTAGAGATGTACCAGTCGGCTGCAGATATATACTCCGTCTCAGATGAGATGAAATGTCGTGCATTCTCGAGCACTTTGACTGGAACTTCCCATATTTGGTTCACCTCACTCCCAAAGAGCTCTATTAAAAATTTTAAGCAACTTACAGAACAGTTCATCCATAATTTTTGTTTCGAGCTAAGACCCTAGAAGAAGACAACCCACCTGTTGTATGTTAAGAAAGGAAAGAACGAGAGTCTCAAGGAATACATAGAGAGGTTCAATAAGGAGAAACTGGAAATGGAAGACTATGAGGAAACTATAGGGATGATCGTGTTAATAGGCATTTTGCAGAAAGGGAAATTTCTTTGGAAACTTACTGAAGACCCTCCAAGGTCCATGGCTGAGCTATTGGCAACAACTATAAAGGTCATGAATATCGAGGACATTATGGTAGCGAAATATGAAGAAGAGAAGGGGACTAGAAGTGGGAGTAAGTTTCAGAAGAAGAATAAGGATAAAAAGAAAAGGTCGACTGATGATAAGTTTGATGGGTATACTCCTCTCACGGTCAGCTGTGATCACATTCTGAATGAGATCAAGAATGATCCAACCCTAAGATGGCATGAGAAGCTGAAAGCTCCTCCTCACAAAAGGAATAAGATCTTATGGTGTGAATTTTACCAAGACCACGGTTACTTAACTGAAAAGTGTTTTTCCCTAAAAGATGAGATTGAGAAGATGCTCAAGGCAGGAAGATAAAGGAAGTATGTGAGCAGTGATGGCCCAAAGAGGGGACAAGATGACCCCAGAAGGAGAAGGGATAACAAGTGTAGGGAAAATGACCCAAGGAAGATGAATAGAACCTCGGATGATGATAATGATGATGACGACCCAGATCTACCACCAAAAGATGATGATCCACAGGGGAGACTCCATATGATCTCATTTTATGTGAAGATGATTTATGGAGGCCTTACAGGGGGAGGCACAGAGGTGGTCGACAGAAAGTCACACCTCACGGAAGTAAAGGCCCTTCCCAAGGTTGAAGTAGTCCACCTGTCCGTAACAGATGCAAACCTGGAGAAGGGGAAGAAGGGATATGGATACCTTAATTGTGGGATTTTTGAGACTTGACTTCAAGGGAATCCTAGCTCCTTAGGATGACCCTTTGATAATCATAACTTGAGTGCATGGGTATGATGTGCCGAGCATATTGGTCGATGGTGGAAGTTCAACCAATGTTATGTTTTGGACGTGTTTTAAAGGTTTAGGACTCAATAGGAAGAGGTTGGTACCATATCATCATCCTCTGATAGGTTTTAGTGACGATAAGGTGCATCCATTAGGAATGTATGAAATGAAGGTCAAGATAGGAGATGCTTGGCCCAAGAGGTTAACAAAAAAGGTAAATTTATTTATGATGGATGAAAGTGTATACTCGGCTTATAACATCATCATGGGAAGGGTATCCCACAAAGAATTTGAGGTTGTGCCATCCACTGTACACCAAGTGGTAAAATTCTCGACCCCTTATGGGGTAGGGGAATCCCAGGTGATCAAGTGCTGGAACGTGAATTCTACTTCAACTCAGCTGAGGATAGGGAAGCTCATAAGAAAGAAAATGTAACCTATAATATTGATACCCTTGATCCTAGGGATGAGACCAAACTAAAGAAAGGTGAGGCCGCGAAAGAGGTAGAATTCGTCGTCCTTAATGAGGACGACCCCAAAAAATCGTCCAGGTCGACAAATCCCTGAGAGGACATATCAAGGAAGAACTAATCAAATTATTGAGGGAGAGGTAGAGCAGCTTTACATGGAGTTATGAGGATATGTCTTGCATTGATCCAGGACTCTTTTGCCATAAATTAAATGTGGCCGACGAGGCTAGGCCGATAAGACAAAAGAGGAGGATCTATTCTTGGGGAAAATATTAGGTCATTGAGAAACAGGTAAAAAAGCTATAAAAGTCCCACGTTATAAGAGAGGTGATATCTCCTGAGTGGTTGGCCAACTCTATCATAGTTCCCAAAGCCAATGGAAGTGGAGAATGTGTGTATACTCCACCGATCTGAACAAGTCATGCCCTAAGGATATTTTTCCTTTCCCTAGGATCGACCAGATGGTTGATGCCATAATAGTCCATGAGTTAATGAGTTTCATGGATGCTTACTCGAGATACAACCATATATCCATGCACTTGACTGATGAGGAGAAGACTTCTTTCATAACCGACAAGGGAAGTTACTGCTACAAAGTCATGCCCTTTGGCTTGAAGAATTGCGGAGCTACTTATTAGAGACTTATTAGCAAGATGTTTGAGGATTAAATTGGGAAGAAAATGTAAGTCTATGTTGATGATATGTTGACTAAGAGTTTCGGGACCTACTCTCATGTGGCCAACCTCAAGCAAACCTTCGATATGAGGGATAAGTACAAGATGAATCTCAACCCCACAAAGTTTGTATTCAGCGTAGGGGCTGGTAAGTTCCTGGGTTTCATCATAGATTAGAGGGGAATAGAGGCCAATCCGGATAAAATCAAAGCCTCGGTAGAGATAAAGACCCCAATCTCAATCAAGGATGTGCATAGGCTTACGGGAAGAGTAGTGACACTTAACAGGTTTGTATCCAGGCCACCGATAAGTGTCTTCCATTTTTTAAAGTCCTTAGAAAGGATTTTGAGTGGAATGAGTAATTTGACAAGGCCTTCCAAGCGTTGAAGTCCTACCTGGGCTCCCCCTTATTATTGTCATAGCCAGTCTAAGGGGAAAAGCTCTACATATATCTAGAAGTTTCAGAGTCAGCTATTAGCACTTCCATCGTAAGAGACGAAGATGGAGTACAAAAGCCGATATACTTCAATATTAAGGCACTCCAAGGGGCAGAACAGAGGTACCCTAGGATGGAAAAATTAGCCTATGCTCTAATTCACGCCTCAAAGAATATGAAGCCGTACTTCAAGGCCCACGTACGTAGTGCTCGTCGTAACAGACTCTTCACTCCGGCAAGTCATCCACAATCTAGAAAAGTCAGGGAGATTAATAGCTTGGGAAATAGAGTTTGGAGAATTTGATATCACTTATCATCTTAGAGCGTCTATCAAAAGGCAGGCACTAACAGACTTCATAATCGAGTTTACATGGGACGAGATCGAGAGTGAAAAGGCTGAGACTACCAGCTCTAAACTAGGGGAAAGTTTAAACTCTCCCCTGGATAGGGTCGGGGCAGGCTCAACAAGGAGGAAGGTATCTGAGAATGAAGAGGAGAAATACCTCTTTAAAAATGGAACCTTGGTAGAAGGTAATTTATGTGAGAATGGAGTAGTGTGGAGCCTTTCGTCGATGGGTCCTCTTGCGAGAGTGGAAGTGGTGCAGGATTGATAGTGTTGGCACTAAATGGGACAAACATTGAATATGCATTGAGATTCAGTTTTAAAGCCTCCAATAATGAGTTAGAATATAAGGACCTCATAGCAGGCCTACCCCTGGCCCGAGATCTGAATGTCGGCCAACTTCTAGCTCATAGTGATTCAAGATTAGTGGTGAACCAGATCTTGGGGTCATATGAGGCGAAAAATGATAGGATGGCTAAATATTTGGAGAGGGTAAGGTCAGCATTGAAGAACTTAGAGGAAGTGAAGCTAAAGAGGATACCTCAACTCGATAATGGTTTAACTGATGCATTTATAAGACCCGCCTCAGCTACAAGAACATCAATAAGAAGGATAGTGCCAATAGAAATCCTGTATTGGCCGACCATTGAAGGGGAAGAAAGAGCTGCAGAGTCTTGTCTAGATTTTAACATGGGGGATTCCTGGATAGACCCCCTCATCAGATACATAAAGTATGGGGAGTCACCAGAATCTAAGAATGAGAAAAGGAAGCCGAGATATAAAGATGTTAAGTTCTCCATCATAGGAGACACTTTGTATAAGAAAGGATTTTTTTCTCTCGCTCCTTAGGTGTGTCCACCCGTCTGAGGTAGCCTATTTCCTTAAGTACGTGCATGAAGGATCTTTCTCCATTCATATTAGGGGTAGATCTTTGGCCAAGAGTATTGTTACTTAGGGGTATTGGTGGCCGACCTTGGCCAAAAATGCTGCAGCAATGTCGAGAAGTGCTACCAATGCCAAAGGTTTGCCACCATCCGCCATTAGGCTTATCAACCTCTGACCTCAATCACATATCCTTAGTCATTCACGGTGTGTGGAATCGATCTTGTAATACCCTTACCCAGAGCTGTGAATAATTATCGCTATCTAATCGTAGTGATAGATTAATTTTCAAAGTGGGTAGAGGTTGAGCCTATGATTACAATCACGGAGAAAAAAACCTTTCAGTTCATATGGAAAAATATCATCTGCAGATACGGTTTAACCAGCACCCTGATTTCAGATAACGGAACACAATTCAAGAACGTCTCCCTGGAGAAGTATTGCGAAAGAATCGGCATTAAATAATTCTTCTTCACTCCTGGACGATCCCTGGCTAATGGGAAAACAAAAGTCACAAACTGAACGATTCTTAATGGAATTAAGAAGAATCTAGAAGATGAAAAATGGAGGAGGATCGAGGAAGTGGATGTTGTCTTATGGGCCTATAGAACTACGCAGAGGACCCCCAGTAGGGAAACCCCATTTATGCTTGCTTACGGGTCAGTGGCGGTTATACCTATGGAAATAGGTTTATCCACTCATAGGGTTGAGACCTATGACCCTGAGAAGAACAGTGATGAGCGCAGGCTTGATTTAGATCTCCTAGAAGAAATCAGAGAGGACGCTGAAGTTCGACAAGCTGCCTACCAACAAAGAACAAAAAAATTCTATAATAAGCGGGTGAAAGCGCATCCACTAAAAGTAGGAGACTTAGTACTGAAGAAGACATGGCAAAAACCTAATAAGCTGCACCCAAATTGTCCTATCCCATACAAGGTAGTTGAAGAGGTGGTGCTGGGGGCATACAGATAAGAAAACTTGGAGGGGGAGATATTCTCCATTTCATGGAACGCCAATCACCTGAAGAAATATTACCAATGACACGACAGTTTACTGTCTTATCTGCGTTTTATTGTAGCACATGTATGAGATTCAGATGGAAAAAATTCAATGAAAACCAAGTGTTGATTCATATGTTGCCTAATTATTCAAATATTCATTTGTGTCAGCCCATCTTAAGCTGTAAAACATCATTCGTGGTGAAATGAGCTTAAGTTAATACACATCAATAATTTGGTGGATGCAAATTTAAAAAATCACTTAGTTGTGGTTATCATCATAAAACATTATTAATTTGGTGGAATCATTCCCTCAGTTGGGATGACAGTGCTGGACAAGATGAATCTCCATGCACTCTCAAAATGGAAAGGGAGGACTTATGCTTAAATTATCATTAACTTGGTGGAATCACTCCCTCGGCTGGGATGAGAGTGCTAGACAAGATGACTCTACATGCACTCTCAAAACGACGAGAGGGAGTTGTGCTTAAAACATCATTAATTTGGTGGATGCAAATTTAAAAAATCACTTAGTTGTGGTTATCATTGTAAAACACCATTAACTTGGTGGGATCACTCCCTTGTCCAGGACGACAGTTCTGGACAAGATAAATCTCCATGCAGTCTCAAAACGATGAGGGTTGACTTGTGCTTAAAACATCATTAACTTAGTGGAATTACTCCCTTGTTTGGGACGGAAGTGCTAGACGAGACGACTCTCTATGCACTCTCAAAACTGAGCTTGCGACCCCTGTTGGGCACCCTGTCGTTGTGCCCTGTCTCGTTATTGATAAACCATACTCTTGTGACCTTACTGGCCACATGTGAAGCACTGACCCTTGAACTGTCTTTTCCCCTGCCCCTAATGTTGGCCTTGATGGACTTGAACCTACTGGCCTCCCCCTTGGTTCCCTTGGCCCTGGCGTCCCTAAGGAATCTACTGCTATTGGAGACCCTGCTAGCCCTGTCTGTCAGATCGATGCCCACCAAATCTAAACCTCTTGGCATAGTTCCTCCGTCGAGAATTTTTCTCGTGCTGACTTGCTATCTGCTGTTGCTGGGGTGGCATCCCACTAACACTACTCCCCCTTGTATTGCCCTGCTGGCTAGACTCTACTCCCCTCTTACATCCCTTCTCATGGAAGCGATAATTCTTATAGTGTACAAGTGTGGCATTGATGACGTCAGTATAAGTCATCAATGCAGGGTTACCAATAAAGTGTTTCTTGATCCTCCACGCTTAACCATCCACGAATTTTTCATTCATTCTCTCCTTATTGCTCATCTCGTCTAGCACAAAGTTGACCAGACAGGTGAACTCCTCCTCGTAGTCTTCTACTGAGCGGTCACCATGACAAACCCCCCCAAACTTCTTCCTCGTCTCTGACTCAACTGCAGGCGGGAAGTACTTGCGATCAAACCGCACCCAGAACTCAAAAATCATCATCAAGTTTCTTTCTTCAGTGGTGGTCACTAAGTCCCACCACTGTAGGTCTGCCCCTGCTAGTCTGAAGGTGGCTAACATATGTCTCTGTACCTCATTGCAGTCTAACATATGCAGGTGGTGCTGAATGTTCTTTTTCCATTGGCATGCCATCACTACATCCGTACTGCCCTGGAACTCAGGCGAGTTTTCTTTCTGCAAGGTCTCCCTGATGCTATGCTGGGTGGGTGGCCCTTGTTGGGCCTAAATAGCTGGTGCCATGGGTGGTTGTGCCTGGGGCTGGGGGAAGTGAGCTTTCATGGCTCTCATGGCTGTGTCAACTGCCTGAGCCACTATCACTAACACTTGAGAAGTATAAATCATCTATGGTGGGGGTGGGGGTGGGGGTGACGGGACCTGCGGCTCCTGATGGCCTATCCTAGACACGTCCCTAACCACTGCCCTCTCAGCTCGCTCTCTCCTCGACGACATCTGAAAATAGAGAGGATTATATGAGTTCACAGTCAATACAATTAAAAATAGCATAAGAACGTAAATCTGAAGCACGTAAGAATATAAATAATAGGGCTATATATCAATCAAACGATACGCTAAAATTGTAGTGAGCCTCACAGATCCTATGGACACTAGAACCTGATGCTCTGATACTATCTATGACACCCTGTCTAATTAAATATTGTATGATCAAGCCTTTATTAAATTAAAATAGGTTTCTCATATGGTTCATTCTTACCATCAGTGTCTTAAACGTTTTAATTACTAACCATCTAAGTAAAATTAGATCAGAGCCAAATTTTATCTTTCGTAAAAGAGATAAATTACTTATGCAAAAACATAATTAAGCATTCATAATACTAGAGTCCAAACCATCTCACAATAAAAAAGAATGAATAAAAGTCTTGTCTAATAAAACATCGGCTAAAACCCATACAAATAATAAATCCACAACCAACTACTATATAAAACAACGACTAGTCTGAAACTGATAAATAACTGACAACAGACAACTTGTCCATAAATAATACTGAAGTAGATCCATGGAATGAATAGTCAAGTCTCGCGTCCCTGAGGTTAGACACCTAAAAGGTTTTGAAAATATTTTATAGCAAGAGTTAGTGCTCAAAACGTTTTGAAGTGAGTAAAATATTTAGCAAGAGTTTATCACAATTTCTAATCGGTTATGTATTACACATGTTAGGTTCTTATACACTCTCTTTATTTTACTCACCTCTCATCTACTGTGCACGCCTAACATTCTATACTTAGCCCTCCTAGTTATACTACCAAGATAACTACACCAAAGTATATAACCGAACTCATCAATAGTCTAAGTCCCCGTACCACCCATACAATACGCTTTATTATTAACATCTCTCACATGTTATTTATTTCTCCTATAACATTCACATATTTTATGTTTAAATCGTTATAATTAAGTCTATCTACTCAATTCATACAACATTTCACGTCTGTTATCTTTCAACCTTCATAATTAACTCTCACCACTTAATTTACTTTAGATATTCACGATCTATCTTTAATCTTGTAATTAAGTCTCTCTACTTATTTTTCTTTTCAGATGTATATATATATATATATATATATATATATATATATATATATATATATATATATATATATATATATATCATCTACTGGTCTACTATCACACATATATATATATATATCATCTACTGGTCTACTATCACACATAAGTAGAATATCATAAGGTATATATATATCACACACAATAAATACTATATGTGCATACTTTACTATCACATACCCGTATCACACATTAGGGATTATTGGCTCGGAATATTACCTTGATCACTAATTGTAATACCTTATATTGGCTCAGAATCCTACCTCGATCACCAATATTTATTTGTATTTTGGCTTGGAATGTTACCCCGATCACCAATAGTTATTGACTAAATTGGCTCCGAATGGCACCTAGATCACCAATATTAATCATATATATTGGCTCGGAATCTTACCTTGATCTCCAATATTTATTTAGTATACTCTAGGTATTCACACAACCTATGTATTACTATAAATCAATAGGTATCACACTACCTAATTTTTCATGTTAGTACGTAGTATATTTTTCTCTAATATTCAACTTACCTTTATTTTATGATTTATCTCACTATCATATTAATTTGAGTGTTCACACAACTCTAAGGGCCCTAGTTACTCCTTCGTGAATTTCAGTAGTTAAATCAATATTTACCCTACTAGTTTACAAGTTAACTCATTCTCACTTTTCGTAAATCTTTATCTCTCTCTCCAATAATTTACAACCTAGTTTAACCCAATTCACTCTCGCCTTAATCCCCTCAATGGGACTAAGTCTCCACCCTATCATTAGCCTACTATAGTATAATAAGTCCCTCATTATTATTCAGCCAAAGTCCCAACATTTTACACGACATCAATTGAGGAATTCTAGGCTAAATCGGGAAATTTTTAGTTTTCTGGGCAACCGAATCAATTCGCCCTAGGACGAATCGATTCGATTCTGTACAGTTTTGCTACTTTGTCTTCTTCATGCATTTTTACAAAATTTTCACCATTTTTACTTAACACAACTCCCATGTTGCTTCACCAAATTCAAGACCATATGTTCCTAACCATTTCTACATGTATGGGGTAATTTTTTAACGTAAATTAATCATCAAAACATTAAAATTTCTGATAAAAAATGGATTAACTCATGATTTCAATATTCTCCATTAATACACACATTAAACCCAAATATAAATCATAAAAATGACTAAAAATCTCAGATAACTTTTCCTCTAAAGATTTTCATTCAAACTACATGCAATTTCCTACGCAAACATGTATAACCATAGACGTTTCTTCCAGGAACATCAAAGGAATCAATATTATGAAAACCCTTATCACATGGGTATTATAACTTCATATTAATTTAAAATAAACAACTTTCCTTGACATAAGAGGGTCTCATTTCATGGTTTTGATGATGGATTGATGATTCTTTCTTCAAATCCACACTCCTTAGATGATTAGGATGTAAGAACAAGGTTCAATTCTTCAAGAACTCCTCCTTAAACTTGAGAATGGTCTCCCCTTCTTATCTAATGGCTCCTTTAAGATTTATGGTGATTCCAACCCTAACCTCACCGTCTCACCATCTGATATAAGCCTCTAAATTTCGTAGGTGTCTAAACCTTCATAATCCAAATGACCAAAATGCCCATGATAGGTGCCAGTTTGGTCTAAAATTGACCCGAGATCCAAATAATACCCCCGGGTAAAATTTTCCAACTATTTCGACCCTTTTGGAATCATTCATGACCTCTAAATTATCATTCGAGTGGCTTAAAATATATTTTTCATTTCTCACCTCAAAATACTCTACACGAGACTCCCGGTGAGATAACTCAAATATTTTCACATCACTCACTATGACATAAGTCAATAATCATTAATTATTTACTATTCACACTTAGTAAATTTCATTTCATAGTATTAATCAATATCTATCTCTCGATTATTATTTAAAGATCTCTTTTAAAAAATCACATTAAATTACTTCACTCGCGTAACTTAAATAAAATGTATTTTGTCCAATATATTTTCGAATTGATTAAATTTCAAATACATAGAAATACAGGGTACTACACTTTTCCCTTTATTTTTTGTCTCAGGAGGGGCCACTCGTGGCCCCATCCTGTCATGAACATATCTTTTTATGTACCTCCCTTCATGAACAACTAGGGACTCCACAAGTCCTTTAATAATACATATTTTCTTTGTTCATAAAGTTTAGTATAGAATGTCGCATCAGTTAGATGAGCTTATTCCACTCAGAAATTCATATCAGTTGCCTTGATCACTATATATGTTCCATGAATATTGTCTTTTGTACATTTGTGAAATCTGGTTGGCATAATGCTAAAGGTATACATCCACACCCTTTCTATAAAAAAAACTGTAACATGTAATTGCATTGATGACATGGAATTTAATGTGAGAAGTAAAGTTCCCTAATTTATCCCAACATTCATGTACTCAAGTGATTGCTTTCTAGTGCTATCAAAGCCTAAAGTAACCAAAGGGATTCGTACAATATTCTCTTCTCAGATCCCAATTTCATAAAGAGTGCTTATGGGCATAAGGTTGATCGATGCTCTTCCATCCAATAATGCTTGTGGGAAATAATTCTCATTCACAAGAGCAGTCACATATAAAGGTTTGTTATAAAATAATGGTATATGAACATCAGCTTCAGAAATACACCACTTATGACGTGTACCATTTGATGAGTCTTCCAATAGGTCCGTAATAATTGATCGATGCATCCCCTGTGTCTTTTACTTCTTCAAGAATTTTTTTGGTAACCATCAACCAAGTCTCAAACTTATCTCCGATTTGATTGAAAATAAATAAGTTTTGGACTTTTGGTAATTTACGCACACTCATAGTTTATATATAGCTTATAATTTTATGTATTGTAGACATACACTGCCTCTATAGTTCCACCTTCATCTAGTGCAAGGAATACATTGATGTTCCCCCTCTTGAATCTCTAACTCTTATTCTTAAACACATTTTTAATGTATACTGGCCAAACCGAGCACCTAATCACCAGTCATTGTCATTTTTATCCACTCCTCACACTCCATCATCTCTTTCAAATTATGGGTCACAACCATGTTGGCAGACCCATATTGGTGGGATGGTAATGGGTTCTCGTTGACATCCAGAGGAGGGATTTGAGGTGTTCAACTAGCAACGTTTTGATTTATTATCTTTCATAGATTATAACAATATGTGGTCGAGTGTTACACTCTCTGGTGAAAACCTCAATACTTTGCATTTTCTTTACCTGCTATTGCAGGTTCTGGATCGCGCAAGTTAGGTGAACCCTCTACTACTGGTTGCACTAAAGATTGGTAACAATCCAAAGATTTCTCCATGCTACAATGCAATTGTGGGGGAACGTCACTTACAAAATTTCTTTTTATTAGAGAACCATTCTTTTAAGTTGTGGGACTATTTTCCACATAGTTAACAACTTATCGTTAGGCGACCTGAAATCTTCCTGGATAAGACAATTGCTTGGGTCCTCTTTCTTTGGGCCTTTGGTTTTATTGTAAAGCCCTAGCCTGAATTTATAGGTTACTTATGGGTCAACCCGGTCCTGCTCGAACGTTAGGTGTGAAGTGCAATGATACAACCTAAATAATGTTCCTAATTGAGTTTTATATAATTAACCTTTCGTTTGTTTAGCATGCAATTCTACTTCATATCAAGCTGCGTGTGGGACCTATGGGAAGCGTCCCCGGAGTCTGAGCATTCAGAGAAATTAACGTAAAAGAAAAAGGATATTTACCTGTACAACGCTCTCAAAATATGAAACTGCACACAACCTTCCATAACTAAGAAGAGGAAATGAGCCGAAAGCCTAGTGGAAAATACAACAACGCAATATCGATTCAAACGGCAGAAAAGAGATTCGAAGACATTATGGCTATGTACACATACAATTACCTCATATATATATATATATATATATATATATATATATATATATATATATATATATATATATATATATATATATATATATACATATACATACATTAATTCAAGAAATCGTTTTTATTCCAAAAACGTTATTTGTTTTGATTAAATCAGAATAATCCAATAAAGAGACCCTTTTTGCCAACTTACCAAATTTTCTAATTTAAACAAAATACCACTTGTCTATAGAGAATAATTCTTCTATCAAAATCACCAGTTTACTTACACCAAATTTACCTTAGTATATTCCTTGAAGATAACCTTTCAACAAACGCACGTTATATGTTAGAAAATATTTTTCCCGTTGAAAACCTTTCGCAACCACACACTTGCATTAGTTATTGGTTAAAACCTCCTTAGGTTGATTAATTACTCATTTAATCACCTCACTTTACCATTCTTTTCACTTTACATGGAAATTATCCAATTTCTCATATCTCTGGTCCATATTGTCTTTTCAACTTGAACATTTACCAATTTCTTTTCATTTTAGGTTATCTTATCTTATATTCACAACACAACCCATTTCTTTATCATGTTCCATTATATTTTTCTTGAAATCCTCCAAATAACCGCGTACTTTAACGGGATCCACACCATCGGCTACACTACCATATGCTCTGGCCAGTATTTTAGATCTCTCACCCTAGCGCTCTAGGCCCTTATTAATTCTTTCCTAACCTCATCTGAGTCCATATTAATGTATTTTAAAAAATTTCAAATTTTCACACTATTCCACCTTTATCGTCCAAAGCCAAAACTCGGGGATTTTACCCCACCTTGTGTTATACTTTGAAAATCACTATAAGGACAAATTTCCAATTGAGTCAATTTTTAGTGTTGGCTTAATTCCAGATAAAATAATTTGTGTCATAGGATAGATGTTCATGTTGTATCTAAAAGACTATGACGTTTGAAGAGTTGAAGGCGTAACGACCCAGATTCTAAAGTTCATATCATTGTCGACTTTTCGTGCCAAGTTTCACGTCATCAACCTTTCATCATTTCCAAAGTCTCTAAAGGTATGAATGCATTAATATATATAGAGACTTGGATATTTTTTTATTGGGTGTTAATATTTTTTTAATTAATACTATCTAAAGATTTTGTTCTTCGGACACCTTTCCATAGAAAAATCATAACTAATTAAAAAAAATCAGAAAAATACGAAACTCGCGGCCACGCGTTCGTATAAAAAATATCTAACCTTTCAAAGTCGTTCGAATGAGATATTATGGTCGTTCGAATGGACCTTCTAATGATATTTTTTTCTCTATTTTTTCGTTAGAACTATGTTGTTCGAACGACCTGGTGTTTTTTTTTTTGCAGTTTCGTCAGTTTTTTCCCACTTTTCCCACTTTGTTTTCATCAGATTTATACACTTTAGGGATACAGTTTTTAGGGAGGAATTTTTACATTCTTTAGATATTTTTGAGAGCAAAAATACTTCCAACAAAATTCCATTTTCATGTGTTAAGTTTTAAAGATCATATATCTTCCAAAACACATGTTTACACCCTTGTTTTAGTTTTGATACAAGTTCCTCTATTTATATAATTTTATCTTGAGATAATTTTGGCATCGGGTTCTATCTCTACCACAAAAGGAGTTTTTTCGTGAAGTCGATTCCATTTTTGAGTTGCGATACACATATAGAGAAAGGCTTCGTGTGAGGTGGACGGTAGCTAGGCCCCATCGGTGGATTTCGAGACTGCAGTGGATTTCATAGTTATCAACTAGGCAGAGGAGGATGCAAGAAAAGCGTCAAGGCTTGAAGGGAGTCGAGTCAAAGAAGTAAGTCTTTTTTCTTGTATTTGTAAAACCATACCTAGTGGATTTGTAGGCTGGGTTGTCTGAGATTTTTTCTATTGTGGGTTTTCCTCGTACATCGCACCTTGTGGTTATGATTGTTTATTTTATCTTGCAAAATCAGTTAGATGCATGCTTAGGTTAAAAAGATAAAATTTAGTTTAAATCACAACCTTAGATTAGTTTGGTGTTAAATTTATTTTGGGATAATTTTAGTTTAATTTGAAAAAATACCACTTAAGTCGTTTAATTAAAGATTAAACAGTTTAAACGGCTCCGAATAGTTTTTCTAAAGAAACTCTTTAATTAAAATAAACATCTAACACAAGATGTGTATAAAAGATTATATGAATGAGTTATTTAAGTTAAGGGTGTACTAGATTTGAAAAACAAAAATTATATATGTTCTAAATCAGCACAGCCTCGAGAAGATGATGAGAGGAAGAGTAAGTACGCAAGTACATTAGATTTTAACGTGGTAAAACCCCACCCAATTGGGGATACATCCACGGAGGTCTCTACACCTCAAAAGCAAAATACGCTAAAATAGAGTAACAAATTACAAACTATATAACAATCCAAACACACAAGAAGGACTAATTCTAAGTCCAGAATTTTTACCAACTCCTTTGGATTATTCTGACTCCTATGAAGGTTCTGATATTGAGGTTGTTTTCCTAGCTTTGTAATATCTTTTCCTTTTATCTTTACTTAGACTCTAAAGTCAATAATCTCTCTACCAACACTTCTTTAGTGTTGTAGTGTGATAAGTGTAAGTGGTGAAGTGCCTAATCACATGCATGCAACACACACACACACACACACACACACACAAATATACATACAATATTCCTAACAAATTACAAATATAGTTCTAAGATGCAGTAAGGATTTCTGAATCACAGTTTGTTTGATATTCTCAGACTACAGATCCTTATTTCTATCCACAGATCTTGAGGGAACCTTGATATAAAAAGCTGCCAGGGTCCTAAACACTTTCTTTATTTTATTTACAAAGATATTTCAAAAAGTGTGAAATATTTCACGAAAGTTTAAAACCCCATTCAAGATCTTATCTAGATCTAAGTCTGTTTTTCTCGTAAACTGAAACAGAAATAAGTTTGATGGTTCTGGTTTTAAAAAACAATCAAATAAGAGTAAAACAACCAACAAATATGATTTCTTGAAAAAAGAAATAAAACTTAATAAGATCTAAGTGATATGTATCACACAGTTTGAGATCTCAAATTTATAAGAGAAGAAATTGAAATCTAAACTTTGAGACTTGGTTGGATAAGAGATTAAAGAGTAGAGAGGTTGGTTCTTCTCACTTTCAACTCACTCAAACACACAGAAAGGTTTTCTGGTGAAAGGTTTGGCCGGAGTTTGATTAGGGTTTCTAATTCTCTCTCTCTCTCTCTCTTCTCTTATTTTCTCTCAGAACTCAAAGTGATCAAAAGATTGGAAACGTACACAAGTTGGTCTATATTTATACTAAGATTGGAAGGATCAGGAAGGGTTGAATAAGATCAATGGTTGAGATTAATTCTAACATTATCGAAGTAAATCTTACGGCTGAAGATTGAGCGCTATTAAAAGCCTTTTGATATGTACTCTTTGATATCACAAGGATTGAGGTAAAGACATGCAGACCGTAGATAGCAAATGATCCAATGGACAGGATTACGTATAAAGATTATGAGTGTAAACAAACAAAAGTAGAATCGCTCAGAGATCAACACATGTAGGGCAGGGATTAAGCCTAAAATGCGTGTTTTAAAGTTTAAAATAATCTCATTTTCCACCACAGAATTCTATGCACTTTCGGATCCTACCCAAGCAAGTTTTTTGGAGAAAAAGATAATTATAAATCAACCCACAAAATTATTAAAACCAACTTTTAAATGATTAAAAAAGTTTTATAAATTCCAAAAAAATTATTTACCATATCCAAAAAATTATTTAAAGATTATTTTTATAGGATTTAACACACACACACCAAAATTATAAAGAATGCAACAAATGAATGAAATCCTACGTAAAGTGTTGGTATTCTACCTTTGAGACTTTTAGAGGAATTTGATATGTAGTGTCAAAGGCTTTTTGGTAGACAGTGATATGACTCAATTTTGTCACTATTTCAAAACTAGACAAGTGCCTATATAATGTAGACTTAAGTGAGTCAAACATAAAGGGCGCTTCATATTTTAATTCAAGTCAACAAATTTAATTTGGTAAAATTTGTTTTCAATATATTAAAACATGAATTAATTATTGTTAGGCTAATTTAGGACTTGAATTGAATTAACTTTGTTTAAAAGAAAAATTCAAAGATTTGTTTAAGTTTAATTTTAGTTATGAAGAAACTAAAATTTGTAGTTTTTGTTTGTTAAGATTTAAAAATAAATTTTAAAATTTGGTATATATGTGAACCATCCCCATTTTGGAATTTAAATATAAAAGGCACGCATTTTAAAAATTAGTATCAGAGTCGGGAACACTAAACTATTGCCTCTAGGTCCTTTTGGTTTTAAAGTTTTGGGTGCTCTTTGCTTTTTAGGGTGGTTTATTTATCTCCCTTTCATTATTTGTTTGTTTCTCTATATGGGGCATCACAGTGATAAGTTATCCAATATTTTTAGTGATGATGATGATTTCTATATTCGAGAGGAGTATAATGAGCTTCATAGTCGTAATGAAAAATTAATTGAATTGAATTTGAGATTTGAAAAAAGAATCAAATTTCTTGAAAAATAAAATTTGTGTTTTAAATCTAAAATTGAATTTTTGTTAGCCTGTCAAACTCAAAGAGATATTCATCATGAGAAGCTCATGGACATGAATCATAATTTAAAATTTTTAGAAGTGTCTAAGAAAGAAAGTGATAATAGAGTCCTCATTTTAGAAAAAGAGTTAGAGGACTTAAAAAATTCTAAGATTTGTGCCATTGACGTAAATATTTTGATAAATGATTGTGTGGCACGTCAAAAGACTCTTAGGGACAAGTTTACTCACATTGAGGGAGCGCGAGATAACCTTCAAGGGATTATTGAAAATTTGAAGGAGTCCCAAAAATTTGAGGAGTCTAATTCCTTGCTTGAGTCCAAAGTTTTGAAGTTAAAAAATGATTTAAATGACTCAAGTAGTAATGGTTCTCGCTCGTCTTGTTCTAATACTTCCTTTTCTAAAGCCAAGGCCATTGTTTGTTTTAAAGGGTCAACTTTACCCAAGGACGTTAGAAAAGTTCTCACCTTAGGTTACATTCCTTATGTTTACACATGCTCGCACTGTGGTAGGAAATGACACCTTAGGTCTTTTTGTTATGATCTTAGAAGAGGTCCTAGGAAGTTGAAGTCTAGTGTTCCCTTGGTTCTCGAACCCCGTCAATTTAGATACACGTACATTTGGGTTAAAAAATCACTTTTAAAGGCGCTAGATGTTATACTTGTTGATTCTCGTATGCTTGCACATGACTCTTCACATGCTATATCTTATGGTTGATTGCTTGCATGTTCTCATACACTAGCTTTTGTGCTACATGTCATATATTCTTGCTAGTTGTATTTTTCTCAATCATTTTCTAGTTCATGCCTCATTATATATGCTTTGCTAGAATTTTTACTTGTTTATCTTTTTTATTTTTGTTGGTATCATATGAAAAATATAAAAAGATTTTGTTCATTTTTTAGTCAATTTTTTTGTTGGTCAAAAATTGAAAAAGTCAAAAAATATTTTTTTTTGTATATATATTTGAGTTTTACACACATTGTATGGCATACACTTGTGTTGAATCCTACATCCCCCGCTTCCATATGGCTAGAACTCTTGGTTGTGAATTTCAATCCTTAAATTGTTCTTTATCATGCTTACATGGAGTAGTTTGAATTTGATTTTATTAAAGGATTCTAATTTTAAGTCTCTTTTGCACACATGCACGAGCTCGTTTGAACTTCAACTTCACATGAATATTTAAGTTAAGTGAGATGTTCTCTTACCAATTTAGTCATCTACATGTTTTGTGACTTTGAAGAATTTTTGCATGTAAGAACCGTTGCACATAAGATTTATGTGTGTGAATAAAAAATATTATTTATGATAGTGCACGGGGAAGGGCTACAAAAGGAACACTTATCCTTTGTGATTAAAGCACCGTTTGAATTGGACCTAAAAAAGTGTGGCATTTTAAAAAAAAGCCAAGGTCCTGAAAGTTTGAAAAGGCCTAAAAATTGTGTCAATGTAAAAAAATAGCCAAGGCCTAATTTGCTTAGTTTGATATATTCATTCAAAAGAAAAGAAAAAAATATCTATCTTGAGGGAGTTTGGATGAAAATATCAATGAGTTTGCACAATGACTTTGTATCCTAGTTATGCTATTTTGTCATGACTCTATTAGTTTGTAGAATCATAAATATTCTAGGCTCGTATGCATTGTGCTTGTTTTGTTCTTTGAGTTAATTTTTTTATCACATGAGGCTTTATACATGTTTGGTAAATTTTTGCAATCAAACGGAACTCCTTGAACATGTTTAAGTGATTGGGTCATAATTTAATTGTATATAGTTCAAACCCCATCACTTCCATTTCCAAATGACACATTTATGCCAGAAGAGTGTGGAAAGATTATATTATTTTATTTTGTGTCATTTGAGTGTTTATATATATATATACACACACACACACACACTTGTATGTCATTGATATCATTTGTGTATGTATATATATGATAGTGTTTTTTAAGTCTTTGCCTTGCTAGCTAATCCATGTATGCTTTGAGTTCAGATAGATATTTATCTTGTTGCGAATTTTAGTTTGATATCCCATGCTTATCATAATACATTATATGTGGTATTTTTTGTTATCGCATCATAGTTGATATTCATTATATTTTGTGAGTATTATTTGAATTTCATTGTTTCCTATATGCTTTATTGTAACTGTTAACTTTTACATTATTGCATGATAAACTTTTTTTTCTTTTTTACTTATCCCTTTTTTCGTTTAGGGGGAGAATGTTCTTTTAATTGGAGGTGAAATATGTTATTTGTGATTATTTAACCTTTGTCTATTCCTGGAAAAAAGGGGGAGAAATGATATCTAATCCTTTGAAATTTGGGGAGATTTAACTTTGGGGGAGACGTCTTTCGAGGAAGATCATTGTAAGGGGGAGAGATTTAGTTTCACATTTACTTTAATATTTCTATATTCCCTATGCTTTTGATGGTTTTCTCTAGTGTGCACGAAATCATCTTTAGTGGCAATTTTTTTTTATAGCGGTGAGAGGCAAATCTCTTCATCTATGAGTTGAGTCAAGCATTGTATTTTTATTTTTTGGGGGTGGGATTGTGTCTAGATGTGCTCGACGGCCCATAGGATTTTTTAATTTTTTATTTTGTCTCGGAATAACCAAAGGGGGAGATTTGTAAGGACAAATTTCCAATTGAGTCAATTTGCAGTGTTGACTTAATTCTAGACAAAATATTTTTTGTCATAGGATAGATGTTCATGTTGTACCTAAAAGCCTATGACGTTTGAAGAGTTGAAGATGTAGCGACCCAGATTCTGAAGTTCATATCATTATCGGCTTTTCGTGCCAAGCTTCATGTCATCAACATTTCATCATTTCCAAAGTCTCTAAAGGTATGAATGCATTAATTTATACACAGACTTGAATATTTTTTATTGGGTGTTAATATTTTGTTATTTTTTTAATTCATACTATCTAAAGATTTTGTTCCCGGACACCTTTTCATAGAAAAATCATAACTAATTAAAAAAATAAAAAAAATACGAAACTCGCGGCTACGCATTCGTATCGAAAATATCTAACTTTTCAAATTCGTTCGAATGTGATACTAAGGTTGTTCAAATGTACCTTTTAATGAGATTTGTTTCTTTTTCTCGTTAGAACTATATTGCTCTAACAAAGTCGTTCGAATGACCAGACGTTTTTTTTGCAGTTTCGTCAATTTTTTCCCACTTTCCCCACTTTGTTTTCATCAGATTTATACACTTCGGGGATACATTTTTTAGGGATGACGTTTTACATTCTTGTAGATTGTTTGAGAGAAAAAAATACTTCAAATAAAAGTCCATTTCCATGTGTTAAGTTTTAAAGATTATATTTCTTCTAAAACACATGTTTACACCCATGTTTTAGTTTTGATCCAAGTTCCTCTATTTATATAATTTTTTCTTGAGATAATTTTGGCACCGGGTTCTATCTCTACCCCAAAAGGAGTTTGTTTCGTGTGGTCGATTCCGTTTTTGAGTTGCAGTACACATAGGATAAAGGCTTCGTGTGAGGTGGACAACTAGGCCCCATCAGTGGATTTCGAGGCTGCGATGGATTCCGTAGTTATCAACTAGGGAGAGGTGGATGCAAGAAGAAACGTCATGGATTGAAGGGATTCGAGTCAAGGAAGTAAGTCTTTTGTCTTGTATTTGTAAAACCATACCTAGTGGATTTGTAGGTTGGGTCGTATGAGGTTTTTCCCGTTGGGGATTTTCCTCGTACATCACGCCTTGTGGTTGTTATTGTTTATTTTATCTTGAAAAATCACTTAGATGCATGCTTAGGTCAAAAAGATGAAATTTGGTTTAAATCATAACCTTAGTTTGATTTGGTGTTAAATTAATTTTGGGATACTTTTAGTTTAATTTAATTCTAGTCAACAAATTTTATTTGGTAAAATTTGTTTGGCCTATATTAAAACATGAATTAATTGTTGTTAGGCTAATTTAGGACTTGAATTGAATTAACTTTGTCTAAAAAAAATTCAAATATTAGTTTAAGTTTAATTTTTTTTTTAAGAAATTAAAATTTGTAGTTTTCGTTTGTTAAGATTTAAAAAGAAATTTTAAATTATTTATTTATGTGAACCATCACCATTTTAGAATTTAAATTTAAAAGGCACATATTTTACAAATTAGTATTAGACACGGGAACACTAAATTATTCCGTTTATCACCTTTTGGTTTTAAGGTTTTTTGTGCTCTTTGCTTTTTAGGGTGGTTCATTTATCTCTCTTTCATTATTTGTTTGTTTCTCTCGATGGGCTATCACAGTGAGAAGTTGTCCGATATTTTTAGTGATGACGATGATATTGATATTCGAGAGGAGTTTAATGAGCTTCATAGTCGTAATGAAAAATTAACTGAATTGAATTTGAGATTTGCAAAAAGAATTAAATTTCTTGAAAAGAAAATTTTGTGTTTTAAATCTAAAATTGAATTTTTGCAAATCTCTCAAACTCAAAGAGATATTCGTTGTGACAAGCTCATGGACATGAATTATAATTTTAAATTTTTAGAAGTGTTCAACAAAGAGAGTGATAATAAAGTTCCTCATTTTATAAAAAGAGTTAGAGGACTTAAAAAATTATAATGTTTGTGCCATTGACGAAAATATTTTCATAAATGATTGTGTGGCACATAAAAAGACTCTTAGGGATAAGTTTTCTCACATTGAGGGAGAGCGACATAACCTTCTAGAGATTATTGAAAATTTAATGGAGCCCCAAAAATTTGAGGAGTCTAATTCCTTGCTTCCAAAGTTTTGAAGTTAAAAAATGATTTAAACAACTCAAGTAGTCATGGTTTTGGCTCGTCTTATTCTAATGATTTTGTTGCTAACGCTAAGACCGTTGTATGTTTTAGAGGGTCATTTTCATCCAAGAAAATTAGAAAAGGTCACACCTTAGGTTACATTTTCGTGTTTACACGTGCTCGCATTGTGGTAGGAAAGTTCACCTTAGGTATTTTTGTTTTGATCTTAGAAAAGGTCCTAGGAAGTTGAAGTCTTGTGTTTTCTTGGTTCTCGAACCCCGTCATTTTAGATACACGTCTATTTAGGTTAGAAAATCACTTTTAGAGGCACTGGATGTTAGAATTTTTTATTCTCGCATGCTTGGACACGACTCTTCACATGCTATATCTTATGGGTGATTGCTTGCATGTTCTCATACACAAGCTTTTGTGCTACATGTCATATAATCTTGTTAGTTGTATGTTTGTTTGTCATCTTCTAGTTCATGCCTCATTATATATTCTTTGCTAGAATTTTGACGTGTTTATATATTTTATTTTTGTTGGCATCATCTGAAAAAAATAAAAAGATTTTGTTTATTTTTTAGTAAATTTTTTTTGTTGGTCAAAAATTGAAAAACTCAAAAAAGATTTTTTTGTGTGTATATATTTGGGTTTTCCACATATTTTATGGCATATACTTATGTTAAATCCTACATACCCCGCTTCCATGTGGCTAGAACTCTTGGTTGTAAATTTAAATCATTAAATTGTTCTTTATCATGCTTGATGGAGTAGTTTGAATTTGATTTCCTTAAAGGATCTAATTTATGCCTCTTTTGCACACATGCACGAGCTCATTTAAACTTTAACTTCACACGAATATTTGAGCTATGTGAGACTTTCTCCAAAAAATTTAGTCATCTACATGTATTGTGACTTTGGAGGATTTGTGCATGTAAGAACCGTTGCATGTGAGATTTATGAATGTGAATCAAAAATATTATATATGATAGTACACGGGGAAGGGCTACGAAAGGAATACTTATCTGTTACGATTAAAGCACCATTTGGATTGGACCTAAAAAAGTGTGTCAATGTAAAAAAATAGCCAAGGCCTAAAAAATAGACAAGGCCTGAAAGTTTGAAAAGGCCTAAAAATTGTGTCAATGTAAAAAAATAGCCAACGCCTAATTTTTTTAGTTTGATATATTCATTCAAAAGAAAAGAAAATAATATCGATCTTGAGGGAGTTTGGATGAAAATATCAATGAGTTTTAATAATGACTTTGTATCCTAGTTATGCTATTTTGTCATGACTCTATTGGTTGTAGAATAATCAATATTCTAGGCTCGTATGCATTGTGCTTATTTTGTTCTTTGAGTTAATTTTTTTTATCACATGAGACATAATACATGTTTGATAAAGTTTTGCAATCAAATGGAACTCCTTGAACATGTTTAAGTGATTGGGTCATAATTTAATTGTATCTAGTTCACACCCCATCACTTCCATTTCCAAATGACACATTTATGCCACAAGAGTGTGGAAAGCTTATATTATTTTATTTTGTGCCATTTGTGAGTGTGTGTGTGTGTGTGTGTATACACACACTTGTGTGTCATTGATATCCTTTGTGTATGTATATATATGATGTTGCTTTTTTAAGTCTTTACCTTGCTAGCCAGTCCATGTATGCTTTGAGTTCAAATAGATATCTATCTTGTTGCGAATTTTATTTTGATATCCCATGCTTATCATAATACATTATATGTGGTATTTTTTTTTGGTATCGCATCATAGTTGATTTTCATTATATTTTGTGAGGATTAGTTGAATTTCATTGTTTTCTATATGCTTTATTGTACTTGCCACATTTTACATCATTACATGATAAACTTGTTTTTCAATTTTACTTATCCCTTGTTTCGTTTAAGAGGAGAATGTGATTTTAATTGGAGGTGAAATAAATTATTTATGATTGTTTAACCATTGTCTATTCCTGAACAAAAAGGGGGAGAAATGATATCTAATTCTTTTAAATATGGGGAGATTTAACTTTGGGGGAGATGTATTTCTAGGAAGATAATTGTTAGATAAAGGGGGATAATTAATTAAGGGGGAGAAATTTAGATTCACATTTACTTTAATATTGTTATATTCCCTATGCCTTTGATGGTTTTCTCAAGTGTGCACGAAATCATCTTTAGAGGAATTTTTTTTAAAGCGATGAGAGGAAAATCTCTTAATCTATGAGTCGAGTCAAGCATTGTATTTTTATTTATTTTGGGTGGGATTGTGTCTAGATGTGCTCAACGGCCCATAGGATTTTTTAATTTTTGGTTTTATCCCGGAATAACCAAAGGGGGAGATTTGTAAAGACAAATTTCCAATTGAGTCAATTTGTAGTGTTGGCTTAATTCTAAATAAAATAATTTTTATCATAGGATAGATGTTCATGTTGTACCTAAAATCCTATGACGTTTGAAGAGTTGAAGACATAGCGGCCCAAATTCTGAAGTTCATATCATTGTCGGCTTTTCATGCCAAGTTTCACGTCATCAACATTTCGTCATTTCCAAAGTGTCTAAAGGTATGAATGCACTAATATATATAGAGACTTGGATATTTTTTATTGGGTGTTAATATTTTTGTTAATTATTTTTAATTCATGCTATCTAAAGATTTTGTTCTTGGACACCTTTCTGTAGAAAAATCATAACTAATTAAAAAAAATTAGAAAAATACGAAACTGGCGTCCAGGCATTTGTATCGAACATATTTAACTTTTCAAAGTCGTTCGAATGAGATACTAAGGTCATTCAAAGGACCCTTCTAACAAGATTTGTTTATTTTTTTCTATTTTTTCGTTAGAACTATGTCGCTCGAACAAAGTCGTTCGAACGACCTGGTGTTTTTTTTTGCAGTTTATTAGTTTTTTCCCACTTTTCCCACTTTGTTTGCATCAGATTTATACACTTAGGGGATACGGTTTTTAAGGATAACTTTTGACATCCTCTTGAGATTTTTGAGAGAAAAAATACTTCTAACAAAAGTCCATTTTCACGTGTTAAGTTTTATAGATTATATTTCTTCCAAAACACATGTTTACAACTGGTGATACCAAATTTAATCTGCTGACGTGGACCCATCACTTGAAGACACGTGTCTTCTAACGTGGTAATTACAAATACTTTTGTCGATCAACTTATTGCCACCGAGCTACTCAAGATCCACGAGCAACTCATACATTGCGAACAGCTCAAGCGTATCAACCAGCTAAAGTCCCCCGAGCAACTCATGCATGCCAAGCTACTTAGGCGGTTTGAGCAGCTTAGGGGGTCCGAGCTACATAGCGTACAGAGCACTCAAATCAGGATAATTAAGGAGACGACATCGCATTAAATGCTCATTATTATCATACAGATGTACGTGTCTACTAGATAACAGCGCATTGTCCTTTCATTTGTACAGCCTCAAGGCTATAAATACATTGTAACCTCCTCATCAAAGGGGGACTCAGAATTTCTTGGTAAACTGATTATCGAGAATTCCAAGCTAATAGTCAGCAATAACAAAAGCAGTGGACGTAGGCCATTATTTCAAGGCTAAACCACTTTAAAAATCTTTTATCTCATTTATTTTATCTATGATTGATTAATTAGAGATAACCTAATTTTTTACATTAACAGATTGGCGCCGTCTGTGGTAAATGACTATAATTATCGTTTTTCACCAAAACAATTCATCACCAATGGCTGATAATCCTGAGTCCAGTAATCGAAACGCTGAAATCCTTCAAAATCCATCTACTCCCCAAAATGTCCAAGATCTGGCTGGTATAATGGCTAATTTGGCCCAGGGCCAGACGACCATGCAAGAAACCATGCGACAACTCATAAAAACTGTCCAGGGTGGAGTACCAGCCCAGTCAGGACAAAGAAGTGTTCAGAGAAATACTCGTTTACCCTCTTCACAAACTAGGTAAATGTTATTCCTAGAGGAATCTCGATCCAGATGCACCGAATCATATCGTAACGAGAGATCTAACGATCCTTCTTATCAACCTGGTCGAACTTCCTCAGTACGATCTACAAACACTCAACAAAATGTCACTTTATCTCAAGAAAGGACCAGTGCTCTTGAAAGGTTGAGTAGAGTCTCTCCTTTTGATCGTTTGGTCCCTAGGAGTAATAGAAGTCCTCCTAGGATTTTGTCAAGAAACTCTCAATGACCATCCGATCTAAGGGAAGGCTCTGCCCAATCACGACTAAGTGCTCGTATTGAAAGATCCCAAGAGGTAAATTCAACGCGATCAATTGCTCGAAAAAATAGGCCCGAGGAAGGAAATGACTCATGAAAGGGCTCTATTCAGAGGTTGGAAGACAGATTAGGGGAAATGGCTAAGGCCAAGAATTCTCTACAAATAACTTTTGTCCAAGGGACACCATTTGTTCAAGAAATTTTGGATTTTCCTACACCATCAAAATTCAAAGCTCCTATGGTGACACCTAAATATGATGGGAAAACTGACCCTGTCCTTCATATAGAACAATACCAAGTTGCTGCTAATATCTATGCAGTTCCAGATGAGATGAGATGCAAGGCATTTTCAGGAACTCTTACCGGATCTGCTCAAATATGGTATAACAATCTTCCTCGGGGGAAGATGGAGACTTTCTTTCAACTGGTCGAGCTCTTTATTGGGAACTTATGTTTTAGAGCAAAACTAGTTAAACGAGTAGCACACTTGTTAAGTGTAAGACAGAAGGCGGGTGAGAGCACCATGGATTATATTACTCGTTTCAATAATGAGAAGCTCGAAGTAACTGATTACGAGGAGAAGACATCAATTACTGCTCTTATGAGTGGACTGTTGCCAGATAAATTATACTACACTCTAGCCAAAGACATTCCTAGAACCATGGCAGAACTAATGGAAAAGGCAACTAAGATTATGAACGCCGAGGAAGGTATGGGTGCGAAGAAGAACATGGACACTAAGGAGACCAAAGTTGAGGCGGATAAGGTTGAGAAGAAAGAGCAGAAGAATAATAGTGGAAAGAGGAAATTAAAAGCAAAGCAAGCATTGGAACAGTTGAAGAAATTTGGAAACTATACTCCTTTGAAGGTAAATATAAACCACATTCTGGAAGAGATCAGGAACAACGAGGAGCAAAACTGGCCTAAAAAAATGAAGGCAGATCCTGACAAGAGGAATAAGTCCAAATATTACGAGTTCCATAAGGACCATGGTCACACGACCAAAAACTGCATAGCTCTCCAGAATGAAATTGAAGAGCTCATCAGGAGGGGAAAATTGACCAAGTATGTGGGTCGCCGAAATGGTGGAAAGAGCAACGATCGAGCAAGGCAGAGGTCTAGATCTCCTCGTCGAGTAAAAGAAGATAAGAAGATAAGTCATGAAGAAGACCCGAATGATGAATAGGACGACCCCGATCTCCCCAAAAGACCAAAATAACCAGAACGCGAGGTATTTTCAATCCATTTTGGATCATTTGAATGTAATGTTATTACAGGTGGAGATGCAAGAGGTGGAGATATGACTGCAGAGATAAAATGTTACCTCAATGAAGCTCAAGCTTGTTCGTACATTCAGCGAATAAATCTAGCTGAAGATGGTTGCCCGAGGAAGGTGAACAAGGACAAACTGGTTATCGGTTTCTCTAAGAACGACCTGGCAGGTGTACTATATCCTCATGATGACCCATTGGTAATCAAGATGAGAATGAAGGAAGTGGTGATTTCATGAGTACTGGTGGATAATGGTAGCTCGGCAGATATCATGTTCTATCCATGCTTTGACAGTTTGAATTTGAAGTTAGCCCAATTAAATCCATATCATAGACCCCTCCTTGGTTTTACTGGCAAGAAGGTTTTTCCACTTGGGACGATCAAGTTAGATATGCTTATCGGTACCTGGCCTGCCTGTCGAACAGAAAGAGTACGCTTTTTTGTCATGGATAAAAACGTCCAATCAGCTTATAACATCATCATGGGAAGAGTAGGCCTAAAGAAGTTCGATGCAGTACCATCTACTGTGCATCAATGTTTAAAATTCCCAACCAATTTTGGGGTGGGAGTTGTGAAAGGCGACCAGAAAGTAGCTCGGGAATGCTACTATTCATCTGCTGAGCAGGAAGAGCGTGAAGAATCTAGGCAAAAGACTATCACCTATCAAGTGGATGAAATAGGAGATGAAAAGATTGAAACATTAGACCCTAGAGACGAGTCTCAACTCGTAAAGGGATAGGTCATGGAACTTACCAAGAATGTCATTCTGGACGACGAGCATCCAGAACGAACAACTCAAATTGGTGCATCATTGGATGTATCAATAAAATAAGAACTGGTAGCATTTCTAAGATGCAGAAAGAAGACTTTTTGCATGGAGTCATGAAGACATGCCAGGAATAGATTCTAATTTCTTGTGTCACGAGCTTAATGTGAACAAGGAAACTAAGCTAGTGAAGCAGCGAAGAAGAATGTTCAGTCCTAAGAAGAATCAAGCCATACAGGAAGAAGTAGAGAAGGTACAAAAAGCCTCTTTCATTGAGGATGTCAAATATCCTGACTGGATAGAAAATGTGGTGATGGTAAAGAAGAAAAATAACAAGTGGAGGATGTGTGTAGACTTCACCGACCTTAATAAGGCATGCCCAAAGGATTATTTTCCTTTGCCCCGAATTGATCAACTGGTGGATGCTACCTCGGGGCACGAACTATTAAGTTTCATGGATGCTTATTCTGGTTATAACCAGATTAAAATGAAACCTGAAGATAGGGAGAGTACCTCTTTTATCACCCCAAGGGGAACTTATTGTTATAATGTTATGCCTTTTGGACTTAAAAATGCAGGTGCAACATATCAGCGGTTGATGACTAAGGTGTTCGCAGAGAAAATCAGTCATAACATGGAGGTTTATGTTGATGACTTGCTTACTAAGAGCAAGAAAGTTGCTAATCATCTAGTTGACTTAGGTCAGACCTTTGATCAGCTAGAGAAATATCAAATGAAGCTGAATCCTACCAAATTCATATTCGGAGTACGAGAAGGCATGTTTCTTGGGTATATTATTAACCAACGAGGTATTGAAGTGAACCCTAAAAAGATCAAGGATCTATTGGGGCTACGATCTCCAACGACGAAAAAGGAAGTGCAAAGTCTCACAGGGAGAGTTGCGGCACTTAATAGGTTTATGTCACGAGCAACTGATAGATGTCTCTCATTCTTCAAAACACTCCAAAAAACGTTTGAATGGAATGATGAATGCGAGAAGGCCTTTCAAGAATTAAAGAAATACCTGGGAGCACCTCCATTGTTATGCAGACCAGTAATGGGAGAAAGACTATACTTGTATCTGGCAGTTTCAGAAAATGCAGTAAGCTCAGCGTTGATAAGAATGGAGGATGGAGTACAAAAACCAATCTATTACACTAGCAAGGCCTTCTGAGGAGCAGAGATCAGACATCCAAGGCTGAAAAAGTTAGCGCTAACATTGATCAAAGCAAGTAGAAGGATGGGGCCATACTTCCAAGCTCATAACATAGTCGTGTATACTGATATACCATTAAGGCAAGCTCTTCATAAACTAGAAAACTCAGGAAGAATGATGTACTGGGCAGTAGAACTTGGTGAATATGACATAGTTTATGAGCCTAGATCGTCTCTTAAAGGGCAGGCAGTGGAAGATTTTATCGCAGAGTTCACCTATCCTGACACCTCCGAAGAGCAGAAATTGAATACCGACCAGCCTGTGGATGTTACAAGATCATCAAATTTAAACCCCAATTAACTTAAGTCGGTTGGCGAGCAAGAAAAGATAGTCGACGAGCAGCAAGAAGTGATAGAGGAGGACATAAAGAAGCAACAAATATTTCACCGAGGAACTTTATCCGATCAAAAATTTGATGATGAGGTACCTATATGGAATCTATATGTGGATGGCTCATCTTGCACTACAGGCTGTGGGGCAGGGATTATTTTAAACAGCCCGGATGAGATCGATGTGGAGTATGCTCTGTGCTTTTAATTTAAGGCTTCTAATAATGAAGCTGAATATGAAGCTATGATTGTAGGTCTTAGTTTGGCAAAAACTATGAAGGTAGAGCAGGTCATTGTATTCAGTAACTCGCAGTTGATCGTAAATCAAATGCTGGGGGTATATGCAACAAAAGGAGAATTAATGATCAAGTATCAGGCGAAGGAAATGGAGGTTGTATCGAGTTTTAATGTCGTATAATTGATTAGAATACCGAGATCGAAGAACGCCAGAGCAGATGCACTAGCTCGGTTGGCATTAGCCACACGCACCGAGCTAAGAAGAACAATCCCAATAGAAATCCTAGCTGATCGGAGCATAAATGAGGATCTAATGACGAATTTTATTGCCCTTGATTTAGGACCATCTTGGATGGACCCCATCAGGGCCTACATTGAAGAGGGGGCTCTATCGACTGATAAATTCGCAGCCAAGAAATTGAAGTTTAAAGCTGCTCGTTATGCATTGACCAATGGAATTTTATATAGATGAGGAATTATAGTGGGGTTACAAAGATGTGTCCACCCCTCCGAGGTGAAAATTTTGATCGAAGAAGTCCATGAAGGATCTTATGGAGCCCATGTGGCAGAACGGACGCTTTTGCAAAGAATAACAACATAGGGGTATTATTGGCCAACGATGAGAGCTGATTGTACATCTTACGCAAAGAAGTGCGATAAATTCCAACGCTTCTCTTCTATCCGAAGAACTCCCCAAGCATTATTAACACCCATCACGTCCCCTTGGCCATTTGCTATGTAGGTAATAGACTTGGTCGGGCCACTTCCAACGACCAGGGGAAGATTTAAATATCTCATGGTCGCTGTGGATTACTTTACTAAATGGGTGGAAGCTGAGCCTCTTATTGATATGACATATGACAAGGTGTATATTTATTTGGAAGAATATCATTTGTAGATATGGTCTTCCCCATGCATTCATCACAGATCATGGAACTCAGTTTAACAATGAGGAGTTTGCTGCATATTGTCATCAGTCAAATATATTGAAGACCCACTATGCACGAGGCCATCCACAGAGCAATGGAAAAACTGAGGTGATGAATAGAACGCTGCTGAATGGTTTGAAAAAATGACTGGATGATGCAAAGGAAAATTAGATTAATGAGCTACATTATGTGTTGTGGGCTTATCGTGCTACACCGCGAGAAGCAACAGGAAAATCTCCATACATGATGACATTTGGAAGTGAAGTTGTTATACCTGCTGAATTGGGCCTACCCACACACAGAGTGCTGAATTTCAATTCTCCTATCAGTGACTTGATGAGGCGATTAGATCTAGATATGCTCGAAGAAGTTAGAGAAAAAGTAGCAATCAGGAATGCTGCATACCAACAACGAACAACTCTGTTTTACAACAAGAGGGTAAAGAAGTGTGATTTAAAGGAAGGAGACTATGTGCTGAAGAAAGTAATTCAAAAGAACAATAAACTGGAAGCTAACTGGCATGGACCCTACAGAGTAACAGAAGTTGTTCAACCAGGGATATACAAGATTGAAACCTTGGAGAGAGAAGAATTTAAGAATGCATGGAATGCAGAACATCTACGCAAGTATTATCAGTAGTTGGGATTCCTATGTAAATGCAGTTTTTTTAGTATGAATAAAGTGTTGAATTTTTTACCTAGTTCTCTCTTTTTGCTGAATTTTTTTGGAGTATTAGTGCTACACACTACACATCAAGTTCAGAACAAATATCCACCAACTCCGGTTGGTCAGAAAATTAATCTCCTCCAACTCCGATTGGTCGGGAATCAATATCCACCAACTCTGATTGGTCGACAAATTAATCTCCTCCAACTCGGTTGGTCGCGAATCAATATCCACCAACTCCGGTTGGTTGGAAAATTAATCTCCTCCAACTCCGGTTGGTCGGGAATCAATATCCACCAACTCCGGTTGGTCGGTAAGTTAATCTCCTTCAACTCCGGTTGGTCGGTAATCAATATTCACCAACTCCGGTTGGTCGATAAATAAATTGCAATCAACTCCGGTTGGTTAAACTAAGCAGGATCATAGGATGTAAGTCGTTTCATTGCTTAGGATCAAAGAGTGATAAGTCACTATAATCAAAAAATAAAATAAAATGGCATATCAAAATATGCATATATTCACAAACAAAGAAATTATGCAAAATACTTAGAAGAAAATAAAATAGCAAAAGATTAAAAATTTCTTCATTTAAATTAAGAAGAATTACATATGCTGTGAAAACTACAAGTCATTACACAAAAATCCTATTCTATTGGTTTTTTCCCTTCTGCCTTTGAAACAGGTTCTACTCCAGCAGGAGGATCATCTAAGGAATAAGGAGAATTTATAAAATTTATATCTCGAAGCATCCTGACATTCATTACAGATGGCAGATCAAGTAAATGTTCTGGGCGAGATATCTCAAAGTTAGCATGAAGACTGTAGTCTCCAAGATACTTGGAGATCAAGCACTGAGGAATGGCCTGAGCAGGAATCCAACTAATGTCGAGCTTAAAAGGAGGTACGGGTAACTAAGCAATCCAGGGTCATAGTAATCCCATAAGTAGTGCCCCTGCTCCACTTTTAGCACACACAATGCATTCAACCATCCTTGCTTGTACCCCTTGTTATTTGATTACTGGATTCGATCATCAAGATGGTAGAGGGCTTCATTGTAACCAGCCATCCAAAACTCTCTGGGTTGTTTATGGAATTAAAAAGTTAACCTCTCCAGTTGCTCATGAAGATTCTTCGCCAGAAGTTCTTTATTTTCCAACGCAGAGCTTTGGGTAGAAAGTTGGTCGCTATGGTTCAGAATTTTCTTGGACATCTCTGCTAAGTCTTGATTCTTCGCTACCAACTGAAATGCCTGATTCTACAAAGCCGCTTGAGTTCTTTCTTCATTAATAGAAATCCGACCAGCCCTTGCTCATCCCCGAGAATAAGATCTTACTCGTCCGCGAGTAGAAGTGGAGGGTCCAACTCTTTTCAAAGTTTCCAACTCATCTCGCAAGTTGGCATTTTCTACCTCCAAAAAAGAAAAACCTTCATCATTGACAGGGACCAAGGCTCCCGAGGAAGACGCAGCAGACTTGAGTTGTTTTACCTCCTCTTGCAAAGCAATGTTCTCTTGCTCCAGCAACTTGGCGATATGCCTATGCTCTTCAACCTCAAGCTTTAAAATGCTCTCTTTCTTCTCATAGGCGGAGATGAATTTATCATATCCTTTTTCAGCACTTAAATGCTGATATTTCTTCTCTTACCCTTGGTGAAAAAGTGTGGAGGACTCTTTGTACTATTGCTAGAGTTCCTCTATAATTCCTTGGAGATCCTCGATCATCTCATAGTAGGCCACATTATTGGCAACTGCACGATCAAGCAAACACTTGAAATACTGGTAAGCTTCAACTGCTCGTTCAGAAGTATCTGAACTAAAGATATCAATGATTTGAGCTTCATTTAGATCCGCATGACCAGCTTTGTAGTAGTCATTGTATTTCTTCATCAATTCTATGTCATGAGCTGATAAGAGCTCCATCCTGGCCATAAACTAGCAAAGAGAAGAAATAAAAAAGATCAATAAGAATGCAGACAGAGCAAGTAGAAAGTAGTCAAGATGAACAACCAAAAGTTTGAATTTTATTTCATCATAAGAAAAATACAAAGTCTGAGATTACATTCAAGAATAACAAAATAAACACCCAAACTACTCTACACCTTCTCCTTCTTCCCTATGACCTCCTCAGAAAGTTTGGAGGAAATGACTGGTTGCTCAGAAGATGAAGGTAGTTGCTCGACAGAAGTACTGGTGGGTTGGAGTTGCTCGGAGAAAGTTTGAACAACTGGAGCAGAAGGAACCTGATCTCCATTCATCATAGAAGACTCATCTGAGGCAGCTCCGTCCTCTTCTTCTTCTCCAGGAGAGGGAGGAGGGCCATGAGTGTGTTGTTGGAATAACTCCGAATTCTCAGTAATTTTTAGCTCTTGCAGGGCTGCAACCCATCCTCCCCTAAAATACTTAAGGCTGGCATACTCCATTTACGAAGACATGGCGGTCAGGCCTTTATTCCAGCCTTTATCCCAACCAGCACTAAAAGACTTTTTGACTTCCTTCTTCCTCTTGGCCTTATCCGAGGAAATCCTTTCCCTAAGGAGCTCTTCGGCAGCCTTCAATTTCTCCTCCACCTCCTTTTTCTTTCGCTCAACATTTTGAAGAGCAACAACTTCATTTTCAGCAGTCTTGAGTTTATCCTCAAGATCCTTGTTGCTCTGTTTGAGATCTTTGTTGCTCTTCTCATATTCTTTCAACTTTCTCTCCAAGTCCTTGGAGGAATTCGCAGCCTTGTTTTTATCCATCTAAATGGACTTGAGTTGCTTATCCCAAGCAACCTTATCCTCCTCGTACGTTTGACGAGAGTCTTTTAAGGACTGGGTCAGACTAACAAAGTCTTCCTCTACTCATCCTGAGGAACTTGAAGCCTTGATTGCTTCATCTTTCTTTAAAAGGTTATTGAAACACGTCACCAGCTGAAAAAAGAAATGACTTCAAGTCAATACATGAACATATAAATAATAACAAAACAAAATGGGTTAAGTTGAGTAGACTTACTGAGGCAATGTGTTGAGCAGCCAAGGTATTAATTCTCTCACGAGAAAGTGAATCCTCAATGCCTTGGACTTCTGGGATAATTCAAGATTTTACCAAGTTCACAGCGGAGCTCGGAGGGACAAAGGTTGGAACATCACCTTTAATAGTTGAAGGTTGAGAGACAAATTCAGCAGGTCTCTCAGAAGAACTTTCTTTAACCTCCTCGAAGGAGCAGGGTCATTTTCAACTAAAGACATTGTGTTTGTTGGAGATATGACAAAAACCTCACTTGGAGGATAAATAACAACAATATTGCTCGGAGCCACAGGGGGCTTCTCGCCAACTTTCTTGGCAACAGCAAGAGGGGGTGCATCAATGTTTCTTGTCCCTTCCTCTGGAACATCCTGTTTATTTTTCTTTGCCTCCACATTGGCAGAGTCTGATTTGTCAAAGAAGGGAGGAGCTCTTATTCTCTTCATTAGGTTACTGATGGGAATGTTTGACTCAGAGGAAGAACCTTCTACACCAGTTCCATCAGCTGGTACCTGATCAAGATCAACTGCCAATGGACGAGGACAAGCAATGAAAGATAAAGTATAGCTCTTATACTGCAATAAGTAAGAGGCATATCTAATATGTTCCTTGGCAATAGATTGGTGCAAACTCCAGATAAGTTTCAAATGTTTTAAATTAACATTAGTTTCTTTGGGAGATTTTCTTTTTGATGTCAGCTATAAATAATCAAAAAATAAATGTCAGTGATACATTTTATCAAACACAAAGAAAACAAGATTTCAAAAAATAAAAATAACCTATCCCATTGCCATAAGGAGGACATCTAGGACCTTGGTATACATCATCTCCATTTAATGGAGGGTGTTGCCAATTTTTCATTACCACTCCATGTTCAAAATAATCCCTGTTGGCATCAGGAAGATTGACAACTAACGCCCTATTCAAAAACCTAGTTTTTAAATAAAAAGTACGATCGCTGACAACCCATCTGTAGCAATACATAATCTCTGGAATCCATAAACGGGTTCCATGAAGTTGGTTCAACCTATGAACTCCATTAACTATCCTCCAGGTATTTGGCGCTATTTTTGCTGGTACAACGTCAAAATATTGACAGAACTCCAAACATAAAGGATTTGGAGGAAAATAAAAGCCACATTCGGCCACAAAGAGACTTGGGAATCAATGTCCCTCGGCCAAAGAAAAATAGTCAGAAAGTTCTTCCATATGACCCATGAAGGAATTGAAAATTTAGAACAAAATTTGTTAAGCGATTCAACAAGGTAAACCATGATGAACAAAGTAAATAAAAGAGAAGGAAGAAAATCTTATAGGAAAAGAGTGAACCAGTTGACAACGAACAATGGAAGAAACGAACGCACAAGATAGAGAAGAAATGAAGAGTTCGAAGACACAGATTTGAAAAGTGAAAGACGATAGGATTTCTGTCGCGCTTAAATACTTTACCTAGGGAATAGAGAAAGAAATCATTACAAGGAAGGACGTTTGCGTATCCGGCGGCTAAAAAGAAGAAAAGGGGCACGAAAACGAAGCGGTTATCAAAATTCAAAATACTTTAAAAGCCTGATACTATGCACTCAAAAAAGGAGTTATATACAACAAAAGTTTGCCTAAAATCCATACAAACCGAAAATCTAAGTAGCAGAATGTTCCTTACTTTTCTTCAACATCAAACTACGAAACATTGGGGGCTTCTATTGATACCAAATTTAATCTGCTGACGTGGACCCGTCACTTGAAGACACGTGTCTTCTAACATGGTAATTACAAATACTTCTATTGATCAACTTATTGCCACCGAGCTACTCAAGAGTCACGAGCAACTCATACAGTTCGAACAGCTCAAGCGTATCAACCAGCTAAAGTCCCCCAAGTAACTCATGCATGTCGAGCTACTTAGGCGGCCCGAGCAGCTTACGCGGTCCGAGCTACATAGCATACAAAGCACTCAAATCAGGATAATCAAGGGGATGACTGAGCATTAAATGCTCATTATTATCATACAGATGTACATGTCTACTAGATAACAGCGCATTGTCCTTTCATTTGTACAGCCTCAAGGCTATAAATACATTGTAACCTCCTCATCAGAGGGGGACTCGAAATTTCTTGGTAAATCGATTATCGAGAATTCCAAGCTAATATTCAGCAATAACAAAAACAATGGATGTAGGCCATTCTTTCAAGGCTGAACCACTTTCAAAATCTTTTGTCTCATTTATTTTATCTGTGATTGATTAATTAGAGATAACCTAATTTTGTACATCAACAACAACCATGTTTTAGTTTTAATCCAAGTTCTTCTATTTATATAATTTTGTCTTGAGATAATTTTGGCAATGGGTTCTATCTCTACCCCCCCCCCCCCCCCCAAGGAGTTTTTCTCGTGCGGTTGATTCCGTTTTTGAGTTGCGGTACACAAATGGAGAAAGGCTTCGTGTGAGGTGGAAGGTAGGCAGGACCCAACGGTTGATTCAGAGACTGCGATGGATTCTGTAGTTATTAACTTGGGAGAGGTGGATGCAAGAAGAAACGTCAGGGCTTAAAGGTAGTCGAGTCGAGTCAAGGAAGTAAGTCTTTTCTCTTTTATTTGTAAAACCATACCTAGTGGATTTGTAGGCTGGGTAGTCCGAGATTTTTCTCGTTGTGGATTTTTCTTGTACATCACGGCTTGTGGTTGTGATTATTTATTTCATCTTGCAAAATCACTTAGATGCATGCTTAGGTTAAAAAGATAAAATTTGGTTTAGATCACAGCCTTAGTTTAATTTGGTGTTAAATTAATTTTGGGATACTTTTAGTTTAATTTAATTCAATTCAACAAATTTTATTTGGTAAAATTTGTTTGGCCTATATTAAAACATGAATTAATTGATGTTAGGCTAATTTAGGACTTGAATTGAATTAACTCTCTTTAAAAGAAAAATTCAAATTTTTGTTTAAATTTAATTTTAATTTTGAAGAAATTAAAATTTGTAGTTTTTATTTGATAAGATTAAAAAAGAATTTTAAAATTATGTATATATGTGAACCATCACCATTTTGAAATTTAAATTTAAAAGGCACACGTTTTACAAATTAGTATCAGATCCAGGAACACTAAATTATTCGGTTTAGGTCCTTTTGGTTTTAAGGTTTTTGAAGCTCTTTTATTTTTAGGGTGGTTCATTTATCTCTCTTTCATTATTTGTTTATTTCTCTCGATGGGGCATCACAGTGATAAGTTGTTCGATATTTTTAGTGATGACGATGATTTTAATATTCTAATAGAGTTTAATGAGCTTCATAGTCGTAATGAAAAATTAACTGAATTGAATTTGAATCTAAAATTGAATTTTTGCAAACCTCTCAAACTCAAAGAGATATTCTTCGTGAGAAGCTTATGGACATGAATCATAATATTAAATTTTTAGAAGTGTTCAAGAAAGAGAGTAGTAATATAGTCCTCATTTTAGAAAAAGAGTTAAAGGAGTTGAAAAATTCTAATGTTTGTGCAATTAATGAAAATGTTTTGATAAATGATTGCATGGAGTGTGAAAAGACTCTTAGGGACAAGTTTACTCATATTGAGGGAGAGAGAAATAACCTTCTAGGTATTATTAAAAATTTAAAGAAGGAGTTCTGAAAATTTGAGGAGCCAAATTCCTTGCTAGAGTCCAAAGTTTTGAAATTAAAAAATGATTTAAACGACTCAAGTACTAATGGTTCTCGCTCGTCTTGGTCAAATGCTTATGTTGCTAAATCCAAGACCATTGCTTATTTTAGAGGGTCAACTTTATCCAAGGTCATTACAAAAGGTCATACCTTAGGTTACATTTCTCATGTTTACACATGCTCGCATTGTTGTAGGAAAGGTCACCTTAGATCTTTTTGTTTTGATCTTGGAAGAGGTCCTAGGAAGTTGAAGTCTAGTGTTTCCTTGGTTCCTGAACCCCGTCATTTTAGATACACGTCTATTTGGGTTAGAAAATAACTTTTTGAGGCCCTAGATGTTATACTTGTTGATTCTCGTATGCTTGCACATGACTCTTCACATGCTCTATCTTATGTGTGATTGCTTGCATGTTCTCATACACTAGCTTTTGTGCAACATGTCATATATTCTTGTTAGTTGTATGTTTTTTTGTCATTTGCACGTTCATGCCTCATTATATATGCTTTGCAAGAACTACGACTTCTTTATCTTTTGTATTTTATCTTCTTCATTTTTGTTGGTATCATATGAAAAATACAAAAATATTTTGTTTATTTTTTAGTCAATTTTTTTTGTTGCTCAGAAATTGAAAAACTCAAAAAGATTTTTTTTGTGTATATATTAGAGTTCTACCGAAATTTATGGCATATACTTGTGTTGAATCCTACATCCCTCGCTTCTATGTGGCTAGAACTCTTGGTTGTGAATTTCATTCCTAAATTACTCTTTATCATGCTTGCATGGAGTAGTTTGAATTTGATTTTCTTAAAGGATTCTAATTTTATGGCACCTTTGTACGAGCTCATTTCAACTTTAACTTCACATGAATATTTTAGCTAAGTGAGATGTTCTCCTACCAATTTAGTCATCTACATGTTTTGTTACTTTGGAGGATGTGTGGATGTAAGAACTGTTGCGCATGATATTTATGTGTGTGAATAAAAAATATTATATATGATAGTGCACGAGGAAGGGCTACGAGAGGAACACTTGTCCTTTGCGATTAAGCCACCGTTTGAATTGGACCTAAAAAAAGTGTGGCATAATAAAAAGTATCCAAGGTCATGAAAGTTTGAAAAGGCCTAAAAATTGTGGCAATGTAAAAAAATAGTCAAGGCCTAATTAGTTTAGTTTGATATATTCATTCAAAAGAAAATAAAATATTATCTATCTTGAGGGAGTTTAGATGAAAATATCAACGACTTTGCACAATGACTTTGTATCCTAGTTGTGTTATTTTATCATGACTCTATTGGTTTGTATAATCATCAATATTCTAGGCTTGTAAGCATTGTGCTTGTTTTTTTCTTTGAGTTAAATTTTTTTTATCACATGAGGCTTAATATATGTTTGATAAAGTTTGCAATCAAATGGAACTCCTTGAACTTGTTTAAGTTATTGGGTCATAGTTGAATTGTATCTAGTTCACACCCCATCACTTACATTTCCAAATGACACATTTATGCCATAAGAGTGTTGAAAGCTTATATGATTTTATTTTGTGTCATTCGAGTGTTTATATATATATATATATATATATATATATATATATATATATATATATATATATATATATATATATATATATATATATACACACACACACACACACACACACACACACACATATATACTTGTGTGTCATTGATATCCTTTGTGTATGTGGATATATGATAGTTCTTTTTAAGTCTTTGCCTTGCTAGCTAGTCCATGTGTGCATTGCGTTCAAATAGATATCTATCTTCTTGCGAATTTTATTTTGATATCCCATGCTTATCATTATACATTATATGTTGTATTTTTTTTGTTATCACATCATAGTTGATATTCATTATATTTTGTGAGATTTAGTTGAATTTTATTGTTTCCTATATGCTTTATTGTACTTGTCACCTTTTACATCATTGCATGATTAACTTGTTTTTCCATTTTACTTATCCCTTGTTTCGTATAGGGGGAGAATGTGCTTTTAATTGGGAGAGAAATAAGTTATTTATGTTTCTTAAACTTTGTCTATTCCTAATCAGGGGGGGATGATATCTAATCCTTTGAAATTTGGGGAGGTTTAACTTGGGTGAGACGTCTTTCAACGCAGATCATTGTTAGATAAAGGGGGAGAATTAATTAAGGGGGATAAATTTAGTTTCGCATTTAATTTAATATTATTATATTCCCTATGCCTTTGATGGTTGTCTTAAGTGTGTTGGAAATCATCTTTAGTGGCAATTTTTTCTAAAGCGGTAAGAGGCAAAGATCTTCATCTATGAGTCGAGTCAAGTGTTGTATTTTTTTTTGGATGGGATATATCTAGATGTGATCGACGGCCCCTAGGATTTTTTGATTTTTTGTTTTGTCCCAGAATAACTAAAGGGGGAGATTTGTAAGGACAAATTTTCAATTGAGTCAATTTGTAGCCAATACACCAAAAAGACAAAAATGTCACTTTTGAGCCGGCCACCCTTGTCACGGTCAATGACCGTGACAAAAAAACACGCATTTTTTGTCACGGTCATTGACCGTGACAATCTTATAAACTTGTCACGGTCAATGATCGTGGCAGGTCCGAGACAACTTTGTCAGTAAAAAAAACCTCCCTCTTATTTTTTTCCCACCGTTTTCTATTCCCTCCATTTCTCTCTCTCTCTCTCTCTCTCTCTCTCTCTCTCTCTCTCTCTCTCTCTCTACCATGCATTTTTTCTTCTCTCTTTCTCTTTCATTTGTATATATGTGTGTATATGTGTTCGTGTGTGTGTATATGTGTATGTGTGCATGTACAAGGGTGTGTGTGTGGTGGGTGAGAGGGGGCAGGGAGTGGTGGGGCAGGGGGGCATTTGTGTGTGGGGGGGTGGGTTTTTGTGTGTGTGTGTGGTGGTGGGGCAGGGGTGATGGGGGTGGGGAGGGGGGCAGGGGGTGTGGGGTGTGTATGCATGTGTGTTGAAATTAATGTTTAGTTCAAGACTTGAAATTAATTGTTAATGTTGATTGGACATTATGCATATTGTTTCTTTATTTTTATTTAGGTTTGAAATTGTTATTGTTTAATTAATTGAGTAGATGAATTAGATGGAGTACGGGATACACATTTGTTGGTTTGTTATTGTTGTTGGATTATATTAGACGGAGGTGGTTGGATATGGAAGTTGGTTGTTAAATTTTTTAAAAATACTTAATTTAATTCACACAAATAAATCCGTAAATAATTATATTGTCTTAATTTGTTGAGTTGGTTAATTTTGGAAGTGGCACGACCACTGGATTATTGTCAAAATGGGGGGGGGGGGGGGGGGAGGGAGTTTTCAACTTTTTTATAAAATTACTTTCTGTCACGACCCATTCGAGAATGGCACGATCACAGAGTTATCATAATTAAATGAAACATACCTACAATTACACATAGTGTGCATAAATAATAGCCTTCTAGTTCTTATGCATACGAATTCAATAGCCCTTAGACCCGTTCTAGAGTCATTACCCCTGTAATGAGATCTTTCGAATTGTCCCGTTTGGACAGTTTGGGACTGCATAATTTATGTATATTAATATTCTTATTGTCTTAAAGTCGTTACTTTTGGAGGAAGTTTTGATGTCGTATCCTAATGTTCTCTGAGTACATACTAGATTGGCAAGTGTGAGTGTCATTTCAATTTATCAATTCAAATAACACTCACACCTGCCAATCTACGTCGTGTACTTGGAGAACTATGGGGATATGCTCCTGAATTTTTCTCAAATCGTATCAATGTGCATGAGTTGTTAAGTATATTACAGAAATATGCGTTCTTGAATGGTATAGGACCACTCACCCTTTAGAGGAGATGGAGGAAATAGGAATTACTATTATAAATTGAAATTTAAAAATTGAATATAAATAAGACATAATTAATTGAAACATACTATAAATCTAATCTTTTTTTATACTAATCCATGAATATACGTTTCTTACCTTTAATAGGTGATTGTTTGTAGTAGATGTGATGGAATATCCTAAATACAAAGAGTGGATGGGGGAGATAAATAGATTGGGGGATGTGTTTCACAGAGGTGCTAATGAATTTGTGAAATACGCAAAGAGATGTTATAATGATGAAGAATTTATGTGTCCATGTGCTAGGTGTAATAATGGTAAGGTGTTTGAATGAAAAATAGTTGAACTACATTTGTTAAGATCGGGTATGAAAGATAATTATCGATTTTGGAGTTTTCACGGTGAATTGAAAGTTCCTTTTGTCCCCAAACAACCTTCACAATAACCTTCAACAAGTAGGATAGATGTAGAAGGTGACAACGTAGATCATGATATGTTAGAGGATTTAGTTGATGACGCGTACAGAGTTCATGAAGTGGAGGAGAATGAGGTCACTAACGATGTAGAAGGTTCAGGTGCTCATGAAGATATCATGATAAACCTTGATGATGACTACCAAAGTTTAAAATTTAAGGAGACCGAACCGTTATAATCTGGCTCTGAGAAAGATCAAACAAATTTGCATGCCATGGTTGGTTTGCATAGTTTGAATATGCAATACGATTTATCTTGTAATAGTGTAACAGGAATTCTGAATTGGGTGAAGAGCTTACTGCCCAAGGAGAATACGCTTCCAAATAGTTATCCTATTATGAATAAAATTTTGAAAGGTTTGGGAATGAAGTATAAATCGATTCATGCTTATGTGTATGACTGCATACTATACCGAAAGGAGTATAAAAATCTCGATCGTTGTCCGGTATGCGATGAACCTAGATATGTCCAATCTACTGGCAAGGAAGGCACAAGCTCAAAAAGTGGCTCAAAAAGTGTTGAAATATTTTCTCGTTGGGCCTAGATTAAAGAGATTTTTCACAGTACCATGGGTAGCAGAGGCAATCACTTGGCATGCTAGGGCATAAGTAGGGGATAATCTCATGCGTCATCCTATTGATTCTACAGCTTGGAGGATGATGAGTTATGAGTATCCCGGTTTTTCTCGAGAACAGCGTAACATTCATTTGCCTATATCAACAAATGGTTTCAATCCATTTGGAAATCTAAGCACCAATCAGATTATATGGCCAGTGATCCTAGCCCCACTCAACCTCCCTCTTTCACAGTGTATGAGACCTGAATTTTTGATGCTATCTTTGTTGATGCCTGGGCCAAAGGCACCAAGTGATGACATCGACGTCTATCTGGATCCTTTGGTAGAAGAATTAAATGAATTGTGGGAAGATGGTGTGCAAGTATTTGACTCTTTTAGAAAATAAGAGTTTACGCTGTAAGTTATGTTAATGTGAGCAATTCATGATTTTCCATCATATGGGACATTATCCGATTGTGTAGTACATGGTTATTTGGGGTGTCCTATTTATGGAGAGGAGACTGAATCTCTTCATCTCTCCGCTAGCTCAGAAAATGTATACCATTGCCATAGGATGTTTTTACCCCCGACTCATAGTTTCAGATTTGAGAAAGGTTTCAAATATTTATCGGGCGAGGTTGAACATAGTTGTCGATGCAATTATTATGCAACACAAGTAAATATGAGAGAAATAATTATCAAGAAAAGAACAAGGAATACAAGATGCCAATCACACAACAAGGGATGTACGTGGTTCAGCCAAGATGTGCCTACGTCCACGGTGGTGCAGTCGATATTATTTCTATATACTCCGGAGAGTGATTACAGAGAATATAACCTATCCTTTTGCCCCGGACCTAGGGTTTAATATATACATGTACATGTAGATGAGTGGAGGTGATGGGTTCCTCCATGTTTTCCATTTCCCCTATAACTTCCCTTAATGGGATCATGGGGGGAGACTAGATCAATTATAAAAGATGAGGGGCCTGGACTTTGGGCCACCAGGACTGGGCTACTCGTCCAGGCCCATAGTTCTAATTTTCAGGTACCCACAATTGCCCCTAAATTTGTTGGGCCATGTTTATGGGTCCAATGTATTTAAATGATCAGCCGTTATGGATGATTTGCGATTCTTCAAAAACTGTGAAGTTGCTTTGGCAGCACTCGCTTCGCTATTTGTGCGCTATGATTAGAATTGAAGGCTTGTTGAGATAGCCACTTTTTCTTCCGTCGCTTCAGCCTTTCTAGTACTCTTCCTTCTTCTGAGAACTCTAGCGCCTCGTACCTTCTTCTCTTAATCCCCATTCCCATTGCTTCTTAGTCGTCTTGAGCTCGTGTTTCTTCATCACTTGAACCGATCTTCTGTTTTGTAAGTTTCTCGTGCCCTTTCTTTGCACTTTCTCTTTAGTTTGTAGATTTTCTTGAGTTTTTCAATGACGAAGATTGGGAATAGGTCAATCTCTGAATTTAGGAAGTTCTACAACATTCCTGAGTGGGTAGATATTGAATGTTGTGCCTCCCCTCCTAGGAACGTTAGGGATATAGAGGATGCCCACGGGATCCATGTTTTGTTACTTTCCCAGGGGGGACTTACTTTTCCCCCTAATGATCTATTTTTGCATTTCTTTGGCTATTTCAATATTGTTCCCGCACAATGCTCGCCCAATGTGTGGAAGATAGTAAATGGCGTCCATAGAATAAACCATTTGTGTGGTACTAGGTTAGGACTTGCCGATATCTGTTTCTGTTATTCCTTTTCTAGAACTAGTTCAGGTGTTTTATACCTCAAAGCTAGGAGTCCTGATAGGGTATTGGTAGTAAACCTACCTGATTCCCATAAGGACTAATGGAAAGAGGGTTTCCTCATTAGGAATTGGCAGTTCCCTCCCCAGTTTGAAGGGTCGAGGTTTGAGAGGTTCTTTGTTTCTTTCTACGGAGAGGAATATATAGGTAGACATTGTACTGTTGTTTTAACTTTTGTTGATTTGTGACTTTTCTAACCCCTCTTTGCTTTTTCTTCCACAGTGAGGACAAAGAATTTGGAGCCTGATCTCAGCAAGGTTCGTATCTCGGAGTTGGTGAAAGCTTGGAATATCAGGGAGCCTCTGGGTGATGGCGAGCATCCCAGGTCGGCTTCCTTTTTGCTCGAGTATATGAATGTAGGCTCCAGCTTCATAGCACGGCCTGTGGATAGTGTTGCAGAGTTTGATTCTTTCGGAGAGACTACTACTGAGCTTATCCAGTTGGACGAAGAGGAGAGAAGCTCTGAGAGTGAGCATGCAGGAGCTGCGAGTAACTTGGGTGAAGGGAGCTCTCACAGTAGCAGTTCTTCTAACTATGAAGAGGATTCTGAAGCTCGCGGATCGTCGAGCACTTCCAGCAGTTCAGGTGAAGAGATGCCTCCAAGGAAGAACCTGATTAGAGACGATATTGATAAGGACCACGTGATCCTTACACAAAGGTCAAAGAAATAAAAGTCCACTTCAGGGGCCGTGGCTACTGGTTCTCGGTCTTCTACTCAGGAGCTAGAAAAGAAAAGGAGAGAGGAAGAGCAGGTGAGAGAGAGGGAGAGGAAGAAGGAGGAGGAAAGAAAGAAGTTGGGAGAAAAGAAGAGGATGGAGGAGAGTAAGAGGATGGAGAGGGAGAAAGAGGAAGAGAGGAGAAATATGGAGTCGAGGATGAAGGTTGGGCAATCCTTGGTCCCGGTGTCTGCTTTGCTCGAGGGGGCCTCAGTTGCCATTTCTCCTCAGCTGGAACCTGCGTTGCTCGAGAGGGTAGTTCTTCCTGCAGATCGCCAGAGGGCGCTGGGGTCTGATCAATTGGCCCTACAAGCTAGCCAGAGGCTAGCCTTGGTAAGATCCTCTCCATTTTTCAATTCCTTAACAAGTTTTAGTTGTTTCTCCTTCTTGATCTCTTCTTTATTTTTGGCAGTTTGTGACTGACTTCGTAGTGCTCTACCGTTCTCGCGATGAGTTGGTGAGAAGGAATGGTGAGCTGGAGCAGTAGAAGTCCGCTCTGGAAGTTAGGGGTTCTCAGCTGGAGGCTGATTTGAAGGCTTCTGATGCAATCCGAGCTTCCTCTGATCTGGCCCTCATCAATTCCAATCGAGAGAGGGATGCAACGGTTAAGGAGCTGAGCGAGCTAAGGCAGGCCTATGACCTAGTCTGCTCGAGAAAGATGGGTGTCATGGAGGAGAATAAGGCTCTGACCGAGCATTTGAAGGAGAAAGAGTCCCAGGTAGCCACCATCAAGGAGGATTCATACAACTCCGGGTGGACTGCTGCGTATGAAGACGCCGAAATTCAGATAGGCTACATCAGCCATTTGAACTTCAAGAAGGGCTGGAGCAAGACCCTCTTAGCTGCTGGTGTTGATGTTGAATCTCCTCTGTTTAACGAGCATGACCCGGGTCTGAGGCCAACTGTGGACGAAGAAGCCCCTGCCCCAGCCATCGAGGGTGTTGATCTTGCCTCTCAGATAATTCCTGCCGATGCTGGTCCTGCCCAGGCGAATGAGGGCATCCCTGTAGAGGGGGATGCCTCTGCTGACAAGGGGAAGCATCCAGCCACCACTGGGCATCTTGAGGTTGCTAGTTAATCTTCTTTAAGGACTATTTTTGTACTTCTGCTTGTAATTTTTCCAATTTCTGCTCGATGTACTTGACTTTATTAATGAAATGAAAAGGATTCTTTTTCCAGTGCATTGATTGATTTTTCTTTCCATTGCCCTTTTATGTCTTGTAGTTGACTGATGTAGAAGAGTATATTCCTGCCACATCTCAATTGGGTAGGACTCTTAGTCCCAATGCCAATCCTCAGGTTTATCAGGCCTTTGTTAGGCTTTACAAATCTCTCAGGTCAAGGAATCAAAAGTATAAGGAGCAGTCCGAGCTAGTGGCTAAGATGAAGGACAGGCTCCAGGAGATGGAAGGCATTGGTGCCTCTGTACAAGAGGAAGTCAATGTACTGAGAGCAAGGTTACTAGAGGCCACTGAGATAAACCAAGTTGGGGAGTTCCTGCAGCGGGAGAATGAAAACCTGAGGAGGGAAGTCTTGCAACTTAGAGAGCATGCACCGAGCACTGTTTCTGCGGTTTTGCAAGGCTCCTCATCTTTGCGAGCTAGATATACTCCTCCTATGCCACGAGGTTCCACTCGTCCTCCCCTCCCGCGAGCTTGTAGGAGAACCAGGGGCAGGAATAAGGAAGCAGAAGAACAGCGTGATAAGGAGATGGAAAATCTCCGTGATGATGGCCGACGAGCATATGTAATTGTTGTTGGGCTTCAAAGGGACGTTACCCGATTGCGACACTTATTCAAGAAGGGTCCTCGACAAGCGTGGGCTGACGGTAATGATCAAGGCTGGCTAGATGCTCCAATAATACTATCCGAGTTTGAGGAACTTTCTTTCATCAGAGGGTGGTTGAGTTCCTTGAAAAAGCTTCAGGTCCCGAGGAACTCGGTGTTATGGTATCGTCCCGAGATGTCCTCCTCCACTATGATGCCCAACCCATTCAGGAGGGATGATCGATGGATCCCCATTGATGTTATTCCTCGGTAACTATTATAGTTGGACGCAGATGAGGTTATGGAAGAGCTGGTCCCCGCTCCTGATGACGGACGAAGAGCTAGAGTGGCAGATTATCTTGTTCGGAGGCTTCCCCCTTCTTGAATTTTTACAAGTTGTTATTCTTTTGATAATGTAAATGCTTTGGGCGAGCTTCGCCGACTAAACATGTATTATCACTGTTGTAAATATAACAAGTTGTTATTCTTTTGTCTTTTTTGATAATGTAAATGCTTTGGGGAGCTTCGCCGACTAAACATGTATTATCATTGTTGTAAATATAAGAGATTAATGAAAAGTTCGTGTTTTGGGCAATTTTGCCGACTAAACGTGTTCATCCAATCTTTTTATATTTTTGCTGCTTCATGATCCTTTTTTTTTGTCATGCAAGTGTCCCCCCAGTCCAGTATAATACCAAAATACCATTATGCCCCAATTTACCTTTTAGGTTGTGTCGTCACACTCCCTTAGGCCTAAGTAGGGCAATTGGCGAGGACACACCTGGTATTGGATGTCTTCATCTGATCAGGATTTTACTCAACCGAGGTAGGTTTGATGGCCAGTATAAAATCTGGTCGCATTGCCTAAGAATCCTCTGTAGGGATTTATATATTGCCAGGAGCAATGCTAAGAGGTCTCTCATGTTTCATGACGATGACATGAGGAGGGGTATTCCTCTGCTATATCGACCATCGTGCCTGTTATTTGGAAAAGATGTGTGATAAAATGCAACTGTTACTGATTTCATTAGTAATAAGGGGAATGAACTGTCCTTTCACATAACAAATATAAGAAAAAGATTCAACAATAGAATTCCTTGAGAAGCTAAAAATAGAATTTCTTAAGATTAGCTGCGTTCCATGCTCGTGGTATCTCTCTGCCCTCCATCATTTCCAAATGATAGGCACCTTGCAGGTCGTCCTTAGTTACTTTAAAGGGTCCTTCCCAATTTGGGCCTAGCTTACCGTCTGATGACTTTACTGTGTTGCCCAGGATTTTCCTTAGAACATAGTCCCCAACTTGGAATCTTCTCGATTTAACCCTTTTATGGTAATGCTTTGCGAGCTGTTGCTGATAGCTCGCAAGCTTCACTAGGGCAAGTTCTCTACGCTCATCGGCGAGGTCGAGTTCAGTGAGCAACGCCTCATCATTCTGGCCTTGGTCGACAAGGTCGGATCTCATTGTTGGCAAACCCGCTTCTAGTGGGATGACTGCTTCCATGCCATATGTTAGCGAAAATGGGGTTTCTCCTATTTCTCGCTGAGGAGTTATTCGGTATGTCCATAGGACATGGGGTAGCTCGGTTGCCCATGCGCATTTGGCTCGCTCTAATCACTTCTTCAATCCATCGATCACAGTTTTGTTGGAAGCTTCTGCTTGCCCATTTCTCTGAGGGTAGGCCACCGAACTAAAGTTGTGCCTGATCCCGTGTTCGTTACAGAAGTCCTAAAAGGGGCCACTCTCGAATTGTGTCCCATTATCAGTGATGATCGTTCTGAGGATTTCGAATCGAGTGATTATATTCCTCCATATGAACCTTATCATATCAGTATCTCGGATATTTGCCAATGGTTCTGCCTCGATCCATTTGGTGAAGTAATCAGTTGTAACCAACAGGTATTTGCGATTGCCAGCAGTAATGGGTAGTGGTCCCACGATGTCCATTCCCCATTGGGCGAAGGGCCATGGGATGGTCAGGGATTTTAGGTCGCTGGCGGGTTGGTGTACCATTGGAGCATGAAGTTGGCATTTCAGGCATTTGCGGACATATACTGTGGAGTCCTTTTGCATATATGGCCACCAATAATCTTCCTTCATTGCTCGAAAGGCTAGAGACCTTCCTTCAATATGACCTCCACAGATTCCTTCGTGAAGCTCGCGCAGCACTTGCTCGACATCGCCTAGGTGAATGCATCTAAGGTAAGGACCAGAGAAGGACTTCTTATACAAGTCGCCTCCTGCGGATAAGTGAAAGCGGGCAGCTTTGACTCTTATCTGGTGGGCGGTTTTCTTATCCTCTGGGAGCGTGCCCTCCTTTAAATAGTCTTTTAAGGGGTCCATCCAACTGGGGGATGATCCCACCTGGAGTATTTATTCTACATTTGGTAGCTTGCTGTTGTGGTTAATGCTTGGACAAATGAGGAAATCGATGGGAATGACCCTTTTAAGGCTAGAATCAACTGCCGAGCTTAGGGCTGCTAAAGCGTCGACATGACTGTTTTGCCCTCTGGGAAACTGCTGGATGTTGATCTCCTCAAAGCTCGTCATTAATTTCTCACCAGGGCGAGGTAGGCTACCATTCTTTCATCCTTCGCATTGTAATCTCCACTTATCTGATTGGAGACTAGTTGAGAATCGCCGAACACCTATAAACATTTTTCTCCTAGAGTTTACGCCTTTTGGAGACCGGCTATTAGGGCTTCGTACTCTGTTTCATTGTTGGAGGCTGCAAATCCAAGCCTGATTCCTTGCTCAAGGATGGTGTTTTCTGGGGTGATGAGAATAATGCCTACGCCTACCCCCTTTGATTTGGAGGCTCCATCAACGAATAGTTTCCAGGTTTCCACTGTTGTTGGGTTCTCCTTTTTCTTTGTTGGTTGAGGTTGGTCGGGGAGTTCTTCGCCAGTGAATTCGGCTATGAAATCAATGAGGATCTGACCCTTGATAGCGGTCCTTGGTTGAAATTGGATGTCAAACCGGCTGAGCTCGACTGACCACTTAGACAATCTGCCCGATAAATCCGCTTTCCTTAGGATCGCCTTAAGGGGGTGCGATGTAAGGACGATGATAGTATGAGCTTCGAAATAATGCTTCAGTTTCCTCGAAGCTATTACTAGTGCAAAGGCGAGCTTCTCCAATGGCAGGTACCTTTGCTCGGCATCTAATAAGGTCTTGCTCGTGTAGTAAATGGGGTGTTGGATTCCCGCCACCTCGCATATTAACGCCGAGTTGATAGTGTGATTGGTTACCGAGAGGTACAGGTATAAAGAATCCATTTACAGTGGTATGACAAGCAGCGGTGGTGAACTTAAGTAGGACATGAGTTCGTCCAAAGATCGCGAGCAGTCCGGGCTCCATTCTATCTATTTACTCCCTTTTAGAAGCTGGAAAAAAGGCTTGCACTTCTCGGAGGATTTGGAAATGAAGCGATTTAAGGCGGCGAGCATTCCAGTGAGCTTATGCACGTCCCGGACTGTTCGAGGGGGTTGTACCCTGTTTATTGCATTGATCTGGTCCGAATTAGCTTCTATGCCTCTCTTACTAACCAAGTATCCAAGAAATTTTCCTGACTGGACACCGAAGGAACACTTGCTCGCATTAAGCTTCATTCGGTACTTCCTGAGGATTTCTAAGGTCCTTGACAGGTCTGAGAGGTGATTTTCCTTGTTCTTGCTCTTAACGAGCATGTCGTCGATGTAGACCTCCATTGTGTCTCCCATTTGATCCTTGAACATTTTTGTGACCAGCCGCTGATAGGTTGCCCCCGCATTCTTGAGCCCAAATGGCATGACCTTGTAGCAATACAACCCAACTGTCGTGATAAATGTCGTTTTGTCCTGGTCTGGGGCATGCAACGGGATCTGGTGATATCCTGAGTATGCGTCCAGTAAACTCATTCGCACGTGAGCTGCAGTGGCATCTACTAGTTGGTCTATCTTTGGGAGGGGGAAACTATCCTTAGGGCATGCTTTGTTGAGGTCAGTGAAGTCGATGTAAACTCTCCACTTCCCATTGGTCTTCGAAACTACTAATGGGTGGGACAACCACTTGGGGAATTTCACTTCCCGTATAGATCCTGCATCCATCAGTTTTTTGACTTCCTTTTCGACCGCTTTAGCCTTCTCGGGTGCAGTTCTTCATGCCTTCTGCGTGACTGGCTTGAATATGGGGTCGACGTGCAGTTAATGACAGACCATATCAGGATCAATGCCAGGCAGCTCGTATGGTTCCCATATGAAAACATCTATGTTGTGTCTCAGCAAGGTCGTCAACTCCTTCTGTTCTTGGTCGGTGAAAGATGCTCCAATCAAGAAGACTCTGCTACTGTCACCAACCTCGGCTATAACTTCTACCAGGTCCTCGATGACATGCTCGGAGGGGAGGATCCTGGTCTCCTCTACTCCTGGTCTTCCATACTTTAGTTGCTATTTAGAAGGTATCACACCCTCTTCAACTTTCTCGCTGGGTTGATCGGCCTTCTTCTCTGGCTTTGGTCGGATGGATGCTATGAAGCACTTCCTCGCCATCGTTTGGTCGTCGTGGATCTCCATTACTCCTCACTCGGTTACATACTTGAGTTTCTGATGGTAGGTCGAGGAGACCTCCTTCATTGCATGAAGCCACCCTCTGCCGAGGATGGACTGGTATGGTGATTCGATGTCAACTACTAAAAACTCAATCATCTTGGAGACATTCTCGGCACGAACTGGCAGCACTATCTTGCCTAGGGGCATGGTCATTTTTCCAGCGAAACCGACCAAAGGAACAGTAGCTTCCTTTAGGTCGGCGACGCTCAACTTCAATTTCCTGAATAGGTCGAGGTACATTACTTCGGATGAGCTTCCTTGATTGAGGAGCAGCTTGTCGATGTCAAAGTTGGCTATCTTGAGTGTAATGACCAGGGCATCATGATGTGGGGTCCTTACTCCCATCAATTCTTCATCCGTAAAAACAATATGCTGGTTATAGTTGACGTCCTCTGCTCGTCGACGCTTTCCTGGCTGTGACGTTGCTGGATCGATTTGAAAAGCCTGCATTACCGCTGTAAGTTTTTTCATCTCCATTCGAGCTGAGTTCCCTTGTATCTGCTTGACGTCAGATACTCCGTGAATTACTGCGAACTCGTGTCTAGCATCATCCTCCAGCACGTTGTCGGGTCTCACCTCTCTGTTGGTAGTCACTTTCTCTGCCCTTTTTTCCATAAAGTCGTTCAAATGCTCGGATTGGGCCAACTCTTCGAGGTGAGACTTAAGAGCTTTGCAGTGCTCGGTCGTGTGTCCTCCCTCTTTGTGAAAAGCGCATCTTAACGCATTGTTCCTCTTCGAGGGATCTCCCCCATCTTCCTGGGCCACTTGATGAATGGCTCATCCTTGATTTTCGCGAGAACCTTGTAAATTGGTTCTTTGAAGATGGTGTTGACCGCCTGGAATCCTTTCGACGCGTCCTGGTTCCCTCCGTTCTTGGAGCCATTTTTACCTCCTTTCTTTCCTCCTTTACTCTGGTTCTCAGTTTTCTCACCTACCTTGATAGTGAGCTTAGCTCGACCGTTTTCTCTTGTATTAGGGCGGGTGACATCTTCCACCTTTGAGTATTTCTCGATTCGGGCCATTAGGTCGTCAATAGTCATAGCTTCCTTCTTCGTCAGGGATTGGTAGAGGAGGGAAGAACTAGGGAGCCCAATTTTGAAGGAGGCCACTGCCACTTCCTCTGCGCAATCCTCGATTTCATTGAATAACTCCCAGTACCTCTTCGCATATTCTCGAAGGGTCTCCTGAGGTGTTTTCTTCATTGTTAGTAGAGCATCCATCCTTTTTGGATGGGAGCTACTGGTGATGAATCGGGCCGTAAAAAGTTCGGCTAGGGATTTGAAATTCTTGATCGACCGGTGGGGGAGCCTTTCGAACCACTTATGTGCTACATCATGAAGGCTCAAGGGGAAAATACGGCACATCAGGGCATCTCGGTGACTCCAGAGGGTCATGGCCTGTCAGTATTGCCTGACGTGATCGATGGGATCAGTCTTTCCGTCGTAAATCTTGAACCTTGGAATGGAAAATTTCTTGGGAGCTTCCTCCTCTTCGATTTATCTTATGAAAGGCGACTTCATCTGGGTTTTGAGAGCTCGCCTCGCGAGCTCTCTAGTTGATCTTATTCCATGGTGATCGGGATGCTGGTCCATTTCCCTGCGGACCATGTTTCGTAAGTTTTCATCGCTGCGAGCAGGGCTCTAGTAGCGGCGAGCTCTTCGCAGATGTTTGCGGAGGTCATCGTCTGACTCGCCTCTTTCATCCCTTTGAGATTCTCGCCTAGGGCTCCTTCCTCGGCTGTAAGATTTTCTTGCCTGAGGGCTAGGAGTGCGATATGGGCGTCTCCTGTTATCAAGACGAAGCTCCCTCTCCAGTCTTTCCAGTCTTCTTTTCAAGCGAGCATTCTCAGCCTCATATCTGCGAGAAGACTCCCTCTGCTCGTGGATCCTTACCTCATACGCATCAATCAACCTAGATATCTACGTGGACCTCACTGGTCCCTGACTTTCTTCTGAGGCTGGTCTTTCCAGGCGAGCTCTCTGATCTGAACGTCGGACTTCAGACCTAATCCTGCGAGGAGCAAGTGTCTCTTGAATATCTCCTGCTTGGGGAGCATTGCTGCTGTGGCCACACATCTTAAACTCCTTTCTTGACGTGGGCTCTTCTCAGGGAAAGGTGAACGTTTCCCACAGACGGCGCCAATTATCGATGCAATTATTATGCAACACAAGTAAATATGAGAGAAACAATTATCAATAAAAGAACAAGGAATACAAGATGCGAATCACACAACAAGGGATGTACGTGGTTCAGCCAAGATGTGCCTACGTCCACGGTGGTGCAGTCGATATTATTTCTATATACTCCGGAGAGTGATTACAGAGAATACAACCTGTCCTTTTGCCCCGGACCTAGGGTTTAATATATACATGTACATGTAGATGAGTGGAGGTGATGTGTTCCTCTATGTTTTCCATTTCCCCTATAACTTCCCTTAATGGGATCATGGGGGGAGACTGGATCAATTATAAAATATGAGGGGCCTGGACTTTGGGCCGCCAGGACTGGGCTACTCATCTAGGCCCATAGTTCCAATTTTCGGGTACCCACAGGATACCGCCGAGAAAACTTTTAGGTTCATAAATTGAAAGTAAATCTTCTAATTGTAACCCTAATATGCCAAGTAAGAATCCTCAATTTAAAAATGTCAAGCATAAGAAGACCCTGACTGGGAATGAAATTGAGACAAGAAAGGCATATTCTAGGAGGTCAATTTTATTTGACTTTACTTATTGGAAGAATAAACCGGTGTGCCATGTATTGGATGTGATGCATGCAAAGAAGAATCTCGCTGAACATATTATGGGCACATGCCTTGGGGGAGTCATTCAAAGGATGGTGAAAATGCATGAAAAGACCTTAAATCGTTGAAACTTAAGCCACAACTATGGTTGAAAGAAGATAGTAGGGGAAGGACAATAATTCCCCCTGGTGCTTTACTTTCACGCGTAGGGAAAGGAAGGTGCTTTTAGACACAATATATAATTTAAAGGTTCCATCTAATTTTTCGTCGAACTTGCAAAGGATTGTGAATTATGCTACCCATGATTTACGTAAGTGTAAGTCCCACAATTGGCATGTGATCATGAAATTGGTTCCTCAATTGTTTAAGCACTATTTATCCAAGCACAAGTATTTGTGGAGGGATATTATGCAAATTAGTATTTGCTTCTCACTTTTGTGTGAGAAGGTAGTCAATCGAGAATATATAGTGGCCGCAAAATTGGCGGTGATTGAAGAAATTTTTGTGTTGGAGAAGTACTTTCCCCCAACATTATTTGGCGTAAGTGTTTACTTGTTGGTACACCTATGCGATGAGGCACTTCTTTTCGGTCCAGTTAGATATCGGTGGATGTATCCATTAGAAAGATTGATGAATGTTTTTAAAGATTACGTCAAGAATATGCGATACATTGCAGGTTCAATTGCAGAGGAATACATCATCGTGGAGTCGTCAATTTATACTCGGGAATATATGCCTGACACAACCAACATTGATGACATTGATTAGTTCGTCGATAAGGGTGGTCATGTGATGGGAAAATGAGTGAAATTAACGAGTTTAGAACATGAACAAGTAGCTCGTTATCTATTTGACACACATGAAGATGTCGAAGAATGGAAAAAGTAGGTTTAAATGATTTTAAGTTTTACATTATTTTAGATTATTTTATGCATGATTAATTTTGTAATACATTCGTCATAGTAATTGTATGCAAAAAATAAAAGACGAAAAATAATAGCACAATCAGACAGCGATTTTAGGTTGTGGTTGTCACACGAGGTAAATATAATGAAAACGGAAGTTATATAACGTTACATTACAATAAAACTTTACAACTAACCTAATTAATTTATCTTTATTCTCAGCTCTTAATGATGGGTGATGCGACATCAAGGCTTGCTCATCTATCCACTGGACCCTTATTCATGGCACAAGAGTATAAAAAGTATCGATTGAACCGTTACGTATTCAGCACAAGGGTGTATGAGGAAAATACAAGTGTACAGAACTCGGGAATTTCATACAAGGCTCTTACTTTCTTTCGAGCGAGTGCAAAAGATAAAAACCTCGTTAAAGCTGAAATGACTTACTATGGTGTAATTCGAAATATATTTGAATTGGACTGTATAAGCTTCGAAGATGTCATATTTTACTCTGATTGGGTAAGAGTTGAGGATAAAAATGCTTGTAAAGTTGATCCTGGCACCAATTTGATCATGGTTGACTTGTCCAAGTTGAAGAGCAACGAACACATGAGCGATGAGCCATTTGTTTATGCATCTAAAAAGGTCAACCGAGTGTTTTACTCTTAGTGTATCAACAACGAGACATGGTCAATCATCTTACATGCGCCAAAGCATAATGTGGATGACTTGGCTGCTCCCACCGAATATCAATACATTTTTTATGATAACCCGAATTTGAAATATTTTTTAAATTTGTAATAAGTATTCCAAACATCGATTTAATTCTTTTTATCTTTCACTCTTTTTATCATTTTCACTTTCCTTTGTATATGTGTGTGAGTTAAACAGTAAAAAGTATTCCAAACATCGGTTCAATGCTTTTTATTCATTTGTACTTGATTACATTAGCGCATGTACTATTTAGACTTAATGTTTGCATGTCTTCTTCTAATTTATTTTGAATTTGTACTAATAACAACATTTTTTTTTACATAAAATGTCTCCTTCAGGGATTAAGGCGAGGATGGTGATGATGATGTCTTTTGGGCCCGGTGGTAGCGGAGGCGACGAGGGCTTCTCGGCCCCTACACTCCCCAAATGGGGCAAATTGGGAATGGATGTCGAGGATAAGACGGGGATTTTAGATAGATCCCTCGAGCTGCTAAAGACGATTACCGGCCCGAGGTACACTAGTTGGAGGTAGGTGCCAAATGATCTCAAGTTAGATATTTGGGCAGTATTACAGGTAATGTATTTATATTTATATTTCAATTTCAATTTGTATTTCTATTTATTTGCAACTAAAATTGTATTTGTTTGGAAGGAACAATTCAGGCTGGCCCCAGAACTCCACGATTCTGTCTTAGAGCAGTTGAGGGAGTAACATAAGACACGGAAGAAAAATTTGCAGGGCCGGTACTTTAGGAAGACCCGAGACTCCATTATCAAAATGCATGAGTCTGTCCCGCCGAAGGAGCCTATCTCATTGTCACAATGGCAAAATTTCATTAACAATGAGATCGAGGAGCGACAATTGGCAGCTCGCCAATTGGGGAGGACAAATTGAGCGAAAAAGATGGACGTGCACTACTCTGGTCGGACGTCTGACGCCGAGGTGGAGCATAGATGGTGGTAAGTTTTTATTTTCTATAATTACAGAAATATGTTATTCTGCATTATTTTACTTTGTGAGCCCGATACTAATTTTGCATTATTTTATTTCAGGGGATGGGGAGTGGCCCTGGGGGTAGTCCACATAGGCTCTATGCCTATGTGGCAATTCAGAGGAAGAAGAGGAAGGATAAGGGGGTGTCCCTGAACTTCGCGGCCACGATTGTAAGTGATCCGAAGATTTACTTTTTGTTAATTACGTTATAATTTTTTTATTTACTTATTTAACTAATCATTTGTTTTTTGTCATTTTAGGCAAAGCTTAAGGAAGTGCATGAGTCACAGTCCAATGAAGAGAAGGCATATTTGTCCACGGACGCACTCAGCTAAGTTCTTGGCGTTGATCACAAGAGGACAAGGGGGTGAGCTCGCAGGCGTCCAAATCTAGGATCATCAGATTGGAGACGAGCAACATCAGGTTGGCTTGCCAGGTGGACTCGCATAACGCGAAGTTAACGAGGTTAGAGGTGACAGTACAAGGTATGTTCTCATTTGTGAAGCGTTCATTGGGTGGAAAGGGCAAGGGTAAGGGGAAGGATAAGGTGGTAGAGGAGGAGGTGGCGGAGGACGAGGACGTGGACATTAGTGCTTTATCGCTGACACGTGTGGACTCACTGATTGATGATCCAGTCCCCTACTTGGTGCCCATTGAGCGGCCTATATCAACAATTGGTTGGTCGAGCGTGTTTATACTCGACGTATTTTATGGCATGCGGATAGGGAGGGGGTTGAGGGACCCGAATACCATCCAGGGTATGTTGGTTCATGGATGTGCGCTTCAAGACATCGATACCAAGGTGCTCGTCACGCATGTAATAACTGGGAAGGAGAACTCCCCATTGTGGTTGCGCGAACAATGCAACATGATGCATATGCATGGGTGTCTCAATGCGTTTGTCGTGTGGCCTTACTTCCTCCTCAAACCTACCACATGTCATTATTTGTATCTATTTTATCTGGACACTTGGATTATATTTTTATTGTTCTGATTTGTAACATTTTGGTTTGGATATGGAATTATATATGCAATGATTTGGTCCATTCTTTCTATTTTAATTGGATATATGATGTCTAAACATGTACATATTTTCTATAATAGGTACAAATATACTGCTAGGCAATGGCAGTGGCCAATCTACCCAACAAATTTTTTTAAAATTCTGCCCAGATTTGTCACGGTCATTGACCGTGATAATTTTTAAAAGGTTGTCATGGGTTTGTCATGGTCTTTGACCGTGACAAAGCTTGTCAAGGTAAAAGATCGTGACATGATCGTGACAAGGCTAATGAACTTGTCACGATCAATGATCGTCATAAGTCCGTGACAGCAAAAGTTATCACCCCCATAATTGTCACGGTCATTGACCTTAACAAGGCCAACCTGTCAAGGTCAATGACCATGATAATCCAACAGATTTGGTGTAGTGAGTGTTGGCTTGATTCCGGACAAAAAAATTTATGTCATATCATAGATGTTCATATTGTACCTAAAATCCTATGATGTTTGAAAAGTTGAAGACATAGCAGCCCCGATTCTGAAGTTCATATCATTGTCGGTTTCTTATGCCAAGTTTCACGTCATCAACATTTCATCATTTCCAAAGTCTCTAAAGGTATGAATGAATTAATATATAGACAGAGACTTGGATATTTTTATTGGGTGTTAATATTTTTTTAATTCATGATATCTAAATATTTTGTCTCGGACACCTTTTCGTTGAAAAATCATAACTAATTTTAAAAAATTAGAAAAATTTGAAACTGGCGGCTACGCGCTCATATAAAAAATATCTAACTTTTCAAGGTCGTTCGAACGAGATACTAAGTTCTTTGAATGAACCTTCTAATGAGATTGTTTCTTTTTATATATTTTCTCATTATAATTATGTCATTCGAACAAAGTCATTCGAACAAAGTCATTTGAACAACCTGGCAGTTTTTGTGAAGTTTTGTCAATTTTTTCCCACTTTCCCAACTTTATTTTCATCATATTTATACACTTCAGGGATACAGTTGTTAGGGAGGACTTTTTACATTCTGTTGAGCTTTTTGAGAGCAAAAATACTTCCATCAAAAGTCCATTTTCATTTGTTAAGTTTTAAAGATCATATTTCTTCCAAAACACATGTTTACACCCATGTTTTAGTTTTGATCCAAGTTCCTCTATTTATAAAATTTTGTCTTGAGATCATTTTGGCACCGGGTTCTATCTCTAACCCAAAAAGAGTTTGTTTCTTGCGGTCAATTCCATTTTTGAGTTGCGGTACACATACGGAGAAAGGCTTCATGTGAAGTTGACGGTATCCAGGCCCCATCAATGGATTTTGAGACTACGGTGGATTCCATAGTTATCAAATAGGTGCAGGTGGATGCAAGAAGATGCATCAAAACCATACCTAGTGGATTTGTAGGTTGGGTCGTCCGAGGTTTTTTTCGTTGTTGGTTTTTCTCGTACATCGCGCATTGTGGTTGTGATTGATTAATTTATCTTACAAAATCACTTAGATGCATTCTTAGGTTAAAAAGATAAAATTTGTTTTAAATCATAACCTTAGTTTAATTTGGTGTTAAATTAATTTTGGGATAATTTTTGTTCAATTTAATTCAACTCAACAAATTTAATTTGGTAAAATTTGTTTGGCCTATATTAAAACATGAGTTAATTATTGTTAGGCTAATTTAGGACATGAATTGAATTAACTTTGTTTGAAAGAAAAATTCAAAGATAAGTTTAGGTTTAATTTTAATTTTGAAGAAATTAAATTTTGTAGTTTTTGTTTGTTAAGATTTCAAAAGAAATTTTAAAATTCAACTTAAAAAGTTAGGCATTTACCCCCATTCAATCACCATTTCTTGTCATTTACTCACTTGCATTGATTTTACCCCCAAAATAACTTTCATTTACGATCATTTGTGTAACATATTTCCGAACATTTTTATTTCATAAAAATGTTCCATTTTACCCTTTTTTATTTTCAACTCATCTTTTTATCTGTTTTCACAAGTGTATATTTCTCAAAAACATTATTAAGTTAAACACACCAACTTCTTAAATATTTTTACTCATCAACATTCATTAAACTCTTTGGAGATAACACGCTTTTCAAGTTGAAAATCTCTTTATTTCATTACTTTCTTTTCTATGAAAATCATTTAACATTTTGAAGACTACTTTGCAAGAAAACACCATTTTCCTTTATTTTCACATTTATTCTTGAAATACCCATTTATCACATTTTCTACACTTATTCACATGCTTAAAGGGTTGAAATTTCTATTTTCTTTGATTCATGTTATAACCCTTTAAAATCTTCATGAAACTTGTCTAAATGCTCATTAACCAGTTACAATAAGTTCATATACATAGGCAGAGGGATTTTAAGTCCATAAATTCCACTAAATAGGTCTAACACATTGTCCATTCTAGAAATTTCATAATATTTGCAAAAACATGCTTTTCAAGATCAAAAGACATTTTTATTTCTTTAAAACTTGAATAAATTTCCATGTTTATGAAAATACCAATTTTTTTACAAGAAAATTTTGAGACACTTGTTCATAAAATATCGTCAACAAGATAAACGTTATTTTAAACATTTTATTCCATAAAATGTTTAAATACCAAGCTTTCTTAAAATATACCATTTTACTCAAAACTCTTGAAATCATTTGTAAACCATTTTAAACAAAATCATAAGAAATGATGTTCTTAAATCATATATGCATTTTACTCTTACAAACTCTAACTACAAAACCAAAACCATGGAAAATAGAGTTCTTAAGCTAAAGGGTAGAGTTTCCCACCTTAAACAAGATCTAATAATGGTAGGATGAAAAATATGGTGATGGAAACCTCCCACCTCCTAAAGTTGACTCAAGGAGGTTATCTAGCTCCACAAAAGTGTGCTCCACAGAATCTCCAAGCAAAACCCCTTTCTAGCTCATTTATTCTTCTTCTTCCCCAAAAATCACTGACAACATCTCCATGAAATCCCATATTTCCCAAACTGTGGTGTATATGTCTTTTATAGGCTTAAATGTGGTGGAAAAGGGTTAAACTATGGTGGTTTTGGGTGTAGGGATGGTGGTGCTAGGGTGGTGTATGGTGATTGGTGGAGGATGAGCTCCAAGAGTTAGATAAAGAGAGAGGCAAAATCTATTTGAGTTGCTCAAATGAGACCAAAACCACTTTAAATACCCTCAAAACACTACACCAAAAATAGCATTTTGGCACACCCTGATATTAAAAATCTGGCACGGTTTAAAACTGTGCCAGATTTTGGCACGGTTTAATAGAAATTTGGCACACTTTAAAGCAGTGCCAAAATTTGGCACTGTTTTAAAGTGTGCCAAAATTAAGTACACTTTACTAGGATATAAAATACCTCAAAATTTTGGGACATTTTAGTTTCCCTCTTCTCTCTCCTTCTTCGTCTTCTCCCCCGCTCTCCCCTCTCTCTCCACCAAAAACCCAAGCCCTACCATCGGGTCACCAAAAATCCAAGCCCTACCATCCGCTCTCCCCCGCTCTCCCCCTCTCTCCCCTACTGCGTCGGCCCTATTCCTGTCGTCGCCTCCCCCCTTGGGTTTATCCCCTGCCGTCGCCCCTATTTTCGGGTTTATCCTCCTCCGGTCACCTCCCCCGCTCCCCTGGTTCCGGGTTTTTGATATTCCGGTGTCGTGGTTTTGATATTCCGGTGCCGTCGCCTCTATTTTATATATATATATATATATATATATATATATATATATATATATATATATATATATATATATATATATATATATATATATATATATATATATACTGATTTATATACTGATATATATTATATATATACTGATATATAAATATAAAATCATATATACTAACTGATATATAAATATAAAATCATATATACTGATATATATTATATATATACTGATTTATATACTGATTTATATCATATATACTGATATATAAATATAAAATCATATATACTAACTGATATATAAATATAAAATCATATATACTGATTTATATATATATATATATATATATATATATATATTCGATTAAACTCTAGAATTAGATTTAATCTAGAACTATTTAGAATTGTCTAGAATTATTTAGAATTATCTAGAATTAAATCTATTTTATTAAATCACTATATATTCGATTTAATTCTAGATAATTCTAGATTAAATCTAATTCTAGAGTTTAATCTAATATATATATATATATATACTGAGGTGGAATTAAATCTAATATATACTGATTTTTGGAATGTGGAGATAACTTTTCAATAGTCCAGTTTAGGAAAGAGAGAGCCATGTGCAGCTAACATTTTCAGTCTTGAGGTGGGTGATATAGGAGGTGATTGTGTTTTCTTGGCAAGATCTGATGGGGGTGATGGGATTTCCAAGCACTTAAGTTGATTGTGTTCTCAAAGGCCCAGTCAGGGCACACTCCCTCCAAGGCTGTTGTCGCCCCTCTAAGGTATTTCTCATATTAATTTTTTGAATGACCCCGTAGGAGGTACGAACACCTCGCACGGGACCAATGTAACTTGTAGGAACTGACCGCGCAGTCCCGGGTTGCTCGGTTTGAGAGTATGACGATAATTTGCAAAAATCACACTTAGAGTTAAAAACATGCCGTTAAAGGGTGAACACCCAAACCATCCCCCAAACGACCCCGTAGGAGGCACGAACACCTCGCACGGGACCAATGTAACTTGTAGGAACTGACCGCGCAGTCCCGGGTCGCTCGGTTTGAGAGTATGACGATAATTTGCAAAAATCACACTTAGAGTTAAAAACAAGCCGTTAAAGTGTGAAAACCCAAACCAGTCCCCCATCGACCCCGTAGGAGGCACGAACACCTCGCAAGGGACCAATGTAACTTGCAGGAACTGATCGCGTGGTCCCGGTTCTCCCGGTTTGAGAGGATGACGATAATTTGCAAAATCACACTTAGAGTTAAAAACATGCCGTTAAAGGGTGAAAACCCAAACCAGCCCCCCAACGACCTCGTAGGAGGCATGAACACCTCGCACGGGACCGATGTAACTTTTAGGAACTGACCCCGTAGTCTCGGGTCTCCCGGTTTGAGAGTATTATGATAATTTCCACTCATATATGTAATTTTATAGTTTAAGTAAAAAAAAAATTTTGCAAATTATTGGGTTACTAATATCGTATCTTTTTTGTTTCCTATTTTTTTTGCAGGATAACAGTTTATCGTTGGTATTTATTCACGTGGAACACACAGAGAACTCAATGGTTAACAACAAGGTATTTATTCATGATTCCATTTTTTTGTGTCATGGCCGTGCGGTCTTTTGTTGTTTTATTGTTGAGTTTTATGGCCTCGCAGGCTTTTGTAAGTTAATTGTTATATTTTGTGGCCGTGCGGGCTTTATATTAGGCAGGTTTTGTATTAACAGGTTTTGGAATGTCCAAAAAATAGAGGAAACTCTGCCCAATTTTTTTGGGCATGTAAACTATTAAAGACTTGTAATATTTTGAAGTTTGTATGTACATTAATTTATTAACAACGTGCAATATTATTAATTTGTGAATTTTGTGCTTTCAAATAATTTTTTTTTTATAAAAAATTTGGCAGAGTTCAAAATCGTGGCAAAAGTGTATCATATTTTGGCACGATTTTGAACTGTGCCAAAAAAATTTAAACTGTTCTGAATCTGGCACAGTTAAAAACTGTGCCAAAAGTGTGCCAGAAATATCAAATTCTGGCACGGTTTAAAAGTGTGCCAGAAGTGTTCCTATTTGCCCAAATCTGGCACAGTTAAAAACTGTGCCAAAAGTGTGCCAGAAATATCAAATTCTGGCACGGTTTAAAAGTGTGCCAGAAGTGTTCCTGTTTGACCAAATCTGGCACACTTTTGAGCCGTGCCAGAAAAAAATTGCCATTTTGGAACACCTGATTCTGGCACAGTTCAAAACCGTGCCAGATTTGATATGGCACAGTTTTAAACCGTGTCAGATTCCTGTTTTTGGTGTAGTGAAATCCTAATAGTTAAATCCCCAAAATGACTCTAAACTCAACCTTTTACCTAATGTCTAAACAAAGCTTTGACCCAAGATCTGATTTGAGCTACTGAGAGCTTGACAACTCACCCAATCTGATGATCCACATCTCGATAGCATATTAAAAATATGCAAAAAGTTTTATTTTCATTCGGTCGTTAGAAAGAATTTGGACCTCGTTCGAATGAGATCCCCTCTTATTTGGATGAGTCCTCAAATGAGAGTTCTAATAAGAGTCAAACATAGGTTATAAATGGGTCAAACCCCAACTCGTTCGAATAGGAAACTACCCCTCATTCGAACGACAACATACCTCATTCTAATGAGGGCGTTCCAACGAGATTCTAAATAATGTTGGAAATCGTTCAGTTCCTTGTCGTTAGATGGTCATTCGAACCTCATTTGAACGACATGTCTTTCCTTGTTCGAATGACATGGTCACTCGTTCAAATGACAGCCATAATTCCGCATAACAACTTTAACCCATTAAATTCCACTTTAATCGTTCCAGGGACACTACATTACCCAAATTTGACCCATGATCCATCTTACCAAGTCTAAAGCCTAAATAGGTCATACCAAGTCATCAAATTACATGGGTATGGTTAAAATCATTGGGGCGTGTGTTACATTCTTCACTCTGTAGGGAATTTCGTCCTCAAATTTTTTAATCCATAAATTCCTCGAGGTCCTAGAGGTTATCAATCCTTACTATAAGTTATAGGGATCCTTCAAGGGTGGATTATCGAAATCCTAAACCACTAGGAAGTCATCATACTTCCTTTTATGGGACTCGCCACTAAAGAACTCAATAAGGGGCAGGTACTAATGCTTATTGTTTGACTTGTCATAAAATTGCATGGATGCCCTTAAATCTCCATTTGCCCGGTGATCGTATTGAATCAAGTCATAAGGGTTCCTTGTTAACACCCAAGGAATGCCTTACACATCTACTGTGCAGCACTCCCTAGTGATTGACACTCACCCAAGAGCAAACTGATATGCAATTAACACCCAATCCATTATTACATAGTATCCAAATACTTAGGACCACATGTCCCGAGTCTCCTCGAGTTCTCGGGTCATCCTGATCAAAAATTATTATAAACTTGATTCTCATCTCGCATCGCTGGTTGCTCAGCCCAAGGAGCAACACACCATCTAAGTCACAAATCCTATGTCCAATCGGTACTCCCACAATGTCCTTCTACAAACTAAGAACCACTTCAGGCATCCCAACTATGGAACTCTTACTCGAGTTTTATGACAACATACTTTCATTCACAAGGATAAAACAACACAATATACCAAGTTTCCTCAAATTCTAACACCCATGAAATTCTCTCCGCTTACGGCTAGAGCCATTAACTTCTATATTGACTTACTCATCAACTAGTCCCACCTAGTCCTTAAAACTAGATCCACTAACCTCCATACCGGTTAACTTATGAAATCATTAATCTAAGGAAAATGGACACTATAAGTAAATTGGGTAATAGAAGTGCAGCCACACATACATAAAACTTCTGTAGAGCAAATAGATATTTCCCATAAGATCGCACTCAGTTGTCGAGTTGTAATGACCATATTAGGTACATCTAGACTCATACTCAGACAATCCACGCCGTAACTGAAATAATAATGTGAAATAATTCTAGGCTACCACAACTGAGGGAACACAACCCTTGGGCACCAGAACCAAAAGAGCACAATGATTGGAATGTACGATCGATCGTTCCGAGAGGTTACCATCCACGTATAATGGGCTATGGTTTATGAAAGGCGAATCTATGCCATAAACTTTGAAGCTTATGAATCATCCTAAACATTCTCAACAGGTCCCAGCCTAGCCATAGAACCTGGCTTGGGTCATCAACCATGATAATTGAATCATGAACCATTCACCCCTAACGAGGCGAAAGTAACATACGGACCTATTGTCCTATGGGAAGTTAACACTAAAATTCCATCCTCCTGTGTGATATCGCTTTTTATCCTTGACAAACGCGAGCTGCTCCAGCCGGCAAGTGCCAAACACCCTTACCTATGTCGATCGTGTATGACTTTCTGATTAACATGACTTCGTGACCAACCTAACACACCTTGGTTACCATTTACTTCATCGCACACTGTTAGTATCCCATCATTCACTTAGGAAATTCCCAACTAATATTAACACTCATCCTATTATAACCATCAATAACACAAGGTCTTCACCGCGCCTATCTCTAGGTTTTACCCAAACTGGCCACCAGTCATCATTATCATTACAAGGGTAGCGACTATTACACATGTCTACACATCATAATCCGTACAAGTCTACGCCAAGATCTAATTATTTCCCTGTTAGGGTTCTTCAGCCTATACCAATGACATATATCAATACCTTTATCATACTCCAACATTCCATCTTGGGTGTTATTCTCAACTTTTTGACCTGACATCAATAGTTTAAGTCTCTAGTTCATCTCCTAGTACTTCACCCAACCGATTACAACACCTTCCTTATTTAGTTACCTTATGACCATGAGGGTTATGTCCCATCACAACACCAATTCCCAATTGCCCTTAGAAGGTCACATCACCTATTTGTACCTCATCCGATGGTGCTACGATGTATTAAACAATTCAACTCCTCTGAACTTGGTCAATAAACTTAGGTCATCACGTGACCCTTATAACAATGATCAATAGAACATTTGAACTTAATAACACTAAATACGATAGACTCCCCGAGGATACCAAGCACACCTCAATGTAAGTGACACCCAAAGCTGACAAGGTTTCCTAACCCATGATTCTTTCTTAGTACGTATGCCCTAACGACCTCCTAGTATCTATCTCAAACGACTGTTATATGCTCGCACATACACTAACCTATAAGTCTTTAACAAATAAGCTACTCTATTTGGATGAAAATCCTACTTCCCTTTGTTTGAAACCTATATAAAGACCAATATGGGTCTACATGCCTACTGAATTGCCAAATACTCACGATATGACAATAACCTAATGATCAAATTTTCCTAATTGCATTATTACTATTAGATATCCATGTTTTTCTAATCAAGGGGACTAATGCATCCTTACGGAGTGAAAAATTCTTAGACATGCTACTATAGCCACCTAACCTCTACAGTTGACTTTAAAAAATCTCCATATCTAATTAATGGAAGACATTTTTATTTATTGATACTTCAAAGGAATTCTTACATCATCAAAAGTTGGCACAAGTGCACCTCACACTAAAGAGAATGGTGTTGCCACCAATGGCATGCACAGACACTTGCTAATTACTAACACGTCGAAATCATAAGCGCTGAGAACTATTAATGGGATTTAATTTGGCCAATTACAACTTCCAATAACTTGCTCGTCGTTCTAATCTCCTTGGCTCCATCGTTGAGACATGAATTGAAACCATCACCTATCTGGAGTGACCGGCCCAAAGCTAACACCGATATCAAAAGATCTAATATCCATCTCACTATGTCACTCGCAAAATGAACCTTGAACCTAGAGCTCTAATACCAATCATAATGCGTATGCACGAATTTATGGGTTACTCGTGGGTTAACCTAGTCTGACTCAAATGTTAGGCGTCAAGTGTAACGATGCAACCTAAACAATGTTACTATTCGAGTTTTATTTAAGCTATATGTGGGACTCGTGGGAAGTGGTCCCAGAGTCTGAGCATTCAGAGATACCAAAGTAAAATAAAAAGGATACTTACCTGTACAATGCTCTCAAAATACGAAACCGCACACAACCTGCCATAATAAAGAAGAGGGAATGAGTTGAATGCCCCATGGTAAATGCTATGCAATATAGAATTGAAAGGAAAAAAAGAGACTCTAACATGTTATGCCTATGTGCACATGTAATTACCACACATACACACACACACACATACACACACACACATACACACACACACACACACACACACACACACACACACACACACACACATATATATATATATATATATATATATATATATATATACATACATACATTAAAGCACTAAACCATTTTTATTCCAAAAATGTTATTTATTTTTATTAAATCACATTAATCCTATGAAGATACCCTTTTAGCTCAGTTAACAAATTTCCCAATTTATTTACCATAGTAGTTTCCTTGAAAATAACCTTTCAACACACGCACATTATGTGTTAGAAAATACTTATTTTTCGTTGAAAATCTTTCGCAACCACACATTTGTGCTAATTATGGGTTAAAACCTCCTTAGGTTGTTTAATTACCCATTTAATCACCTCACTTTATAATTCTTTTCACTTTACATGGACATTATTTAATTTCTCATATTTCTTGTCCATATTGTCTTTTCAACATGAACGTTTACCAATTTCACTTCATGTTAGGTTATCTTTTCTTATATTCACAACACAACTCATTTCTTTACAATGTTCCACTATCTTTTTCTCGAAATCCTCCAAATAACCGCGTACTTGTAATACCCTGTAATTTTAATGACTTTTAATATGAGATAAATTAAAAGTTAATAGGCCAAATCAATGGGGATTAATTGGAATTAATTATGAAAAAATAATTGGAATTAATTTGGATTGGATATTAGTAGAGATTAAAGTAATATATGATTTTGAATATTACTTAGTGATATAAAAGTAATATGTGAATATAATACTTATAGTCGGGAGCTACATATACGACAATAATAGAAATTAAGTCGGGACGCGCTTATGAATTGTGTCGGGAATAAAGTTGGGAAATAAAATAAGATATATTTTAAATCCATTCAGATGATCATTTCAAGTGCGTCATTGAGTCCGGGAGGGTTGAAATACGCAGAAAAGTCTAGCCGGGGGTTTGATTTGGGTCTCGGGTCAATTGGAAGACAAAAAGACACCCCAAATGGGCATTTTAGTCATTTTGCTTGGGAGATGAATGGTACCTACGTTTTTTGTCTTTTATCTAACCTTAGAGAATTATTATATATGTGAGTTCAGATTGTATGTAAGCTTCATTTCATCAAAACACAAAGTGAGGTCTTTTGAGAGAGAATGAAAAGACTTAGAGAGAAAGTGAAAGGTTATCTGCAGGAGGTGAAGAGTTACTTCGAAAGGAAGAGTCACCTAGGGCAAACTAAGGGGACAACCACCATCTCTACACCTTGCACCACCACCAGATTGCCACCAAAAAAAGGAAGGGGAGGTGCGAAACACTTGTCTTCTCTAAAGGTTCAGACCTACACATAAGGTAAGTGTAATTCTTGCTCTATTTTGGTGCTTATATTATCCATGTTAGAATAAGATTTTATTTTGGATTGATGAACTTATGAATTTGGGATCAAAATGATTGATAAATCAAGTTTAATAGATAGGCAAATTCATGTATTTTGAGATTTATACATGTAGAGGGTATAAACATGAAAATGGATAGGTTTTACATGTAGAGGATATATATATGTTTACTGAAGATATGAAATGATGATAGGTATTGCATGTAGATGAATCCTACTCATGTTGAATATGGAAATTTGATGATTTAGATATGTAATGATAATTCTAAATTCTGGTTTTTTAAGAGGTATAAAAATAAAGAATTTAGATAAATTTAAATTTTAAGGATTTAAATGGGTTTGATGATAATGCCCTTGTGAACATATAGATTTGGTGTCGTTATTATGTGAAAATCACCCTTGAACATGTTTGAACACTATTAGAATATCTGGGTTTTGTGTAGAATATAACCTTGGAGGGTTTAGGTGTAAGAACATGTAGAAAAACGCAGAAAACTAAGGTTGAAGACAAACTAGAATGACGTTGATCTCGTTTGAACGAGACATGTTGTCATTTGATCGAAATGCCATCTCGTTTGAACGAGAATTCTGGACTTCTAATGAGATTTTAGAAAGTCCTATTTTTAGCCCTGAAAAGTTTGGAAATTGGTAATCTGACCCACAGTGAGATTTGATTGATTTTGGAACATTATCAAAGAGTGAGAAACCTGGGTTAATGTTGGGAAATTAAATATTGAATTAAGGATAGAAAATTATGTGAGTGATAACCACATAATAAATTGCGATGAATTATGTTTCAATAATTTTGGTACATTAAAAAGGAGTGAGAGACTTGGGTTAGTGTTGGAAAATTATATGGAATTGAGGAATAAAATTATGTGAGAGATATATACATAATAATACAATTAAAAGATGAATAATTTTCATGGCTAAGTACGGGTAAAATTGGTGATATATATACAGGTACTTGGGACTATGTGAGTGATAACTAAATAATAAATATACGATGATAATCATGATTAACAAGTATGGGTGGTATTCGAAGTGCGTACCGAATTTAATATAGGTTGATGTGTATACCTATTGATTATTAATTTATGTGCATGACATACCTAGCCTACTTTCTATCTATAGGAGGTTTGTGCGTAGAGGACAGTCATATCCTAATGAGCCTTATGGGGGATTTTTGACTTGTTGCCTCAGAACATAGGACTTAGGTTGGATTGCCATGTGTGAAAATAATGGTATTGAATGGTCATTTGGGTTCGTAGGTATGTGCGTAGCCCAAAGGCTTAGGACTATGTTTGCCTCCAATATTTGTGTTTGTTATTTATGGTTCGAAGGATATACCGAACTGACAGTCCTTTGTACAGTGACGAGATGTACCCGGACATGATAGCAGAGTATGCATGCACCGTAGCTGAGTCTAGGAGTACAATAATGCGTATATATATATATATATATATATATATATATATATATATATATATATATATATATATATATATATATATATATATATATATATATATAATAAAGTGAATGTATATATATACTTGTGGTATATTGTACATCTTGCGCTGCAGTTGAGCCTTGGGGAGCCATATTAGTGTATATATATTATAGTGTGAAAATGTATTTATAAATGGGTTATTATCTACTATGTGAATTGAGTAGACATGAAAGATAATGAAATCTAAAATGAATTAAGTAAGTGAATACTTAATTATATTGAATTGAGAAAGGGCTTATCCATGATATAGAGAAATTGGATATGTATGTATTACCGGTATTTTGAGAAAAATACGTGGGGAAAGATATGGGCTATGATTAGTGGGCACTGATATGAACTAGTTAGCATGGGAACTGTAACTAGTATGGCTTAGAGGTACGTTAAGTGTGCACTCAAGGTGAGAGGTGAGGATCTCAAGATAGAGAGTTCGATAATCTAACATGTATATAATAATTGCTGAACATAGAATTTATTCACTTGATATTTTCTAAACTATTTTTACAATCGGGCTCTGACCCATTTTCTTGCATATTCTCTTCTCTCTTGTATCTCCTATATCAGGTGTCCAGCCGCAGGGACACCAACCATAAAAGGATCAAGATTTTTTATAAGATATGGATGTTATGGAGTTTTGGACCTTATTTAGACTCTTTCATTTTCATTGATTCATACTCTGTAGTTGATCTTTCATTTAGGGCATGTCGCCTAAAAGGGTTTAAGTATTTCCATTATACCCCAGTCGGTTAATGTATTATGTCAGTTTTTCATACATTTGGTTTGATTGGAGTATATTGTATTGAGATATTTAAACTGGAGTGTTTTATTCCAGTTGCATTTTATTCAGTTTTGATATTACTCAATTATTATTCGTTATGTGCATGGATTGTGTTAAATGGTTTTTGTTCTAAAAGTGGAATTTTTAATTAAATTAAAATCAAAAAGTTTTTAACGCTTGTTTAATTAAGTATTAGGTGACTATGTTTTTTATAGTGATGCTAAGAATAATCCAACTGTATATTCTATTTTAATTTGGTATGGGACTGATCACCCGGTATTTAATTAAGCGGGGTGTTATAGGTGGTATCAGAGCATCACGTTCTAGTGTCTTTTAGGATCTGTACGGCCTATTACGTTTCAGCGTAATGTTAATTGATATAGAGCCTTATGACAGGTATTGGTGTATTCTTCTTCATATTACAACTTATGTTCTCCTGCTAGAGTCGTTAATAGGACAGCAGGAGAAGGAATTAGCTGAAGACTTAGAAGATTTTTGTCATGGTGACAGAGATAGAACCAACCATAATTGTTATTTAGACTGACGACACTAAAGAAGATGTTCGGGAGCAATAGTTTCCTAAGCACCATCACAAATGAGGTTTGTGTCGTTCCGGACTCACCAGCATAGCTGGAATGAGAGTGAGTCAGACGGGACATTGAAGTAGACCGTTCATAAAAATGCTAAAAATGCAAAGATTTTTTGTGTTAGCCAATGGATGAAGAATATCCAGAGGCTTTGGCATATAACAGAGTGTTGAATACCTGAAGTGGAAAATTAGGGTAAATTTTTTCTTGGCTCGCAGGAGTAGTGTTTTAATACTGAAAGTCAATCATCATGTTTGAAAGGTAAAATATTGTGCCAATGTATGGATCTTAAGTATGGTCTTACCACAAGTTCCTTCATCTATTGTTCAAAAGGTGATGTGAACGACATCTTAAACTTTGTACACGAAGAGGTAGGTACAATAAAGGAAAGAGCCATTGGCTGGGTGATGGACTCACAAGAGGAGTCGCCAACACTTAAGGGAAATTATGTTTGGACGCTCAATGTTGATGGTGACAATGTCGTGTTTTGACAATGAAGATATAAATGCTTCTATGTGAAGGGAGCAAAGAGTTAAAGGATTTATCTAAGGAATAAGACTGGACGTAACGGTGTTAGTAAAGCATCACATGGGAGAGACCCATCATGGGAGCCATTTAAATGATTAAGATAGTCAAATTCCTACCAAGTGACGATGAATTCAATCAGGGTTGTTGAAGCTAGCAGTGTGTTCTTTAGGGCTAGTGAAATCGAGGGAACAATGAAGGTGGCCATCGAAATTGAAGCTACCAGGGTCCGAGAGAAGGACAACCCTAATATATGGTCTGTATGGCCTGAAATAGAGAATTATATGAAGATGTATTATCTGTGGAGAGTGAGACCACAAACATAGAAATTTTTCCTGAGGGATAAGAGTCTGGTGCCTATCAGGGACAAGGGTTAAGATAGGTTTGGTTCAGTTCGGGCAAGCATGTTGTATCCGAAAACCATTTGAGCATCCAGGGAGATTGGAAAGGAAGGAGACATGGGTTATCCTTAGGAGAATGAGGTATGCTTTATGTTATATGAGCGAGTCACGATATTTTGATTAGCACTAGATTTGCATGTGAGACGAATTTAGTAGTTATATCGATACCATTATGGGTATTTGTATTTTTCGTGGTTTAACGGGATTTATTCTTGGTTTCATCCACGGGGGATTGGGTGTAGATAGTAAGTATATTTTTATTACTCATTTTAGTGATGTGTTATAGGAGTACGATATCATCCTGGATGTGGTTATTGATGATTAATAATGATAGTGGGCTGATATTACAAGGCTATCATAGTTGTTGTTCCAGGAAAGGATGTGTTGTTTTGACGATGCTTGGAGGGTTGATCTCATAATTATGTGATATTAGGTAATTATAAGAGACTTCAAAGAGTGTAGTCATCTTAAGATATTTGATACCGGTGCGTAGGAATGTTACTGATATGATTCAGAGTATTTGGGTTTATTATCGAGCATAGAGGCTTAACTTGTTTTTATATTTAGCGCTCAAGACTTGGTGATAGGTAGAGTGCATTGTTATATCACTCCTTTAGAGACATGGGAGTTGAGATTTATATATATATATATATAATAATGCTCCTGTGAGGACTAGTCCACATTTTAAGAATGCGGACCGGACATGTGTCACCTAACGGCGTGCCTAGAAATTATCGCCTAAATTATAGGCACACTCTCTCTCTTTTCTGGGCTCACCGCCAGGTGACACATGTCCGGTCCGCACAAGAGCAGAACTATATATATATATATATATATATATATATATATGTCTAGGGATTAGAATTTTGGGTGTCTAAGTTATGTACCTTGAGTCTACAAATCTCGATGACCGAAAATGTTAGCTAGTATTGTATCGGGGGGTTCCTTGTTTGGATTTAACTTTTTAGACATCCACGAATGAAACCCAGCGAATGTCGGGAGTTGAGAGATGTGTTAGGCAATAGTTCAATAGCTAGAACTTTGGTTGTTTCTCATTTTACAAGAGGAGAAAATCCCTTCAGTGTACAACTTGAGGCTAGTGGAGTCGATCAACGTTTGTGCAACGTTGCATGGATTGAAGGGTGTATGGGCACCCTGGTTAGTTTGATTTCATATCGTCTGAGATAGAAGGACATGAGAATGAGTGTGCAAAATATATTCTTGTGAGGAAGTTATAAACAAAGCTGGAATTGTAGGCTGAATCGAACGTTGTGTGAAAAGACGATAATCCAAGTTTATGTGTGCGATAAGAGTAATACCTCAAAGATGGGTTGAAATACTATGAGAAGCCATTTAAAAAGGATATCTTTTGAGAAGAGGAAAATCCAACTATTGTGGAAATAGAGAGGAGTCCTACTCAGTCGAATGTTGAGAGTAGCTTATGCATAAATAAGATTGTTGTTGCCTAATAGGTCAAAAGGGATCCAAAAGTGTGCATTGTGGCAAAAAGTGCACGGGACGATACTTTTGGTATCACTTAATGTGAGACATTGTAAGTGGAAATTGGTGTTAAGAGGGACATAGTGAATCTATCTTCGAGAGAACCACTCAGATAGGAATAGGTTGATTCGAGAAGATCAACCAGATATTTCATATCAAGTCGACGATTAAAGAGATAAAATGGGAAGACGAGCCAGTATGGCACCCAATATTGTTATGAATCGGGATGAGATCCTTGAGACCCACCTTCGATAAAGATTTTTAAGAAGAAGTGGGGATAATGTTTGGATTGTGCATGACGTGTGACCTAGGGCCCGATGAATAGGCAAGAGGTGATTGTTGACTAGTAGAGCTGGATGAAAAGATACATTATTAAGTTCATCTCTAAATGTGTCACTTGTCAGATATTGAAAGTGGATCATCAGAAACCAGTAGGGTTTCTTCAGTCATTAGAGATCCCGATGAAGAAATGGGAGAGCATTTCCATGGACTTCATCACGGGTTCATGACTCCATATGGATAGTTGTGGATCGATTGACCAAGGTAGCTCACTTTTTGTCATTTTGGACTGATTATGCTAATCATAGTACACCCAGGTTTCTATAGCCGAGATAGTGAGGTTACGTAGGGTACCGCTTAATCTTGTGTACGATCGGGAAAAGATTTTTGTATCCCAATTTTGGGAGAGTTTTCAATAGGCCTTGTGTACTAAGGTGCGATTGAGTATGTCCTATCACCTGCAGAAAGTTGGGTAGACTAAACGTACTAACCAGATGTTAGAGGATATATTGCGTATCAAAATCCTAGATTTTGGGGGGAGGTTGGGAGCAGTTTCTTCCAGTTATGGATTTTACGTATAATAACTCCTATCAGTTCACCGTCGGTATGGTTCCATTAGAGGCATTATAAGTAGGACTTATCATTAGCCTACATGTTGGTTAGATGAGGGAGATAACAAGATACTTGGACCAGAGGTGATTCAGGAAACGTCTTCCAGAATTTAGATGATTTGTAGTCATATTCGGGTAGCCCTGGACAGACAAACAAGCTACACCAATGTGAAGCGGTCCTTAGGAGAGTTTAGTGTGGAGGGACCAGATATTATTATGGGAATCTCCTATAAAAGGGATAGTGAAATTTGGAAAGAAAAGTAAATTGGCTCTAAGATATGTAGGACCATTTCCTATAATTTAGAGAGTTTGATCGATTGCTTGTAGATTGGAGTTGTCGGAGCACTTACATAGAATACATTATGTGTTCCATATTTCTTCGCTGAGGCGATATCCCCGAGATGAGTTGTCTCACACTCATGTTGCAATAGAGGAGATCGATTTGCAGCCAGACAGTTCTAACGAGGAGAGACTGGTAGCGATCTTAGACCATAGCGAGAGACGGTTGAGATCAAAAGTAGTTTTGTTGCTCCGTGTCCAGTGGGAGCGCGAGGATGATATGCGCGATAGATACCAGGCGTTTTTTTTACCAGGTATGCCGTATTTTTTAAATTTAGGTATGAAATTTCGTTATAAGGGGGGAAGTATGTAATACCCCGCAATTTTAATGACTTTTAATATGAGATAAATTAAAAGATAATGGGCCAAATCAATGGGGATTAATTGGATTAATTATGAAAAATTAATTGAGATTAATTCGAATTGGATATTACTAAAGATTAAAGTAATATATGATTTTGAATATTACTTAGTGATGTAAAAGTAATATGTGAATATAATACTTATTGTCGGGAGCTACAAAAATGACAATAATGGAAATTAAGTCAGGATGCGCTTATGAGTCGTGTCGGGACTAGAGTTGAGAAATAAAATAAGATTTATTTTTAAGTCATTCAAATGATAATTTTGAGTGCGTGGTTGAGTCCGAAAGGGTCGAAATAGGCAGAAAATTCTACTGGGGGGTTTGATCTGAGTCTCATGTCAATTGGAAGATGAAAAGGCACCCCGAAGGGACATTTTAGTCATTTTCCTTAGGAGATCAATAGTAACTACGTTTTTTGTCTTTTATTTAACCTTGGAGACTTATTATATATGTGAGTTTAGATTGTATGTAAGGTTAATTTCATCAAAACACAAAGTGAGGTCTTTTGAGAGAGCATGAAAAGACTTTGAGAAAAAGTGAAAGGTTATCTAGAGGAGAGGAAGAGTTACTTGGAAAGGAAGAGTCACCTAGGGAAAACTAAAGGGATAACCACCATCTATACACCTTGCACCACCAACGGATTGCCGTCGAAAAAAGGAAGGGGAGGTGCGAAACACTTGTCTTCTCCAAAGGTTCAGACCTACACATAAGGGAAGTGTAATGCTTGCACTATCTTGGTGCTTATATTATCCATGTTAGAATAGGATTTTATTTTGTATTGATGAACTTACGAATTTGGGATTAAAATGATTGATAAATCAAGTTTAATAGATAGAAAAATTCATGCATTTGGAGGTTTATACATGTAAAGGGTATAAGCATGAAAATGGAAAGGTTTTACATGTAGATGATATATACATGTTTATTGAAGATATGAAATGATGATAGGTATTGCATGAAGATGAATCCTACTCATGTTGAATATGGAAATTTTATGATTTAGATATGTAATGATAATTCTAAATTCTAGTGTTTTAAGAGGTATAAAAATAGAGCATTTAGATAAATTGAAATTTTAAGGATTTAAATGGGTTTGATGATAATACCCTTATGAACATATAGATTTGATCTTATTATTATGCGAAAATCACCCTTGAACATGTTAGAACACTGTTAGAATATCTGGGTTTTGGGTATAATATAATCCAGGAGGGTTTGGGTGCAAGAACATGAGAAAAATGTAGAAAACAGAGTTTGAAGACGAACTGGAATGACACTGATCTCATTTGAACGAGACATGATGTAGTTCGAACGAGATGCCATCTCATTTGAACGAGAATTCTGGACTTCTAACGAGATTTCTGAAAGTCCTATTTTTAGCCCTGAAATGTTTGGAAATTGGTAATGTGGCCCACAGTGACATTTGATTGATTTTGGAACATTAACAAAGAGTGAGAAACCTGGGTTAATGTTGGGAAATTAAATATTGAATTAACGATAGAAAATTATGTGAGTGATAACCACATAATAAAATCCTTGAATTATGTTTGAATAATTTTAGTACATTAACAAGGAGTGAGAGACTTGGGTTCATGTTGGAAAATTATATGGAATTGAGGAATAAATTTATGTGAGAGATATCTACATAATTGTAATACGATTAAGAGATGAATAATCATCATGGCCAAGTACCGGTAAGATTGGTGATATATATACGAGTACTTGGCATTATATGAGTGATAGCAACATAATAAATATACTATGATAATAGTGATTAACAAGTACGGATGGTATTCGAGAAATACGATGGGTACTTGGGGTAGGATGAAATCCTAATATGATATTGGTCAAGTGCGTACCGAATTTTATATAGGTTGATGTGTATACCAATTAATAGTTGATTTATGTGTATGATATACCTATCCTGCTTGCTTTCGATGGGAGGTTTGCACGTAGAGGACAATCATATCCCAATGAACCTTATGGGGGATTTTTGACTTGTTGCCTCAGAACATAAGACTTGGGTTGGATTGCCATGTGTGGAAACAATGGTATTGAATGCTCATTTAGGTTCATAGGTATGTGGTATCCCAAAGGCTTTGGACTATGTTCACCTCCAATATTTTTGTTTTTCTATTTATGGTTCGAGGGATATACCAAACCGACAGTCCTTTGTACAGTGATGAGATGTACCCGGACATGATAGCAGAGTATGCCTACACCGCAGCTGAGTCTCGTGGTTCAATAATGTATATATATATATATATATATATATATATATATATATATACTTGTGATATATTTTACACCTTGCATCGCAGTTGAGCCTTGGGGCGCCATATTAGTGTATATATACTATAGTGTGAAAATGTATATATACATGGGTTATTATCTACTATGTGAACCAATTAGACATGAAAGACACTGAAATCTTAAATGAATTAAGAAAGTGAGTACTTAAATATATTGAATTGATAAATGGCTTATCCATAATATAGAGAAATTGGATATATGTGTATTACCTGCATTGCGAGAGAAATACGTGGGGAAAGATATGGGCTATGATTATTTGGAACTGATATGAAGTAGTTAGCATGGGAACTGTTACTAGTATGACTTAGAGGTACGTTAGGTGTGCACTCAAGATGAGAGGTGAGGATCTCAAGAGAGAGAGTCCGATAATCTAACATGTATATAATAATTGCTGATCATAGAATTTATTCACTTGATATTTTCTAAACTATTTTTATAATCGGGCTCTGACCCATTTTCTTGCATATTCTCTTCTCTCTTGTATCTCCTATATCAGGTGTCGAGTCGCAGGGACGCCAACCATAAAGGATCAAGATTTTTTATAAGATATGGATGTTAGGGAGTTTTGGACTTTCTTTAGACTCTTTCATTTTCATTGATTCATACTTTATAGTTGATCTTTCATTTAGGGCATGTCGCCTAAAAGGGTTTAAGTATTTCCATTCTATCCGAGTCAGTTAATGTATTATGTCAGTTTTTGATACATTTGGTTTCATTGGAGTTTATTGTATTAAGATGTTTAAGCTGGAGAGTTTTATTCCAGTTGCATTTAATTCAGTTTTGATATTACTCAGTTGTTATTCATTGCGTGCATGGATTGTGTTAAATGGTTTATGTTCTAATAGTGGAATTTTTAATTAAATTAAAATTGGAATGTTTTTAACACCTGTTTAATTAAGTATTAGGTGACTATGTTTTCGGCAGTGATGCTAAGAATGATCCAATTTTATATTTTATTTTATTTTTATATGGGGTTGATCACCCGGTATTTAATTAAGCGAGTTGTTACAGTACTTTAATGGGCTCTATAGTGTCAGCTATGCTACCATATGCTCGGGCCAGTATTTTAGGTCTTTCTCCCTAGGTCACTCGGCCCTTATTAATTCTTTCCCGACCTCATCTGAGTCCATATTAATGTGTTTTAACATTTTTAAAATATTCACATTATTCCACCTTTACCAACTGAAGTCAAAACTCTGGTATTTCACCCCACCTTGTGTTACACTTTGAAAATCACCATATTTTATCCTTAACACACTTGTAATTATTTTACCCCCAAAATCACTTTCATTTAGGATCGTTTGTGTAACACCTTTCCAAACTTTTTTATTTCATAAAAAAGTTCCACTTTACGTAAAATTGCCATTTTACCCCTTTTATTTCAAACTCTTCTTTTTCTCCACTTTCACAAATGATGATTTCACAAAAACATTATTAAGTTATACACACCAGCTTCTTAAATATTTTTACTCGTTAACACTCATTAAACTCTTTTGAGATAATAGGTTTTTCAATTTTAAATATCTTTATTTCATTACTTTCTTTTCTAAGGTACCCGTTTGACATTTTGATTACTACTTTGTAAGAAAATGCCAAATTTCCTTTATTTTCACATGTAGTCTTGAAATACCTACTAATCACATTTTGTACACTTATTCATGTGCTTTAAGGGTTGAAATTTCTATTTTCTATGCTTCATGTTAAACCCCCTTAAAGCCTTCATCAAACTTGTCTATATGCTCATTACACAATTACCACAAGTTCATTTACATAGGCAGGGGGATTTTAAGTCCAAAAATCCCATTAAATGGGTCTAACACATTGTTCATTCAAATAAATTCATAATATTTATAAAAACATGCTTTTCAAGACCAAAAGATATTTTTATTTTTTCAAAACTTGAATATATGTCCATCTTAATAACAATTTCAATTTTCATACAGGAAAACTTTGAGACATTTGTTCATAAAATATCTTCAACAAGATAAATGTTATTTCAAACATTTTATTCCATAGATGTTTAAATACCAAACTTTCTTCAAATATATCATTTCACTCAAAACTCTTGAAATCGTTTGTAAACCATTTTACACAAAATCGTAAGATATAACCTTCTAAAATCATATATGCATTCTACTCTTAAAAACTCTAACTAGAAAACAAATACTATGGAAAATATAGTTCTTAAGCTAAAGAGTAGATTTTCCCACCTCAAAGAAGTTACAATAATGGTAGGATGAAGAAGCTGGTTATGGCAACCTCCCATCTCTTATGGTGGCCTCAAAGAGGTTGCCTAGCTCCACAGAAGTGTGCTCCATCGAATCTCCAAGCAACACCCCTTATAGCTCACTTATTCGCCTTCTTATTCCACAAAAATCCCCAACAACATCTCCATGAAATCCCATCTTGCCCAACTGTGTGGTGTATATGTGTTTTATAGGCTTAAATGTGGTTGAAAGGGGTTAAACTATGGTGGTTTAAGGTGTAAGGATGTTGGTGCTAGCGTGGTGTATGGTGGCTAGTGAAGGAGGATATCCAAGAGCTTAATAGAGAGAGATAGGCAAAATCTGATTGGGTTGCTCAAATAAGACAAAACCCACTTTAAATACCCCTCAAAACCTAAGGGTTAAATTCCAAAAATTCCCCTAAACTTAAACTTTTACCCAATCGTTCAACCAAGATTTGACTCAAGATCTAATCTGAGCAGCTGAGAGCTCAACAGCTCATCCAATCCGATGATCCACATTACGACATTCTTATTTTAATCTAATCGTTTGAATGATTTTGGACCTCATTCTAATGCGATCCCCTCTCATTCGAATGAGAATTCTAACGAGATTCAAACGTAGTCTATAAATAGGCCAAAACCCAAGTCGTTCGAATAGGCAACTACCCCTCATTTGAACAAAAATGCACCTCATTCGAATGAGAGTGCTCCAATGAGATTCTATAGAATGGTGGAAATCATTCAAGTCCTTGTCATTAGATGTTCATTCGAACCTCATTCGAATGACATATCATTCCTTGTTTGAACAAAGTGGCCACTCGTTCAAATGACAACCATAATTCCGCATAACAACTTTAATCCATTTAATTCCATTTTAACCATACTAGGGCTACTACATTACCCAAATTTCACCATGATTAATCTTACCAAGTCTAAAGCCCAAATATGTCATACCAAGTCACCAAATTACATGGGTATGGTTAAAATCGTGGGTTCAGGTGTTACATTTATGATCATCCTAATGTTTCGTGTTTCTCGAGTAAACTCCATGAATGTTCTATCTCGTGTTTCATTGATCATGTGAATCTTCTTCTCCTCGATCAAACCTTCTATGAAAATCTACAATATTCTGCACTTTGTGGCCTCCTTGTGGACATCCAGAGATCATCACCACAAGAACAAAAACAAGTCATTAGAGATGGTGAAGCTTAATTATCATATTCGGACAAAAAGCACATTAGTCAAAAATGGAGTCATCTCTATCCAAAGAGCAATGAGATATAGGAAATGGCTTTGCCAAAATCTAGGGGAGTTTACCTTAAGCACCCTAATTGTTATGTTTTTTCTAAGTTTCTTACGCAGTCCATTTGGCCAATCTTATGTAGGTCTTCTGCCATTTCTTGTTATTAATTAAAGAAGTTTCCATTTTTCTTTATTTCCTTTATTTTTCAACTTCTATTAATATCTTATGATTTTTTCTTATTGTTCTAAGTGGAGGGTAGCTTATTGGGATACTTGTGACTATTTTAGCAAAGGGTGACTTGTTATAAGTCGTACCACCCATTATCAGGTGGGTTTGTGCCTTATTTTAGGATAAACAACCCATAGTTGGGTTATACCACCATTTACAGGTGGGTTTATGCATATTCTAAGTGAAATCAAATTATTATAAGTTGTATCACTCATTCTTCGATGGTTTTGTGCTTGTTATAGGCTGACCAACCATGATTCGGGTTGTACCATTGTTTTTAGGTGGGTTTATGCCTATTCTAGGCAAAGTCGACTCATTTTAAGTTGTACCACTCATTAATAGGAGGGTTTGTGCCTATTCTGGACTAACTAACCCATAGTTGGGTTGTACCGCCATTTTCATATGGGTTTACGTATGTTCTAGGTGAAACCGCCTATTTTAGGTTGATCAACCTAGAGTTAGGTTGTACCACCATTTTTAGGTGGGTTTATGGTAAAGCTTAGATAAGAAATTAAATATGTTAAATAATTTCATTTACTAACGTGAATTATCTTCGTTGAGCTAAATATTGTAAGAGTATAGAGCAATGTTAATATTGATTAACATTTTTAGCTAAACATTATTTAACATATTTGTACTTTTTATCATGTGTAGCTAGTTTCATTGGTTTGGGAGCATAAACCCACCATGGATGCTTGAACTTAATTGTTAAGTCTTTAGTGTGAATCAAATCATTGGGTGTAAGTGTTGATATTAAATCTTCTTTGTTTATTAACTTCACTTATAATGTAAGGGTAGTATTTTAGTATTTAATACAACATTGACACATTTTTTCTAATAATTTATTCAAATACTCATTTTTCATTATTAGGTTGACACCTATCATGTTTGATTGTTGGTTTTAATGAATTATTCCCAACTAATTCTGATTTGATCCAAAAACCAAATATTTTGTATTAATCCAATGTGGGGGAATGATCCTATGAATATTTTAATCTTAAGTATAATAAATTCTTTAGTTAAACATCCCAACTGATTCTGATTTGATCCAAAAAGCAAATATTTTGTATTAATCCAATGTGGGGGAATGATCCTATGAATATTTTAATATTAAGTATAATAAATTCTTTAGTTAAACATCACTTAACTTAATTCATCACTAGTTAGTTGGCAATCATAGTTTAGTTATGATTAATAAGCAGCCAAAAGTGTATATTTTATACCCCGAATAGACGTATTTTAGTTGTTAATTCTCGACAATTTGGGTATTATGCGTGTAATTGTTTAATGTGCAGGCTTGATTATAGTTGCGGTGTCAAAAGTTATATTTTGAGGCAATTTTGCAGTTCAAATAAAGCTAATTCCCCAATCCCGTACCTTACTCGGGCCCTAAACCGAGCCTAAACCTACCCCGAACCCCATGTGTGTTTAGTTTGTAATTTTAGACTTTTTAGATTTTTATTTTTCATTTTTCATTTTTAGGTTTTATTTTTTATTTATTTAGAATTTTCTAGATTTAGTTTCTATTACTTTTTTTTATTTTATTAGTTTTTAATTTTAGTAGTTTATTTTTAGTTTTATTAGATTTTAAATTTTTAGGACTATAGGTTTGATTTTTATTTGATTTGTAGTTTTTATTTTTAGGAATTTAATAGATTTTATTTATTTTAAGAATTTATACTTTTAGGATTTTTAGGAATTAATTGTATTTTTTTTAGTGTTCTTTATTTTGATTTTTAGTTTTATTTTACTAGGATAGGATTTGGGAATTTATTTTTCTACTTTTATTAGTTTATTTTTAGGGCTTTAATTTTAATTTTATTGGGTTTTTATTTTTTTAGCATTTAAATTTTTAGTTTTATTATTTATAGTTAGATAGTTATTAGGGTCACAAATTAAACACACATTAATTCTAAACCAACCCACCCACACCTTATCCCACACATTACACACACCACAAATCCCACACACACACCCATATAACCTACACCTTCACCATACCCAATAATTCCCCAACCCATCTTTTTTCCCCCAACAACACTTCTTCTCTCTCATCCTCTATTAACAAACAACCCAACCTCTATAACCCAACTCTCTCTCTCACCTCCCACAACCAAACATCACCACCACCTGCCATCCCTTCCCCAAACCCAATAACCCGTCGACAATCCCCAAAACTCCTTCGGTGGGCTGACCAAACCTAACTCCTTCCCCGCATCCATACTCGTGACCGATCTCCAGACCTAACCCTGACAAAATCCGCAAACCCAAACCGGATACCCATCTCTCATTTCAAGCCACAAGACCCATTTCACCTGAACCCATTTCTTTTTCTTTCAAGCCACGATTTTCTACCTGTTAACAAAACCAAACCAAATAATAAATAAACCCACATGTGTTTTAAACCACCCTATAACACCCCGTAATTTTATTGATTTTTATTTAAGGGATTAATTGAATTAAATGAGAATTAATTGGGAATTAATCCTGATATAAATACTAGGGAGATGTGAGTTAGTATTTGATTATGATGTTAAAATTGAATATTTCTTAGTATATATGGTAATATATGAGTATTAAAAATATTTAAATTGTCAAGAGGCAGAATACGACAATTTGGGAAATTTAGTTGGAACGCGCGTGTCAGTCGCGTCAGGAATAAATTTATTTAAATTAAAAAGTAAATTATATTTTTATCAACCAAATGGTCATTTTAAGTGCACCAACGTGTCCAGAAGGGTCGAAATAGTCAAAAAACACTAGCCGGGAGTTTAGTTTGGGTCCCCGGACACTTTTATGCCAAACCGACAACCTAGAAGGGTATTTTGGTAATTTTAAAAATTAGGGGATGAAAACCCACGAATTTTAGAGGTAATTTAGATATTATTAAAAGAGCCACTAAGGCCATTATCAGCCAAAAAGTGAGAGAGTGGGCTACGGAAGTTTTTTAGAGAAGTTAGAAAGAGGGAAAAAGATTTCCAAACAAAACCATCTCCCCACCATCATTTTGGAAGAGATTGTGACCAAAAAGTGGGAAGAATCAACCTTGAAACACCGGCAACAAATCTGAAGAACAAATCTAAGGCAAGTGATTTGATATTATTAAGTTCATTGAATATTTTATCCATGTTTAGTGTAGAACTGTTTTTGCCTTGAAAGTTTTAAGGAAAACTTAATGAAATTGTTATAGAAACTCTAAAGTTGGGTTAGGAATTGCATGTAGAATGACTATGGACGAATTTGGTATCCAAAAACTTAACTTTGACGATTTAAAAATGGATTTATGATGGGTAATTAGGCACAATAAAATTTTGGGTTCATGTTCATAGGGTTTGGGGTAAATTTTGGGAATTACAGTAAATTGCATGTTGATTAGGAGGATTTGACCCCAAAAATATGTTAACAAGCGACCTAAGAGGACTTAGAGTAGTTTAAGAACAATAAAATATTATTGGGATGACCTTAGGATGAATTTAGAGAAGAGAAAAATGAAGAAAAACGAGTTGGGAATTTTCTGGGCGTATTCTGCCATCTCGTTAGAAGACCTGCCCAGGTCGTTCGAACGAGCTTCTAACGAGATGATAGCATCCCTTCTAACGAGTTTGTTCGAAGACTTCGTTCAAACGATCCTCGTTTGAACAACCTCGTTCGAACGAGATTTCTAACGAGTTGACAGAATGGACTTTTTAGGCCTGATTTTGGTTTCAAACTCCCATTAGACTTATTTAATTGAGTGATATCCTTCCCTTGTTGACGAGTGGGTATAGTTGTGAGAGTTGAGTAAATTGAGTATTAAAACTTAGAATTAAGTAGTAAACCGGATGACATCTATGGGCTAGGGTATAAGTAACTAAAATTACGACGTGAGAAGAGTTGATAACTTTAATGTATATAAATCGGGGACTTATAAACGGGTAACATTAAATGACGGTATAGGGATGAGAAATATACCTCTATTAATATTATGGGATACCTAAGATGTGTGAATACTTGGTATATGTAGTTATTTGTGTACAATATACCTACCATACTTGCTATCACGGGAGGTCGACGTTCGATCAGGGCCATCTAATCTTTGTGTTCCCACTGGGGGGGGGGGGGGGGGGGGGGGTTAGATTGGTACCTCGAGGACATAGGTCAGAGAAGGGCTTATTGAGAAGTTAATAAGTCTTCTGATCATGGGAGCGTAGGTATGTGCGTGACCCATGTGATGTGAACTATGTTCGCCTCCATTGTATGTGCTTGTTATTTGTCGAAACGGTTCCTGAGAGATTCGAAATGCGTGATCCTTATGTACATGATGTACCGGGATTTGATAGCAGAGTATGTGTGTACCGCAGCTTAGTCTAGGGGTGCCATTATTGTATATTATGATGAGATTGATACACTGAATTATTGAAATGAACTGTTTATATAAGTACAAATGTGAAGTAATATAATATCTTGTTAGAGTTAAAAAGGGGAAAACACTTAGTAATTATTGAAACTAATTTCGAGGAACGAAGGTAAAACTCTCAGATTTTAGTAAGGTGTCGGGAATTAAACCATGATTAGTATAGTGAAATTCATATATATTGAATTGGACTAGTTTGACAGTAGAATATCTAGAATGGGTACGGGTACGATAGGTGTGCACGATTAGTTGAGAGGTGAGGAACTCATGTGAGTGCACGCACTATCATGTATTTTATATTCATTATTTAATGATATTAAACACTTGATGTATTTTAAACTATTTTCACAATCGGGCTCTGACCCGTTTGCTTTCAAATCTATTTTCTTGTAAAACCTGTTAGGTGCCCAGCCACAAGGACACCAAGCGTAGGAGTTCCATTCAGGTGACGTGCTGTAGCCGCTGTGGAAGTTACAGGACCTCAATAGTAGATTCCTCCATTTTAAATCATGACTCTACTTCAGACTTACTCATCTGTAGGGCATCTCGCCCCTTTTCTTTTAGAGATATCCTACTTAGTTTTATTTCAGATTTTGGGTTGTAATTAATTTGTGATTCAGACTTTGTACTTGGTTGTATTCAGTAGTTGGATTATTAGAGGAGTATTCCTCCAGATTCATTGTCATTTGACTGTGTTGTGGTTGTGGTATTAGTATTTCGTAATTTAAATGGATTGTATGTTAATCGGATTTAATTAAAATTGGCAACTCAATTTTTAAATATTAGGTGGCTAGTAATTATTAAAATGTTTTTCGACAGTGATGCTATGAACTGAACCAAGTTGACATTTTGTATTAATTTGAATAAAGGAGTAGCTACCCGGTATTTAATTAGTCGGGGTGTCACACACCCTTAACCCCAATACCCATTTTACCCCCAACTAACTCTTTTACCCCAATACCCAAAATACCCTTTTAACAAATCAGATTTTTATTCCCTTTCCCATTACCTCATCAACCACATGCACCCTCTTTAATTCCTAAATTAACCCTCACCCACACCTTATACACCCTCTTCCACCTTTAACCTCCCCAATTTACCCCTAAACTCTATGCCCATTATTTAAGGAAGAAATAAGACCCAAAAGAGGCGAGAACTTTTCAGACTGAACTTTAGAGAGAGGAAAAAATTGTAGAGAATAGAATTTTATTTTTAGAAATTCATTTTAGTTTTTTTTGAGTGATTGTAATTAATTGAGAAGATTTTTGCATTAACTGAAGATCATTTGCCATTCTCCTAAAATTGGGTTTGATTATCTTATCTCTAATTTTTCATCTCATGCTTTTAATTCACTATTATCTTATTGTTGATTGAATGATGATTATGGAAGGCTAATATCCCAATCAAGGGATAAATTGAAGCCCCCATGAATCCAATTAGTTTAGTCTGTTAGTTTTAATTCTATTGAATTCCATTGATTAGTAAATTTAATTCTTACTCTTAATTTTTCATTGAGAAATGAAAAATGATCCTTAAGAGAGGATTTAAAATTGTGTTGACATTTTTTCATTTGATTCAAACTAGAGATAGGCTTATCAAAATGATTAAAATGTTAATATTATTTTCACCTAATTTTATTTCATCTTGTCAAAATTAAAACTAGTTGGGTGGATCCATCCTAGCAGATGATTCATTTGATTAATTTTAATTACATTTTTAGTAGTATTTGTGGGAATTAAAATTACTTTTCTAAAATAATATTCAATTAGTTCATTTGTGTAGTGATAATTAGCATTTGAATTAGTTAATTATTTTGGAATTCAATCGAATTAAAATAGTTCAAGCTAAATTAGTTTGATAATTGGGGGTGGATATACATCCCTTGATTCATTCTCTTATTTAGTTACATCTCACTCACTTTTATCACTCACTAGTTTATATTTTTCATACTTTTATTTTAGTTTGATTACCCTTTTTTTATTTAGTTATTAGTTAACTCACCTTAAATCTCAAAATTAATTTAATATTCAAAAAGCTAAAAAAAATAGAAAAAGAATAAAAATCCAAAAAGAGATAATAACAAATTTTGAATTACATGTGCTTTCCTCTCGTTTCACTCCTTTGATGTGGATTGATACCTCACTTACCACTAGACTTTAGCTTATTATATTTTGTAGGTATTTAAGATTTTTTATTAGAGGACTTTCAAGCAATGACAACAAATAACACCGAAAAGTTCATCTATCAAATGGCGTCGTTGCCATTCTTAGGAGCGTGAAGCACTTGGAGTAGATTTCGTTTTGTAGTTCATTTATTTTTCGCACTTTGTTGCTTTTTAGCACCATTTTTCTTTATTTTAGAAGGCTTGTATTAGTATTTTTATTCATATTCTTATCTTGTATTGCGGTGCATAAAGACACCATTTATTTTTCATTTAAATTTGTAATAATCGAAGATAAGCATGATAGGGAAACCGGACAAGGTATAGAGAGGGCGTCCAAAGGCGAGGAAAAGAAGCCTCTCTACCTTGGGTCGGTAGGACTCTCGGGACTGACTGAGATAGGCGTAATCTACCCCCGGTCGACTCAAATTTTTCAGTACCCCACGGCGTAAAAACCGTGGGAGGTACATCTCTTGAACCCTCGCGCCTCTCTTGTTAATGAGTCCATATCTTGTGTGTGCTTACTTGCTCTTATGTGATTTTTTGCATTTATTTTCGCATGGTATGATGAATTAATTAACTAAGGCCTACGCCCAGTCACTCACGAGAAAGGATTTCATCACCCGACTTAATCACTAATCCTTTGTGTACTACCCTAGCCATCACTAAATTTAAAATCAATCAACTAGATAGCCCCATAGGATACGGTGTCCGTAGGCCCCTTTTTGATAAATTTGACTTGTAGGATAACCCATAGAGTCCTCTCGACCCGGCAAACCCTCGAACGGTTCGCTTTGCGGCACGAAAGTGTTCAGGGAAACTGGGTTTTAAGTGCGGCCGTCCAATAAAACGGGTTTGTACTGTCCCCGGCATTGTACCGTCCGACCATTTCGTCGTAGTAGCTTTGTGGTGAATCTTTATGGCAAGCCTCTTGTCATCTTATGATTAAAGTAGGAACACACCTTTTGCAAAGGCGATCACTCATATAAATTCCGTGATTTTTATCGCCCGTGCATTTCATTAAAATTTGACTACCCCTTTCACTAACTTTCTAGATAAAAATTGGCTATGTGCTAGTTAGGATTTTTTCTTGACTTGTGTGTGCCCAATTCAATTTTTTTTTTCTAATCCATTTTAATGAGTTCATCCAACTTGCGAGTCCATATTTTTTTCCCACTTTTTCTTCCAAAAAAAATCCAAAAATATTTTCCTCCTTTATTTTTGTAAAAAAATCCAACAATATTTTTATTTTTCTAAAAAAATCCAAAAATATTTTCTTCCTCTTTGCATGCCCATGTGGCAACGAGTTAATCATCGATTAATTCGTTCTCGTAGTCTTTCTCCCGTCTCTTCCACATTAGGAGAACAACATGTTCCCCTTGCTTCTTCCATCCCACCAGTCACTTTGAGTTGTTCCTGAGTCGACATCTCTACTTCATCCATTCATCCACCCATCATGGATGAAGAGCGTGCCTTATGGGACTATTTTACCTCGATAACGGCCACCTCACCATCATGAATCGTTCTTCCACCCACCCCGACGTACCAATTCGAAATTCACCCAACGACCATTTCCATGTTGCCCAATTTCCATGGCCTTGAACGTGAGTCTCCCCTACATTCACTTGTGAAAATTTCTCACGATTTGTGCGACTTTCAAAAATCAAAATCTAGATAAAGAAAATGTGCGTCTTCGCTTGTTTCCATTTTCTCTCCATGATAAAGCATCCATGTGGCTCCATTCCTTGTCACCAGAATCTATCTATACATGGGAAAAACTTGTGAAGAAGTTCATGTCCAAGTTTTATCCCATAAGTAAAACCATTGAGATGCGCCAAGCCATTTAGGATTTTCCCCAAAAGCCAACCGAGCAATTTTGTGAAGCTTGGAGCCATTTTTAAGATTATATCTATAGTTGCCTACATCATGGTCTCGAGAAAAGTTGCCTCGTCCATAGTTTTTACAATGGTTTCATTCCTTCCTCTCGCACCATGATTGAGTCCATGCACAAAGGCAAATTTATGCACTTAACTCCCACTTCCGCCTAAAATTTTCTCCTTGAATTAGGCGATAACTCCCAAGATTGGGAGGGCACCAATCAATTTTCGAGATCCGAGCTACCTAGAGTAGGTAGACTTATGAGGTAAAAATGATCCCGATTTTAAAACGTTATTTCATGGCTTAAACACTTTGACTAAGACAGTTGATGCTCTCAATTGTTCTAAGCAACAAAACATTTCTCTTTCTAAACAAGTGATGAACATAAACGAGTCTAGTCCTTCTTGTCATGTCTGTTTAAGTCCAGATCATTTAGCTCATTTGTGTCCCCTCATTCAAGATGATCCCGATCCCACTATGGCTAAACATGTGACTTTGATACCACTAAAAAACCCGCACCCCCGTCGTTTACTCACAATCCCAATAATAGGAACCATCCCTATTTTTCTTATAAGTATGACAACCATCTTGCTCCATCACACCCACAACAACATTTTGGTGGTCCACTAAGGTTTCACTAAACCCCACAAAAGCAAAATCTCCCTCCTATCCAACACCTCCATGATCCACACCACCAACAATGCCATCCATCATCCTTTGTCCCCCATGGAGGACTGTCAAACCCCACTCATCAAATTTTCCCTATCCCATCTCCCTCCTATGAGTATTCACAGCCGCTTAGTTCTAATCGAGAGTTAGTCCCCAAACCCCTTATGCCCCTCCACCCCAATCCTCCACCTCCTCTATCGAGAATATTCTCACTCAATTTATCACGATTCAACAACAAACCACGCAAGCACAGACTCAAGCCATCCAAAGACTGGAGCAATGTCTTAACCAATTTGAGTCCAAGCGAGAGAAAGGTAATTTTTTTATTCAACCCAATCCTAACCCTAAGGGGAATGGCAAGGATCCGGCTTATAAGGTTGGATCAATTTCCACTCCATCCACATACCAAACGGACATGAAAGCGGTGAGTACTCTACGATCTAATAAATAGGTTGACAATGGTGTTGTAGATCCCCGAGATGTGAAAATCCCACCCAACCAGCATTGCCCATTAGAACCTCTTCCTCAGGTCAAACCACCCAACAAACCCACTAAAAAGAATGCGTCAAAGCCTCATGAGTTCACCACTGTCTATGTGCCCAAACCACCATTCCCTCATAGGTTGGCTCCGACTAAGAAATCCCAACAATTTGATGAGATCAAGCATGTTTTTTAGAATGTTCACATAAACATTCCATTCCTCACCGTGATTAAACAATTTCCCTCCTATGCAAAATTCTTGAGGGACTTGTGCACTGTCAAGCGACAGACGAATGTGCCTCGTGATGCCTTTGTCACTGAGCAAGCCATGTCCCTTATCCATGAGAATGATATTATGAAGTATAAAGACCCTGGTTGTCCCACTGTCTCTTGCATGTCAGGAGATAAGTTCACTACTCGGGCTTTGCTTGATCTTGGGGATAGTGTTAATTTTCTACCTTACTCCCTCTACCTTGAGTTAGGTTTATAAAACATGAAACCTACATGGATTACTCTTCAACTTGCAGACCGTTCTGTGAAAGTGCCTAAAGTAAAAGTTGAAGATCTTTTGGTGAAAGTGTCTTACTTTCACTACCCTATGGATTTCATCATCTTAGACACTCTTGCTCCTAACCCAACTAATATTCCTATCATTTTGGGTCACCCATTTTTGGCAACTGTCAATGCCATCATCAATTGTTGAGATGGGCCCATGAATCTTTCTTTTGGAAGCATGACTGTAGAAGTCAATATATTCCACCTCATTCAACAATAGGCCGATGTTGATTCCATTGATGAGGTATGTATGATTGACTCCTTAGTCCAAGAGATGTTGGATCAAACCTACCCAGAAGATCCTATCCACCAATGTTTGGCCCACTTTGGGTCAGACTTTAATATGGATTCCTCCATCTCCGAGGTAAATGCCTTATTAGATTCTACACATCTCCTTGTCGATAATCTTCTTTATGTGGATGACCTAGTAAACCCATGCCCCGATATTTCCTTGGACTCTATTTCTGCATCTGAGTTCAATGCCTCTCACGAATCGCCACCTAGTTTGGAGCTTAATCCATTACGTGCTGAGTTGAAATATGCCTTCTTAGGCCCCAACCAACATCACCCAGTCATTATTGCTTCCGACTTGACCCCATCTCAAGAAGAGCAATTGGTCCTCACTCTCACTCAACATAGCACTGCTTTAGGGTGGACCATTTCAAACATTCAAACTGTGAACCCAAATGTTTTTACCATTGCATTCACTTAGAGGAAAATGCCAAGGCTTCTCGAGAGCCATAACGCTGACTCAATCCAGCAATAAAAGAGGTTATGAGAACTGAAGTTTTAAAATTGCTTGATGACGGTATCATTTATCCCATCTCGGATAGCCAATGGGTCAGTCCCATTCATGTAGTGCCAAAAAAGTCTGGAGTCACCATTGTCAAAAAGAGTGACGATGAGCTTGTTCCCACCCGTATACAAATTTGATGGCGTGTTTGTATTGATTATAGAAAGATCAACGCCTTCCCTCGCAAGGACCACTTGCCTCTCCCATACATTGATCAAATGCTTGAACAGTTAGTCGCACATGCTTATTATTACTTCCTTAATGTATATTCAGGGTACAACCAAATACCCATTGCCCCTGAAGACCAAGCGAAAACTACCTTTACTTGTCCCTTTGGCACCTTTGCATACTCTCGTATGCCTTTTGACCTTTTCAATGCACTTGCGACATTTCAAAGGTGTATGACTAGTATTTTTAGTGACATGGTGGAGCATTTTCTTGAAGTCTTTATGGACGACTTTTTGGTGTTTGGTTCATCCTTTGAGCAATGCCTGTCTCACCTCACTATGGTCCTTCAGTGTTGTCAAGAAAAGAAGTTGGTCCTCAATTGGGAAAAATTCCATTTCATGGTCAAAAAGGGCATTATATTTTAGGTCATGTTGTCTCAAGCTCTGGTATTTAGGTGGATAAAGCGAAAGTTGACTTGATTTCCACACTTCCCATTACTAAGTCTGTTAAGGACATTCACTCCTTCTTAGGACATGCGGGCTTCTATCGGTGCTTCATTAAAGACTTTTCTAAAATCGGTCGACCTTTAACAACCTTTTATCCAAAGATGTCCCATTTGTCTTTGATGAAGCATGTGTCATTTCCTTTTAGCGCCTCAAAGCCGAGCTCACTTTCGCTCCTATCATGCAACCTCCCAATTGGTCTCTACCATTTGAGCTCATGTGTGATGCATCTGATTTTTCACTTGGTGTCATGCTTGGCCAGCGAGTTGACAAGCACCCATATGTCATTTATTATGCAAGCAAAACATTGCATGATGCTCAAATTCATTACACGACCACCAAAAAGGAATTATTAGAAGTCATGTTTGATCTTGATAAATTTTGTTCATATTTCATATGCTCCCCTATCATCGTGTATACTGACCATGCTTCCCTTAAGCACCTTCTTCATAAGAAGGATTCCAAACCACGATTGATACAATGGATTCTTTTACTCCAAGAGTTTAACCTTGAAATTCGTGATAAGAAATGTTGTGAAAATGTTATTAATGACCATCTCTCTCGCATTACTGTCACGTCTGACTGTGATCTGAGTCATTTCCCGATGAACATATTTTTTCCATCTCCACCTCACCTTGGTATGCTGATATTATCAAATTCCTTGTTACCGATCAACTTCCCAGTCATTGGTCGAAACAGTATCTCTCCAAATTCATGGCGAATGTGATGTTTTACTCTTGGGATAGCCCGTTTCTCTACAAGTATTTCCCCGATCAAGTCATTCATTGATGTGTTCCTGAGTATGAACAATTCAGGTTTCTATCCTTCTGCCACAATAGTGCTTGTGGAGGCCACTTTGGATCCAAGAAAACTGCTGCAAAAATTTTTCAGAGTGGTTTCTATTGGCTTACCCTTTTTCGTGATGCCCATCAATATTTCCAGGCTTGTTCCAATTACCAACACTCTGGGCGTCTTTCTCATCGTCATATGATGCCTCTCACACCCATCCTCATTGTTGAAATTTTTTATTTGTGGGGTATCGATTTCATGGGATCATTTCCCTCCTCTTATGGTTTTCAGTATATTCTAGTTGATGTTGACTATGTTTCCAAATGGATGGAAGCAATTGCTTCCCGCACCAATGACCATCAAGTTGTGGTCCAATTTCTCAAAGATTATGTATTCACATGTTTTGGAAACCCCAAAGATATCATTAGTGATGGGGGTAACCATTTTTGTAATTGAGTCTTTGAACACCTTGTCAAAAAGTATGGTGTTACCCACAAGGTTGGTCTCTCTTACCACCCCAGACTAGTGGTCAAGTTGAGGTCTCTAACCGCGAGATCAAGCAAATTCTTGAAAAAACCTTCAATCCTAGTAGGAAAGATTGTTCCTTACACTTCAACGACGCATTGTGGGCATAACGTACTGCTTACCAGACTCCGATTGGCATGTCTCCTTATCGATTGATTTTTGGCAAGCCATGCCACCTTCCTATTGAGCTTGAACATCATGTATATTGGGCTTTCAAAGCCCTTAATTTTGATATTAATGAGGTAGGTGTCCATAGGAAGCTGCAACTTAATGAATTGGAGGAAATTAGAAATAATGCCTATGATTTGTCCAAGAAGTATAAGGACAAGATGAAGTGGATACATGACCAAAGCATCATGCGCAAAGAATTCCACCCTGGTCAAAAAAAATTGTTGTATAATTCTCGGTTGCATCTCTTTCCCAGGAAAATTGAAAACCACATGGTCTATACCCTTCATTGTTGAGTCGGTTACTCCTTATGGTGCCATCATCGTGAAAAATCCCAAGGATGGCAGCCTCTTTCAGGTCAATGGTCAACACTTGAAGCCTTTCTTAGAGCTAGGCTCCACTCACATAGAAGAGATTGACCTTATTGACCCCATTTATGAAGACTGACTTTTCAGTCTTATTTGGGGGTGATTCTCATTCCTCAATTTTTTTTCCACCCCGTTCTCTTATAGATTATGATTTCTTTTTGGGTGAGTTCCGATCGGTCTGGCTGAAGACATTAAACTTAGCGCTATCGAAAGGCAGCCCGCTGTTCTATATAAGTCTCATCTTGTTTGGGAGTAGTGTTTCACATCACCCTATGCTTTCCATGTTTATAGAATTGTACCATTTTGTCATCATATCACTTTTTCAGGTTTAGTCTTGGATTCATCCGTCCACTTCATTAGCGGTTAATTCTGGTAATCTCTTTCCTACCTTTTGCTCTTAATTTTAAAAATCATTTTACTAACATCGAGGACGATGTTACTTTTTGTTTGGTGGTGGGGAATTTTATCAAAATCGTACCTCTTTTGAAAATTTTTTATTTTTAAACCTAATTTTTAAAATTTCGTGCAGTTTCTTGCATCTCATTCATTTGATGTGAATTTTCTATCATTCGTCTTTTTGAAGTCTAGGAATCAAGCAGAGATTTTTTTTCTAAATAGCTTATGTAATACGTAACAAGGCATGTTACACCATGAATTTCTAGACTCAACAAAATCTGTGCACGTATCACGTCAGTACGGTTTAGAGTTGAGGAGTACTACAATTCTGAGGAAAACCTTAAGGATCACTAGTAGAGACTTTAGCTTGTGAGATTTGTGCCTTTCATCCTTTCACAGTGTTTTACGCAATCTCCGAGTCGCAAGTTGATTCAACTTCCTTTGGGTCCGCACTTAAATCGTTGTATGATCTCATTATTCTTCATTAAAAAATTTGGCTTGATCACTGAGAGCGACATCACTTTTGAGTTGTAAGAAACACGTGACTTGAAGTTTGTCTTGATCACTAGATTCTCATACATACACCTACCATTTACCATTCACTTCACCTATATTCTTCCATATTCCCCTCACCATCCATTTATCGTCTCCATTCATATATCATCCATCATTTTGAGAAACAGAGTGTTTTTCAAATGTAAAATGTCTTCAGAGTTGAGAGTAAAAAAATAAAATAAATATAGAATAAGAGAAAAGGAAAAAAAAAGAAAAAAAAAGAGAGAAAAAGAGAAATGAGAAAAAAAAAGAAAAAAAAATTCATAGTTAGTTCTTAGTTAATAAAGACATTTGTTCTTCATGTACAGAACATTCTTATCACATCCATCACTCATCATTCATCCCTACATTCCATCCTTATCTATCATATCCTTCTCATCGCATTTCATTTCCCCTCGCCCATAAAAATCCATGTTTTCCCCTAGGTGCTCGAGCAAAATGAAAGTCAACGTGGTGAATAACTCGACGTTCTCACTATAGTGATTAGCATTCTTTCATGAGATCACTTTTCTTATAAAATGTTCGTTCTTTCTTATATGTGTGTGAGACGTTTGCTTACATTTACTCACCTCCTCACATACAAGAGCGATACACTTACCCAAATCTCGAGAGTTCGTTGAGAGAGAGATATTCATGAGATTTTAAAGTTTAAACGTTGATTCCAAAGAGGCAATCTAGGAAGTACTCTTTTGATACTCGACCCGTTTTGACTGATTCACACTACACACGTTGAGTTCTGGGAAGGATGTGCCTTGAGTATTCAAATAGCTAATTTTTTATGCAATTCTAGCTTGTGTTTCTCAAAATATTTCTCTTGTGATGGATTGTGAGATTATTCTACGTCTAATAAGAGATTTACTGCCATTTGCAAATAAAGAATTTCGTGGGTATATTCCCCTCAAACCCTCACGAGACATAACTTGTCATGTAGGGCAACCTATAAGTTTAAAGGCTTGTTTCACATGCTAAGTGCAATCGCAAGTGCCCACGAAAGTGGTACCCTTTTGGTTTGTTATCTTTATTTCTCTCTACATTTTGCTCGAGGACTAGCAATGTTATGTTTGGGGGTGGTGTGATAAGCACCCAAAAGTGTACACTTTATACCCCGAATAGACGTATTTTAGTTGCTAATTCTCGGCAATTTGAGTCTTATGCGCGTAATTGTTTAATGTGCAGGCTTGATTGCAGTTACGGTGTCAAAAGTTATATTTCAAGGAAATTTGTAGTTTAAATGAAGCTAATTCCCCAATCTGGAGCCCTAAACTGAGCCAAAACCTACCCCGAACCCCATGTGTATTTAGTTTGTGTTTTTAGACTTTTTAGATTTTTATTTTTCATTTTTAAGTTTTATTTTTCATTTATTTTGAATTTTCTAGATTTATTTTCTATTCCCTTTTATTTTTATTTTTTTATTAGTTTTTAATTTTAGTAGTTTATTTTTAGTTTTACCAGATTTTATATTTTTAAGACTTTAGGTTTTATTTTTATTTGATTTGTAGTTTTTATTTTTAGGAATTTAATAGATTTATTTATTTTTAGAATTTATACTTTTAGGATTTTTAGGAATTAATTTTATTTGTTTTAGTGTTCTTTATTTTGATTTTAGTTTTATTTTATTAGGATAAGATTTAGGAATTTATTTTTTCTACTTTTATTAGTTTATTTTTAGCACTTTAGTTTTAGTTTTATTAGGTTTTTATTTTGGTAGGATTTAAATTTTTAGTTTTATTATTTTTAGTTAGATAATTATTAGGGTCACAAATTAAACACACATTAATTCCAAACCAGCCCACTCACACCTTATCCCATACATTACACACACACACATCTAACCTACACCATCACCACACCCAATAATTCCCCAACCCATCTTCTTCCCCAACAACACTTCTTCTCTCTCATCCTTTATTAACAAACAACCAACCTGTAATACCCCGTACTTTTGGCTATATTTATTTTTGGGATTAATTAATTAAATGCGTATTAATTGGAAATTAATTCGGGTTAAAAATACTAACGAGATGCGAGTTGGTATTTGATTATGTGCATACATGTTTTATATGAATATTGTATTATGAAAAATTTGTCGTGAGATTGATATACGGCATTTTAGGAATTTTGTTGAGACGCGTGTGACCGCCGCGTCATGGTGTATTATAGTAATTATAAAAGTGAATTTAAATTCTATTAACCGTATGGTCGTTTCGAGTGCGCCAACGTGTTCGGAAGGGTCGAGATAGTCAGAAAACACTAGCCGGGGGTTTAGTTTGGGTCCCGGGGTATTTTTAGGCCATACCGGCAACATAAAGGGCATTTTAGTAATTTTGTATTTTTGGAGAATTAAAAGTGACGAAAATTGGGAGTTTTAATCTGATTGGGAATTGACCCACTAAGCCACTAACCAACCCATATTAACCCAACAAGCTACGTAGATTATTAGAATTAGGTTTTCTAATACCTTCCCAAAAGCAAACCCTAGCCACCATAGCCACCTTTGGAGAAGAAGCTTGGAGAAAGAAAGAGAGAGAGGAAATTCTGCAGAAAACTCCATCAAACCAACATCTAAATCAGAGATAAACTCGAGGCAAGTGACTTAATTCCATTTAAATTTCAGAGAATGTTCTTTCCATGTTAGATAATTCCAATTTTATGTTTGTTCTTGGTGAAATATGAAAACCCATGTAGTTTGGAACTTAGAACTTGAAAACCTTGAGGAGAATTGCATGTAGAATGATAGGTAGAGGATTATTCTCATGATATTTGTGATTTGAAGAAATTAAAACGGATTTTATTGGGTTAATTCATGATTTAAAATGTTAGGGTTTGTGTTCTTGAAAAGAATTGGGGAAAAGTGTAGAATCTTGTGATCTAATGATGTTTAGGATGTATTAATTCCTTAAAAGGTGTTAGAATATGACCCTAGTATGTTTTAGGATGATTGGGGACCTTAAAACATTGATTGGAGGAATTTTGGTTGAGACTTGAGGTGTTAAAAATGGTGAAAAACGAGATTAGGCAAATCTGGGGCGAAACTGGTAGGTCGTTAGAAGCCCCTGTCCAGGTCGTTCGAACGAACTCGTTCGAACGAGCTTCTAACGAATTGACCAGTCGCTTCTAACGAAAGGGAAATTCGTTCGATAATCTCGTTCGAACGAGATATCGTTAGAAGGTACAGTTCGTTCGAACGAACTGGATCTCGTTCGAACAGTCTCGTTCGAACAGTCTCGTTCGAACGAGACTTCTAACGAGTTGACAGTGGAATCTCGTTCGAACAGCCTCGTTCGAACGAGACTTCTAACGAGTTGACAGTTTAGGCCTTTTTGGCCTGTTTCGATTTTTGGAGTCCCGTAAACTTGTTCGAGGATATAGATAACCTTCCTTTGATGATGTATGGATAGATTTGGGACTTTTGGGTTATTACGAGGAGTAAATTATATACGAGAGATTTAAATCAATGAACCGTTTGGGTTGAGACGTGAGTGTCTACTACGACGTGAGAATAAATTATGGCGCGTATGATTATAAATCGGAATCGTATAAAGTGGGTAAATTATATATTGGTACTAGAATGAGAATAGTATTACTATTAAACTACGGGATTACTAAGACGTGTGTTTACTTAGTATTGATATATGAATTGTGTGTATGACATACCTACCATACTTGCTATCACGGGAGGTTTGCGTTCACTTAGGGCCCTCTAATCCTTGTGTTTCCCGGATTTAGACTGGTTACCTTGATGAACATAGGTCATAGAAAGACTTATTGGGATATTAATAAGTCCGCTGATCGTGGGAGCGTAGGTATGTGCGTGACCCATGTGATGTGACTGTGTTCGCCTCCATTATTTGTGATGTTGTTATCTGTGAACTATTCCTGAGAGATTCGGAATATGTAATCCTTATGTACGTGATGTACCGGGATGGATAGCAGAGTATGTGTGCACCGCAGCTTAGTTCTCGGGGTGCTTGTATTGTATATTTATGATGTGAATAATATACACTTAATTAATGGGAACCTTCATGTTAATGTTGTGAATATAATTACGGTATTGTGTCGAGAAACATAACGGGTTAGCTGATAGTGTAATATATTGCATTTTGAGCATCTGAGTTTACGTTAAACCCCTATTTAATTACGAGCGTTATAATGTTAATAGAACCGAGTAATAAGGGTAGGACCTATGACAGTCTAGCTAGATATGATGGCACTTAGCTAGTGGTTTGTGTCATTGTAGATGGGTACTTACGTTAGGAGTGCACAGTTAGACGAGAGGTGAGAATATCATGTGAGTGCACGTCCTAACATGTACTTTGCATTTAATGTTTTAAATGTTTTTAAAGCACTTGCAGGTTTTTAAAATATAACTCCACATTCGGGCTCTGACCCGTTTGCTTTCAAATCTACTTTTCTTGTAAAACCATTTTAGGTGCCCAGCCACAAGGACACCATGCATAGGATACTCATTCTGGTGACGAGCTGTAGATCTTTGTGGAAGCTACAGGGATTTGCTTGTAGACGCTTCTATCACTTGGATTCCAGATTCATTATCTATCAGTTGTAGGGCATGTTTCCCATTTCTATTAGAGTTACATTTCCATTACAGTTTTCAGACTTTGGCATGTATTGTTTTAGTATTCGGTTTACTTATCAGTTGTGGGATTTGTAGTGAGGAGTTTTCCTCCAGACTTTATTTACGTTATGTGATGGTTATTCTATTTACTTCATTATGGTGAATGGTGTTATTATTCTTTATTACACTTGTTGCATGTTAATCAGACTTAAATTAAAACTTGGCAACTTACTTTTTAAATACTAGGTGGTTAGTAATCATTAAAATGTTTTCGTCAGTGATGCTATTAACTGGACCAACTTGGCATTTTGAATTAATTTAATAAAGGAGTAGCTACCCGGTATTTAATTAGTCGGGGTGTCACAGGTGGTATCAGAGCATCAGGTTCTAGTGTCCTTTAGGATCTGACGGCTTATTATGTTTTCGCTAAGTTTCTTTGATATAGAGCCCTATATTTTAGGACTGTTGTACTCTTTTTGCATATGCTTCGTTCTTCAGCTATTTTAAGTTTATAACTGCGAACTTATAAACTTTATTCTTATTTCAGATGCCTCCATGACGTGCACGACGAGTTCCCAGGGATGCAACGCCCGAACCCCAGCCCGCTCCAGTTCAGGGCATGATGAACGCCGCTGAGGTTGCAGGTTTAGTAGCCCAAGCGGTAAATGCCGCAATTGCCGTTGTTCAGCAGGCACCACCTCAGGCGCCGGTTGCCGCGCCAGTACAGGCAAATGCATTCCCGTCTGCTTGGGAACGTGTATGTGACGCTTTTCAGAAAGCGCATCCGCCAGAATTTGCAGGTAGCTCAGATGTGGTAGTCTCGAGCCAGTGGAGGAAGGATATGCAGAGGCACTTAAGGATGTATGAGTGCACGGACGTCCAGAAGCAGGTGCTAGCTACTTTCAAGCTAGTTGGATCTGCGCTACAGTGGTGGGAGTCTATTACCACCATGGAGGAGAGGGATACTCTCACTATTCAGGACTTCTGGGTGCGGTTTGACCGCAAGTACTTTCCGTCGACTGTTCACACAGAAATGAGGAGGAAATTGATGAGTCTGAAGCAAGAGGGTAAGACTGTGGCCGAGTATGAGGCCGAGTTCACGAATCTGTTGAATATCGTTCCAGATGAGATACCAACAAAAAAGAAGAAGATTGAGAAGTTCACCGATGGGTTGACTTGGAGGATCCGTCAGCATCTGTTAGGGAACCTTTCGTTGGCCACGTATTCTGATGTGGTTAACACTGCTTTGTTACACTGCCAGGACCACCGCTTTCATATGGCTGAGGGCAAGAGGTCGGGAGAGTCTAGCCATCAGGGCAGGACAGGGAGACATGGTGCCAGTGGGGCACAATCTGTCCAGGGGCAGAGACAGGGAGAGCAGGGTTCGCAGCAGGGGGATCAGAAGAGGTTCCGATCAGGAAACTACAGGCAGGGACATGGAGGTTTCCGTCAGGGCCATCAGGGTCCAAACGTCCATCAGGGACAACAGGGGCAGAATGGGCAGCAGTTTCACCAGGGCCAAGGGAGGAACGGTAACGGCCACCAGGGTCGGGGACAGCAGGGGCAGAGAGGAGGGAACTTCCCAGGGAAGTGTTTTGTTTGTGGCAAGACTGGCCATAAGCGACAGGATTGTCCTGATAGGGGCAGGGCCCCACAGCAGCAGCAGCAGGGTGCTCGCCAGGAGCCACAGAGGCCTATGTTTCCCGCCGCTCTTCCCGCACCGCCACAGATGGCAGCATTGCCACCCATTCCAGCAGTCCCAGCTCAGCAGGGGCAGCTACAGTATGGGCGTGTCTACAACGTCCACCAGGCTGCAGTTCCACAGGCACCGCCCGCGATTGAGGGTACGTTTCCTATCCATGGCACTATGGGTCGGGTATTATTTGATACGGGGGCTACACACTGTTTTATAGCTACACACTTCGCGAAAGCTTTAGGATTGTTAGCTACGGCAGAGAGCACAGTGACGTGTGTCGACTCACCATTGGGGAGTGGGTCACTTATTTTCTTTATATGCCGGGGAGTGGGGGTAGAGATTGGTGGTTTGGTATTACCTGCAGACATGTTGGTATTAGATATGCATGTTCACGATGTGATTATCGGTATGGATTGGCTCGTAGCTTATAGGGCCATGATTGATTGCTTCAGCGGGAGCATTGTTTTTGCCATTCCGGGGCAAGAGATGTTTGTAGTGGCGATGCCTCGCCCAGAGGGAGGATCGACCGCTCATCTGTATTACATTGAGGAGGATACCTCTAAGGAGGTAGTGATTCCTTTAGATTCTATCCTAGTTATCAGGGAGTATTCAGATGTGTTTCAGGAGATACCAGGCTTACCCCCCAGTCGAGAGATAGACTTTGTTATAGATTTGCTACCGGGTACGAGACCTATAGCACGCGCACCGTACCGTATGGCTCCAGCTGAGATGAGGGAGTTACGGGATCAGATAGAGCAGCTGTTAGGTCAAAGCTTTATTCGCAGGAGTACCTCACCTTGGGGCGCTCCAGTTTTGTTTGTGAAGAAGAGGGACGGTTCACTGAGATTGTGTGTGGACTACCGAGAGTTGAATAAGGTCACGATACGGAATAAGTATCCGTTACCTCGAATCGATGACTTATTCGACCAGTTGAGAGGAGCTTCTTTCATCTCGAAGATTGATTTGAGATCAGGATACCATCAGTTGCGTATCAGGGAGGAGGATGTCTCGAAGACTGCGTTCTTATCGAGATATGGTTCTTACGAGTTTCGGGTTATGCCTTTCGGTTTGACCAACGCTCCAGCAGTGTTTATGGACTTGATGAACAGAGTGTTCAGGGATTTCCTAGACCAGTTTGTCATTGTCTTCATTGATGATATTCTGGTTTACTCCCAGACAGAGGAGGAGCACGCCGAGCATTTGAGGCAGGTTTTGCAGACACTTCTTCAGAACGAGTTGTATGCAAAATATGAGAAATGCGGGTTTTGGTTGAAGGAGGTCCAGTTTTTGGGACACATTATTTCCGACCAGGGAATATCTGTTGATCCGGGGAAGGTATCAGCAGTGAGGGAGTGGGGACAGCCCACGACACCAACGGAGATTCGTAGTTTCTTGGGTCTAGCAGGATACTACAGGAGGTTTATTCGGGGTTTCTCGGAGATAGCAGGTCCTTTGACACATCTGACTCGTAAGGGTGTGCCATACATCTGGAGTGATGCCGGTCAGTTGGCATTCGATGAATTGAAGGACAAATTGACCTCAGCACCTGTGTTAGCATTGTCGAGACCGGGAGTTGAGTATTTGGTTTACACCGATGCGTCTTTGCAAGGACTGGGAGGTGTATTGCAGCAGGAGAGACAGGCCATAGCTTATGCTTCCCGTAAGCTTAAGTCTCATGAGAAGAATTACCCCACGCATGATTTGGAGTTGACGGCAGTGGTATTTGCCCTACGGATTTGGAGGCACTATCTTTTGGGGGAGAAGTTCCAACTGTTCACGGACCACAAGTCCCTACATTATCTATTCACGCAGAAGGAATTGAATATGCGGCAGCGTAGGTGGCTTGAGTTTGTGAAGGACTACCAGTTCGACATCCAGTATCACCCGGGAAAGGCTAACGTGGTAGCAGACGCGTTAAGCCGTAGGCCAGCAGATGAGGTGGCAGAGGTGTGGAAGGCTAAGTGGAAGGAATTGGGACACCAGGATGCAGTGGCCCGATCTTTCATGTCTGTGATGACCGTTACACCGTAGATTGTCACGAAGGTAGTACGGGCACAGGCTAATGACTCGTTCTGTCAGGAGCAGATAGTTCGATTACTAGCAGAGGGAGCTGAGTCCTATACCGTTAGCTCAGACGGGGGATTACGCTTCAATGGGAGATTGGTAGTTCCGGAAGGGGATGAATTGCGACACGATGTGATGGCAGAGTCGCACGGCTCACGGTTCGTGGTACATCCCGGAGGGGACAAAATGTACCAAGACATGAGACGTCAGTATTGGTGGAGCGGTATGAAGAGAGATATCGCTGAGTTTGTTTCGAAATGTGCCACTTGTCAGCTTGTAAAAGTGGATCATCAGAGACCGGCAGGATTGCTACATCCATTGGAGGTCCCGGTGTGGATGTGGGAGATCATATCCATGGACTTTATCACGGTGTTGCCTACGTCGCAGAGGGGTCACGACTTCGTTTGGGTAATTGTGGATAGGTTGTCCAAGGTCGCTCACTTTTTGCCCGTAAGGACTGACTACACTACGGGACAGTATGCCCAGCTCTTCATTTCAGAGATTGTGAGACTTCACGGTGTGCCCCTAAATATCGTGTCTGATAGAGACAAGATATTTGTTTCGAGGTGTTGGGAGAGTTTCCAGGAGGCCATGGGCACGGAATTGCGGTTGAGTACGGCTTATCATCCGCAGACCGATGGGCAGACAGAGCGCACAAATCAGATGTTGGAAGACATGCTACGCATGTGCATTATTGCCTTTGGGGGTGGATGGGAGCAGTACCTTCCACTGGTGGAGTTTGCTTACAACAACTCCTATCAGTTCACTATTGGCATGGCTCCATTTGAGGCATTGTACGGTAGGCCTTGTCGTTCACCAGCATGTTGGTTAGAGGTGGGGGACAACAAACTGCTTGGGCCGGAAGTGATTCAGGATACTTCGGCAAGGATTGAGTTGATTCGGAGTCGCATTTGGGTAGCTCAAGACAGGCAGAAGAGTTATGCTGATGCGAAGAGATTTTTTAGGGAGTTCCAAGTAGGGGACCAGGTTTTGCTCAGGGTATCTCCTATGAAGGGGATTATGCGTTTCGGGAAGAACGGGAAGTTGGCACCAAGGTATGTGGGGCCATTTCCTATTATTGAGCGGATCGGACCGGTTGCGTATAGACTCGGGTTATCGGAGAATTTGCATCGGATTCACAATGTGTTCCATATTTCCTCGCTGAGGAAATACCTTAGAGATGATTTGGCTCATTCTCACATTGCTGTGGAGGACATCGATCTCCATCCAGATAGCTACTACGAGGAGGGGCCAATTGCTATTTTGGACCGAAGCGAGAGGAAACTGCGGTCAAAGATAGTCCCGTTAGTGCGTGTTCAGTGGCGACATCACAATGTCGAGGAGTCCACATGGGAGCGCGAGGATGAGATGCGCGAACGTTATCCAGAGTTATTTTTAGCAGGTACTTTCTAGTTTCGAATTTCGGGACGAAATTCAGTTATTAGGGGGGGAGTATGTAATACCCCGTACTTTTGGCTATATTTATTTTTGGGATTAAATAATTAAATGCGTATTAATTGGAAATTAATCCGGGTTAAAAATACTAACGAGATGCGAGTTGGTATTTGATTATGTGCATACATGTTTTATATGAATATTGTATTATGAAAAATTTGTCGTGAGATTGATATACGGCATTTTAGGAATTTTGTTGAGACGCGTGTGACCGCCGCGTCATGGTGTATTATAGTAATTATAAAAGTGAATTTAAATTATATTAACCGTATGGTCGTTTCGAGTGCGCCAACGCGTCCGGAAGGGTCGAGATAGTCAGAAAACACTAGCCGGGGGTTTAGTTTGGGTCCCGGGGTATTTTTAGGCCATACCGGCAACATAAAGGGCATTTTAGTAATTTTGTATTTTTGGAGAATTAAAAGTGACGAAAATTGGGAGTTTTAATCTGATTGGGAATTGACCCACTAAGCCACTAACCAACCCATATTAACCCAACAAGCTACGTAGATTATTAGAATTAGGTTTTCTAATACCTTCCCAAAAGCAAACCCTAGCCACCATAGCCACCTTTGGAGAAGAAGCTTGGAGAAAGAGAGAGAGAGAGGAAATTCTGTAGAAAACTCCATCAAACCAACATCTAAATCAGAGATAAACTCGAGGCAAGTGACTTAATTCCATTTAAATTTCAGAGAATGTTCTTTCCATGTTAGATAATTCCAATTTTATGTTTATTCTTGGTGAAATATGAAAACCCATGTAGTTTGGAACTTAGAACTTGAAAACCTTGAGGAGAATTGCATGTAGAATGATAGGTAGAGGATTATTCTCATGATATTTGTGATTTGAAGAAATTAAAACGGATTTTATTGGGTTAATTCATGATTTAAAATGTTAGGGTTTGTGTTCTTGAAAAGAATTGGGGAAAAGTGTAGAATCTTGTGATCTAATGATGTTTAGGATGTATTAATTCCTTAAAAGGTGTTAGAATATGACCCTAGTATGTTTTAGGATGATTGGGGACCTTAAAACATTGATTGGAGGAATTTTGGTTGAGACTTGAGGTGTTAAAAATGGTGAAAAACGAGATTAGGCAAATCTGGGACGAAACTGGTAGGTCGTTAGAAGCCCCTGTCCAGGTCTTTCGAACGAACTCGTTTGAATGAGCTTCTAACGAATTGACCAGTCGCTTCTAACGAAAGGGAACTTCGTTCGATAATCTCGTTCGAACGAGATATCGTTAGAAGGTACAGTTCGTTCGAACGAACTGGATCTCGTTCGAACGAGACTTCTAACGAGTTGACAGTGGAATCTCGTTCGAACAGCCTCGTTCGAACGAGACTTCTAACGAGTTGACAGTTTAGGCCTTTTTGGCCTGTTTCAATTTTTGGAGTCCCGTAAACTTGTTCGAGGATATAGATAACCTTCCTTTGATGATGTATGGATAGATTTGGGACTTTTGGGTTATTACGAGGAGTAAATTATATACGAGAGATTTAAATCAATGAACCATTTGGGTTGAGACGTGAGTGTCTACTACGACGTGAGAATAGATTATGGCGCGTATGATTATAAATCGGAATCGTATAAAGTGGGTAAATTATATATTGGTACTAGAATGAGAATAGTACTACAATTAAACTACGGGATTACTAAGACGTGTGTTTACTTAGTATTGATATATGAATTGTGTGTGTGACATACCTACAATACTTGCTATCACGGGAGGTTTGCATTCGCTTAGGGCCCTCTAATCCTTATGTTGCCCGGATTTAGACTGGTTACCTTGATGAACATAGGTCATAGAAAGACTTATTGGGATATTAATAAGTCCGCTGATCGTGGGAGCGTAGGTATGTGCGTGACCCATGTGATGTGACTGTGTTCGCCTCCATTATTTGTGATGTTGTTATCTGTGAACTATTCTTGAGAGATTCGGAATATGTAATCCTTATGTACGTGATGTACCGGAATGGATAGCAGAGTATGTGTGCACCGCAGCTTAGTTCTCGGGGTGCTTGTATTGTATATTTATGATGTGAATAATATACACTTAATTAATGGGAACCTTCATGTTAATGTTGTGAATATAATTACGGTATTATGTCGAGAAACATAACGGGTTAGCTGATAGTGTAATATATTGCATTTTGAGCATCTGAGTTTACGTTAAACCCCTATTTAATTACGAGCGTTATAATGTTAATAGAACCGAGTAATAAGGGTAGGACCTATGACAGTCTAGCTAGATATGATGGCACTTAGCTAGTGGTTTGTGTCGTTGTAGATGGGTACTTACGTTAGGAGTGCACAGTTAGACGAGAGGTGAGAATATCATGTGAGTGCACGTCCTAACATGTACTTTGCATTTAATGTTTTAAATGTTTTTAAAGAACTTGCAGGTTTTTAAAATATAACTCCACATTCGGGCTCTGACCCGTTTGCTTTCAAATCTACTTTTCTTGTAAAACCATTTTAGGTGCCTAGCCTCAAGGACACCATGCATAGGATACTCATTCTGGTGACGAGCTGTAGCTGTTTGTGGAAGCTACAGGGATTTGCTTGTAGAAACTTCTATCACTTGGATTCCAGATTCATTATCTATCAGTTGTAGGGCATGTTGCCCATTTTTATTAGAGTTACATTTCCATTACAGTTTTCAGACTTTGGCATGTATTGTTTTAATATTCGGTTTACTTATCAGTTGTGGGATTTGTAGTGAGGAGTTTTCCTCCAGACTTTATTTACGTTATGTGATGGTTATTCTATTTACTTCATTATTGTGAATGGTGTTATTATTCTTTATTACACTTGTTGCATGTTAATCAGACTTAAATTAAAATTTGGCAACTTACTTTTTAAATACTAGGTGGTTAGTAATTATTAAAATGTTTTCGTCAGTGATGCTAATAACTGGACCAACTTGGCATTTTTAATTAATTTAATAAAGGAGTAGCTACCCGGTATTTAATTAGTCGGGGTGTCACACAACCTTCATAACCCACCTCTCTCTCTCACTTCCCACAACCAAACATCACCACCACTTTCCATCCCCTCCCTAAACTCAATAACCTGTCGATAATCCTCGAAACTCGTGTTCCAACCAAACCATCTAAATTGAACCCCGCTACCAGCGCCGACCTCCTCCTCCAACGGGCTACCCAAACCTAACTCCTGACCCGCAACCATACCAGTGACCCATCTCCGGACCTAACCCCGACGAAATCTGCAAACCCAAACCGGATACCCATCTCTCATTTCAAGCCACAAGTCCCATTTCACCTAAACTCATTTCCTTTTTTTTCCAAGCCACGATTTTCTACCTATTAACAAAACCAAACCAAATAACAAATAAACCCACATGTGTTTCAAACAGCCCTTAACCCCAATACCCATTTTTGCCCCAACTAACTCCTTTTACCCCAATACCCAAAATACCCTTTTAACAAATCAGATTTTTATTCCCTCTCCCATTGCCTTATCAACCACATGCACCCTCTTTAATTCCTAAATTAACCCTCGCCCACACATTATACACCCTTTTCAACCTTTAACCTCCCCAATTTACCCCTAAACACCATGCCCACTATTTAAGGAAGAAAGAAAACCCAAAAGAGGTGAGAAATTTTCAGAGAGAGGAAAAATTGTAGAGAGAATAGAATTTTATTTTTTAAAATTCATTTTAGTTTTTTTTTTGGAGTGATTGTAATTAATTGAGAAGATTCTTGCATTAATTGAAGATCAATTGTCATTCCCCTCAATTTGGGTTTGATTATCTTATCTCTAATTTTTCATCTCATGCTTTTAATTCACTATTATCTTATTGTTGATTGGATGATGATTATGGAACGCTAATCTCCCAATTAAGGGATAAATTGAAGCCCCCATGAATCCAATTAGTTTAGTTTGTTAGTTTTAATTTTACTGAATTCCTTTGATTAATAAATTTAATTCCTACTCTTAATTTTTCATTGAGAAATGAAAAATAATCCTTGAGAGAGGATTGAAAATTGTGTTGACATTTTATCATTTGATTCAAACTAGAGATAGGCTTATCAAATTGATTAAAATGCTAATATTATTTTCACCTACTTTTATTTCATCTTGTCAAAATTAAAACTAGTTGGGTGGATCTATCCTAGCGGGTGATTCATTTGATTAATTTTAATTATATTTTTAGTAGTATTTGTGCGAATTGAAATTACTTTTCTAAAATAATATTCAATTAGTTCATTTGTGTAGTGAGAATTAGCATTTGAATTAGTTAAATATTTTGGAATGCAATCAAATTAAAGTTCAAGCTAAATTAGTTGTGAGAATTGGGGTGGATATACTTCCCTTGATTCATTCTCTTATTTAGTTACATCTCACTCACTTTTATCACTCACTAGTTTATATTTTTTATACTTTTATTTTAGTTTGATTACCCTTTTTGTATTTAGTTATTGTTTAACTCACCTAAAATCTCAAAATTGTTTTAATATTGAAAAAGCAAAAAAAATAGAAAAAGCATAAAAGTTCAAAAAGAGATAATAAAAAAATTTGAATTACATGTGTTTTCCTCTCATTTCACTCCTTTGATGTGATTGATACCTCACTTACCACTACACTTTAGTTTAATATATTTTGTAGGTATTTGAGATTTTTTATTAGAGGACTTTCAAGCAACGACAATAAATAACACCAAAAATTTCGTCTATCAATGATCTAAGTATTTGACTAAATCTTTTATACCTGGATAATCTTTTCTTACTTTTATCTTTTCTTCTTAATACTTTTCTAAATCAGTATTAACATTTACTCTATACCAATCCATATGAAATTCAACTTCGGTCGCACTTGATTTTTTTATACTCTCGTAATTAGCTTGAACTTGAGTTATATAACTTTTTAATCAAGTCAATCTGCATTTATGATATGATCGTCAAGAGTAGACATGCATTCGACCACATCAGACATCTTTCCAATGCCTTAAAGATCTCAAGGAATTACATGATGAAATTAACAGACTTAGAATGTGCTTTTGGGGTCATCTTAGGCAAGTTCCAAGGGCATCTTATGGTGAATAGAGGAATCAAGGCCAGTTCTTATTAGATCAGGGTTCAAAAGGATATAAATAAACTGACCACTATCAGATCCTATGATAAGTATGGGGCTTTTTTCCAAGCATTGGAGAAGTAAAAAACCATGATTTAGACAAAAGAATGAGATCAAGCAATGGAAAAGATCAAGAAACACTTTGGATCTCACCCACTATTGTCAGTGACGGTCTCTATTGAGAAGGGCCACTTGTACCTAGCCTTTTCTCAACACGTAACTAGTGGAGCACTGGTTTGATGCCAGGATGGAGAACACCTACTAATTTATTATGCCATACACACTCTCCTTGAATCTAAAAAAAAGTTACATGGCTAATAAATTTTGAATGGAGAGATTGAATTCTTAATTCTCGAGTTTAGTCCTCTTTCAAACTGCTTACATCTCTTTACCTCGGTATCTACCTATTCTAGGGCATAACGCGATAGTTCGTTTAACTTAGCCTCATATTGAGCTACATAAAGGGTAGCTTGTTTCAATTTTAGGAAATCAATTGTTTATTGGTCTTGCTCAGTCTTTAGAAAATACTTTTTAAAAAAAGTCTCCTCAAATTGTTCCCAAGTAAACTTAGCAACATTCTTATTACGTGACATGGCTTGCCACCAAAAATTTTCTTCTCTTTCAAACATGTATACAGCTAAAGTGATTCAGAGATTGGTAGATATACCTACTCCGTTCAGGATTTTCACGATCTGGCGCATCCGTTTCTCAGCTTCATTAGCACTTGGCTTTCCAAGTATAGATGGAGGTCATTGTCGTAGAAATTCCTTAAGATCGTCAATTCTACAAAGCTCTTCGAAAACATATTCTGGAGTAGAATAAGTAGACTGTTGTTGTTGATCTAACGTAGTAAGTTGATGGAGACACCGCATGATTCCTTGAGGTTGAGCTCTAGTAGAGAGTACTAACCATCCTAAAATAGCATAATTTAATAGCAAGAATTATAAAAATAAATAAAGAAACAAGCCTATTTTATATAAGGTTAGTTGTACAGTACTATTATACATCACTACAGTGAGGGTAACATTTATATTATATAATATGTAAACAACTGTTAACGTTATATTCCTCTTTAAGTTAAAATAATTGCGGCATCACTAGTTCAAGACTCAGGGCTGACTAGATAATCTCCCGGGTATGTATCATCTGTCGAGTCATTTGTAGTATAAGGGGAATACCCTCCGTGTATGTCACCATTTGATGTTTAGTCTTGATACATCGGTGGAGCTGGTAGTTCATCGACAAATGATAAATTTATGTCTTCTTGGAGTATGACCAGATCATTAGAAAAGTCATCCACTTTTCTCATTACCTTCATCTCGCCCAATGCTCTATTAGTCAATACTAGCCTCTTAATGTCGTTAATTGAACCTTCCTAGTCTTTTTTTTCTCCACGAATCATTTCTCTTAGTCTGGACAAAGCCTATTTGCTTACCCACATTTCCCAAGGATTATCTGGCTCGAGATCTAGATTGAACAGAAATGTATCCCATGCATCCATATTGCAAAATGGATTTACCCTATAATAATAGTAATAAAAGATGTTATAAAAATCAAATAACTAATATCTTATCTATGTTACACTTAGAAATCTAACCTGGGATATATTTTAATTTTAAAACATTCTTTGATACCAACTTGTCACACCTTGCTTTTTAGTATGAATGAACAAGAAGTACACATAAATCAATAAACTAAAGTTAAGGCGGAACAACATAACATTTTTATTCATTATTAATATGTTACATAGGGTGGAACCACCGCAGGGGTGAATTACATGTTTCTAGTACACACAATAATATAGAAAATTTAAAAAGCGCCACTCCTTGCTCCCATCTGCTTTAATCTTTGCCCATACGATCACATACGAGAACATGCGATCAGAATTTGTCTCTAGTAGGGAAGAGATATTATTTCCTTTCTCCTTGCGTATCTGGAGAAAGAAGGAATTAGCACAAATATGCTAAGCAGGTTCTACCAGTTCTATAACAATGATATAGATATAAATGAGAGTCGGCATGTGTATAGAATTAGTATGTAAAATGACTGACAATAATAACTGATAATTCTATGTTTATCAGAGTATACTTTCAAAATGTTGGAAATTCATAATTCCATAATGATTAATCCATTTAAGAAAATACAGTACATTATCGGTTTAGTTAGAATCATGTTGTGAGAAAGTCAAGGAATTTGAACTAATAATCCCGTTCTTACTAGTTCACTAAGGGATGTATAGGTAATTGAGCCATCATTGTAACTTTATCATAAACAATCCCAAAACCTTTGGAAAAATAACCTATTATTCTCACAATTAAAGTGGCACTCATACGTATGTAGCAATAATCAGGGCTCTCAATCATCTGAGACCAATAGGCCAAGTAGAAAGTTTCGTGGAATAACACGGCATTATACTTCCTGTTAATACTAATTCTTATAGTAAAATAGCACAGAAGTGCAAGGGGAAAACTGAATCAATATGGTACATGATCTCAGTTATTAGGTGAGAAGGCTAAAAAATATTTCTAAAATTAAATACTGATGATGATTAACAAAATACAGAGTATGACAGTATAACTACATGTCCATACTAAGAGTCAATGTGGCTATCACAAAGTGATATCAATTACAGCATTTCAAATACGCAACGTATAATTCTAAAAAGGTAGATAAAACATACTTTCTTGGTATTCGGTTGAATTGCAGTCACACTGGAGTATTCAGAAGATTTGGGGCTTGATTTTTTGTTATACAATGTGTGGTATAGGAGTAGGGTTTAATCAATCAGTTTTGTATTTAAAACTGTCTTTAGGAAAGTTTCGGGGGCTTATGTGCAATTATCTTGGGACTTGAAAATAGGACCTTAATCTCATTTTTTAACTTTGGTGTAAGAGAGTTTTTCTCTTAACATAGTTTGATTTATGTATGGGCAAAGTTTGGGATGCAAATTCCTAAGTTGGAAAAGTTACTAGGGGCTGATTTGTAATTTTAAGTAAGTTTCCTTAAAGAAAAACGTTATTTTTACATAACTTGAGCTAGGAATATCCAAACATGGTCTTATTTTAAACCATTTTGATCTGAAAAATTAAATAAATTTTTTGGGGAAAAATCAAAATTTCCCTGATTGCCATGCGCCCTCACGAGCATGGTCAAGGTTTTTAACCAAAGTCATCATCTTCAACCTCTCGATTTTGACTTTCTAGGGTTTAAATATTTGATTAAGGTTTTATCCTTCATTGTTGTACCATTTGAGATAATTTCTTAACCAACTTAACCTAATTTTTCATGAGGATTTCAAATATATAAGTTCCATGGTTCGAATCTTAGTATAACTCGAGTTTTCAAACTATGTGTTTTCATGAAAATTTGACCTAACATTTGTCGATTTATAGAGTATGGTAGGGTCTCTTATAAATTGGTTTTGGAATATGCTATATGTGAGAGTAATCTGGTTTTGGTTTCAAAGATTTTGATGGATTGTATGTTGAGAATTTTAAATTTACCGGTTTTGAGTTTCAAAAACACTTTCGATCGATTACCCCTCTACATGAACATTCAAGACTTTTCACCATTACACTTGATATCCCGAGGTTATAATGACTTTACCCATGGCTTTAAATCAAACATTAAGTTACTGTAATGAGTTTCACCATTTCAAGCTTTAATGGTGTTCTTACTGTTTTTCACTATCCTAGGCCATTCTACACGTAAAAGCTTGCATATTATGAGCGTTCTAACTATATTAACTATGCAGAGAACAACTAGAATTGAAAGAATTGAAAATGAAGCATATAATGATGAGTAACCTAAATTGAGAGAAAATTTGAGATTTCAAACTGAACTATGGGATGAGTTTCTACTACTTAGGGCATGGGGTATTTAAAATAATTTGGGTGGGGATTTGATTGTAGTAAAAAGGAGGTGGATTTGAACTAGTCTAGGGTGAGTTTTGATTGTGGGTAAATGGGGACATATGGGTTCCTAAGGTTTACTACGTGTTACCATGTGATTTTTGACATCTTATACTGATGTGGAGGAGTGTGTGGACAGTGGTAAAAACAAAATTCACTAAGGTTTTGATTTTAGTCCGTAATGATTGATATAATTGCATTTATGTCCATAAAAGTACACTTTTTGTAATGTTTAGGGGAATTTTGGTAATTTCAAAAAGTTTCCAGATTTGAAATTATAATTTTATGTTAGTAGAGGTCCAAAAGGTTAATTAGATGTAAGGTTGAGGTTTAAGGGGTTAATTTATCTCAATTTATCTCATTTTAAAGGTTTTAGGGACTCTTTTATAATGAATTGAAACTCTAAGGGGTTGAAGTTAATTGAAAAGTTGTAGGGTTTTGAACATAGTTACTTTCTTCTTTAAAAGACTTCTAATTTTACTCATCTTACGAGTGTTTAAATCGAGGTCGTATGTCTTTTTAGGGTTTGAAAATTCTCGGTTCTTACAATCCACCTACCTAAAAAAATCCGTCCTCGAATTTTACCTTAGAATATGTCGGGGTATTGATCCTTCTTTGCTTGTTCGGGTTCCCATGTATCTTTTTGTTGATTCTGGTGTTCCCAAAGTATTTTAATTAAGGGGATGTCCTTGTTTTTAAGATACTTCACTTAGCGATCAAGAATTTGAATGGGGTGTACTTCAAATTCATGGTTGGGTTCAACTGAAACATCTTGCCATGTGATATTATGAGATGGATCAAGTATATACTGGCATAATTGTGGTACATGAAACACGTTATGGATATGGGATAACTCCACAGGGAATTCTAATTGATAGGCTACGGAGCTGATTCCTTATTAAATTGTGAAAGGTCCAATATATCGAGGGAATAATTTTTCTTTTTCCCGAAACTTAAAATTCCTTTCCGGGGAGATACTTTCATAAATACTTACTCATTTTCTTGAAATTCTAATGATTTTTAGCGAGGATCAGAATAATTCTTTTGTCGATCTTGGTATGTATTTAACTTCTCTCGAATCTATTGTATTATCTCTGTGGTTTCTTATATTATTTCAGGACCAAAGTGTTACTATCTCCAGATTCTATCCAACATATCGGGGATCTACATGGTCTTCCGTATAAAGCTTCAAATGGGGCAACTTTGATACTGGTTTGATAGCTATTGTTATACGAAAATTCAATAAGGAGAAAATATACATTCCAATAGTGAGACATATCTAACGTACAAGCTCATAAGATATCTTCTAGGGTTTGAATTATACGTTCTTATTGTCCATCCCTTTGGGGGTAGAATGTAGTACTCAAGTTAAGTTTGGTACCCATTTCAACTTACAATGCTTGCCAAATTTTTTCTGTAAAATGAGAGTCTCTATCTAATACAATGGATAAAGGGATTCCATGTAATCGAATAATTTCTCGAATATATAACTTGCTAAGATTTTGGAATGAATCGATGGCTTATAAAGGTAGAAAATGGCAAGACTTAGTAATTCTATCTACTATTACCCAAATTAGGTTATGTCCTTGGGACGTGTGAGGTAGCCCATTAGAAAAATCCATGGAATATGATCCCATTTCCATTCAGGAATAGCTAAGGGATGAAGAAGTCCACCAGGGTGTTGGTGTTCAATATTTATTTGTTGACAAGTAAGACATCTCCTTACGAAGTTCTTAATATCGGTTCTTATGTTTGGCTACCAGTATTGCTTCTTCAAAGCATGGTACATTTTTTAGCTTCCAGGGTGTATCATGAATTTTAATTATGAGCTTCGTGCAACATTTCTTCTCGTAGGGATGTATTTTCAGGATCACATAATCTATTTATAAATTGGAGTCATGTTTCTCTATCGTAGGAAAAATATGGATTTTTACTCAAAATTTTTGTACAAACTAATCTTGGGTCTGTTGCATTGATATTCTCTTTCTGAACTTGGGATGAGCAATAATGTTAAAAATTTAGTTCAATGGTTAAGTAATTATAGATCATATTTCTCTATGGTAGCGGCAATATCGTAGGAATTTAGAGTATGAAGTCTTCCTATCGGATTTCGACTTAAAGCGTCGGCTACTACATTACCTTTGCCTGGATGGTAATTAAGTTTAAATCGTTAATTCTCCAAAAAAATTATCCATCGTCGTTTTCTTAAGTTCAAGTCTTTTTGGGTAAAGATGTACTTCAAACTTTTGTAATCTGAATTTTTTTTGAAAACTTACACCATAAAGGTAACAACGCCAAATCTTTAATGCAAAAACAACGACTGCTAGTTCTAGATCAAGGACTGGATAGTTACACTCATGTGTCTTGAGTTGTTGTTACCCATATTCTACTAATTTTTCATTCTGCATTAACACACATCGTAATCCTTTTAATGAAGCATCAGTATATACCTCATAACTTACATTACTAGAAGGAATGGTGAGGATAGGAGTACTAGTCAACTTGTCCTTCAACTCTTGGAATGATTCATTACATTTTTATGTCCATACAGATGGAACTTCCTTCCTAGTTAGTTTTGAAAGGGGAACAACCATGCGTGAAAACCCTTCGACTAATCGACAGTAATATCCATCTAATCCAAGAAAACTCTTTATTTTAGTAATATTGGTATGGTTTTTCCATTCCAGAATGGCTGAAATTTTAGCTGGATTTACTTGGATTCCATTTTTAGAAATCATTTGTGCTAAAAATTTAATTTCTCTCATTGAGAAATCATATTTTCTCTTTTCGAAGTATAACTGATGAGTTCTGAGAGTACTTAAGACTATCTTCAACTATTGAATACGTTCTGCTAAGTTAATATACAAAAATATAGTCAATGAAAACGTTAACGAATTGGTCCAAAAAAGGTATAAAGATTCGGTGCACTAGAACCATAAAATCTTTCGGGGCATTGGTTAGACCAAATGACATTACAGTAAATTTAAAATGTCCATAACGAGTTCAAAAATCAGTCTTTGGAATGTCTTCCTCTCCGACACGTAACTGATGATAACCAGATCGTAAATATATTTTAGAAAAGACCCTTGCTCCTCTAAGTTGATCAAACAGATCTCCTATTCGGAATAAAGGATACTTATTCTGAATAGTTACAGAATTTAGTTTATGATAATCTATGCACAGTCTAAAGCTTCCATCATGTTTCTTAACAAATAATATTGGAGCTCCCCAAGGTGATGAACTTAATTGAATGAAACCTTTCAATAAATGATCATCGAATTAGGTATGAAGTTCTCGAAATTCTAAAGGAGCCATTTGATTTGGGGGTATCGAAATAAGAAGTGTATTGGGATAAAGATTGATACTAAACTCAATTTCTCTAGAAGCGAGTAATCCTGGTAAATCTTCGGGAAAAACATCTTCAAATTGTTCCAGTAAATTTGAAATTAAAGAAGAAATATGAATTTGAGAGTTTGAAGGATTTGACGAACCTATTCCTTAGAATGTAAAAGAGAAATTATTTTCATTGCGAAAATGAATTTTCTTAGTTTGATAATTGATTTAAGTGTGATGTTCTGATAATACATTCATCCCGATAATAATATTGAATTTGCGAATAACTCATATTACCAAGTTCACTGACAGAGTTCCTAGACCAAGCTAAATTTTACAATTCCTATAACCTTGTGTTGGCGTATTGATTTCACATGTATGTAATTCAATATTCACTAGACTAATTAAGGAGTTTGGAGATCATCATATTAATTTAGCCAGTCTAAGACTTATAAAAGAATGCATAGCTCATGTATCAAATAGAATATATGTTGGAATATGCTGAAAAATAATAATACTTTTAATCACGTCATGTGCATTTCGCATAGGCCGTGTGGCATAATTCCTCCCATGATTCAGAATTGGTTGAACTCTCTGAGTTGGCTTGAAGTGATTTGGAATAGAACGAAATTTTGGATTTTGTGAGGGTTTGTTCAATTGGAAGCAGATTAGAGCTGATTTTATCTTAGGACATCGGGGCCGAATATGTCCTATCTCGTGACATTCATGACAACAGATCTTGAAACGGGTTGTTTTGTGATAGATTTGGGAATAAGCTTGTCCTCTGGAGTTTGTATATGGATGGGGTCTAGAATGAGATGGGGTTCTGATGATATGGTTATTCCTAATAGCTGGGGATGGAGATCGGATAAAGGGTGAAGCATTGCATACCACAATGGCTGCAACGTCAATCAACTGAGAATAATCATGAATTTGTAATAGAGCGATTGAATTCTTAATTCTCGAGTGTAGTCCTCTTTCAAACTGCTTACATCTCTTTACCTCTATATCTACGTATTCTAGGGCATAACGAGATGGTTCAGTAAACTTAGTCTCGTATTGAGCCACTGAAAGGGTAGCATGCTACAATTTTAGAAAATCAAATGTTCGTTAGTCTCACTCAGTTTCAGGATAATACTTTTGGAAAAAATATCCTCAAACTGTTCCCAAGTAAAATTAGTAACATTTTGATTACGTCACATGGCTTGCCACCAGAAATTTGTTTCGCCATCTAACATGTATGAAACTAAAATGAATCACAGATTAGTAACTATACATACTCCATTCAGGATTTTCACAATCTGGCGTATCCATTTATCAACTTCATTAGCACCTGGCTTTCCAAGAATAGATGGAGGTCATCGTCATAGAAATTCCTTAAGAGAATTCATTCTACAAAGTTCTTCGGAAACATCTTTTGGGGTAGAATAAGTCGTCTATTGTTGTTGAGCTAACGTAGTAAGTTCCTGGAGACACTGTATGATTGCTTCAGTCTGAGTCTGTTTAGGTTGAGTTCCAACAGAGGGGGTTCGAGTACTAACCATCCTAAAATAGCATAATCTAAATAAAACGAATTATACCAATAAATAAATAAACAAGACTATTTTATATAAGGTTAGTTGTACAGTACTACTATACATCACTACAGTGCGGCTAACATTTATATTCTACAACATGTAAGCAACTGTTAATGCTAGATTCCTCTGTAATTTAGAAAATTGCGTCATCACTAGTTGAAGACTCGGGGCTGACTAAATAATGTCTTGGGTATATATCATCTGTCGAGTCATCTGTAGTGCTAAGGAAATACCCTCCGTATTTGTCACCATTTGATATTGCTTCTGGATACATCAGTGGAGCTGGTAATTCATCGGCAAATGCTAAATTTATGTCTTATTGGAGTACGACTGGATCATTAGCAAAGTCATCCACTTTTCTCATTACCTGCATCTCGCCCAATGCTCTATTAGTCAATACTAGCCTCTTATTGTCGTTACTTGAACCTGCCTAGTCTTTTTCTGCTTCACGAATTATTTCTCTTAGTCTGGCCAAAGCCTATTCTCTTACCCATGTTTTCGAACAATTATCTGGCTCGAGGTCTAGATTGAACATAAATGTATCCCATGCATCCATACTGCAAAATGGGTTTACACTATAATAATAGTAATAAAAGAAGTTATAAAAATCAAATAACTCATATCTTATCTATGTTCCGAATAAAAAGTTAACCCGACGATATGTTTTAATTTTAAAACATGCTTTGATACCAACTTGTCACACCCTGATTTTTAGTATGAATGAACAAGAAGTACACATTAATTAATGAATTAAAATTAAGGCGGAATAACATAACCTCTTTATTCATTATTAATATGTTACATAGTGTGGAATCACCGCAAGGGTGAATTACATGTTTCTAGTACACACAATAATATTTAAAAAATTGAAAAGCGCCACTCCTTGCTCCCATCTGGTTTAATCTCTTCCCATATGGTCACATACTTGAACATGTGATCGGTTTCTATCTCTTATAGGGAAGAGATACTATTTCCTTTCGCCTAGAGCATCTGTAGAAGGAAGGAATTAGCACAAATATGCTAAGCATGTCCTACGAGTTCTATAACAATGATATAGATATAAATTAGAGTTGGAGTGTGTATTGAATCAGTGTTTAAAACAGATGACAATAGTAACTGATAATTCTATGTTTATCAGATTATACCTTCAAAATGTTGGAAATTTATAATTCCATAGTGATTAGTCCGTTTGAGAAAATACATTACATTACCAATTTAGTTACAATCATGTTTTGAGAAAGTCAAGGAATGTGAACTAATAATCCAATTCTTACTGGTTCACTAAGGGGTGTATATGTAATTAATCCTTCAGTGTAACTTTATCATAAGCAATTCCAAAACCTTTGGGGAAAATAACCTGTTATGCTCACAATTAAAGTGGTACTCCTACGTATGTAGCAATAATCAGGGCTCTCAATCATCTGAGACCAATAGGTCAAGTAGAAAGTTTTGTGGGATAACACGTCAGTCTACTTCCTAATTAATACATATGCTTAGAGTAAAATAGCACAATAGTGTAAAGGTCAAACCGAATTAACACGGTACATGATCTCAGTTATTAGGTGAGAATGGTTAAAATTTATTCCATAATTAAATATTGGTGATCATTCAAATACTGATGATGATTAACAAATTACATAGTATGGCAGGATACTTACATGCCCATACTAAGAGTCAATGTGGCTATCTCAGAGTGATGTCAATATCAGTATTTCAAATACGCCAATTCTAAAAAGGTAAATAAAACTTACTTGCTTCTTATTCGGTTGAATTGCAGTCACACTGGAGTATTTAGAAGATTTGGGGCTTGATTTTTAGTTATACAATGTGTGGTATAGGAGTAGTAGGATTTAATCAGCCGGTTTTGTATTTAAAACTATCTTTAAGAAAGTTTCGGGGGCTTATGTGCAATTATCTAGGGACTTTAAAATAGGGACCTTAAGCTCATTTTTGAACTTTGGTGTAAGAGAGTTTTTGTCTTAAAATAGTTTTATTTATGTATGGGCAACGTTTGGGATGCAAATTCCTAACTTGAAAAAGTTGTTATGGGCTAATTTGTAATTTTATGTAAATTTCCTTATAGAAAAACCTTATTTTTACATAACTTGAGCTAGGAATATCCAAACATAGTCTTATTTTATACCATTTTGATTAGAAAAAATAAATATAAGTTTTTGAAAAAAAATCAAAATTTCCTGATTTGCCACACGCCCTCACGTGCGTGGTCAAGGTTTCTGACTAAATTCATCATCTTCAACCTCTCAATTTTGACTTTCTAGGGTGTAAATATTTGACTGAGGTTTTCTATTTTATTGTTATACCATTTGATATGATTTCTTAACCAACTTAACCTAATTTTTCATGAGGATTTCAAACATATAAGTTTCATGGTCTGAATCTCAGTATAACTCGAGTTTCAAAACTATGTGTTTTCATGAAAATTTGACCAAACATTCGTGGATTTATAGAGTATGGAATGATCTCTTATAAATTGGTTTTGGTTTCTGCTATATGTGAGCATACTTTGGTTTTGGTTTCAAAGAGTTTGATGGATTGTACATTGAGATTTTTGGATTTACAGGTTTTGATTTTCAAAAACAGTTTTGATCGATTAGCCCTCTATATGAACATTCATGGATTTTCACCATTACACGTGATATCTTGAGGTTATAATGAGTATTCCCATTGATTTAAATCAATTTTTAAGTTACTATAATGAGTTTCACCATTAAAGCTCAAGCTTTAATGGTGTTCCTACCTTTTTCCATTATCCTATGCCATTCTACACATAAAAACTTCCATAATATGAGTGTTCTAACTATATTAGCTATGCAGAAAACTACTAGAATTGAAATAATTGAAAATGAAGCATAGAATGATGAGTTACCTGAATTGAGAGAAAATTCAAGATTTTAAACTAAACTGTGGGATGAGTTTCTACTGCTTAGGACATGGGGCATTTATACTACTTTGGGTGGGGATTTTATTGGAGTAAAAGGGAGGTGGATTTGAACTAGTCTAGGGTGAGTTTTAATTGTGGGTAAATGGGGGCATATGGGTTTCTAAGGTTTACCTTGTGTTACCATGTAATTTTTGACATCTTATGCTGATGTGGAGGAGTGTGTGGACAGTGGTAAAAATAAAATTCACTAAGGTTTTAATTTTAGTCCTTAATCATTGATATAATTGCATTGATGTCCATAAAAGTACACTTTTTGTATAATTTAGTGGTATTTTGGTAATTTTAGAAAGTTTCCAGCGTTGAAACTATAATTTTATTTTTTTTATGGTCCAAAGGGTTAATTGGATATAAGGTTGAGGTTTATAGGGTGTCAATATATCTTAATTTGTCATTTGATATAAGGTTGAGGTTTAGGGGGTCAATATATCTCAATTTATCTCATTTTGAAAGTTTTAGGGACTTTTTTGAAATTAACTGACACTTCAAGGGGTTTAAGTTAATAGCAAAGTTTTAGGGTTTTGAACATAGTTCATTTCTTCTTTAGAAGGCTTTTTATTTTACTCATTGTGGCCATCCCCGATTCTCGCCGCGCGGGCGGGCGCTTGGTGGAAAGGATCCTTCGGGTCCCATGCGTCCCTCTCGGGAGCGTTTCGGCCGGCGTCATTTATGGTGTAAAAATGTAGAGAGATTCAGAGTCGCCAGTCTATTTTACTCAAAAACGACAAAAGAAAAAAAAGGGAAGCCACCCCGAAGGATGGCATCCAAAGACATACTGGTGCGTGCAAAACCAAGATGATTCAAGAAGGGTTTAGAGGCTTAGTTACGAAATGGGAAGGTGTTAGGCACCCATTCCGCCCTTTCGGTCTCTCATGAATATTTGTTATTTTCCTTTTGTTTCCCCCCGTGATATGTGTGCATGTGTATATATAGAATGGAGGTAGGAATCTTCGACTTGTATCATGGAAGAGATAAAGTGAGTCATCTGTAGGAAGGTATAATATTTGAAAAATAAGATTTACGTGATTAGCCCTATGTTGATCGTTATAATGGAACGATAACGCATATGGAGCAATACATTATTAAGGGTAAGTGTATAGAATATAAGGAAAATGGATTTAGAGAAGATAGAAAATGAGAGAAAAAGTGAGAAAAAGGACTCGAGTCTCGGGTTTTACCCTGAGACGCCTACGTAGCCTATAAAGCCATCAAAGCCCACGTAGTTCGCATACAAAATGAGGGGTGGGGTTTATCCCATAAATCCAAATAGGGGATCTCTTATTTGTAAGTGTGTGTGTGTGTGTGTAGAAAAAGTGTTTTAGTTGTGAGAAGAGTGTGGAAAAAGTGTGAGAATCCCTACTTGGAATTTATGAGAAAAACCTCTTTTTCTTGTTTTTTGGGTTTTATTTATATAAAAATAAGAGATGTGCGATAATACTAAATAAAAAGTATATTAGGATGTGTGGTATGAGATAATAAAAAGTGCTAAGTAATAAATCAAGTTATTGAGAACTCATGAGAATTTGAAGAGAAAGGTGAGAAAGTTAGACCTTCTTGAAGATCTTGAGCTTGATCTTGAATGTTGGAGAGCAGCCCTTGCACTTGGATGATGATGGAGAGTGTCTAATTCAGTAAGTCTGGTGAAAAGGATGACGAAAAGTGGAAGTAAAAAGGGGATTTGGATGTTGAAATCACGCTGCCTTCGAGAGAGGTTTCTGGGATTCGTTGAGAGAGGTTTTTATCAGATCTGGGCTCCTCCTTGAAAATGAGGTGAAGGCCTCATTTTATAGGCCCAGGTGAGTGCTGATCAGCACAGACCTGTTCCTGCCTATCGGCAGGTGCCGATAGGCAGGGTCTGGAACCTGCCATTTGGCAGTGTGGTTCAGGCTTTTGCAAAAAATCGGCCGCCGAGGGCAAACCGTTGGTCAGAATCATGCACGGGGCATACCATTGGAAATTTAATTCAGAGACCTTGGAAAGTCCTTGGGACCACTACCGAGTTTGGGAGTTGACTTTGGGTCAAATACGGCTCGGAAGCGTTTATCGGTCCATTGGACGAGGAATTTCTCAGACGCAAACGGATCGTTCGTCCGCATGGTAAGTCTGAATCACACACGGGGTGGACCGTTGGAAAGGTTAGGAGATGTACTTAGACATTCCAAAGAGTTTGACCCGGTTTAGAGAGTTGACTATGGTCAACCGGGCTCGAGAAGCGCTCGGTGGCCTCCTGGAGTCAAATGGATCGTTGTCCGCATGGAATGTCAGAATCGTGCACGGGATGGACCATTGGAAAGGGTATTCAGCACAGTTTCAAGATTCATTTAGCCTCGGTCGAGCTGAAGAGTTGACATAGGTCAAACAGAGCCCGGGAGCGCCCGGTGGCCTCTAGGTCAGGTTTTGGACGCAAATGGATCGTTCGTCCGCATAGTAAGTCGGAATCGCGCACGAGGTGGAATGTTGGAAAGGTTATTCAGTTCCCTTTGAAGATTCATTGAGTCTCGATCGAGATAAAGAGTTTGACTTTTGGGTCAAATTGTGCCGGGGAGTGCCCGATGGCTTTTAGATCAGTACTCGGGACGTGACCTGGGTTTATAGTGATGAAAGGAGGTACTAGGGACCTAAGGAGAGTTAGGGGGTAACAGAATGGGGTGTCTATAGAACACCTCGACGGGTGAGTTTGGAACAAATGATGACCTTCGAATAGACACCACATGATGCTTTTGAGTGCGTATGACCGATTCAGAGGGTCGAGGCCGATTCTGAGGACCTAAGGAGTGTGCTGGGGATGACCAATTCTGCGGGTCAAAGTCGAATCTTCAGGCTTAGGGTAAAGGTCTATCGGGGTCAATTATGACCTAAAGAGTGGTGACGATCGAGGACCGAGGTCAATTCTAACCTAACTCAGGTGACGATCCAAGACCAGGGCCAATTCTGACCCGAGAGTGGTTACGATCGAGGATCGAGGTCAATTCTGACCTAACTCAGGTGACGATCCAAGACTAGTGCCAATTCTAACCCAAGAGTGGTGACGACCGAGGACCAAGGTCAATTCTGACCTAACTCAGGTTACGATCCAAGACCGTGGATGATTCTGACCCAAGAGTGGTGACGACCGAGGACCGAGGTTATTCTAACCTAACTCAGGTGATGATCCAAGACCGGGGCCAATTCTGACCCAAAAGTGGTGACGACCGAGGACCGAGGTCAATTCTGACCTAACTCAGGTGACGATCCAAGACCGGGGCTAATTCTGACCCAAGAGTGGTGATGACTGAGGACTGAGGTCAATTCTGACCTAACTCAGGTGACGATCCAAGACTGGGGCCAATTCTGACCCAAGAGTGGTGATGACCGAGGACCGAGGTCAATTCTGACCTAACTCAGGTGACGATCCAAGACCGGGGCCGATTCTGACCCAAGAGTGGTGATGACTGAGGACCGAGGTCAATTCTGACCTAACTTAGGTGACGATCCAAGATCGGGGTTGATTCTGACCCAAGAGTGGTTACAACTGAGGACCGAGGTCAATTCTGACCTAACTCATTTGACGATCCAAGACCGAGGCTAATTTTGACCTAAGAATGGTGACGGTCGAGGACTGAGATCAATTCTGACCTAACTCAGGTGACGATCCAAGACCGGAGCCGATTCTGACCCAAGATTGGTGACGACCGAGGATCGAGGTTAATTATGACCTAACTCAGGTGACAATCTAAGACCCGGGCCAATTCTGGCACAAGAGTGGTGACGACCGAGGACCGAGGTTAATTTTGACCTAACTCAAGTGACGATCCAAGATTGAGGCCAATTCTGACCCAAGAGTGGTGACGACCGAGGACCGAGGTCAATTCTGACCTAACTCAGGTGATGATCCAAGACCGGGGCCAATTCTGACCCAAGAGTGGTGACGACCGAGGACCGAGGTCAATTCTAACCTAACTCAGGTGACGATCCAAGACCGGGGATAATTCTGACCCAAGAGTGGCTTTGATTCTGCTGGAGAAAGAGCTTTGTGATTTTGATCTGAGCTAGTGCGCTGATAGCTAGGGAAGCTTTTAGGAGACCTCGTAGGGGGGAATAACCTACTTTGGGTGCTGTAAGAGAATTCCACTGGGGAAGTGATCTGATGATCCTTAAGGATCCTCCGGAGTTTTTTCAAGAGGAGTTTTCACTTGGTTTTTGAGGATTCCGCTAGGGAAGAGGGGTTCCGCTCAGGGAACACGAAATTTTCTTGGTAAAAAGGCTCTAGATCCTTCCTAGGATATTTAGGAATTTTTCGAGGATTTTTCGAGGCTTTCTAGTATTTTCTAGGAATTTCTGTACAACATTTTAAGGGGGGTGTCAGTCGGCATGGTGTGAGAGGTGCCATTCGGCAGTGGCACAGACTTTTGGGCTGCCTCGGGAAGGCAAGGGATCAGTGCCGATTGGTATGGTAGGGGGAGATGCCGATCGGCATGGCGCTTGGCATCCTATACAAAGGGGGAGAATCCCCTCATTTTTTCCACAGCTTATTTTTCTTTCTCTCTCTGCGATTCTTCTGCAAATCGTTTTAGCATTCCGATCTTCAAGAAATGTTCGCCTTTGTGAGTACTGCAGTCCACCGGGAGTGGTTGATCGTTGATGATTGGGTGAATGTGGAGTGGAGGGCTAGGGCGCCCCTTGCTTTGGGGAGTGAGAACTCCTTTGATGCATTTGAGCCTGTTGCGGATGAGCGGACCTTACTGTGGGAGCCATCGCATCATTGCTCTTCGAGAGTGATCCCCGACGGTTATGTAAGTAACCTGACCTTTGGCATTCTTCTCTCTCTGGTGATTTTTCTTTGTTGACTTTTGATGAGACTTTTCTTTTTTCCAGTCTGATATCTCTTTGAAGAACATGCGTGACCGTGGGACAACGGGGCTCAAGGATGTCTGGGAGCATCTCCCACCTGTGGTGCGCTGGATGGTATCATCAGCGGGTTTTAGGCGATTGGCATCGGCGCTGGATGAGATGCCTCGTTCGACAGTGGTCTTGTGCGCTTTGGGAGAGAGGTGGTGGGACACTACCCATACCTTTCATTTTGGATTCGGGGAGATGATTGTGACTCCCCTAGACGTGCAGTATCTACTGGGGCTGGATTGTGATGGAGAGAAGATAGAGGTGAATCGCTCTTTACGAGTGAGACTGGAGTCAGTGCGTGCGGCAGTTGGTGATGTAGGGAGGATAGTTTCTGGGGATTCTATCCGGCTGTCCCTGCTGAAGGATGTTCTGTTGGGTAGGGAGATCGATGTGGAGGATGGGCTATAAGTGAGGCAGATGGCCCGGTTATTCATTCTTCTGGTGCTGGGAGGTTTCATGGTGGCGTCGAGCGGCGACGTCGTCCCTTTGTGGTTTTTGCCGTACTTGAGGATGTTTTCGAACATTCCTTTATATGATTGGGGGAGTCTGACCTTGGAGACCCTTTACTTTTCTTTGGATGCATTCAGTTGGTGCTGTCGATAGACCTTTACTAGGGCCACGTACCTTATTGAGGTATTCTTCAATTTGTGCATTTCTTTTCACGCATTCGCATTTTCCTTTCATGCATTCGAATTTTCCTTATGCGTCTATTTTTCCTTGTGAATTCAGACGTGGTTCTATGAGGTGATTGGGTGCAACACCCCGCTGATTTCTTTGAAGGACGACAGTATTGGGGATTTCTGTCGATTGTAACGATGGCGTAAGGCCAATCGACAGTCGAAGGGATCTCTTTCCCTAGAGGCGGTGTGTCAGGTCTTGAATGACCTGACCAATGGTAGAGTAAGACTCTTTCCATTTTAGTCTTGGTTTTTGTTCCTTCTGGTCTTGTGTTGATTTATGCTCTCTTAGAGATTTTCAGGTGACCTTTTACCCGTGGGAGACAGCCATTCAGGATGCGGGGGAGATCGGGGTGAACGCGCGGATGAGGCGTTTGCTGGCACATGAGTTCGGCCATTCTTGGTACCTCGGGGAGAGGGTGACTCGCCAGATCGCTGAGGAGGAGGTGGTGGTTCCACCCGCACAGCCTCCTACGTCTATGAGGCGGGAGCGACTGATGTTGGAGGATGAGAGGATTGCGGCGATGATCGGCGAGTCCTACTTACTATACACCGATATGGCTGCGCTGTATGACTATATGGATTTTATGACTATATGATCGAGTCGGGCGGTGGGATCTTCTCACATCGATGGTGGCCCGTCGATATCTGCAGCGGCGGTGACCTCGGAGGTCCCTTTTGTACGGCTGCATACCCCTTCATACAACATTCGGCGGGCTGATGGAGGGATGGTGCCTATGCTGCACCGTCCTTATGCGATGGATCCGGAGGAGTTGGGTTTAACAGAGGATGTCCTTCGACCTGCGGTATACCTTTCTGTTCCTTTCTTTTCTATTTTGGTCATCCTTGCTTTGATACTAATTTCTCCTTTTCTTTCAGGAAGTCCGAGTGTCGACCACTTGGCTCTGGGACATCAGAGATTGGATATCTTCGGTGACTGCCCATATTCGGGAACCCAGTTCCCGTTCCTTCTTACTTGGTGACGTCTGCTTCATCCGGAGAGGACTCAGGCTCGAGAAATGGTGGTGTGTCATCTTTCCGTCGGGGGAAGAGAGTGCGTCGCAGGGGTGGAAGCTCTTGAGAGAGAGACAGAGAGAGACAGAGAGAGAGAGAGAGAATGAAATGTGGGTTCGGGCTGAGTCCCGTTGTTTTTGTCTTTTCCTTTTATTTCATGCAAAACTGATGTAATACATAACACAAATATATTCAATGCAATGGAGTTTTTTTATTATTATTATCTTTTATTAATGATGAATGAATGCATGCACATGCACTTTTTACTTTGCTGCTGAGACCGTAAAAAGGAATATTTTTGGAAAAAAAAAATTTAAGGAAAGTTTTTGATTAAATAGAAAAAGGATTTTGAAATTCTGTTGAGAATATCAATTTATTTTTATTTGAGTTTTCTGATTTGACAAAAGAGGAAAAAGGGAAATTTCTAAAAATGGGGGGGTTGCCGATCGGCAAGCACCCTGTCCTGCCTATCGGCAGTTCAGTCCAGTCCCATCAATTGAAGGCTTTGATTGGTACCCTCTTCAGCCTTTGGTACCTTGTGGGGTAGGATTCCCTCCGATTTCTGCAGGGATTATGTCCCTTGTGATGATTTTCAAGTATAAAAAGGGGGGAGGGTGGAGTGTTTTCATCACACCTTTGCATTATTATCTACCCTTCCACTATTTCTTAGCCTTGTAAGATGGCTCTCCCTAGTAGCATTGAGTTTTCCAACTACCTCGAAGACTTGGAAGCTAGGTGCTCTTATAATGTCGACTACGAGGCTTTCAACATGCGTCGAGTCTCCTTGTGATGCAATCGGCCTTTTGAGTGGAATATTCTAATGGCGGCGGTACAATTCTGGTACCCCGAAGACCTTGTATTCCGCTTTGGGTTGGAAGAGGTTTTTCCTACCTACGAGAAATTTTCTGCCATACTGGGTGTAAATCCCAATGTTGTTGCGGCTTTGCCAGAATTTTCTCGTTCTCTTAGGGATTTGTTGGCCAGGCTTCTTCACATTTCGCCTTTGGCAGCTAGATCATTGGTTACTGGAGGAATGATCTCCCTCCCGGTGGTGCTGCAATCCGTGCATTTGCGGGAAGTAGGTGATGTTAGCTATGCTGGAGCCGTTGTTCTGGGCCTGGTTTCAAAATTGCTATTGGTGACTGGGGAATTGTAGGTGGACCCGCAACTTGCAGCCATTACTTCATCGATGTCATACCGTCACAATCCTGCGGCGGTGATATTGGCGGAGACTCTGAATGGCCTGGATGCCTGGAGAGAAGGTCGTTCTGAATTTTTGAGGGGTAGCCCTGTGATGATGTTCATGTGGTTATCTGAAAGATTCCACTTGTCGACTCCTCCAGAATATCCCTTGTCGTTCATACCCAACTTCTTTTCACGCTACTTCATCCGCGTTAGCCTGTATGTTGAGAACTGGGAGAATTGGCTTGTGGAGCATGGGGCTTGTGGTTTGTATTGGTCAGTGCCTTGGTGGGGGAAGTTGCAGCCTGTTTTGGAGCTAGGAGAGTATTCATATGTGCGGCTAGTTGGTCTCAGATAAACCTCTTTTTACTTCCTTTGGCGGCTTTTGCTCCAATTCGGCTGGGCGTAGGTCGTGCCACCTCGAATCTCAAATTTCTTTCCAGTAGAGGATTTGACTGAGCGCCTGAGTCTGTTGTTGGGTTCTCCGTGGGAAAATCGGCGGCCATCGATCCGTCCCTCTCAGTTTGTCGAGAAGGTTTGCCATGTCCCCAAAGATTATATGAAGTGGTTGTGGAGGAAAGTAGTCAGCAAGATGTTGGCAGTAGAGACTGGACAAAGATGGTTTGTTTTATCTGACTCCATGGAAGGGGGTGTTGTGGTCTTTTCGCAGATGTTTAAGGCTTATCGATCCATGGAATGTTTACGGCACTCTATTCATAGGGGAAACGTGGGGTCCTAAGGATGTAGATGATGAGGGTGCAGGCTCCTCTGGTAGCTATGGGTAGGACTCCTGGGGAGTTTATTTTTATAACAGGTGTGGGGATTTTATTCGGCTTTTTATGGTAGTGGGGAAGGGAGTTATCCGTTCCTTTTTCTTACGTAATCCGTACTTTAATTTCTTATTAATGAAATAAATAAGTTTCTGATCACCCAGCTGTGCCTCTCGATGAATTGTGTATTTTGAATTATCTATACTGATCACTAAGGCATACATAATCCTTTTGTTCAAGTATTTTTAGAATGAACCATCGTTCTCAGAGGTAAGAAAAGAATAGTATTTTGTGAAAAAGAAAGGGTCGTGCTCATGTGAGGAGTATGAGCTGCCTACATACCTCTGGTGTTTTTTGAAAAGTTTTTAAAAATAGTTTTTGTAGAGGATCAGGCCCACGTAGATCTGGGTAGAGGGAAACGAAGCATTTTTTTTAGAATAGAAGAGGGATGAGAAGAGTCGTATCGCGCCGAGATTTCGGACTAGGGGTAGAATTTCTTGAGACGGTCCAGATTGACTGGACGAGACATCTCTTCCCCATCCAGGTCAGTGAGCATGGCGGCACCGCCAGATAAGATTCTCTTTACAATTTAGGGGCCGCTCCAATTGGGCTTGAATTTCCCTCTGGGATCCCAGATGGGTTCTATTATCTCTTTGAGGGATAAATCCCCCTCCCGGACACCGCGGTCCTTGACTTTCTTATTGAATGATCACGCTATTCGGCGATGGTACCCCTGTATGTGGTAAAGAGCCTTTAATCTTCTATCATCTAGGAGGGTTAGCTCATCAAGACGTCTTTGGCACCAGTCTTCTTCACTAACTTTGCTTCCGAGCATGACGCATAGCGAGGGTATTTCCAGCTCGACAGGGAGGACTACTTCCATGTCGTAGACCAGGGAGTAAGGGGTAGCCACAGTAGAAGTTTGAATTGAGGTTCGATAGCCCCAGTGAGCATACGGGATTCGTTCGGCCCAATCCCTACAACTTTCGGTCATCTTGCTGATGATGGCTTTGAGGTTCTTGTTGGTGGCTTCAACTGCACCATTGGTCGGAGGTAGGTAGGGAGAAGATTTGTGTCTCTGAATCCCGTACTCATTGACTATTTCTGTGACTTCTGCTTCAAAATGCAGCCCGTTATCTGATACCAGCTCTTGCGGGACCCCATATCAACAGATGATATTTTTATTGAGGAATTTGGCCACTTTCTTGGCATTTAATACCGCGTATGACTCAGCCTCGACCCATTTGGTGAAGTAATCTATGGCAACCAGGATGAACTCATGTCCGTTTGAAGCATTTGGTGTAACCTTCCCTATGATGTTGATACCCCAGGTGGAGAACGGCCAGGGAGAGGTCATGTTGTATAATTCTCGCAGAGGCAAGTGTTGAAGATTGGAGAATTATTGGCATTTGAGGCACCTCCGGACATAAGCGGTGCAATCCTGGATCATGGTGGTCCAGTAGTAGCCTTTTCGAATGATCTTCTTGGTGAGCATGTGACCATTCATGTGGGGTCCGCATTCCCCGCTGTGAATTTTCTACATTATTTTCTCAGTCTCAAACCCTGCGATGCAGTGTAGATGATTTCCATCGAAATTCCTCTTGAGGAGAGCTTTATGACAAATGATATACTGGGCGGCCAGTCTTCGGAGGGTTGTTCGGTCCTTCTTGTTGGAACCCTCGGGATACCTACTATGTTTGAGGAGGCACCAACTATCATAATACCAGCAATCGACTAGTTCAGGATCTTCAGTGGAGACAAGCTCAATATGGTAGCAATGGGTCGGTTTGTCTTGCTTTTAAACTAGGAATGGGGTCATTGTTATTCCTTCGGGCATGTCGACCATGGAGGCCAAGGTAGCGAGAGCGTCGGCTAGGTTATTCTTTTCTCGGGGTAGGTAATGGAAGGTGATATCTCGGAATTAGGAGGCTAATGTTTCTAATTGGGCATGAAAGGGTTGGAGCTTTTCGTCCTTGACTTTCCACTTTATGAGAACTTAATCGATGATGAGGGCAGAATCCCCGTAGACATCAAGGTATTGAATAACTTTCTTGAGAGCGACCTTGAGGCCCACTGTGCATGCCTCGTATTCTGTCATGTTGTTGGTGCAAGGGAAATCCAATTTAATGGCGATGGGAGTGTGGGAGTCATCTGGGGCGATCAGGAGGATCATAATGTCGTATCCCTTTTGTTGCCAGTGCCGTCAAAGAACATTTTCCATCGAAGGTGGTCTTGAGTGGTGCAGAGAATATTTTCATCTGGGAATTCGAAGAGCTGGACATCTGCTTCGTCTATGGGATAATCGGCGACGTAGTCAGAGATGGTTCTTCTTTTAACATCTTTGTGTGTGATGTACACGATATCGAACTCTATTAGGAGCATCAACCATCGAGCCATTCGGCTGGATAAGGAAATTTTCTCAAGAAGGTATTTGATGGGGTCCATTCAGAATACAAGTTTGATGGGGAAGGCGAGCATGTAGTGTCGCAACTTTTGGGTGACCCAGACAAGTGTGACACATGCCTTTTCTAAAGTAGTGTAAGTCACCTCGTACCCGGCCAATTTGTGACTGGCATAATTGATGGCTCTTTCTTTATGGGAGTCTTCAAGGTATTGAGATAGGAAAGCCCCAACTGCAGTGTTGGTTATGGTTAGGTATAGGAGCAAGGGGAGACCAGACTGTGATGGCATGAGCACTGGAGGTTGGGTCAGGTATTATTTGATTCGGTAAAAATCTTCTTGGCAGGCCTCATTCCAAACCTTGGTTGAATCTTTTTGGAGGAGCTTGAAGATCGGTTCACAGATGGAGGTTAGTTGGCTGATGAACCGGCTAATATATTATAATTTCCCAAGAAAACCTCAAACTTCTTTATCTGTTTGGGGTGGTGGCATCTCAAGTATGGCCTTTAGCTTTGCAGGGTCTGCTTCTATCCCTTTTTCGTTGACCATGAATCCCAAGAGTTTTCCCTTTGTAACGCCAAAGACACACTTCTGTGGATTAAGTCGCATCTGATATCGTCGCAGTCGTTCGAAGAACTTCTGGAGAGCGGGAACATGACTTTCTCTAGTTTTGGACTTGATAATCATATCATCCACATAAACCTCGACCTCTTTATGGATCAGATCATACAGGATGGTTGTGGTATCCCTTTGGTAGGTAGCCCCAGCATTCTTGAGACTGAAAGGCATAATGGTGTAGCAAAAGGTTCCTCATGGGGTGATAAATGCGGTTTTTTCTTGGTGGTCGGGGTGCATCTTGATCTGGTTGTATCCGGAAAACCCATCGATGAGTGACTTGAGAGCATGACTGGCTGTGCTGTCCACGATCATGTCGATATTGGGTAGAGGATAGTCATCCTTCGGAGAAGCTTTGTTTAAATCTCGGTAATCTACACACATTCGAACCGTCCCTCCTGATTTCATCATGGATACAATGTTGGCTAGCCATGTGGGATATTCGATCACCCGAATGAAACCCACGTTCAACTGTTTGACCACCTCTTCTTTGACCTTGAGCGACCATTCGGTGCGGAGTTTTCTCAATTTTTGTTTGACTAGCTTGTAATCTGGGAGAGTGGGGATCTCGTGCTGAGCTATTTCAGGATCGATACCGGGCATATCATCATACGACCATACAAAGACATCTACGAACTCCTTTAGTAATTCTTCAAGTTGTGCGCGCTCATGCTCGTCAAGGGTGGCCCCTATTTTAATCTCGCGCAGTTGGCTACTAGAACCGAGATTAATAACAACAGTCTCTTCTTCATTAACTTGAACGCGATTATGTTGTTTATTATTAACCTTATTTAGATCAGTTAAGAATTTTTCATTTGCAAAATCATCATCATCAAAAGTTTGATTATAATTCAAGCAGTTAATGTAAGGCACAACAAGATACTCAAAATCTGCGTTTATTTCATTGATAGGAAAAACAGCATTGGGAACCTCATCAAAAGAGGTCTCGATTACATTTGATCAAGGATAGACAATAGAAGAAGAAATAGGGTAAACATTGGGGTTAGGGGAGATTTCAAGGGGTAGAACTGGCGCAGAATGCCAGTTGAGGAGAGGGGTATCAGCAGCTTTAATCAGACGGGATGGATCCATTGATGTGGTGCCTGAATGAACCATGCAGAGTGCCAGCCCCAGTATCTGTACGTTAAAGGAATCTTCAGAATCTCTTTCCTCAGTCTCTTCGGCATCTTTGATGAGCGGTTGTACTTGGTGTGGGAAACTTTTGGCCCATGGGTAGCTGTCTTGGAAAAAGATGTCCATTCCAGGCTTCATCTTCTTATCTGTGTGGTCATACCATGGTTCTGGAAAACCGCAAAAGTGTAAGTCATCTCCTTCTTTGATGAATCGTCCATTTAAGGAGTCTCTTGAGATAGTTCGGATGCAGTCTGATCTTCTCTTTGGTCGAGATTGGTGGATCATTCTGATCTCTTATTCCGATGGTTGATACCCCAAGCCACAAGGAGGGAAAGCTTTCTTCAGCTCGATGGGCTCAAGTATCCCTTGCTGCCTTTTCCCTAGCCCCAGTCCGAGCATGAAGTGCATGTTTCTGAACATCTGAATCACATAACATTGTTATGAGGGTCATATTCTGGACAAACCCTTTCTTTGAAATCGTCCCCTGCCGGGAGTAGGAGTGGCTCGACTCGGAATCCTGATAGGAGCATATCATTTGACCTGTGATGTATCTCAAGAATTGGACTGCTGGTGCTCGCACCCTCGACATTTTCGTTGTCGCCCAAAATGGTGATGACTCGCCCGTCGGCAAAGAACTTCAATTTCTGATGGAGTGAGGAAGATACACCCTTGATATTGTGGATCCATGGGCATCCAAGCAATAGGTTGAAACAAGCAAGGATGTCTATGACTTGGAATTCAATGACAGGGTTTATAGGGCCAACCCCTATTACAAGTTTTATGGACCCCATCACCTCACGAAGAGTATTATCGTAGGCGCGTACAGCGGCGGAGGTTGGAGCGAAGTAGCTTTCTTTCAGGCCTAAACACTTGAAGGTTCTCAGAGGGCAAACATTCAAGGCGTATCCGTTATCGACAAGAGAGAGTGGCATGGCCTTTCCCATAACTTCTACGAAGATGTTGATTGCATGATTGTGATTCGGCCCAATTTTGGGGATTTCTTCTTCAGAGAATGATAGCATTCGGGTAGAGGTCAAGGATCCGACCAGATTTACCGTCTCTTCTGGTGTGGTAGAGGGAGGAACTATGGGTCCAGTGATCATCTTGATTAAAGCATTTCTGTGCAGTTGGGATGACATGAAAAGTCCCCATAGAGTGATGTTGGCTTGTGTTTTCTTTAGTTGATCGAGGATCTTGCTCTCCTCAATGGTCATCTCTGGCATAGGAAGGTTTTCAACGCCCTTCCCTTTGTCATTTGGTGGTAGTGAGCTTGGAACCTGGTAATGTCTCCCTGATCTGGTCATGTGATTTACTGAAGAAGGAAAGAATATGAATCCCGTTTCCTCATCAATCTCAAGTAGTTCTTCCACCTTATTTAATTTTCCGAGGATTTCTTCAAATGATATCATCCCATATATGTCGTCTACTGGGCCAGCTCCTCCTAAAGCTTGTTCTTCGCTCGAATCTTTGAATTCTTCCCCCCCCCCCCCCATCCGATGGCAACAATTATGTCTTTCCATGTAAATTCGATGCATTCCACAACTTCAACGGCTTCTTCATACAAGTTCTCCCATTCTGTGGGTATATGTGTGATTGAAGGGACCAAGCGCCCTTGTAGATTCAAAGTGGAAAGTAACCCGGTGATACTGCAAATGATGTTGGTTTTCTTAAATAATTCTACCATAGTCTGGACAACATCATCTAGGCTGACTTCATCGGTTGGTACCACCCACTTGTCTGAATCTCGGGCCCATTTCTGTGCCTCCAAGAATAGTGTACTGAATCTCTGGCAATTGATGACCATCTGTGAGAGAAATTTCAGCCCGAACTCTAGGAGTTGGTTTAACACCTCTGACAATTCCATGATTCTATTTTTAGAACGGCTACGGACAGCGATGCATGCTCTGGTAAGGAGTGATAGTGCCTGATCAGCGAGGCTAGTAGGGTGTAGGAGGAAATATGGGCAAGTTTGAAGAGGTTTAGGAGAGTATATGGGTGTGATTTGAGTTGAGGGATTGAAATATGGGTTTTCTTCTAAGAAGATGGCATTGGCGTGATCTGGGAGTGGATTGTGAGTGGTGTTTGGTCTAGTATTGGCTGGTGGGGCAATGGTACCCCGGTCAATGAGATCTTGAATTACGTTCCGAATGTGAAATCATTGGTCAGTGGTATGGCCAGCAGTTTGGTGAAAGGTGCAATGAGCATAGGTTTTGAAGTTTCTTAGGAGTGGATTTGGCAATGGAGGGGGATCCAAGGGTTTGATGAGGTTTCGGCTTAACAGGGCTTGGTAAACTTTGGAGAAGGGAGCATGGAGCTCAGTATATTCCCTTCGGATGGGAGTAGGGCAGCTTTTTGGTGCCCATGATGTGGTTCGTTGAGAGATATTATTGATGGTCGAGATGGTAGTACTGGCAGGCTTGTCATACTTTCTAAGGGTGAACTGTCCGGACACCTTCTTTGGTTCAATCTCTATTTTAACGAGGCTCTCCTCGATTTCCACTCCAGCCTCTCTGAGAGCTTGAAAGTGGGAATAGTATTGTCCTCCCATCGTCACTCGGACATGGGGCAAGAAGTTTTTCTTCACTATGTTGACCTGTTCTTCTTCAGATGGCCGATTAGTCATGGTAGCTGCTTGTTCCCTCCACCGGGATATGAAGTTACTGACTGATTCTCCTGGATTCTGTTTGAGAAGCTCAAAATCACGACGGGTGACCTCAAGCTCTTCGTTGTATTTGTATTGTCACATGAATTCTTGGGCCACATCCTCCCAGCTACGGATTATGGATTCCTCAAGAGATAAAAACCATCGGAGGGCACTATCCTTCAAAGTTTGCTGAAATAATTAGGCCATCAACTCCTCAGAAGCCCCTAGTCGAGTCATGGAACGATGATAACTTCGAAGATGAACAATTGGGGGTCCACTCCCTCCAAACTTCTCGATGTTTGGCATCTTGAACTTCTCGGGTAACCTTGCTTTAGGATAAGGAGACATGTGGGTGTATTCCATGTAATTCTCAGAGATCCTGGCTTGGTCAAACTTCTTAGTGAGCATCCTAAGGTCCTCCTTGACTTTATTCAACTCCTCCTCTTTTGGATCAGCGACCACAGGCAGGTTAGCCATAGGGTGGGCAATGTTTGGCATTGGAAGCTGGGCATGTGGCGGCCCATTGGCAGGAGTAACACATGGAGCATGTTGATATTCTTCCAGAACCCAGATAGGCTCGGATGGACCCATAGCATGAGGGAATAGGGATTCGAGCTCTTGAGGAATATGAACTTGGTTTCATTGCATCTCTCGGACCTCGGTTTGGAGGTTGTCAATCTTAGACACGAGCTGAGCTAGGACTGTCGGCAGATCCGGTTGTATGACTGGTGCTTGATCTGTATTCTCCATTGAAGATGGATGGATTCTGAACTCGAAAGAAGTAGTAGAAGAACGGATGAAACTCCAGGGTGATTTTACTGAAGACCGAAGCCAATATGGAGCGAGGCCAAGGTCTTGCGATCGACCTAAGAAGGCGTAAGATGAGATTTATTTTTGAGAAAAAGGGGAAAAATTGGATTTTTGATAAAGAGGGGAAGAATGCTTTTTGGATTTTTTGATAAAGAAGGGAGAAATGTTTTTGGAGACGGAACTCAACATGATTATTATGTTTTCACTTGTATTTAATTCTTCTAAATGCAATGCCGGACGAGACCCGAGCCTAGAAAAATAGGGGTTTTAATATATGCAAAGCTACGGTTTGGACTTGTAACTAGGCTCACGGACAGGGTCATATTTTAAAAATGAGCGAAAATTGGGCGCAGGCCGACCCAGAATTTTGACAGAGTTTTAGGTTGAAACCGGCAATCTAAAGTGCGTGTCCTAGGTCTGGCACCTATATGCGGGTATGAAGTTGGTTGGGTGAATCGGCATGAGTTCCCCCCTTTGGTGTGACTTCCACGATATACATCTTGCTCTTGCGGAAAATTATTATGTGTGGACAAGCCATTTGATATACCTGAGTGTACGTGAATTGCCTCACCATACGGTACGTGTGAGAGCGAATTCGATATACTCGACGTACATGAATGAATTCCCTATAATATACCTCCCGTCATTACTTCGGTCAAGCGGTACGATGCAGGGGAACCGTTCGATATACGTTGAAGGTACTTGTCCAATGGAAGGTGAGAGTCATATCGCTTAGGCTAACTGTGACCTGCCAGACCAGCGCCCATCACGAAGTGACCCTCCAGTTACTGGGTAAAATTTGGTCAATAGAAATGCTCTTTGGTGATGTTGAGTGAATCATGCATGATCCTCTTATTAGAATCTTATAATAAGAATGCCTTTCTTGATTATGCCAAATAGGGAGTCGAGTATGAGTACCCCAAAAGGTTCACCAAGTATGGATAGGTGATGCGTGCAACATGGGGATATACATGTGATCCTAGGTGCACGTGGTGTGAAGTGTACATGGAGAATTTCAACAAGTGTGTGAATATAAGAATAAGCATGGGATACACATGAGAAATGGGGACATGAAGATGGGGGGAAACATAAGAAAAAATAACATCCATGTAAATAGAGTCAAGCCCACAAAACGCATATCCCCAGCAGAGTCGCCACTGTGGCCATCCCCGATCCTCGTCACGTGGGCGGGCGCGTGGTGGAAAGGATCCTTCGAGTCCCATGCGTCCCTCTCGGGAGCGTTTTGGCCGGCGTCGTTTATGGTGTAAAAAAGTAGAGAGATTTAGAGTCGCCAGTCTATTTTACTCAAAACAGACAAAAGAAAAAAGGGGAAGCCACCCCGTAAGATGGCATCCAAAGACATACTGGTGCGTGTGAAACCAAGATGATTCAAGAAGGGTTCGGAGGCTTAGTTACGAAATGGGAAGGTGTTAGGCACCCATTCCGCCCTTTCGGTCTCTCATGAATATTTGTTATTTTCCTTTTGTTTCCCCCCGTGATATGTGTGCATGTGTATATATAGAATGAAGGTAGGAATCTTCGACTTGTAGCATGGAAGAGATAAAGTGAGTCATCCGTAGGAAGGTATAATATTAGAAAAATAATATTTATGTGATTACCCCTACGTTGATCATTATAATGGAACGATAACGCATTTGGATCAATACGTTATTAAGGGTAAGTGTATAGAATATAAGGAAAATGGATTTAGAGAAGATAGAAAATGAGAGAAAAAGTGAGAAAAGGGACTCGAGTCTCGGGTTTTACACCGAGATACCTACGTAGCCTGTAAAGGCATCAAAGTCCACGTAGTTCGCATACAAAATGAGGGGTGGGGTTTATCCCATAAATCCAAACAGGGGATCTCTTATTTATGAGTGTGTGTGTGTGTGTAGAAAAAGTGTTTTAATTGTGAGAAGAGTGTGGAAAAAGTGTGAGAATCCCTACTTGGAATTTATGAGCAACCCCTCTTTTTCTTGTTTTTTAGGTTTTATTTATATAAAAATAAGATATGTGCGATAATACTAAATAAAAAGTATATTAGGATGTGTAGGATGAGATAATAAAAAGTGCTAAGTAATAAAGCAAGTTATTGAGAACTCAAGAGAATTTGAAGAGAAAGGTGAGAAAGTTGGACCTTCTTGAAGATCTTGAGCTTGATCTTGAATGTTGGAGAGCATCCCTTGCACTTAGATGATGATGGAGAGTGGCTAATTCACCAAGTTTGATGAAAAGGATGATGAAAAGTGGAAGTAAAAAGGGGATTTGGATGTTGAAATCACGTTGCCTTCGAGAGAGGTTTCTGGGATTCATTGAGAGAGGTTTTTATCATATCTGGGATCCTCCTTGAAAATGAGGTGAAGGCCTCCTTTTATAGGCCCAGGTGAGCGCCGATCGGCATAGACCTGTTCCTGCCTATCGGCAGGTGCCGATAGGCAGGGTCTGGAACCTGCCATTTGGCAGTGTGGTTCAGGCTTTTCCAAAAAATGGTTGCCGATGGAAAACCGTTGGTCAGAATTGTGCACGGGACATACCATTGGAAAGTTAATTTAGAAACCTTTGAAAGTCCTTTGGACCACTCCCGGGTTCGGGAGTTGACTTTGGGTCAAATATGGCTCGAAAGCGTTTGTCAATCCATTGAACGGTGAATTTCTCAAACGCAAACGGATCGTTCGTCCGCATGGTAAGTCTGAATCATTCATGGGGTGGACCGTTGGAAAGGTAAGGAGATGTACTTCGACATTCCAAAGAGTTTGACCCGGTTTGGAGAGTTGACTTTGGTCAACCGAGCCCGGGAAGCGCTCGGTGGCCTCCCGGAGACAAACGGATCGTTCGTCCGCATGGAAAGTCAGAATCGCTCATGGGATGGACCGTTGTAAAGGTTATTCTGTTCCCTTTGAATATTCATTCAGCCTCAGTCGAGCTGAAGAGTTGACATAGGTCGAACAGAGCCCGGGAGCGCCCGGTGGCCTCTAGGTCAGGTTTCGGACGCAAACGGGTCTTTCGTCCACATGGTAAGTCAGAATCGCGTATGGGGTGGACCGTTGGAAAGTATATTCAGTTCCCTTTGAAGATTCATTGAGTCTCAATCGAGACGAAGAGTTTGATTTTTCGGTCAAACTGAGCCGGGGAGTTCCCGATGGCTTTCAGGTTAGTACTCGGGACGTGACCTGGGTTTACAGTGATGAAGGGAGGTACTAGGGACCTAAGGAAAGTTAGGGGGTAACAGAATGGGGTGTCTACACTCATCTTATGAGGGTTTAAAGGTCGTAGGTCTTTTTAGGGTTTGAAAATTTCCGATTTTTACAGGTCATTATATTTGGCCTATTTTAATATCAAATATGAGCCCTGAATTGGTATTAAGGGGAAGGTATTGGCTGACTTCATCACATCAAGTACAAAAAGAGTAGCAACTCATCCTATCCCCTCCTAGAGTTGCTCTATCTAGAACAAATGGGTCAAACACCCAAGTGGAGGTTGTTCTTGTATTGATTATCTAATAAATGAGGTGTTGGTGTTTCAATCATCTTCATCACCCCATAAACTTGACATGTTGGGAGGAAATTTGGGTTGTTTTAAGGATTCTTACAATGAGGTGGAATATGATGCCATAATAATTAGCCTTCAAAGGGGTATCACCACGGGAGTATAATACATCATTTTGCACTACGATTCTTGTCTAATTACTAACCAATTGGTAAAATAATATGAAGTTAGAGATTCAGGAATGCTCACCTACCGGGATAAAGTGAGAAAAATCTTCAATACCTTCAAGTAGACATAAATCAAACAATTATCGAGGAACTACAATAGTCATGTTGATGCCATAACCACATTGGCTTCATCAATTGATATTGATTTGAAGAGAAATATTGAAGTTGAATATAATAACCAAATATAAACACCCATTCTAATACCCCCCATAACCTCCACAAGGTCCAAACAAAGTTCCTTCAAACCCGTGACCCTGGTCCTCTTTTTAACCCTAATCAGAGAATGATCAGATGATTTATGAGCTCCGTTTGACTTTGGTAAAATCTCGGACCCAATATTATCTCAAATTACTTTCATAGGGATCTAAATTCCCTTTTTAACTGTCTCTACCGTGCACTAATCGAACTTACAATTCACATTTAGCAACCTTTTTACCCATAAGCCCTAATCAGAGGTCACCGACTGCTCTTTGAGCTGCGTTTGACTTTAGATAACTCTCATACCCAAGAGTATCTCATAAAACTTTCATATATCTAAATCCTCTTTACAGCAGTCCCTAATATGTGCAAATCGAACTTACAATTCACATTTTATGGTAGTTTTATCGAAAAATCAATTTTCACTCTACCAATAGACACAACTCCCCCCGTATGCAGGCAGGGAAGACTTTACATCGCCTCCAAGCCTTGTAGTCCTGCTAATAGGAAGGCCGAGAGCCATGCATATAGGTCCCCCCCCCCCCCCCCAAAGATAGCCTGGGGTTCCCTATTTAAGGAAACCCTAACCTTACCATTCAAGACTTTCAATCTCATAATTCCTGCAGCAACCCTATTACATCACTCCCAAGAACATTCTCTTACATTACCTTATACCATTCCCTCACCTCACCTTTTTCCACCACTTTCAACCACTCCACCATCATGTAAAAATCAGAAGTCAAATCGCTTAGAAGGTCTAAATCCTCTTCATCCTACTTTATCACTTTTAGTGTTATTTCACATATTTCATTGATTTTTATCACATTTTCTAGTTAATTCATGTTTTATCACCACTAATCACACTTTTTATTATATATATACTCTCAAACTTATTTTCATAAATTTAAAAACATAAATACTATAAACCCCAAACTAGAGTTTCACGTCACTTTTCTCACACTTTACCACTTGTTCATATTTTTTCATAAACTAAAAAGAGAAAATCTAGTTTCGTATTAATAGGTTAGACCCCACCTTTATTCTCAATTCTAACTACGTGGACTTTGATGTCAATTCGTCTACATAGGTGTCTCAAAAATATTTTGGGATTGAATCCTCATTTTTTATTTTTTTTCGCTTTATTCTTACAATAATTCTACTTATATGTTATTTTATTTACTTCTATTTACTTTTTTAGTGACCTCATTGCAATGAGTACTCACTTTTTATAATGAGTCACAATTCGACACATCACTCATAATTTATTTATTATTATCTATTTTCTTATTTTTAGCGATCCATTTGACATGCATATTCACTTTTTCCTAGTGAGTCACGATTTGTTGAATCTCACGTCTTGGATATTTTTATATTTTTCTCTTTCTATTAGTTTTACTCCTTAGGATGATTTGTTCTCGTGTTTTCCATGAAGCGTACACATTGATTTCTCTCCTCAAACACTGTTCACACACACACACACACACACATATATATATATATATATATATATATATATATATATATATATATATATAGAGAGAGAGAGAGAGAGAGAGAGAGGCAGGCTCCTGTGCACACTAAGTTTGCACATTACCTTTTAAAAGTGTGCAAACTTAGTGCTGGCGCACACCAATTTTTTTATGTGATATTTAAACATTTCAAGGAACCCATATAAAAAAAATCAGCTCAAAAAAAAAAAAAATTCTAATTTTAAAAAATCGGTCAAACTTTCGCAGTTTTTAAAGGCCTTAAAAACTGCGAAAGTTTGACCGATTTTTTAAAAATAGCAAAAAAAGTTTTTTTGAGCTGATTTTTTTTATATGGGTTCCTTGAAATGTTTAAATATCACACAAAAAAAATCAACTCAAAAATATTTTTTTTACTACTTTTAAAAGGTAATGTGCAAACTTAGTGTGCACAGGAGCCTGCCTCTATATATATATATATATATATATATATATATATATATATATATATATATATATATATATATATATATATATATCACCCCACGCACATTATACACGTGTTTACACATTTTAGGAGCAATAGAACAATTGTATTGCCCATGAGAGACTGAAAGACCATAATAGGTGCCTAGCACCTTCCCATTCCATAACATAGTCATCAAGCCCGTGATCTATTTGGTTTTGTATAAATCATTAGTATTTTACGTCGTCTCTTCAGAGATAGATATCTCATTTGCCAATCTATGTTAAATAAAATAGGTTGGCGAATCTAATCTCTACACATTCACACACTCGATAACGGCCGCTTCATGTCCTTTGTAGCCCACGAACATCGCGCGAAGTGGAAAGCGGGTATTTTCCCCCTCATTTTCCTCAGCATGCTTAGGATGGCCATAGTGGCGACTCCTCTAGGGAATGACTTTTAGCGGACTAAACTCTATTTACATGGGTTTTATTTTATTTTCTCTCTATTTTCGTACATGTGTATATATGTTTCCATTTGTATCCTCTTTTTCTCTCATGCTCACATGTTATATATGTCATGCTTATGTTACATTGTCCATGTACATTCTTTTTCTCCCATCATATATATCTTCTTATAACATGCATATACCCTCGTTTCTATCACATACCCCATGTCACTTGTAGATATCCATGCTTATTCCCACTTATACATACCACATGTTGCATGAGTACAATATCATCACTTTTGCGTATCTCTATATTTTCCTCACTTACATATATTCCCACTTTGTACATACCTCCCTGCTTTATCTCACTTGTGTATATGAACATGTTTCACACCGTGTACATATTATTTTGATTTGCTTACTTTTGCATGCTTTGTGTTACTTGAACATACTGACTTTTCTCCACTTATATACTTTTTATCATATGCCACCCATGTATATTCTCATTCTTTATTCCATGCTTAGTATTTATACAAATCCATCTTAGCATACATAAAACTTTGCACAAAAATATTAATTAAGACTCATGCATTTTTCACACTACATCACATGAGAATCGATTGTTGGCCTTATATTTATCATGTACTAGGGAGTCACTTTGTGATGGGTTATCGATTATGAGAATCATGGTTAACCGACGTGATATGAATCCCACCTTCCATTGGCTAAGTACCTTCGATGTATATCAAACAGTAATCCCGTAGTATATCTCTTGTCTAACTCATGATGGGAGGTATATAGTTTGAAATCCTTTAGGTATGTTGAGTATAACGAATACGCTCACACGTACAGTTACCACAAGATATATCGTGAGGCAATTCACCTACACTCGGGCATATTAAAATCCTTTTCCACTAGTACCATAAATGATTTACCTTATAGGCAAGAAGTATATCATGGAAGTCATGCCAAAGTGGGGAACCCTTACGCTAACCTCCCATGCATAAACTTCATATAAATGTCTTCCTTCGGACGCCTATACCTAGATTGTCGATTCCAACGGGAAACTCTATGGAAATTTGGGGTCATTTTACTATCCAATTTTGCGTTATTTTACTGTTTTAAAAACTAGACATATCTATAAGTTTGGAAACAAGTCAAACTATGGGTTGCATTGCGTACCCTATTCTTTCCTAGACTCGTTCATGTACGTCATTTCACTTGCACCATAGGAAAGACATAAATACTAGTGAAACATAATAATAACAAATAAACTAAGGGACTTTCCTCCCCTTTATCCCCCTTTTTTAAAAATGTCAAAAAATCTTTTTTCCAAAAATTATAATAAAATAAAAAAATACTTTTTCCATCTTAGGTGCGACCGCATTCCCCTAGCTTATCCTAGCTTCATATTGGATTACATCTTCTGTTAAACCACCTTGAATATCTACACCATCATCAAACACTTTATCAAAAACCAAAGGGTCCTACTGAAGATTCCTCATGGATAGCACTGATCAGAATGTTAATGCAAAGCCAAATTTGATGGCGGTACTTGCTCAACTCACTATAAATAAATAGATATTCACGAGATGCAAAGAAGCAGGAGTCTAATCCCAAAAATAACATATCCAAATATTATTTTTTTCCCATGTTGTGGGATTGAAAATTCTTGAACTGATATAGGCTTCGGGAGATTATTAACAAGCTACGTATCATTCATGTGTTTCGCCCATCAATGGGTCACCTCTTGAACATCTGCTAATGCCGAATTTTTCTCAGCAACGGGCTAACTTTCCCGTACATGTTCCTTTTAATCCCAGATTGGAAGAGCACAATCGAGTAACTTCGGATCTCAAACTACTCTCCAAGAAATTCTACCAAGTGAAGATATCACGGAATTATGTAGATTACACCCACATTTCCCTTACCCAAAGGCCATGATGCCTGAGAAGTTGAAAATTCCCAATATTGGAATGTCTGGAGGAAGCAGACCGTCAATTAATCATATTCTCAACTACCATCGTTCTATGAGTTTACATGGGGTTACATAAGAGATAATGGCTCAGAAGTTCCAACAAACACTTAAAGAAAGTGTTATTCCTGGTTCCTATCATTAGATGGATCTTGGATCCATAAATAGGAAGATATTGCAAAAGAATTCATGGCTCAATATAAATACAACAAAGAGTTGGAAGCGACTCGCTGAGATCTAGAATTTGTCAAACAAAACCTGACGGAATCTCTCAATAATTTCATCACAATGTAGAGGGAGAAATTTTACACCATGAAGAACCTTCGGTCAGAAGAAGAACATATCAGTGTTATGAAGAATAATTTTCTACCACATATAAAAACTTGTATGGGTAGTCAGTATAACCCCCACTTAAGAGACCTTAGGGATATTGGGGTCTAAATTGAAGAAAATGTTGCCATTCAAAAGAAAAATCCGAGTCCAAGAAGCCAGTGGGGAAGTTCACCCCAAGAAAGTACAACAAGCTTGCTACTACTAATGTTAACAACATATCTTCTCAGGCTTCTACCTCATAGGACCTAGAATCCCATCCTTGAATAACCCTAAAAGAATATACCAAAATTTATTCACCTCTTTACGATGTTTATTAAGCTCTCTTATCTTGAATTCTCATCAAACCCTTGGACCTACAATCGCTTCCTAACACGCTTCCAAAATATTTCAAACATAACACCTATTGTGACTTCCATCAAACTGTCAGGCATACCTTGACCAATTCCATCACCTTAAAATTTTATCCAATGTCTCATTAACAAAGTTGTCATCACCCCTCTTGAAAGCCTCGAACTAAACACTACTCAAAACCCTCTAACATGCAACAATCTAGCCTAAATTCGATCCTCGCAGATAAAGATCTAGAATTTGACCATTCTATCATAATCAAACCCATCAATAAGCATAACCCATCTAACAACTCATCCAAATCACTTGTCGCTCTCAAATTTTTCCCATCCTTCTTATACATCCAGAGCATACTCTTAATCAGTCTGTCTCTTATAACTAAATCTTCCATTTTTGTCCAAGCCTGTTATAAAATATAAATTATGGAGTTTTCTATTGTCTTACAACAACTCATAAGTTTTGGGATAAAATTCCCATCATAAATGACCCTCGAGGTCATGGATTATGAAAATATAAGTGATATATACAAGGAATACCGAAAATGGTTTCTTTAGTCCAATGATTATTTTATACCACTAGAGGAATTTAGCCTGGATAATATTGTTCAAATCTTGTCAAAATAATGTGTCGAGGAGAAAAAGTTATGTGAAGCTCCCTATCTACTTAGAGCACAAAAGCTTAAGGGATACGTGATCCCTTCCCCAAAACATTTCTTCGATGCATAGGAAGATATTTATAACAAAAAATTAAAGTTGAGGAATGTATCGACTTATCCTGGAACACAAACATTTTTTCCACCGAATAGGGGGATGACTCTGATTCCTCAGATAGCTCAAACGATGAATCCAATGATAAGGTCCCTAGTACGATCCATTACTTTTATAGGGTGTTATATATTATAAATAATTGTTATCATAGATTAATGAAGTTTCTCATTCTCCAAAAATAGATGAAGCGGTTAGTTTTCTATTCTTCTCAGCATTCGTGAACCACAATACCCGATCAGGACGGCACTACAAGAACCCAGTCCTTTAATTAAAAAGTACACCCGTAGACAAAGGGAAAAGGCTTGTTAAAAATATCTCAATGCCTAAAATATCGATTGACGAAAGTAACATCCAAAGCATCTAAAAAATACTCAGGTAACATAACTTTGTAAGAACTTTTCATGTCTTCCCAGCTCCACCGAAACTCCCTTATAAAGATCCTTACTCAAGCTACAGTTCCTCCTTCTACCTCCCCAGATTAGGTAATCCATATATCTAGAATTCTAACTTCCACAAGACATGTCTCCTTAATCGATAAAGAAATCCCCAAGTTTGGCCTAGACTATAATGATTCTCTCATCATCTCGATGGAATTGTTATACAAAATAGTTTCGATGGTGATTGTGGATAACAGTTATGCCTTGAATGTATTCCCATTATTAACTCTTTAGTGTCTAAGGTTACAGGTTGGCAATCTCACTCCAACATCTTCTGATATGCATTCTTATGATAATACACGACGAGAAGTCATGGGGTCAATATCACTCCCACTGGGGGCGCTCACAATATACCAAACAAAATTCCAAGTCGCAGACATTATTTCCTACTTGAATTTACTCCTTGGTCTCCTATGGCTTCATAACTTCAAAGGGGTTGAATCTTCTGTTCACCGAAAACTGAAGTTCTTCACAAATAACTAACTTATTATCTTTCTTAAAAATGATGATAACTTCGATGGAATCAGTACCAGTATTCTGATTTTAGAGATCCACCATACAACATATTCCTTCCAGGATTTAGGATTATTCTGTTCCCTCTCTCATCTAGAGACAACTTCAAAGACAAAATGAACCGTGAACACATCCCACGTGGGAATGTTAATGTAATCCATATGTTTAAAAACCTTAATTCCATGCACAAAATGGGACTCGGCTATAGGCATCAAGAAATTCTCGAGCTGGTTGTTTTGAAAAAATCCTATCTTTCATGTGATTTGGGGTATAAACCATCTCCGTCTAAACTCATGGATCTCCGTCAACTGTATTGAAAGAGGGTATGAAGGAGGTGATTTTTAGAATGGGTATTTTATCAAAGAAGGTGAATACTTCTCTTATCGAGGATTTTAAGAGCTTTGGTATGACCTAATTGAGAATAAAATTAAGCCTAGATTTGAGGTTTTCTTTAAAGAAAACTTCACTTGGACTCAAGGTTTCAATCATAAGGTGAATCCATTCACCATCAAGTTATCTCTCTCAAGATCTTCTGATATGGAAATGACTGATAGTGGCGAATCATTTTATCTTACCGGTCTAGGAACGGACCTTTTCATACTCCTCGATGAGTATGAGTCATTTGACCTTTCCTTGAAAATAACCCTTACTGATATGATTCTCCTCAACTAGCAAATCATACTATATAAACCGGCTTTGAACATCCAGAATCCTGTTGTTTATCCTCTGAGTATGAATTTGTTTCCCCTTTTTTATTTCTGATACAAGTGTACATGAGGTCTCCTTCGAAGAGGCCTTAAATGTTATTTTTCCTACAAATGCTATCAATGAAATAAATGAATATTTTTAGTATCTTTTTCTGACTTATATTAACTGCATTGATTATAATCAAACAATTAACGAAGGTGGTCTAATAAAATGAATAATTATTAACCGATCTCAATAAGGAAAAAATCAAACAATAAAATTGTGTTCAAACTAATGATGATGAGACAATTATTATTAATCTTGGTTCTGGTAGTACTCTAAATGATATTAGGATAGGTCCAATCCTTGATGAGAAGGTACGGTCTTAATTCGAAGAACTTATAAGAGAATTTTGGAAATCTTTTCACGGTCTTAGAGTCATATGTCTGACATCAACCTAGAGATCATACAACATAAGATCCATACTTATCCTGAATGCAAGACTGTTAAGAAGAACTTCTGAAAGCTCTGGCTCAAGTAGTACCTCAAAGTGAAATATGAAGCAGTGAAATAATTGAACTTATAGTTCATCCGTGTGGTTGAATATCCAACTTGGCTCACCAACATTGTTCATATACTGAAATCAGGAGAAAAGGTCTAGATATGCATCAACTACCGGGATCTAAACAAGGGTTATCCAAACGATGGTTAATCTTTTCCCAACATCGATATGATAATCGATAACACAGTTAATCATGTCCTCAAGTCATTTTTTTATGGTTGCATGGGGTATAATTGGATCAAGTTACATTTTGACCACCAAGAAAATAGTGCTTTTACCACTCCGTGGTACTTCTTACTATAGTATCATGCCTTTTAGTATCAAATCCATCGGGACTATAAATCTAAAATCAACAACAACCATCCAGCATGGCCTCATCCATAAGGAAGTTGAAGTCTACATTGACGATATGATCATGAAATACAAAAGTCGATAAGGTAACATTCCTACCTTGAGGAAATTACTTAAACGATTGTGACAGTACCAGATGCACCTCAACCCACACAAAAAATTCGGTTTCACAAAGGGAAAACTACTTAGCTTCATGGTCAATGAAAGTGGGATCGAAGAAAATCCTGCCAAACTCAAGGAAATCCTTAAAATGCCACTGCCTCGAATCGAGAAAGAAGTTAGTCGTCTCTTGGGCAAGATCCAACACATTAGTATATTCATCAACCATCTCACTTCCATCTACAATCCCATCTTCAATATCCTATGAAATTATTCAACCAAAGTCTAGAATGAAGCATGTCAAGAAGCTTTTGACAAAATCATGGAGTACCCTACCTAACCTCTGCTACTCGTACCACTACAACTTGATTTGCCCTTTCTTTTAGACTTAATTATCATAGACAATGCACCTGTTTTATGCTAGCCCAATACATTAAACAATTATAAAAGGAGAGAGTGATATACTATGCCCATAAAAAACTGGCAAGGTATGAGGTGAACTATACAATGTCAACCTGGCTAGGATCTCTCAGAAACTTTGACACTATGCTTGTTTTCCCCATAAAGTTAGTGTCTCGAATGGATCCCATGAAGTAACTATTAGAAAATAACACCTTGTCAAGTCATGTTGCATGTTGTCTACTATTGTTAGCTGAGTTCAATAATAACCATATCACCCAAAAGTCCATCAAAGTAAGTTCCATATCTAATTACCTATTCGACCATTCTCTAGGAGAAGCTCGTGAATGGATTTTCGAGTTCCTAGAGAAAGATATTATTTATACTTTTTATGAAGAGCTTTGATGGCAGATGTTCTTTAACGGAGCTTCTAACAAAAAGGAATATGGCATTTGGATACTTTTGATTGCACCCAATGACTACCATGCTCCCATTTCCATCAAGATAGATTTCTCTTGCACTAATAGTATGAAAGAATATTAATCATGCACTATGGGCCTCAAGTTTTCCTTCGATAAGGGAATCTATTACCTCTATGTCTATGGAGAATCGACCCTCATTATAGGACAATTCTTTCAAAAGTTTAAAATCATAGATGAGAAACTCCACCCCATTCAGTCCCAGCTTGAAGAGTTGGCCTACCAATTCAAAGATGTCACATTACACTGTCTCTCCCACTCTAAAAATACGTTCATCGATGTAATGGTAAATTTGGCCTCCATAGTTAACATGCTCAAGGGAATAACAATTGTCCTCTTTTAATTTCAGAAGCAGTCCATGTCAACTCACCACTATCATATTAAAATCTCCACGAAAGAAAATTCAAATAAGGTTGGGTTATTGTATTATGATATTTTGTGTCTCTTCAAGCATGGTCGATATCCTCATGGGGCAGATAAGAAAGGTCGCATGAATATTCGCAAGCTTGCAAGTCAATGCATCATATGTGATAAGTAACTATTCAAAAAGAATTTTGATGGTACTCATTTATAATGCATCACAGGGGATAACACAGAAGAAATAGTGAAAAAAATCCATAGTGGAGAATATGGGCCTCACATGAATAGTCATATTCTTTTCGAGAAGATTATTCGATAAGGATACTATTGGATTACCATGGTCCAAGATTACACTTCTTATGTTAAAAGATTCCTCAAATGCATGACCTCTCCTTACCCTTTCTCGACTTGGGACATTGACATCATCGGGAAAGTCACTCGTAAAGCATCATATGGGTATGAATTATTTCTCACCGCCATTAATTATTTCACCAAATGGGTTGAAGAGGAATCATATGCGGCCCTTAATGAGAAGAAAGTATCCAAGTTCATCATAAATAATAGCATATGTCGCTACAGAGTCCTTTATGAGTTGTTATTAGATAATGGTCTCCATTTCAAAGATGAATTCACCAAGGCAATCAAAAAATATGTAATTCTAAGTCACAAACCTTGACCTTACCAACAGTAGACCAATGGGTCTATAAAATCTTGTAATAAAAGCCTCAAATCCATAATCAGCAATATGACTGAAAGTTGTAGATATTAGGCCAATTGAATCCCTTGCACATCCAACAACATGCCCATTAGGGGTAGCCCCTACTCTCTAGTCTACAGTATGGAAGTAACCTACCCGTTGAGCTTAAGATACCCTCCCTATGGGTTATGCTCCAAATTCAAGTCACATAAGTTGATTAGAAGCAAAGTCATTATGACAAACTCGCAGTCTTGGATAAAAAGAGACCGAAAGATTTATACCATATACAAGGGTATCATGGATGCATTATATGATCATTTAATAAAAAGGACAATGACCGCGGTGTATGAGAAGGAGATTTCATACTCAAATAAATGGTATAACCTATCTTGGAACCAAGAGGGAAATTCGATCCCAATTGGAGTGTACCGTACCTTGTGAAGAAGATTTTTCCAGATGGCACCGCTATGCTCACGAACCTCGATGGAGATGAAATGGCACGTCTAGTCAATTTGGATAAACTCGAGAAATTCTACCCATGATCCGACTCTCTTTGTGCTACACACTTATCACCTCTATTTTATTTAAAAAATTGTATTTTCTCATTTAGCAGGGAATATGTAGCATTTGATCCTCTCAAAATATCTTTCAAAAATTATAATAATTTTATCTCAAATAGAGGAAAGTAGTAAGCCCATAAAGTCACCTTCGGCACGGTCCTTTATTTTCCACAGAATGTTATTCTTTATCCCATTAAGAGATATTAGTTGTTTCCATCGTTTAATTGAACTAAGGGATTATGTATTCCTTAGCAATTGATATAAATAGTCCAAGCATAAGAAAGTATTTTAAAGGGAACAACAAAATACATCAAAATCATCATTAATTTCAAACACCTTTCTAAACATAGTTGTTACCTGAAGCATCAATAATGAGAAATTCCAAAAACTTACATAAACCATACTTACCATACAACTACCAACCTACTAAGCCCATACCCCAAACACATAAAAAAAATCATAAATGTGCACCAACAAGGCAACCTAACAAATACCAACACCAAACCCCGCACCAAAAAAGATTCACCATAAACCCATCTTAGCTAGACGTAGTTTCTACAAATGTCCCTAATAATCTCCATTCTGATTATCTATCCTCATGCGATCAATAGTACATTAAAACTTGAACAGCTTCAATGGGACCACATCGCCCTCTTCCACAACATCTGGTAACATGAGTCACCTCTACCCCCATTTCCTCAGCACAAACGTTCAGAATGGAATCAATCCATAACCATCTTAAAGAATCCCCCGACACCACAGGAGCCTCCCCCATATATTGGGTCAGACATAGAGACGGCATACGATTCTTCCACAGATTCCCCAAAATCATCCTCAGCAATTCAGTCACATCCTCCACTGGATAAAAAATTGTTATACACATAGGAACAATCTACTCGCAGTCCACTTAACGCAAAAGTTGATAGGGAAGATAAAAGAAGGTTTGCAGAATGACCAAGAGACAAGCATAGCATAAGTAATCCAATTTCAAAACATGCTCTGATTTTTCCCACCAGGACACAAAGCAATGAAGGTGACTAGCCCCATTACCCAAGAGACAATCGCTCAAGTCATCCATGGAGGGATCTAAATCTATGCAACATCACAAAAAGAAATGAGGAATACCAGTCATAGGGTACTTATGAGGCACAACTAGATGAAGCCTATCTACCAACCACATGTATAGCATCACGGGACTAACTCGTAGAAAGGTAAAATGGTTCTCTTTACTATCACCAAGAACGTTCAATGTTTCCACCAGTAAAATGGAAGCATGGTTGCAATGGTAGTTCATCCATATCAATATGGAAACTACCTCGATATCTTCACTTAGACCGTTTGTCACCAAAAGCATCCTGGAAGTTAAGCCTAGGGCCACTGTACTAGCAAAGTTGTTCTCCCTAAAACCCCTATACCCATATAGTCCAGTTCCATAAGGAGATTAATAGTTCCCCCATGCAACAATGGTAGGGAAGCAGAAATGGAGATATGCAGCAATTAAACTAGTACCATCCGAGGAGAATGAGAAAAATTAGGCATAGTGGTAGGACCTTAAGAGTTGACACCTAACATAGGAAAGAACTCGTCATAAGTTGGGCACACCTCGTCCAAACCAAAATGAAACATGTGGTCCTCTAGGTACTAAAAATATAAATTTTCCTTGAGTAAGATCCAATTGATTGACTGGCTATGACACAAAGTGGGGGGGCACAAGCTAAAAGCCTCAATTTAACATTATACAAACACATAGCTTCCAAGCCTTTGAGGTAAGAGCAAATATCTCTATCATGGTAATATCCATTTTAAGAGAATGAGGACTTTATGGAAGAATAAAAAACGTTAAGGTGTGGTTCAAACCCTCACCCCGAGCCCCCTTTCATACTTGCATTCTTCCATAAAACGATGAATTTGATGAACCAGTAGCTACAATGAAATAAACCATAAACTATGAGTACAATAAAAGGCTGAAAAATAAATGTACCTATGCAAGTGTCCCGATAAGTTGGTCAAGGGGTATATTAGTCGGCACCTCCTTATTTTTAAAGATTCCCCTTTCATCTTTTGCTTTTCACATTTAAAAATAAGCCCCTCTCAAAATCATTTTTTTACAAAAGAGTTTCTCAGACATCCCCTTACTTAAACATTCAAAAAACAGATATTTAAAGTATTTTAAATACATTTTATTACGTTTAAAACAAAATCACCAAAGGAAAATTAAAGTTCATATAGAATAAGCCATTAATAAAAGATGATTAAAAATGAAAAATGAATCATTTTATTATTCGTCGTTGCTTTTTACATTTTATAGGTACAATAAAACATAAAAGAAACCAAAAAGAGCAAAAACTTTGAGGAACAACCTAGACTTTCTAATATCCCTAACATATCTACTCCCTCCTACGGTGCCTCCAGTAATGGCGAGATGAGGACCCTCCGTAGCGAAAGCACGAACCAAGCAAACGATCGTCAGCAATTGACGGAGGGGAAACACAAGACCAAGTAGTCATATGCACATACTCGACCATAGAATACATCCAATCTCAAGATCACACAACTAAGATTTTAACACCGCATCCATATTTAAAAACAAAGAATCGAGCAGTGAAGTCAAGTTAATAGTAAACTAAAGGAACGAGATTAATTAGTCACGTGACCTGAGTCACATGGCCAAACACGTGGTGAATTGCAAGAGAATGGATATGGAGTAATTGGTTCATAACGATTTGATATGATCAAATCTAATGCGATGAGTAAATATAAATATAAACACGAAGTATCCTACGGGCATGGGACACTAACTTAAAAAATAAGGGCAATTAGGCCAATATTGTAATCAGAATGCAGTAGTCCGGACTCTCATCTAGAAACACTAGCACTCCGATTATTTCCATCTCCTTTCTTTAATAAAAATACTCACCTTTAACACCGTGGATGTAGGTCGATCCTACAGCCTAACCACATAAACAACTCTAATTTTCTCTCTTTTTGCTTTCATATTATTTTGGGGGGCATTCCTGATATTTCACTTAATATTGTGGGAAAGATCTCCTATAATTTGGCATCATTCATGGGAAACTAAGCTCTCACCGCTCTCAAAGTTAGGAAAAGATAAAAACTTCACCATGATTGAAGAACAATCTTACCCCACCTAAGAAAGGAACCACGTGCAGTACCGAAATACGCATCGTAAGGAGGGGAAAAACTCATATGCAAATGCCTCCTCTCTAGCAATCGTTAACATCACGAGGATGTTCGTCTAGTTTATCTGAACCCAGTCTACGACGTCGAACACAGTCAAAGGGAAAGCTATCTCATATTTGGCCAGTATTTATGAGGAAAAACTAAACAGTCGTGATCAAGAGATTGTCCATCTAAGGTAGCTGACCTAACAGTTAGAGGGTGATACCTCGTACTCACGTATTCGGCCTCATCACAGGATGGAATCGTGCCATCCATATCTATAATTTGAGGGTAATACCTTAGATGCACATACTTGGCACTATCACATGAGGGGACCTCGCTCCATAAGATATCATCCAGTCAGGGATTCTCGTTCAAGGAGTTCCCATATAATTCATCGCTATCAAAAATGCGATCATTCTCCTTGAAGGAACTACTTCAACCATAGACATCAACGACCACAACCATCAGAGTCAATTTAGAGTAATAGGCTAGTTCACTCCGAACATAAGACAAATCAGATGAAGACAGAATAATTAAGGGGACTCATCCGCAAAGAGCTAGAGAGAAGGATGAACCTAAACCTTGTCAGGACCGCTAAGGATTTGGCCAGGAAGCATTGGGGCATGGTGTAGCCTCATCATTCATTGATCAGATAGAATCCTTTGAACCTCCAAGTAAGTTCTCCAAGCAAAAAGTCACAATGTATGAAGGTAAAATGAACCCATCTTTTCATAACAAGCACTACTGACACACTATATACCTTTAGTGCCAACACGACCTTCTGATGTTTAGGGTGTTTTCATCAACTGTAGGTGAGATCGGCCTAAAATGGTTCAAGAAACTATCCCCTAGTTCAATATCCATATTTAAGGAGCTAGTCAAGTAGTTCATCTCCTAATTTATCGTGAGCAATGGGGTGGTTAAGGAAGTTGATGTACTAATCTCTCTTAAAAATAAAAAGGGAGAAACTCTCAGAAAGTATGCTCAAAAGAATTGGGAAATATATAATGAAATTGATGATTGCGACGAATAATAGGCAATCGCCTCCTTTAAGTTCAGTCTGGAATAGTCGGACAATCTCTACCAGTCTTTGAAAAAGAAACCAACGTCTTCGAAGGATGATCATCTGTCCCGTATAGATAAATATGCTAATGTAGGGGATTGACTCTCCTACATGGCCCCTCCAGTCGAGAAAAATAAAAGTGAGCTGAAGAAGGCCCTTCTTTATAGGAGAAAATTAGTCGTCATCAGCAACAAAGGTAACCAGGAATGAAACCTCCAAATCACTATAATCCTCAGACCAGCGAGAGTAGCTACAAGGCAATGGAAACAGTCTTCAAAGATACTATTTTTAGGATCTTTCATCATATCAAAGATAAGACTTTCTTCAAAGGCCTCCCAAAATGGCCGATGACCCAAGTGTTGAGGATGCCAGTCTTAGATGAAGCTATCACTAAGACCAAGGGCACCTTATAGAAGACTGCAAGATGTATAAAAATCACCTAGATTAACTCATCTAAGCGGGGCATCTCAAGGAGTAAATCAACACATCAAAATAAAAAGCAGTAAATAAGATCAGTGCAGTTCAGAAAGCAGATAAAGATTTCCCACCGACAGGATTATTCATCGTCATTCAAGGCTATACTGACCCATCCCAACACACTAGCAAGAAGCTAGGGAGAAGGTAAGAGTGCCATCCAGCATTCAACAATCATTCTAGGAGAATTCGACCAATCCAATCCTAGTCAAGAGGGAAAGAAAGGACCTAGATACTTATCGAACTATCACGTTCACCAATGACGATTTGGTCTTAATAAAACTTCCCTATAAAGATATTATGGTGCTTACTCTGTGAATTACAAACTTTGACAAAAGAAGAGTACTAATAGACCAACGAATATCCTTCGAGATCATTTACTAGATAGTTCTTTAAAATCTTGGTTGTCGTATTAAATATCTAGATACTAATGTCGGCCAATTGATCATCTTCAATGGGGACATTGAATCACCCCTAGGAAAAATCAAGTGTAACACCCCGCCCGAGGAGAGTGGAGCGTTACTCGATAAAACTAACCAAATCCATAATCAACAAGGTATGAAGCATCTAAATAAATCCACAATAAAAGAAACCACTAATCTCAATAACTCTAATTAAATACAACAAATCTCTCTCGAAATAATACAACTATCTATCTCGAAATAAAATAAAACGTCAATGCTCTATACAGCCAAATAAATACAAATCTTCTCAACTTGTATTCTCAAATATTTTTACCAAAATATCCAAGCTAAAATCAATCTTCATAGTGCCCCAAATCCGCACCAACCTTCCACGAAAAGAAAATATCAGGAAGTACGCAATACGACAGGAAAGATGCTCAACAAATATTAACGATGAATAAAGCGCAACAATACAAGTACGAATATTCAAATCAAATGCCAAACTCATAAGCATTTTTATCAATAAAATTTCTCAACAACACATTAACCGGGTCATCAGGCCACACCATATCGCGCCATACTTTATCAAAGTAGCCAGAACAGGAATATTAGCTGGTGACCAACCTCCGTGCCATATTAAAATCTTATGACAACATACCCAACACAAATATAATACCACATGAATCAAAATCAGATTCCAACAATAATTATTTCCAGATTTCCAAATGAATTTAGCAATTCAAATATGTGTTTAGTAATGACATGAAATCAAAGGGAATCACTCTCAAGATATTTAAGAGCATATTGTGTAAAACCCCATACCTTAAACCACCAAAAGGAACCAACATTAATCTGCCCAGAAACTCAGATCACACCATCAAAATCCATCCATAAATATCCATAAAACTCTTCCAAGATCCAACACCAAAACAGCCCCAAAAATACCTCCAAAAACTAAGGTTGAATGCATAAATATAAGGGGTTAAGTTTATATGAAAAGAGAGGAATTAAAAATATTTTTACTTCATATTTTTGTAACAAAAATTGTTTCTCAAATGGTCACCCACGACCCCTTTTTATAAGGCAAAAAGAATAGATTTTAAACCAAAACAAAACTCCTCAAAAACTTGTAATGCAAAAAAACAGCAGGGGTCGATCAATCGACCCCCTGGTGTCGATCGATCGATCACACAGGAAAACTGATTCTGCCGACTTAAAAATTTTACAAGGGATAAACTTTAAAACTTATTTAAAAATCCATTTTAACTCCGATTTCGAAACTGTTTGAAAATCTCATCTTTAAAAATAATATCCATCATATTTGAGCAATAAAAATAATTTTATCAAAAACTTTATTTTCCTCTATATTTTTAAAAATTCTCCAAAAATTACGCGGGTTGTTACACTTCCCCACTAATAACGAAATTTCACCCTCGAAATTCGCCGAAAGCCTTACTCTCAAAATCAGGCCACTACAACAATCTCCAAAAATAATCTCGTCTCCCAAAAATAAATTCCTCACATCTAATCTCGGAACCTAATACGGATATTATCGAAAATACTCTATCTCCAAAAATTTCTAATCACGCAATGAACCCAAGCCCCGAGGGTTGCCGTATACCTAAGCTCTGATACCATTTGTAACATCCTGCCCGGGGAGAGCGGAGCGGTACTCGATAAAACTAACCAAATCCACAATCAACAAGGTATAGAGCATTCAAATAAATCCACAATAAATGAACCACTAATCTCAATTACTCCAATTAAATACAACAAATGTCTCTCAAAATAATACAACTATCTATCTCGATATAAAATAAAATGTCAATGCTCTATACAACCAAATAAAGACAAATCTTCTCAACTTGTATTCTCAAATATTATTCCCAAAATATCCAAGCTAAAATCAATATCCATAGCACCCCAAATCCGCGTTAACCTACCACTAAAAGAAAATATGGGGAAGTACACAATACGACAAGAAAGATGCTCAACAAATCTTAGTAGTGAATAAAGTGCAACAATATGAGTATGAATATTCAAATCAAATGCAAAACTCATAAGCATTTTTATCAATATAATTTCTCAACAACACATTAATCGGGTCACCAGGCCTCACCATACCGCGTCATACTTTATCAAGTAGCCGGAACAGGAATATTGCCATATTAAAATCTCATGACAACATGCCCAACACAAATATAATACCACATGAATCAAAATCATATTCCAACAATAATTATTTCCATATTTCCAAATGAATTTAGCAATTCAAATATGAGTTCAATAATCACATGAAATCAAAGGAAATAACCCTCGAGAGGTTTAAGAGCATATTGTGTAAAACCCCATACCTTAAACCACCAAAAGGAACCAACATAAATCTGCCCAGAAACTAAGATCACACCATCAAAATCAGTTAATAAAGATCCCCAAAACATTTTCAAGATCCAACACCAAAATAGCCCCAAGAACACCTCCAAAAACTAGGGTTGAATGCATAAATATAAGGTGTTAAGTGTATATAAAAAGAGAGGAACTAAAAATATGTTTACTGCATGTTTTTGTGCCAATAGTTGTTTCTCAAATGGTCACCCATGACCCCTTCCTTTTTATAAGGTAAAAAGAATAGAGTTTAAACCAAAACAAAACTCCTCAAAAACATGCAGCGCACGAAAACAGCAGGGGGTCGATCGATCGACCCCCTAGTGTCGATCGATCGATCACACAGGAAAACTAATTCCGCCAACTTAAAAATTTTACAAGGGATAAACTTTAAAACTTATTTAAAAAACCATTTTTCACTTCAATTTCGAAATCGTTTGAAAATCTTGTCTTTAAAAATAATATCCGACATATTTGAGCAATAAAAATAATTTTGTCAAAAACTTCATTTTCCTCTATATTTTTAAAAATACTCCAAAAATTATGCGGGTTGTTACATCAAGTTATCGGTCAAGCTCGGTCCATCTAATAAAGAGGTCGAGTTCAATGTAATCCCATCGAAATCACCATATAATGTCATCCAAGGTTGAGGGTGGCTACACGACATGATGGATGTTCCCGTATCACTTCATCATAAACTTAAATTTATGATAAACTAAGGGGTGATAGAAATTAGGGGAGATCAAGTAGCGGCAAGAAGCTTTTTTATTTCAGTAATCAAGATAAGCCAATCTCAGTCCAAGAAAAATCAAAGCAAAGACAACTTTGAGGACGACCAGCCTAAGTAGTAACAAAAAGGAGTTCAGCCAGGAATTGAGGAAAATCAGTTAGCCCTTGTCAACACATGATAGAGAAATTGATTTTAGTTCCTTTAGATACCTCACAATAAGAAAAGATCTTCCTTATTCGATCAGAGATGGCCAAAGATGAAGTTGAGAAACTTGTCCACTTCTTTGGAGAGAACACATATGTTTTAGATTGGCAACCTTTTAATCTTTCGCGAATAAAACTAGAGATCGCCTGCCACCGATTACATGTGGAAATAAGTACCAAATCGATCAAGCAGAAACCCAGGAAATCGGCTCCAGAAAAGGTAAAGGCAGTAGAGGCTGAAGTTGATAACTTGCCTCCATCAAGAAAGCCTAATTTCGAGAATGGATCTCAAACAATGTTGTTGTCTGAAAAAAAAAAGTGGTAAGTGGAGGGTCTATGTGGATTTCATCGACCTCAAAAAGCCTTACCCAAAGGATATTTTTCCAATCCCCCGAATAGATCAGTTGGTGGCTTCCACATTGGAGCGTCAACGAATGAGCTTCATGGAGGCATACTCCATTTTCCACCAAATACCCATCTTCGGCCCAGATAAAGAGAAGACATCGTCTCTACTAAGATGGTGACTAAGATGTTTAAGAAGGTTATCGTCATGGAGGCATACTCCATTTTCCACCAAATACCCATCTTCAGAGATTGGTGACTAAGATGTTTAAGAAGGTTATCGTCTCTACTATGGAGGTTTATATAGATGGTATTCTCGCCAAAACAAAGTATTTGATGGATAATTTAAAAGACCTTGTAAAGACCTCCAACATCCTCAAAGAATACAAGATGAAGCTTAAGGGATACCTAGTTACACAGAGAGGCATTAAAGTAAATCTATATCAGATTAAAGCTCTTCGGGATGTCAAAAGGTCGACTACCATTAGAGATATTCGGGTTATCACTCGCATGATGGAAGCTCTTCATCAATTCATTTCAAGGTCCTCTGACAAGTGCCACCCCTTTTTCGAAGACTTGAAAAAGGCAAGCCCAACAGTTTGGACAGAAGAATGCAATCAAGCCCTAAAAAGGATTCGACAGTATTTAGGATCTCCTCCCTTAATTTTAACTCCTAAAGATGGGGAAGAATTGTACCTCTACTTGGCCATTTCAAATCATGCAACGAATGCAACACTAATTCCTCTAAATGCCAGAGAGAGAAAGATGATCTACTAAATGAGCCACACTTTCCTCGAAGCAGAAAATAGATACATGCCCATAAAAAATATGGTTTTGGGATTGGCGATCGTCGTAAGAAAGCTGAGGCATTACTTTGATGCCCACACTATAGTCATCATGACGACCTATTCTTTGAAGGATGCCCCTAGAAAGGTCGTCCTATTTAATAGAATGACCCAGTGGTCATTTGAACTGGACTAATTCAACATCAGGTATGAGCCCTAAACAACGATTAAAGGCTAATTTTTGGCGAACTTCATGGTAGAATTCTCAGCATCTCCAAGAGAGGAGAAGTTATCACACATCTTGGAAGCATTGCAAGTCACTAAGAATAATCAATGGCGAAAAATCTTTATTGATATCTCATCAAATAAAAAGTCACGGGTATTGGGATAATCTTTTGGACCCCATAAGGTTATCTACTCGAGAAAGACATCATATTAGGGTTCAAAGAATTAAACAATAAATCCAAATACGAAGCCATGGTGTGTGGTCTATGGAGGGGGATTAGCATGGGTTCTCAACACATCACAGTGTCTTTTTATTCCAAACTTATTATAAACCATATCAATGTGGAATATGAGGCAAAAGATCCCAGGATGGTAGCCTACAAAAACAAGGCCAGAGGACTACTTGAGTAGCTCAAATCGACCTCAGTGGAACAACTCCCAAGGAACGAAAATAGCCATGCGAATGTACTGGCTACTTTAGCTTTTTCCATCGAAGATAGCCTGATGAGAACGATTGAGTTGGAATATGTCGATCGACCAAGCATTAAAAAATTAGTGAGCGGTCTTAACATCGTCCAAGTGAAAATGTCCCCATCATGGTTACATCATACCATCTTTTTTTCTGAAAATCGGCAAACTACCCCTGGATGATAAGAAAGCACACAAGTTGAAGATTATATCGGTCAGATTCTGCCTCAACTTAGATGAAAAAATCTACCGAATGTCGTTTATAGGCCCAATATTGAAATGCATCCACACATATCAAGTCGAAGGAATTTTGAAGGAGATTCATGAAGGAAGATGCGGAGCACACACGGGTGGGAGATCTCTTTCTTACATAATAATCTCTCAAATGTACTGGTGGTCATATATTCACAATGATTCATCACAGTTCTCTAGAAAATTCCCAAAGTGACAAATTGTGACACCCCGCCTAATTAACCCTGGGTGATCAATCCTAAATTAAATTAGAACAGGTTTCTCAGTTGGTTCATTCTTAGCATCATTGTCGCCCTTTTAATTACTAAACACCTAAGTGAGAAAATTAGACTGGTGCCAAGTTTTATCTTTCCTTAATTTAATGAAATACTCACGCGGAAACAAAATAGTTTAAACAATCACAATTAACTGAAATTAACCATTCACAATTTAAATAAACACACCAAATAAACCATCGGTTCAAATCCAACAAAAGTAAAGACATATAAAGATAAATCTCAACAAGTCTGACATAAACTAAATAATGTTGTGAGCAACATGCTCGAGTAACTGATAGGAAATTTCTATCTAGAAATGAAAAGAAATGAGGCGTCTATCAAACTCCCGCAACATCCACATATTTTGCAGCAACGGATCCCTGGAATGAGTCAAGTCTGGCGTCCCTGTGGCTAGACACCTAAAAGGTTCTTAAAAATATTTATAGCAAGGCTTAGAACTCAAAACATTTGGAAAATATTTAGCAAATGATTAACTTGCAGTAATAAATATGTATGCATGCTCCTTATATTTTAGTTAGTGTCGCACTCCCTTGAGGGCATCCTCACCCCTCCTCTAATGTGCACTACTAACGCCTTAATTAATTTCCCTAGTTATTTATCCCATAACTAGATAACCGATATAACCCCTTGCAACCACACTAATCTAACCGAGTACGCGATAATTATGATTTCTAAGTTATAATCAACATTAACTTAATTAATCATTCTCTTTATTAAATTCATATAAGTTTCACACTCGTTATACACATAATACAATTCACGGCCTGTATTAATTTACCCATATATAATTATTTATCTCATTATATATGTATAGTCATATTACAACAATCACACATATGTTGAAAAAATAATTAATAATGAAAATCCTCCCAAGTAATAACTCATCGGATGTATATTCTCTAAAGTGCTATCCCACTAGGTGTATTCACATAACCTAGTTAACCCAAGTCATAATCGCTCACTAACTTGGTAACTAACATAAATATTGGAGGTGGTCATATTCCTTCCCTCAAAGGGAGATGCCCCTCACCCATATAATGGATGCTATGACCTGGGGATATACTCGCCCTACTCCTCAAGCTAGGGGATCCATCCTCTATGTGCAACCTCCTCCGATAGCACTAGAGTATATATAATAATAATAATATCTAGCCACTGATATTAATGCACAAGACATATATATATATATATATATATATATATATATATACACTATCGCACACCGTATATACATATAGAGAAATAAAATACCCGGCTTTACCGTGTACTAAATCCGTAACACAAACTTATACAAACTATCATGAGTTTATGGTCCAACCCTGATTATTAATTAATTTTCACATTAATTAATTAAATTACTTTTGGTATCGCCCAACCAATATATTCGGACTCGCTCTCGTGACCCGAAAATAAAATAATACCTGAGTCTAAATCCCCGACTCCGAATTAATTAGCTTTAAATCTAAATTAATTTAACACCTTGGTATCGCTCAACCAATATACCCGGAATTTCCCACTCGATCCGTATTTAATTATTTTGGAATATTTTTCCCCAAAATTAACCATAGTGTATCACCCATAATTTTCCTCCAAATGCCAATTATTTTCCTTCATAATTGATTAGAATATATGTCCTATATTTATTTCTAATTAAATATGGTGTGGGGGAGGAATTTTAATTAAATTTCTCTTATATACTAAAACTGGCCGAACTGCCAAAAATCCCCGACCATCTATCGATCGATCGATCGAACAGGTCTTCTTCTTCTCCGAAAGCCTATTTCTGCCATGGAAGAAAACCTTAAATTCTTAACTCCTTCTACAGTCTCACCCAAGTACTCTCATCAATATATTACACTAAAAATATCATAAGGGACCCCATCAAGTCCCCAAATCCCGTTTAATTTTCGTTCTCTCCTATTTTTCTAAATTGGAGGAAAACCCGAGTTATTCGTTAATCAGTCTCAACTCCAAATTACAATCTCAATTTCATTCATAATTCGTTTGGGTTTATCACAACTAAGTTAAATATCTATTCAGAATCATGTCAAACAATAAATTCCTACACCAATTCTCATCTTGTGTTCCAATTACAAAACCCCCATTTTTGTACCTGTTTATTCCCAAAACGAATTTTAGGTATTCACATCACACAAATATGAATTGAAAACATAAATAAATGCTACAGAAAGTTAACCACTAGCCTTATGGTTTCATGGGGTCTGATCCGGAGTTGTGATTCTCAAGGTTGATGATGAAATCCCCTTTTGTTCTTTCCTTTGTCTCCCAAAAATGGTTCTCAGTGCCTTCAACTGCTCCTTAGGTTATTCTCTCCCACTCTAGGTTTTCCACACTATAAGCAGTCATTCTCCTTTTCCTTTTAATTAAGTAATTAGGCTTAATCCCGTTTTTATCTTAATGGGCCAAGCCCAAGTGACCCAAATACCCCCATGTGGGCCCGGCTATGCCTAAAAACGTCCCGTGACCCGTTTACTACCCCCGGGTACACTTTTTTTACTATCTCGGCCATCCGGACTCAACCATGCACTCAGAATTGACATCCGAATAAATTTATAAATATTCTTATCTCACACCCAAATTAGACTATACCGATTCCCGACTGAGATAAATAAATGTCGCCCCGTCACTAATACACGTTATGACGTAAATAAATTATTACTATTCACTTAGTAATTAAATTTCCTTAAATATTAACCATTCACTCTCCGATTAACATTTACATAAATATTACCATAATTAATTCAATTAAATTACGACACACGAGTAATTTAAAAAATTTCGAATTAATTAAATATTAAATGCATAAAATTATGGGGTGTTACATACTCCCCCCCTTACAAATGAATTTTGTCCCCGAAATTAGGTCATACCTGTGGTTAATAGCTCTGGATATTGTTCTCGCATATCCTCCTTCTGCTCCCACGTAGACTCGTTAATGTTGTGATGACCCCATAGTACTCTAACTAGTGGAACAACCCAGGATTGTAACTTCCGCTCACTATGGTCCAGAATAGCCATCGGTCTCTCCTCATGCGAGATGTCTGGCTATAAATCAATTTCCTCGAGTGGAATGTGCCAAAAGGCCCTATCGCTCCTTTAATATTTCTTCAGTGATGCCACATGGAACACGTCGTGTATCCGCTGAAGATGCTCTGGCAATCTTAGTCTATATGCTACCAGTCCCACCCTCTCAATAATAGGGAAGGGTCCCACGTACCTTAGTGCTAGTTTAACCTTCTTGTAACCTCATCACCCCTTTCATAGGGGACACCTGGACTAATACATGATCCCCAACCTCTAACTCTACATATCTCCGCGAAGTATCAGCATAACTCTTCTGCCTATCCTGAGCTATCCGAATCCACCCTCGAATCAGCTCTATCTTGGCAGATGTCTCCTGGACAATCTCCGATCCCAATCACTTATTGTCCCCCACCTCTAACCAACAGGCGGATGAACGATAAGGTCTCCCGTACAGTGCCTCGAACGGTGCCATGCCAATCGTGAATTGGTAAGAGTTGTTATGCGCGAACACTACCAAAGGAAGATATCTCTCCCATCCTCCCCCAAAGCCTAAAATTCACATCATAAGCATTTCTACTAGCATCTGATTGACCCTCTCAGTCTGCCCGTCGGTCTGTGGATGATAGGTTGTACTCAAACGTAACTTTGTGCCCATGGCCTCCTGAAAGCTCTGCCAAAAATGGGCGACAAAAACTTTATCTCTATCAGACATAATATTTACCGACACCCCGTGCAGCTTAACAATCTCTGCTATGAATATCTGTGCATTGCACATCATCTTGAAGTCTGTGTGAGCCGACAGCAAGTGGGCCACCTTGGTCAATCGATCCACAATGACCCATACGGAGTCGTGACCCCTCTGCGATGTAGGTAAACCTGTAATAAAGTCCATGGAGATGATCTCCCACTTCCATATGAGAATATCTAGTGGTTGTAGCATCCCTGGGGGTCTCTGATGATCCACTTTCACGAGTTGACACATGGTACATTTCGAGACAAACTATGCTATGTCCCGTTTCATTCCTGCCCACCAATACTGCCTCCTCATATCCTGGTACATTTTGTCCCCGCTGGGATGTAACTCAAATCTTAAACTATGGGACTCGGTCATAACAACATTCCTCAACTCGTCATCCTCTCGCACAATTAACCTCCCATTTAGGTGTAAGCCTCCTTTCGAGCTAATCAAGTAACCCTATGCTCTCTTAGCTAATAGCTAGCATACCCTATCCAGGCAAATCTGGTCTTCCTCTTGAACCCTCACAACTCACATAATGATCTACAGTGTGATAAATAAGGCTGACATGCAGGCCCTGGCTATATCATCCTCATATCGAAGCTCTCTCCACTTTGCTCTCTAGACTTCAAATATTTCCCTAGTCGGTCTTAGGCTCAAAATATCAAACTGGTAGTATTTCACGAATTCTAGCCACCGCATCTGCCTTATATTTAGATCCTTCTATGTTAAGAGATACTTAAGTGACTTGTGATCCATGAATAAGGTGAACTGCTCTCCCAGTAGATAATGTCTCCATATCCTCAAAGCCAAAATGACCGCTACTAACTCTAGGTCGTGAGTGGGGTAATTCCTCTCATGGGGCTTTAGATTTCTGGACGCAAAAGCTATAGCCCTCTCTTCCTGCTAAAGCACACCCCCTAGTCCCTATAAGGATGCGTTGGTGTAAACTCGATACTCTAGTCCTCCCCTCGGCAAAGAAAGTACGGGTGCAGATGTCAACTTATCCTTTAGCTCGTCGAAAGCTAACTGATAATGATCACTCCAAATAAAAACCACCCCCTTCCGAGTCAGATTCGTCAAAGGGCTCGTAATTTTTTAGAATCCCTTAATGAACTTCCTGTAATAACCTTCCAAACCCAGAAAGTTGTGCACCTCGGTCGGTGTCGTGGGTTACCCCCACTCCCTCCCTGCCGACACCTTACTCGGATCCACAGCAATACCCCGGTCTGACACCATATGACCAAGAAACTGTACCTCCCATAGACAAAATCCACACTTCCCAAAGTTGGCATAAAGCTGGTGATCTCGCAGCGCCTGTAGAACCATATACAGATGCTCTGCGTGCTCCCCTCAGTGCGCGAGTAGATCAGGATGTCATCAATGAATACGATGACAAACTGGTCGAGATACTCTCTGAAAACCCTATTCATGAGATCCATGAACACTGTTGGCCCATTAGTGAGCTCGAATGGTATCACCATGAACTCGTAAGATCCATACCGCGATAGTAAAGAGGTGTTAGGAACATCCTAATCTCGGATACGCAGTTGATGATACCCTGACCTGAAATAGATCTTGTAGAAGTAAGACGGCCCTCTCAATTGGTTAAATAAATCATCAATCGTCGGCAACGGATACTTATTTCGTATCATCACCTTGTTCAGCTCCCTGTAGCCCACGCATAACTGAAGGGAACCATCCCTCTTCTTTACAAATAATATCAATGCACCCCACGGTGATGTACTCCAACGAATGAAACCCTGACCCAAGAGCTATTGAATCTGCTCTCTCAACTCATGCATCTCTGAAGGGGCCATACGGTAAGGTGCTCGAGCAATCGTCCTCTTCCCCAGTGCTAAATCGATTACAAACTCAATTTCCCTGCTGGGTGGTTACCCTTGTGTTTCCTGGAACACACCCTCGAAGTCCCTCACTATCGAAATCTAATCTAATGGAACTACCACCTCCTGTGACGTCTCCTCTTTGATATAATACAAGTGTTGACGCGACCCTCCCTCAGGTAGAGGCAACGCTACTAGGAACATCTCCTGTCTCGAAATGGAGAACATGATTATCCTCTCATAATAATCTATAGTCGCCTGATAACCTTCCAACCAATCCATACCTAGGATGACATCTTACCCCTCCATATCTAACACTAATAGGTCCTCCGCTAAACTAAGCTTCCCAATCAAAATGTCCACCCCCCGACAAATCGAGTGAATCAATGCCCCGATGCCTACTAGCGACTCTACACACATACAGAGACTACCTGCGATCTCTAGTAACCCGGCCCGTTTAGTAAATTTAGATTTAATGAATGAATAAGATGCTCTCGTATCAAAAAGTATCCTACCCTCATGACCATGGATAAGAAACATACCCTCAACCGCTTGCGGCTCCTGCTGTGCTGGAGGATTGGTAACATCCCGAACGTTATACACACGCTAGTAGTGTATTTTCCCCTGCTGATGTGGGGGCTAGTGGATCCGGTGCTGCTGGAGGTATCTGTCCCTACGGCCCCTATTAGGCACCCTACTGTTGGCCTCTGCCCCTTTGCGGGCACTCCCTCTTGAAGTGTCCTATTTGGACGCAAACAAAACAGCATCTTTAACCGTCCCCTTATCGTTGGCCTTGTTGGCCCTGATGTGGTTGGCCCTGTTGGCCTCCCCCATTGTTCCCTTGGCCCTAACGGCCCTAAGGAACTTGCTGCTACTGATTTGGGCCCGACTGACCCTGCCTAAATCCCTATCCTCCGGGTCAAAACCCACCAGGCTTAAATTTTTTAGCCTGCTTCCCTTGCTGACTGCTAGTCTGCTGCTGAGTACCACTTGTGTCACCACAAACAACTATCTTGCCCTGCTGGCTCGACTCCCCTACCTTCTTGCTCCCATTCGTATGGAAGCGATGATCCTGGAAATGTACGAGAGCGGCATTAATGACATCTGTATATGTCACCAACGCCGGATTACCAATCAAGTGTTGTCTGATCTTCCAGGCCAGGCCATCCGTGAACCTCGACTTCTTTCACTCTTCGTCGTTCACCTCATTTGGCACAAAGTTCGCCAAATGGGTGAACTCCTCCTCATAATCCACCACGAAACGGTCACCCTGCACTAACTCACTAAACGTCTTTCTCATTTCTGCCTCTACTGTCGATGGGAAGTATTTACGGTCGAACCGTACCCATAACTCGGATATCGTCATCAAATCTCTCTCCTCGGCGGTGATAACTGACTCCTACCACTATAAGGCTACCCTCAACAGACAGAAGGTAACAAGCATCTGTTTCTGCACATCAGTACACTCTATCATGCACAGGTGTCGCTGAATATTTTTTTTCCAATCACAGGCCTCTACTACATCGGTGCTACCCGATAACTCTGGTGGGTGACCCTCCTGAAAGGTCTCCCTAACTCGCTGCCAAGAAGGTGTTCCCACTGGAACCTGAACTGCTGGAGCCACTGGAGGCGGTGCCTGGGGCTGTGGAAAATGGGCTGCCATAGCTCTCATCATTGTCTCAACTACCGGTACCACGATCACTGCCACCTGAGTAGTGGAGATCAATTCGAGTGGGGGTGGGAGTGGCGGTTCCTGTGGCTCCTGATGAGCCTCCCTGAACTCATCCCTTGCCTCATCCCTCTCCTCTCTCTGTCTCTTCGATGGTATCTAAAAATAGATTGAGTCATATAAGTACACAATGATACAAAAATCTAATAGCAGAAAAACGATATCTCAAAAGTGGAAAATGAATCAACAGTCCTAATAATAGGGCTCTATACCAATCGAATGCTACGTTGAAACGTATTAAGCCTCAAAGAACCTAAGGACACTAGAACTATATGCCCTGATACCATCTTTGACACCCCGCCTAATTAACCAGGGGTGATCAGTCCTAAATTAAATTAGAACAGGTTTCTCAGTTGGTTCATTCTTAGCATCATTGTCTCCCTTTTAATTAATAACCACCTAATTGAGAAAATTAGACTGGTGCCAATTTTTATCTTTCCTTAATTTAGTGAAATACTCATGCGGAAACAAAATAGTTTAAACAATCAAAATTAACTGAAATCAACCATTCACAATTTAAATAAATTGACCGAATAAACCATCGGTTCAAATCCAACAAAAGTAAAGACAAATAAAGATAAATCTCAACAAGTCAGACATAAACTAAATAATGTTGTGAACAACATGCTCGAGTAACTGATAGGAACTTTCTATACTAGAAATGAAAAGAAATGAGGCGTCTATCAAACTCCTGCAACATCCACATATACTGCAGCAACGGATCCCTGGAATGAGTCAAGTCTGGCGTCCCTGTGGTTGGACACCTAAAAGATTTTTAAAAATATTTATAACAAGGGTTAAAACCCAAAACATTTGGGAAATATTTAGCAAATGATTAACTTACAGTAATAAATATGTATGAATGCTCTTCATATTTTGGTTAGTTTCTCACTCCCTTGAGGACATCCTCTCCCCTCCTCTAATGTGCACTACTAATGCCTTAATTAATTTCCCTAGTTATTTATCCCATAACTAGATAATCGATATAACCCATGCAACCACACTACTATAACCGAGTACACGATAATTATGATTTCTAAGTTATAATCAACAGTAACTTAATTAATCATTCTCCTTTTTAAATTCATATAAGTTTCACACCCGTTCTACACATAATACAATTCACGACCTATATTAATTTACCCGTATATAATTATTTATCTCATTATATACGTATAGTCATGTTTCAACAATAACACATATGTTGAAATAATAATTAATAATGAACATCCTCCCGAGTAATAACTCACTGGATGTATATTCTCTAAAGTGTTATCCCACTAGGTGTAATCAGATAACCTAGTTATCCCAAGTCACAATTTCTCACTAACTTTGTTAATATATACATTTTTGGAGACGGTCATATTCCTTCCCTGAAAGTGAGATGCCCCTCACCCATATAATGGACGCTATTACTTGGTGATATACTCTCCCTACTCCTCATGCTAGGATATTTACCCTCTACGCACAACCTCCCCTGATAGCACTAGAGTATATATAATAATAATATCTAGCCACTGATATTAATGCACTCGCCATATATATATATATATATATATATATATATATATATATATATATATATATATATAATCGCATGCCATATTTATATATATAGAAATAAAATACTCCGGCTTTACCGTGTACTAAGTCCTTAACACAATCCTATACAAATTATCATGAGGTTATGGTCCAACCCAGATTATTAATTAATTTGCACATTAATTAATTAAATTACTTTTGGTATCCCCCAACCAATATATTCGGACTCGCTCTCGTGGCCCGAAAATAAAATAATACCCGAGTCTAAATCCCCGACTCCGAATTAATTAGCTTTCAATTTAAATTAATTTAACACCTTGGTATCGCTCAACCAATATACCCGGACTCGCCCACTCGATCCGTATTTAATTATTTTGGAATATTTTTTCCCAAAATTAACCATAGTGTGTCACCCATAAATTTCCTCCAAATCCCAATTACTTTCTCTCATAATTGATTAGAATATATATCCTATATTTATTTCTCATTAAATAAGGTGTGGGGGAGGAATTTTAATTAAACTTCTCTTATATACTAAAACTGGCCGAACTGCCAAAAATCCCCGACCATCGATCGATCGATTGATCCCGGCCATCGATCGAACAGGTCTTATTCTTCTTTAAAAGCCTGTTTCTTCAAGGAAACCCCATCAAGTCCCCAAATCCCGTTTAATTTTCGTTCTCTCCTATTTTTCTAAATTGGGAAAAAACCCGAGTTATTCGTTAATCAGTCTCAACATCAAATTACCATCTCAATTTCATTCATAATTCGTCAGGGTTTATCACAACTAAGGTAAATATCTGTTCAGAATCATGTAACATAATAAATTCCTACACCAATTCTCATCTTGTGTTCCAATTACAAAAACCCCATTTTTGTACCCGTTTATTCCCAAAACTAATTTTAGGTATTCACATCACACAAATATGAATTGAAAACATAAATAAATGCTACAGCAGGTTAACCACTTGCCTTATGGTTTCGTAGGGTCTGATCCGTAGTTGTGATTCTTAAGGTTGATGATGAAATCCACTTTTGTTCTTTCCTTTGTCTCCCAAAAATGGTTCCTAGTGCCTTTAACTGCTCCTTAGGTTATTCTCTCCCACTCTAGATTTTCCACACTATAATCAGTCATTCCCCTTTTCCTTTTAATTAAGTAATTAGGCTTAATCCCATTTTTAACCTAATGGGCCAAGCCCAAGTGACCCAAATACCCCTGTGTGGGCCCGACTATGCCTAAAAACGTCTCGTGACCTGTTTACTACCCCGGGTATACTTTTTCGACTATCTCGACCCTTCTGGACTCAAACGTGCACTCAAAATTGATATCCGAATAAATTTATAAAAATTCTTATCTCACACCCAAATTAGACTATACCGATTCCCGACTGAGATAAATAAATGTCGCCCCGTTACTAATACACGTTATGATGTAAATAGATTATTACTATTCACTTAGTAATTAAATTTCCCTAAATATTAACCATTCACTCTCCGATTAATATTTACATAGATATTACCATAATTAATTCAATTAAATTATATCACATGAGTAATTTAAAAAATTTCGAATTAATTAAATATTAAATGCATAAATTTACCGATGATAAAAAATCTTGCCAAAGATATAAATGCTCTTACAAGCCCATGTCTATTTAACCTACGGGGCATGGACATTATGGGGGCCACTAACACTTGCACCTGGAAATCGGAGACACTTGATAATAGCAATTGACTACTTCACTAAGTGGGTTGAGGTCGAGCCTCTCACCCATGTTAGATAGCTGGATGCCTGTATATTTGTATAGAGAAGCATCATCATAAGATTCGACATTCCAAGATCACTACTAACTGACAATGGAACCCAATTTTTCAACGATCAATTCTGAGATTTTTTTTCAAATACAGAATTAAGATTCATTATGCGTCAGTAGTCTTCCCCCAAAGCAATGGGCAAGAAGACATCACCAATAAGACCCGCCTATCAGGCATCAAGAAGAGATTGTAAAATAAAAAGGGATGATGGGTTTACAAACTGACATGTATTATGTGGGCGTACGGAAGGACCCTAAGGAAACCAATGAATGAAACCCCATATTCCCTTGACTATCTTGTGGAAGCAGTAATTCCTATGGAGATAAACCTACCAACGCTCAGATAAAAAATATTTAAAAATGGTCGGAATGACAAATGAATAGCCCACAAGCTGGAACTATCTGAAGAAAGGAGGGAAAAAGCCCTGATACATTTGGTCGCCTACCAATAAGAACTAGCAAAGCAACATGACAAGAAAATCAAAATCAGAGAATTCTAGGTCGATGATTTAGTTCTCCAAAAGTTGCTACCTACGGTAAAGAAACCATCATATGGAAAGTTATCACCGAACTAGCAGGGACCTTACTGCATAGCTTCAAATGGGATGTGGGTTCACAACATTTAGAAGAATTAAATGGGAAGGTAGTTCCAAGGTCATGGAATTCCATGAACCTTAGGAAATTTTATCATTATATGAACAGTTAGTTGAACTTTATTTATGCACATTAAAATGACTAGCACTCAATCATCTTGAATTGTTTGAAATGCCTTGTACAAAATGCCTCAACCAAAAAACCCATTTATATAAGTGGTACGATCTAGGAAAGGTCGATTAAAACTCATTCTTATGAATGGTATGATCTAAATTAGATCGACCTGGAAGAAACAAAAAAACCCACTTATACAAGCGGTACGATCTGGGAAAGGTCGATTAAAACCCATTCTTATTAATGGTATGATCTAAATTAGATCGGCCTAAATAGACAAAAAAAACCATTTACACAAGTGGTAGGATCTGGGAAAGGTTAATTAAAATTAATTGAATGGTATAATCTAAATTAGATCATCCTAGAAGAGGTAAAAAATCCACTTGTATAAGTGGTACAATCTGGGAGAGGTCGATTAAAACCCATTCTTATGGATGGTAGAATCTAAATTAGATCGGCCTAGAAGAGGAAAAAACCCACTTATATAAGTGGTACGATATGGGAAAGGTCAATTAAAACCCATTCTTATGAATGGTATTATCTAAATTAGATCAGCCTAAAAAAGGCAAAAAAAACGCTTGTGCAAGTGGTATGATCTGGGAGAGGCTGGTTAAAATCCATTCTTATGAATGGTATGGACTAAATTAGATCAGCCTACAAGAGGAAAAGAACCCACTTGTATAAGTGGTACAATGTGGGAAAGGTCTTTTAAAACCCATTTTTATAAATGTTACGAAAAACATGGAAAACCCACTTATATATGTGGAACGACATGGAATGGTCAATTAAACTCAGTAATGGTATAAGTTATAATAGATCTTCCTAAAGAAAAGATTAAACCTCTCAATCGATCACTTAAAAAGAATTTAATCCACTAGTTAATGAGTCAGAAACTATGAAAAGGTTAACTCAACCAATCATTTGAAATGGCTTAGGTCAAAATCTTAATTGGTTTAAACAAGGTTACTTCAGGCCGAACACTTGAAAAACTTTAACCAATTTCCTTACCAGATAAAAACTACTCAAGGTTAATTACGACGCACTGGAATTGACTTTGGCCAACCGATTCATTAGTTAAAAATTGCCTAGAACTCTAATTTAGTCAGTCATATGATATGGCCTTGGCCAACTAATAATACTCAAGGGTGATCTAGTTGATCACCCAGACTGGTATTGATTAGTTGTGTGGATTGGTAAATGTTGCTTAATCACTTCATTAGGGTGATTAAAGTCACTTAACTAATAATATTTTGTTTTAGTGGAGAAAAAATCAAAGAAACAAGAAACCAATACACAACACTAGAAATGGAAAAGTACTTTTCATTTATAATGAACGAAAGACCACTAACGGTCAATAAAAGGTACAAAGGAAAAGGAGCAAAAAGCCCTAAGCCTGGCTAGTTTGCCTAGGGGTGGCAATTTTTGACATTACCAAACATGATGTTAACACAAAATTAAAATAGCTTGCCGTGTTAGGGACTGGTTTTTTTAACCCGTTAACGGGTCATGTCGTGTTCTTGCCAAGAAATTAACAGGAAATTGGCACGACAATTACCCATTAGAGCACAATTGAAACACGCTAAGGAACCCAAAGTAACTCAATTACAACCCAATTGTGGCCCAATTAGAACCCAATTGGTACCCACTTCCATTTAAAAGAACATATAATTACTTTAAAAAAATTAAAAAACCAAACAATGGACATACTATAAAAGGAAACTTAGAAAAACAAACCGTAACATTATCACAAGTTCACACATCATAAGAGCACAGCCGCTCCTCCTCAATATTTTTCTCTAGGTGGAACACTCTCAAACTCCCAAACTCCATATTCCTCTTTCGATGGTAGACCCACCATCAACCCAAGTTGCTCTTCCTTTCTCTCTATCTCGTGAACTCTCCCTCATCTCCTCTCGACGGTGCTGGGAAGAAATTTGATGTAACAAAACTGGGATTTGAATTGGTGAGTTGGATACTATCAATTTGGTTCGGTATTTTTAAGGTATATTAAGAGATAAATAAAGGTGTCGTTATCTTGGTGATATATCTATATCTGATTCCTTATTGGGTGAAAATGAGATCCAAAGATTTTCTTTATTTTTCTTTCCTTACCTTGTGATATGTCTGCATCTCAGCTTCGATTATAGTGAGTTGCCTTGTGATATGTCTACATCTCAGTTTTGATGGTAATGAATTTTACAAGGCTATTGAAATTGGTATCTATATTTGAATGATATTATTGAATGTTCAGGGCTTTATGTTAACTTTATATTTATTTCGTCTACTTTATGATTTGGTTATGTTGGATTCTAATTTGTGATGAATTAGATTGATGAAAATTTTTAATGTAATTTGTATTGAATTAACTTAGTAGATTATCATTTATAAAAAAAAATGCATTTTTATTACAATTTATAAGTAATAATCGACGAACAATTGGTTCAGGTCGTGTCAATCATGCCAAATAAAAATTAACAATAATTGACGGGTTATCATGTTGGGTCATGTCAATCATGCGTAATTGGAATGTTTTTTATTATCGTGTTATTCGTGTTGGGTCGTGTTAATAACTAGTCGTGTTCTAGTTAGAGAAAAAAACATGACATCATTTTATGTCGTGTTCATGTTGAATAATATCAAGTCGTGTCGTGTCAAGCCGACCCCAAACACTACCCATTAGCCCTAATTGTCCCCCTAAGTTTTCCTGGTAGCCACCTCAATAGGAAGATCGATTGAGGTTGGGGGAAAGATTGAAGATGGCAGATTGTAGAGGAGGGGTTCGACTACTCCTCTGGAAGCATAGTTAGGGGATTTGTCAATGGAAGATGATCGGTACAGGCAAGATTGCCCTCATCCACATTACCCCTTTTGAGACCCGTTAACCAATCTCTGTTAAAGACAATAGACTCGTGATAGTCTAGTTGGGTAGCAATCTCCTGGATGGCCGCATTGTACCCATCATCAATGGCCTTATCCAGGTCAGCCTCTCTAGACTTCTCCCTTTGAGCCCTCAGTTTATAGAGAATGAGCGTCTCTAAGAGCACTGGTAGAAGACCATGAGCTTCATGAGTTGAATCTCAACTCAATTGAACTCATTTTGGACTCGCTCGGTCTCCTCCACCACCTTATTATGGGCATAGACTTTCTCCTTCAACTTCTTATTTAAGTCATCCACTTGGTGGTCATTTGGTTTTTGAGGGTGTTATTCTCCTTCTCAGCACCCTCAAGCGATTTCCAGTAAGAAGAAGCTCATCTAGCGAGCTCTTACTGAACTTCCATGCTTTTCACTAATAAATAGAGATGCGTTAAGAAACTTATTAAAACAAGAAACACAATAAAGAGAAAGGGGTGAACTTACCAGCACGCTATGGCGAAGGCCCTCCTTGTGGAGCGTCTCTAAAATGAAGCTCATTGGCTCCGTTATGTCAGGCAATAGCATTGCAACTTGTGAAATAGAAAAGGCCATATCCAAATCCCTATGTTCCAAATCGGTGGCCATCAAAGGCTCCTTCACCTTAAAGAAAGTAGGCTCCCATGGGTGGTTTCGATTCATGGGGATAGGAGGGGTCTTTGAATGTTGCCGTTGATAGTCTTCATTAATAACCACCATTCGACTAGGTGAAGCGGGCATCTTAGAACCACCACTAACCAGAGTTCTATTAGCTTTCTTCTTCCTGGATAGTTCGGCCTACACCCTTTGGTGCTCGAGCAGGTGGGACTCCTTATCCCTAAGGGAGAATCTCTTCCTCTTCTTTTGGTCCTCAACAGTGGAAGTTCAACCGCCCTTTTAGTTGGTGGTCGATTATTTTTTTAAGTTATCCCTGGCAGCTGCTAGGTCGATCGGTCTTCTAGTTCGGCTACTCATGTCATCTAGTGAGGAGGATATTGGGGGGAAGGTAAAATCTTAAAAGCAAAAGTCCTCTTCAGCCTCAACCTCATCCCAATGCCTACTTGGTACACTCACCTCGTAAGAAAAAAGAGGATTAAAATCGTCCAAAAATGAACCTAAATCCTACTCTTCTTTACCATGTTCTCCTTCTTCTTCCTCTGCTTCTCCCTCATCTTTGCTCTCACTGGAATCGGTAGAGATCACGTAAGGAGTGACAGGGGTTGGATTTTCATGAGCAATCGATTCGACCACCAGGATGATTAGGATGTCGGCTGGGATGGAAGTGAAATTGGAAAGGATTGGTAAATAATCAGGTAATTAAGGAGGACGTGGGACCCTCTCAAATGTGGTTGAACTCCTGCTGGCATAGATCATTTCAAAAATGTCTTCAAGTCACTAAGTTTCACGTGATAGTCTGAGGGCTTGGTGTTCAGAAAGAGATATATAAGAAAAAATTTATATCGGTCAGTAATAAGAAAGAATAAATGGAACAAAAGTAGACTGCTGGTGGGTGACATACCAGGATTCTCCCTTGTCGTAGGAACCCCAAGACCATTATACCCTTAACCATATAATGCCTCAAATATAATAATGACATTTTTATCAATGTCTTTTTGGGATCTGGACATATAGGTGACCAAATATCGGGCCTTATTCTAGCCTGGAATTGGTAAAGTCTAGTGCCTATGGAGGACTTCAGGTCATAACAATACCTAATCTCCTCGATACCAAGGTTGGTCCGATAAATTTGATTGACAGACACTTTCCCCACTACAATACGATAAAAGTTACCTTTTTTATTAGGCTGGGAGTATTCCACAATAACAGAGTACTCTCACTAGTAATGAGTAAAGGGAAAACCTATCCCCTTCAAGTATCGCCATAGTTAAGAATGCCATTTCCCCATGAGGAAGATTAAAGATATCTTCTTCCTCAAGGAAAACCCTCAAGAAAACATTGTTAAGATTTCGTATTGATTATGAAACTCCTGAAAAATTTTGGCTAAAAAAACCTCATATTTTCTTAAGCGTCTAGACATGGCGAAAGATAAAGAAGATGAAGAAGAAAGGAACAATGGAAATGAAGAAAAATTACCTTATCAATTGATTGAAATGCATGGGTATAAGGGATGAAAACCCTTATACTTCATCTGATAAAATGTTCCCTCAGAAGACTTAAAAATGTTTAGGAAAGTGTGTCATGTTCTCACGCTCCGTTATTACTTCTAACGATGGTGCTGGACACATTACATGATACGGAATATGGATGCGCAAGACACGAGAGCAATGCTTGCTTCGTGAGCTTTCAAAAAAATATGAATCAAAAAAGGCGATAAAATTAACATACATGTGACAGACAGAGAAGTCAGGATGTCAGATCGATCATCCTAGAAGGCCGAGTAATCCTGTAACAAGTAAGAGTAAGGTCGATTAGTGTGTGCAACCGATCAACCCCACCTTGGGGAAAATGAAGGAACAAGATTAATTAGTCGCGTGACCCAAGTCATGTGTCCGAACACGTGAACAATATTAATTAGTCACGTGACCCAAGTCATATTTTCAAATACGTTGCGAATTGGTAAGAGAAGGGATGTGGAGTAATTGGTCCATAACGATTTGGATATGATCAAATCTAACGAGACCAATAAAGATAGAGATAAGCAAGAAGTAACCTAAGTACGTGGGACACTAAGTTAATAGATAGGGAAAATCTGTTCAATCTTAAAGACTAATTGTAATCAACATACAATAGCTTGGACTCTCATCTAGTGACATTAATAGTCCAGTTATTGCCATCTCCCTTCTTTAATAAAAACACTTCCATATACCCCATGGACGTAGGATGATCCCATAGTCGAACCACGTAAACAACTCTTTTTTTCTCTCTTTCTACATTCATATCATTTTTGGAGACATTCCTGATATTTCACTTAATATTGTGGGAAAGATCTCCTTCACCGACTAAGTCAGAAATCAAAATACAAATAAAAAAGATAGAAATCATACCTTCAAATGGATATTCACCTCTGATAAATGAAGGAAAATGTTTATTGTCGACTGAGGACGATGAGACCCCTGAAATGAATGGTTCCCTCCAAGTTTAATGTAGTACAAAGTCATTGGATAATGATAAAGCGAAGGAGCCTCCACAGCCCCTCACTACTCCTGGAAGCCTATGTCGAGGAACCAGTCATACTTCTACCACCTATCTCTTTCGTTGGTGGATGAGGCACACCATCCATTTCATATATCAACGTAGGCATCAACAACTGGTCATGAAGTCCAAGTAGTTGTACGGTGCCACTATGTTAGTATATAGTAGTCCCCCTCTATCTTCGCCACCAACTCACCCTATAATATCTTCCCCCAACTCCTTATATAAAAGGGAGGGGTTGGCTGAGGAAACCCAACCTCACTCTCCATCACCTATTGTACCTCCCTATCTATCAGCAACTATCATGATTGGGCATGTATTCCCATCACCCCCCATCTATCATGAGAGCTGACTCCAGGGATAGAACGACACATGTACAAATAACGTCCCCCATTAATAGATAATCAAAAAATAAAAACAAAACAAAAATAGAAAAAGGATAAGACCCAAGATAAAGTCTTACATGGGGATTCATGAAAGAGTTTAGCATGGATCTCAAATCCTTAAAGGTGAGGGGGTCCTTCACCTACATGTTACCCTTTATTCACCTATAATAAAGGCATCAAAGTCGTGTTATGTCTGATCACATCGTAGAACCACACCTAAGATAGCAACTTAAGTTTTTTAATCAAATATATAAAAAAAGAACAAAAAATAAGAGCAATAATACAAAGGCGTAATAATAAAATTACCTCCAGAAGGTACGTTACCCCCATTAAGGTCGATTGGCAATGCCGATTGAAAATGTCCAAAGTGGCATACAAAGAATCCAACGTTAGGTTCCTACAATCATATTTCCCAACCTCAAAGATGACCCAGAGATACGACAAAAATCACAGGTGAACGCCATCTCAACTCTTCACCATAATAATGACCTGCACCAGGAGAAAAATGAACATTTGAGTTGCCTGTCATGAGCGTCAGCCATCCATGATGTCGATCACCCTCCTCATCAAGGTTTCCTTTGATAAGGACACCTTAACCGATTCTCCTGACTCCACTTATCTAATGGGTCTTGGCGCCTCCTGGAGAGCCACCTCAGGTAGGTAGAGGAACCAATCCACCATTAATTATTCCCCTTCATGGGATAACCCTAATATTTATTGTACGTCTATCGACGTGACCATCATCTCACCTACACTCAGATGGAATGTTTGGGTTGTATCCCACCACCGCTCACTAAGAGAGAAAAACACTACAGTCAACCCTGATGTGTCCTCCAAATCCCTCATAGTTAGTCTAACCCAACCAAATCCACCATAATCCTCACCTCCTCAGGAAGCTTGTCCCATACCGCTTTCACCCCCATTGTGTATTGAGAATAAACTTTTGTTAAAGCGATATCCACATGCAAAATTAAAATAAATAACATAAGTCCCCCAAAAGATATTAACGAAAGTTAATCCAGAATTCAAAAATAAAATAAAAAATCAAATAAAAAATAAATCAATAAAAAAACTTACATAGCCCTGAGGTTTTTTCACCGCGCATAACATAGATCTCATGCTCCCGCAATAAGATTTTCTCGTCAACCACGGCCTTGGCAAGGGGATATGCATTCTCTACCCCGCTAAATTACCACAGGCAGATCCCACACGATATTCTTCCAGTCATCAACGTTGACAATGTTGGCCATTTTCTTTAAACAAATCTCAAAGAGCACTCGAGAATTTTCTAGAACGAAAAGAAAGAGGGAATTTGTTTGGTGAGATAAAGAGGGATTTCCATCACCTCTTTTTATAAGGGGATAAAGGGTATGTCGATCATCACCCCCTAGGTATGCCAGATGACAATGACCCTTAGAAACCTGTGAAACCCCTCAGATTTTTTGTGTCATGCCGTTTGGAACCTATCAGACTATGCCTATCGCCACACGCCTCAAATTTTGTTACAAAAAATTTAAAAGATCATAAAATCTCTAATTTCAACCAAAACACATTTTCCATGAAAAAATCATACAATTTCAATTTTCTCACATGCAATTAAAGATTCATCAAAAACTCCAAAAATTCTCAAAAAAGTTCAAAACTTCCAAAAAGAAAAAAATCACAAAACCTAAATTTGAAAAAATTACACATTTCATGAAAATATCTAAAATATACACACAGCCATTCAAATATCATCAAAATTTTCAAAAACTCTAAGAAGAATCCAAAACTTTCCATGAAATTCTCACATCGTTGTTTGTCCATTCCAAAACTACTTTTCACCATTTAGGTCCTCAAAATTGGCCTTTTAATCCTTTAGGTCCTCAGAATTGACCTTTTTCACCCTTTAGGTCCTCAGAGTTAACCTTTTCACCCCATCATGTATTCAAAATTAACATTTTCATCTTTAGCTCTTCAGAATTAACCTGCTTGCCCTTTAGGTCCTCAGAATTGACATTTTTATGCTTAGGTCCTCAAAATTGGTTGTGATCCTCTGAATCAGTCGCATGCACTCCTTAGATCCTCATAATTGACATCAACCCTCAGAATTATTCTCAATCCTCTAAATTTGTCATATACACTCCATAGTTCCTTAAAATTGACTTGAGGCCTCAGAATTGGCATTGACCCCCTAAATTGGTTCCATACACTCCTTAGGTCCTTAAAATTGGCCTCGGCCACCTGAGTTGGCTTCCTACATTCCTTAGGTCCTCATAAATGACCTCAACCCTCAGAATTGGCCTCAACCCTATAAATTCATCATCTACACTCTTTAGGTACTCATAGTTGACCTCGGCCCTTAAAATTAGCCTCTACCCTCTTAACTGGTCACATACACTTCTAAGAATTTACCTTTTCTCTCAGAATTGGCCTCAACCCCCTAAATTAATCGCTTACATTCTTTAGGTCCTCAAAATTAGTCTTGGCTATCAAAATTAGTCGTGAACCCCTGAATCGATCGCATACACTCTCTAGGTCCTTAGAATTAGACCATCATCACCAATATGATCTATTTATAACCATCAGATATCTCACCTATAAGAACCCGCAACACTAACAAACCTCCATTAGGGTGTTTATCTTCCATTGACCTTCGCTTATCCAAAAATATCCCAATAAAAGGATAAGTATACACCCCATTATTATATCCCCATAACCTTTACGGGGTCCAAACAAAGATCCTTCAAACCCCGGACCCCTAGTTCTCTTTCAAACCATAAGCAAAGAATGATCAAACGATTTCCTAACTCTTTTTAACTTTGGTAAAGTCTCGAACCTGATGTTTTACCAACTCACTTTCATAAGCCTCTTAATCCCCTTTTCAATGGTACCTACCATGCACTAATAACCTTTAGGGTTTGAATTTAGTAACCCTTTTACCAATAAACTCTAACTAGATGTCACCAAATGCTTCTCGAGATCCGTTTGACTTTGGAAAACTCTCGTACCAAAGAGTATCTCAACACACCTTCATATATCTTTGAATCTTCTTTCCAAAGGTTCCGACCGTGATCTAAATAACTTACAAGTCACAATTTTTTTACTAAAAACTCATTTTTTAGCCTTTTTCTAAGCATACCTCCCCCCTGCCTGCAGACAGTGAAGACTTAACATGGCCACCAAGTATGTCTCACCAGTCGATAGGCAAGACACGGTCCATTACAATCCCCCCACGGGATGCCTGGTCATTTTGACCTTTTAGGTATACCTATTTAAGGAAACCTTCACCTCACCATTCAAGACTTTTAATCTCATAGTTTGTGTGACAACCCTATTACATCACTTCATAAAACATTTTATTACATTCTCATACATCACTATGTCACCTCACATTTTGCCACCACTCCACCACCATCCAAAAATGAGATTATCCAACTTCCAAAAATCAGAATTCAAATCACTTAGAAGGTATAAACCCTTTTCATCCTACTTCATCAATTTAGTATCATTTCGCATATTTCATTACTTTAAGCACATTTTCTAGTTAATTCTTACTTTCTCACCACTTTTGCATATTTTTCATAAACAAGAAACCAAATATCTAGCAACCCGTTTTGGTATTCGAGTCCTCATTTTGCCTCTTTTTTACTTTATTCTTAATATAATTCTACTTATATGTTATTTTACTTACTTCTATTTACTTTTTGGCAACCCATTTGACCTGCGTACTCATTTTTTAAGTGAGCCACAATCCGATGCGTCGCACATAGTTGATTTATTATTATCTATTTTCTCATTTTTAATGATCTCGGTTACGTGCGTAATCATTTTTTTATAGAGTCACGATATGGTGCATCCCTCACCTCGTGGCTATCTTTATGTTTCTCTTTTTTTATTATTCGTACTCCTTAGAATAATTTGTTCCCATCTTTTCCATGATACTAACAAATGATTTCACTCCTCAAGCACTATTCACACACACACACACACATACACATATATATATATATATATATATATATATATATATATATATATATTTATCACCCCACACACGTTTACACATTTTAGGAGAAAGAATATTTTTTCCAGCTAATGAGAGATCGAAAAGGAGGAATTGGTGACTAACACCTTCCCATTCCATAATATAGTCTTTGAGCCCGTAATCTATTTGGTTTTGTATGTATCAGTAGTCTTTTATGTCATCTCTTCGAATATGTCTACCTATTTTTTATGTTTTGAGTAAAATAGGTTGGAGATTCCAATCTCTATACATTCACACACTCTTGACGACAGACGATTCATGTCCTTTGTAGCCCACGAATGTCGTGTGAAGCGGTGAGAAGGGGATTCCCCCCTCAATTTCCTTGGCACACTAAGGATGGCCACACCAACCAAGCATCTATAAATCATAAATAGTGTTAGACCTCTTGCATATCGAGTCTGATCAGTTATGGATGGAACCCATCAATGCTTATCTAAATTTTGGATATCTCCCACTGGATAGAAAATAGTCTCACAAAATAAAAATTATGTCGGCTTGGTTTTTCATTGACCCAAAAGGAAATATTTATTAATGATCATTCATAGTTCCCCCTCTTAAGTGAGTTCATCCAGACTAGGAAAAAAGTATCCTCAACTAGATGAACGAAACCAGTTGAAGAGATTATGAAAGAGGAAGATCTTTGTCTTATGTCGTTATATCATAGGGGTAATGGTGGCCTTTAATGAAAAAATATGCGATCTAGTTCATCCTAGTGTGTCCTAATTGTCAAGAATTATTTCCCATCATCAAGCATGAAAGAAAAAGATTTTATAATGGCTCATAACTTAGGAGTTTTGGCATATAATGTTAAAAATCAGAGTTTCGAATCGAAGACTACTTCCTCTTTTGCCTCCAAGATCACTTGAACATGGGTTAGTGACCAAGATTTCTATACGAGTTTCAAATCGTTGGAATCGTCACAAACCTTTTATGAAGGTGTACGAACTTGTGAATTTAATTTCTCAGTCAAATCATATTATGGGATCTTTACTTTTTAATCGAGGCATTTTTTATTAAGAAAATTTTGAAAATAATATTTTTTTAATCTCATTCTAACGAGATATAAATCTTGTTAGAACGAAAAGCTATTTTCATTCAAACAGTCTTCAAACGAGCACCTAATGAGTTGTGCTTTGTTTAATAGAACCAAACTCATTAGAAGATAATTAGAAAGGAGATCAAATGGGATTGGATTGTCGTTTGAACAAAACTCATCTCGTTAGAATGAAACTATTATTTTCATTTGAACGAGATCGTTGCCTCAAAAGTCGTGTTTCTTCAACGAAAACTTATTTTGATTAGTTTTTCTAAAGACTTGGGAAAACGAATTTCTAATATCCCTCCCAAAAGTGTTCAACTTTTAGTTTTAGAAAAGAAAATTTCTTTTCCAAATCATACATCCCTCATATGATTTGTTTAGTTTGTTCAAACTAGAGTTCCATACTCAAGGTATTAAACCTTTGTACAGTTTTACTCTACTACTGATTTGTGCTGCTGATGCTCTATTATTGAAGAAGAAAGGATCTTGAACCCCGAGGTTGATCGAGGGATAACGAGGGAAGATCGCTTCTTATGGACGGTATTGGATTGTGTCATATTTATAGAAAAATTGAAGACATGTGCATTATACTTAGTGGAACTCTAAAAACTCTATAAGTCATCGAGTGTGTCAGTTTCTAATATAGTGTTGAAATCTAGGTTTTTCTCGAAAGGTATTTTTCCTCAGTTTCTTCTTCTACTTTGTTTGGTTGGTTTGATTGTGTGATTGGACATAATTTAATTTGGACTTTATTTTTCATGCATACCTAATTATAAACCAAGACAAATTTTGGATTAAAAAATTGATTTTTTGTGTGCGTAATCTAATATACGGACTATCCATACAAACCCATTTTCTCAATTTGGTATCAGAGCCAGTTAAACAAAAAAATTGTCATGTTTCAAAATTTGGGTTTTATGGATAATATGTATAATAGGCTACCTTTTTATGGGTCTAATTATGCGTATTGGAAAGATTGAATGAGGTCGTCTTTGAAAGCGATTGATGAGCGTGTATGGCTTATTTGTGAATGAGGGTGGACACCACCGATAGTGACTAATGGCGATGCCATATGTCCTAAATCCTTCATCACTTGGATGGAGGATGAACTAAAATGGCGTAATTTTAACTCACGCAGTTTAATTACCATTTTTGGATCCGTCAATAGAGTTTTGTCGCATCATAACGTGTCTCGCCTCTAAGGAAGCATGGGATACCCTCTAGCTCACTCATGATGGTCCCAATGCTATTAAAGCGTCTAATCTACAAAATCTCACCACGCAATTTGATACCAATACTGTACTAGAGTTTGAATCATTTGATGAATTTTATGCATGATTATCTGATATCATTAACTCTAGTTATAATTTGGGTGAGAGAATTCCTGAAACGCATGTAGTGGAAAAAAATTTGACATCCCTTCCATCCCGTTTTATTCCTAAGGTTAATGTCCTTAATTTGTTGGGAATTGTAGATATGCTTAGGCTAGAAGAACTTGTAGGAGACATCCAAAATTATGAGATCGACATGTTTCCCAAAACTATTAAACTTAAGGAAAAGGGAATTACTTTAAAAGTTCAATCTAAAAAGAAATAGGAGGCCTCGTCCGACTCCGAATACGATTTTGGTCTCGATGATCTTGCCCTTTTTGCAAAAAGTTTCAAAAAAATTCTCAAGCTTAAAAAAGAAAATGCTTTTGTAGAAAATAAAAGTTTTGAGAAAGATAAAAAATATAAATAGGGTAAGAAAAACTTGAAAATGCAATAGAAAAGTACCTTAAGAAAGGTGAGGAGAAATGTTATGAGTGTGAGGGTAAGGGTCACAAAGCTTACGAATGTGCTATGAGATTAAAAAGACAAGGTAAAGGAAAGTAGCCTTTAATGCCACACTTAGTGAGTGCGATGTCGATTCGGTGGATTTCAGGGAAGAATCACCGTGGATGTAACTTCACCGCGTTCATGGCCAGTCATGTTAGTATATCGATTACACCTCACACCGATGAGGAAGTTGTTAAACATAATGACCTTGATAGTGAGTCTAGTCATTTCGAAGAGAGTGAGAGAGAGAGTGACCTTTAACGTTATTACATCTAGATTTATGTCCATTGGTTTAAAATGAAATAACAAAATAAAGGTTCAGCGCTTAGGGTTATAGGTTTCGAGAAAGATTTAAAAGAGTTGAGAGAAAGAAAGTCCTCAATAAGAGTTGCTTTGGAAGAGAGAGAGAGAGAGAGAGAGAGAGAGAGAGAGAGAGAATCATTTTAATGAAGATGGAAATGGTGACTTGACGAACAAAGTGGTTAGTCTTATGAGAGACCTTTAAGATTCATTAGAGAATCACAAAAAACTTGAAGCCCTTGTATCCTAACTCAAGAAAGATCTCAAACGTGCTTGGGAAATCAAGGTTACTATGGAGGATACAAGAAGGTTGGAAATATGTTCTTCATTATCGCTTTAGGTTTCAGGGAGAGATAAGGAATAGGCTACGACGGCGCATCCACTTCACATGCCACACCAAAACCGTTTCTTAAATTTGTGGTAGATCCTTACAGGAATCAACATAAACAACAAAATATATTTCAACCTAAACAAGCAAACCAAGGTAGACCCAAACAAGTCTATATTTTCACCCATTGCAAAAGGAAAGGTCACCTTTGGGAATTTTGATGCAATTTAGGTAAAACTAAAGGTACACATACTCCCACACAATAGCGACTTTACTATTCTTCTTAGAAAGCAAGTTGAGTTCCTAGTCGCGACTTCGCAAAACTTAATGGAAGAATTTCAAAGGATGTTTATGCCTTTTGAGAATGTATTTAACGCTACGACTAGAGCCAACAATGATAAGTGCAAATAAAAGGTTACCACCATTTGAGTACCTAAGAAAGACGACAAAGTCCTTGTTGTTCACATTACTCTCAAGGTTCAAAATACTTCTCAATGGTATTTTGATAGTGGGTGCTCTGGCATATGATCGGTGACACATCTTTTTTGACCAACTTTATGGATTGTAAGGAAAGAAAATTCACCTTTGGAGATGGGAGTAGGTCTAGTATTTTAGGATGAGGTTGTGTTGAGACACCGGGATTTCCTAAACTAGACAATGTGTTGTACATAAATAAAGCAAAATTAATTAGAATAAGCCAATTGTGTGACGCAAACTTTGCGATAAAGTTTGACCAGTCCGAATATGACGTATATGATCAATCTGATAAACTATTACTATAAGGAGATAGGATCAAATATAATTGTTATTGGATCGATCCCAAGTCCTCCTTTGTGTGCAATAATGTCACGGTTTCCTCTATGGATCTTTGGCATCAATAACTAGGTAATGTGAAATTTAGATATCTTGAGAGATTAGTGAAAAAGAACCTAGTTCATGTCTTATCATTTCTTGGGAAACTAACTTCCTCAGTTTGTAGACCTTACCAATAAGGAAAACAAATTTGAAGTCTCCATCGGAAATTGAATACCATTTCCACCTCATGTGTGCTGGAGTTGATTCGCATGGATATTATGGGTCCTACTCATTCGAAGAGTTTAAGTGGTAAGAGATACATTCTCGTGATGGTAATGACTTTTTGAGATACTCTATTGTGGGGTTTCTTAGAGAAAAGTCTGATTCAATTGAGTTCCTAACAACCACGTGTCGTGTCCTACAAAACCAACATGGTTTCACTATTAATGGGATGTGTAGTGACAATAACGTTGAATTTAAATAAGTCATTTTGGATAGCTATTGTGATAGAGTGGACATCAAACGCGAGTTGTTGGTCGTTCGTACTCCTCAACAAAATGATATAGTTGAGAGGAAGAATCGGACGATTCAAGAAATGGCTAGATCCATGCTTCTTGGGAGAAATATGCCTAGATGTTTTTGGTAGAGGCGGTGAGTACTGCATGCCAGATGGTGAATAGGGCTTTTCTTCGTCTACACATGTTACACACGCCTTATGAGTTATGGACAAGTAAGAAGCCCAACCTATCGTATCCCCGTGTATTTGGGAGTACTTGCTACACCTTGAGAGATAGAGAGAACTTAGGAAGTCTTTGGGTATTTGCTCCGTTGATTGAATTCGAGTATTTTATCTAGTATAGGGTGTTTTTCAAGTTCATATCATTTATCCCTATTGCTAGATTGTATTTCTATGTTTTTTCTTTATATATATATATATATATATATTGAAAAATTTTTAAAAAAATCAGTTTAAGAAAATAGTTTAAAAAATTGAAAAAAAATTATTTCATATAATTTTTTTGAAAAAGACAAAAGGATTTTTGTATTTTCCTTTTTCACCATATATGGATGTGAATTTATGATATCATGATCTCCGCTACATTCCATACTTTCACGTGACTTTTTCATGGTGTTTTGAGACATGACTTTGTTTCTTAGGGTGCTTAACAATCTGTGGATAGCATTTGATTGATCAATGATGATTACTTTCTTCATGCTAGACTCTTTATCACCTTTATTGCACACGTACATGAACTTTTTGAACATTATACTTGCTTATCATATGTAGAATGTGGTGTTCTCATCACAATTGTGATTAATAACTAACCAAATATAAAAAGATAAGTTTTACTTGTAAGAACCATTGCCCGAATTTCATTTCCCGAAAAAGATTGTTATATATTAAGCAATGGAAAGGGGCTACGAAAGAGCAAAATTATATTTACGTCAAAAGACACCATTTCAAAAAAGAGCCTAAAAAGATTAACGACACGCAAAATATAAGTGTCAAGGCCAATTTATTTTATTCATTAATACTTCACTAAAATATTCGGAATGAATTCTTATATATGTTTGATTTTGAGGGTATTATAAAGTAAAAGATCAATGAGTTTGCACAGCGGACTTTCTTAAAATGCATTAAACAGTTTGGCATTATTGATTTGAGAATCATTTAAATTCATGACACGTTGCATAAGTTGAGTCAATTTCATTTATGTTCAATATTTTTACACCAAAGGTTGAAATTGAGTTCTTTCTTTATAATTATCTCATTGACTGTGTGCACCTATGTTGTGAATGCCTATGTTGATTTGCTTATGGAAAATGTTCATACAATTACATTATACTTGTGTTGTGTTGTGTTTTCACGATTTAGATGTTTAGTGCTATTCCATGGTGTTGTGTTTTTGTACATATATGTACTTCTTATATGTATACTTGTTATACTTGAAAAAAATGAAAAAAATTAAAAAATATTTGTTTGAAGCCTTGTCAAAATTTCATCACTTGTGCTTAGTTAATTCTCTTTGAGATGTTGTTTCATTTGGATTCAGGTGATGCTACTATTACGGACAAAAAGGGGGAGAATAAATTTAAGGGGATTTTTACTTTTCTTTAAACTCGTACGCATCACGGTATTCTTTTGTTTCATACGTGTAGGTCTCTTTCACTTTGATGATAATCTCATGGACTACACAAGATGAAGAATTTCAGTTGAATACAAAGTCTTAAATGTCGTCCATTTTTTGTGTCTGGGAGGACATTAAAACATTATCTTATGGGTTTATTGTAATTAGGGTTTCGATTTTTATTTTGTACCAGAATAGCCAAATGGGGACATTTGTAAGAGCAAGATTTTGTAATTCCTCGTAGATTAGGTATTTTGGCATATGCGGTTATAAACTAGAGTTTCAAACTAAAGACTACATCTGATTTTGCCTCCATGATCGTTTGAAGATGCGTTAGTGACCGAGTTTCATGTTCGTGTTTCAAGTCATTGGAATCGTCATAACCTTTTATGGAGGTATACGAACTTGTGGATTTTATTTCTCACTCAAACTATACTCTAGGATGTTTGTTATTTAATCAAGGCATTTTTTATAAAGAGGATTTTGAAAATAATTTTTTTAATCTCGTTAGAACGAAAGTTATTTTCATTATGGTCAAATGATATTGGCTTGTCGTTCGAACGAAATTCATCTCGTTAGAATTAAATTGATGTTTTTATTCGAATGAGATGTTATTCTCTATGAAACTAGATTATCACCTCTAAATTGGTATTTTTTTTCTATAAAAAACTATTTTGATCAGTTTTTCTCAAGACTTTTGGCGAAAACGAATTTCCAATATATGTCCCCAAATGTTTTCATCTTTTAGCTTTAGAAAATTATTTTTCTCTTCCAAACCATATGTCCTTTATATAATTTATTGAGTTTTTTCAAACTCGAGTTCCATACTCATTGCATAAAACCCTTGTAGAGTTTTACTCTACTGGTGATTTGTGGAGAGGAGTCTCTACTATTGAAAAATAAAGGATCGTAAATCTTGAGACTGGTCGGTGGATACCGAGGGAAGATTGCTTTCTGTGGACGGTGCTAAACTGTGACGTATCTATTGAAGAATTGAAGACTTGTGCATTATACTTAGTGGATCTCTAAGTAGTCTGTAAGTCATTGAGTCTGTCAATTTTTTAAACAATGCTGAAATCTAGGTTTTACCCAACAGGGGATTTTCCTCATTTTCTTCTTCTGCTTTGTTTAGTCAATTTGATTGTGTGATTGGACATAATTTAATTTGGATTTTATCTTGCATGCGCACCAAATTATTAATCAAGATAAAATTTGGATAACAAATAGAATATTTGTGTGCGTAAACTAATATACGAACTATCCATAAGAAGCATATTTCTCAAAGCAGTTGATCGATAACCTAAACCTCTTACAAGTCTGATGATGCTAAGATTCAGTACCACCAGATAAGAGATGATGAACTCAAATAGTAATAACAATAGCAGTAATAGAGTTATATGTGTACAAGTATATAGAAGGGGATGAGTATAAGAAGAATGAAGACAATGATGTATAGTGGTTCAGCCAATTAGGCCTACATCCACTGTGAGTGTGTGATCCACTAAATATGGGCACTAATGGACTTGGATACAATGCTCATAAGCTCACTCTCACTTTACTGTGTACAAGCAAAGTTTTAGCTAGGGTTAAAATTATCGATCCCTTTACAAGGTTGAAGATGAAAAGTATTTATAGGGCTTGGGGGGAGTAGTGTACCCCCCAAGCATGCATTGAGCATGTGAATGATAATCTAGCCAATTCCCTACTGACACCTGGATATGCCACTTGTGATTAATAATGACATAATATCCCCTCACGTGAGGGGATGATATTGTTATAACGGTCTAGTCCACGTGTTATATGAGTCCCACACGCATTATCCCACACGTCTCCCAAATCACACGCTATGATGATGTCACCCTCGACCTATGAATTCGGGTTGAGGCTAAGGTTCATGCTGGCATTGGATCTTGTCGGATGTGAGCCTCGTAGGGTCATCCCCTCGTAGGGTCGTCCAACTAATGATGAAGGTTCGGCCCCTTATAGGGTAATCTGGCCCATGATGAGGGGTCGGCCCCTTATAGGGTCATCTGGCCTATGTTGAAGGGTCAGCCCATCTCAGGGTCATCTGCTCTAGGGTGAGGGGTCGGCATGGATGACCCTTCCTTTCATGGAACTGTTGGTAAAGTTGGACCCTCGTCCTGGATGAGGGTAACTTCAGCTCTGCCAAGGGGGTATTTTGGTATATCAATCACCCCCTGCCCTTATTCATCGATGTTGTGGAGATGGCTGAGGGGTAATGTTGCCTTTGAATGCCAAGTGTGTGGTCAGTTTGATGAGTGGCATTTGTCAAGTTAATTGGCATCTTGTTAGGTGTCAATCATCATTTATGTGTCCCATAGGTCGCGGCTGCACACTCTTCTTAGGACTTTGTGCCCTAATAATGCTTATCCTCATGGGTTTTGCACTGCCTTAGTTAATGGTCCCACTAGCAACAAAGTATTTAAATGATTTTTTAAATAATCATTTCCTTTCTTCTTCTTCTTCACGCGTAAGCTTTCTCTCTCTAGCTCCTTCGTAGTTCAAACTCCATTTCTGCAATTTCGGCCTTTTCTTCCGTGTTTCAAGCTTTGCCCAGTCCCACTCTTCTTCCTCAGGTAACCTTTCTGCCCTAATTCCCTCTTTATCTTCTATTTTCATTTGTTTTCTTGCTTTGGGTTTCTTGTTAAGTTTTTCTTGGTTGTTTATACTTTTTCAGCGTGTGAACTCGCCCTCCTGTGGCGGTTATAGGGCTGAAAATTAGGTTTTAGGATTCTTAGTGTTCTTCCTCCACCTTTTTGTAGTGGCTTAGTTCCTCTTTGTGGCACTTCTTGGGCTTTCCTTTTGCTCTCAGGCGTTCTTCTCTGGTGAACTTCATTACCCTTATTTTTGTGAGTGTCCTCCCACAAAAAAAAAACTTTGTTTCTTTGTGTTTGATCCAAAAGTCAATTTGGTCAAACTTTGATCTTGTTTGTAGTTAGTTTGAACAAATTTCTTAAGTGTAAGGTCCCCCTCTTAATGCTTAAGAGACTATACGAATTAGCTGAGGAGTTTCCAACTTTGAGGGAGAAATTCCTTGCAGAGACTAGGCGATTAGAGGAAGAGAACGAGCAAAGACGAGGGGCTGAACCTAATTGGGTATGACCCATCTTGCCCATTCCTTTAGCCATAATTTTACCATTTGAGTCCTTTGGGTATTCCTGTCGTCCAACCGAGTGTCAGACACAAGAGGGAGGAATGAACGAGAGATAATCATCACCAACGGGTGCTGGGCCTTCTAGGAGAAGAGAGACATCAACAGTTAGCGCAAGCCGACAGGCCGAGGGGACAGTTCATTCTGAGGCTATCCCTATGACATCCCTGTCCCCTCTTGGTTTTCAAGTAGCCTTTCTATATGGCCCTCCGACAGGTGACGAGGCTGAGAGATCTGGGGATGAGAGAGCTGAGGAAGACAGTGAGAATTTTGATACTGACCAAGTTAATACTTCTAGTGCCTCGGCCTACATCTCATCCGTTAGGGATCGTGACCTCTTACTGTGAAGGAACATTTTTGGTGTACAGCCCAATATAAATATGAGGGTCCCAAATGCAGATGAGAGGGTCTTCGAGGGGAATGAAAGGTAAGTTGTCGTTTATGAGCAGATGCTCAGGGTAGGTGTTAGGTTTCCTCTGCACCCTGTAGTAGTTGATATACTTTTTGCCCTTGGGGTTGCTCCTTCTCAACTTCCTCCTAACTCTTGGAGGACCATCCTCGGCTATGTCGCCCTCTGTAATAACACTTTCACCGATGATCCCTCGACTAATTTATTCATAGCCTCTACAATATCACTTCCTCATCCCAGCAACCTGGGTAGTTTCATCTCGTGGCGAGGAAGTTAGACAAAAACTCCTTCACGTAGCACAAACTTCCAACCATGATTGGAAGAAGAGGTTTTTATTCATATTTGGGGATTTTGAATTCCCTGTCGAGGTTGAGCCCCTAGAACACAGTCTGAGGGTCCCAAGGGCATGGTCCAATCCCTCAATGAAAGCACGGTCAAATCCGAACTCAACTTGGATGAGAGGGATATTGTTGACTATCTGAGGGAACAAGGGAAAGAGAGTGGACTTACCAAATTTGAAGATTTGTTGACCCCTCATTTCCTCAAAGAAGTTGGTCTGAGGGTCGGCCCCCTAACAGAATTATGTGAGTTAATTTTTGCTCCATTTTTTCTTTAAGTGTTTCCTCGTTATTACTGCTTATTTCTGATGTGTCGTCTCTTTTTTAGGTCGGCCTGCAAACGTGTCAGATCAGCTTTGGGAAATGACTGCACCAAGCTTGATGTATGGCCTGGGAAAGAAGAAAGGCAAGGAGCCTCAGAAGCCCCTCAAAAAGATAAAGGTCATGGGGCCGACACCAATAAAGTCGACCGCCGACAATCAAAAATGCAAGGAGCCAGAAGTCTCTGATGGATCTCAGCCTGATTCTCAGACGAGGACAAAGGTAGAGGTCCCTCAGACACACAATGAGGGGACCAGTTCCTCTTCATGCATGGGTGCCTATTGGTCTCAGAATCTGACCTTCCTAAAGGTCGAACCCTCATCCCTCATATCTAACTTGAGGGCAGCCAAGGCCTCTATGTTTTTGGCGCCCTCAGCCACAGATTATGAATTCCTATTAAAGATGCCCCTTTCCAAGGTTTATAACTATGGTCTTCATACTCTAGCTCAGGTATTTACTTCAACTCATCTTTTAATTCATCAATATTTTATAAATTATTCCCTCGGCCCTTTAATATGAGCTTGTCTTTGTACAGTTTGTCTGTGCCTTCACATCTGCCACCAAGTGGATGGCTGCAAACCAACAGAAGTTTTATGAGGCCGATAGAGATATTTAGAATGAGGCCGACTTGAAGACCGAGTTAGAGACTGCCAGGGCTGAGCTGGAAAGAGCAAGGACCGAGCATGCAAAGGTCCTGAATGAGCTGGTGAAGCAGAATGAGGCTGGCCTGAAGGTGAAGGACTTATTAAAGAAAAGGAAGAGGCCTTGACCAATCAGGGGTACAATTCAAGAATGAACTCGTTGAGGCAGCGAAGAAGGCCGAGATCTATGCTGTGGAGGCTTACAAACTCTCAGACGAATTTCAGGGCTTCGGTCTTGAGTACTTGGAGAGGAGAATCAATACGGCCTGTCGGTGGGTCGTCTTGATATTTTCTAACATCGTGTCATCTGTTCATCCCTCTATGGAGTTGTATGACCCCCTTATTGTTGAGGCTCTAGCCCATGTAGAATCCCAAGTACATGTCGAAGGTACCGGCACATCTGAGGATCGACCCCCTATCTTGGTCATCGAAGAGACTCCTCTTGTTTATGTTGAAGCCCTGCCTTCCGACGTTGCTCAATAGGGTGTCTATCTGTAGCCCATACCCTCAGCATGTAAAGTTTTTGTATTTAATTTTCTTTTAGACAAATATTGTAACACTTATTTTTATAGTGGAATTGCTCTCTTCTTTCCTTTTGTATTTTGCCTCTTTTATGATTTGTGTCTTGGCTATGGAGGGTCATCCCTGCCATTCACCTTCATCTTTCTTGTCTTTCTTGAGAGTGAATGGAGGGTCATCCCTATCCTTCACCCTCATCTTAGCCGAGGGTGGCTTCCGCCAAATTAATGATGTTTTAAAATATAAGTCCCCCCTCGTCTTTCTTGAGAGTGAATGGAGGGTCGTCCGTACCATTCACCCTCATCTTAGCCGAGGGTGGTTATCCACTAAATTAATGATGTTTTAAAATATAAGTCCCCCTCGTCTTTCTTGAGAGTGAATGAAGGGTCGTCCCTACCATTCTCCCTCACCTTAGCCGAGTGTGGTTTCCACCAAATTAATGATGTTTTAAAATATAAGTCCCCCCTCTTCTTTCTTGAGAGTGAATGGAGGGTCGTCCCTACCATTCACCCTCATCTTAGCCAAGGGTGGTTTCCACCAAATTAATGATGTTTTAAAATATAGGTCCCCCCCTTGTCTTTCTTGAGAGTGAATGGAGGGTCATCCCTACCATTCTCCCTCATCTTAGCCGAGGGTGGTTTCCACCAAATTAATGATGTTTTAAAATATAAGTCCCCCCTCATCTTTCTTGAGAGTGAATGGAGGGTCTTCCCTACCATTCGCCATCACCTTAGTCGAGGGTGGTTTCCACCAAATTAATGATATTTTAAAATATAAGTCCCCCCTCGTCTTTCTTGAGAGTGAATGGAGGGTCGTCCTTACCATTCACCCTCATCTTAGCCGGGGGTGGATATCCACCAAATTAATGATGTTTTAAAATATAAGTCCTCCCTCTTCTTTCTTGAGAGTGAATGGAGGGTTGTCCTACCATTCACCCTCATCTTAGACAAGGGTGGTTTCCACCAAATTAATGATGTTTTAAAATATAAGTCCCCCTCGTCTTTCTTGAGAGTGAATGGAGGGTCGTTCCTACCATTTGCCCTCACCTTAGCCGAGGGTGGTTTCCACCAATTTCTTCCATATTTCTCTGGGGGTCATACATTTGGACTCTGTGAGTAGGAAACCCAATTTCAGTGGGGATGACAGCTTCTGAAACATACGCTAACATCAAAGGGGTTTCCCCGGTAGAAGTCTTTGTCGTCATCCTATAAGCCCACAACACAGCATATACCTCTTAGACCCATCTTTCTTTGGCCTCCTCAAGTTTTTTCTTGATCCCGTATAGGATTGTTCTATTTGTAACTTCAGTTTTCCCATTAGCCTGAGGTCGTCCTTGGGTAGAGAAGAACTGTTTAACCCCCACTCTTTCGCAGTTGTTCTCTAGGGATGCATTCTTGAATTGAGTCCCATTATCAGAGATGAGGGTGTTGGGGAGACCATATCTGCATATAATCTTTTTCCAGATGAACTGGAAGGTCTTCTGCTCGATAATCATGACCATCGGATCCGCTTCCACCCATTTTGAGAAATAGTCAATTGCTATGATCAAGTGTCGATAGTTAATGACGGCCCTCGGCAAAGGTCCTACCAAATCGATTCCCCATACTGTGAATGTCCATGGGGACGTGATGGAGGTAAGAGGCTGATGGGGATGATGAGGGACGATAGCGAACCTTTAATATTTATCGCACTTCTTAATGTAAGCAGTAGCATCTTTCACCAAGGTTGTCCACCAGTATCCCTCGGTGACTATCCTCTTTGCTAACGACCCGCCCCCAATATGGCTCGAACAAGACCCCTCGTGCACATCTTGCAAGATGTGTGGAACTTCAAATGGGTGCACACATCTGAGCAAAGGGAGCCAGAACCCCTTTTTGTACAAGGTGTCTCCGATGACAGTGAACTTCGCAGCTCTGTATCTCAACTTCTTCCTTTCTTATTTTTCTTCTGAAATCTCCCCCTCTTTAATGTATCTGACTAGTGGGTCAATACACTAAGCTTCCCTGTTGATATTTAAGCAAGAGACAAGTGTTCCATCTGTATCTTCAATCGTTGGTCGAAGCAAAATTTCCACTGGGACGGTCCTCCTGATATCTGTCCTAGTTGATGAGGCTAGCCTAGCAAGTGCATCGGCTTGGCCATAATCAATCCTAGGTATCCTCTTCAACTTTACTTCTCTGAATCTCTTCAACAGTGACTTTACTCTTTCAAGATATTTGGCCATTCTCCCATCCTTAGCCTCGTATGCTCCTAGTATCTTATTCACTACAAGTCTTGAATCACTATGGACCAAGATCTGATCAACACTAAGAGACCTAGCCAAGGAGAGGCCCGCTATCAGGGCTTCATATTCAGACTCGTTGTTGGAGGATTTTAAGTTTAACCTCAGTTCGTACTCAATATATGTATCGTCATGTGCTAATACTATTAATCCAGCCCCACTTTCTCTTTCGCAAGAGGACCCGTCAACGTAGAGGTTCCACACAGCCTATTGTTCTGAGAAATTTCCCTCGATAAGGGATCCCTATCTAAATAGATATCTTCCTACCTCATTTTTGACAACTTTTTCTCTAGCGGTGCTTGTCTCGGCCTTATTTATGGATGGGTCAAAAATTCTGCCTTGTTGGGTACCTATTTTCTCTAGTCTCTCATCTTCAGCCTCATCCTCTTCCCAAGTAAATTCAGCCACAAAATCCGCTAATGCTTTCCCCTTAATGTCCACCCTAGGTTGATACACAATTTCGAACTCTCCCATCTCTATAGCCTAGGCCATTAGCCTCCCCAATTTTTCTGGCTTGTGTATGACCTGCCTAAGAGGAGAGTCAGTGAGGATGACTATTGTATGGGACTGGAAGTACGACTTCATCTTTCTTGATGCATAGATCAATGCATAGGCTAACTTCTCCATCCTAGGGTATCTTTGCTCTGCCCCTTGGAGTGCCTTATTGTTGAAATACACAGGCTTCTGCACTCCGTCCTCTTCTCTTACAATGGTTGCACTAATTGCTGATTTTGAGACGGCCAGGTACACATATAATCTCTCGCCCCGCACTGCGTGTGATAACAGCATGGGAGATGCTAGATATGACTTTAATTCTTTGAAAGCCTGGTCACACTCCTCGTTCCATTCGAAGGCCTTTCCGAGAATTTTAAAGAACGGTAGACATTTGTCTGTGGCTCTGGATACGAACCTATTCAAGGAAACTACTCTCCCTATGAGACTCTAAATGTCTTTAATGGTCCTGGGGGTCTTCATTTATAATAGAGCCTTTATCTTCTCAGGATTGGCCCCAATGCCTCTTTGATTGACGATGAACCCCAAGAATTTCCCTGCTCCGACCCCGAAGACACATTTGGTTGGGTTGAGCTTCATTCGATACTTATCCATCGTGTTAAAGGTCCTCTCGAGGTCGGCCACATGACTATCAGCCTTCAAACTCTTGGTCAACATGTCATCTACATAGACCTCTATGGACTTCTAGATTTGGTCTTCGAACATTTTATTCACAAGGCGTTGATACATTGCCCCCGCATTCTTTAGGCCAAAGGGCATGACCCTATAACAGTATATCCCCTTATTGATAATGAAAGCCATTTTTTTTAGTCCTTAGGGCTCATGAAGATTTGGTTGTAACCCTAATAGGCATCCATGAAGCTCATTATCTCATGGCCTATAGTAGCGTCTACCATCTGATCAATGCGGGGGAGACGAAAACTGTCTTTGGGACAATATTTATTGAGGTCAGTGAAGTCTACACACATCCTCCATTTCCCATTGGCTTTGGGGACTATGACCGCGTTGGACAACCATTCAGGATAGATGAACTCGACCTCTTTCAGCTTTTTAACCTCTTTCCTTATGACCTCATATTTTTCTCGAGAATAAATCCTCCTCTTCTATTTCACCAGCTTTGTGTCCACTGCCACGTTGATCTTGTGACACATGATTTCAGGGTCAATCCTTGGCATGTCTGTATGACTCCATGCAAAGATGCTATGTCTTCTCCTTAGCAGCTTGATGAGATCTTCCATTATTTGGATGGTTTTTCCTGGCTCATCCTCATTGAGGATGATGGATTCTACTTCTTTCGTGGCTTCTCCTTTATTCAGTTATCTCTCATCCCTGGGGTCGAGGCTATCAATATTGTAAGTAGTTGTTGCCTTCCTGTGCGCCTCTCTTTCTTCGGTAGAGTTGAAGTAGCACTCCCTTGCCGTCGTTTGGTCTCCCTAAACTACCCCTACCCCATAAAGGGCTGGGAATTTTATCATCTGATGAACCATGGAGGGCACGGCCTCAAATTCCTTGAGAGCCACTTCCCCCAGTATGATGTTGTAAGCTGAGAAGACGTGTTCATCCATCATAAAAAAGTTGACCTTCTTGGTAAGCCATCTCGGCCACTCGTCCCCCATTCTAACATCGGCCTCATACACTCCTAGGGGATAAACTTTTTCCCCACTGAAACAAATCAAGGGGTGGTGGTATGGGATGAGCCTAGCATGGCTAAGGCTTAAGGCTTTAAAGCACAGCCAGAACTTCACATCTGCTGAGTTGCCCCCATCCACCAAGATCCTCGGTACCTCGCATCCGTGCACCCTGGTGGTGATGAACAGAGGGTCATCATGTGGGACTAATAGTCTCTTGAAGTACATTCTTGAGGAACCCACTATCAAAGTGTCCATGTCAACTTTCTTTCTCTTTTGTGGCTTTGCTTCTATAGAGGTTGAATGCACAGCTTTTGTCACTACCTTGGCTTTAGCTACATGGGCCTTCCTGTCTGCGACCTCTGATCCTACTACTGTTAGTCCCCCGGACATCATCCCAACACCGAACGAGATCATATTAAGTCTTTTCACAGGGCCATGGTCATCTCTCGGTGGGAGGTTAGGGACATCCTCATCCTTTGAAGGGTCGTCTCTTCTATTTGGAGGATCTTCTTTGCACGTATCACTTCTCTTTTTCTTGGGGTCGTCCCCTCGGCCCCTCTTAAAGGCACCCTTGTCCACGTATTTTCTTAACTTCCCTTCTTTTAGCATTTTTTCGATTTCAACTTTTAAAGAAAAATACTTATCAGTCAGATGGTCATGGTCTTGGTGAAATTCGCACCACGTGTTTTTGTTCCTCTTGTGAGGAGGTGCCCTCAACTTCTCAGGTTATTTCAAGGATCGATCACTCTTTATCTCATTCAGAATGTGTTCGCAGCTGACTATTAGAGGGGTGTAATCAGCGAACTTATCATCTGCTAGCCTCTTTTTCCCCTTTTTATTTTTTTTCTGGTACATACCCCCACTAGTACTTCCTTTTTCATCTTCGTATTTTACGACCATTGCCTCGTCGGCATTCATCACCTTTCTTGCTGTTGCCAACAATTCAGCCATCATCTTTCGGGGTCTTTAGTAAGCTTCCATAATAGCTTCCCCTTCTGGAGTCCTCTAATGAGGGCTGTCATGGCTATGCTTTCCTCATAGTCTTCGACCTCTAACTTTTCTTTGTTAAATCTGGCTATGTAGTCTCTTAGGCTCTCGTTCTTCCCCTGCTTAACATAGAGTAGGTGTGTGGTCTTCTTTTGTGGCCTCACTCGAAAGCAAAAGTTATGGATAAACCGGTCTGCTAACTGCTTAAAGCTTTCAATAGAGTTCTTTAGAAGAGACATATACTAGATATGTGCGGCCCCAGTCAGAGTGCCGAAAAAGGCATGACACCTCATCTCATCTGAGATAGAGTATATATCTCCCACTGATTGGTACATCTCAATATGATGGACAGGGTTGGTACTCCCGTCATACCTTGGGGTGACCATAGGTGGTTTAAACTTGGATGGCGTTGGGAAGTTAACTATATTCGCCACAAAGGGTGAGCCTATGGAGTATCCTCTCTGAAGAAGGTCCCGGCTCTTTAGGATATCACCAACTCTATCCTATAGCCTTTGGATCAAGTCATTCCAGGGCCTCGTACAGACGTCTTGGCCGATGTTATCCCCTACTGACTCTTTGGGGTGAACTGAGGGTTCTGCTGCGGCAGGTTTGTGTCGACTGCTCACTTCTCCCTAATCGTCATCCCATTCATGGGGTCAGCCCATGTGGGGTCGACCATCTGCTACCTCCCTTCTGGACCTCGCAATACTCCTCGATCTGGATAAACTTTCCCTCACTTCCCTTTTCTTTCCTGGATAGGTCATAGAGTATTATTGGAGACCTCATACGGCTCCTAGCAATCTATGGGGGCCTCTTCTACCTCCACATCATCATATCTATCCCCCGAGCAAGGGTTTCCTTACCTCCCCAGGCATAAATGTCGGGGGTCAGAAACATCCCTCCACCATTGTGGTGGTGGTAAGTCCTTGCGTGGTGCCTGGGGTGGTCCCCTGTCCCCATGCTGCACTGGAGCTGCTGCCAGAGTAATCATCTCTGGTGAGACTCCGGGTGGTCTCAGTATATTTTGGCTAAGAGCTTCAAATTGCTCCTGCATAATCTGTTGACTTACTGCTAAGGATTTCAGGGTAGTAGACACATCTTCCATCTCATACTGAGGTGGTATTTGAGTGGAATAAGGTCCTACCCCACTATCCGGTCGACGAGGCGGTGGTGGTAACTTCGGTGCCATATGTTTGAGCTGTGTTGATCAAAAGATCTTGATAACCTTAATGGGTCCCTTTCAATGGTGAAATAACTCCACGTGAAGGGGGAGAACTGGTTCACTACCAGAGTTTCAAGTGAGGTCAAGATGTATAAAGGAAGAGATAGCCTCTCATTCCCACAGACGGTGCCAAACTGATGATGCTAAGATTCAGCACCGCCAGATAAGAGATGATGAACTCAAACAGTAACAACAATGGAAGCAATAGAGTTATATGTGTACAAGTATATAGAAGGGTATGAGTATAAGAGGAATGAAGACAATGATGTATAGTGGTTCAGCCAATAAGGCCTACATCCACTGTGAGTGTGTGATCCACTAAATATGGGCACTAATGACCTTGGATACAATGCTCATAAGCTCACTCTCACTTTACTGTGTACAAGCATAGTTTTAGCTAGGTTTACAATTATCTATCCCTTTACAAGGTTGAAGATGAAAAGTATTTATAGGGCTTGGGGGTAGTAGTGTACCCCCCAAGCATGCATTGAGCATGTGAATGATGATCTAGCCAATTCCCTACTGACACCTGGATGTGCCACTTGTGATTAATGATGACATAATATTCCTTCACGTGAAGGGATGATATTATTATAATGGTCTAGTCCACGTGATATATGAGTCCCACGTGCCTCCTAAATTATGCGTTGTGATGATGTCACCCACGGCCTATGAAGTCGAGCCGAGGCTAAAGTTCATGCTGGCATTGGATCCTTTCAGATGTGAGCCTCGTAGGGTCATCCCCTCGTAGGGTCGTCCAACTAATAATGAAGGGTCAACCCCTTATAGGGTCGTCTGGCCCATGATGAAGGGTCGTCCCCTTATAGGGTCGTCTGGCCTTACTGAAGGGTCGGCCCATCTCAGGGTCAGTTGCTCTAGGGTGAGGGGTCTGCATGGCCGACCCTTCCTTTCATGGAACTGTTGGTAAAGTTGTACCCTCATCCTGGATGAGGGTAACCACGGCTCGGACGAGGGGGTATTTTGGTATATCAAAGTCCATGGACCTTATGGATATTATAGGACATTTTCTTGTCACGTCTGGGAATCAAACGTTTCTAATCAATGACACTGATTACTACACCAAATAGGTGGAGGTTGAACAGCTAACTCACATCCGAGAGGCCGATGTTAGATGATTTGTGTGGAGGAAAATCATCATTGGATTTGGCATCCACCAAGTCTTAGTATTAGATAACAGAACCCAATCCCAAGATGATGGATTCGAAGACTTCTTATCACAGTATGGGATATGAAATTACTGTCCCTCAATGGTCTTACAAAAATGCAATGAACAAGCATAACTTACTATAAAGACTTTACTCTTAGGGAATAAACGATGATTAAGATATATAAAGGAAGATTAGTGAAAGTCCTAAAGGCAGAATACGAAGAGGGTTGGTCTAAAAAAAGGTCAATTTTTTTAATTTTTCAAATTAAATGTTAAACTTTAAACAGAATAACCCAAATAAAATTTTGCACTACTTTTAAACTAAGTTGTTGTGATAACCGGTTTATCAAATTTTATCTTCATAACCTAAAGCATGCATCTAAGTGATAGCAGATAAAATAAATAAATAAATCACACAACACGCCAATGTATAAGGAAAACCCACAATGGGAAAAACCTCGGGTGGCCCAGCCACATAAATTCACTATGATGAGGAATTACAAAATCCAATAGATGACTTAACACACAGACTCGATGCCCTCGCAAGCCTCGACGCATCTTCGATCTTCAACCTCTCCTCGATAGTGTAATGCAGAAGTCCACCCATGCAACTTTCCATACCGTGTGAGTCCACACAAGCCTCAGTATCCACCGATCTAGGCTCAGCTGCCGTCTATGGATACAAAACACGAAATCTAACGTTTCTTTGCCACAACATTAACACCATTAAGTCCACTGCATGTAAATATCAAATATGGAATCCACCGTATGAAATGTGCTCAATAAAGATGAGTAAAACCTTTTTGGTGCCCATAAAATAAGATCTCAAACCACATAAAGATTGAAAGTTGCATCCTTAAAGTGTTTGGGTGACACTAGGATTTGGGACCTTTTGGATATGTATCGGCAAATAAATCTCGCCAAACGTACCTACAAAAACTTATGTATGATCCCTTTTATACATGAAAGAAAAAATTCGAGGCGGTATAATTTTTAAGAAAGTTTGTTCAAACAAAAACTAAACTTCGTTCGAATGAAACTGCAGTCTCATTCGACAAAATCAATCCTCATTCGAATGAATAGTTAGTCTCATTTAAATGATCTTCAAATGAGATTCAAACTACTTAAGTTATGTAAACAGATGAAACTCTTTTGATGTTCGTTTAAAGTTCTTTTGAACGAACTGCCATTCTCATTAGAACAAAACCCTAAACTCATTTTAATGACTTTACAAAAGCAATTCTTTAAAAAAAAATTAAAATACCCCAAACGATTTTGTAAAGGAAAACATCTAAAGAAAATAAATTCCAAGGATCAAAATTAATTACCATTGTTACCTCAAGATTCTTAGATGCACGAAGATGAAACGTGGAACAAAACATGAAATGATATATAATCTGTTAAGATTTGTCGTTATGTCTTCATCCAAACACATCGTAGGCTAGAAAGGCCAACAACTTCAAGCCTCAAGATCTCCAAAAGATTCAATCCCCAACCCCAAAATAAAAAAGTACAGATTCTCGACAGACACACACTTTAAGTATCTTTTGCTTGCTTAAAAACTTCGCAGCATGTTGTAAACTTGCACACTTAAACACACTTTCAAATGCAAAGATCGTATATAAATAATATAAATCTTTATATGAATAAACTCCCCCAATGTCTAGAAATCCCAAACTAAGTAAGACGTTTCCCCTTAAGATAAAAATCTCCTAAAACTAAAGCGAGAGATACCATTTATCCCCCTTTTTGTTCAGGGATGGACAAAGTAAGAATGCATAAAACTATTTGTCCCCCATAACCATTTCTACCTCTAAATGTGTGACCATATGATACCGAGAGAAATTAAGGAAGAAGGAATAAATAGCATGCAATGGTGTGAAGTGAAACAAAACACAACATGGCAACACAAGCACAAATAATCCACACAATAGTCAATTAATACAAATATTTATGCAAATATGATGCTAACTTAAATACACAATAAAGCATGAGATATCAATGAAAATAAGCAATAAGTGATACCAATATGATCATATAGCATGCCAATATGATCCAAAGATAAAGCACATGGAAAATATGGATTAAAAAAAAGCGCAGAGGCTCAAAATAAAAATGATACCATATATCAACATGCAAAATATATTAATGAAACAAACATAAACACTCAAAATATAAATGATACCATATATCAAAATGCAAAATATACTAATAACACCTAGGAACATATATATAGTTGTAAACAATCATAAAAATAATATAAAACACAGAAGCTTTACTCACTAGCATAGTATCGATGTGTCTAAACATGTGGGATGGAATTCATGGGCATGAACTAGAAAAAAAAAATATGACCCAATAACTCAAAATGTCCAAGGAGTTCTATTTTAATGTCAAACTTTATCAAATTAAGATATAGCCTCCAATGATAAATAAATTGAACTCAATGAATAAACAAGCATAATGCACACAAGCCTAGAATTTTGAAGGTTTTACAAATCAATAGCATCATCACATGACAAGCATAACTAGGATTAATTATGGAAACACATTGATATTCAACTATAACACCATCAAAAGCTAAATATATATCATATTTTTACTCTATTCTTTTGAAGATCCCATTTTTTTAAATCAATCAAACAAACTAGTCGGCCTATAATATTTTTTGTTTTTACCTCTCATTTTTTAGGCTCTTTCCAATGGTGATATTTATTCTTTATGTATCTCTTTCCCATGCACCCTCATATTTTCAATGAAAGATAACATACTCAAAAAAATGGTTCTTACAAACATAAATCCTCCATAGTTAATAGATATCTAGATGACAATATTAATGGGAGAACATCTCACTCAATCCAAATATAATATGTGAGGTTAAAATTCAAAATATCTCTTGAATATGTGTGTGGAGGCATATACAAAGTGAATTCATTAAGCAAATCCAAGTCAAACAACTCCATGTAAGCATGATTAAGAATAATAAAAGCATTGAAAGCCATAATCAAATTTCCTAGATATATGGAAACATGGAATGAAGTGGATTTAAACACACTAATATGCCACACAAAATGTGTAAAACTAAACTACACATAAACCAAAAATCTTTTTGATTTTTTAAACATTTTTCAAAAATATACCAATAAAAAAACTCAAAAGACAAATAATCTTTTTGTATTTTCAATAAGACCCAACAAATGAAAAATCAAAAGACAAAAGAATTAAACCACATACAACTAGCAAACACAGATAAAATTAAGTACAAAACCTAGTGTATACAAACATGTGAACATAATCAATCATTAGATATAGCATGATAAGTATCATGTGAAAGCATTCGAGAATCAACAAATCTAATATGTAAAGCCTTCAAATCGGATCTCCTAACCCACATAGGTGTAATGTTAAGCTCTAAGGTTTGGGGGACCTTAGGGACTCTAGACTTAGACTTTCTAGGATCGTTTTACAGATCAAAGAAAAAATTCCTAAGGTGACCTTTCCTACCGCAATGTGTGCATATGCAGACACGGAGAGGAGTATTTCCTAAGGTTTGACTTTTTTGACATTCTTATCAATAATTGACTCTTTTAAAAGCATGGTCTTATCTTTAGTGGCAAAAGCAATGTGATCATCGAAGTTAATCCCTCACTTTCATCTTTAATTTGGATGGTGCCTAACATTTTATCCAATGTTTCTGACCTATATTACAAATCAAATTTGATATGACTCGATTCTGTTAATCTCTCTTCAAGATCCAATATCCTAGACTAGAGTAAATGCCTAGAATTTTCAAAATTAAGAATCTTTTTCTTCAAAACCTCCACCAAACCATGAAGACTATCCCTCTAGCCCTCAGCATACTCAATTTTCTCCTTAAGAGTCCTATTACATGCCCTAAGATTCTCACTGAATTTTTCATTATTATTACTTATGGCAGAATCTATCAACCTAGATTCTAAGTTCAAGTTTGTCTTTTCCACATTCAATGTTTTCGCATACAAATCCTGAAAGGCAACTTGGAGTTTACTCTCTTCCTCCTCCCCGTACCTATCCCCATCTTCTTATCCACTCACGCAACCATCGCTCACTTGGGAATAAAAAAATAATGGCCTCAGAAGTTTTATAAACAGAATTATCTTTAGGGGAAGATTTTCCATTTGGGCTCTCATGACTAGCCACAAACACAGTGCGATTGCGCTCGATAGTGTAATTGAATCCCTCTTCCGGATCACTGTCACTAAGGGTGGTATTTCAGTTTCATGACTCCTTCCTTAGTTTAGTGTAACACTTAGTTGATACCTATGGTTATAACCCTCACATCAAAAACATTTATCTGACTCATCCTCTTAATATTATCAGTATGACTTTTAAGTAATTGATCGACCTTGTTATCCTTATTTTTCTTAAACTTCTTTACATCTTTCGATTGCTTTTTAAACTCGAGAAATTTTCTAAACTTCTTCTTAAACATGGCCATATAATCGAAATTGATGTCAGACTCATCATCCAAAATAAGTGTTTCCTCCTTTTGGGATTTCAAAGCAACGCTCTTGTCCTTATTCTTCATTTTTCAGGAAAACATGTCAAGATCATAAGTTTGAAGATTTCCTACAAGATCTTAAAATTTCATAGATTTCAAAGTGCCTAAGGAATTCAAAACGGTCACTTTAAAGTAAATCTTTTATCCTAGGACCTTAATATTTTCTCGATTACTCAGTTTTTAAGTATTTTCTCTCTCGAGTTAAAAGATGAGTTCACAATATTAGACAGTCTAGCATAGTACTCATCGAAGGTTTTACTCTCCTAAATTTTAATGTTTTCAAACTGAGTAGTGAGATTTTGGAAGCCTTAACGCCACTAGTTCCTTCATGGGTGAGTTGGAGTATGTACCAAGCCTCTTTATAGGTCTCACATATCATAGTACAGTGGAAATCCTCCACTGTGACCAAACAAAACAGAGCATTACAACCTCGAGAATTCTAATTCTCTAACCTATGATCATACTCAGTCCATGATTTGGGAATGCTAGTTTCACCAACTAAGGTTATAGGTGTAGACCAACCATTAAGTACTTCATGTTATACTCTCTCATCCATCGCCTTAAGTGTTGATTTCATACACATTTTCTATTACGCGTAATTAGACCCATCAAACATCAGTTTCTTAGAAACCAAATGACCCTCTGAATAAAAACCACCAAAATTCATGCTTAAAATATGGATTTAAATGTGATAGCTTAGTGTTCTATCTCTGATACCAATTTGAAAGCCTAAAGGCGGAATACAGAGAGGGGTGGTCTAAACAAAAGTCAATCTTTTTAATTTTTCAGATTAAATGTTAAACATTAAATAAAATAACCCAAATAAAACTTTACACCAATTTTAAACTAAGTTCTTATGATAAACCTATTTACCAACTTTTATCTTTTTAAACTAAAGCATGTATCTAGGTGATAACGGATAAAATAAATAAATAAATCGCACAACACACTGAGGTTTGAGAAAAACATCAACAGGAAAAATCTCGGACCGCCCAACCACACAAATTCGCTATGATGAGGAATTACAGTAGTCAATAAATGATTTACTACGTGGACTCGACGCCCTAGAAAGACTTGATGCATCTTCGATCTTAAACCTCTCCTCCACAGTGCAATGCAGGAGTCCATAGATGCAAGTTGCCATAACGTGAGAATCCACAGTCGCCTCAGTATCCACCAATCCAAGCTCAACTACCATCTAATACGAAATAGGGAATCCACTATTTCATCACTATAACACCAACACCATGGAGTCCATGTGGTGACCAAAAAATAAGATCTTAAACCATGGAAAAATTGAAACTTGGATCTTTAAAGTGTTTGGATAAAACTAGAGTTTAGGATCTTTTGGATATATATTGGAAAACAAATCTTACCAAAAGACTATATAAAAAATGATGCACGGTCCCCTTTATATTAGGAAAACATAAAATTTAAGGTATCACGGTTTTCAAGAAATTTAGTTCGAACGAAAACTAGACTTCGTTTGAACAAACAACAATCTTATTCGAACCAAGTCAAACCTCATTTGAATAAACAACAGATCTCGTTCGAACGAGAATCAAACAAGTTAAGTTTTGTAAACAAATGAAACTCGATTAATGTTCGTTTAAAGTTTGTTTGACTGAACTACTATTCTTGTTAAAACAATATCTAAACTTGTCCTCACAACCATAGCAAAAAAATTAAAAACATTGAAAAACCTCTCCAAATAATTTTATAAAAACAAACAGCTAAAAAAATGCCAATGATCAAAATTCATACTCATTCGTACCTGAGAGATCCTCAAAACACGAAAATAAAATGCAGCACGAACCATGACACTATGGATAATCTCTGAAGATTTTCCACAATGTCTTTATCCAAACACGTCATAGGCTTGAAAGTCCAATAACTCAAAGACTAAACTCTGACTCAATATGTTTTATTCGGAATTAAGCCAATACATTAAAATTGACTCAATTAGAAAATTGTCCTTACAATTCTTGGATAAAATATTTTCCTTCCTTTAGGCTTACAAAATAATCCCCATAAGGTCATTGGGGGAACCCTCTACACCTTGTCATATGAAATGGAAGAAGTCATCTCCCTGAATATTGGTCAGCCGACTCTAGGGTTTGAATTTTTTTTAAGATGGGTGTAATGATGATCACTTAGCTCATGAACTTGATATGGATGAAAAGGGGAAAACTAAATATTTAATCTCACATGTATCGTACCAACAAGAGCATGCTAAGAAAATTAACAAGAAGGTCAAGCTCTAAGAATTTTTTATTGTCGGTCTTGTGCTCAGAAAATTGCTCTCATTTGTAAAGAAACCCTCTAACGGAAAGTTGGCGCCAAACTGGTAGGGACCTTATAGAATAATCTCACTAGGAGAAACATTTTGAACACCAAATCGCCAACCAAAATTATCTTACATTTACCTTCTTATCATGTTGCATGGAAAGATATTATCCATACACTACAAGGTGGATTAGATCTTTCTCTCTTCGCTCTTTAGTGAGGTCAAGTTTATGCGCTAAGTGATCACTGTTATGCCCATCTTTAAAAATTTTAGACCTTAGAGTTGGCATGCCAATATCCAAGGAGATGACTGATCCCATTCCATATGCCAAGGCATAGGATGTTTATCCATTGGCCTATTAGGGGTTCTTTTGTATGCCCAAAAGTATGAATAGGAGTTTGTCCACTGATCTTACACTATCATTCTTAATAGTCATTTGATCTCGATGAGTAGAGTGTTGGTGGTAATATTTTCATGTATATTGCATTATGGGAATACCATTGAGGCATAGTGATTTAGGATCCCATACTTTGAGAATAAGACTTTGAATGCATTATTCTTAGGATAAAATCACAATAAAATGGGAATAATTCATTGAGACCAACAATAAAACATGAAAGGTATCAACCTAACATAAAAAATGAGATTTCAATAAACTATTGGAACATATGTGTCAATGTTGTAGTAAATCCTAAAATACTACCCTTACATGACACGTGAAGTTAATAAATCACTATACTCCAATATCAACACTTAACTAAAAACCTAACAATTAAGTTCAAGCATCCATGGTAGGTTTATGCTCCCAATAAAATGAAATTATCTATACTTTTTATTTAGGTGAGGAAACCCTATATTAAAATCTAGGAGAGAGGAGAGAGAGTTATATTGTATTTAGATTAGGAAAATCATTTATATGTATCATATTATATTTATTGTAAAATTATAGAAATAGAATGCAAAAACAAAGGAAAAATAAATAACATAAAATTATCAAAATAGTCAATCTGTTGAAAAAAATTGTCGATTAATTGACCACAATGACCAAACGTTCTCTAAGGGAAGGAGGGGATAGTAAATCAATCGACTAAAATGGCCAATCGATCGATGGCCTTAAATGTTACTCTCAGTTCGTCTCAATTTTGGAGATGTTTATGGAAATGACAATAACTTGATCTTTCTAACTCGATTTGACACAGTATCGACGGACACACAAATCTAACTAAACAACAACAACCATCATGTAATTCTTCTACCCATATTTCAAAATCTAAATTTACAAAAATTCCCTTGAATTTCTATCACCATACAAAATTTTTCAGAAACACATCCAATAGCCCTGTAAAACATTCCCACACCTATAAAAGCTTAAATAAACCTTCAACAAGATAGATAGATAGATAGATAGATAGATAGATAGATAGATAGATAGATAGAGAGAGAGAGAGAGAGAGAGAGAGAGAGAGAGAGAGAGAGATTTTCCAATATGATATCACAATAGGGGGAAACAGAAATATGAATGCTAGGATACGTAAATACAAGTGATACTTGATGCAATATTCAAGACTAATCACCTCATAACTTACACATTGTTAGTCCTTAGTGATGAACAACAATTGAGAACCTTCTATAGAAAAAAGACACTATATGAAAAGATAGCATACCACTTTTGTGGGTGAACTATTGCATTTAGCAAATGCAATAAGTTGTTAAACCCCTACGTTACCATAGTTAACGAGTTTTGTTAAGTGAGGGTTATCAAATTTTTTCACAAATATTTGCCATAAAATCTAATTCCAAACTTAATAACCATTTAAATTTTTATAATGATTAGAAAAAACAATGAGAATTTACCCAGTGGTTCGTAATTATCAACATCAATAGAAAACTTCAAAAAGTTGAAAACTCAAATGTATGTGGTGTGTGGCACATTAAATTTTTTTTTATTCGGTTAAAACTCTTGTAACTTAGAGAATAACCAAAACACGCATGAACTCAATCCTCTTAAGTGATTACACTCAACAAATTAAAGCACTCAAAATGGGGTGTAGCACACTCGGACATGAGAGTATAATGGCTAATTGTAATAGGAAGCAAGGCCACGCATATGCCAGTAATGAAGAATGTTGTAAAAAATAAAATTTCATGGTTGGAAACCGTTCATTAAGGGAGGTGAAACACATGATTAACATATTATCGCAATTGTTTTGACTTTTGAATCACATTCACCCTAGGATCATATAGTTCTTTTTAGGTTTTAAATGTAGGCTTGGGGTTATGGTTACGAAAAGAAGGCAATATTATGGATTTAAGGGTTTAGGAAGAATTAGTTGGGATAATGGTACATGTGGGCAATTACAAAATTAGAATATACAACGTGCATTGGAGATAACCAAAAAGAATGACTTGGTTACACATCTCTAGGGGTTCTTACTTTTTTTCAAACCCAAAATAATTCTTTTGATTTTTTTCTTTCTTTTCTTTTCTATTTTTATTCTAGAGAATGGATACCAATTGTTTGCTTAATTACAACCACACAACATGAACACCATAATTTTCCAAGTCCATTCATATGTGGAGGAATGTGTATGTAGGGTTTAAACTACAATACGAAGTTGGTAATGGAATTTGGGTGATGAAATGAAAGGATATATTTAGATTCAAATTGGTTGACTAAGGAAACATTTAATAGGTTAGGTAAATGTCTATATGGGTTAATTAACCAATAGGGATTATGATCCTTTCTTAAGGTTTCATACGATTCTCGTGTCTCAGCGATGTTAAAAATTAGCAAATACATAATGACTCGATTAATAAATGTTTAATGCAAGCATAATGAGATTACCAACAGTTTAGAGTTATCATAAAATACATACCGATGCTTGTGAAACCAATTAGTTCAAGGATTCGGGGACTAAGTTACGAAATGGGAAGGTGTTAGGCACCATCCCTGCCCTTTCGATCTCCCGTGGGCATGTGTTACTATTCTCCTTATTAACTCCGTGAAGTGTGTACGTGTATATATAAATGGAGAGTGGAATTACTCGACTCGTGTCATGGATAGAGGTGGAGTGAGGTCATCCTTAGGAGTGTTCCCAAAATAGTAATAAAAATATCATGTGCGTATTTTCCAAGTCACCAATCGTTATGAGGGAACGATGGTATATGTTGGACAAAATACAAATATATAAGGCTACTTATATGAACTATCAATATGCGATAGGATAAAAATATTACGAACGTAAATAGGAGAGGAATTGAGTCTCGGATGAGATGCCTACGTAGCCTAAAAAGGTATCAAAGTTCACGTAGTTTGCATACGACACTAGGAGGGGTTTATCCAATAAATCCAACTGGGGATTTTTCTTATATGTGTGTGTATATAAAAAAGGTGTTTTAGTGTGAGAAAATATGATGAGAATTACCCGTTTGGAATTTAGAAGTGAACCCTCTTTTTCTCTTATTTTTGGGTAAAGAAAAGATAAAAATGGAATGTGGGGGAGAGGTTTCAATATGGAAACCACGTTGACTTCGAGAGAATGTTGCTGAGAACACTGAGAGGGATGTTTCAGGGGTGCCTTTCAAGGTGAGCTCATGCTATCCTTTTATAGTGTCAAGGGGATGTCGACCAAAATTACCCTTGACAGGCCTAACGAAAAGAAACCCCAGACATTCTGTCGATAGGCAGGGAAATGGGTTTCCCATTCGACAGTCCTCTGTAATGTCTTCAAAAAATGGTCGTAAAACGCAATTCATAAGTCCAAATTACACACGGGGTGAACTTTTGGAAAAGGAATTCAGATCCCTTTAAGAATACATTGGTCCACTCCCGAGTTCGGGAGTTTTTTGTGGTAAAAGAGGGCTTGGAAGTGCCCATCGATCTTTTAGACAAGAGGGAAACGAATCGTTTGTCCAAACTGTAAGGCTGATTCGCACACGGGACGCACCGTTGGAAAGGTTATGTTGAGCCCCGCTGATACCTTAGATGTTCCAAAGAGATTTACTCAGTTCAAAGAGTTGACCATGGTCAAATTAGGCCCAAAAGTACTCGATAACCCTTCAGAGTAAAATGGGTCGTTCGCTCGTATCGTAAGGCATATTCGCGAATGTGGGGAACTGTTGGAAAGGGTATTTAGATCGCTTAAAGGATTCATTTAGTTATGTTTGAGCGGAAGAGTTTACAGGAGTAAAATGAAGCTCAGAAGCACCCGGTGGCCTCCGAATCAATTTTTAGGAGAAAATGATATGTTCGTTAGAATCGTAAGGCCGATTTGCACATGCGTCAAACCGTTGGAAAGGGGATTTAGGGCCCTTCGAGGATCTAATGAGCTGTCACTTAGGAGAAAAAGTTGACTATAGTCAAACGGGGACCAAGAATACCCGGTAGCCTACAGATTAGTACTCGGAGTATGACCTAGGGTTTATGGTGAAGGAGGAAGTTCTAGGGTCCTAAGGAGGTACTTAGGGGGTCCTAAAATGGGGTGTCTAGAGAGCCCCTCGACGAACAAGCAAAGTTCATTAATTAGATAACACATTGATGTTGGGAGAGAGGGTTGTAAGGTAAATTTTACGGACCTAAAGGATGTGGTTGACCGATTTAGAGGGCCTAAGGTTGTGCTAGGGATGACCGTTTAAGAGGATCAAGGTCAATTCCAACCTGAAAGAGGTGACAATCGAGGGGTCGAGTTCAATTCTATCCTAAAAAAGGGTAACGACCGTGGGTTGACATCACCTCTGACCTAAAAGAGGGTGATGACATGGGATCGGGGTTAATTTTGACCTAAAAGAGGTGACGATTGGGGGGCAAGGTCAATTTTGATCTAAAAGAGGTGAAGAACAAGGGTTGAGGTTAATTCTGACGTAAAAGAGGTGACAACCAAGGGTCGAGGTCAATTTTGTCCTAAAATAGGGTGACGATTGGGGGCCAATATCAGTTCTAACCTAAAAGAGGTCACGACCAAGGGACGAGGTCAATTCTAACCTAAAAGAGGTGACGATCGGGTGGCGTGGTCAATTCTGACCTAAAAGAGGTGAAAATTGACGGCCGAGGTCAATTCCAACCAAGATATTGATGGGTCTACCTCCATGGCAGTAAACCCTGGGCTTGCCAGGGGACTAATTATTTCTACAATTTTTCTAACTGATAGGTCAGCATAACTCCCTTTATCCAAAGCCCATTTGTTGGAGAGGTTTAATCAAAATTTGGCTTTGGTAAGTTCAAAACCCCTTGTATGCTTCCCATAATATTCCTTTAAGCATACTTGGTAGTAACTTTATTGTTGTCTTGTTTTGTAATTTTTGGTTGACTATGACCAGTTGTTGTTTAGAGATGACCAACTAAAGTCATTATCAACTGATGTGGAGGAGGCCTTTGAAGGCTTGAGTAAATCCTCGAAAGATTATGAGATGGATTTAGAGAGAGAGTTGAAACAATGGCGAGAGAAAATTAAGTAAGCTGAGGACAAAGTGACCAAGGCGGAGGATAAAAGAAAGATTGTTGAAGACAAAGTGAAGGTTGTCGAGGATGAGGTATCTAGTCAAAAAGAATAAATTTCTAAAGTTAAAAGTCCAATATAAAAAAGACAAGGACAATGCCTTCAACAGGGGTTGGGATAAGGCCTTTGCCACAGCTGTTGACCAGATTGAATATGGGAATAAGGTGTCCTTCGAAGATGGATGGACATATGCCTCGAAGGAGGTCAGCACCTCAATTGACTCTGAACTGTTCTAGAGGCATGATCCTGGTTTCCCTCCCAACTTGGAAGAGGAAATTGGTGATGAAGAGGGATCATGTGAATCCTCCCTGGCACCTATAACTGGGAATGAATCCATCCTTCCAGAGACAATGTCCAAGGACACCGAGAAGGTGTAAATTTTCTTCAAGTCTGATGATTCATTCTTGGATCTCTTTATATTAATGTTTGCTTTTATTTCTTTTTGCTTTTTGTCTTTGTAATAGAACAATCCCTTGTAACATATTTTTTTTGTGATGAATGAAAAATTTTCTTGGGTCAACATGCTAGTGTATACCTTTAATTATGCTTGTTTCTTTTATATGGTTGGACTTATTGTTCTGATATTGTTGCTCTTTAGTTTACTGTTAAGAAAAATCCATTGATCTCTATTGACACTGACTTGTTAAGATGTAGAAATAGCCTGTTCGAAGTTGGTCATAAAGTCTAACTGAGACTGAATTGGAGGGGTTGCTCGATAGAAATGCATCTGACCAAGTAAAAGAGGCCTACATTCTTCTGCACTATCTCTTTGATAGGGTTTTGGAAAATAATGCATCATACTATGAGATGATTGAGCAACTTCATGATGATCATAATCTTTCTCAGGCTTTACTGCATTCTAACTATGAGACAAAATGTGGAGCATTAAGTGCAGATTGGGGTTTTGTCAAGAAACTAGAAGATAGCACATCTACATTTAGGAAGAAGGAATTTTTATTAAACATGGAGGTGGAAAGTGTCCGGGACGTTGCTACTCTCCTTAAAAAAGAGAATAAAATTTTAAGAAATGAGTTGGAAAGCTTGTAGAAGTTAGCTGAAGTTGAGCCGAGTGAAGGGGCATCCTTCTTAGAGCTTGAGAATTCCAGACTGTTGAAGGAATTGAAGAACTTGAACAAGAAAAGTACCAAATATGGACAACCTTCTAGACAATTGGTTATTGCTTAATCAACTAAGGATGAAGAAAAAACCAAGAAAACCTTGGCCGACCAAGTAGTGTCGTTAAAAGATAAAGATAAAATAATCAAAAAGCTCCAAGACCATGTGGACCGACTAACTTTTCACTTCCACAAACAACCCTATGCGGTATGGATGGATCGTTATGATGAGGCCTTAACTCATATGGATGATCACCTGGAGAAAGCTCATCGAGAAAGGTACAAATGGGGATAGTTGAATGTGCTGGGATTGCTGAAGGTAGATGTCAAGAATGATTATGGCATTGGTATAATCCAGGCATATTGGATTATCCAGACTCTCCATTCAAGATTGATGCCAAGTGGATTCCAACTAACGTTATTTCCTAAATCTTAGTAAGAAAATAATTTAGGGATTATGGTATTAATGATAAAGCTAATTTAATTCACCCCTTCACTTGTTGGATCATCTAAGCAGCAGCGGTCGTAGTAGGTTAAGAGATTTTAGAACCACAAATTTGCCCAGTACTCTTGATGTTTCTCCGACTGAGATGGACAAGGCTAAGGGAAAACATACCATAGAATAAATTTGTTTTTCTTTCTTATTTCTTAAAGTATGTCTATCTTTTTATGGAAATTTGATGGAATAAAAAAACTCTTTTTTTTTCATACATGTCTATGTATTTTAGTCCTTGATTCATAATTAATCTCTTTAATTAGTGTATTATCCAACCAACTAACCGGCTTAATTGAGTTGTGTCTGATCAAGTTATGAACTTAACTATTGGGAGTTAGGTTCTACTAATGCATTTAGGTAAAACCTTTTTATGGCTAAGTGTTTGCATTAGTTACCATTGGTGACAAAGTGTATTAGGAAGGTAGGTTTTTCCTGAATTTAACTTGGTCAGATAAACCTCCTTGTTTCTTACTTTAGGTCATACATGAAGATTTAGGGACTTCTTATTAGTGACTTGTCAAAGACAAAGTCATTCATGAAGTCTAAAAGATTTTTCTTTTTTGATGTTAACTTGGTCGGGTAAAACTCCTTATTTTTTTCTTTGGGTCATACATGAAGTTTTAGGGACTTCTTGTTCGTGACTTGTTAAAGACGATGTAATACATGAAGCCTAAAAGATTTTTCTTTTTTTAAGTTGGAAAAGTTTGTTGGATTTGTTGGGAGATGTAATCATCAGATCTAATCATCGTTGTACTCCAAAAAAACACAAAAAATGAATCATTATTGGTAGGAAATCATAACTTTATTAGACTGGAAAGAAACAATTACATTAAATACATAATAGAACTGTTGTTAATATTTCCTGAGATGGTTGGAGTTCCATGGATTCTTAAATTCTTCTCCTTAAAGTGTCTCTAGACGATATGTTCTTAGTCGAACGACTACTGAGATGCGATAGGGACCATTCTAATTTGCTTCTAACTTGTTTCCTTTCTGGATGACCTTCTTCAGAACATAGTCTCCTTCTTTTAAGCTGGTCGGCTTGACCCTCCTGTTGTAAAATCTAGAAATTCTTTATTGATAAGCAGCTAACCGGAGTGAAGCATCCCCTCTGACTTACTCAATCAAGTATAAATACAACTGCCTCATGAGATCACTTTTGAGGAATCAAAGTTTAACACCCTATGGGTCAGTAAACCTATCTCGGCTAGTATCATTGCCTCAGTTCCAAAAGTAGTTTCATCTATGGTTGTTCTTGGCGTAGTTCTATATGCCCACATAATAATGTGCAATTCATTTATCCAATTTCCCTTAGCATTATCCAACCTCTTCTTCATCCCATCAAGTATAGTTTGGTTGGTGACCTCTATTTGGCCATTACACTGTGGGTGTCCAGGTGCAGATTGAAGTTTTTATATTTTGGACTGAATGTAGTACTCCTCATGTTCCTCATTGTTAAATTGTATGCTGTGATCAGTGAAGAAGGTGTATAGCATTCCATACCAGCATGTGAAATGTTTCCAAATAAACTGGAAAACTATTTCATAAGGCATTTTAACTAGCGGCTCAACCTCTAACCATTTTGTGAAATAATCTACTGCCACCACAAAGTACTTAACCATTCCTTTGGTCCTCAGCAATGATCCAACCAATATAATTCCACAAATAGCAAAAGGATAAGGAGAAGTAATAGGAGTTAAGGCAACCCCCGACTTTTTATGAATTGCGACAAACTTCTAGAACTTATCACACTTCTTCGCAAAGGAAATATAGTATGATCTTATAGTTGACCAATAATATCCTTGCATAGATATCCTTCACACCAATGATCGAGCGGTTGAATGAGCCCCATAGCAACCTTCATGCACCTCTTTGATCAATTATAGTACCTCGGCAGGGTGAACACAATGAAGTAGCTCAATAATGTATCCCCTTTTGTACAAGACTCCTCGTTTTACCACATAACTCGTTGCCTTGAACTTTAACTTCCTGGATTCTTTTGGGTCAGTAGGTAATAAACCATTATCAATGTAGTGTCTGATAGGATCCATCCATGAGAGTCCTAAATCTATTGCAATAAAATTGATTATAGCCTCCGCATTTATACTTCTACATGCAAGAATTTCCACAGGGATGCTTCTCCTGAGTTCTATCCTAGTCGCTGAAGCTAGCCGTGCAAGTGCATCTGCTCGGAATTATTTATCCTTTGTATTCTCACCATTTTGACTGCAGCAAACTTGGAGATGATTTTCGTGGTTTTGTACAGATACTTGATCATGAGGTCGCCCTTGACTCCATATATTTGAAGAACTTAGTTGACAATAAGCTGAGAATCACTATGCGCTATAACTTTCTCTGCTCCCAATGATAAGGCTAACTCTAAGCCTGTGATTAATTCTTTATATTCCACTTCATTGTTGGGGGCCTAAAATTATAAACGAAGTGCATATTCCACATCAATGTCGTCCGGAGTGTTGATGATACAACCTTCCCCATCGCCAGTGGCACATAAGGATCCGTCTACATACACCTTCCAAACTGGAATTACATCATTAAATACCTCCTCAGAGAGTACTCCTTGTTGGAATATTTTCTTGCTTTGCTCGGTGTACCTTTCAGACATCTCATGGGCAATTGATGTTTCAGGTTAATTGGCGATAATTTCAGTTTGCTTTGAAGCGAGGCTTTCTTCCATGGAAGTATGTTCGACAGGCAATCTTATTTTATTGATCATTTCTGGATATTCGAATTCAGTAATAAAATCTTCTATGGCTTGTCCCTTTAATGCATTCCTTATCTCATATATGATTTCGTATTCTCCTAGCTCCACTGCCCGGGTCATTAATATCCCTGATTTCTCTAGTTTATGAAGCACCTGGCGTAGAGGTAAATATGTGTAAATCATAATGTTTTGTGCTTGAAAGTATGACTTCATCCTCCTTGAAGCTTTAATAAGAGTAAGGGTGAGCTTTTCCAGACGGGGATATCTGATTTTCGCTTATCTAAATGCTTTACTAATACACCTATTTTTGGACTCCATCCTCCAGTCTGATTAATGTCGAGCTAACAACAGAATCAAAGATAGCAAAATATAAATATAATTTCTCCCCCGAAATTGGTCAACAGAGCGATAGTGGAGAACCCAAATACTTCTTTAAATCTCGAAAGGCATTTTTGCATTCCTCATTCCATTTAAAGGTTTTCCTGAGCACTTTGAAGAATGGTGGGAACTTGTCCATAGCTCGGGACACAAATCGATTGAAGGTAGCCACTCTCCCTATTTATTTATGTACATCTTTATTGCATGCTAGAGATTGCATATCAATCAATACCTCTATATTATTTGGGTTAGCTTCAATGACTCTCTGATTCACAAAGAAGCCCAAGAACATTCCTTCCTATACACCGAACACACACTTGGTCGGATTGAACTTCATTTGATGTTTCTCCTGTTGATCAAACGTCTGACTCGATTCTTGGATGTGGTCAGTCGCTGCATTTCTCTTGGTAAGCATGTCGTCTACATACACGTCCACGTTCTTCCCGATTTGCTCTTCAAAAAAATTTTTACTAGCCTTTGGTATGTCGCTCCAGAGTTTTTAAGCCCAAAAGGCATAACATTGTAGCAGTAAGTACCAAGGTTGGTAATGAAAGATGTGCTTTATTTCTTTAGGATTCATTTTGATTTGGTTCTAACGAGAGTATGCATCCATAAATCTTAGCAATTCGTGACATGTGGTTGTATTTACCAATTGATCAATCCGTGGTAGAGGAAAGTGATATTTTGGGCGAGCTTTGTTGAGTTCGATGAAATCCACACACATTCACCATTTTTTGTGTTTCTTCTTGATCCTCACTACATTGGCCAACCAATCTGGGTATTTGACATCTTCAATGAAATGAACTTTTTGCAATTTGTTTACTTCCTCCTAGATAGACACAACTTTCTCGGGGCTAAATACCCTGCATTTCTGCTTGATCGGCTTAGCATCTTTATTAACATAAAGTTCAAGACATATGAACTTAGGGTCGATTCCAAGCATATCCTCATGGCTCCAGGAAAACACATTTTTTCGCACCCTGAGAATTATAATTAATTCTTGCTTAAGGGGAATTACTAGGTTTGATCCAATTTGGTTAGTCCTCTTTGGTTTTTCATCGTTTAGTATGATGGGTTATGTGGCTTCCACAACCTGCCCTTTGACTAGATTAGCCTCTTCCCAGGGGTCCAAAGTATCAATTTGGTAAGTGGTGGTGCTCTTCTGGATCTCTTGTTGGTGGCAAAAGTATAATAGCACTCTTTTGCCTCTACTCGGTTGCCTTTTACTACTCCAACCCTATAGTGAGTAGGGAAATTCATACACTGGAGAATTGTGGATGACACTGCTTCAAATTTATTCAGTCCGACCCTGTCGAAGATCATATTATAGGCTGAAGGAATGTTCTTATATAGGATGAAGAAACAAATCTTATTGATTTTTCTTAATGGCCAAATGCTGGTCAAAACTTCTAATTTGACGGTTCCTAAAGGATAAACCTTTTCTCTGGAGAAACCAATTAAAGGCCTATGATATGGTCCTAGTTTGTTATCTTGTAACCCCGGGATGTGAAAAAAAATATAGAAAATAACATATGTTGAACTAACGTTATTTACGAGAACTCTTGCCACCCTTGATTAATGAACCCATAAAGTAATAACCAGTGGGTTGTCGTGATGGTAAATCACTCCTAATAAGTCATTCTCGGAGAAGCCAATGACCAGCTTATCTTTATTCACCTTTCTTGGTTGGCCATCTATCTCATTTGAGAGATTGATTTGCCTAATGTAAGAACAAGCTTTGACCTCATTTAAATATGACTTTCTTTCAGCGACTTCATTTCCACCTCCAATGTCTCCTACTGTAATGAAATGAAAACCAAAAAATATCATGCATACCTCAAGCTCAGGCTCCTTGGGTTTCTTTAGCAAGTCAGGGTTATCCTCATAATCATCATCTCGGCTTCTTTTCTTATCATATTTATCCCTATAAGGGGATTTTGGCCTTCTTCTCATACCCTGACCTTCTGTTTGTTAAACAAACTTGGTCAATTTTCTTTGGAGAATGAGGGATTTGATTTCATTATTCAGGGCAATGAAACTATCAGTACTATGCCCATGGTCTTTATGAAAGTCACAGTATTTGGACTTATCTTTGTGGTTGGTGAGCGATTTTAGTTTCCCAGACCACTACAAGTCTTTACTCCCTCTAGTTTCTTCCAAAATGTGATGCACACCTATAGTGAGAGGCTTATATTCCTCATACTTTTTAGGCTTCTCAGTTTTCTTATCTTTATGTTCTTTCTTATTCGTGTTCTTTTATCCGTCAGTATTTGTCCCAATGACTTGCTTGGCTGTTATAGCTTCCTCGGCAACCATGATTTTACTAGCCTTTTCCATCAACTCAGCTATGGTTTTTGGAGGTTCTTTCACCAACGCATAATACAACTTTTTAAGAAGCAGACCACTCATTAAAGCGGTAATGGCAGTTTTTTATTCATAATCTATCACTTTAAATTTCTCATTATTAAAGCAAGTAATATACTCCCATGTAGTTTCTCCTAGTCACTGGCGAACTCTCAGTAGATGGGCTACCCTCTTTATCGACTTTTCCCCAAAATAGAAATTATTGATGAAAAGTTCGGTGAGCTGATGAAATTTTTTAATTTATCCTCGGGGTAAATTATTATACCATATTTGGATTGATCCGGTAATAGTGCTTGAGAAATATCGATAACACGTCTCATCAGGAACAGAATAGATATTAATGGTAGCCTGGTATTATTCAACATGGAGGATAGGATCAGTCTTACCATCATACTTTGGTGTGACTACTGGTGGTTTGAATTTGGAGGGTGTGGGGAATCAACAATGGCTAAAATGAAGGGAGAGACCTTCACAAAACTTCTTTGGAGAGGATCATTAGTCTTGTCCATCTCCCCCAGGCGATATTCTAATATTTGTATTGATCCTTTCCAATAGTTATTGATTGAACTAGCTTGGGCAACTCTACCATACATTTGGGTTGAGCTCTCCTCCTGGGAGGTCTGCTCGGCACGCACGGACCCGTAGATGATAGTTTTGAACCTGACTGATCATTCATGATGCTCGACATGAGTACCATGAGATATGTTTGGTCATCTTGAATGTTTCATAATTTCTCAGGGACTATAATAATCGAAGGCAAAAGCTCTGCTTAGTCTTTCTAGAGCTTTTGACCGTTCTTGACTAAGAGATCGACCATCATACTAGTCTGTGGATTTCATAGAAGAGGTTTCTCATGAGCGGTACGATATATCCCCTGTAGATCTAGAATGTCTACTTCTTTAGTTTCTAGGTGGATGAGGTGGCATTTCTCTCCGAAAAGAGGGAGCAGTGATAAATCTAGCTTGGAGAGATTGAGCCAACTGCCTTACTATTTCTTACATCGCTTCTTATCCCTTGGCAAGTTTGATTAAGATTCCTTGGACATCTGTTGCACTAGGTGGAGTAGATAGTGTAGCAGGATTTCCTAGAGCTGCAAGGCTAGATTCTGAAATATCAGTCATCCTTCAAAGAATTCAATGAATAAAAATGATAGAGAACGATAGTTAATAGTTCCCATAGACGGTGCCAATTTGTTGATGTCTAAAATTGGTGTGAATAATTTTATAATCACAGATAAATGTAAATAAAGAGAAAATAAGACAATAAAGGTTTTAACATGGTTTACCTAAATAAAAGCCTACGTCCACGGTTATGGTATTTCTATTGATGGTTGTTACGTAGAAATATGTGCAATCTTGTTTGTGCATGATTAACCTCTCCTTTGTGCTAGGGAAATGATATATTTGTAGTGGTCCAAAAATTAAGGTATGGAATGCCTTTATATATTCAAGCATTTACACCCATGTACAATAAGTGAGACTATTGATCTTCTAGAGCACGTGTGGAATGACTGTTGATATTTCCCATGTGAGTGACCTTTCCTCTCTTTGGTGGTTCATCTTCTTACGTTAGTCGACGGGCATACCAACCAAGTGTTTCTGGAGTCGATCAAGTATAAACAAAATGCCGAGATGTATACTTATGTGGATAGGTGTCTCTATCTCATTGGTCCATGTAGTATGAATAATTTGACCAACAACACTCCCCATTTATAAAATAGAAATTTTTATAAGGGTATCATATCAAGCCTCTCTATTGATAAGTAAATCATTACCCAAGAAGTTTGAAATATATGCCTTTAAAGGATCTCTAAAATGATAGATCTCAAATCATTCTTATAATAATGTTCTTATAAAAGCCCCGATCTCAATTCCCTATTCACCTTGATCACAATAGTGGGTTTGCTTGAGAATGTTGAAAATGTTCACCTTCGCCATCATATTCTAAAAAGACAATTTCATTACCCTATTTCCACAATTAATGTTGTCATTGAAGGTGGCTAGGAATGGTCGACCAAAATTGATGGGAATTTACAAACTACCATTTGACATGGGTTGTATGTCCAAAATGATAAATAATACTATAACCTAGAAAAATTCAACATGGAAAATCACATCTTCCGGAATGCCTCGAGGCACCATTGTGAAATAGTCAGCAACTTGTAACGTAATGGGGCTCTCTTTGATCTCACCAAGGTTCAACTCATGGTACACCGAATATGGAAGAAAATTCACACTTTCCCCCAAATCAGGGAGTTAGTAATCAATATTAATATCCACAATTATACAAGTTATGGTGGGGCATCCGAGGTGTTTGAATTTTTAATTCAGCTCGATAGTGATAATGGATATTGGTTGGACCGCCATGTATGCCTTTTTCACAATTTAATTACGTTTATTCGTGAATGAGTCCTTGATGAACATTGAATATTTCAGTAAATGCTCGATTGCCTTGAGAAAGGGATGTTCATGAAAAATGTGTATAGTGGTCCGATTATATGGTCAATAGTAGAATCAGTAAATTAGGTCACAAACAATCCAAGATCAATTTTAATCCATTTTTTCTTGATTACTTAGGTGAAACTAAGTATGCACGATATTGAACCAAAATCAAACAAATAAACAATTACATGAGATATGAGAAAAAAAACTTCAGGACAAATCCTTTTCAGCACTGCTTCAACTAATGTATTACAGACTTACAGACTTGGACACCACTAAGTATCGCATGTTAATATCCTTCCATACTGGTAACAGAAAGTGGTACAGATCCAAAAATTCCCCACAACAAGATCCACTTACCTCCGTAAACTCATTTCCTCTCATCAGTAGTGAAGAATGAACTCCACAATTATTTGAAAAAGTTGTGTGTTCTTATAGTTTGATAAAGTGATCACAAATATCCAAGGGGTTTGGATTTTAAATAACCAAAGTATTTGATCATAAAAAAAGGTCCAAAAAGTCTTGCAAATAAGTGTTGATTCATACCTCTTAATAGGATGGAAAATCTAAATGAGATAAGCTTGAAAAGATTTATTTTGAAACCAACTAAAAAAAATCCGCCCCAATTCGTTGAAACAAATTGGACCTCATTTGAATGATCTCCACATTTGTGTTCTAATGGCTATCGCACGAGAGATTGAATTACTTTCCATAATGAGAGTAAAAATGAATGTTTGATGCTCGTTCGAACGGATATCCAATGAGTTCTACTAACTCATTCGAACGACCTTCAATCTCGTTCTAACGAGATGCATAAAAAAATTGTTTTAAAAACTTTTTGAAAAATGTTGTAGATAAAAACAAGTTTAATAATACCTTTTAACATAAGTTATAAAAAGCCCCGAACCCGAATTTATGGTTTACCCATGAGCCAATTCGATCTAAATCGAGTCATTAGGTGTGAAGTGCAATGAACAACCAAAATAATGTTGCAAGTCCAGTTTTAATTTAGTTAACATTCCACCTGTTAGCATGCAATACAAGTTTCAAGATAAACTAGGTGTGGTACCCAAGGGAAGCACCCCAAAGTCTAAGTAAACAGAGCCTGCTAACGTAAAATAAATAAATTACATTAACATGTATAACGTCGTCAAAATAAACCCGCACCCAACCTACCGTAACAAAGCGAGGGTGTGAGCCTATTCCCAGTGGGAATATACAAAGCATTATAAAAACGAACGGAGGAAAGGAATATTCACACGCTACAACACATGCAAACAAAAATATATATGTATCAACATATATATACCTTTGAGAATATACATTCAATGAATCAACCGTTTTATTTTCGAAAATCGTACTTGCCCAAATTAATTCACCTTAATCTTGTAAAATACTTTCTTAGTTCATATTTAGCATTTTTCACTCTTTTTGACACAGACGATTCAACACTTGAAACCATAGTACTTGACTTACCCAAATACATTCCTTTATCGAAATCATTCCTTTTAACTCATTTGTACATTTTAGTATTTTCATTGAAATTATCATTTCAACACATGCACTCACCATGTTTGAAAATACTTATTTATCATTCGATAACCTTTCAATGCTTACTTATAAACTTCTGGGTTTAACAACTCGGTTGCTTAATCACCCATTTATCCACTTACTTTATCTCATTTTACCTTATCTTATGGACATTGATAGATTTACGCATTTACTCGTCCATTTACCTTTTCCCAGACCATTTATTCATCCATTAAAGTTAGGTTGTATTAATATATTACCACACGACCCATTTCTTGATACGTTCCATATTTCCTTTATCTTTTTTCTCGGAATCTTCCAATCATTCTCATATTTACACAGGCTCCACACCGACGGCTATGCACACTATATGCTCTGGCCAGTGATTTAGGTATTTTCTACCAAGGGCTCCGAGCCCTTCTTGCTTTATCCCAGTGTCATCCGAGTTCCTTTCATGTGTTTTAACATTTTTACAAAATGTCCACACTATTCCATTTCCTTAATTTTACCCGGTCGAAGCCAAAACCCGGACTTAACGGTCCATTTTTCTATTAACACTTGCAAAATTGTTTCTTTCTTCTTTAAGTCCCTTATTCATACACACGTGATTTATACTAAACTCATTCACACCTAGAACTTGATTCATTCTCACACAAACATTAGTGTAAAGACATTATTTAACATTTTTATTCCATAAAAATGTTCCGCTTTAAGTAAATTATGAATTTACCTTTTATTTGCCAAACTTGCAATTTAGCCCTTTAACAAGTGTCATTTTCTCAAAATGGTTATTAATTCCCAACTTAATATTTAAAATACTTTAGCCATTTTAACACTTGTTTAATATCACACATTTTCCCAACTTTCACACTTTGTCACTTTAACACATAAAATAACACCCTTTACATTTTAAACTCTCGAACTTCTGATTTGCTAGAAATTTAAATATATTTATTTCATAAATATTTTGACAACATTGACTTCATTCCACATTTTGTTTTCATAAAAAATTTTATTATTCCTTTTTCACTAGAAATACACCTAATGACATTTCTTACATTTTATTTCATAAAATGTATATTATTTATTTTTACTAGAAATGTGCCAAAATAACATTTCTTTACATCCAATTCCATAAAATGCCCCTTTTTTAGTTTTACTAGAAAATGTAAATAAAAAATATTTTCTTACATTTTTATTCCCATAAAAATGTCCATGTTCAGATTTATAAGAAAATATACACAAACAATATTTGCTTACATTCTTATTCCCATAAAAATGTCCTTATTATATTCGGAAATGTATTCTGTTTTCAAGGCCTATTTAAATCATTCCTATGATACCATTCCACACAAATACTAACATGGTTATTTTAATCATCATTAAGATGCAAGACAATAATCTACACACATATATTTAATCTAATATATGTAATAACCTGCTAAAATGCACTACTTATTTAACTTAAAACCAAGTTATTTTATCCCACCTGAATGAAGTCAAAAATAGTGGAAGGCATGGAAGAATCAATGAAGATGACAACCCCCCACCTCCTAAGGTGGCCTTAAAGGGGTTGTCTTCCACCCCAAGTTTAACTCCAAGAGACACCATTCAAACCCTCTTTTAAATACCCCCATAAATGTTATCTTCTTCAAAAAAATACCCCCTTCAAATACACATCACAAACCCTCCAGCAACAATCTATATATTTTTTAGCTATACTTTAGCATTGGAGAGACAATAGTTATTTTGGGGTGTGAATTCATTTGATAGAACCCTAAATTGGACGAAGACAGTAACACAGTGAGAGGAGCTGTGAGCTCCAAAATGAGAAAGTGGGAATAATAGTTTCTCCCATACAACCCATCCTCATATAAATATAAAACCCTAAACACTTATAACAAACCACCTTCTTATTTTCAGTCGTCTGTAACTGATGGGTTTTGGTCCATGGTTCATATTTTGATAGCAAAAATGATGTTGATAGCAACAAGTTTTGTAAGTTTAGGTTTAATCCTTTTATACACGAAACACACCACAAAAACATAAGTCAAAATGCTCGTCCCTTCCTTTATCGAACAATCTATCTTGAAAAGAAATCAACTGATCATGCAGATGATAGCACACAAGGGGATGAATTTAAGACAACGTTTTGGTTTGTTAACTTGGAGCTCACGTCCCTTTCCTTCTACTATTATATAATTCACAAATCCCAAATGGCTCGAGGATCCCAGCCTTACTTACAGAGATTTTGAACCAACGAGTTAGATCTTGACAGCACACTTGAGAAAATTGATTTGTTTCACGTCGTTAGAATGATGAAGAGCCTCGTTCAAACGATAATAGATGTCGTTCGAACGACAGCTGGCGTCGTTTGAATCATCTATTGCACAGCCTCTCCTTTCTTATAAATTCTATCCTTCTCATATTGGCACATTCGCCCTCAGCAATTTCAAAAATCTTTTAACAAGACACATAAAATTTTAGAACAAAAAAAACTATAATTCTATGTAATTCACATTAATCCTAAATCCATAATTTCTCCTCAACTATACTCTAATTTTGTCACCCACAAACTTATATAATTTATCATTACTTCCTTGTGTGTGTATATATATATATATATATATATATATATATATATAATTTAATTTAATTAGTTTGCCAGGACAGGATGTTACAAGTTAACACTAAATCCACCTCATATACCTTCTTTGATGATCGTAGTGATGATAGCAACTCTTCATTCTTTGATTGATGCATTCAATCACTAACTTGTCTTTGATTAAAGATTTTTTTAGAATCCACATAATAGTGTAGCAGTGTAATGAAATATGCCAAACTATAAACATAATGAGTAAATCATAAATTGTGCTCTTACAATTCACCCTCTTTGTCTATTCGGATCCAAAATACAAAATCAAAAAAATAACCCTTAAGACAAGTTCAATTAATGTCCCACCCAAACCCAAAAAGGAAAATATACTTGCAACTTTGGCTCTATTAAAAATCTTTATCGTCCAGTCCATGATATCATCAATGAGGAAAAATACCTATACACATGAATGAGAAAGAGGGATTCTATGGATTGATTCATATATTAGGCTACCAACATGCAAATTCAATTTTAACAGATTTTATCTTCTAATTAATTTAGTGTGCATGCAAAGATGTAGTCCAAATTAAATAAAGCAAACAAAGAAGTAAAATACACGAAGAAGTAGGAAAAAATCCCTTTTCGGGAAAATCTTTTATTTAGCACTGCACAAGATTCGACTGACATGATACGACTTACAAAATACTTAGCTCACTAAGTATGATGCGCAGTTCTTTTAATATTCTACAACAATGGCACAGTCCAGCACCGTCCACAGGAAGCAGTCTTCCCTCGGTATCCATCAATCAGCCTTGTTCTTCAACAATAGAGCCTTTGCTCCATAAATCAGCAGAAGATATGAACTCTACAAGTGTTCTTAAAGATGAAAGTGTTCTTTATTTGATAAAGTGATCTATAAATTTCAAATGGGTTTGGATGATATTTAGAAGAGTTTGATCACAAATGGAACTCTAAAAGGGTATGGAAAACTTGTAAAGGAGTTATTGAATACTTTAATCATGCATCTCTTTTAATAGGGAAGTTTTTTATAAAAGGATAGATATAAGATATTTTGACCGAATTTAATCAAAAAAAATCTCGCGCGCTCATTTGAATGACTTGCTACCTCGCTCGAACAGTGTACCCATTTTTATTTGAACCAGCTTCCAATGACCTATCCAACGACATTCTAGAGATTAACAAAAAATCATCTCGTTCGATCGTGTGAACCTCATTCTAATGACCTTGTGTAACTCATTCGAACGACACTACAAACTCGTTCTAACGACTGCAAAATTTCCAAAATTGTCTTTAAAAAATATTTTAAATTATTTTGTAATGCAAACTCTTAAAAATATAAAAAATAAATAAAGGTTTTGCAAAAGAAACCATAACTCTTCTCAATGTTGTTAAGCCAAATGATTCTTCAATCTTCAAAATGTCTTCAACTTTGTCTTCGAGTACATAAAAGTAGTTATGTAGGTGCAGTGTATGTGTAACAGGATAAGACAAATAAAATTACATTGAGCAATTATAAAACTTTCTCTTACAAATCTCCCCCTTTGGTTATTCCGGTACAAAACACAAACCGAAACCAAATTGAACCCTAAATACTAATACAATAAATTCCCTCCTAAATCAATAGAAAAAAATGCAATCTTGTATAAGTCTTCAACTGAAAAGTCTTTATCTTGTGACGTCCATGAAATCATCATCAAGGCATAATTGACATACACACATGAGACAAAAGAAATACCGGGACGCATACGAGATTTAAAAGATAAATCACACTCCCCCTCAATTTGTTCTCCCCCTTTTTGTTCGTAATAAACAAAGGAGTAAAAAATAAACATTAATAACAAGCATCACATGAAGAAACATGATAATATAATCACTAAAGCATGTGTAATGATAATCTCAAAAGGCCTATGTTCTCAACCTACTCTTTTTTTTAGTTTTTCAATATTTTCAAGTAAGATATAAAATGTAAAAATACAACACATCATGGACTAACACTAAAATATCCAAATCATGAAAATGGAATGTAAATGTGTGGATATTTTACATAGAAAAAGCAACATAAACATTTATAACATAGGTGCACAAAGTCATGAGATATTTCTAAAGAAAGAACTCAAAGTATACCTTAGGTGTAAAATTGTGAGCTTAAGCAAATTGACTTGACTTATGCAATATGACATGAATTTTAATGATTCTCAAACTAATAACGCCAAGCTATTTAATATTTTTCAAGAACGCCCGTTATGAAAACCCATTGATCTTCTACTTTATAACTCCCTCAAAATCTCACATATATAAGAATTCACTCTCACATATTTTTAATAAATCATAATGATCATATGTAGCGAAGCATCAATGAATATAATCTAAATGGTCTTGGCACTTCTGTTTTTGTGCGTTGTTAGTCTTATAGGCTCTTTTATTCAAATGGTGGCTTTTAATGCAAAGAATATTTTGTTCTTTCGTAGCCCCTTTCCATTGCTTAACATTTAATAATATTTTCCGAGAAAATAAATTCGAGAAATGGTTCTTACAACCACAACTTATTTCTCTTAACATTTGGCTCATTATTAATCAAAATTGAGATTGAGATGAGAACATCAAATTCGACACATGACAAGTAAGCACAATATTAATAAAGTTCGTGCACATGTGCAATAAAGGTGACGAAGAGTATAACATTTATGGAATAGTCATCAATGATCAACAAATTGTTATCCATGAGAACACTAACGAAACAAAGTCATGTCTCAAAACATTATGAAAAGGACACTTGAATGGATGGAATGTAGGGGTGATCTGAATATCTTAAATGTTCATTCATATACGGTGAAAAATGACAATGCAAAACTCTTTTTGTTCTTTTTAAAAAATTTATCACAATAAAATCTTTTTCACTTTTTCAAAAAAATTTCTTAAAACCAAAAATATTTTTGAATTTTCTCAAACTTTTTTAGAAAAATAAAACTCTTTTTGGAATTTTTCAAAATATATTAAGAAGAAAACCATATCAATACAATGATAATAAAATCTAGCAATAGGGATATAATATATGAACATGCTAAATACCCTATTCTATAAACAAGTCTCGACCTCAATTATTAGTCCCCGAGGAGTTCTCAAAAGGAAAAGACATCCTATGAAATTTCTCCATTAAATATTGTGAAGTCTTGACTAAATACTTGCTCTTGAAAAATCTCAAAATATCTATGGTGATGTGAGGGAGCATGTGGAGTAACATGTGTGGGAGTTCGTGCAGGAGCATGTATAGGAACTCGAATGGGAGCATACCGGGGAACACGCGTGTGAAAAACTCTCCCTATCTTAAAACAAAACTCTCTAAGGTGACCTCTTTATTTGCAATGGGAACAAACATAAATGGGCTTGTGTTCATCTTTCTCAAAACGTCTAGGGCGAGCTATCCTTGGTAGGTTAGGTCTCTCCATGTATGTTCGAGATCAATATTGAGTTTGGACACATGTTCTTCAAGTTTCTCAAGAGTCTCCAATGAATATTTATGATCTTTCGTAAGACTAGCCACGGTGTTGGTCAAATTGGTCTTCTCCTTACCTACAACAATCAACTGCTCACACAAAGAAACTTAACCTTCTCGAGTTGAATCACTGACACCTCACACTCTCTTAAAATATTTACCTCCTTCTCTAAATCACACACCCTAAAAGACAAATATTTAATAAGCTTTTTCATTTTTGAAGTCTTGGTGTAAATATCACTAAAGGCTTTTTGGAGTCCACCTTCTCCCTCACTAAAATTCTTATCCTCACTCTCACTCTCTCCAGAATTATTTGAAACATCGGCGAGGCTCTCACGTTTAGAAATGTCTTCATTCTCATGGGATAAATTAGAAGTACCACGTGACTAGCCATGAACGCAAGACACAGTTCATGTGGTGATTCATCCCCGGAATCCACCGACTCGATGTCACTATCGCTAAGAGTGTCCTTATGTGCAACTTTATTGCCTTGTCGCTCTAACCTAGTGGGATAATCATGTGCCTTGTATCCTTTTCCTTTATTTTCATAGAATCTCACCTCATCTTTTTCATAAACATTCTTGAACTCATTCTCCTTTTTATTTTTCTCAAAATTCTTTTCTTTGGAAGAATTTTCTTTGTTAAATTTGATAATTTTTTCACAAAAAGGGATAAATCGTCAAGTTCAAAATCAAACTCGAATTCAGAATCAAAAACCTTTTCTTTCTTCTCTTTTGTTTGAGTTTTTAAATCAATCCCTATTTCCGTTTTCTTCTTAGTTTTGGAAAACATATCGATTTCTTAAGTTTGAAGGTCGCCTATGAGTTCTTCTAACAGAAGAGTATCAAAAATTCCTGATGAATTCAAAATAGTGACTTTGGGAATAAAACGGACTGGGAGGGATATCAAAATCTTTGTAACTACACGTGTATCAAGAATTCTCGCACCTAAATTAAAATAAAAGTTAACGATATCAGACAATCGTGCATAAAATTCATCAAAAAAATATACTCTAGCATAGTGATAGTCTCAAACTGTGTGGTGAGATTTTGAAGCTTAGAAGCTTTTAGAACATTGGTACACTCGTTAGTGAGTTGGTGGATATCCCAAGTTTCTTCAGTCATGGTGCGCATCATGATGCGGTGGAACTCGTCTTGGGTGTCGTCCACTTAAACCGTGTGAGTTAAAATTGTTCCATTTCAAATCATCTTTTGTCCATGCAGAGATAGGTTTGGGACCTATGACATCACCATTGGTCACTGTGGTTGGTGTTCACCCTCTTTTACTAACAATCCACTCTTTCATTTATAGATTTTAAAACTGACCTCATCCTAGCTTTCTAGTACGCATAATTTAACCCCTAAAAAATAAGTACTATATTATACAAATTATCCATAAAATCTAAATTTTTAATGGATCACATAAAAATTAGTGTAACTGGCTCTAATACCAATTTGAGAATATTCTTAAGTCAAAAAAATTCAAAAAAAATCAGGATCACACGATATTTTAGTACAACCAGCTCTGATACCAATATAAGAAAATTGGTATCTCAAAAAAATTCGAAAAACTTGGGATCACATGATATTTTAGTGAAACATGCTTTGATATGAATTTGAGAAAGCGAGATTTTCTGGATTGATTTGTATAACAGGACACCAACACACAAATTCAATTTTTAGATGTTTTATCTTCTTATTAATTTAGTGTCCATGAACGATGTAGTCCAAATTAAATAAAGCAAACCAAGCAGGCAAATACGCGAAGAAGTTGGAAAAAAATCCCTTAAGGGAAAAACTTTTTATTTAGCACTCTACAAGATTTGATAAACACGATACGACTTACAAACTACTTAGTTCACTAAGTATGATGCGTAGTTCTTTAAATCTTCTACATCTTTGGCACACTCCAGCACTGCCCACGGTAAGCAGTCTTCACTCGGTATCTACCGATCAACCTTTTTCTTTAGCAATAGAGCCTTTGCTCCACAAATCAGCAGTAAATATGAACTCTACAAAGGTTCTTGAACATGAAATTTTTCTTCTTAATTTGATAAAATGATCTCTAAATTTCCAAGGGGTTTGGATTATACTTGGAAGAGTTTGATCATAAAGGGAACTCTAAAAGGGTGTGGAAAAGCTTGTAAAAGAGTTCTTGAATACTGTAATCATGCATCTCTTTTTATATGGAAATTTATTATAAAAGGATAAACATAAAAGATTTGGATCAGATTTAGTAAAAAAACAAAATACTTGCACTCTCGTTTGAATAACTTGATACCTCATTCGAACGGCGTACCCATTTTCATTTGAACCAACTTCCAATGACCTATCGAACGACATTCCAAAGAATGATGAAAAATCATCTCATTTGATCATGGGAACCTCGTTCTAACGACCAAGTGTGACTCGTTCGAACGACACTAAAAACTCATTCTAATAACCCGACGAGATTTTCAAAATTTTCTTTAAAATATTTTAAATCATTTTGAAAAGCAAACTCTTAAAAATATAAAAACCCTTGAAAAATAAAGGCTTTACCAAAGAAACCATAACTCTTCTGAATGTTGTTGAGATGAATGATTCTTCAATATTCAAGAAGTCTTCAATTTTGTCTTTGAATACTTAGAAGTAGTCATATAGGTGCAGTGTATTGTAATGGGATAAGCTAAAATAAAATAACATTTAGCAATTATAAAACTTTCTCTTACAGTGAAGCAAAAAAAACGTGACGCGTTGAGTTTGAAAAAAAATAAAACTCCCCCTTAATATGTTCTCCCTTTTTTTGTCAGTAGTAGACAAAAAGTAAAAGCTAAACCTGAAAATTTAACATTATGAGTTACAAATTTGAAATATCATAACAAATTATAGAGAATTAAGCATATGCGATGAAACTTCAACAAACCAACAAGCTATTTTTGGAATTCTTGAAATATTTTAGTATAAAAATATACACATATAAATACAAACAAACGTACTACGGATTATCACAAAAACATATGAATTGTAATGACCCCACTTTTATATGCCAATATATATTTGTTTTTACAATTGCATCTTACTTATTATCTAATAATGTTGTATTATTACAAATGTGATATTCTGGATTCTTAATATGACATAGCCCTTTTTAAATTTGAAGAATCCATTGTAAAATTGGTCAAATTGAAGTTTTATACATATCCTAAGCTAAATGATAAGTTTTGGGGTAGAAAATATAATTTTATGAAACTTTAGGGACTTGGTTTCAATTAAGAAAGTTTCAAGGAATAAAATGAAAATATAAAAAGGACCATTTTTTAAATAAAATATTTTTAGGGACCTCCAAGAAATATTGAAAATATATAGTGTGAAATTATCAAAATACTCTTTATATGTAAAATGACCTTATAACCTTAATACCTTTGCACCTCATGCTTAACACCTCGTGCTTGGTTTTGGACACCTCCACCGTACACGTGTCATCTTTAAAGGAAAATCTATAACACATGTCATGCATTTAGAAAAGGCTAAAATACGTGTCGTTGTTTAGTGAATAAAGACTGCAAGACAGCTTCGTTATGCGACACGTCAACGCCGACTCACCAAAATGAAAGCTTAGTCACCCATACACGTGTCAACGCACAAACACCTTTGAAAAACTATAAATATAGCCCTTAGGATCAGTTGTTACACGAAATCCCTCCAAAAGCTTACAAAGAAATAATGAGAGAACGTGCGAGAAAATTAAGAAGAAGTTTCGTCTTAGTGATCCAATACTTGATATTTGTAACTTCGTACTTCTGTTTTAGGTAATTACTCTATGACATTCCTTACGTATTTTGATTATATGATATTATGCAACCTATATACATATTTTGTGAAACTGATTTTATTCTCAAAATACATCTGATACCGATGATTTCGTCGTTTGTTTTACGTGTATATCTCTCGAAATAAACATATGAGTTAAATTCTGAAATTTTTTATTCGCCCTATGAAAACTCTCTTACTATGTTGGCCTTGACTGTCGGGTAGAAATATTTGGGTGGTACGTTCCCAATTGGTTTATCACTTGATGATGCTGGAAACAGCACCACCAGATGAGGTGTTGACAAGCTCAAGCAAGTGATAACAATGGAAGCACAAGAGAGTATATATATATAGTGGAAGGAGGTGAGGAGAAGAGGATGAACACTAGAATGTAAGTGATTCACCCAATCTGGCCCACGTCCACTGTGAGTGTGTGAGTAATATCACTAGAAGAAGGCATTAATGGCCATGGATACAATCTCTCAAGCTTTCTCTCTCTACTATGTAAAATAACAGAGTTTCAGCTAGGGTTAAAATTATGGATCCTTCTACAAGGTAGAGGATGACCTCTATATAGTGTTTGGGGGTGTAATGTACCCCCAAGCATGCAATGAGCATGTGCATGAGGATCGAACCGGTATGAGAATGACATCTGGCTGATCTCATATAGATAATGATGACCTCAATATTCCCTCACGTGAGGGGAATGATTCGGTTATAACTGATTTGTCCACGCGCTCCAGACCTTGAATGTGCTTATAAATGCTCGGCCATATGTCCTTGACTGGTGCAACCTCAGTCTGAATAAGTATGAGGTTGATGGAGTCAGATGTAGTTGCTTTGTGTCGATGACCTCTGCCAGTAGGTCTGACCAAGGTTAGGTACGAGGTAGCCGTAATGTTGGATCGGGCCGATGATGATGTTGGTAGATGTTTGAGCCCATGAGACATGCTATTTTCGGCTGGCGATCGTAACGTCGACTGGGGCTGATGATGATGTTGGTAGATGTTTGAGCCCATGAGATATGCTAATTTCGGTTGATGACCATAACATCGACTGGAGCCATTGATGATGTTGGTAGATGATTGGGCTCGTGAGACCTTACTAACCTCGGTTATTGACCCGACGAGGTTGATGTAAGGTTATTGCAACATCGGTTGGGGCTGACCTTATGAGAGACGACCTTACTGATGGTCGTCATAAACTTCTGGTCACCTCGGTTGTGAGACTAGCCGAGGTTAGTTGCTATAAGTTAAGAGGGTGCACTTTGGGAATATTAATCACCCCACGGCCCTTAGTTATCTATGTGAGTAGGTGATTGAGGGGTATGCAAGGTCGAGGTCATGTTTCCTTAAGTGCCAATATTCTCTTGACACATGTCACTTGTTGAAGTGAAGCGTGTTCCCCAAGATGATATGATTCTGGCATGCCTTTTAGGCTTCCTAGGGCAATGATGGTGCATTGGGACTCGCGCCCCATCATTATTTTAATTTTAAAAGCCCTAATCTCTCTCCTCGTTCTTTTTTCTTCTTCTATTTACCCGCCTGAGCTCTCTCTCTGCAACTGCAACTTCCATTTCCTTCGATTTTCCATTGTTGGTTGCATTTGAAGGTTTCTTTTTCTTTAAATTCTCTTCTTCTCTCCTTCCCAACTTGCCAGGTATATTTTTCGACCCTGCTTTTCCATTTGCAGTCATTGTTTTTCATTTCAAAATTTCTGGCGAAGTTTTTTATTTTTCGACGAGGATTTTTTTCCTTAGTTAGGTGGTTGTAGGGATAGGTAGTGGTGGTTGAGTGGTTTTGGGATCACTCTAGGCTTCTCAGAGGTTGTTTCAGCCAGAAACAACCCCTTTTTAGGTTTTTGGTGAACTTCCGGTCACCTTCTCCAGCTACCCTGCTTTTAAAGGTTCTTGAAGTTCTTGGTGTTATTCGTTTAAAATCTTTCAACTCCCTCTTTTTTATATTTTAGTTTGAGTAGCCCAAGTAGTTTATATGTTTACATATTTGAATCCAAGTGTTGAGTCATATGTTCTATGTTTAGACCCTTGTACCAACTCATAGAAGAGTTCCCATCTTTTCGTGAGAAGACCTTTGAGAAAATCTGGCAGATAGAACTAGCCCAAGAGGAAGCTCGTAGGACTGAGCCATTTCCTCTTAGACCCATCCTTCCTCCACCTCTGAAGGTTTTCTACCTTGAGCCAATTGAGCCTACTGTGCCTGCAGAGGTTGTTGTGGACCCAACACCAATGTCTGAGTCTGAATCATCCTCTTTAGACCACATGTCTGTAGACTCCTTTCAAGAGGCTATAGATTACTCTCCTAGACAGGGTGAGGTCCCTGAGGAAGCCGAGGTTTCTAGCTGTACCTTATCTCACCAAGGTGCTAGTACCTCACAACATTCTTCTGATGTTGAAATTATAGGGCCAAGTGTGGCCATTCTACCCATCATTGATGGCATTCCTCTATCGATCGCCACCGGGGCTGAATTTACTCAGAGGTTTCCTAGCGGTGTCCCTTCACCTGCTCAGGTCGATGCTACTGGGGATGATAATGATGTTTAGGAGAGTGATATAGATACATTTGAGGTGGACAAGATTGAGAGCTCCGTCAGTGAGTACGACCTTCTAGCTTTTAGGCACCTCTATTCAATAAACTTTTCTATTAACCTTATGAAACCTCTGAGGGGAGAAAGGGCCTTTGACGATCGAGATGGGGAGATCTGCGTCTATAAGAAGATGTTCAAGTTGGGCTTTCATCTTCCTATCCACCCTTCCATTAGATCCATATTATCCCACATAAATCTAGCCTCTTCACAATTATCCCCTAACACTTGGAGGGTTATGATTGGGGCCATCGTCCTTTGGAGGACTATCCACCACTCAGACCTTCCAGTTAGGGTTTTCACAGGTTGTCACGTCCCCTCTTATGCCAAAAATCACCCTAGCTATTACCACTTCTTATCTAGGAAGTCAAAGAAGAAAAGATTGTTGGTTACCCATACTTCAAACCATAACTCAAAACCTCGGTATTTCTATTCCTTCGGGGCATGGGAATTTGGTCCAAATGAGGCTGCTGGAATGTAGGTTCCAAGGACTCCTCTGAGATGGGTGAAGGTCTCACTTTCTTCTAAAGCCGACCCTGGACTTAGCCAAGACAACTTCCAAAAAGTTGAGAATCTTCGCGATCAGGGGGAGAAGGGTCGTCTAGTAAAATATGAACATCTGATGACCCCGTACTACCTCTCTCAGACAGGCCTGGGGGGTGGTTCTTTGACAGAGCTTCATAAGTTTCATTTTTCATAAGTTATAGCTCGTACTTTTTATATCTATGACTTACTAACTCAGATATTTATCTCTTGCAGAGCACCCTGAAAGTATATTAGACGACCTTTCGGAAATGTCTGCTCCGGGTCTTGTGAAGCTGATGCAAAAGAGGGCCAGTAAAAATGCACCTCCTTCTACCACCAAGAAGAAAGTCGGCACATCCTACGTTGATGTTACCAAAAAGAGGAAGACTACAGCTGACCCAGAGCATCTGAAGCCGGGCAAGACTCAGAGAGGGGATCGTGTCATTCCCATCTCTACAGACGATGCCCTGGATGCTTATCTTGCTCAGCTAAAAATCAGTGATAACCTCATTGGCCATAGTTTGAAGGCTGCAGATGTTATCGGAACAGTAATGACTGAAGAGGATAAGTGTTTCTTATGCTCCTTGGACGTCCCGTTGCCGGCCAAGTTTACTCTCCACCGATCAATTCAGGTATTATTTTTTGTTCATTTTCTCTCCTGAAGTGTAACCTCAGCTCTTTTTATAAATCATAGCTCATATTTCCATATGTCTAACCTTATGTTGTAGGGTGTCTTGTCCTTGCACCATTTTGTTAATTGGAACCTGAAAAGGATGCCCCTCATAGAGAATGGTTACGAAGCGGAGAAGGTTCAATCCTCTTTGAATGCAAAGGTTGAACATCGAAGGAAGAGATAAAGGAGGTTGACAAGATAAAGGAAGTTGTTAAGCAAAGAGATAACGACATATCTAAGCTTCAGAAGGATCATGATGTAGCCCTAAAGGCTAAAGATGATGCCCTTCAGTCTAAGGTGGATGCTGCAGTCAAGGCTGCTTTAGAAGATCCTGTAGAGGACATTATTTAAGACTATAAGGTCTCTGATGAATTTGTCAGTTTTGGCTTTGAATACCTTGAAAGAGGGATCAAAGCAATTGGAAAATGGGCAGCCATTAAGGAGAAAGAATCAGGGAGACTAACTGCCTCAGACTTTGAGGGTCTTGGCTTTAGTGACCCTCGGTTTGCTCAGGCCTTGCAAGAGGTTGAGGAGGCTGATACTGCTCCTGCTGAGACTACTCCTTGGAAGTCACTGAGATTGAAGATGCTAATCCTCAGGATGATGGGGTTGAGGTGACCAACGTCGTCCATGAAGACACGACTGCAGCTGCAGAGACTTAGGCCTTTTCTTATTAAGCTTTTAAGTTGTAATTCTGATTTCCTTTCTTGTATGTACCTCTTAGCTTTTGTGAACTCTGATGGCATCTTGGTATATCTGATTTGTAACTCTTAAATGTTATTTTAATGATAACCATTAATCCCATCTTCTTCAGATTCTATTGCTTCTTTCAATGTTATGCTTGTGTGTCTTGCCTCTTGAATGTTGTTTAGGGTCTGAGATTATCCTCTTATGATGTTTACCTCATGTTTAAAGTCTGAGGTCACCAAATTATGATGTTTATCCTCATAATTTTGACCAAACTAATGATGTTTAAGGTCTGAAGTCGCCAAATTATGATGTTTACCCTCATAAACTTTCACCAAACTAATGATGTTTAAGGTCTGAGGTCACCAAAATATGATGTTTACCTCATGTTTAAGGTCTGGAGTCACCATATAATGATGTTTACCCTCATATTTTTCACTAAACTAATGATGTTTAAGGTCTGAGGTCACCATATAATAATGTTTACCCTCATAATTTTCACCAAACTAATGTGTTTAAGGTGTAAGGTCACCATATTATGATGTTTACCCTCATAATTTTCACCAAACTAATGATGTTTAAGGTCTGAGGTCACCATATTATGATGTTCACCCTTATAATTTTCACCAAACTAATGATGTTTAAGGTCTGAGGTCACCAAATTATGATGTTTACATCATGTTTAAGGTCTGAGGTCACCAAATTATGATGCTTACCTCATGTTTAAGGTCTGAGGTCACCATATAATGATGTTTACCTTCATACTTTTCACCAAACTAATGATGTTTAAGGTCTGAGGTCACCATATAATGATGTTTACTTCATAATTTTTACCAAACTAATGATGTCTAAGGTCTGAGGTAACCATATTATGATGTTTACCCTCATAATTTTCACCAAACTAATGATGTTTAAGGTCTGAGGTCACCAAATTACGATGTTTACCCTCATAAACTTTCACCAAACTAATGATGTTTAAGGTCTGAGGTCACCGAATTATGATGTTTACCTCATGTTTAAGGTCTGAGGTCACCATATAATGATGTTTACCCTCATACTTTTCACCAATCTAATGATGTTTTAGGTCTGAGGTCACCATATAATGATGTTTACCTCATAATTTTCACCAAACTAATGATGTATAAGCATATAACAAAAATATTAGCACAACATTTCTCTTTTCATTAACATCCTTTTTATAAAATGATACATGTATTACAAAGAAACAACTGTAACATCATATGTAATATTTCTTCAAGTGGTCCGCATTCCAAGGATTGGAGAAAGGTTCCCCTTTGAGATTTTCTAGCCCATAGGTACCAGGCACAACCTCATCAACTACTCTATAAGGGATATGCCAGTTTGGGTGGAGCTTATTTGCCTTTTGCAAAGTCTTCTTTAGGATTAGGTCTCCAACAGCTATAGGCCTTGATTTCACCCTTTGGTTGTAGAACCTCACAGTTCTCTGCTGATAGGTTACTTGTGTAATCTTTGCATCTTCTCTTCTTTCTTCAATAAAATCCATATAAAGTCTTCTCTCTTCTTCATTCCTCTGAGGGTCGTAGGTCTGAACTCTATGAGAGGAAAGCCCTGCCTCCGTAGGGATGACAGCTTATGAGCCATGGGCTAACATAAATTGGGTCTCTCCCATTGGTGTCCTTGTTGTCGTCCTGTAGGCCCATAATACTTCACATACTTCCTCTGTCCATGGGTGTTGGGTGAAATGGCAAAATGGGTTTGAATTCGGGTTGCTAGATCTTGGTTTGAGTGGAGGTCCATGGGATCGGGTTGAACAGGATACGTGGAGGGTCGGATGGATTCGGGTTTGGGAAGTTTTGGGTCACACCTAGTTTCGGGTTAAGGCTGGAATGGTTGTGGGTTTCGGTGGATATATGGCAACGGGTTTGGTGGGACAAGAAGTTGAGTTTAGAGCAGGGTCACGAGGATGGAGGGGCTAATGGGTCATCATGGGTAAATGGTGTAAGGGAAGGTCTCGGGTTTAGACCAAGTCTTGGTTGGGGGTCCGACGGATATGGATCTTTTCAGGTTTGATCGTCGAATTTGGCATTGAGTTATTGGTGTGAGGTTGGGTTTAGAAGTATCTAGAATGAGGAACGGGTTTAAGATTATTGGATATTGGGATTGTGCAGGCCGGCGGACTAGAGCTTGGATGGTTTTGACCGGAAGGATAAGAATCAAGTGGGTCGCAGCTATGGGGGTCGGATAGGGTGAGTTGAGTTAGCAGGGTTTCAGGTCAAACTTTTGTTAGGATAAGGTGAGTGATGAGTTTGTTAATGGAGGTTGAGGGAGGAGAGAGAGTGTGAGAGGAAGAAGATGATGTGGGAGTAGGATTAGGTATAATGAGGGTGTAGGTTAGCTAGTGTGTGGGTGGTTGGTTGTTTGTTTGATAGTGGTGGATTTGTTTTGAAGTATGGAGGGAGGAGAGAGAGTGAGGGTGTTGGGAAAAAGATGATGACGAGGGTAATTGGGTGTGTGAGGGTCTAGGAGAGTAGGGGCGTGGGTGAGTGAGTGTTTGCTTAGAGAGAGTGTGTGCGTGTGTATGTGTTGTATAGGAATAATGTGTGTGTTTAGATTTGGACCAAAAAAATAAAATGAAATAACATTAAGACTCAGCTAAAAATATAAAATTAATAAAACTAAAATCTAATTAAAAATTAAAATCCTAACCTAATAAAAATAAAAATACAGAAAATACAAAATCTATGTAAACTAAAAGATTAAAATTCTAATTTAAAGACTAAAATAAAATAACACTAACAAACCTAACCTAACAAAATATTAATAAAACTAAACTAAAAATAAAACGCACACCTATATATATAAGACACACACAAATAAATCCTAAAAATATACAAGACTCAAAACAAAATATAAAATAAATCCTAAAAATTAAAAATGACTCAAAATAAAAATCTAAAAAATAATAAAAATATAAACTAGACACTCGGGACAGGTTTGGACTCGGTCTGGGGTAGGTTAGGATTACAGAGAAGGTGATTTAGCCCTTTCTTGTTGCAATTTGCCTCGAAATAACACTTTTGAAATCGCAACTGCAAGCAAGACTGCACAATACACAATTACGTGCATAAGACCCATTTTTTCGAGAATTAGCAATTAAAATACGTCTATATGGGGTATAAAATATACACTTTTTAGTGCTTATCACACTACCCCAAACAGAATATTGCTAGTCCTCGAGCAAAACATGGAAAAAAAAAGATAAGAAACCAAAACTGTACCACTTTCGTGGGCACTTGCGATTGCACTTAGCATGTGCAACTAGACTTTAAATATATAAGTTGTCCTACAGGACGAGTTTTGTCTCTTGAGGGTTTAATATACCTAAAAAACTATTTATTGGCAACAACAGTCAATCTCTTATTAGACATAGAATAATCACACAATCCATCACGAGATAAATATTTTGAGAAACACAAGCTATAAGTGCATAAAATGTTAGCTAAGTAAATACTCAAGTCACATCCTTCCTAGAACTCAACGTGTGTGGTGTGAATCAGTCAAAACGGGTCGAGTATCATAGGAGTAATTCCTATATTGCCTTTTCAAAATCAATGCCTCAACTTCAAAATCTCACGGATATAGCTCCCTCAAATGAACTCAAGAGATTTAGGTAAGTGTATCGCTCTTGTGTGTGAGAAGGTGAGTAAATATAAGCAAGTCAAACATCTCACACACATATAAGAAAGAATGAACATTTAGAAAGAAAAATGATCTCATGAAAGAATGTTAATCACTATAGTGAGAACGTCGAGTTATTCACCACGTTGGTCTTCATTTGCCCGAACATCTAGGGGGTAACATGGATGCTTATGGGTGAGGGGGAAACGAAATGAGAAGGATGGGATGAGATGAGGTGTGATGGATGTTTTGATAGATGGATATTGGATGTTGGATGTTGGATGTTTGAGAAGAGTGTATAACACTTGAGGAACAAATGTCTTTATTTCATAAGATCTTGATTGCAACTTTTTCTTTTTTTTTATTCTTTTCAAAATACCAATAAATGTGTGAGATAAATCTGCTAAAAATAAAAATAACACCAACATAGATTTCTATCAAATTTTTCTCCATCTGAATCGAACTTTGGGAGAGATATTCACTAAAAATGCAAAACACTCTCTATGGCGGATCTTCTCCTTTTACTTTCTCTTTTTTTTTCTTTTCCAAATACTCATCAATGTGTGAGATAAATCTGCTAAAAATAAAAATAAACCAACATAGATTTGTATCAAATTTTTCTCCAATTGAATCGAACTTTGGGAGAGATATTCGCTAAAAATGCAAACACTCTCTATGACGGATCTTCTCCTTTTCATTTCTCCTTTTTTTCCTTTTCCAAATACTCATCAATGTGTGAGATAAATCTGCTAAAAATATAAATAAGCCAAACATAGATTTGTATCAAATTTTTCTCCATCTGAATCAAATTTGGGAGAGATATTCTCTAAAAATGCAAACACTCTCTATGACGGATCTTCTCCTTTTACTTTCAACACTCTTCCCTTTTTCAACATGGTGGGTGGAAAATGGAATTCATATGGAAATGGGTGGTATGATATATGGTGATGATATGAAAAATGGATGGTGTATGGATGTATGATAAAATGGAATTTGGTTGGTGTATGGGTGAAAGTATGGTGATCGGGACAAACTTCAGGACACATGTTTCTTACAACTCGAAAGTGATGTCGTTCTCAGTGATCAAGCCAAAAATTTAGTGAAGCATAATGAGATCATCCAAAGATTTAAGTGCGGAACCAAAGGAAGTTGAATCAATTTGTGACTCGAAGATTGTGTAAAACTCTCTAAAAGGGTGAAAGGCACGAACCTCACAAGCTAAAGTCTCCACTGGTGATCCTTAAGGTTTTCTTGAGAATTGTAATACTCTTCAACTCTAAACCGCAATGACATGATAAGTACGCAAATTTTGTTGAGTCTAGAAATTCACCGTGCAACATGCCTTGTTATGTATTACATAAGATATATAAAAAATAAATCCTCTAGCTTGATTCCTAGACTTAAAGGATGGATGATAGAAAATTCACGTCAATGAGTGAGATGAAAGAAATTGCATGAAAAAAAAATTAAAAATTAGGTTTTGAAAATCAAAATTTTTCAAAAGAGGTGCGATTTTGATAAAATTCTCCACCCCCCAAATAAAAAGGAACATCGTCCTCGATGTTAAGTAAAAAGATTTTTAAAATTGAGAGCATAAGGAAGGAAAGAGATCATCATAATCAACCGCTAATGAAGTGAACAGATGAATCCAAGAAGAAACCTGAATAAGAATGCGATAAAAATGCGTACAAGTCTATAAACATGGTAAAACATTGGGTGGTGTAAAACACCACCCCCAAACAGAATGAGACTCATACTCAGAAAACAGCGGGCTACCTCCCGGTAGCACTAAGTTTAATGTCTTCAACCAGACCGAAGGGAACTCACCCTAAGATAAAAACTAAGAAAGCACGAGTGGCAGAAAAATCTGTAGAGGGGAGTCACCCCCATACAAGACTGAAGCATCACCCTTGTTGGATAAAGGCTAAAGGGGTGAGGGTGAATAGGCAACGGTCACGGGCAGCATTTTTTTTTTAAAAAGAAGGAAAATATTTTTTTGATTTGTTATTTTATTTTGTTTTTGAATATTTTGAAAAAGAAAGGAAATAATTTTGTGATTTTTAGAGAATGAAAGGAAGAAAATGTTTTTGAATTTTTGTAAAAATAAAGGAAGAAAATATTTTTGGATTTTTGTTGAGAGAAAGAAGGAAAAAATGTTTTTTTTGGAATTTTTGTTGGAGGAAAAGATGGGGAAAAAATATATATTTTTGGATTTTTTGTAAGAAAACACGGGAAAAAATTATTAGGACTATTTGAATTGGGACGAACTCACAAAAACCCAACTACCTAAGGATGGAATTGAACACTCACAAGTCAAGGAGAATCCCTAACTAACACATAGCCAATTCTTATCTTTGAAAATTAGTGAAAGGGGTAGTCAAATTTTAATCAAGTCCATGGGCGATAAAAAAATCACAGAATTGTCTGAGTGATCGCCTTTGCAAAATCTTCTCCTGTTGGGCTAGATAGTTGATTGATTTTAAAATTAATGATATCTAGGGTAGCACACAAATGGTAAGCGAGTGAGTCGAGTGATGAAATTTCTTCTCGTGAATGACCAGGTTGTGACAACCCGAGATCTGAGATAAGGGGTGGCCAGCCTGATACTCAAATGTAATAGGAATCATGGATGGATATCATTCTCAGCATCACAATAATAAACTGAGTATACGGGAAAACCACCCAATAAATCAGAAAACGGGTTGCTAAAAAGTTTAGAATTTAGTTTAATTTTAAAACCAGTTAAGAAAATTAAATTAAACAACCCATCTGACAAGCAAGTGGAATTTCCAAAAGAGTGTATATAATACATCTAAAACGAATATACAAGAAAATGACCGAATACGCTGTCGATCCACAGCTACATGTAAAGCATTACAACAATTTAATATTGAAGAACGTGTGTGCTCGCGTTCAAATGATCAAATTATATATAAAACCCTTTTAACGCAAACAAACCCTAAACATGCAGCAGTATGTGATTGAATAAATTGATAATCTACGCAAGAACATTCAAACACATGCAATTAAGGAAAAATCCCCCTCAGGGGCAAAACCATTTATTTTCACTATAATTTGTAAGAAAACGGCTTACAATCGGATTACAATGAAAATACAAGTTGACTAAGAATTACCCTCGGGTATCGGATTCTGTAGTCGCGGATGGAATTATCCCTTTCCAGTAGGGATGCAATGAAGAAGAAGAACGGTCTCCTCCACAAGGTTGAACAAACCAAAGTTGTGTTCTTGGGTTGCTTAAAGGATTCACAAAGGTTTGGCAATGATATGTGAATCAAAACATGAGTCTTGGGACTCAAGAATATGAAGACTAGATGTATTTGGACTCTCAAATTCGTCTCCTAAAGTCTTGCAAAACAACTCTCCCGAAGTTGGTATTTATAGGGAAATCCATGAAGAGACCCACGATTTTAAATTGCTGAAATTCTATCCAGCGTACAGGTACCCCGAACCGGTTCGGGTACCCCTGTGAACCGGTTCGCCCCTCCGAACCGGTTTGGGTCTGGGTTCGGGAAAGTGTGCTGGGAATTGGTGCTTAAACACTTAGAAAATTTTCCAGACTTTTCAATGAACATATCTCCATTTTCAACGGGCCATAACTTGTTCACCGTAGCTCGGATTGAGGTGCCGTTTCTTCCAGTATCTTTGTTGCGACAAGCTCTTCAACTTTCCAGTTGACCGGTCCTCCAGACGGTGGCTGTAAAATTACCAATATGCCCTTGAACATCCCTATCATGCCTTGTTTCACTGATTTGACTTCTCTTGCGTTCCACTTGCATTACGAGCCTACAATCAAGGAACGTGAAGTCGTTGATGCAGATGAGGGACATATTAGTGGAGATAATGCATGCTTGATTCCCGGAATTCGGATAGAGGCCGTCATGTGAGATCGTGAGGAGACGTGCCAAATGTAGCGGCGTACGACATAAATAAATGAAACATTTCGGACATGAGAAAAATGTCCTTACAAATCTCCGCCTATGTCTATGCCGGTACATACATAAAAATCCGAATTATCAAATATGAAATTGCCTATACAAGTCTACCCTCCCATGAACCCAAAACTGGAAAAGGTACAAATGAATAGTCTTCATCGTTTATTCTTCATTTTTTTTCAGGAATCACAGATCTTTTCTCATCAGGGTGTGCAATTCAAAGGTCATCAATGTAGTACCTACGCACATGAGATAAAGCAAAATACCAAGTGACATATCGAGTTTGAAATGATGAGATAAACAAATATATATCAATTTATGAGCAAACTCAAATTTCAAAAACTCCCCCATAATAAGATAATTCATTCTCCCCCTTTTTATAATGTCCCTAAATAGACAAATGAGAGAAATAAATCAAATAAGCAAGTGCGGGGTGTCACATGGATAAAATCACACCATGAATGAACACAAAGCAACCAAGTCAATGATAGCGTAAATGAAGTGGTGTGATCAAATTCGATAGGAAAATCAATTCGTACAAACATGACATATGTGCACGATGAATATTGGATATTCCTAGTGAATGAACTCAAATTATTCCTTTGGTGTAAAAGAGTGACAGTATAAGATATTGACTCAATCAAATCAACAAATCAAAGCTCAAAATGATTTTCACACCAATAACGTCCAAAATGATTTTATGCTTTTTCAGGACTTTCAAGGAAGTGCAAACCCGTTCAAAGATTCTCCAACCAAACTCCCTCAGATATAATTTTGAATAGAGGCATTCTAAATTCTCAAACTTTGGAGAATTGATGGTGAAACCTAAGTGGCCCATATTTGGCATGAATTGTTTTTATTTTTATTGCCTATAAATTTTTTTTTGGGCTCTTTTAACCTCTTTGGACCTCGGATATTAAAATTCCGCCATGTTTTAGGTCCTTTTTAACGGTGGCTTTTGCGCAAAGGATAGATGATTACCTTTCGTAGCCCCTCCCCGTTATACAAAAACACACAGTCTCACCAAAACGGTTTTTACATGCATTCCAATCTTGTCAAGTTTTATCGCATTTTGTACATTGTATAGACAGGATTGAGATGAAAACACGCAAGCCAACATGAGATAGACAAGTGCAATAATCAAATATAGTCGTGCATGTGTGCAATAAAGGATATAGGAGTCAAACATGTAGGAAGATATCACTAATTACATCTCAAAGACTCCAATCAGTGTAAAGCACATGGATGAAATGGTGTAGCCTCTCAAATCTCTATCAAACAGTCACATGGATATATGGAATGAAGTTGTGACTTGGCTAACTTACATGCTCATCCATAAAAGAAGCAAATATAGAAATCTTTTTGGATTTTTCAAAAAATTTTATCAAAATAAAATCTTTTTGTGCTTTTCTTAAACAAAATAAAGAAAATCTTTTTGTATTTTTTCAAAAGAAATATAAAAAGCAAAAAGAATAAAACAAAGTTGTACAACTAAGCAATGGTACATATAAAACAGACTAGCAATAGGAAGCATATGATATGAACATGAAGAAGCATCCTATTCTAGACATAGACCAACCCCTCAGTCAACTGTGCAAATCCCTAAAGATTTCCTAAGACTCTCAAATCTAAGGGCATTTAAAGGTTTCGTGAAAATATCAGCTAACTGACGGTCGGTAGGAACAAAACTCAGGGATACGACTTTCTCTTCAACTAACTGGCGAATAAAGTGCTCACGTATCCTGATGTGTTTTGTGCGCGAATGCTGAACTGGATTGCGGGATATGTGTATCGCGCTCGTGTTATCACAGGAAATGGTCATGGTGTCCTGTGATATCCCATAATCCTCCAGCATTTGCTTCATCCACAAGAGTTGTGTGCAACAACTCCCGGCGGCTATGTACTCAGCCTCCGCAATGGACAAAGAGATGGAATTTTTCTTCTTGCTCAGCCAGGAGACAAGAGCAGAACCAAAATAGAAACACCCACCAGAAGTGCTCCTACATCCATCTACATCCCCAGCCCAATCGGCATCCGAATAGGCGGACAGACGGTCATCTGTATCAAAGGAATACCAAATCCCGTATGAGAGAGTCCCACTCACGTATTTAATAATACGTTTTAGAGCAAGTAAATGCGACTCTTTTGGGGATGCCTGATATCGCGCACAGACACCAACACTAAAGGCGATGTCGGGACGACTGGCAGTCAAGTAGAGAAGACTACCTATCATACTCCGATATAAGGTTTGCTCTACGTCCTTGCCTGAAGTGTCCTTACTAAGCTTGGTAGTGGTACTCATAGGTGTACGTGCATGCTTAGCGGAGTATAAACTAAATTTCTTCACTAGGTCTCTAGCATACTTGGATTTGGAGATGAACATCCCATCCTCTCGCTGACGAACCTGGAGACCAAGGAAGAATGTAAGCTCACCAACCATGCTCATTTCAAACTCACTTTTCATCTCCTCCTCAAAGTGATGAGCATGCTGGGAGCATGTGGACCCAAAGACTATGTCGTCCACATAGACTTGGGAAACCAAAATAGCACCGTCATCTCTCCTGACGAACAACGTCATATCTACTCCCCCTCTCTTGAAGCCACGAGCTAAGAGATAGTAAGTAAGCCTCTCGTACCAAGCACGGGGTGCTTGCTTCAAACCATAAAAGGCTTTCCTCAGATAGTAGACGTGCTCAGGGTGCTGAGGGTCTTTAAACCCTTTTGGTTGTTCCACATAAACCTCCTCCTGTAGAATGCCATTCAAAAAGGCACTCTTGACATCCATCTGATACACCTTGAAGCGCAGATGACAAGCGATGGCGAGCAGAAGACGGACAGACTCAAGCCTCGCAACAGGAGCAAATGTCTCCCCAAAGTCTACACCCTCTATCTGTGTGTAGCCTTGAGCGACCAACCTAGCCTTATTTCGGATTATGGTACCATTTTCATCCATTTTGTTCTTGAAAATCCACCGGGTACCTATCACATTAGTCTCACTAGGTCGGGGGACAAGTTCCCAGACATCATTCTTTTTAAACTGAAGCAACTCATCCTGCATAGCAGATATCCAGTGTTCATCCTTGAGTGCTTATTTATGGTTCTTGGGCTCGACTTTGGACGTGTAGCAAAGATGGCTAACAACGTTCTCTAGCTGAGCACGAGTCTTGACCCCTAGAGTGGGATCACCAACAATGGCAGAAGGGTCATGACTCTTGCGAACCCAACCAGGTGTGTCCCCTAACTCAGGAATAGGGTCCACAGAGTGTGAGAGAGGAACAGGTAAAACACTGTCAGAACAATCCCCATCCTCACACTGAAGGTTAGGATCAATAACCGTCAAAGGTTCGTCATCTTGCACGGTAACGTTTATTGATTCCATAACCCTAGAGCTCGTCAGGTTAAATACCCGGTACGCTCTACTATTCGATGAATATCCTAGAAATATTCTCTCGTCGCTCCGGGAGTCGAACTTTCCTAATTGCTCTCTATCCCGTAGGATGTAGCATTTACTCCCAAAAACACGGAAATACGCCAGGTTGGGCTTCTTGCCGGTCCACAACTCATAAGGTGTCTGTAGTGTGTGTGGACGCAAATAAACCCTATTCACTGTGTGGCATGCAGTAGACACTGCCTCTGCCCAAAATCTCCTAGAAACTTTACGACCTAGAAGCATAGATCTAGCCATCTCTTGGATCGTTCTATTCTTTCTCTCAACAATCCCATTTTTCTGAGGAGTTATCACAGCAGAAAAATAATGTTTGATCCCAAGGCTATCACAGTACAAATCCACCTTTGCTTCCTTGAATTCAGTGCCGTTGTCACTACGTATTCTGTTAATAGTGACACCGTGTTGATTTTGCAGGACACGGCACTTGGTCGTTAAAAATTCTACAGCATCGGATTTCTCTCTCAGAAAACCTACAATGGAGTACCTGGAGAAATCATCTACCATCACGAGGATGTACCTCTTACCACCTAGACTCTCAGTACGAGTGGGACCCATAAGATCCATGTGAATCAACTCCAGAACACGATAGGTGGTAATGGTATGCAACTTCCTATGAGGACTACGAATTTGTTTTCCCAACTGACAGGGTCCACAAACGGTCGAAGTTGACTTTCCAAGAGATAGTAAGCCACGTACTAGGTCCTTTTTAGCTAAACGATTAAGATCTCTAACGTTCACGTGACCTAGACGTTGGTGCCACAGATCCATAGGAGTGATCGTGGCGCTGTTACAGACAAGTGAGGATGTGGGCTCAGTCCCATAGCAATTATCCTCGGTCCTCACCCCTTGCATCAAAAGTTTACCGGCTTGATTGTAGACTTTACACGTGTCCCGGTCAAACTTTACTGCAAAGTCAGTGTCGCACAGCTGGCTAATGCTGAGAAGGTTTGCTTTCAAACCTTTGACGTACAAAACATTTTCTAGCTTAGGAAAACCAGGTAACTCGATAGTACCTCGTCCTATAATGCTAGACTTACTCCCATCTCCAAAGGTGACTCTGCCATCTTGATAATCCTCAAGAGTAGTAAAAAATGAGGCATCACCTGTCATGTGTCTGGAGCACCCACTATCAAAATACCACTGAGAGGTATTATGTGCTTTGAGAGCAACATAAACAACAAAAGCCTTTTTATCTTTCTTAGGAACCCAAGTCGAGGTGACCTTTTGTTTGCCTTTGTTGTTGTTGATTTTAGCTGGAATGTGAGAAGCATTCACTAACGGCAAAGACATCCGTCGGAATTCTTCCATTAAACTCTGAGTCGTGGCAGCTAAGAACTCAACTCGCTCTCTCAGACTAGAAAACTCATCAGTATGACGTGGTGAAGCAGTAGTACGTCGTGTCCGACCCATGCTATAGCAAGTTTCCCTAAGGTGGCCTTTTCTTTTGCAATAAGTACAAAAGAGCACTGTCAAAGGCGGACCTCGGTTTGCTTTTCTAGGTCGAACTCTCCTTCGAGGTTTTTTACGGTGACCATAAGGAGTTGTATTAAACTCAGGAACTGGTCCAGGTGCAATTTGGGACGAGGAGGCACCATCATATCCAATTCTTTGACGATCACCAAAACCTAAAGCGGGGCCGAGGAGCATCTTTCCCATCTTCCCAGATCTGTCCTCGATTTGTACCTTGACTTCCCGTGCTTTCTCAAGATCATGAGTCAGCTGGGCAACAAGGGCTTCAAGTTTCTTCCGAGTCTCCACGGAGGAATGGAGCTGACTCGTAAGACTAGCCACTTGCTTGATCAAGTCCCCTCTCTCTTTCTCTAGAGTACTCTCTCTCTCTCTAAACAAATTCTCATTCTCGACACATGTATACTCTCTCTCTCTCGGGGCGGTGCAGGTGGAGAACTCTCTTTCTCTCGCTTTCTTTAAATCTTCCTCTAGGCAAGTGATCTTAAGAACTAACGCTTTGTTACGCTTTTTAGTTTTAAAAGACTCAGAATATAACTCAGCGTAGGCGCGTTGTATATCACTCTCGCTCTCACTTGTGTCATACTCCCCCTCACTCACATCGATCTCACTGTCGAGGTGTCCCTGTGAAGCATCATCCTCAACGTCGTGAGGAGAACTAGGAGTGCTCACTTGGCTGGCCATGAATGCGGTGAAGTTACACTCATGCGGTGACTCATCTCCAGAATCCACCGTCTCGACCTCACTGTCGTCACTAAGGGTAGCATTAAGGACAGCTTTCTCTTTCTCTCTATTCAGACGATTGGCACACTCAAAAGCTCTATGACCCCTACCATCACACTCAAAACATCTCTCACTTTCTTTCAGAAGAGGATTTTTGGAAACTTTTTCATTTTTCTTTTCAAACTTATTTTTCTCAAATTTCTTTTTATCTTTAAAATTGCCATTTTTCTTAAATTTGAGAATCCTCTTGAAATTTTTTGCGAAAAGAGCCAAATCATCTAAATCAAAATCGCACTCAGAATCTGACGTGTCAGTCTCTCTCTTTCTAGATGACTCTACCCTCTTTCTAGCTGACCCCTCACTCCTTCTCTCTTGGGCTTTAAGTGCAATTCCCTTATCTTTAGATTTAGCATTTTTAGGGAACATATCAATTTCATAAGTTTGCAAATCGCCTACAAGTTCTTCCAATTTTAGCGTATTTAAATTACCCATAGAATTTAGCACAGTGACTTTAGGGATAAAACGCTTAGGCAAAGAATGAAGAATCTTTTTAACAACTCTAGCATTCGGAATATGTTCACCAAGATTAAAACTAGTATTCACAATGTCAGAAAGTCTAGCATAAAATTCATCAAAGCATTCAGAATCATGCATGGTGATTGTTTCAAATTGAGTTGTCAAGTTTTGCAACTTAGACTCTTTCACAGCATTAGTTCCTTCATGGGTGAGTTGTAAAACATCCCATGCCTCTTTTGACGTGGTACACGTCATTATGCGTTTGAACTCATCAGGTGTGACAGACCTAGAAATAGCACTTAGACCCTTAGAATTAAAAGATGACCATTTAATTTCTTCATCAGACCAAGAAATGTCAGGTTTCAAGTTGGTTACATTATCAACAGTCACGGTGGGAGGAGTCCACCCTCGTTCAACCAAAATCCAGACACGTTCATCAATGGATTTTAAAGCCGACCTCATACGGGCTTTCCAATAAGCATAATTTGTCCCGTCAAAAATAGGCATTTTATAATATGACTTCTCCATTTGAACACGCACTTTTTCAAAAATCAATTTTTTCAGAAAATTGATATCTTAGAAAAATTTTGCGGAAAAAGGAATACGCGATAGATTAGCGTAACCTGCTCTGATACCAATTTGAAGAACGTGTGTGCTCGCGTTCAAATGATCAAATTATATATAAAACCCTTTTAACGCAAACAAACCCTAAACATGCAGCAGTATGTGATTGAATAAATTGATAATCTACGCAAGAACATTCAAACACATGCAATTAAGGAAAAATCCCCCTCAGGGGCAAAACCATTTATTTTCACTATAATTTGTAAGAAAACGGCTTACAATCGGATTACAATGAAAATACAAGTTGACTAAGAATTACCCTCGGGTATCGGATTCTGTAGTCGCGGCTGGAATTATCCCTTTCCAGTAGGGCTGCAATGAAGAAGAAGAACGGTCTCCTCCACAAGGGTTGAACAAACCAAAGTTGTGTTCTTGGGTTGCTTAAAGGATTCACAAAGGTTTGGCAATGATATGTGAATCAAAACATGAGTCTTGGGACTCAAGAATATGAAGACTAGATGTATTTGGACTCTCAAATTCGTCTCCTAAAGTCTTGCAAAACAACTCTCCCGAAGTTGGTATTTATAGGGAAATCCATGAAGAGACCCACGATTTTAAACTGCTGAAATTCTATCCAGCGTACAGGTACCCCGAACCGGTTCGGGTACCCCTGCGAACCGGTTCGCCCCTCCGAACCGGTTTGGGTCTGGGTTCGGGAAAGTGTGCTGGGAATTGGTGCTTAAACACTTAGAAAATTTTCCAGACTTTTCAATGAACATATCTCCATTTTCAACGGGCCATAACTTGTTCATCGTAGCTCGGATTAAGGTGCCGTTTCTTCCAGTATCTTTTTTGCGGCAAGCTCTTCAACTTTCCAGTTGACACCAATATGCCCTTGAACATCCTTATCATGCCTTGTTTCACTGATTTGACTTCTCTTGCGTTCCACTTGCATTACGAGCCTACAATCAAGGAACGTGAAGTCGTTGATGAAGATGAGGGACATATTAGTGGAGATAATGCATGCTTGATTCCCGGAATTCGAATAGAGGCCGTCATGTGAGATCGTGAGGAGACGTGCCAAATGTAGCGGCGTACGACATAAATAAATGAAACATTTCGGACATGAGAAAATGTCCTTACAAATATCTTATGTAATACATTCATTAATCAAATACAAAAGTTTGGGCCACACGCCCGAGTTAAGACCCGATCATATCTAGAACACAAAAATGAAGGCGTCTAATACAACGTCCTGTAATAATCCGCAAAATCTTACTGCCCGTCAAAAGTACTGAAATGGGAATAATCACAACGGGCGCCCTTGCGGCGGAGCACCTGAGCGGATACAATAACATACACAACATAGAAAATGAACGGGTCAGAGCCCGGTTTTATATGATCACCAGAACAATAAAAAGCATGATAGGTATGAACAGTTATGCATGGATGATAAAGATGAAAATCTAGCAAGATATCTAGCATATTAAACTTATATTACAATTTAAGACATTTTAACAAATTATGAAATGTAAATCATTTACACAAGAAAATTACATATAAACATCTTTAATTGAGGACCTTTTCTCATTAATCATAGTACCATTTCCTCCTTACATTCCTTAACAGGAATACAATCTTTCACTCGGTTTAATCAAGAAGATATAATTTCACTTCATTAATTAAAACTTCCATCATTAATCATCATTTCCATTTTATCTTTCCATTCCTTAAGAGCAATACAATTTCTATCAAGTGCTCTTTATGGCACATATCTCATTCACATGCTCTTTATGGCACGTATCCATGCTCTTTGTGGCATTAATATCCATCAAGTCCCACTTGATGCAGAAAAGTTATATTCTCATACATATAATGATTCTAAGACCGCCCCTCCGAGTTTCCCCACTGGGCGCACCCCTAAATAACTATCATCTTCCAGGGCCTATCATATATATAACAACCTGCGATCATAACGCAACGTCGGGAAGCGGTCATATGCCTGCGGGATAGTCAAGACCACACCCGAAATCTCCTACCCATCGCAGAAAAATATATACATAACAGCGCTCATATGGCCTAGGACTATACCCACCCTGCGTTAATTTGTCAGGGGGCATCACCTCGCGCGCGGACTTCCCTTATGATAGTATTTAGAGAGGTGTGTATAAGTAAATTAACATTTACCATTTTAAATCTCATTTTCATTTTCAATTTTCATTACCAATTTCCATTTCCATTTTCCATGTGTTTGGTTCATTTTATTCGAACCTATCCTCATTGAATAGTTGGGTTCATTTTATTCGAAACTATTACCATCGAATATCATCATTAATATTCCTCAAATTACAAGTCCCGACTTAGTCTCCAAATAATCATTATGATTTTATAATTCCCAAAGTTCATATAACTGCGATAAGCCCCTAAAGTCTCCAAGCACGGGCATTTAACTTCCTAACTTCTAAAAGTTAAAATAAGAGAAGTAATGCCTTAACATTACTTTAAACATCCCCGGAATAAACCCCCAGATGAACCCATTCTAATCTAGGGTGGCGACCAAACTCAACTAAAACTCTAGGACTCTAAGTTTACTTCATTCAAGAAGGTTCCTAGGTCCTAAGCCTAAAGAAAAGGTTAAAATTTAAAGAAGAAAATAACTCAAAACTGCAGGAACCGAATCGATTCGCCCTAGGGGCCGAATCGATTCGTTCTGAAAGAGAATCGGTTCGGAAGACAAACTCAACTTTCTGCAAATGCCGAATCGATTCGGCCACAGACCTGGAAAACTGCTTCTATGCGAATCGATTCTCCCTAGGGGCCGAATCGATTCCTCCCTGCGAAAAGGCCAAGTTTGGCAATGGAGTTTTGAACTCCAAATTCTTCCCAAATCCCAAAACCAACCAAACCAACATCATTTAATGGAACTAAAAAACCACAAATACACCTAACTACTATCATTTACAATATTTATCATCCAAATCACTTCTAAGAGTTATGATACCCATAAATATAAAAAAAAAAACTAAAATGACAAACCATAACAATTCATAACTAACAATACTAATTATTCTCCTTAAATCACATAGTAGCAAGTAGATAACTTGCCTTGATCTTGCAAATTCAGATTTGATTTGGTGGAGACAACAATCTAAGCTTGAATCTCCAAATCTCTCTTTTACTCCACAAGTTCTCTTCCTCTCTCTACTCTCTCTAGGGCTAGAAGTGTGTTATAAAATATTAGGAATAGAGTTGGGAAAATAAAACGTGGCTTAAGTCTAAAAGCCCACTTAAATGATCAATACGCGATATAATTACTCGCAACCACACATTTAAGCTATAACCAGTCAAAAGTGCCCGAAATACCAAAATGCAATATGGCACTTATTTTGAGTGTCTCGCACTTACCGGGACTAACTACACCCTCCAAATTATCATTTGGAAATTTTACAACTTATTTTAACTTCCGATTTCATATTAAACCAAAATGTCATTTTAAACCTTATGACACAATAAATCACAACATGGATACTTTTACCTACTCAGAAGCTAATTATACAACATTTCAGTAAATATTAACCTTTTTCCACATTAAATTAACATTTACTCTACATTCCATCATTTTATATAATTACTACACATAGTAAATAAATATAAAATAGGCTCTCAAAAGTGAGGGTTGTTACACGGGTATAGGTCTTAATTGATTAATTCATCACACGCATTCAAAAATAAATGCGAGAATTAAAATCAAATAAGAGCACGTACTCACATAGAAAAATTGACTCGCGTATAGGAAATTCGAGAGGGTTTAGAAATGTACATCCCACGATTTTTACACCGTGGGGTGATGATCAATTTGAGTCGACCGAGGGAGATCTCGACCATCTCAATAGGCTCCAAGAGTCTTACCGACCCAAAGTAGAGGCTTCTTTTCCTCGCCTTTGGACGCCCTCCCTCTACCTTATTTGATTTCCCTATCACGTTTTTCTTCTTTTTTCTTTTATTTTTTTTAATTATTACAAATTTAAATAAAAAATAATGGTGTCTCCAAGCACCGCAATACAAGCAAAATAATAAAGTACTAATACAAGCCTTCTAAAAAATGAAAAATAGTATGAAAAACAAGAAATAAATGCCAAATGAACTACACTCCAAAATCTTCACAAGTGCTTCAAACTCTAGAGATTGACAACGGCATCATTTTATAGATATGCTTTGTGGTATTTCGTCGTTGTGGAAAGCCTATCTAATCAAAATCCCTCAATTACCTATAAAAGTAGAACAAAACTAGATAATAGTGGTAAGTGGGGTATCAATCTAAATCAAGAGAGTGAAGAACCAAATATGTGAAGATAAAAGTGTAAAATTCATTTTCATATTATTATTTTTTTTCTTTTTCAAGGGATTATTAATTAACTAACTATACTAATTTTTTTTAAGTACTAACTAAGATGTAAAAGCTAATTTTAAAAAAAATGAGATAAACAAAATTTTGCTAATAAGTAAACTAAATAATTGGACTCATGAGGGATTAAAAATTCATCCCATGAATGGGAGATTTGCCCTCATTAATCATCATCCAAAAATAAAAGTAAACAATTAAAAGCATGAAATGAGTAATTAGAGAAGAATTGACCAAACCAAAATTTCTCCTTGAATTACAATAATAGACATCTTCAATTATATCAACAATCTCTCAATTACAATCACTCGCAAATGTATTTATTGATTCTAAAATAAAAACTACAAAAATAAATAAATAAAACCAAATTACAATATATACAATGGATGAATTCATAATGGAATCTTAAATAGTAAAAGAGATTTCCTTAAAATGAAAATCCTCAAATTATAAAATTGTACACTAGAACTCATCCAAGGAAATAAATTCTACATCCTCACTTTATGTTGATACATTTGCTAAAAATGCAAATATTCACCAAAAAGGAATGGATTAGAATTTACTTCGGGAAGTGTTCTGACAGTTGAAAAGACGGCACCACGTCATTAATAAAGTGACGCATGGGGCATAGAAATGGTTTTCTTCCCAAACAAGTTTGAGTTTGGCGCTAGAATTTTTGTCAGATATATCTGATATCCCATAACACGGAAGTTGTCCCAGCGGTTTAAAAAGCTCCGATGTCCCCTCGCCATAAGTCCAAACTGTGTTTAATTGTGACTCAGGTACATCGGGGAGAATTTTACTTTTTTAATAAGAAAAAACGAAGATGAATAGCCAAAACACGAAATGGGGGAGAATTTATACCGCTAGGGGCAGTCCTAACGCAAATACTAACTGCTTATAACTATCCCGCACAACGGCATGAAATAGCGCAGATAGGGGAGAATTCCACTTCCCTAGAGTCAGAACAGGAAATTGACAGGTTCCTCAGGAGTTTCGGGAGAATTCCATTAGCTAAGGAAGAAATGGCAGAACGGTTCAATCACAACAGCAAGAAAAAGTTGCGATGTCCCTTCGCCAATTGACAACAAGTCGCAGCACTTTGGTTCAGGTACATCGGGGAGAATTTTACTTTTTCCTAGCAGTCACAACGGCAGAAGTTCTAACGAAGACAGGGATGCACGATTGTTTTTACATAACGAGAAAGTTCATCGGATAGAGAATTTTTCATGCAGACATTTCTTGTTCCCACAACAAATTTCTACACGAAGGGGAAAATGTAGGGGTCTTGAAGATAATTGCGAGGTTAGAGATAATCCCCCCCCCCCAGCTAATACAACATACTCAAGGGAATAAGGCAGCTCAAGCGAGGCAGCTCACCGTGGCAGCCCAGCGAGGCAACTCCAAGCTCTATTGTCTTACTTAGTCACGTTGTATCTTTTATTTATATTGACTATGATCTATAACGATTATAATGATTATTCAGTGTGAAGTCAAACGGTTCTCGCGAGAGACCAGGTCTGGCAGGGCCTGGGAGAGCTTTCATGCTCTATCAAATGACCTCGTCGTGGGAACTTCATAGGGACTGGATTTGGAGGATTGAGAAGTAAGGCACCGATGGGGCTTGTCCTGACCATATTATATACACCTGGTAAAACACCAAAAGACCTTGACCATGGAACATTGGGCAGAGCAGCCTTGAGTTCCATCAGGCATTGAGTTGTGAACCACTTGTGCCTTCTACTTAATGTCACATCTACTTTAGGTGATGTCACTAGCCAGCTAAGCAATGTAAAATCTACACTTGAGTAAATCATTGTGGTATTTGGGTCTGTCAGACAGTTGGTGAGCCACCTATGTGGTGATACCCCCCGACACACAGTGGTTAGTCAAAAGACATGTCTTGGAATTTAATGTTTATGACGTAGAGCTGACTAGTCCATCGGGCATTTAATATTTGTGACATAAAATATGAGGGACGTCTTTTACGGCTGAAAGAAGACTGAGGCACCTCGGGAGTGGTGTGGGGGGACTATTTATAGGTAACAACCACTTCTGAGGGAAAAAATTTATTTTCAGAGTTATTACTAGAGAATTATTGAGAGAGAAGAAAAATATTAGAGAGAGAGAGATTGATTACGAACCAGAGTTTCTCACCCACTATTGTCATTTATTACGAAGCTTTTAATATCTGACTAGAGATTTTTGAGGGTTGGTGTGTTTGGTTGCCTGTCAAGGTGTATCTAAGGTACTTACTTCTCTCTCCCTCTAAATGAGTTACTTCTGAGTTCATTATTATTTTATGAGTTATACACGAGAGATTTGTGAGTTTAAACTGAGTCTATCTTCACTTGATTGTGATTGTGTGTCTTGTAATTAATCAGGAGTGTTCTTGATTAACTTGTCATTACTATACTCAAAAGGGGTTACGCCTCCATCTAATATAAAATACCCTCTTACATTTGACAACTCTGTTGGGGAGGTATTCTTCTAGCAAAAGAGTATAGTGCAAGATAATGTTAATTGTAGACTCAACTTCGATGATATCCAATGCAATGAGGAACAAGCGGCGAGAGAGCTGAAAGATCCCAGAAGTGGGGTTCCTCCTCGGGTAGAGGTTCCCAAAGATCCAACGATGACTAGAGTCCCAACGGTCGCCCAAGCCTCTACTAGTGATGTCCTAGGTCCAGCGCAAATGACCCTTCTCATGGGTAAGTTTTTTGAGTGTTTGCAGACACTTGAGGATACCACGGTCCTAGGAGGGGGAATACATCCCAGCACTTTGATGACACTGGGGGTAGTCCCAGTAGCTCCGATGAACCCTAGTCTGGCTGTTCCCATGGGGACTGGACCCATAGGCGTAGCACCCACTCCTGCCTCAACAATGGGGTAGCGGGCATAATGGGCATTCCACCTACGGTGGCCACTCCAAGCACAACCAATGTCCCATCAGTGGTCCCTCTGGACACTCCCTCCACAGTTGAGAAGATGTCGGCCTCTGCATTAGAAGAGATGAAATGCAAAAATAGATGTTGAAGATGATAGCATCTTCCTCGTAGTCAGCCAGCGAGGTAGCTTCAGTGTATGATGATTTTCGCACACCCTATCCCCAAGAATACAATGATGAGCCTTACCCGAAAGACTACATCCCTCAAATCTTTGATAAATACACTAGGAAATGAGGGAACCCGAAGGAGAACATCAAATGTTTCATCGAACATCTGGGAGCATTGCAATAACAAGAAACTCAGGTTAAGGGAGTTCTCAAAATCCCTAACCGATAAAGCTTATACCTGGTAGTCTCACTTGGCGCCAAATAGTGTTTCAACGTGGGAAGAGATGCACATTTTATCTGTTCAGAAGTTCTTTCTAAAAGAAGATGAGTTTATATTAATGCAGCTGGGTAGGGAGAAGCAACAGCCAGGAGAAGATGTGGTGGCCTATGTTTAAAGATTTAGGGAGAGGTCCCTCGACGTGAGGGAAGAAGCAAAAGAGTCCAAATTGTTACAACTCTGTGCTGAGGGTTTGCCCCCAGAGTATATCTGTCACCTGATTAATGAATCTCGTGAAGGGAGTTTCGCAGCATTTCTGAAAGCAGCAACAAATATATCATTGGTGGTACGGTCGAATCCTGTTGCGGTACCACTGGTGTTCAAACAATTGAGGCCACCCGTTGCAGCACGCGACCAACACCCATGGGTGGGATACATCGATGGAGGTGAAGGAAGAAAATAGCCGAAGAAGGATAACAAGATAAAGTTTGGGAGAGATAGGGAAGACCCACCACTGCCACATTCCACAGTTGAAGAGGTTGTTAGCTGTTATAATATCATGGTTCAAGAAGGAATGGTGTATGAACCTAAGGGCATCCCTGTTGTGGATCCAGATGCGGTAACAAGAGCGGATCCTAAGTATTGTCATTTCCATCGAAAGGTGGGTCATCCAACGGAGGCTTGTTTCACACTGAGAAGATTATCAGCAAGCACATGAAGACAGGAACTTTCCAGATCCCTCAAGAGAACAACGTGAACGTTAACCCTCTACCACCGTATGGGGAGAACCTAGTGATTGCCTGTGATGAAGAGGCAGAACGAGAGACGAGAGAACTTAAGTTCCAACGGAAGGACTTTGAAGATGCCTTAAAAGACTTCACAATGGGCATGGCCAATGTGGTCATAGCCCACGATGAGGCAAGTGCAAGGGATGCTGAGGAGGTATACAACTTAGAAGGGGAGGAAGTGGACCCAAGCTTCGAGTACCAAGCTGTTTCGCGATCGCCCAGGTTCTCGTAGTTCTATGACCAAGTAGGGATACCGAAGGAAAGACGTTTGGAGATAACGCGGGCAATTTTAGATATCGCAAAGAAAAATGCGGTACCCTCATTAAGATGGAAGGGGCCCATTGCCAGACTGGTGAGAAAGTTCTTGTTTGAAGTAACTTTTAGTGATGCTGACAGGGCCATTAGATTCCCACACAACAGGCCCCTATACATAATGGCAAGTATTAACGGGGTAAGCTTTGCGAGGGAACTAATGGATGGAGGAGCATCGATAAACATCATGTCTATCAATTCCTTCCGGATAGCCAACATTCCGGAGGAAAGACTAATACCATTCCCTTGATGAATTCTGGTTACGATAATCAATCATCCAAATCCATCGGGTACGTGAATGTGGGGATTGTAATGGGAAACCTTACCTCACACATCAAGTTCCATTTGATTGAAAGTACCACTTCCTACCACCTACTAATAGGGAGAGTGTGGATGCACAACCAGGGTCTAGTCCCTTCGACGTATCACCAATGTGTAAAGGCAAATGTTAAAGGGACTGAGATCATCATACGGACTACGAAGAAGACTTTTGCCACCGAAGAAGCTCATTTGGTAGATGCATCCTTTTGCACAGAGTTGGAGGAAGATTCCAGGATACTTATGAGAATAATGGAAGGAGTAAGAGTTCCCTCTATCAGGAAAATTATGGGGCCTGTAAATGGCCAAAGAAGCAAAGGAACAAAAGGAAATGTAATAACGGAAGAAGATCACTTAGATAATTCCAAGAAGAAAAATATGTCGAAGCAACTTAGAGACAGGATGAGGCCCAGAATGAATCCGACAAATCATGAGGCACAACGACAGAGTGTGTTGAGCAGATTTTTAGGGAATAAGTTGGCTGAAGCTTCAAGAGAAAGGAAAATAAAGGCAATCGCAATGACGAGCAGACAGTGCAAGAAAAAGATTACTGAGGATGGAAGAGTAATCTACCTTCTATAAGGGTGTGAGCGGGCAGCCGAAGAAGTTGATTTGGAGGCTGACCCAATACATAAGTTTTTCTTGATGGACCAGCAAGGGCAGTGCATGGTCATCGATAACTCAAATATACAGGAGTTTGTGGAGGACGTATGTAAAGAACCAGACTATATGATGAATCGCCCGAAACCCCAGGTGCAAGAGTTGGAGCAGTTGAACCTAGTCGAAGATGGAGAAGATGCAAGGTCCATCTTCATTTCGAATGATCTGAGCGCAGCGAAGAGAGAAGCCTTGATTGAGTTGATTCGGGAATTTAGGTATGTCTTTTCTTGGAGGTAAACAAATATGGAAGGGTTGGACGAAGAGGTTAGTTTCCACAAGCTAAACGTTATACCTTCAGCTATACCGATGAAGCAAGCCATAAGAACAATACAAGCCAGAGCTGGATTTAAAGATTAAGGAGGAGATCCAACAGTTGATGGAATTAAGATTTATTGAGTCGATCCAACATCCACTATAGCTTTCAAGCATCATTCCAGTAGGTAAGAAAGATAAAAATCAAATAAGGATCTATGTGGACTTCAGGGACCGGAACAGAGCTTGCTCGAAAGATGATTTCCCTCTACCCTCCATCAATAGCCTCATTAATGCAATGCTTGGTCATAAAATGTACAGTTTCATGGATGGGTATGTGGGGTACAACCAGATCAATATGGATCGGACTGAGGCAGAGAAAACAGCATTCAGAACTCCATTGGGCAACTTCGTGTACAAGGTGATGCCGTTTGGATTAAAGAATGTCGGGGTGACATATCAATGGACAATGATGGCCATTTTTCACGATTTCTTCCACAAATTCTTAGAGTTCTATGTGGATTATTCGGTCATCAAATAGAAGAAGGAAGAGTCCAATCTGGACGACCTAAGGAGGGTGTTCGCTCTCTACAGAAAAATACAAGCTGAAGATGAACCAATTAAAATGTGCCGTCGGGGTCACGAGTTGGAAGTTCCTAGGGTTCGTGGTGGATCGGCAGGGAGTATAGATGGACCAGGACAAGCAGCGAGCTATCTTATGTAATACCCCGTATTTTTATGCTATATTAATTTGGGGATTTATTAAATTTAATGTGAATTAATTATTTAATAAAAATCCGAAAATTAATTATGTTAAAAATTATTAACGTGATGAGAGTTAGTAATTATGGGAAAATTTGTTGAATATTACTAATGAGCGAAGTAATATATAATATTGGTTATATTGAATGTCACGAGTGAATAAAATGACAATTTTGAAAATTTGAGTCGGGACGCGCCCGTGTCGCGTCGGGACTAAATATTGTTAAATAAAAGTGAATATTTTATAAGTTGTTCGTATGGTCGTTTTGAGTGCGTCAACGCGTTCGGAAGGGTCGAGATAGTCAGAAAATTATACCCGGGAGTTTGATTTGGGTCTCGGGGCGTTTTTAGGCCTAATTAGTACCCTGGGAGGGCATTTTAGTCATTTTGTATTTTTGGGTAATTAAACCCACGAAAATTAAAGGGGTTATATCGGATGTTTAGGTTATCTCCTAGGGTTAGATAAATCAAAACACTAGAACGGCCATTGGAGAGGAGAGGAGAGAGCTCTCAAGGCATTCCAAGGCTCAAAACTCACCCGTTTGCACCGCCGCCACCGCCAATGCGTAGATCGCGAGACGGGGAACGCAACCACACCAAACCAGATTTCTGAAAATCCCAGACAAGTGTTTATCTTGCTTATTTCGTTGATGCATCATCCATATTAGTTTAGGAGTTATTAGGATGAGATTTATGGAAGAAAAACCCAATTTGAGATGGGAAATTTTCATGTAGTGATGATTTATATGATATTCTGGAAACCCTTTGTCATGTAAAGGATTAAGAGTTTGATTAAGAAAAGAGTTCTAATCAGATACAAACACTAAAAAAAAATTATTCCGGACAATCGGACCGTTGGAATTGGATGAAATTTTACAGAGAATTAGCTGAAGACGAGAGGAAGCTATAGAAAAAAATTCAGCTCGATCGGACTGTTGAATATTTTTTAATATTTTTTTTTGCTAGACAGTTTTATGTTTTGAGGACTCTTAGAGATAATAAAAATTCAATTAAAACTCTATTTTAATTCCGATTTCGAAACCGTTTGAAATTCTCATCTTTGAAAATAAAATTCAAAATCCTTTAATGTAAGGCGAAATCTATATTTTTGGGATATTTTGCATAAGGGATAATGTAAGTATATATTAAAGGGGAGAGACACGTAAGAGAGAGTTACGTTGGAACATAAATTGATATCTACTGAATTGTACATTTGGAAGAATAGAGTCCATGAGGGTTACGTAGTAAGTTGGAAAAACCCTTCGAATTAAAGTTAGATACGAACCATTATACTTGATAAATTATAATGGGAAAATAAGGATAAATGTTGTGAATGTGGGTTATTGGATAAACCTAAATGGATATAATAAAAGTGGTATATTTATATGATTGTGTATGCATATATTATATACTTGTGAAAATCATGCCCGCGCTACTTGCTATCCCTGAGGTTTTCGCGCTGGGACGATCTTATCTCGTGTGCCTTATGGGGGATATTGACTCGTACCCTAGAAGATAAAAATTCTAGGTACAGGCTATCGAATCGATAGTCACGGTCCTAAGAGACATGAGGGTATGTACTGACCTCTTGGACTTGGAAACAATGCTTCGCCTCAATATTGTTTGTGTATGTATTTATACAGTTCGAGAGTGATTCCGAACTTGTATTCCCTTTAGTACGATTGATACGGGGATTGGATAGCAGAGTATGCCCGCACCATAAAATTTTATGTGGGGTGATGTTAGAATATATATATTATACGAGTATTTAATATATATATGAACTTCTGAAATATGGGAGACTGCCTAATGTGTTATGGTAAGTAAGACATGTATAATGACTCAAATTGGAAATACTTGTTTTGAAAAGTATAATATGATATTGAAAAACTTTAAGAATCAATAAAGTTAAAATGAGCGTTTTGTACTAAATGAAATTATCCTTTTAAACCATGATGTTGTTAAATCTTATGTCTTGAGAGTCACCTAAGCTAAGTTAAATCCTTGGGGAAAGATAGTGTGATATATGATGAGATAGACCATTGGGAAGGTTAGTGCGATAGGAGTGCACATTAGAAGAGAGGTGAGGATTTCTCAAGAGAGTGTTGCACTAATATGTTGTTGCATTGGCCTGTATCAATTTAAATACTTGCTAAACGAATTTTTAAATCATATACACTATCGGGCTCTGACCCGTTTCAATTCCTCTTTCTCTCTTGTATATATATGTATATATTACAGGTGCCCAGCCACAGGGGCGTCTTGTTTAGGATCCCTTGGAAGGAACGTGCTGCAGCTTAGGTAGGAGTTGCAGGCCACTTGCTTAGACGATTTCATTTACTTGATTCCACTTCTATCATTCTCCTTATTGGGCATGTGTCGCCCTATCCACTATTTATCTGTTTTATTGGGACATTTGTATTTCAGTTATTTCTAGTACTGTTACTTTGGGATTTATTCAGCATGTATGTTTTACTTTAAGTTTTAAATGCTGGGATTGGGTTGTTAAATGTTAAATTATTGGATTGATGGTTTAATAAAATAAATAAATAAAATTTGGAAAGTAATGTTAAAAAAAATAGTTTTGACACTTAGCTTAATTAAATAGGGTGTTAAATTTGGAAAAAATTATTTTCACGACAGCGATGCTAAGAATGATCCAACTGTTCACCTTGATTTTAATTTAATAAAGGAGTGATCGCCCGGTATTTAATTAGGCGGGGTGTCACATCTTAGAAATGTCGTGTCTCAAAACGATGAAAGAGCTCAACAGTTTCCTCGGTAAAACCTCCTACCTCAGGAGATTTGTGTCGGGACTAGTAGAGATAACTCATCTGTTGATGGAGTTACTACGAAAGGGCACGAAGTTCAAGTGAGAGGAAGCTCATCGGGAATCTTTGACCAGACTGAAGAGATTGTTTACCTATCCACAGACGATGATCCCTCCAAAACCTGGAATACCGTTGCAACTTTACCTTACGTCTACCACCAGGTCCATCGGAGCGCTCTTGGCACAGGAAGTCGATGGGAAAGAAAGGCCAGTCTACTACTTGAGCAGAATCATACATCGACCACGGTCAAGGTACAATAGTGTAGAAAGGCACTGTTTAGCCTTAGTTTTTGTAGTATAAAAACTTAGACATTAATGTTATCTTTCACGAAGCTTGGAACATTACACTCATCTTAATTTCGAGGACGAAATTCCTTTGTAAGGGGGGAGTATGTAACACCCTATAATTTTGAGGCATAAATATTAAATTATTTTTGGGAGTTAAAAAAATATTTAAATTGGAGAGACTTAAATCCATGAGTTGGAGAATTTATTTGAGTGAGCCGAATTATTTATAATTGACAACTTTTAAGTTTAATGGTTGAAAATCTCGTGTGTCGCATTTTGAGGTCGAAATTTGGAGATGTCAAAAAGTATTTCGGATGGTAATTCCGAGAGCGCAGTTGCGTCCGGATGGATCAAGATAGTCAGCAAAGAGTACTTGGGGGTAGTAATTGGGTCTCTATTTATTTTTGGGTATAATCGGGCCCACACGGGGTGAGTTGGGCCTTTTTAATTAGGCCCACATGGCCAAAAACGGGATTTAGTGTTTTTAACCTAATTGAGAGATTAGGGAACGGCAGTCAACACAACTCTAAGCCTAGGGCTTGAGAGAGAAATTTGGGGAAAAACAAATCAAGAGCAATTGGGAGTCTTTTGGAGCCAAATTAAGGGATTAATTTGGGGTGTTCTTCGTCAACCAATCTCTACACCGACGGAATCAGACCCTAAGAACGATTTCAGGCAAGTGGTTAACTTGCTGTAATGATTAAATTGTGATATCCAATTCATATTATGGTGATTTATAAAACTGAATCTATTCTCGGGTGGGTTTTCGGGGAGAAAATGGATCTTTGATTTGGAAATCGTGATGTGAGTAATGATGATTCAAATTGATATTATAGTGTTATTCTAGGTTGTTAAAATGCAAACTATAGCAGAAATCCATGTTTGTTATGAACTATGTGGACTGTGGAACCAATCGTGAATGAACAATGAAAATTAACCGGAGAATTTTAAATATAGTGAGATATCGTATGAATCGAGAATGCTAAATAGTTATAGATGATTGGGAATTGTTTTGAAAATAATTGATTGGTTAAAAATAATCATTTAAGGTTGGAAATATGAGATGTAAAACCTTGGAAATTCGGTTATGGCTGAAACAGCAAGCCGGGGAAGACAACCACCTGCTCGATCGATCGACAGTCCCAGAAATTTGACAATTCGGCCAATTTGTTTATAAAGAGAATTTTTATTTAAGATTTAATCCCATACGTTTATATAGTGATAAATTTATATGGGATACATATTTCCTAAACAATTATAGGGTGATATAATTGGGTTTAGGAAGGGGTGAACGGTATGTCATGGGATGAACGAATTTGGGGAAATAATTCATAATTATTGATATTGGGCCGAGGAATAATAATTGGGTATCGTAGTTAGGTGACGCTACATTATTAAAAGAATGGAGGTGAAATATTTAATTATGGACCAAGTGGGCGAGTCCGTGTATGTTTTGAATTATAGGTAAATATAATTGGGGAATTTATGGAGATGAATGTGTCACACATTATGGGCGAATATGTGGGAATGAAATTATGAGATGTAAAATGGACCAAGTGAGTGAGTTCGGGTATATTGGTTATGTGACACCAAAGTATTAAATTAATTATTGAGAGAGAGTAATTAATTTGGAGTCGGAACGTAGACTCAGGAAATATTAAGTTATGGGTCAAGTGAGCGAATCCGGGGATAATGGTTGACTGACACCAACTTATTAAATTAATGGATGTGATAATTAATGAAGGTAAAGTCGGAGGGTAGACTCGGAAAAGTAATAAATTAATTGACGTTGTAATTAATTAGTTTAGGGTCGGATTGTAGACCCGGAATTTGGTATAAATTAATTAATGTGTAAATTAATTAAATGAGAGTCGTACCATAGACTCGGTTTAGTATAAATTAATTAATGTGTAAATTAATTAAATTAGAGTCGTACCATAGACTCGGTTTAGTATAAATTAATAAATGTGTGAATTAATTAACTGGGAGTCGGACCATAGACTCGGGAAAGTATTAAATTAAAAAGTGTGTTAATTAATTTAATTAGAGTCGGATGATAGACTCGAGAAGGTATTAAATTAATAAGTGTGTTAATTAATTTAATTAGAGTCGGATGATAGACTCGGAAAGGTATTAAATTAATAGGTGTGTTAATTAATTTAATTAGAGTCGGACCATAGAATCGGGGAAAATAATATATTAATTGAGAGGTGAATTAATTATATGAGGGTCGGACTACAGACTCGGATTTGTGTTAATTAATTAAGGTGTAAATTAATTAAAGGAGGGTCGGACTACAAACTCGGATGGGTGTTAATTAATTAATGTGTAAATTAATTAAATAAGAGTCGAATCATAGACTCGGGCAAATTTCATGTAAATTATTGTGGAGAGTATTATTATTTAGAGTCGGACCACAGACTCGGGAAGATGGAAATTATTAAGTGAGAAAATTAATTAAGTTGAGTCGGGCCACAGACTTAGGAAATTACAGGCTAGTGTACGGGATTTTGAGTATACGGTAAAGCCGGGGTTTATATTATATATATACGGTGTTGTGATAGTGTATATATATATATATATATATATATATATATATATATATATATATATATATATATATATATATATATATATATATATATATATATATATATATATATATATATATATACGTGTATATATAGTGTGTGATATTAAATATCAGTGACTAGATATTTATTTAATTTATATACTTTAGTGCTATCAAGGGAGGTTGCGCGGTGTGGGTGAATCCCCTAGCTTGAGGAGTAGGGTGACTATATCCCCAGGTCATAGCGTCCGGTATATATGGGTGAGGGATTTATCTCACTTTCAGGGAAGGAATATGACCTCCTCCACTACGTTTATATTTTGGGCCAAGTTGGTGAGCGATTCCAACTTGGGGAAACTACGTTTTGTGAGCACACCTAGTGAGATAGCATTTTAGAGGGAATCATCCGGCGAGGGTATACTCGAAGGGATGGATATACGTATGTTATATGTGTGGATGTTGTGGTAAAGGTACGTATATAATGCAAGTAAATAATTAATGCGGGTGTATTTACTTTATATAACTTGTGACACGGTTATATGCTACTATTTAAGAGGAATTAATTAAGTTGATTGTGATATAACTTATAATTCAAGAATCATTATACTCGAGTTAGAGTAGTATGGCAAGGGGAGGTTATACCGGGCTAGTTGGACGGGATAGTGCAACTAGGTGGGGTTAAGGTAACCGTTAGGTGTGCACATTAGTGGAGGGGTGAGAATGTCCACAAGGGAGTGCGACACTAACTTAAATATGAAGCTCATTCATACATTTTAAATTACTGAAGTTAATTCACTTGCTAAATATTTTCAAAATGTTTTGGGTTCTAACCCTTGCTATAAAACTATTTTCAAAACCTTTTAGGTGTCCAGCCACGGGACGTCAGGATTGATATTCTATTCGAGGGACATGGAGATGCTGCATATGTGGATGCTAGCAGGAATTTGGATTAGACGCATCGCTCATTCATTCCTAGAGTAGGAATCACTCATCAGTTCCAGTTTTATTTAGGGCATGCCGTCCAGACTTTCAGTTCAGTTTTCAGATTTATTCTATTCCGGTGTTGAATATTTGTATTGAATTATTTCACTATGGTGGACGGTGGTTTATTCGGCAAGTTGTGTAATTAATTATTCAGTTGAGTTTTATTCAGTTGTGTGAATGGTTTATTTTTATTTCCGCATGTACTGTTTTGTTAATTAAAAAAGTTAAAATTTGGCACCAGTTTTTGGAATACTAGGTGGTTAGTATGTTTTAAAAAGTTTTCGACAGTGATGCTAAGGATGAACCAACTGGAATTCTTGTTTTAAATTGGTATAGGACTGATCACCCTGTATTTATTAGGCGGGGTGTCACAGATGGTATCAGAGCATCAGGTTCTAGTGTCCTTAGGATTTGTGCAGTTTTTCACGTTTCGGCTTAGCAATCTTTGATATAGAGCCATATCATAGGATTGTTGTATTCTTATACGTATGCGCATTTACGTTCTTCTGCCGTTTATTTTTTAGGGTGACTTCATACGATTCAATTCTCATTCCAGATGCCGACCAGGGGAGAGAGAGCAGCTAGGGCAGCAGGGGGGAAATGAGAATAGAAAGGCTCGTCAGGAGCAAGAATTACCGCAGCAAATGCCATGGATGATTTCGGCAACACAAGTAACTGAATTGGTGGCGCAGGCAGTTGAAGCGACGGTAGTCGTAATGGCAGGGTGGTTTCGACAGGATCAGCCACAGGTGGTAATGACACCAAATGTTCAGGCTCACGCGGGACCGTCAGGGGTGGCAACCAGTACGAGAGGTTTCTCAAGAGTGGGCACCCATTAGAGTTGCGAGGGGGTTCAGATGTAGTGCTAGCGTGTCAAGGAAGAGAGATATCCAGCATCACCTATGCATGGTAGATTGCGATGAGGTGCGGAAGAAAATGCTAGCCACTTTTCGTTTAGTGGGAGCATCGCTACTGTGGTGGGAGGTGATCACCACAGTTGAGGAAAGGAACACACTAGCTATTGTAGAGTTTTGGGTACGGTTCGATCGCAAGTATTTTTCCTCCAGCGGTTGAGACCGAAATGAGGAGAAAATTTTATGAGGTGACTCAAGGGGACCGTTCAGTGGTCGATTACGAGGAAGAATTCACTCGTTGGCAAAATTTTGTATCGGATGAGGTAAGCAAGGAAAAGAGAAAGAAAACAAAGTTTATGGACGGGTTAGTCTGTAGAATCAGACAACCATTAATTGGTAATTTCGCATTAGTAGATTATACTGATGTCGTTAACGCAGCACTTCGGCACTGTCAAGAATATCGCTTCCACGTGAAAGGAAGCGGGAGCGAAGTGGGAACTAGCCAGTAGGATAAGGCAGGAGGGAACAATACCAGTGGGGTATCCCAGCAGTAGACTGGGGGAGATCAGGGGCAGGATTTCCGGCAGGGAAATCATTCCAAACAATTTAGAACTGGAGGCTATCGGCAGGATGGCCAGGAATTCCAACAAGGTCGCCATGGAAGGGACCAGTGGCAAGGTGAATATATTAGAAGGTGTTTCGTTTGTGGGGGAAGAGAGAAACAAGAGGAGAGATTGTCTTAAACGAGGCAGGGTTCACTACAGGACGAGGTCCTGGATGTACATCCACTAAAGCAAGTCATGGGCGCATTCGCGCAAGGAGAAGATGCTCCGGAACCCGAGGATCATCCGTTGCAGCTGGAGTATGGAGGTAATTATTTTTACCCTATGGGCATGGGGTATATTTTTAAGTGACAAAGAGGATGTCATAATATAAGGCTTATTTTTCACTAGAGTTCGCAGGTGAGTCGAATTTAGTGGGTGCGTTGGCTGTAGCAGCCATAGTATGTGGGAAAAAAAATCGTGGGGTAGCGGAGTTTCTTTGGTGTTCTTCACGGGAGAGTGGAGGTGTACACTGAGTGAAGGTTTGAATTATGCGAGGAGTTATTACTTTCGAGAATTATGGAAGTAGGGTTGATAATATTTTCTAAATATCGACTGGATAGCGATAGAATTTAACTATTGTGGATAGTGGTGTTAAGTTTTGGTGTTCACGACACCAGGATATGTTTGGTACTGGGTATCACCTGAGAGGACATATATCCTATATATATGTGTGTATATATGTTGTATTGCGTGGTGCGATAGGCACATAAGGAGGTCTTGTGTTCTCACATTTTATCCCGGTAAGTGGAGGTGTTTACTGAAGTGAATCAAGGTGGTTAGATTTATGTTCGAGCAAAGAGAGATAGCTCGGGGTTTATTTTGCGCAAGGACTAGTGATGGTAAGGGCGCGGTACTTTATGTTGTCTTTGGTAACATGAGAGTAAGCGTATATACTTTTGTGTTGAGAGAAAAGTATTTTGTGGGGAGATGTTTGGACGTTAGTACATGGGTTGGATACCCCGGGCAGTAGATATATGTATATATATATGTGTGATATGACTACGGGTTCGAAGTTATATTACGAGTTACGACTAGTATAGTCGGGTAACTTTCGTGCGGTAAAGCGTGGGGATAGGGTGTATGGGCACCCGGGTTAATTAAGGCAAATTTCGTGCGGTTAAGCACGGGTATGGGGTGTATGGGCGCCTTGGTTAATTTAAATGACTACTTATGTAACTTATGCTTAGAAGCGGATGGGATAGATATAGCGGGCTTAGAGGCACATGACTAGAGAGTGATATGCGAAGCTTGGAACATTACGCTCATCTTAATTTCGAGGACGAAATTCCTTTGTAAGGGGGGAGTATGTAACACCCCGTAATTTTGAGGATTAAATATTCAATTATTTTTGGGAGTTATAAAAATATTTAAATTGGAGAGACTTAAATTCATGAGTTGGAGAATTTATTTGAGTGAGACAAATTATTTATAATTGACGACTTTTAAGTTTAATGGTTTAAAATCTCGTGCGTCACATTTTGAGGTCAAAATTTGGAGATGTCAAAAAGTATTTCGGATGGCAATTCCAAGTGCGCAGTTGCGTCCGGATGGGTCAAGATAGTCAAAAAAGAGTACCCGGGGGTAGTAATTGGGTCTCGGGGTATTTTTGGGTATAGCCAGGCCCACACGTGGTGAGTTGGGACTTTTTAATTAGGCCCACATGACCAAAAACGGGATTTAGTGTTCTTAACCTAATTGAGAGATTAGGGAACGGCAACCAACACAACTCTAAGCCTAGGGCTTGAGAGGTAAATTTGGGGGAAAGCAAATCAAGAGCAATTGGGAGTCTTTTGGAGCCAAATTAAGGGATTAATTTGGGGTGTTCTTCGTCAACCAATCTCTACACCGACGGAATCAGACTCTATGAACGATTTCAGGCAAGTGGTTAACTTGCTGTAATGATTAAATTGTGATATCATATTCATATTATGATGATGTGTAAAACTGAATCTATTCTCGGGTGGGTTTTCGGGGAGAAATGGGTCTTTGATTTGGAAATCGTGATGTGAGTAGTGATGAATCAAATTGATATTATAGTGTTATTCTAGGTTGTTAGAATGCAAACTATAGCAGAAATCCATGTTTGTTATGAACTATGTGGACTGTGGAACCAATCGTGAATGAACAATGGAAATTAACCGGAGAATTTTAAATATAGTGAGATATCATATGAATCGAGAATGCTAAAACAGTTATAGATGATTGGGACTTGTTTTGAGAATAATTGATTGGTTAAAAATAATCATTTAAGGTTGGAAATTTGAGATGTAAAACCTTGAAAATTCGGTTATGGCTGAAACAGCAAGCCGGGGAAGACAACCACCTGCTCGATCGATCGACGGTCCCAAGAATTTGACAGTTCGGCCAATTTGTTTATAAAGAGAATTTTTATTTAAAGTTTAATCCCTTACGTTTATATAGTGATAAATTTATATGGGACACATATTTCCTTAACAATTATAGGGTGATATAATTGGGTTTAGGAGGGTGTGAACGGTATGTCATGAGATGAACGAATTTGGGGAAATAATTCATAATTATTGATATTGGGCCGAGGAATAATAATCGGGTATCGTAGTTAGGTGACGCTACATTATTAAAGGAATGGAGGTGAAATATTTAATTATGGACCAAGTGGGCGAGTCCGTGTATGTTTTGAATTATAGGTAAATATAATTGGGAAATTTATTGAGATGAATGTGTGACACATTGTGGGCGAATATGTGGGTATGAAATTATGAGACGTAAAATGGACCAAGTGAGTGAGTCCGGGTATATTGGTTAAGTGACACCAAAGTATTAAATTAATTATTGAGAGAGAGTAATTAATTTGGAGTCGGAATGTAGACTCGGGAAATATTAAGTTATGGGCCAAATGAGCGAGTCCGGGGATAATGGTTGAGTGACACCAAGTTATTAAATTAATGGATGTGATAATTAATGAAGGTAGACTCGGAGGGTAGACTCGAAAAAGTATTAAATTAATTGATGTTGTAATTAATTAGTTTAGGGTCGGATTGTAGACCCGGGATTTGGTATAAATTAATTAATGTGTAAATTAATTAAATGAGAGTCGGACCATAGACTCGATTTATTATAAATTAATTAATGTGTAAATTAATTAAATGAGAGTCGTACCATAGACTCGGTTTAGTATAAATTAATTAATGTGTGAATTAATTAACTGGGAGTCGGACCCTAGACTCGAAAAAGTATTAAATTAAAAAGTGTGTTAATTAATTTAATTAGAGTCGGATGATAGACTCGGAAAGGTATTAAACTAATAAGTGTGTTAATTAATTTAATTAGAGTCGGATGATAGACTCGGGAAGGTATTAAATTAATAAGTGTGTTAATTAATTTAATTAGAGTCGGATGATAGACTCGGGAAGGTATTAAATTAATAGGTGTGTTAATTAATTTAATTAGAGTCGGACCATAGACTCGGGGAAAATAATATATTAATGGAGATGTGAATTAGTTATATGAGGGTCGGACTACAGACTCGGATTTGTGTTAATTAATTCATGTGTAAATTAATTAAAGGAGGGTCGGACTATAGACTCGGATGGGTGTTAATTAATTAATGTGTAAATTAATTAAATAAGAGTCGAATCATAGACTCGGGAAAATTTCATATAAATTATTGTGGAGAGTATTATTATTTAGAGTCGGACCACAGACTCGGGAACATGGAAATTATTAAGTGAGAAAATTAATTATCTTGAGTCAGGCCACAGACTCAGGAAATTACAGGCTAGTGTATGGAATTTTGAGTAGATAGTAAGGCCGAGGTTTATATTATATATATACGGTGTTGTGATAGTGTATATATATATGTGTATATATTGTGTGTGATATTAAATATCAGTGACTAGATATTTATTTAATTTATATACTCTAGTGCTATCAAGGGAGGTTGCACGGTGTGGGTGAATCCCCTAGCTTGAGGAGTAGGGTGGGTATATCTCCAGGTCATAGCGTCCGGTATATATGGGTGAGGGATTTATCTCACTTTCAGGGAAGGAATATGACCGCCTCCACTACGTTTATATTTTGGTCCAAATTGGTGAGCGATTCCAACTTGGGGAAACTACGTTTTGTGAGCACACCTAGTGAGATAGCATTTTAGAGGGAATCATCCGGCGAGGGTATACTCGAAAGTATGGATATACGTATGTTATATGTGTGGATGTTGTGGTAAAGGTACGTATATAATGGTAGTAAATATTATATACGAGTAATAATACAGTGTGTGATGTATTTACTTTATATAACTTGTGACACGGTTATATGCTATTATTTAAGAGGAATTAATTAAGTTAATTGTGATATAACTTATAATTCAATATTCATTATACTCGGGTTAGAGTTGTATGGCGAGGGGAGGTTATACCAGGACTAGTTGGACGGGATAGTGCAACTAGGTGGGGTTAAGGTAACCGTTAGGTGTGCACATTAGTGGAGGGGTGAGAATGTCCACAATGGAGTGCGACACTAACTTAAATATGAAGCTCATTCATGCATTTTAAATTATTGCAGTTAATTCATTTGCTAAATATTTTCAAAATATTTTGGGTTCTAACCCTTGCTATAAAACTATTTTCTAAACCTTTTAGGTGTCCAGCCACAGGGACGCCATGATTGATATTCTATTCCATGGACATGGAGCTGCTGCATATGTGGATGCTAGCAGGAATTTGGATTAGACGCATCGCTCATTCATTCCTAGAGTAGGAATCACTCATCAGTTCCAGTTTTATTTAGGGCATGCCGTCCAGACTTTCAGTTCAGTTTTCAGATTTATTCTATTCCGGTGTTGAATATTTGTATTGAATTATTTCACTATGGTGGGCGGTGGTTTATTCGGAAAGTTGTGTAATTAATTATTCAGTTGAGTTTTATTCAGTTGTGTGAATGGTTTATTTTTATTTCCGCATGTACAGTTTTCTTAATTAAAAAAGTTAAAATTTGGCACCAGCTTTTGGAATACTAGGTGGTTAGTATGTTTTAAAAAGTTTTCGACAGTGATGCTAATGAGCCAACTGGGATTCCTGTTTTAATTAGGTATAGGACTGATCACCCGGTATTTTATTAGGCGGGGTGTCACACCCGGAGGATGGCTTACAGGCAAATTTTCTGAAGGCTTACCTTGAAGAATGGATGATGCAGTTCGATGGCTCTTCGGTTGAAAAGAAAGGAGGGGCAGGGGTCATTTTATCTAAAGGAAAGGAGGAATTTTGCCTTTCCTATAAATTGGATTTCCCTTACTCCAAGAACAAAGCAGAGTATGAGGCGTTAGTACTTGGGCTACTAGAGTCCCTTCGAAGGGGCATCCGTTCACTATGTATCAAAGGTGATTCAAACTTGGTAGTTCAACAAGTTAATGGGGAGTATGCATTGAAGCACCTCAGTTTAGCGCCCTACAGAACGATCATTCAACAGCTGATTAACCAGTTCCATCAAGTCAAGATAAGAAAATATCCTAGAATGATGGACCAGCATGTTGATGCCTATGCCACCATTGCGCGGACTCTGATTATGAAGACCGATACAACTACTGTGGTGATCCAATGAAGAACAGCCCCATCAGTGGTACAGTCAATCCTACCCATGGGGGGAGATTCAGATTGGAGAGGAAAGATCAAGAAATAGTTAGAGTCTGGGGAAGGCAAGATGGAACTAAGAGATCTAGCACGGTACTTCGTCAATCATGGCAACCTATACTTCAGGAATATGGGAGGATGGTTGTCAAGATGTGTTGGCCCAGAATAGGCAGAACAAAGATTAAGGAAGACGCACGAGAGCCACTGCGAAACAACAGAGATCTCTTTGTACAGAAGAATCCAAAGGGAGGGATACTTTTGGCCAACGATGAAACAAGACGCAGTTGAGTTACAACGGAGGTGTGATAAGTGCTAACTCTTCTTTAAAATGGCTTCCCAATCACTAAGCCCGATTGAACAGGAGTTAAAGAATAGTTAGAAAACTGTAATGTTCGAACTGAATCGATGGTTTCATAAATGAACCGGTCTGCTGCTTCATAAACGAATCGATCTGAGGACCCACTAATCAAAATGGTCTGGCCTGATCAGTTTTTGTTCCTTACGAGGTTTACCCAAATCTCTATAACCCATTTCTAACTTAACTCCAATAAATTATTTCCCCCATCCAAATTATATATCTAACTTCAAATTCAAGAATTTATCAACAACATTAAGATTTACCCTTAATACACAAAACACAACAACCCACCAATTAATTATGCAATAATTCACACCCAAGAATCATTTAGCAAGTTTAATCACTTTCCTTAAAGTTGTAAAACCCGAATCCTCTTAGTAGTTGCGGTTTTGGCTGGAAAATCCCAAGATTTCCCTTCTCTCTCTCTTCTTTCTTAGGTTTCTCTCAAGTGGGTTTCTCACAAATTAGATTGGCCAACTCTCTCATAAGCCTAATAACCCAAATCTCTATTTATCCCGACTTTAAATGATAATACACACGTAAAATGACTCGTACACCCTTATCCGAATCCAACTAGCCAAAAAGACCCCGAAACCCAAATAAAACTCCTGGGCACTCATTTTGACTATCTCGGCCCATCCCAAATCAACCGTGCACTCCAAATTGACATTAAAGATTTCGATAATAAAAATTCCTATCCCAACCTCATATAGGTCACACATATATGCCCCGGTTGAGAAATAATCAATTCCCTCCGCTTATATTCACATACGACGCAATAGCATACCGTATGATTCTATCTACTTTATCACACTAGTAAATATACAATTCACATAAATATTAACTCTTCTACACAAATTAATATTTATCTTAAATTCCCATTTTAATTCTTAATTATATTAAATTACAACCCATAAGGTAATTTAATACTGAAAATAAATGCTCAAAAGTAAGGGGTGTTACATGTAGTAACACTCAAGATTAAATCTTGGGATAAATTTGGCTCATCGGAGCAGCACTTTGGTGGCAGGGGTCAGTCACCACATATAAGGAACTAAACATGGAACAAATTGAAGAATTTTGGATAGAGTTCGACTGTAAGATCCTTTATCTATAGTTTAGACAGAGGTACGAATGAAGTTGTGAAACTTATCACAAGTGGACCTGATAGGGACCAATCGTGAGAGAGAAATTGACTCGTTTAGCAAACTTCGCACTACAGAGGATAATAAGGGTTTGTAACTCGATAATGGACTCACGGGTAGAATATACAAGCATGGATGGGGAAATCTATCTAGAATGAATGATGTCTATGTTGTCAAGGTCATAGGTATACAAGTTACGTCAATACTTCCATGAGAAGGGAGTTAAGAGAGAGTTGAGAATCTAGTCGAAAGGCAAGACTAAATTTAACAATGCTAGTGAGGCACCATCAGAGGGGAAAGATACCATGTAAAAAGGTCTAGTTTAAATGATTTAGATCAACCGAATTACCTCCAAGAGATAGTGGATTTATTCATGGTCGTCAAGGTCAGCATCGAGTTCCATGAGGCTAACGGAGCCAACGGGACAACAAGGTAGAAAGCGGGGCCAAGACTACTTGATCCAAGAGAACGACACCCCGGCATAGCCATTGGGCACAGAGTCTAGGGGTGGCACAGAAAGGTGTCCTACGCGTAAGGGGTAGGGCCATTTGTATTGAACTTGTCCACCGTAAGAACGTGAGACCAGTCAGACTAAAAATGTAGATGGGAACGATGCCAGTGGGGCACAACAATAGCCGCAGAAGCGAGATTTCCAGGAGGGAAAAAGGACTAAGAGATTTAAGTCTGAAGGTTACCAATTTAAGGGTGGTGATATCAGGTCGGACCAACAGTTCCCTCAATAGCAGCAACAACAGCATGTCCTTCAGGGTCGTCAGGGATAAGGGAATGACAGGGAGGGTCAGCAGGCCAAAGTCAGAAGCGAGAGAGGTTCTCTGTCACTTGTTATGATTGTGGAGAGACGAATCATGGGAATAAGGATGTCCCAAAGCTATGAAGGGGAACTTACAGGATGAGATCATGTATATACACCCATTGCATTGGATTATGGGACAATTTTGGTACGAGAGTTATGCTCAGGAACCCGTTGATCAGGCAAGGTAGATGGAAAATGAATATAGAATCCTTGTTTTAGCCTTATGAATATAAGGTAAGTTTTGGGTGACAAGGGTATGTCATAATATATGATTATGTAACACTAAAATTCGAGTGTGAGTCAGGTTTAGTGAGTGCATTGGCAATATCAGCCTTCTTAAGAATGTATTTATTGTTGGGTAGCGGAATTTTGGTGTCGCCTACAAGAGGAGCGGGTGTGGACACTAGGAAGATTTTTATTATGTAACAGTTTTTTCTCCTTTTGAGTGTTATAAGAGTAGAGCATTTTTTAATTATACTGTGTTGTGATTGGCCACTGAGGGTTTGAGCGGTAGTAGATTGTATGATGAGACAATTGTGTTTGTTATTCCTAGTTGGGATATATATATATATATAATTTTTTATTTTTTTTTATATATATATATATATTTTTTGCGAGGCATCACCTGAAAGAGGGTTGAGTCTGCATGTGTATTATATTTTATTGTAAACTTCGATGAGTATGTTATCTTGTTATATTTTATTCCAATGAGTAGGGACATTTACTGATGTGATTCAGGGTATATTAATTTATCATCAAGCAGACAGATTTAACTCGTTATTAATTTAGCGTCAAGCGTCTAGTGATAGTGAGAGCATTGTATTATATATCATCTTTAGTGACATGAGAATGGACGAATAGATTTTTATGTTAATAGATGGGAATTTGGGATACAGATTTGGGGTACGGGTTATGTGCTAATGGCCTACGAATCTCGATGACCGTCATGTTAAGTACTAGTGTATCGGGGGGTTCTTTGTTTGGATTTCACATTGCAAGACATCCCACACATGAAACTTAGCGAACGTCGGGAGTTGGGAAATGCTTGGTCTTTAGTACATGGGTTAAGTACCTTAGTTATTATGTATACGTAGTTATAACTGTGAGTAAGTAGTTATATTACGAATTAAGGCCGATAGAGTCGTATAATGTTGATGCAAGAAATATTGCAGAACGTTTACTCCACGAGTAGATCGGTGGGGTAATCTAGAGAATAACTTAAGTTGCGATTAGTAGGGTAATTGAGTATCACCATATTGTACGGTCAAGCCAAGTACACAAGGCTTAATTTGAAATGAGTATATTACATTCAGTTGATTTGTGCAAAAACACATGGAGCATATGGTGTATGGGCGCCCTAGTTTTTAAAAAATTTAAGTATCATTCACGATAGGTAGACGTGGAAAATTTTGAATTAAATATAAAAGCATAGTAAATTAGGGGCAGAAATAGAACGAGACGAGGGGAGACGAAGTTGCACTGTTAGCACGGTGTGTCATCGAGGACTAACGAGTAGATAGAAATGGGTGATTATAATGTTGGGAAGTATAAAGAGTATACATTTTAAATTTTCAAGGATAACTAGGAGCTATTCTACGCAAAGGAGTAATATGACCAGAGTTACGACATAACCAATTAAGGAGGTAAAAGTCCGACAGGTGTAGTCAAATATGAATGCTAATATCTCCCACAAATGGAGTATATGACTTAAAGAGGGGGACTTAGGGAGAAGGGGATCTTTCCCCAGTATAATGCATACTATAGTCGTCAGTATGTAGGCCCATCATAATGGGAAGTGTCGAGAAAAATGGTAATGTGTTGAGAAGTCGCCAAGTTGTAATGGTAAATAAAATGAGGAAGAATTTTGGTGTAAGGTGGACCATCAGAAACCAGTTGGGTCTCTATAGCCGTTAAAGATTCCTATGTGGAAATGGGAGATCATTTCCATGGATTTCATCATAGGGTTGCCTACATCTCAAAGGGGACACGATTCGATATGGGTGATTGTGGATCGATTGACCAAGGTATCCCATTTTCTGCCAGCTCGGACAGAATACACTACGGGATAGTATGCCCAAATCTTCATCGTTGAGATAGTGAGATTACATGGGGTGCCTTTTGATATCGTGTCCGATAGGGACAAGATTTTTGTGTCTCATGTTTGGCAGAGTTTTCAGGAGGCTATGGGCACAGAGTTGCGATTGAGTACGGCCAATCACCCGCAGATCGGTGGGCAGACAGAGCAGACAAACTAGATGTTAGAGGATATGTTTCGAATGTTTATCCTTAATTTTAGGGGGGGTTGGGAGCAATATCTTCCACTGGTGGAGTTTTCTTATAATAACTCCTACGAGTTTACCATTGTCATGGCTCCATTTAAGGCATTTTACGGTAGGCCTTGTCGTTCTCCCACTTGTTGGCTAGAGGTGGAGGACAGCAAGCTACTTAGGCCATAAGTGATCCAGGATACTTCGGCCTAGATTGAGATGATTCGAAGTCGTATACGAGTTGCTAAGGATAGACAGAAGAGCTACATCGATGCCAAGAGGTTCTTTCGAAAGTTTAATGTGGGCGACTTGGTGTTGCTACGAGTATCTCCTGGATAATGAGGTTCGGGAAAAAAGAGGAAGTGGAACCAAGGTATGTGGCGCCATTCCCTATCATTGAGCGGATTGGGCCAGTTGCATATAGACTCGGGTTTTCCAAGCACTTACTTCGGATTCATGATGTGTTCCACATTTCTTCGCTGAGGAGTTATCTACAGGACGAGTTAGCTCACACCCGTGTTGATTTAGAGGAGATTGATTTACAGGTTGATGCTTCATACAAGCAGAGGCCAGTCGATATCCAATACCATAGTGAGAGGAGACTGAGGTCGAAGGTAGTGTCGTTAGTACGTGTTCAGTAGAGGCATCATAATGCCTAAGAGTCTACTTAGGAGCGCGAGAATGAGATGCATAATAGATATCCGGAGTTATTTTTGCAGGTATTTTCTGAATTTAGGAACGCAATTCAATTATTCGGGCGGAAGTATGTAACACCTCGTATTTTTATAATTTTATTTTAAGGATTAATATAAATTAAAATGGGAAAAATTAAACCGGATTATGAATAAATATTAATTAGCGTGTCAAAGGTTAATTTTTTTTTATGTGAAAATATATATGTTTATGAAAGATTACTTAGTGAACAAGTAATGAATTATGAATATAATCGTTAATGAGAGATACGACTATTAAAGTAATTTAGTTGGGTCGCGCATGTTAGACGTGTCGGAACTTAAATTATGAGATAAAAAATATGAGTTCGTTATAAATATTTCATATGGTCATTTCGAGTGTGCCAAAGTATTCAGAAGGGTCAAAATAGTCCAAAAAGTATACTCGGAGGGTTTAGTTTGGGTACCGAGTAATTTTAGGCCAACCGACACCTCAGGAGGGTATCTTGGTCATTTCCATTTCGGAGGAATAAGGACCTACGAATTTTAGAGACCTTTATCAGTTGATAGGTTGTGTCTCTTAGGGTTAGAAAATTTAAAGTTGAAGATAGTCAATAGGAGTAAGAAGAAAAAAGGTTCCCAAACCCTTAACCACCATTCTTACACCACCAACACCATCGAATTGTAGATCAGAGAAAGAGGAGCGCAACGATACCATCTTCTTCAACGGATCAAACCTACCAAAAATAGATAAGTGTTCAATCTTTTTAAATCATGTGCATATATTACACATGTTAGAATAGAATTTAAGAAAACCCATGAATAAATGAATTTAAAGTTAATTTAGAGAATTCAATTTAATCATTGGATAGGTTTTGCAAGTAGATTAAAGTCCTATATAATTTGAAGACAAAATTGGACTGTATGGGTTTATATAAATGGGAAAAATCTGGGTTATATTGTTTATGAACATGGACGATGAAACAATTAGTTCTTGGGAAGAATTCTTGATGAGATGATGATATTTTTACATTGGAAATCACCCTTAGATGTATATATAATGATTCAGAACCTTGGTCATTAATTTGGTGTAAAGTCATGAAATTTTTGGTTAAAAAATGGAGGAAAATGCAACTCGTAGGGAAGAAGTAGAGAATTGAACCATTTTGAATCAATTCGACCCAAGGGCGAATTGATTTGATGAGCAAATCGATTCGGCCGCTGGGCATATCGATTCGGTTTCCCAAATTTTGAAAAAAAAATTGATTTAGAACATATGGGAACCAACCGGATTAAATTTCTAAGTGAATTTAAAATATAATGAGGGATATTTTACATACCAGTAGGAGAATGTGGGACATAGAGACTTAATATTTTGAGTTTAATAGAGAGTCAAGGTTAAGTGTACTTAATTAAGGATTGGAATTTAAATTCGAGAATCACATTTATGATACGGATATCCTAGGGAACCTAAGACTTGAACTAGTAAGGATGAATGGATTACCTACTGAATTAACTTAAGGAATACTTTAGAACTGTATGAGTAATAGGGAACACTCAGAATACTATAAGAAGGAGCATCTTGCTTAATACATAATAGGTAGGATATTCGAGGGTTATACGCTACGTATGGAATATATGTGTTACAGGTAGTGAGAACACATATCCTAATGATATAAATATACATGTGGTATGTATACATGTTATGTGCATTATTATGTGTAATGAGCATACCTACACTGCTTGCTATCACGGGAGGTTTCCGCACCGGGACAGTCTTGTTCTGATTAGCCCATTGGGGGGATATTGACTCGTACCTAAGAACATAGAACCTTGGTATGGGATATCTATGTGAATAATAGTGTTGACGGTCGTATGGGTGCGTAGGTATGTGCGTATCCCATACGCTTGGAACTATGCTTGCTTCCAATATGTGTGATTTATATTTATATGGTTCGTGAGAGATTCTGAACATGTAGTCCTTAATTTAGTATGTGATATACCGGGACTTTATATATATATAATTGTGATTTATTCTATTGTGTGCAGTGTGCAAGTACCACAGCTTAGCCTTTGGGTGTCGTATTAGTATATATATTATGAGAGTGAAAAATATATACTTATGATTATTCTACTGTGTTGCCTAGTAGATGAGGAAGATAATAACATCTCAAATAAATTAATTATGTGGGAACTTAATTGACTAATGAGATATTCACAATTGGTTAATTAATATTCAAATTTCAGTAATTTATTAATTGGGTAATATGGGTGGCCACAACGAGTTAGTTGGCATAGAAAAAGACTTGTTTCAAACTAGTTTGGCGGGGTAGCATAACTAGGGAGGGTTAGAAGTAAACTTTAGGTGTGCACAATAGTTGAGAGGTGAGAATCTCAAGTTAGAGCATGTGGGCTAACATGTATATAATATCTGTTGTTTTAAGCATTTGTAATACTTGATAAATTTTTAAATGTTTTACTTGGCCTGTTATTTCTAAATATATTTTGTTTTGTAAAAATATTTTAGGTGCCCAGCCATTGGGATGTCAGGCTTAGGAGTTTCCATTCTTTGACGTGCTGCAACTGCTATGGAAGCTGCAGGATCTTGGTAGTAAATGCCTTCACTTCTCTCAGATCACATGTATCTCTACTATTTCAGTCGGGCATGTCGCCCATCTTTCATTAGTATTTATTTTAGAGATGGTTTTATTTCCATTTTATCACACGTTTGATTTGATTTTATTTAGGGATTATTGTATTAGACTTTCAGACTGGAGTGTTTATTCCAGCCATATCTATTATATTCAGTTATGTCATTAATTATTAATCGGTGGTTGAATGGTGAATGTTTAATTAGTTATTAGATTGGTTGCAAGATAGTTCGAAAAGATAAAATTTAACATTAGGCATTTTAAATATTAGGTGTTTAGTAAATAATAAAAAGTTTGTCAACAGTGATGCTAAGAATGAACCAACTGGATATTTTGTTTTAAATTTAATTATGGACTGATAATCTGGTATTTAATTAGGTGGGGTGTCACAATGTGTAGGGTTAAAAGATAAAATTCGGTAAATCCGTTTTCACAAGAGAGGTTTAATCGGTGCTAAGTTGAATTGGGTGAATTTGGTTTAAAAGTTCAATCATTAAACTTTGAGAAAATTAAAACTAATTGGACTTGTGTTTGTTTGGAACCACCCTTGCAAATTATATACACCTACAATTGGTGTCATAGCATGTTACATTAATTTACTTTGTAGATCCTGTAGTGTTGTGGGTGGTTATTTGTGTTTCTCTCTGGGTTTGTTTTTCCTTTCTATGGATATCCGTGAAGTTTTTTATATACGAGAGGAGGTTAAAAGGCTTTACGATCGTGCTGAAAAACTAAATATCTTGAATTTGAAGTTTGCAACAAAGAATTGAAATTCTTGAAAAATAATATTGTCAGTTTAAAACTCTTGAGGAACTTCTGCAAACTGTTCAAAATCAAAGATATCTCTTTAGTGAGAACTTTTTTCCTTGGACCGTCATTTTAATATTTTAGAATTGTCCAAGAAAGAGAGTGAGGATAGAGTCCAAATTTTAGAGAAAGAATTAGAAGACTCTAAGAATTCTAGGGTGAATGTTTGTGCCATTAAGGATAATGAAAAAATATTTAATGATTTTAAAGCACGTGAGAAGACTCTTAGGGATAAGTTTGCTCACATTGAGGAGGAGAGAGATAACATTCTAGGCGTAGTTGAAAATTTAAAGAAGGAGTTCCTAAAAATTGAGGAATCTAATTTTTTGCTTGAGTCAAAAATTTTAAAGTTAAAAAAATGACTTAAACGACTCAAGTAATGATGGTAATGGCTTATCTTGTTCCAATACTTTCGTTGCTAAAGAAAAAACTATGAGACAAAATTGAGGAGTCTCTTAGTTTGTTTTAGAGCGTTAACCACATCCAAGGGTGTTAGAAAAGGTCAACCCGAAGGTTCCATTCCGCGTTGTGTTTACACATGTTCGCATTATGGTAGGAAATGTCACCTTAAGCATTTTTGCTATGATCTTAGAAAATACCCTATTTAAGTGTAGTGTCCCGACGGTTCCTATAACCCCTCGAGTTAAGTATACACCTATTTGGGTAAGGAAATTCATTTTGGTGACGCTAAATGTTAGATTGGTTGATTTTCACATGCTAGCACATGATGCTTCACATGATATTTCTCTTGGATGATTGCTTGCAAGATCATATTTGTCATACACTAGTTTTTTCTTCATGATATATATCTTGCTAGTGTTATGACATGTGTATCTCTTTGTATTATATTTATTTCTTTTCTTGAGTCTTATGAGAAAAATACAAAGATATTTTGCTTTTTATATATTTTTTAAAATGCAAAAAGATTTTATTTTGGGTCAAAAATATTTTTTTTGGAAAAACACAAAAAGTTTTTTCTATTTATTTTTGTGTGTCTTGAGTTTACATGTTCGATATGGCATATTGGTTTGCTTGGACCCCCATCGTCACACATTTTCAAGTGGCTACGACATTTGGTCATAATTATTGATGCTTAGAATGACCTTAACCATTGATTAATAGGGTTGTTTCTAAGTTGATTTGCATTTTGATTCGACTTTGTATATATGCCATCTTTGCACACATACATAAGCTTACATGAATGTTTGACTTCTCATGCATATTTGAGTTTGGTGACACGTTCTCCTCTCAATTATATCATCTATGCGCAATTAGACTTAGGAGGAGGTGTGCATGTAAGAACTGTTGCCTGTAAGGATTTATATTGCATTTTGAAAATTGAAGAGTTTGCACGGGAAAGGGCTGCGAGAGAATAATAATATCTTCGTGAAAGTCACCGTTTAAAAGAGCCTAAGAAAAATTAAGGGAAAAAAAAGAATATTATGCCAAAAGGGGGTCAATTAGTTTAGTTTGATATGTTCATTCAAAATCAAATAAATACGAAATTTGAGTGAGTTTGGATGGAAATATCAACAGGTTTGCACCACGAATCCTAATGTTGAAAAGTCATGTCATAACGCTATTGATTGTAGTATCGTCAAAATTTTGGAATTGTGTACATGTTATTTGTTTAGTTTGTTGAGCTCAATTTATTAATTGTCACATATGGCTAAAATTAAGTTTGATGAAATTTAGCTATCAATTAGAGCTTCTTGATCGTTTCGATATGTCTATGCTATGGCTCATTTGTTGCAGTTCACGCCCATTCATTCCATATCCATGTTTGAAACATTGATTTTGTGTTAGCATGTAACTCATATCATCTATTTTGAGTCTGTTTTGATACTGTTACTTATTTTCAGTTGTTTTGAGAAAATTCTTTCACTAGGCAAATCCTACATATTTTTAGAGCTGGAATACAAGTTTTAGAAGTCGTTCAAACAACTTTTGGAAGTCATTCAAAAGACATGTCCAAGTCGTTCAAATGACATGTCCAAGTCGTTCAAGACTGGATTGTGCGGCATTAGAAATAAGGCAGTAAAAGTGTCAGATATGGTCGCGAGATAGGTCGTTAGATGGTTTATTCCGTGTGACGCGCTACTATTTTGGGTCGTTCCTTTCATCGTTCCAATGAGATGCCAATATTGTTCAAACGACATGACATAAGTCATTCGAACGACCCAGTTTGACTTTTTGTCATTCTCTCTACTTTTGTACCTGCTTCGTATATATGCTAATATTGCATTATTTTGGTACATTATGGGTTGTTTGGACAATTTGTTTGCAGTTGATTTTGATTATACATGCTTGATTTTCATATACTGCATTGGTTTTGTTTAGTCACATCATTCCGGAGATTGTTGATTTCTTTCATGTGACTGTTTGCTAGCTACGATTTGATATCTTCTGATTATTATAAGCTGGCTACATATGTCAATCTAGATATACTTCTTATGATTATTTTCATGCTAGATACGATGTTTTATGTTTATCTTTTTCATTGATTGTCTATTCGAGACAAAAAGGTGGAGAGATAGTGTGTGATGTTGGGAGAGTTTTGATTTATCGCATTAGCACGTCGCGTGTCTTTTCGGGGGAGCGGGATGTTACATATGTTTGAATTCCATTGTATATTTCCTGAGCGCCAGCACGTAATTGAATCACTTGGAACAGATTGTATGTTTGTATTCCATTCGGCATGAATATACCGAATTTATTTCATTAGTTCAGGATAAATATGTCGAAGATGTATGAGCATCTCGGGGTGAATCTAACGAACCAGGTATAGCTGGTTCGGGGTGATTATGACGAATGTTATGCATTAGTTTGGCAGGTTTATAACGAATGGACTGTGTTCGAACAAAAAAAATATAGAGTTGGTTCGAGAGGTTTACCCCGATTTTCTGTCTTGAAATCGGGACCCCGATCCCGAACCATTGTACGCTTCTGGGATTTTTCAAGTTTTCAATCCTTATGGATAAACACACACACACACATATATATATATATATATATATATATATATATATATATATATATATATATATATATATATATATATATATATATATATATATATATATATATATATATAAGTCCTGTAAGGACTCCTTATGGTGCAGACCCCGGTACATAGCATTTTTTTTTAAAATAAAAAATGATTTTTTTAATGAAACTTCACGGATATGATCTCCACAGTGAGAAGATCGTCTCCAATTTTTTTCGTCAAAAAATTCAATAAAATAACCGTTGAAATGAGCTGATATGTAAAAAAAATGGTATAAATATGCATTTTCAACCGTTGAAATGTTGGGTCGACGTCAACCGCTTTATTGATTGAATTTTTTTATGAAACTTAATGGATGTGATCTTCTCACTATCGAGATCATATACATGAAGTTTCATCAAAAAATTCAATCAAAATGTGAGTGAGATGATCGCCAACATTTCAACGATCAAAAATACATATTTATACCATTTTTTTTTTACATATCAATTCATATCAACGATTTTTTATTGAATTTTTTTATGAAAAAAATTGGATATGATCTTTCCACTGTGGAGATCATATCCATGAAATTTCATCAAAAAAATTATTTTTTTTTACTCTTTTAAAAAAATGATATGTATCGGGATCTACACCATAAGAAATCCATATATTGGGGCACAAAGTTTATCTCAAAATGAGATTTGTAGAGTTGTCATCTAATTTTGAGGTGTTGTCATTGTCTAATGGTGGAATATCCATTAACATTTGAATATTTAAATAACAAACCATAGTTATTAACATTTGAATATTTAAATAACAAACCATAGTTATTTCATAAATGTTGTTGTGGATGGTTGGTGGGGGGACGAAACTTTAATAATGGAGTGTGGGGACCATATAAACAAAACTTTCATAATTTTGTTGAAGATAATTGGTTGAATTAATTGTGATAAATTTCTTGGTTGAAGTGAAGATGAGAAATGAAAATTTTAGATTGTAGTGAATAGAGAGAGAAATGGAGAATTTGGAGTGTAGTGGTATTTTGTGTTGTAAGTAACTAAAAAAATATAAGGCAATTTACGCTTAGGTCCCTTGTTAACAATTTTTAAACATTTAAGAAAAATTTGCTATTAGGTCCACTTGTTATGCTACTGGCGTGGACTTTTACAAGAAAAGAATTAGGGAACCTAAGTGTTTAAAATTTATCAAAATACTTTGGGTGTTCAAAATTTATTTGCGATGCACCTAAAAGTGTTTTTTCCAAAGATATATACAGGGGGTGGCAGCCCTTACAAAAAATCTAATTTATTTTAGGGGCATATACTAAATAGTCCCTTTAACTTTTTTTAATACATGTATAGTCCAAGCCTTTTTACTTTACATCAAAAAGTCATTTACCATGCCAAAAAGACTTTAACATGCCGCTGGCACGGCCTTTAAAGATAAGAGAATAAGGGACTTTTTGGTACAAAATAAAAAAATTGAATTAAATATGAATTAAAAAATATTTGAGGAACTTTTTGGTATTTGATCATTTATTTTACATATTTTGAAGTTACAAGTTTATGCATAGCACTTAGCAATCTCCCAAAAAAAAAACAGCTTCACAGACCCCCGCCACGACCAGGCCTCCCTCCACCCACCTACATAACCCAACAAAATTCACCCGCGGCCCTCACCGCACACCACTCCCAACCCCAACCCCACGATTCAGCCGAAAACCCCACCCCCAAGTCCACCATAAACCAACACCACAATCTATTTCAAAACTCAAATCCAAAATTTCTTCATATCTTCAAATATGTATATACATATGTGTGTGTACATATATCTGCAAATGTCTTCGAATGCAAAATGGAAAATTGATTTCAAATAGATTTTGGGTTTTGGTTTTAGTTTTAATTTTTTATTTGGGTTTTGTGTTTCAATATCGATTTGAAATTGATATGAGATGGTGTTGGGCGTGTGTGTTAGAGAGAGAGAGAGAGAGAGGTTGTTGAGTGGGGAAGTGGTCGTCGGTGTTGGGGGGAGGGATCTCGGTAAAGGTGGGGTTGGGGATGATGGTGCTAGTGGGAGGGGTGGCCTGTGTTGGGATGAGGAGAAACAAATGTGGGTCTTTTTTTGTCATTTTATTCTTTCCTTTTATAATTTAACTCTTTTTAATTAATTTCTTTTATTTATCTAATTTATTAATGGGATTTATACTAAAAAGTCCCTCAAATATTTTTTAATATATATTTAATCTAAGGGCATATACCAAATAGTCTCTCAAACTTTTTTTAATACACGTTTAGTCCAAGCTTTTTTATTTTGCACCAAAAAGTCCTTCACCATGCCAAGAACGTGTTACCATGCCGCTAACGCGGACCTTTAAAAATAAGAGAATAAGATACTTTTGGTACAAAATAAAAGTGGACTAAGTTTGTATTAAAAAATGTTTGAGGGACTTTTTGTTATTTGATCCTTAATCTAAGCCTCTTATTTTGTTTCAAAAAGTCTCTCACCGCATAAAAACATTCAAAAAAAAAGAAGCTCCAGTGAGGATCGTCGAAGCTTCGGTAGTGAGGGGTGGGGGTGGGTGGGAGGTGAGTGTCGTTAGCGCAGCGTTTTAAAAATAAAGTAATTTAAGATTTGGTCCGAATTTAATTCTATATAATGAGTCAAACCCTCGGGAATTGACTTTTTTAAGGTTTGGCTCTCATTTTTAACTTTCCGTTTACTTAGCCGTTAACCCCCAAAGGGTGGGTGGGAGGTGAGGAGTGAGCGTCGTTAGCGCAGCCTTCTAAAAATAACGTAATTTAAGATTTGGTCCGCATTTAATTCTATATAATGAGTCAAACCCTCGGGAATTGACTTTTTTAAGGTTTGGCCCCCATTTTTAACTTTCCGTTTACTTAGCGGTTAACCCCCATGTTTATTACCAGTTGTACCCTTGCTTTAATATGTAACCCCCATTTTTCTTCCTTATACTAACTATCGGATTACAATTGTGGGTACCTCGATTTGTCACCTGGGCCAGACGAGAAGCCCAATCAAACGCGGCCCAGAGTCCAAAGGTCAGGCGCCTCAACCAAATTGGTTTTGACCCAGTCAGTTCCTAAAACCTCTCTTCAGAGATATCCTAGGGATTGTGGGTTAACGTGGGGGAGTTCCACTCCTCCATCCTCCGAAAGAACATATATATAACAAACCCTCCGCCTGGGGTAAAGGGCATGTATTATTTTTCCTGTAAAACACTCCCCGGAGTATAGAGAAATAATATCAAGAGCACCATCGTGGACGTAGGCATTCTTGCTTAACCATGTAAATATTGTGTCGTACGATTGGCGTTCTTTACATTCTTTCTTTGTTTTGGTGATTGCCTTTTCTTATTAATTTGTGTTGAACTTAATTGGCACCATCTGTGGGAACGTTTGTATTCCTTTTAGAAAGCCCTCACCAACAAAGAATTTGGAATGTCTGGTCACAGCAGCAATGCCCCTCAAGCAGGGGATATCCAAGAGCAGCCTGCCCCTCGCAGGATCAGATCTGAAATTCGACGTTCAGATCAAAGGGCTCGCCCAGAGCGGCAAGCCTCAGAGGAAAGTCAGGGACCTGTCAGGTCCATATTAATCTACAGGTTGATCGATGATTATGAGGCAAGGCTCCAGGAGCAAAGAGAGGCTGCTAGCAAGCAAGAAGATGAGAATGCTCGTCTCAAAAGGAGATTGGAAAGGATGGAAAAAGAGCTCCATCGTAGCACCAGGCGACGTCAATATCTCACTCCTGGCCCTCAGGAGAGCAAGTCTCGCAGCCGAGGAAGGAGCCCTAGACGCGGATCCCAAAGGATCGAGGAACACTCGTCAGATGATGACTTGCTCGAGCAACAGCGACCAGCTCGCCGTTGCAGGAGCCCGGCTCGAGGAAATGATGACATACGAAATTTGGTCCGAAGAGAAATGGACCAGCACCCAGCACATCGGGGTGCCAGATCAACCAGAGAGCTAGCCCGGTGAGCTCTCAGGATCCAGATGAAATCCCCTTTTTCAAGGGAGATAGAAGAAGAAGAAGAAGAAGAAGAAGAAGAAGAAGAAGAAGAAGAAGAAGAAGTCCCCCAAGAAGTTCGCGATTCCGAAATTCAAGATCTATGACGGAAAGACTGGCCCTATCGATCACGTTAGGCAGTACAAGTAGGCCATGACTCTCTAGAACCACATTGTCGGATATTTCCCTCGAGTTTGCATGATGTGGCCCAGAAGTGTTTCGAGAGACTCCCTCACAGATCCATCAGGAGCTTTGAGCCCCTGGCAGAGCTCTTCACGGCTCGCTTTATTACCAGCAGCTCCCATCCAAAGAGGATGGATGCCTTGCTAACAATGAATAAGGCGCCCCAGGAGAGCCTCCGGGACTACGCAAAAAGGTACTGGGAGTTGTTCAACAAGGTCGAGGACTGCTCAGAGCAGGTAGCAGTGGCCTCTTTCAAGATTGGCCTACCCAGCTCTTGCCTCTTGCACCAATCCCTGACTAAGAAGGAGGCCACAACCATCGATGACCTGATGGCTTGCATCAAGAAGTACACCAAAGTTGAGGATGTGACCCGCATCAGTGCAGGGGAGAATGGTCAAGCTAAGCTCGCTGCTAAGGGCAACGACAAGGTCAAAAACCAGAAGAAAGGAGGCAAGAATGGGGGCAAGGGTGGCTCCAAGAACGGAAATAGGAACGATGTTTCAAAAGCATTTCAGGCAGTAAACACTGTCTTTAAAGAACCAATTTATAAGATCCTAGCGAAGATCAAGGACGAGCCATTTGTTAAGTGGCCCAAAAAGATGGGAGGAGATCCCTCAAAGAGGAACAACGCGCTGAGATGCGCTTTTCACAAGGAAGGCTGAGAAAGTTGTTGCCAATGGAGACACAAGGCCCGACTACGTGCTCGAGGACGATGCTGGCCATGAGCTCGCAGTGATTCATAGGTCATCTGATCTAAAGCAGATTCAGGGAAACTCAGCTCGGATGGAAGTGAAAAAGGTTACGGCAATAATGCAAGTTTTTCAGATCGATCCAGCGAAAACACAGTCAGGAAAGCGTTGGCGAGCAGATAAGGTTGACTACAACAAACACATCGTGTTCACGGACGAAGACCTAGTGGGAGTAAGAACCCCACATCATGACGCTTTGATCATTACCCTCTGGATAGCCAACTATGACATCGACAAGTTGCTCGTCGACCAAGGAAGCTCATCCGAAGTAATGTATCTCGACCTATTCAGAAAACTGAAGTTAAGTGTTGCCGACTTGAAGGAAGCCACTATCCCTCTAGTTGGCTTCACTGGGAAAATAATTGTCCCTCTGGGAAAGATCGTACTGCCAGTGAGGGCAGGAAGTGTCTCCAAGATGATCGAGTTGCTAGTAGTTGATATTGACTCTCCCTACCAAGCTATCCTCGACAGAGGATGGCTACATGCAATGAAGGTCGTCCCCTCGACCTACCATCAGAAACTCAAGTACGTGACTGAGCGAGGAGTAATGGAGATCCACGGAGATCAAGCGATGGCAAGAAGGTGCTTCATAGCAGCCATACGCCCAAAACCAGAAAAGAAGGCCGAGAAGGCCCTTGAGGAACATGAAGGTTTGATACCTTCAAAATAGCAGCTAAAGTATGGAAGACCAGGAGTGGAGGAGACCAGACTCCTCCCCTCTGAGCGGGTCGTTGAGAACCTGGAAGAGATCGCAGCCGGTGGTAGCAAAAAAGACAGGATGTTCTTTATTGGAGCTTCTCTTACAGATCGAGAGAAGAAGGAATTGACTGTACTATTGAGGATCAATTTAGATGTTTTTGCGTGGGAACCATACGAGCTGCCTAGGATTGACCCTAGTGTGGTTTGTCATCAGTTGCACGTCGACCCCACTTTCAGGCCTATCGCGCAGAAGGCACGGCGAACTGCGCCCGAGAAGGTCAAGGCTGTTGAAAAGGAAGTAAAGAAGCTGTTGGATGGAGGATCCATACGGGAAGTCCAATTCCCTAAATGGTTGTCCAACCCAGTAGTGGTTCCAAAGAACAATGGAAAATGGAGAGTTTGTATCGACTTTACTGACCTTAACAGGGCATGCCATAAGGATAGTTTCCCCCTCCCGAAGATCGAACAGTTGGTGGACGCCACAGCAGCTCATGAAAAAATGAGTTTCCTGGACGCATACTCGGGGTATCACCAGATTCCCCTATATGCACCAGACCAAGACAAGACAGCGTTCATCACCACCGTCGGGTTATACTATTATAAAGTTATGCCCTTTGGGCTCAAAAATGCAGGAGCAACCGACCAGCAGTTGGTCACCAAGATGTTTAAAGAATAAATAGGAGATACCATGGAAGTCTACATCGACGATATGCTCGTCAAGAGCAGGCACAAAGAAGACCACCTCTCAGGCCTATCAAGGACCTTTGAAATCCTCAGGAAATACCGAATGAAGCTTAACGCGAGCAAATGTTCCTTCGGTGTCCAGTCAGAAAAATTTCTCGGGTACTTGGTTAGCGAGAGAGGCATTGAAGACAACACGGACCAGATTGATGCCAACAATAAGGTACAGCCTCCCCGCACGATAAGAGACATACAGAAACTCACGGGCATGTTCGCCGCCTTGAATCGATTCATCTCGAAGTCATCCAAAAAGTGTCAGCCATTCTTCCAACTATTGAAGAAGAGCAAAACAGTGGAGTGGAATCAAGATTGCTCGAAAGCATTAGAAAAGCTCAAAGCTTATCTCAGAACACCACTCTTGCTAGCGATACCTCAAGAGGACGATTCCCTGTACCTATACCTTGTTGTTTCCAGCCACGCTGTCAGTTATACATTAGTATGCGAAAAAATAGGAATCCAGCACCCAGTCTACTACGCGAGCAAGACCCTATTGGACGCCGAGCAGCGATACCTACTACTGGAGAAGCTCGTCTTTGCACTAGTGGTAGCCTCGAGAAAACTGAAGCACTACTTCGAAGCTCACTTTATCATAGTCCTCACGTCACACCCCCTTAAAGCAGTCATGCGAAAAGCGAATCTGTCCGGCAAACTATCGAAGTGGTCAGTCGCGCTCGAACGATTTGACATCCAATTTCAACCAAGGAATGCAATCAAGAGGCAGGTCCTCGACGACTTCATCGTGGAGTTCACAGGCGAACAGCCTTGCGACCAACTTCAATCCATGGATCAAAGGGAAGATCACTCAACAGGAGGCGTTTGGCGACTGTTTGTTGATGGAGCCTCCAACTCAAAGGGAGCAAGAGTAGGCATTGTGCTCGTTACCCCAGAAGATACAATTCTCGATCAGGGGATCAGAGTTAGATTTGAAGCCTCCAACAACGAGGCGGAATACGAGGCTTTAATAACAGGCCTACAGAAGGCACAGGCATTGGGTGCAAAACAGCTACAGGTGTTCGACGACTCATAATTGGTCTCCAATCAGATAAGTGGGGACTTCAACCCGAAGGTTGAGAGAATGGCAGCCTACCTCGCCTTAGCAAAGAAATTAATGTCCAACTTTGAGGAAGTCAGTGTCCAGTAGTTTCCCAGAGGACAAAACAGTCATGCGGATGCCCTAGCAGCCTTGAGTTCAGCAATCAACTCTGACTTAAAGAGAACAATCCCTATCGACTTCCTCGCTCAGCCGAGCATCAATCAGAGCGACGAGCTATCGGACATGGGTCATATTCTTCATATTGAATCAGCACCTAGTTGGATGGACCCCCTAAGGGACTATTTGAAGGATGGTGCACTGCCAGACGATAAGAAAGTCGCTCATCAGATAAGAGTCAAAGCTGATCGCTCTCACTTATCTCCTGAGGGCAAACTGTACAAAAAATCTTTCAACGGCCCTTACCTCCAATGTGTTCACCCGAAGGACGTCAAGTAAGTCCTGTACGAGCTTCATGAAGGAATCTGTGGGAGCCATATTGGGGGCAGATCACTAGCCTTCCGAGCAATGAAGGAAGGTTACTGGTGTCCATATATACAGAAAGACTCTGGGATATATGCTCGCAGGTGCGAGAAATGTTAACTACACGCTCCTATGGTTCACCAACCTGTCAGTGACCTAACGAGCACCCTGTTGCTGCTGGCCTCTACCCTTCTGAGGGCAGTCCTGAAGCTTGTGGTCAGTGTTGACACAAGTGAAACACCTCCCTGGGAAGGGTCCTCCCCTCTGTCCCTGGCCCTGATGGTTGTTACCACCCCTCCTTTGGCCATGTTGGCCCTACAGAACCTGCTACTGGCCCTGATGGCCGTGCTGACCCTGCTGGCCATGTCTAAATCCTCCTTGCCCATGTCTAAAACCTCCTGACCTGAACCTTTTAGGATCCCATTGTTGGGAATCCTGATCACTGTGCCTATGTTGACCCTGAACTGGCCCTTCGCCCAGTGGGGAATGGACATCGTCGACCCTCTTCCTACCGCTACCGGTAATCGCAAGTATCTATTGGTCGCCACAGACTACTTCACCAAATGGATTGAGGTAGAGCCCCTGACGAACATCAGGGACGCAGACATGATGAGATTCATATGGAAAAACATAATTACCCGTTTCGGGATCCCCAGAACGATCATCACTGATAATGGGACCCAGTTCGAAAGCGGCCTATTCCAGGGTTTCTGCAATGACCACGGGATCAGGCACCATTTCAGCTCTGTCGCATACCCTCAGAGCAACGGATAGGCTGAAGCTTCAAACAAAACAGTGATTGACGGACTGAAGAAACGATTAGAGCGAGCCAAAGGGGCATGGGTGAGCGAGCTGCCACATATTCTATAAGCTCACCGTACCACCCCACGATGAGCAACTGGAGAAACCCCATTCGCACTAACATATGGAATGGAGGCAATCATCCCTTTAGAAGTTGGCCTCCCAACCATGAGGTCCACCTTGGTCGACCAAGGCCAGAATGATGCAGCATTACTCCCTGAATATGACCTAGCTGACGAACGCAGAGAATTAGCTCTAGTGAAACTAGCGAGCTACCAGCAACAGCTAGCAAAACACTATAACAAAAAGGTCAATGCAAGAACATTCCAGGTTGGGGACAACGTCCTAAGGAAGGTTCTTGGCAGCGCAGTAAAACCATCTGATGGCAAGCTGGGTCCAAACTGGGAGGGACCACTCAACGTGACAAGAGACGACCTGCAAGGAGCCTATCACTTAGAAACGCTAGAGGGCAGAGAGATGCCCCGAGCTTGGAACGCGACCAACTTGAAGAAATTATATTTCTAGTTTCTCTTCATTGATCTTTTATCACATTGCTGGAATTGGCAACTCATTTTTATTGTGTTTGATTAATAAAAGATTGTTTGGCACTAGCATTCCATACAGTGTTAATTGTGTATTATAAACTCTATAGCTTGCACATCTTTTCCAAGCGACAGACGCATTACTCAATATATAAAAGCAGGGAGCCTCCCTCCTCAGGTTTTCGTTATGAAACACAAACAACCTCTTAGCATTGCCCCTGGCAATATATGAAGCCTTACAGGGGATCCTTAGGCAGCTCGGCCAAATTAAATTGGTCGTCAAACGATGTTTGGCTCAAAAAACCTGATCGGATAGAACATCCAACACCAGGTGTGTCCTCGCCATTGCCAAACTTAGGCCTAAGGGAGTGTGACGACACGACCTAAAAGGTAAAGTGGGGCAGAATGGTATCCCATAAGCATACTAGACTGGGAGGACACTCGCACAACAAAAACAACTCTACCCACATCAAATCTAATTAGCTACGAAGAGCCCAAGATAATCAGGCGAAAAATTAATGCACAACACATGTTTAGTCGGCAAATCGCCCAAAACACAAATATCTTATTACTTCATTACATTTACAAAGAGTTACATTGAATTAAGTAAATCTTAATGAGGATTAGGCCTCTGAGCAAGATAATCAGCCACTTGCGCTCTTCCGGATGAGGAGCTAATTCTTCCTCAACTTCATTCGCATTTGGCTCCAATAGTTGCCTGGGGATAGCATCTATAGGGACCCACTAGTCGTTCCTCCTGAAAGGATTAGGCCTCAGAATTGAAGGAGAGATCTCGTGATGATACCAAAGCACTGAGTTCCTGGGGACCTGCAGCTTCCTGAGGGCACTCAACCATCCCCTAATAAAGGATAGCTCTTCGACCTCTGCCAACCTCGTCGGAGCATTTGTCCAACCCTGGTCATAACCATCAACCCACAGTCGCCGAGGTCCTTTCTTAAACAGATGCCTCAGCCGCGTGACATATCTTTGAAGCCCAACAGCTATCACATAAGCTCGACGAATATCTCCTCGAAGCTCGTCCATCTCCCTAGATGGACCCCCGGCATCTGTACCAACTCGCGAACCAGCCGATGAAGTGGAACCTCGCAAAACTTGAGGAGTGGCGCTCGGAGCATCCGATGAAGAGGAACCTTGCAAAAACTTGAGGTGCAACGCTCGGCGCAACGCTCGACGCATGCTCCCTAAGTCGCGATACCTCCCTCCTCAGAGTTTCATTCTCCTGTTGAAAAACTTCTCCGACTTGATTGATCTCGGAGGCATCCAGAAGTTTAGCCCTCAGAAGGTTCACTTCTTCTTGAACAGAAGCACCAACCTCCTCCATCTCCTGAAGTTTATCCTTCAATTTGGCGACGAGCTCGGACTGATCTTTAAAGCTCTTGTTCCTCGACCTAAGGGACTTACAAATCCTTACAAAGGCTTGGCGAACTTGATTGCTCGCATTAGGACCAAGGATCCTTCCCAGTTGAGAGGTGGCAGGTATATATTCATCTACATCAATCAACTACAAGCCATAAAAAGCATTAAAAGAACAGAAGGATTAGTATGCAGGAAGATAAGTGTTTTCATTTCATTAAAATAGAGTGGTCCAAGTACATCGATAATCAAAAGAACAGTACAAACAAAGAAAAAATACAAAAGGAGTCCTCAGAACAGGTTAGCTAGCAACCTCAGTTGACTCTGAGGTCGTTGGTTGCTTTCCCTTGTCTGTAGTAGCAGGAACACCTCCCTCAGATGGAGCAACTGTTGTTCTCTGGGTAGAAGGAGCACCAGCAGGAACGGTCTGAGAAGCAGAGACAACACCGTCAATGGTCGGGCAGGAGCCTCATCCACAATAGGCTTCAGGCCTGGATCATAATCGTCAAATAGTGGAGAATCGATGTCCACTCCAGCAGCCAAAAGAGCCTTGTTCCATCCCTTCTTGAAGTTCAGTCGACTGATGTAGCCTATCTGAACCTCAGCATCCTCGTACGCAGCAGCCCACCCGTCATTGTACGATCTCTCCTCCGCTTTCTTCACCTTCTCTGCTAGCACCCTATTCTCCTCAACCACAACTAACTTGCTCGTGCAGACCAAGTCATAGGACTGTCGCAGCTCGCTGAGCTCTTTGGCCGCCGCCTCCTTCACACGATTGGCTTCAGTGAGGGCGAGATCGAAAGACCGTCGAGCATTATTGGCAGTCTTCAGACTGGCCTCCAGCTCGACACTCCTCCCCTTCAGCTCAGCGTTCTACTTCTCCAAATCAGCATTCATCTTCACCAGCTCGTCGCGAGTGCGATAGAGGACGGCGAAGTCAGTCACAAACTGTAAAAAAAAAAATAAGATATTAAGAAAGAGAAGCATTGAATAGAATATTGCAAGCATAGAAAAGCGAAGACAGACTTACCAAGGCTAGCCTCTGACTCGCCTGCAGAGCTAACTGGTCGGTCCTCATTGCCTTCTGACGATTAGTAGGCAAAATTGCTCTCTCGAACAACGCAGGAGCCAACTGAGGAGAGATGGCGACAGAGGCCCCCTCGAGCAAAGCGAACACAGGCACCAGTGCTTGCCCTGCCTTCGTTCTCATCTTCTCTCTCCTCTCCACTCCTCTTCTCTCTCCTTCTTTCCCCTCTCAGCTTTCTTTCTCTCCTCTACCTTCTTCCTCTCTTCCTCCTTTCTCTCCCTCTCTCTCAACTGCTCTTCCTCTCCCTTCTTCTTCTCCTGCTCACGAGCAGTAGACTAAGAACCAGTTGCAATCTATCCGCCACCAGATTTCTACTTCTTTGACCGACGGGAGAGAAGCACATCATCATCATCACGAATCAGATTCTTCCTGGGAGGAGCCATATCTTCCTCGTTGGAACTACTCGATTCACTCGAAGACGCTTGAGCCTCTGAAACCTCTTCCGAGCTGGAAGATTCCTCACCACCAGAGTTATCCTCACCAGAACCAACCTCAGCACCCTCGCTCTCTTCACCAGAGCTGCTTTCTTCCTCATCCAATTGGATGGGGTCGATAGCAACCTCTTCAGAAATGTCTAGCTCAGGTATGTTGTCCACAGGTCGCGCGATAAAGCTGGACCCAACACTCTTGTACTCCAAGAGAAAAGTTGTTGATCGAGGATGTTCACCGTCAGCCAAGAGTTTCCTGATATTCCAGGCTTTGACCAACTCAGCAGCTCGAACCTCACTGAGAGCAGGTTCCAAGTTTTTTGCTCTCGCTGAAAAGAAAGAAAGAAGAATATCAGAGAAATCATACATTAATAAGAGGATCGATGAGCAGAGCAAAAACTAAGCCTACCTATGAACTCCTCCTCATAAAAGGGGACCATAAACCTGTCAGACCTCGACCCCTCAGTATGGGGAGGAAATTGCCAATTTCTAGCAAGAAAACCCTCTTGCCAGTAATTCTTGTGGGAATCATGTAGATTTACTACCAATACCCTATTAGGACTCCTGGTCTTGAGGTAAAGAAGACCAGAACTTGTTCCCGAGAAAGAATAACAAAAGCAGATCTCAGCGCCATTGACAATTTTTCAGACATTGGGCGAGCACTGTGCAGGGACTATATTAAAGTAACCAAAAAAGTGCAAAAATAAATTATTTGGGGGAAAGGTGAGACCCCCCGGGACAGCAAGAGAACATGGATCCAGTGACCATCCTCAACTTCTCTGACATTACGAGGGATAGGGGCACACTCAAGGTCCACCCAGTTTGGAATATTATAGTATTTCCTAAATTCAGCTATTGATCTATTGCCTATTTTCGCCATTGAAAGATACAAACCCTAATTACGAACGTGAAGGAATTTCAACAGAAAAAGCAAATAGAAGAAGCAAGAAGAACTTACGATGTAAGAGTCAGCTTGAGACGAGGCAAAGCCACAAGCAGGGACGATGAAAAAAGCTTGGAAATGGAAGACGAGACCCGAGAATAAAAAGAGTTGCAGGGAAAACTTCAAGAGATATGAATGTGACGATTCGAGAAATGACCTCTCTAGAAGGATTTAAACCTTTCTACTCATGATGCACCAAAAACAAGGCAATCTGCCGCCAAAGTCAGTTCGGGAAGGGCGCTTCAGTTCAAAAGTATGGCACGAATCATAGAAATGCCATTGAGACTAATCATTTAAAATTATTGAGCCCAAATTGTGACCCAAAAATTTTAGGGGCAATTGTGGCTACCTCGATTTGTCACCTGGGCCCAGACGAGAAGCCCAATCAAACGCGACCCAGAGTCCAAAGGCCAGGCGCCTCAACTAAATTGGTTTTGACCCCGTCAGTTCCTAAAATCTCTCTTCAGAGATATCCTAGGAATTGTGGGTTAACGTGAGGGAGTTCCACTCCTCCACCCTCCCAAAGAACATGTATATAATAAACCCTCCGCCCGGGACAAAGGGCATGTATTATTTTTCCTGTAAAACACTCCCCAGAGTATAGAGAAATAATATCGAGAGCATCACCGTGGACGTAGGCATTCTTGCTGAACCACGTAAATATTGTATCGTGTGATTGGCGTTCTTTACATTCTTTATTTGTTTTGGTGATTGCCTTTTCTTATTAATTTGTGTTGACCTTAATTGTCACCACAACAATATATAAAAAAATATATAATAAAAAAAAATTAAAAAATATATGAAAAAAATCAAAAAATAAAATAAGAAAAAGTTAATTGTTTTGTATTTTATTATATTTAATGTAAGCGCTCTTCTTTTGTTTTTGTCTTTAAAAAACATGTTTATTATGTGTTCTTTTTTTACATATGTTTTTTTTTACAGTATGTACCGATTTTTTTTTTTTTGTTGGGTAAAAAATATATATTCTCACTATATTGTTTTGTTTTTTTACATACGAAAAAATTGATTATTATAGAAAACTTTTTATAAAAAAAGAAAATATTTTTTGTATAAAAAACTGTTTTAACATTTTATAAATGTTTAAACTGAAATGATTTTTTTTTTACTTTTTATAAATGTTTAAACTGAAATGATTTTTTTACAACTTTTTATAATTGTTTTAACTTGAAATGATTTTTTTATTTTTCAACGAAAACAAGTTTCTTAACATGACTATTTTGTAAAAAAAAATGTTTTAACTTTTTTTTTAGTTTTTTTAGTGTTTTATTTATATTCATATTTTACAACTCTCACTAATTGTGGGTCACCCACCTAAAAAATAATACCCGATAAACTCACCCCTTTAACGATCAGTTGTTACAATTAAATCCAAAAGTCAAGTTCCCTCCATTTGTATATATAAACGGCTTTGAGTGTTTTATATAAACTTTAAAAAAACATTTTTTTCTAAATAGTTTTTTTTATATAAACATTCTAAATAACTTGTTTCAATATTTTAAAAAAAGCTTTTCAAAACAACTTATAATTAAAAAAACGTTTAATATATAAAAAAAAAAACTGTTTTTTAAAACTTTTCTTTTAAAGTTTAATAATAAAAAATAAATTAAATTTTTTTATAAAAAGGAAAAAAAAAACTGTAGAATTTTTTATTATTTTTTAATAAAAAAACTGTTTTCTTTTTTTTTTTACCCCTAAAGGCATTAATGCACAATAGTAAATGTATATATCAGTGTGTCGACAGAAAATTCTACATTTTTTATTGTAATCTATGAAAACAATTGTTTTATGAAAAAAAAAACTGTACAATTTAGATATAAAAGCGGAATGCTATTTTTTATTAAAATAAATGGAATGTTGGTTTTATCTTTAAAAAACTGTTTTTTTAAATATATATATACACAACTATTTTTATAATTAAAAAAAATTGTCTATATCTTATAAAAAGAAAAAAATGTAGAGCTTTTTTTTAAACAGTCTTTTTTTTGTAAAAATACAGTTTTATTAAAATAGTTATAAATATTGTTCTATTAAAATAAGAGATTTTTTAAACATTTTTGTAAATACAATTTTATTTTTATTTTTATTTTTTGTAAAAAAACAGTTACAAATACAGTTTTTTTGTAAAAATATTATTTTATTAAAAAAACAATTTTTTAAATAAATAGAACAAAATGAAAAGGTGGGTTTTTCCTTTTGGTAACAAAATGAAGGGTTATTTAAGGTTTGCCCCAATTTAGATAGGAAGTATGCCAACGGCTAGTAATGTTCCAACAATAAAGAGGGGCAATATGAGGATAAATGGCAAAAAGGCATGGGGGTTAACGGCTAAGTGGACGGAAAGTTAAAAATGGGGGTCAAACCTTAAAAAGTCAATTCCCAAGGGTGACTCATTATAAGGAATTAAATGGGGGGGGAAACTTAAATCACCCTTAAAAATAAGAAAATATTAGTTAAATGAGTATTGGAGACTTTTTGGAACAATATAAAAAGCTTGGACAAAGTAAAAGACTTTGACTAAATATGTGTTAAAAATATTTGAGGAACTTTTTAGTATTTGATCCTTTATTAATTTTTTTTGTTTTCACATGTCATACCGTCAAGTATAATGGTTGTATGACAAAAAATGAACCAAACTCAAAACGGGATAATTACGGCCGGAAAAAAAAATGTAGTATACCACTTACCAAGCAAATTCCCACGGCAAGTTCCACCCTCAAAATCTCAATGGCTGGCTCTCGTAATGTATTGCAGGGTCCTATGTCTCTCATTCCCAAGATGAACACTGCACATAATATTTCTTCAAATATTTAACTAATTCTCTTTCGCATAACTCCCCTATTAATCTCTTCATAGTCAAGAAGCTGGCCCAAAGCAATAAAATTTCCACATTACGAATTCAGTCAAATGCTTTCATGTTAGTGGCAGCCCATAGGGACCGAATGGACACTAAGAACTTGAGGTGACAATTGCTCAAAGAAATTGAATGTCCCATTATCACATCTGAGAGGTAAAATGTGCCAGTCACATTATAATGCCACGTTTTGATATTCACTATTTGCAAAGCCATTGTACACAACATTAATCAAAGATTTAATTTTATCCGAATCAAAATAAAGATTTTGGGGCGAAAAATGTAATTTTCATTAATTTTTTTGTTCCGACTCCCTATACAAAAATACTATTGTGCCCAAATTTTTGACTGAATTTTGATGGACAAGCTGACGTTGCGGGCTTTTATTGATTAGTTTTTAGGGTCCACACCAATGAAATTTAGAAACCAACCAATTAAAATTCCGTCACATCAGTTTGTCTATGAAAATTATGTCAAAAATTCAGTCCTAATGGACCTACTCCCTATATATTGTAGCCCGTCTATTGGGAAGAGGATTCATCGACTATTACACAGTGAGTTTCTCTTTGGTTTTATGTGTATCCTTTATCACCATAATATAGTATACATCATCAATAATCTACTAAAACTAATCCATCCTGTTTGGAGAGGATGCCAGCTTAAATAAAACTCAAAATGATAAATAAAAACTTATAAACTGTGATGACTTTTAAACAACATTGAACGCTTAAGAGCTTATTTGATCCCTCCAAGTTTGACTATCAAAAGTTGCAAAACTGAAATTTAGTTGTCAAACCAGTGCAGATTTTAGGGACTTGGTAAAGATTTCTAATTCTTTCAACCCTTCTTCAGGGGATTTTGCCTCACCCAGCAATTTTACCATGGCGCTACCAACAATCACACCATCGGCTCCCCACGCAACCACCTGTAATAAATAAAGATTAGAAGATATTACGTGACTATGTTAAGAATTTTTTCGATCTCTCATAACTCATGATCACACAAGTTTCACATAGTCCTCGTTAAATTCAAGTTTTTTGTGTTTCTAGTAGTTTCATACTAGTGAAATCACATAAGTTTCACAATTCAAGCCCAGAGTTTGAACTACGAGATGTGATTCCTTTCTTAGAAGTCAAATTTTATAGGAGGGAAAAAAATTGAACCAAACAAACAAACCTGCTTCACGTGCTCAGGTTTTGAAATGCCGAAGCCAACTGCCACTGGCTTATTCGTTGCCTGTCAAAATAATATTTAGTACAAAAAAGCACATGTAAAATAATTTATAATTTAATCAAATGCACTCTGATATGTGAATGTGTAATACAAATCACATAATCTAATGATGTCCTTTGAGATCACTGAAAGCAGCTACTAATCAAGCATTAATATCATGATATGATACACATCAATTTTACCCAAAAGCAAGTGTTCATCAAATGATATAATGTGTGGTCAGGTACATAAATCCCACAAAAATAATTTACAAAAAGGAAGAGAAAAACTATTATCTCAACTCAGTTCAAATGTTCTTAGGAAATAGGAATGATTCGGGACAAATATGTTGACTTAGGGGACAAACCTCTTTAATCTCCTGCAAAAGAGTTTGAACCTTTTGACTGACAGATACACGAGCACCTGTAACTCCAACTGAGCTCACCTATTATTCAAAACAACCGAAATTGTAAGAAATAAATTTATCTAGAATTTTTTAAGGAACTATTCTTTTAGTGTTCCTTTTCCTCGTTTCAACATGAAACAAAACATCCTTACTTTTGTCATTTAATTTCATCATTAACAACTTCCTTGGGGATTGGCTACCACATAAGATGACAGCTCAAACATCAATATGAATTACTACCTCAAAGTAAAATTACAGAAAACAGCTATGTATCATGGGTAATCCAAAGATCTCCAATACAGTACTACTTTTTTATCAACAACGCTACATGGACCAACTTAAATGACCAAGTTAATATATCATTTTTTTATTCTAGATTGTGTATTTGTGCAAGGTGCACCGACTACTGCACTTTCTGACTCATCATTTGGTCCATTAATTTGGTCATTTAAGTTGGTCAATGTAACATAATCATGCTTGAAAAAGAAAAAAAAAATAACATCTATGCGAACCCCATTGTACCAATGGAATGATGGATGCGTCACTTTCACATTCAATGTTCTAAAAGGAAAGTGACCACCTAGCGCCCAGGCATTTTTTATTTTTATTTCTAAATATAAAACTACAAGAAATAATTATTAGCACAAACATGACAATTCAACACAAAGTCTAAGTAGCTCAATGCAACAATAACTGTGCATGCACTAACATTAGAAAATATATATTATTGCGTCTTAGCGAGACAACGAAGCATCGTGCCTAGGCGAGGCGGCAGAGCTAGACCTAGCTCCTATGCAGGGGTCTAGGCTGCAACTTAGGGGGATTTTTACAATTCTGATCACATGAATAAACTCAACATTCTTATCACGACAATTCGATGTTGGCAACATAAACCTAGTTTCTTTATTCAGCCCTATCAAGAATCATATCATATGTTAAAACTATACGCAGTCACATCTTTCTTCACAATTTGCACCAAATTCCCCATATCTCTAGATTATCAGCAATGGTGATCATGATTCACGCCATTCTAGTCCACACTGCACATGCTGAAACCATCTTAGTAATTTTTCATCTTCAATTATCCCCTACTGCGCTACTTTTATGGTTCTACCATCTTTGACCTTACAATCATGTTATATGTGATAACATAAAACATGGGAAACACTTCTCCACTCACACTACTTTTAGTCCTAAGAGTAACATCATATTCAGTGTTGTCATCTCCCCGTTTGTATGTCTACTTTTACCAAATTACATTCCTTATATTAAAGATTATCATTTTACGCTAGAATTCTCCCCAAACTTCTAGGTCGTGTTAATCCTGGTTTGAGCCTAATCAATTTAAATAATATCATCAACAAAAACCTTTACACCAGAATCTCATATTGAATATATCTAATGTAGGAGCATAGAGACATGGGCGTCCTTTTTAACATTCTTTTATTTTGTTCTTTTTTTAGCCTTTTGCATGTTTAGCATAAATAGGCCAAGGGCCTTCTTTTGTAACACTTTTGCCATTTTGAGATTGAAAGACCAGAAAGAGAAATAAGAAATCATCTTCCATTTACCATTTTCCATATTGTTGTTGTGTAAATAACTTTTTTTTTACGCTTCCGCACCCAAGACCACATCAAATTAGTATCAGAGCTCGGTTTGTTCTTGGATTAACTATGATCATCGAAGATTGGAATTCGGGTTGGATTCATCCAGATGAGACTCGAAACATTTCCAACCTTGTCCATGAAACCCTAACCCTAGAAACCCAAAATTCAAGAAACCCTAACTTTTCCCTACCTAAACTCAATGTTAACCCTCCCACAACTGCCCTAACCCTACCCAAGACCCTGTCGCGCAACCCAAACCAAAAAAATGTACAATTCGACCCTAATTTCCGCTTCAAACCCGTTACAGTGGGCCAGGCAGCCCTAGTTACTGCCGACCCAAGCTAGCTTTGCCCGAAACCCTCCCCGGAAACCATTCTAGCACATACCCTCACCGGACGAACTCTTTTGACCCAAAAAAAAAAATCTGACCCTAATTAGAGGTCTGACCGTCCCTCAAAAGCATCTGAACCACTCTCAATCTCCTACCAAAACCCTATAAACCCTAGTCCAAACACAGAAAATCTTACGATCAATCCATCCCCATCTACAAGGGATGTCCTTCCTTAGGTATCCTTCCTATCACACCCCATGTTTCACTAGCATCCGCTCAATCAATTTGTCGGCGAAGGAACTCATTTTGCCATGAACAAGCAAGACGTGCGGGAGTTTCTACCTCTTATATGCACACCGTGATGATAACAACTCCCGTAGATCCTCAAGCATCTCCGGCGAACGACGACACTTGAATCCGATCGAGTTTTTTTTACTCGTTGAACCACAAAAGGGAGGCTATGCACGGTGATTATCGATGGAGGAGCTAATGATAATCTGGTCGCACAAGAGATGGTGGACAAGTTAAACCTTTCCACAGAGTCATTGCCTACCCCATGTCGTATTGGGTGGTTGGGAAATGAAACCACCTTAGCTCCTAGCCGACAGTGTTGGATGACTTTTCATCGGAGACTATCGTGATGAAGTTATATATATTGTGGTGGATATGCGAGTGTGTCACTTTCTTTTGGGAAAGCCGTGGCAATTTAATCAATCACAGCATGCACGATGGCCGAGCCAACACCTATTCATTTAAGCATGAGGGGAGAGATTTTCTTCTCCGCCCTATGCGATCGTTCCCGATGTCTTGACCTTCAGCCCTTTCACATGAGGAATTAGACACAGAGACTGCGGAGACAAAGTTGTGTTATGTTCTCATTAGTCCTATCACCACCCCGGAGGCGACTGTCCCACCGCGTGTTCAGCGTTTGTTGGATTCTTTTACCGATGTGTGCACACCACCAGATGATCTTCCTCCTTTCAGGGATATACAGCATGCCATTGATTTTATCCCCGAGGCGCAGCTCCCCAACCTTTCCTACTACCTCATGTCACCCACGGAGCACGCAGAGTTGCAGAGACAGGTCACAGAGCTCTGTGACAAGGGCTATATTTGGGAGAGTATGTCTCCTTGTGCAATACCCGCCCTATTAGCGCCAAAGAAGGATAGAAGTTGGCGTATGTGTGTTGATAGCCGAGCTATTAACAAGATCACCGTGAAGTACATATTTCCTATTCCTAAGTTGGAGGATATACTAGATCAACTCCACGGTGCGAAGGTTTTCCCCAGACTAGACTTGAAGAGTGGCTACCACCAAATTGGTATGAAACCAGGGGATGAGTGGAAGACTACCTTCAAGGCGAAGGATGGGCTATACAAGTGGACGGTGGTGCCTTTTGGCCTCTCCAATGCCCCATCTACCTTTATGAGAGTGATGACACGGATACTGCGCCCTTTCATGGGCAAATTTGTGGTTGTTTATTTTGATGACATCCTAATTTACAATCGATCAAAGGAGGAGCACCTAGACCATGTGGCTCAGGTATTAGAGGTCTTACGAGCCGAGCGCTTCTTCCTTACGTTGAAGAAGGGCATTTTTATGGTACCATCGGTGACCTTTTGGGGATATATGGTCTCAGACGACGACATCAGGGTGGATGATGTCAAAGTTCAGGCGGTAGTGGATTGGCCCCCACCCTCTTCGGTCTCTCAAGTGCGCAGCTTTCATGGCTTAGCTGACTTTTATAGGTGCTTTATAGCCTGTTGTTATGGCTCCTATTACGAATTTGATGAGTACTTCCTCGAGTGCCGAATTCAGGTGGATACCAGAGGCGAATGCTGCCTTCAAACGCATCAAGGAGTTGATGACTACAGCCCCTATCCTAGCCTTACTCGAAATCGATCAGTTATTTGAGCTTTCTTGTGATCCTTGTAAGACAGAGGTGGGTGTTGTTTTGAGCCAAAATGGAAAGTCGATTGCATTCTTCAGTCGGAAGTTGACGGGCGTCGCTCTCCATTATTCGATTTATGGCCTCGAGTTCATGCGGTGGTTGAAGTCGTGAAGTTTTGGCCGCCCTATCTCCTCCATAAGGAGTTTATCAGCAAATCAAATCCATCAATTTCTTACATAGTCAGCGACGAGTTAATGACAGACACGCCAAGTGGACCGCTTACCTCCAGCGCTTCACTTTTCACTTGCAGTACAAACCGGGGAATGAGAATTAAGTGGCGGACGCCCTTAGCAGGAGGACACATGCATTGGTGACTTTGAGGAGTCAAGTATTTTGATTTCATAAGGTCTGTGATCTTTACCCGACGGATGTAGAGTTTGAGCCGATCTTCGCAGCTTGCCAACAAGGCAATGGCGCATCAGGCGAGTATCTATTATAGAATGGGTTCCTACTAGGGCTGTGTTTTTTTTCCGAACTTTCCGATTTTTTCGATTTCCGATCCGATTTTTTCCGAATTTGGAATGAAATTTTAGTTTGCCGATTTCCGATTTCCGATTTTTCCGAAAAAAATCGGATCGGAAATCGGAAATAATTCTGAATTTCCGATTTTCCGATTTTTCCGATCCGATTTTTTCGAAACTATGCCGATCCGATTTTTCCGATTTTTTTCCGAATTATTTCCGATTTTTTCAGAATTATTTTCCGATTTCCAATTTTTCCGATTTCTTTTCCGATTTTTTGAAAGTTTCCCATATCCCACATCGGTTGGGAGAGGGAGAGGGCTCCAAAATATGCTCTATAAAAGGAGAGTATCCTCCTAACTTCTACACAAATGAAAAATGAGCCAAATCCTCATGTGTTTACATGTTGGGTTAAGCTATTTTCATTGTTTCTTTAAAATGAGAATTTCGAGTAATCGAAAATCCATAATTTATTTTTTTGAAATTTTGGAATTTTCCAAATTTCTGGATTTTTAATATATTTTGTGAATTTCCGATTTTTTCCGATTTTTGCCGATTTTCCGATTTTTCCGAATTCGGAATTTTTTTTAATTTTCCGAAAAAATCGGATCGGAAATCGGAATAGTTATTTTAATTCCGAAAAAATCGGAATTTTTTCCGAATAGGCATTTTCCGATCCGATCCGGCCGAAACACGGCCCTAGTTCCTACACCGAGGCAGGCCTGTCAATGGGTCGGGTCTGGACCCGAATCCGTCCCGGACCCGATCCGTATAATAGGGTCTGAGCATATTCTTTTGGACCCGAGACCCGAAGACCCGTTTATTAAACGGGTAGGGTCTGGATCTTATACGAGACCCGGACCCGAAGACCCGATCCGGATTGTATATTATTATTTTTTAAATATATATACATATACTATAAATTTATATATATTTATAAATATATCTTATCAATATAACATGTAAGTAATATATATAAAAATATATATTTATGTATTTAATAAATATAAATAATGTATGTTTTATTTATACTAATAATATTCTATAATATCTATTCAACTCCATATACGCAAATGGAAAAGGATTTGCCAGCCAGAGTACTTGGTTCATATCACGCACCTGTATCCTCAGATGTCACAAGAAAATATAAACTAACAATTATAAGAACATTACTGTAATATGAGCCATAGAACTGCATATATACAAATACAAGAAAATGGCGCCATCACTATATTAACCTTTAAAAGGATCGTATCAAAGAGAAAAATACAAATCTTACAAGGTAAACAAATCCTTCTGAAGCTTCAACAATGGCCTTCATACGAGCCGGTGGAGTGGTGGGCGTTGTGAGCAGTACCTGAAGTGCACAAAAAAAAATAAGTGACTAATTGTGCACATTATGGCCAGGCAAAAAACCACAAATACATCAAAAGGGAAGTAATGAACATCCAGATTAATAACTTCATAAAAGAACTCAAACTATTTTTTGAACATAAACAGCGCTGTTTTCAATACTTAAAGAACTAGAAACACTACATACTTGTGGCAGACCACGACACGAACGGACAAAGACTTATTGGTTAATAGGTGGACCCTCCATGGTTTCGGGTCATATTAATGTCAACCCGATAAGACACGATAGTTAATGGGTCGGTTTTGGTGCCTGATTAGATCAAATAATTTAAGTGACCAAGAAATATTGTCGGGCCTTCAAAAGAATAAGTTGAGTGTTAATTAATCATAGTGAATCTTACTATATGGGAGCTTTAGTAATCCTAATGAGTTAGTGGGTCTAATTGTGGCTAATGTATCACCCCTCGTATACGATTCAATATCTTACGCTGAAACTCAACACAACATGACAAGATAATGAGTCGGGTTTGAATATGGTTTTTTCACCCGATAAAAAGTCACATTTAAATACGAACCCAATAAGACATGAACATAATAAAAACTGACATGAACATGAATTGAAATGACATTTTGTCAAGTCTAGTGTTTATTTACAAAATATAGACAATGACCTACATGGCTCAAACCAGTAGAGCCCCACTCCAAGACCACATTGGCAGAGCACACTCTTCCAGCTGAGACTGATTATAAATAAGGAAGCGTCTTAAAATGGTTTAGACAAAGAAATCCATACTCCAGGATCACAATAACAGAGCATTCTTCCAGATGAGACTGATTTAAAATAAGGAGTCGTGTTCAAAAGGTTTAGAGAAAGAAATCCATAACACAGCAATAAATTTGATTCTTTCCCATACTTATTCCTCGTCTTCCTCTTCCTAAACAGTTTATATTGTTCTGTTCAATCCATATGTTCCAAATGATGGCTAGGACCACGCATCTCCAAAATCACGACACCTTCAGTGTACCACCCCCCCACCTCCAACCCACACACACGCAACAAAGTAAATTGCCAAGCAGATCCGAAAGCAATGCCCAGACAATATTCAGCTCACTAAACATCTTTCCCCACAAAAGGTCAGAAAAGGAACAATGAAGTAGTACGTGCGGAATGATTTCATCAATTTTTCACATAAACAACAACACATCACATCGGGGACAAGCGCATGTAACGTCTTCTGTTTTGAGGCAAGTCACAAATGTTGACCCTCTCATTAGCCACCAACCAAAGCAAATGCCTTGACTTTGGAAAATGGGGAAACAAAAGAATGGAATGATCGCGTTAATCAAAGAAAGATTTACAAGATAGACCTTGACTGTCCAAATTCTCTTTTCTCGCCTCTCTCACCCCTGTGTAAAGATGGACTCTCTTAAATCCCTCAATAATAGCCTGCAAAGAAATTCCTCCGTTTAAACATCATATAAGTTTCTCTGACTAAATAAAGTTCCAAGAGACCAAAGATGCTATTGAAGGATGCACTTTAATAGGAGTCAATGCCATGGGGAATGAATTTCCAAGGACATCCAAAAGGATCTCCCTCGACCCTTATAAACTGACGTTACAAGCGCTAATGGCACCAAAGAATAGAATAACAACTAGCGCAAACTCACATAAATGTATATCAAATGATCTACCCCCATTGAGGAATGGGTATATACATGCCTTGGGATAGAAGAATATTCCCAAAAAGTGCTAACCATAAATGGAAGGAGGCGGCATTAATGAGGTCAAGGATGATGACACATAGGGGTGACATCATCCATGGCATCGCTAACGAAGCCTTCTAGATTCTCCTAGCGCTAACTATACTAGCTATGCTCTAAATAAGGACAAGTGTGTCACAAGACAAAAGGAATGGGAAAGTACAGATATAACACACACACACACACATTATTTACATTACACTCCTCTCTTAGAAGTCCAGGAACTCAAAATCAAAGCGAGCACTCTCGGCAGATGAGCAGGGAAATTTGAGCATTTTAATTTTGGGATAATAACTGTTGACATGTTATGGATCCAAAAATAAACAATTCCCATCAATTGAACAAGGCTGGGGCAGCTTTAGCCCAAACACTTTCCACTTTGAAAAAGGGTTGGTACGATGTGACCCAAAGCTGTTCTAAACAAGCCCAGGCCCAATTTGTTACTAAAATCCCAAAGGCCCCTTTGATCAAGTGACCAAACAAAGCACTCTCCACTAATCCTTTTTATTTTGTGTTGAATTTTCTATGGGGCTATAAAATCCACAAAATCATCCCATTTCCCTAGAAAATTAAGGCCCAGAGATGTTAGATCCTCAATCATATGCAAATCAGCCCTGCATCCCTAAATGATTTAATGAAAGCTGGAATCAGAGGACCACAACACACACGAGTAAATTTCTCAAAAGACCCCTTTGAAGGAAAGAACTCCCTGATCTGGCCGCCAGCTCTAACGGTTCTTCCTTTCAGGGAAGACCTCATCGGAGGTGTCACCGCTGGTTAGCATTGAGTATGGCTTTTCATCTCGATCTTGGATGGCCTCGATCTGAACTGGCACATCCCCCATTCACCAGCGGTAGGGTTAGCTCCTCTGTTTGGATTCTGCAATGTGATTGGCTTCCTGAGTCAAAAAGCAACCCAGGGTTGCAAACCCCATCACTCAGCTGTCTATGGCAATCGCCAAGCTGTTTGGCCTTCATTACAGGTCACCAAAAGTCATGGAAGTAAGTCGTAGAGGATTCGCGGGCCTACTTGCTATTTCGGACCCCCCTTATGTCCAATCTATTTCTCTTCATTGGAGAACTAAGGGCTGATCGGGGCTGCGAGTTGTAGGCTTCCACCCTCTCTCGTCTCTTCATCTTATTCGTAGCCCTAGGGCTAAAAAAATGATTGCGCCCGAGGACTCTTCGCCCCTCGTTTCTTCTCGTGGCAGAGGAGTTTGGAAGGGAAGTGACCGTCCGGGTTGGGTTCAGTTTTGGGCTGCAGGAGACTCATGGGGGGTGGGGCTGAGCACACGCTGTTACTGTGGTGGTGGTGGTTGGGCTGTGGGTGGGGCAACAGCAGCAGAAGTAGGAAGGAAGGCGGCGGTGAGCGCACTAACTTGGAGTCAATCAAGATTTCTAAGGAGGCCTCGATTGGTGTTGTGACGTTTGAGGCTAGGGTGTGATACTCTTCTCGGCACCATTGGTGATAGATTCACACAAACACAATGATTGGAACCAGACATCATGCTGATACCAATTGGCGTGACACGCTTCAATGACACCAAGAAATAGAATACCAACTAGCACAAACTCCCGCAAATGTATATTACGCTCTACACATTTAAAATGGGTTTATAGACCCTGATAGAAGGGAATAGTCCCAAAAAGGCGCTACCCATAAATGGAATGTTCTAGCATTAGTGAGGTCATGGGTGATGTCACCTGGGGTGGGGTGACTGGTGTGAATCTATGAATGCGGAAGCGTTATTATTACAACTACACAACAATTGCTAACTACACAGCACCAACAACAACAACAAATAAAACTAAACTAAGATAATGAGTTCCTTTCTCTCTATATTATCTTTCTCAATATTCAAGTGTTATTACAAATGAATGCCAATAGCCTATTTATACGAAAAAAATTACTGGGTAACCAAGTAATGACCCAAAAGACTAAAAAGGACAATTAATAACTAAAAATAACTAATTATCCCCAAACATGCTTGAAAACCAATTAAAGACTGAAAATAAAAGGAAATTACAATATTACCCTAAACTAAGATACAAAATAAAACATAGTCTTCTCCCAGAGCACAATCACGCGCTACGTGTCGCTACGTATCACAAAACGCATCATTCTCCCCGTCGTCGAAAAACTCGTCCTCGAGCGTGTAGGGTGACTCATCAATGCCACTTGATATAATCCTCCAAAAATTTTGAACCCCAATCAAAATCAACCAAAAGTGGGTTGGCCAAACTTTAATTAGTCTCATGCAAATGAACCTCATCAATAATGGTTTAATATGCCCAAATCTCGGCAATGTTTTCTCTAAAATCCGAGCAACCAAAAACTGACGACCATATATGTCTTCTCTACACCACGAGCACATGGTTGCAACTTGGCTTGATGGATCCTTGAATCTGACCGGACAAAAATTTCGACGATTGCATATTTGCGAGTATGATGGCAAAACAAGCGGACTAAAGACGGCGACATTTCAAAAGGCCGAACCCAAAAATGGCAAATAGTCGAAAATTGATCCCAAGTGTGATGCATTTTTCATGGAAGTATTGAGTTGTGTCAAAAATAGGCCGTAAGATCAATTTTGACCGGATTTGAGGTCAAATAGGGGGTAAGGGATCAGGTTAAAGTAGGGAAGCCCATTTTTTATCGGGTTTGATTGTGGTTGGGCATAGATGAGCGGGGAAAGGATGAAAATAGGGTAAAAAGGGAGTGGGGGCAGATTAGGGCTAAGAAAAGGGGGAAAGGGAACTAGGGGTTGGGGTGGGATGAAAGGGGGGAGGGAGAGGGGTGATGGGGGAGTATTTCAAGGGTAAAAGGATTGGAAAAGGAACTCGGGCAGTTTTCGGTTGGCCGAAGAGTCGCCGAACCAGCAGCCGAATGTGGCATATGGGATCCGGGGGTTGGGGAGGTGGTATACTCTCCCAGGTGTGAGGATGACGGATTCAGAGGAGAAATGCCAAAAAAAAAAGGGCGACAAAAACTGAGAGCCAACTTCACCGGAGGCGGGTCGTCGGCGGCATTTTTTTACCCTTTTCCGGTATTTTTTTGTGTCGCTCCTTTGGAAACATTGATTCGGCCCAACGCGATTCTACTGCTAAATTTTGAGGCTGGTCGGAGGAGGTTGAAACTTTCGAGTGGCAGCGGAGGGGAGGCAGCAAGTGGGGTTTTCTGGGCGATGGTCATGGGGTCTTAAAAAGGTGATAGATACAGGAAAGTAGGCCGAGGGGTGGATTTGTGGTTAGGGTTTTATTTGGGGTGAGATAGAAGATGGTGCTGCATTTTGGAGAAGTAGCAGTTGTGTGGCAGTAGGAGATGGAGATGGAGGTGGAGGTGGAGGTGGAGGTGGAGGAAGGTGGCGATGGAGGGTGGAAGGTGGAGGCTAAAAGGACCGGTATCCCCCTACTTAGCGATGATGGAATCTATGATTTCTATCCACCCGATTCCTATTTGGACATTTATCAATCTAACAATTTAACGGTCGCCCGAATTGGAACCATAACTCGATATCCACTTTACGCACCACGACGAACACCAAGAACAAACGCAACTCTGATACCAATTTGATGTGAATCTATGAATGCGAAAGCGTTATTAGTTTCACAATTCAAAATCCTATTATATTCTTGCGTACTCAATGCAAAAATTGCATTAAGATCGGTTGACTTAAAATTTCATTCATCAAATTCCGCATTTTTACATTTACTCTACAGTTATTAACAATAACATTGCCAACAACCACTCTTAGCCATCTTCGTCCATACTCAATGCTCAAACGCGTTCATATTTAGAGCGGAGGTGTGCACTCGTTCATGTCTTCCAATGTCCATAATTGGAACCATCATGTAAGAGAGGTTAATTGCTTGAGTTATTGTCCCTCAGCGAGTGCATTACAATAAATGATAAGATACAAAAAAAAAAGCATAAAGACTTTAAAAAAAACAATCACAAAAACTTCATAATATGAGCACACAAAAGACACATTCCAACCCGACCAATGTGTGAGCACCGATGGAGCCACAAAGCTCTAACACAAATTAAGAAAAATTAAGGGCAAGTTATGTATGACGGTGTATACAAGTCTTAGGTGTTGTTTGATTTCACCTTTTAAGTCTGAATTTGAACCATTCAGACTCAAGAAGTACCAAATAGCATTTAAGAGGTTAACGGCTATATTTGCCTATGAATTATCAAGAGGTAGAGTTACCTCTGAAATCTGAATCTTAAGTCTGAATCAGTCTCTACACATTCATTGAGGGTCCATTCACACATAAAAACAAACTATACATTCATTGAGAAGTTCATTCAGACATAAAAACAAACATATTTTTCAGATTCAGATTTCAGACATCAGATTCAGACTTCAGGAAAAAACAAACGCAACCTTAGAGGGCGTTAATAGGACATCGGTGATTTTTCAAAATTGTGCGACACAAAGGCCAAAAAAAGGTATGTGCACACAAGATTTTTATGTCAATTCATCAAACACTTAGTGATAATTTTACAAAATTAAATTCACACCGAGTTTAATCATTTTACAACTACACAACAACTACTAACTACACAACACCACCAACAATAACAAATAAAACTAAACTAAGGAAATGGATTTCTTTCTCTCTCCGTATTCTCTTTCTCAATATTTAAGTGTGATTACAATTGAATGTCAAGAGCCTATTTATAGGAGAAAAATTACTTGATAACCAAGTAATGACCCAAAAGACTGAAAAGGACAACTAATAACTAAAAATGGCTAATTAGCCCCAAACATGCTTGGAGACCAATTAAAAACCAAATATAAAAGGAAATGACAATATTACCCTAAACTAAGATACAAAATAAAAGATAGTCTTCTCCTAGGAGCACAACCACGCGCTACGTGTCGCTGCGTATCACTAAACACATCAATGACATTATCAATGACATCACAAATGAAACCTTCCAGGCCTCCTAAGAGCTAACTAGTATAGTTATGTTCGAGAAATGTGACACAAGACAAAAAAATGTTCAAATGTAATACCCTAATATTTACATCATAAAATCTTAGTGAATTCAATTCAACTTATATTTGAACCTAATGATAGTGATAGTGAACCAAAGGAAATAATCTCCTTCCGAAAACCTCCATAACTATTTACCTACCACTTTATTTTTTGCGATTATATTTCTAATTCCCAAACCACTCACATTTTAAAGACTAGTTACCACTTTTCAATCAACTAGGTATTGTTGTTTACCATTGTCCATCCTTCCCATAAAAGGCTTCTCATGATGTTATCAATTAAATTTGCAATTTCACCAGGGTTTAATAAAAAACAAAAAATAAACCGGGATACTATGAAGCACTAATGAGAAACAACCATTTTTCCACCCATCCAATCTTTTATTCGTTTTTATCAACACCGGGCTCCAAATGCTAAGTGCATTCAGATTCTCGCCCAAAGGAAGACCCGAGTGGTCCAAAGGCAATGACTCTACCCCACAACCCATATTGCTAGCCAAAACTTCTATATCCAAAGAGTCCATATTTAATGCGACTATTTTGCATTAGTTCAAATTAACCTAGCCATGAAATTTGGCAAAAAAAATAATGGATGAAGCATAACTATCAAACTTATCGTTGTCTGAAAATGAAAAAGATACCAGATCATCTGCAAATTGTATATGGTCAAAATGTGAACTGGGGTCTCAACTTATATTCAACTCAATAAAGCATTTTACCAATTGAATCCTATTTCTTCGTTTAGCTCAATTTAGCGCAATATCAAGCTATGACAATCTCCTACCAAGTCAATTTAGGTCTATCTCCTCCACTCATGTTACCGTCAAAGTAAACAAAACTGCTCTTCCTGACAGGGACACTTATAAGTCTACGTTTAAAGTGTCCAACCAATCTATGATGTTTTTCAGGCCTCAAAACTTACATTGATCAATATATAGACTAAAGTTTTAACTAAAGTGGATCTTGCTTTCAATTGATTTCATATTTCATAAACCAACGTCAAAATACTCAATCACACATATATAGTAAAAAAGAAAATGAGTGAAGCAAATTCAAAGGTTTATTGCTTAATAGCACCCTACATTCTTCAAAGGATTCATTGCCAACAACCCCTCACTTCAAATGGTATTCTTTTTCTTGATAACATTCCATGGACATAAATAGGCATTGTATTGAAATTTTATACATGGAAGCTTACAAGAGACAAATTACTAAGAAAATTATATCGACTTGCTATTTTATGAGAACCATTGAACTTTTCTCTAATTTGGGGATGGCCGGTGATTCACCATATGTATCATGTATGTAAATCTTTGATATGATATAAATAAACACACTCGCACAATTACAACACGTGATGAATGCGTAGCACATCAATATGTCAAGCCAATTAAATAAAACAGAAAAACCAACCAATTCAATCTTGTGATTGACAGCTTCCTCCCTTAAGATCCCAGTTTCCTCTAGAGGCACATCGGGAACCACGAGTCCTGAGAATAAATGTTTTAAGTAAAATGGCATAATAAGTTAAGGTAAAGGAAACAATAAAAGGCTAAAAACATAGAAATAGAAAAAGACAAATAGTGAATCTATGGATCAATATAGTGCATTATATACAAGATTTTTCATTATTATTTAAGAGTCAAAAGGGTCCACAATTAAAATGGTTATAGCATGTGGAGTGCAGAGACTGATTTGTATTTTGTGAATAAGGAAAAGAAGTTTGTGATCAATATTTTGTTGGGAAAATTCTGTTCTAGTGCACTGAAATATAAATACAGATTTTAGGCTTTAGTCCATTTTTGAAGTTTAAGTAGACACCAATCATATGTTTGTTTGTTTTCAAATTGTAATTAGTTCATAACCGCCTTCAACTGCCCCTATCATATAAAATTCAAAATGTCAATAGCTATTTTCATGTCTTTTCATTTCCTTAGAGAATGGCAAGTGACCGTATTTTGTTGAAATAGGACCAACAACTAACAAAATAAAAACATGGGATCAGGTACAACTAAAGCTCCCTTTGTCTTTCTATTTCAGCAAGGTTTATAAATATTTTCAGTTCAATACAACCATACATAATTTTTCTCATATCTTTTGATATTGATTTGGTGAAATGAAATCTTAAACTAGCATCGATCTAGCAAAGTCATTTGATGCAACCCTTAATTGAGGTAAAACACAATTTGCAGAGTATTAGATATTGAGTCATATTGTCAGACATTCCTGTGATAAAAGCATGCCGGAATAATCACCAACCCAATGGTTTTAATCGCTCTCAAACAATGAGTACTAAGGTCAAAAAAACTGATTAACATTTAAAATTTCAATGAGGACATTGCATGTCACATATATACACTAAATTAGATTCATTAGTATCATGTAACAAGTCTCTTTCTTTCACGTGGCTACTCCAAAAAAGCTCAAATTACATGAGTGCTGATTCAGGGAAGAAAATTTAACTCTTTCATTAGCCACTCAATTCTTTCTAGCAATATTTGAACAAACACATTCAGATATATCCTATCATGACAGTGTAAGAATCTTATTTAGATACCCAACATTTGAACACGATTATGAAAGAATGTGATTGTGGGCTTTGTTCTCGCTACAGTGTGTTTTGAACTATGCCACATGTATTTTGGAGTTTTTGAAGTGTTGGAGAAGGAACTGTATCAACCATTAAGGAATGGGCTGAGATCAGGGTTATGGCACCCCTTTGTAGTTGGTGATGTACATGGGGCAAGATTTGGGTCGCAGCACCCCTTTGTGTATGGGGGAGTATATGGGGTGAGCATGACAATCAACATCTTGAAAGGGATAGAGAGCTCTATTTTGGAAGTAAAATTTCTGTTTTTAAGGACACTTGTTCCTAAACTTCTCGTCTAGGAACCGTTCCATGAATTCGATTTAGGACTCCTCGGCTAAGATGGGCTCTAGTTTTTAGGTACCTTTTTAGGGAATGTCTATATCTAACTTTGCATTGGGACAATCTCTGTATGAGGATTCTCCCCTTCTTCTGGCTATTTACAAATAAAGTATTACTTGTCCAAAAGAATAGATGCCTGACTATAATAGCTGGTTGACGGCTTTGTTATTTGGCTTTAACCTTGAGGTTATATGATCTTCTCTCGTACAGCGTCTATTAGTTTATTAAAGTTCAAATCTTAATGTGCTTAACCTTGTGCCTAACATATTAGTTTCCAGATAAGTATAACACCATCTATGATTAAAAAAAAAAACTAAGCGAGCGACAGCAATATAGCACAAACTTAAGCATTACCATGTATCCCCACATCTTTCACGGTAGTCATGAACTTCTCCACCCCACGCTTAAGTATTGGATTATAGTATGAAAACAATGCAACTGGACAAGATAATTGTGGTACCACCTGTTTAGAAAATGTTGGAAATGTGATATTGGATTTTCATGGAGGACAATTACAGACAGAAGATGATAATTGGCAACAGAAATATATGCGAGAGATAATTAGATGAGAAACAACAAGAATTATCATGCAACTAGCATTAACGTATTAGATTGCTCTCAACCACATACAAATATTAAAATGCATTTATCTCAAGAGAAAATGAGATAAAGAGCCTAATGTTATTTGACAAGGCATGCACAGTTAAGAACTTAAAACTGTGATAGAGGTGTATATATGTTTATATACTGCATTAGGAACAGATGCAAAACGAAAGCTGACTAGCACGTATATTGGGTAGAAACACAGCATCCAAACTGGAAAACTAAAAACAGGTATACTTTAATGATAAAATTACTTTTCCTCCTTTGAATGAATGCCTTGTAGAATGATGTTTAAAGGTATAATACTTCAGAGTGAAAATTGAAAAAGCAATACTAAAATTGACGAGTTTTTTTCTGTAGCCCACAACCCACATATAAATATCTATAATAACACATGTCACCTATACTCAATTGCATTTTGAACGCATGACCAGTTTTTATTTTTAGACCAGAACAATTTATGTCAATAACTGTAACGGGGCTGAAGTTGCAATACACAAAATTTTACCCGAGTCTACCATTGATACAAAGGATAGCAAAGGGTTGTGTATTAGTGGCTATCGCTTTTCACGCGTGTGTGTGTGCGCGCGTGCGTGTGCGAGTGAGAGAGGGGGAGAAAAGGTGATGATAGCCTTGCCTCTTTCAACATTGAGATGATTGCATTAAAATTGGTCCCTCTGGCTAGCGAACGTGTGGCGGCAGCCTAAGAAAAAAGAAAGATCAATAAAAAAAACACCACATAAAATTTAAATCTAAAACGCTGAGAAAAAGTGTTCGTGATATCAAACCTGAATAACTGGACCATCTGCCAAAGGATCAGAATATGGTACACCCAGTTCGATTATGTCTGACCCACAACGGTCCAGCACCTTTAGTGCTTCTGCTGTGGTTGAAAGGTCCGGATCACCAGCCGTGATGTATGGGATGAGCGCCACCTTTATAGCAAAGGCATGCGTATCAGAACAAAATTAGTTCATATGAACATCTATATAATATGGGGCAATGGTCTTATGAATAGTAACTCGTGCATGATAAACATGCATGGCATTTTATGTGTTGCATGCTTGCATGCATACACATGCATGTATGCATGCATACATATATACATTATTATTTTATTACTTTTTTTATTAAAATATTTTTTTTTTAAATATCTTTTACAAACTTACCCCTTTATTATTTTATTTCCCCCCTGTTTTATCCTTACAAACTTTCACTTTAATTTAAACATACGGGTATTTTGGTAACATCCTCTAATTCTGATAGACCACTTTAATGCACTTTAATGTTTGTAAGGGTTCAAGATGCTTGAAAAAAGACTACTACATAGGGTCTCTGCCCACATTTAATATAATAGATATTTATATTAATATGGACAGAGCACAAGGCTCGAGGAAAGACAACTCTTCTGAACCATGAGTTTGCGTTCAATGTACACTATCTAATTTTCTTTTAATTTCATTATCTCTCACTTCTCCACAGTCTACGAAGCTTCACGCAACCTTCTTCACATGACACAAAACCTCCGCCTAGGATTCTTTTTTTTTCTTCACATCAAAACATGCTCACAAAAATAAAGTTATACATATATATATATAAGTGTATATGTCTTCCTACAGAGGTCAGACCCATTATTTAGTAAAAGTCCTCCAAAAGGTTTATATTTAAGATATAGGTATTCCGAAGCTCAAAATACTTTCAGTAAGGCAGTTATGTTAAATGCGCGAATATACACAACCTGAGTGTCATTTCTGCAAAACTATTGGATGCTATAATTTACACGGTAGTCACTCAAAACACGAAATTATTGGTTAATGTGTGGATTTTAATGGTTTGAGGTTATATTAGTGTAGCCCCATAAAACGATAGCTAACTGGTCAAGTTTGATGTAGACACCCCTAACCCGTTAAATATCTTATCATTTTAAGTAAATAAGATATATTATCTTTAAGCATAGTGAATTTTATTAACTGAACAAACCACAATGACAGGTTTATCACATGCACATATTAACGTTCAAGCTTTATAAAAGACCAATCATAAGCAATAAAAATAAAGAAAAAACATTAGGAAACACCCCCATTAACAAGAAACCAAGCCGGTAAAGGGTAGAAAAAAACACGTTTAGTGACTGTAGGGTGAGTGAGAAGATTACTTTGCCATGCTGTTTCAACCTAGTGAAGGTTTCGAAGAGTCCAACTGTTGGGACGGTGGTGAGAGTGGCCATTGGGGTTTAAATGATTAGGTTGAAACGGTGAATCTATTGGGATTGAAGCTTACAAGTGATATATGTTTAAGGTTCTTCTTCAATTGGAGTGGGCAACTTGCTTTCAGGGCAATGACCATCACAAAAGCTCAAGATCTTTTGACTGCGGATTCGTTAATGGGGTTTATCTGTTTAGATGCATCCAAGGGTTTAATCCCATTTTATTTTTTATTAACTGAACAAACCCCATTGATAGGTTTATCACATGCACATATTAACGTTCAAGGGTTTATAAAAGACCAATCGTAAGCAACAAAAATAAAGAACGCATTAGGAAATACCCCCATTAACAAGAAACCAAACCCGGAAAAGGGTTTGAAAATAACACGTAAAGTGAATGTAGAGTGTGAGTGAGAATATTACTTTGCCTTGCTGTTTCAATTTAGTTGAGGTTTCGGAGAGTCCAACTGTTGGGACAGTGGTGAGAGTGGCCATTGGAGGTTTAAATGATTTGGTTGAAACGGTGAAGCTATTGTCGAATTTAAGCTTACAAGTGATATATATTTTGGGTTCTTCTTCATTTGGAGTGGGCAACTTGCTTTCAGGGCAATGACCATCACAAAAGCTCAAGATCTTTTTACTGCAGATTCGTTAATGCGGTTTATCTGTTCAGATGCATCCAATCCCATTTTATTTTATTAACTGAACAAACCCCATTGATGGGTTTATCACATGCACATATTAACGTTCAAGGGTTTATAAAATACCAATCGTAAGCAATAAAAATAAAGAAACGCATTAGGAAACACCCCCATTAACAAGAAACCAAGCCCGGAAAAGTGTAGGAAAAAACACTTAAAGTGAATGTAGAGTGTGAGTCAGAAAATTACTTAACCTTGCTGTTTCAAGCTAGTGAAGGTTTCGGAGAGTCCAACTGTTGGGACGGTGGTGAGAGTAGCCACTGGAGGCTTAAATGATATGGTTGAAACGGTCAATCTATTGAGATTGAAGCTTACAAGTGATATATGTTTTTGGTTCTTCTTCAGTTGGAGTGGGCAACTTGCTTTCAGGGCTATGGCCATCACAAAAGTTCAAGATCTTTTGACTGCGGATTCGTTAATGGGGTTTATCTGTTCATCCAAGGGTTTAATCCCATTTTATTTTATTAACTGAACAAACCCCATTGACAGGTTTATCACATGCGCATATCAACGTTCAAGGGTTTACAAAAGACCAATCGTAAGCAATAAAAATAAAGAAACGCACTAGGAAGCACCCCCACTAGCAAGAGACCAAGCCCGGAAAAGAGTAGAAAAAAACACGTAAAGTGAAGGTAGAGTGTGAGTGAGAAGATTACTATGCCTTGCTGTTTCAAGCTAGTGAAGGTTTCGGAGAGTCCAATTGTTGGGACGGTGATGAGATTGGCCATTGGAGGATTAAATGATTTGGTTGAAACGGTGAATCTATTGGGATTGAAGCTTACAAGTGATATATGTTTTGGGTTCTTCAATTGGAGTGGGCAACTTGCTTTCATGGCTATGGCCATCAAAAAAGCTCAAGATTTTTTTACTGCGGATTCGCTAATGGGGTTTATCTGTTCAGATGCATCCATGGGTTTAATCCCATTTTGTTTTTTATTAACTGAACAAACCCCATTGACAGGTTTATCACATTCACATATCAACGTTCAAGGGTTTATAAAAGATCAATCGTAAGCAATTAAAAAAAAGGAACGCATTGGGAAACACCCCCATTAACAAGAAACCAAGCCCGGAAAAGGGTACAAAAAAACACATAAAGTTATTGTAGAGTGTGAGTGGGAAGATTACTTTGCCTTGTTGTTTCAAGCTAGTGAAGGTTTTGGAGAGTCAACTGTTGGGACGGTGGTGAGAGTGGCCATTGGAGGCTTAAATTATTTGGTTGAAACGGTAAATCTATTGGGATTGAAGCTTACAAGTAATATATGTTTTGGGTTCTTCTTCAATTGGAGTGGGAAACTTGCTTTCAGGGCAATGGCCATCACAAAAGCTCAAGATCTTTTTACTGCGGATTCGTTAATGGGATTTATCTTTTAAGATAAATCAAGGGTTTAATCCCAATTTATTTTATTAACTAAACAAACCCCATTGACAGGTTTATCACATGCACATATCAACGTTCAAGGGTTTATAAAAGACCAAAATAAAGAAATGCATTAGGAAACACCCCCATTAACAAGAAGCCAAGCCCCAAAAAGGGTAGAATTACATTGCCTTGCGATTTCAACCTAGTGAAGGTTTCGGTGAGTCCAACTGTTGGGACGATGGTGAGATTGGCCATTGGAGGCTCAAATGATTTGGTTGAAACGGTGAATCTATTAGGATTGAAGCTTACAAATGATATATATTTTGGGTTCTTCAGTTGGAGTGGGCAACTTGCTTTCAAGGCTATGGCCATCACAAAAGCTCAAGATCTTTTGACTGCGGATTCGTTAATAGGGTTTATCTGCATCCAAGGGTTTAATCCCATTTTATTTTATTAACTGAACAAACCCCATTGACAGGTTTATCATATGCACATATTAACGTTCAACGGTTTATAAAAGACCAATCGTAAGCAATAAAAATAAAGAAACGCACTAGGAAACACCCCCATTAACAAGAAACCAAGCCCGGAAAAGGGTAGGAAAAAACACGTAAAGTGAATGTAGAGTGTGAGTCAGAAGATTATTTTGCCTTGCTGTTTCAAGCTAGTGAAGGTTTCGGAGAGTCCAACTGTTGGGACGATGGTGAGAGTGGACATTGGAGGCTTAAATGATTTGGTTGAAACGATGAATCTATTGGTATTGAAGCTTAAAAATGATATATGTTTTGGGTTCTTCTTCGATTGGAGTGGGCAACTTTCTTTCAGGGCAATGGCCATTACAAAAGTTCAAGATCTTTTAACTGCGGATTCGTTAATGCGGTTTATCTATTCAGACGCATCCAAGGGTTTAATCCCATTTTATTTTATTAACTGAACAAACCCCATTGACAGGTTTATCACATGCGCATATCAACGTTCAAGGGTTTATAAAAGACTAATCGTGAGCAAAAAAAATAAAGAAACGCACTAGGAAACACCCCCATTAACAACAGACCAAGCCCGGAAAAGGTTAGGAAAAAACACATAAAGTGAATGTAGAGGGTGAGTGAGAAGATTACTATGCCTTGCTGTTTCAAGCTAGTGAAGGTTTCGGAGAGTCCAACTGTTGGGACGGTGATGAGATTGGCCATCGGAGGATTAAATGATTTAGTTGAAATGGTGAATCTATTGGGATTGAAGCTTACAAGTGATATATGTTTTGGGTTCTTCTTCAATTGGAGTGGGTAACTTGCTTTCAGGGCAATGGCCATCACAAAAGCTCAAGATCTTTTGACTGTTGATTCGTTAATGGGGTTTATCTGTTTAGATGCATCCAAGGGTTTAATCCCATCTGTTTAGATGCATCCAAGGGTTTAATCCCATTTTATTTTTTATTAACTGAACAAACCCCATTGATAGGTTTAACGCATGCACATATTAACGTTCAAGGGTTAACAAAAGACCTATCGTAAGCAATAAAAATAAAGAAACGCATTAGGAAACACCACCATTAACAAGAAACCAAACCCGGAAAAGCGTTTGAAAAGAACACGTAAAGTGAATGTAGAGTGTGAGTGCGAATATTACTTTGCCTTGTTGTTTCAATCTAGTGAAGGTTTCGGAGAGTCCAACTGTTGGGACAATGGTGAGAGTGGCCATTGGAGGCTTAAATGATTTGGTTGAAACGGTGAATCTATTGTGGGATTTAAGCTTACAAGTGATATATATTTTGGGTTCTTCTTCATTTGGGGTGGGCAACTTGCTTTCAGGGCAATGGCCATCACAAAGCTCAAGATCTTTTGACTGCGGATTAGTTAATGGGGTTTATCTATTCAGATACATCCAAGGGTTTAATCCCATTTTATTTTATTAACTGAACAAACCCCATTGACACGTTTATCACGTGCCCATATTATCGTTCAAGCGTTTATAAAAGACCAATCGTAAGCAAAAAAAATAAAGAAACGCACTAGGAAACACCCACGTTAACAAGAGACCAAGCCCGAAAAAGGTTAGGAAAAAACACATAAAGTGAATGTAGATTGTGAGTGAGAAGATTACTATGCCTTGCTGTTTCAAGCTAGTGAATGTTTCGGAGAGTCCAACTGTTGGGACGGTGATGAGATTGGCCATCGGCCCGAAAAAGCGTTTGAAAAGAACACGTAAAGTGAATGTAGAGTGTGAGTGCGAATATTACTTTGCCTTGCTGTTTCAATCTAGTGAAGGTTTCGGAGAGTCCAACTGTTGGGACAGTGGTGAGAGTGGCCATTGGAGGTTTAAATGATTTGGTTGAACGGTGAATCTATTGTGGGATTTAAGCTTACAAGTGATATATATTTTGGGTTCTTCTTCATTTGGGGTGGGCAACTTGCTTTCAGGGCAATGGCCATCACAAAGCTCAAGATCTTTTGACTGCGGATTAGTTAATGGGGTTTATCTATTCAGATACATCCAAGGGTTTAATCCCATTTTATTTTATTAACTGAACAAACCCCATTGACAGGTTTATCACGTGCCCATATTATCGTTCAAGGGTTTATAAAAGACCAATCGTAAGCAAAAAAAATAAAGAAACGCACTAGGAAACACCCCCGTTAACAAGAGACCAAGCCCGGAAAAGGTTAGGAAAAAACACATAAAGTGAATGTAGATTGTGAGTGAGAAGATTACTATGCCTTGTTGTTTCAAGCTAGTGAAGGTTTCGGAGAGTCCAACTGTTGGGACGGTGATGAGATTGGCCATCGGAGGATTAAATGATTTGGTTGATACGGTGAATCTATTGGGATTGAAGCTTACAAGTGGTATTTGTTGAGGGTTCTTCTTCAATTGGAGTGGGTAACTTGCTTTCAGGGCAATGGCCATCACAAAAGCTCAAGATCTTTTGACTGTTGATTCGTTAATGGGGTTTATCTGTTTAGATGCATCCAAGGGTTTAATCCCATCTGTTTAGATGCATCCAAGGGTTTAATCCCATTTTGTTTTTTATTAACTGAACAAACCCCATTGATAGGTTTATCACATGCACATATTAACGTTAAAGGGTTTATAAAAGACCAATCGTAAGCAATAAAAATAAAGAAACGCATTAGGAAACACCACCATTAACAAGAAACCAAAACTGGAAAAGCGTTTGAAAAGAACACGTAAAGTGAATGTAGAGTGTGAGTGCGAATATTACTTTGCCTTGCTGTTTCAATCTAGTGAAGGTTTCGGAGAGTCCAACTGTTGGGACAGTGGTGAGAGTGGCCATTGGAGGCTTAAATGATTTGGTTGAACGGTGAATCTATTGTGGGATTTAAGCTTACAAGTGATATATATTTTGGGTTCTTCTTCATTTGGAGTGGGCAACTTGCGTTCAGGGCAATGGCCATCACAAAGCAAAAGATCTTTTGACTGCGGATTAGTTAATGGGGTTTATCTATTCAGATGCATCCAAGGGTTTAATCCCATTTTATTTTATTAACTGAACAAACCCCATTGACAAGTTTATCACGTGCCCATATTAACGTTCAAGGGTTTATAAAAGACCAATCGTAAGCAATAAAAATAAAGAAATGCATTAGGAAACACCCCCATTTACAAGAAACCATGCCCGAAAAAGGGTTTGAAAAAAACACTTAAAGTGAATATAGAGTGTGAGTGAGAATATTACTTTGCCTTGCTGTTTCAACCTAGTGAAGGTTTCGGAGAGTCCAACTGTTGGGACGGTGGTAAGGGTGGCCATTGGAGGCTTGAATGATTTGGTTGAAACGGTGAATCTATTGGGATTGAAGCTTACAAGTCATATATGTTTTGGGTTCTTCTTCAATTAGAGTGGGAAACTTGCTTTCAGTGCAGGGGCGGACGGACATAGGGTCGAACAGGGGGCGGTCGCCCGAGTTCAAAATATATAAAAAAAAATGGGGTTTTTTTGGTAAAATTTCAAACTTAAAGGTTACCACTTATTATTTACAAATATGAGGGTGTAAGTATGTAATTAATTAAAAAAAAAACAGCAAACGTTTATACAAAAGCAAGACCAAACCAAACATTTAACCTATTTCATATTCTCTTCTCTTCTCTCACTTCTTCTCTTCTCTCACTGTAAAGCCCCGCCGCTCAGCTCCCTCCCCTGCTCATCTCACCGCCGGACCTCCCCTCGTCGGACCTACCCTAATATGTTCATCTCTTGCCGCCGGATCTTCCTCTTTGCTCATCTCACTTCAAGTCTTCAGCAACAGGTATATTTTTTATATGTTTTTTTTTATATGTGCATATTTTTTTATGTCTCCAGAGTAAGATTTAATTTACCTATTTTTAAAAAAAGTATTTTTAAAATTAAAATCCCTATTTTAAGTTTATAATAACTCCTGCTTGATTGTGTTTAAAATTATAATGTATTTTATGTATGTATAATGTATTCCCCTAGATTGTGTTTAAATTTGTGTGTAAAACTAGTTTGAAATTGTTGTAAATATAGGAAGTCATAAAGAAATTTTTTAAACGGGAAAAAGGAGACAATACGCAAACCATTAGGGTAATATTACTTTGAAATATTATAAAAAAAATCCACGAACAAAGTAAGAATCCAAATTTAGTTAATTAATACCTCAACATTTTTAAGGATAAAAATAACAAAAAAAAAAAAAAAGGTAAAAACAACCCAAAAATAGGCTCGGTGGCTCCCGCTCCCAAACCCAGGGCTTCGTCAGAAGTTTCACCCCCTTGCTCAAGTTCTTTTGACTGCGGATTAACGTTAATGGGGTTTAGATGCATCCAAGGGTTTATTCCCATTTTATTTTATTAACTGAACAAATCCCATTGACACATATTAAAGTTCAAGGCTTTAGAAACGTAAGCAATAAAAATAAAGAAACGCATCCCATTAACAAGAAACCAAGCCTGGAAAAGGGTAGAAAAAAACAAGTAACGTGAATGTAGAGAGTGAGCGAGAAGATTACTTTGCCTTGTTGTTTCAGCCTAGCGAAGGTTTCAGAGAGTCCAACTGTTGGGACGGTGGTGAGAGTGGCCATTGGAGGCTTAAATGATTTGGTGGAAACGGTGAATCTATTGGGATTGAAGCTTACAAGTGATATATGTCTTGGGTTCTTCTTCAATTGGAGTGGGCAACATGCTTTCGGGACACTGGCCATCTCAAAAGATCAGGGTCTTTTTACAGCAGATTAGCTAACGGCGTTTATCTCTTCGGATGCATCAATGGGTTTAATCCCATTTTATATTAGGATCTTGATAAGACGCGGAATCCAAAAATAGGAGGAATATGTAGGGGTGTTCACGGGTCGGTCGGTTCGGTTTTGGTCGGGTTTTTTGAGCCGAACCGACCATGTCGGTTTTTTAAGGAAAAGAACCGAACCGAACCGATGCTGTTGAAAAACCGAACCGAACCGAACCGAACAAGGTCGGTTTTTGACAGGGCCGGTTCGGTTTTCCCGCCGGTTTTTGACAGGGCCGGTTTTATACAGGGCCAGCTCGGTTTTTTCATTTATTTTAATAAAAAATATTTTTTTTTAATACCTAATATAAATATAAAATTAAAAAATATAATATAATATGTCAACACTAATATAAATATAATATAAAATATAAAATTAAAAAGTATAAAAATTAATTCGGTTCGGTTCGGTTCAAAATCGGTTTTTTTATGCCAAAACCGAAAACCGAACCGACCCTGTCGGTTTTATACCTGATCAAACCGAACCGAACCGACCCTTAAAAAAACCCGGCCCGAAAATTTTCGGTTCGGCTCGGTTTTGTCGGTTTGTCGGTTTGGTCGGTTTTTTTGCACACCCCTAGGAATATGGTTTCAATATACAATTAATAGAGATATTCACGTGGATCCTTCGTATTAATTATTTTGACGTTAAATGTTCTAAGGACACATGTTTTGAGTCTAGTAGACATTTAAATCTCACTTTTAAAGATTTATTTGTACTAGTTGTGCCCACGTGCGTTGCATGTGTGGCTGATTCCAGATATTTGATTTGATAGTTCGCAATTTTAGAGAAGTGATTGACATATGTAAACTAATTGATCTCGGTTTTAAGGCTATGAATTTAAATGGTACAGAGCACTGAAAAATGGGGAGTGGCTGGAGGAAAGACTTATTAGAATGTTTGTAAATCAAGAATGGAGTTTTATCTATAAATATATTTTATGAAGAGTTGGTTGTGGTGATAACTGGAATTTAATTGTTTGATTCTCATAGTTTGAAGTATATTGTGACTAATATTGATTATATAATTGTTCATCACTTTATTATTTCGTTTACTTTAGTTCATTTGTGATATTTAAAGACTATTTTATTTATGAATAAGGTCCATTGCAAGAAGGATCATGAATAAAATTATGATTATGTTGTATGTACATATGCTGTCATTAACCAAAATATGTGGAACTAAAATTACAATTTAATATTCATTATACATATTAAAGTAAATAAATGTAGTTACTTTATACATATAAGACTTAAAATATTTATTGTAGGCAGATTGATTAGGCAGATCGCTACCAAGAATCTCATCATGCTTAGCAATATGTATATTTATCAGATGTGTTTGGGAGTTCCCCCCAAACACTTGAGCAGCGACTATTTCACCAAATCTTAATAATGAAATTGAGTCCCCAATGAAGTCGTCAAGGGAACTCTAGAGGACAACTTATGTTTTTTCAATATTCTTAATTGTTTTGTTTTCTTGTTTACTACTATTAACATACCCTACTATTCAAAGTATGTTGATTTATTTGTTTAAATTTCTAATATTAGCTTAAGAGAGGATACAAATGTAAAAGAATAAAGGAATGTGTAGTGAACGTAGTCCCAAATGTCTGTTATATGATATGTGGAGAATATTTGTTACTATATTTGTTACTAAATATAGAAGTGACATCCACGAACCAAGCAGTAACATCTGTAGCTACTGATTGACACAACTACATATCCAAATTCAATGGATGTTATCTCCATTTTAATAGAAGAAGAAAATCGTTTGCCTATATTGAGCATTGTCATCCTCAAACATTTGGAGGCTAATGTTATAGAACCGAAATCTAATCGAAAACAGCAAAAAAAAAAAGAAACCAATGGGAATGAAGCATTCCACATTGACCCTATAAATCCAACTTTGAACACTCATAAACCAGTTGAGTATTACAACACAATAAGTACAGATATGACCAATGAAAAACTACAGGTTACATTGATTTATATAAAACTATAATAGCATAGTTCATACAGTTATTATTAATTGCAACCAGAAATTGTAAACTGAATTCATACTAATCAAGCTAAACTTCGTGGAATTTTGGTTGGGATTTATTTCTTCATTTAAGGATTTTTTAAAACTAAGGTTAAGAAGATCAAGCTTTCATTTCTTTATTCGTTTGTCCATATAATAAAAAGGTGGAGTATATAAGATTACGGAGAGATCTCAAACCAGGGGAAAACTGATGCAGTATTGAATTTGTCCAAGGTATGCCCAGACCCACGTCTAACAAAGCTTTATATGTTGAGATTAGCCTCAAATCGGGCGAGGCTCCTTCATTAAGGCCTATGCCTTATGGGCGTAGGCGGTAGGCTGAAGCATGGCTTAGGCTCACCTCATTATACATTTCGAATAAAGTATAAAATTTTAATGAATGTGATTCGTCACATTTACGTTACAATAGATGTTTATGACCTATGATGGATTTTGTGTACTATCATCTAGTCAATGACACATAGTTTTATCGAATCCTATATAAGAAAAACTATCTCAATTATTTGGCTTAGGATAAGGAGGTGAATGCCTATTTTAGCCCATAAAACAACACTGGCAGACGTTTCTTTTTGTTTTGGGGAACATAAGACAATCTTATATAAATCAGTTTTTCGTCAACTGGTTTCCAATTGGTCCTAAATACTATTGGATAGGGAATGCAAGAACTTTGTACTTTGTTTCAGTCCCCTAATACCAGTAACATATCTTTGTAGTCGCCTTCTATATTGATAGTTCACCTATAGGACTGAGATCCATCTTAAATTATGACTCCAAGAAGAATGAATTTAATTTAGGGAAGGTCTATAATTTTCTTCTTAAATTTTCAAGTATATTAGTATCTTTATTATTTTTCCTATCACCTTGTACACATTTCAAAATCAATACAACAACAACAACAATAAAACCTAATTACGGCTTGATGACATGTCAAATGAATGGCATTAAAGACATGAATACATAAGTTTTAAGTTAAAAAAATATAATGAAAACATTTTAAAAAATTAGGTTAAAAAAATATATATTTGGCAAATATAAAAAAAATTATGTGTGAATACGTAAGTTCTTGCATCAAAGTCATTTTAAACTTAGTAGTCCCAAAATTCCACTCTCTGAGTACCCAATTACTCCAAAAAAGCCCACCAAATAGTGAATCATCACAGTCTTTGATTATTTTGGTTCATAGGTTGTTTCATTCATCATGATATCAAAACGTTAAATATATATATTGCAATGACTTAATTTTGTTTATCCAAACAATTATGTTATTCATTAGTTTATAAAGATTTGGGTATCTACTTGTTCTACTCTATAATTTGTTATACATGCGTAGCTTGTGTTTCATATCATTCAATTGATATGATGTAATTTGTTTCCTAACTCTTTATTTTTTTTTCTTTTCCTTAACAAAAAAAAAGCTACAAATTCAAATTGTAAAGCGTATGAATTTTTTTAGCCCGTCTACATATTTCTTCAATTGGTTTCATAATGGCCAGTAAATTAAATAAAAAATGATAAGTAAATTCGCAATCATACATTAATCAATTGCAATTACCTCGTAAATAAAATTAAGATTCCTCCACTATGAGATTGAAAGTCCAAGATTCTATAAGAAATATTGACAATATCCTACAAAAATTCAAACGAAATATATTACCATCTCGAATATAAATTATACGAAATAGTTTTAATATGGTATTAAGTACTTCACATACCACATAAATAAAAGTAAAATTCCTTCACTCTCAGATTCACAATTCGAGCTTGTACCACCAATGTTAACAATAACCTACAAGATTTCAATTAACAATTACGTACGAAAAAGTGAAATGATAACAATTTTTTACAAACTATCAAATTACATTCCTACTACTATTAACATACTTGTAAAGAGTAAGAACATCGTATTATATAAGAATGACAATAAACCCCAAAAGTAAATAGTTGTCTTAGTGCCATCAACTAATGTATGTAATAGTGAACTTCCACCTTACGAAAAAAAATTGTTATCATGAGTGAAATTTCCATAATTAGAAATTATATAAGAATGACAATATACCATAAATTTAAGTACTTGTCTAATCTATAATACCAAAATATTGAACTTCCACCCTGTGAAAATAATAAAAAAAATTATTACCATGAGTGAAATTTTCGTAATTAGAAATTATATAAGAATGAAAATAAACCATAAATTAAGTACTTGTCTTAGTGCCATCAACTATTGCAGTAGTGAACTTTCACCTTACGAAAGTAATAATTTTTTTTTATCATGAGTGAAATTTTCGTAAGTAGAAGAAAATCACAAAAAATAAGCACAATCTTTAGTACTGAAAAAGTTTATATCAGTATGCATAATTTTCAAATTATTAACATTTAAAACAATAGGCATATGTGAATGTATATAATTGTTTTAAAATTAACATTTAATTTAGAATATGTAATAAGTACACATATCTAAAAACATGAAAAAAATGAAAATGGGAAATACAAACTCTGATTACAAATGAGAGACAAAACTCTTCAATGAGATATATATAATTATAAAATTTCTATAATTGTCTTCATTTTCAAATTAACAAATGCATACTTTGCCGACATAATAAAAAATTATAGACGGAATTAGGAGTATTGACCTTAATTTTGGCAGAAGAAATGATAGCAACGAAGCAAAGAAAAGCAAAGAAACGATGGACTTTCAATTAAATAGTTGTTTGAGCTTCCATTTGTAAAGATGAATTTATAGGGTTGGAAGATTAATGTATTTTGATGGTTGATATGCGTGAATGAATAGGAGAGATATATAATGCATGAATGTGAGTGAATTGGAAAATGAAATTTGAGGCAATTGAATTTGGATTTCTAGGGTTGGAATATGAATGTATTTGGATGTTTGGTATGTGTGAATGAATATGAGAAAGATGAGATGAAATGAACCTGATTATTTCGTAGGAGCCAATGAATTGGGGAAAGATATGTTGACAATTATTAAGGATATAATAGAAATTTTAAATTTAATGAGGGTGGATTAGTCTTCTAACCATTGAAGAGGAAGTTCCCTCTTTTTAAGTAGTAGAGATTTACTCTAATATTTTTATTTTTTTAATCGTTTATCTTATTATTATAACGATAGGATGCGTGTTTGCGGAGATAAAGATAAGCGGTTACAAGACGATTGAGGGAGGTTTTGAGTAGTTATGAAAGTAAATACAATTTAAAAAATACAGGATCGGTCTTAAGATTGGGAGTGCCCTGTGCAAAAATCAATTTAACGCCCTTTTAAATAAATATTGTACAAAGATATTGGATACCTAAAATGGGCGCCTAAAAAATTAAACTTATTTTTTCGGAGCCCATTTTAGTTGGGTGAGGATAGTTGAATCATTCTTTGTACAGATTGTGTCTTTTAGTAGTTAAAAAAATGGGCCTCTACGAAATTGAACTTATTTTAAAAATTGACATTTTTAATATACATAAAATATTTTTGAACCCTTAAAATATACATACATAGGTGCATATTCTAAAATGGCCCATGTCATTACCCATTTAGCACATGACGAGCGCCGGCCATGAAAAAATATATGGGAGGGGAACGTAAAAAAACTTTGCGCACGGGACTAAACACAAAAAAATATATATATTATTTTATGGGATCACACGTATATAGTCATGCTTTTAAAGATTTATTTGTATTCACTCCCATATTTTTATTTTTTTTTAATTGTTGGTCTTATTATAACAGCTATGGAACAAGTGTCATTCTCTGCGAAAATGAATAGAGATAGTTACAAGGCGGTTGAGGGAGGTTTTGAACGGTTATGCAACTTAAAATAATTTGAAAATATATGGGAGTGGAGTCTGACAAAACTTTGTACATGGAACTAAGCCCAAAAAAAATATTATTTTGTTTTATTTTTGTTTTGTCCCGCATGCATTGTGGACTAATCCTTTCATTCCGATCAAGTCTTCTGAAATAGTAATTACTCTTTGCGATCCATGACCTCGAAAGTGTGGACCTCTAATTCAAAAACTTGGGGTGCAAGCCCCTTAATCGTGATTGACAACCGCTCAACCGATCATTTATGAATTAACAATTACATGCTAAAAATATTTGTTAATAAGCGGTACAAAAATGATATTTCTACATATTTATATTCTAACTTTTATTCATTTTTACAATCAAAATGTACGTATATACAAATTAATTTTAAAAAAATATATTTTTGGCTATTGAATATATTTACATGACAACGAATAAATTATTTTCCAAGTATACATGTATATGCTATAAAAATGTATATGCATAGTTTTACAACGCTTAAAATTAAGAAGAAGAAATAATTTATAATGATTTAATGTCTTACAATATCTGCGTACCTATTGTTATAGTTTTGGTGTTGCAAGTTTACTTTAGATGTGCTTGTATAAAATAAAAGTGTAGCTAAGTATTAGATGGGTTTAGATCAATTGAAAATATGATATTCTTAAGATAACAAGAAGATGTTTATGTCCCTTTGTGGTGATAAATGAAGAGTCGAGGAGGTTATAGATAAACTCCTTTCAATAAAATAACATGTACAAAATCCTTAAAATAAATGGGAGTTTGAAAAGTTAGTTATGTTTGCATACGACATTTCATAATTACTCTCGTTAAAATAAAATTTTCTCAATAGGTCACATTACGTGTTTTACACGTGTTATACAAATAACTACATTCCATATTTACCACATGTGGTAAATATATACTACTTTCTCCATTATGAATTAATAATCAATTTTTCTTGTTTAGTTATTATCAACAAATCAAATTCCACGATAGTAAATAAGTGTTAATTCGGGTTGTTGATTGAGTGTATCCTTAATTTATACAAAAATAAGATATGGACTCTTAATTTGGGGGGAGGGTGCATATGTTTTGCATAAGATGCACGGGTAGTAAATGACCTGTTTAAGCAAGAATGTTTTTTAACTTTACCCAATGGACCAAATAAAATCCATATAACCGATTTGAGTACAAATATAGTTAAGGGTCCTATTGGTTAAAAATCTTAAAACAAATGCTTAGTGTTTTTTCATATGAAAACACGTGTCCCCAAAAATTATTGATTTCAAAACAACTTACCAACTTCACGTCATCGTCCCCATTCAACTTTTACGCAATTAAATCTCATAAATCTTCCTAACACTTTAAATTCTTTTATATCGTGAAAACATTCCAATTTTCTTATCAAAAAGAACATTATACTCGAATTATAATTACTTCCAATTCCACATAAAAATCAATTCAATTTAATAAATGTTAAAAAAAATGAGAAAAATCATTCTCTAAAAACAAAACAAAACAAGATCAAAACCGAAATCAATATAAACATGATTGACTCGTAAACAAACGAATTATAATTGGAACACACAATTATCTTCCATGTTTTTAATGGCATTCATTAGTATTACACTCAATTCCCATCTCAATACACGTCGTTTCAATTATGTGACAGTGCTTAATCCTTAACTTTGCACATTATATGCACATTTTTAGCAATTAAACACTATAAATATGTAAAAATACCTAAAATTATCGTAGTAAATGCAATTTTAATCAAATGCACGTGAATTGTAAGGCCCTTCCCCGAATATCGTAGTAAACACTATAAATATGTACCATAAATATGTTACTAAGGATCATGGCATGATACAAGACGTCACCTACAACCTATAAACGTCTTCGTCTACCACATCTAATCCTCAATGGATGATCATCGTGACAACTAAATTGTCTCACTGTGTAAACATCACACCATGTGCTAATATACAAGTTAACATGACTATATAGATCTTGGTAGGATATGAGACGTTGGGTATTGCATAGACCTGGCAAAATGAGGCACGGCACGATAACACGACACGACACGAAATTATAAGTTAATGGGTTTAGTCTTATCGGGTTTGGGTCATTAACTGGTCAACACGGTAGATTCGTTATCATAACGGGTCGTGTTTGGGTTTGTACTCTTACACGATTAAACCCGTTTATACCCATTATCACCCGTTAGTGGTATCGGGTTTTATTGGGTCGTGTGACCCGAACCAATATTACACGGGTACTAAGGGGTATTAACGGGTACTAACGGGTACTAACATGTATTAACGGGTACTAACGGGTATTAAGGGGTACTAACGGGTAATATAGGGTCACCCAACCCGTTACTCGTTTAGACCCGTTAATATTAACGGGTGTTAACGGTTCGAGTCGTGTACCCATTAATATTAACGGGGCGTGTTTGGGTATTATCATTGGACCCGTTAGTCCTAACGGGTCGTGTACGGGTTAAGGGTGTTTTCACCCGTTAACATGACCCGTTGACAGCTATAGTATTGCATATAAACACCATGGTCTACGTCACGAGGGATCTTATTCCTCAATACCACATTATAATCAAGATACACTAAACCCAAGTCTTCAACTAAGGGACCTAATACGTTCGCAACACAAAGTCAATACTTATGAATGCCACTCAGTCAGCTATCCCTCGTATACAAACTATAAAACTTTTATGGCTAGGTCGTAAAGAACACTACTCACAGTTGCTACTATCAAGGCTGCTATCATCATCAAAGTTACCACACAATACATCTCACGCAAAGGATCACGGTGTTGCCACTATTAGCCTACATAACTTTATATATTCACCGAACTACCATCAAATGCGATATCAACCACTTATTTTATAGTCTCTTTATCCATTGTCTCGTCTCCTTCTTTACTTACATCGCTGTTATACCTTGAAGTTTCCACTGGATTGAGCTCTTACTATCTTACTTATTGGTACCATAACCGGTATCATCAAACGAGGATGGTCACCACCTTAAACTAAGGGTTCTCTCAAATCCCAGACCTTCAGCGGCTCCTCCTTGTTAATGTAGGCAAGAGATGGCTCTTTTTTCTTCGATCGAGTTGCTCAGAAAAAAAAAATGTTATCAGCAACCGCACAATAAAGAGAAAATTCAAAGCACAAATATCTAAAGTTTTAACCTAAATCACTCCCTCATTATGAGAACCAAACCCTTTATTACTATTCGCCCTCTGGGAAAGGAGGATGTTGTTAATTTCGAGCAATAAACACTGATCCCAGTATCCCATATTGGAATCTGGAAGGTTAACTACTAATACCCTATCAACCTTCCTCGCTTTCAGATACAAAATATCATCCGTCGCGTGGGACCAAGAATAGCAAAATCGAATTTCAGGGATCCCTATATTGGTCTCATATAGTTTATTTATTCTGTGAACCCCATTTACAATCCGCCTTGTATTTGGAGCACATTGGGTAAGAATAACTTTAAAAAACTCACCAAATTTTAGAAAAAGTTGGGTTTGGGGGAAATGTTATTCCAATGACCTCCATTAACACGTATACAATTTTTAGTGATGGGGTCTTATTCGATCATAACCCAATAAGGAATTGAATGAGTTTTCCTAAACTCCGCCAAGTTCTTATGATTGACGGTATAAACCATTTCAAAAGAAGAAAATGGAAGAAGAATACGCAACGAATATAAACAGAAAGAACTATAAAGATAGAAAAAAAACAAGAGAAGACAACGAGGACTTATAGAATGAATTAAGAAAATGGGAGCTTCAGAGAGTCTTTTTTAGCAAGAAAAGGAACAAAAATAACGGTACAGAGTTTAAAATGAGTGAGGATCGAGTACCAAGAGTTCAATCACAAGGAACAACATTCAAGATCGATTTTGGTGGTTCACTTTCCTATATGTACTAGCGTACTCATGACGTTTTTAAATAATTATGGACATGTATGAGTACACATATTAGGCTTTGGATTCAACTTGGGCCAACAAAGGATGTAAAATTATTCGTCCCATCCTTAGCAAAGAATTTTAGGGACAATTATGGGTGCGAAACCGTGGAGGCCTAATTTTTGGTAGTACAAATAGGCCCAGTGTTACCGCAGTCAATTCAAGATTACATGGATAAATACAGGGGTATATTACATGGATAATTAAAGACTCATTTTGGTTACCTGCATTCTCGATAGAGATAAACAAGAATTATTAGCGAGCCAATAAAGATCTAGGAGAGTTTTAGTATAACGCATCAACTTTTTATTACTATAAATAAAAAGCCTCACCTCGGGGCAATGGGGCATGTAATTTTGAATATTCGATGAATTAATAAAAACGGATAAACCCTCCGTGGATGTAGGCAGTTGCCGAACCACATAAATATCGTGTGTTGTGACTATTTCTTTAGCTACCTCCGAAGTGGTAACTACTTCGACCTCATTGGTGGAGTCGGCGATGCGAAATTGCTTTATACTCCTCTAACTTATAGTTCAATCTCCTTAGGTAAACGCATATTTTGAGGTAGATAACTTGGAACCCTTGTCATACTGAGTCTTTGTACCTAAACGGTATAAGACTATCAAACTAAAATCTGTTGACCATGCCAAATGCATTTAAATATTCGGTCTTATACATAAGATAGCATACATGAGGTTATCCCATCGCCGAAGCATTAGGTGTATTCCTCATTCTTTACATTTCATCAAGTGTTTTTGTTGATTCATAGCTAAAGTTATTCCATACAATAAAATAAAATATTTTCATGGAATCCAGATGCTGATCTTGTAGATACAACATCAATATAAGTGACTTGGGATAATCCCAACCGATCTGGTGAAAACTTGATTATAAGGATATGACTGGATTGTCCTAAGCATTTTATATTGAACTACTCGTACAACCACACTCTTGTGTAAGATAATACTCCCACCTCATTCCCAATTAGGCGAATATTATCCACAAAGTGTATTATAGATACCACCACATTTCCATCATATGTCTGTAATACCCCGTACTTTTGGCTATATTTATTTTTGGGATTAATTAATTAAATGCGTATTAATTGGAAATTAATCCGGGTTAAAAATACTAACGAGATGCGAGTTGGTATTTGATTGTGTGCATACATGTTTTATATGAATTTGGAATTATGAAAATTGTTGTGAGATTAATATATGGCAAATTGGGAATTTTGTTGAGACGCGTGTGACCGTCGCGTCATGGTATGTTATGTTAATTATAAAAGTGATTTTTATTTCTATTATCCGTATGGTCATTTTGAGTGCTCCAACGCGTCCGGAAGGGTCGAGATAGTCAGAAAACACTAGCCGGGGGTGTAGTTTGGATTCCGGGGTATTTTTAGGCCATACCGGCATCATAAAGGGTATTTTGGTAATTTTACATTTTGAGGAATTAAAAGTGACGAAAATTGGGAGTTTTAAATCTGATGTGGATTTAACCCACTAAACCCACTAACCAACCCATATTAACCCATTAAGCTACGGAGGCTATCATTAGGTTTACAACTTTCCCAAAGAAAAACCCTAGCCACCATAAACCACCATTGGAGAAGAAGCTTGGAGAGAGAAGAAATTATGCAGAAAAGCTCTATCAAACCATCATCCAAACTCATAGACAATCAAGGCAAGTGTTTTAATTATATTTAAATTCGTAGAATGTTCCTTCCATGTTAGAAAATTGAAGAATATCAATTGTTCTTGAAAGATAATGAAAACCCATGTAGTTTGGAACTTAGAACTTGAAAATCTTGAGGAGAATTGCATGTAGAATGATAGGTAGATGAGTATTCCCATAATATTTGTGATTGGAAGAAATTAAAACGGATTTATATTGGGTTAATTCATGATTCAAAAAGTTAGGGTTCATGTTCTTGAAAAATTGGGAAAAAGTGTAGAGATTTGTAAATTTGGTTGATGTTAGGATGGATTAATCCTTCAAAACGTGTTAGGATGTGATTATAATATGTTTAGGATTGTTTAGAGACCTTAAAACGATTGTTGGGACTTAGTTTAGAGGAGATTTGAGGAGTAAGAATGGTGAAAAAACGAGATTAGACAAATCTGGGACGAATCTGGAAGGTCGTTAGAAGCCCCTGCCCAGGTCGTTCGAACGAACTCGTTCGAACGAGCTTCTAACGAATTGACCAGTCATTCTAACGAAAGGGAGCCTCGTTCGATAACTTCGTTCGAACGAGATTTCGTTAGAAGGTACAGTTCGTTCGAACGAACTGGATCTCGTTCGAACAGCCTCGTTCGAACGAGACTTCTAACGAGCCGACAGTGGAATCTCGTTCGAACGAGACTTCTAACGAGTTTACAGTTTGGGCCTTTTTGGATTGTTTTGATTTTTGGAGTCCCGTAAACTTGTTCGAGGATATAGATAACATTCCGATGATGATGTAATGATAGAATTGGGACTTTTGGGTATTTATGAGAAGGAAATTATATACGAGAGTTATATTAAATGGACGGATTGAGTTGAGACGTGAGTGTCTACTACGACGTGAGAATAAATTATGGCGCGTATGATTATAAACCGGAATAGTATAAATTGTGATAATTATAAGTTGGTACGAGAATGAGAATAGTACTACGATTAAACTACGGGATTACTAAGATGTGTGTTTACTTAGTATTGGTATATGAATTGTGTGTATGACATACCTACCATACTTGCTATCACGGGAGGTTTGCATTCGCTTAGGGCCCTCTAATCCTTGTGTTGCCCGGATTTAGACTGGTTACCTTGATGAACATAGGTCATAGAAAGACTTATTGGGATAATAATAAGTCCGCTGATCGTGGGAGCGTAGGTATGTGCGTGACCCATGTGATGTGACTGTGTTCGCCTCCATTATTTGTGATGTTGTTATCTGTGAACTATTCCTGAGAGATTCGGAATATGTAATCCTTATGTACGTGATGTACCGGGATGGATAGCAGAGTATGTGTGCACCGCAGCTTAGTTCTCGGGGTGCTTATATTGTATATTTATGATGTGAATAATATACACTTAATTAATGGGAACCTTCATGTTAATGTTGTGAATATAATTACGGTATTGCTTCGAGAAATATAACGAGTTAACTGATAGTGATATATATTGCATATTGAGCATCTGAGTTTACGTTAAACCCCTACTTAATTACGAGCGTTATAATGTTAATAGAACCGAGTAATAAGGGTAGGACCTATGACAGTCTAGCTAGATATGATGGCACTTAGCTAGTGGTTTGTGTCGTTATAGATGGGTACTAACGTTAGGAGTGCACAGTTAGACGAGAGGTGAGAATATCATGTGAGTGCACGTCCTAACATGTACTTTGCATTTAATGTTTTAAATGTTTTTAAAGCACTTGCAGGTTTTTTAAAATATAACTCCACATTCGGGCTCTGACCCGTTTGCTTTTCAAATCTATTTTTCTTTGTAAAACCATTTTAGGTGCCCAGCCACAAGGACACCATGCATAGGATATTCATTCAGGTGACGAGCTGTAGCTGTTTGTGGAAGCTACAGGGATTTGCTTGTAGACGCTTCTATCACTTGGATTCCAGATTCATCATCTATCAGTTGTAGGGCATGTTGCCCATTTCTATTAGAGTTACATTTCCATTACAGTTTTCAGACTTTGGCATGTACTGTTTTAGTTTTCGGTTTACTTATTTCAGTTGTGGGATTATAGTGAGGAGTTTTTCCTCCATACTTTATTTACGTTATGTGATGGTCATTCTATTTACTTCATTATGGTGAATGGTGTTATTATTCTTTATTACACTTGTTGCATGTTAATCAGACTTTAATTAAAATTTGGCACTTACTTTTTAAATACTAGGTGGTTAGTAATCATTAAAATGTTTTTGACAGTGATGCTATTAACTGGACCAACTTGGCATTTTGAATTAATTTAATAAAGGAGTAGCTACCCGGTATTTAATTAGTCGGGGTGTCACAATGTCTTATACAAGCAAGTATGATTCGGGCTTTTATGCAAATCAAAACTTGATTACATGATGAAATAGAATGACCCAAAACCATGATGTTAGCTAAAATTCATAAATGGATCTCATAATCTTACATCACTTTGATTTCCTGACTTGAAACTATGTAAATGCCAAGACAATAATTGAATAATCAAGTCTTGACATTAAAATAATCATGATAGACTAGCATGGATTCAACCGATAATTTTTTCTCGTAGTCAATCCTTATCCTCGTGAGTAAACCCTTTTATAATCCTTGTCGTGAAGGTTTGCACCTTCCCACCCATCTATCTTTTAATTTCTCGTAGGTCCACTTTATCACAATGGGTTTTATCCCATTAGCAAGTCTACAAGTCCCAAAACTTGTTTTGAATACATAGAAACTCTTTTTATTATTCATAGTCATAAGTAAAAGTAAAAGTACTTTTCTTGAAATGCCTCGTTGTAGTTGTCTGTACTTGGTTCGCGTATACTTAAGATCTCATCGAAACGATCGCATAAAATACTAACAATTTAGGATGACTCCCTATGCTTCCACTATGATGGGACACAACTTATTATCCAGTATAAGTGACACGTGTGTCCTAATCATCAGTAATGCTCCCCCTATCGCTAGGTAGTGTATTATCGATATCAGTTTGTATTTCATCTTATATAGGTGGTCTAGCAATATTGGTAAACTGATGTTCCTTTTTATCTTGTAAGTCCAACTTACACTTGGACATGTGGTTTATATGTATTCCTCTTTCAATAATCGGCCATTGATGTCATCAATGACCTTATTGAATTTACGAATATGGCATCAACCACCCCTGTAACCTTTGAGATAACCAACAAAGAGACATACCTCTGTCTTTAGCTTCAACTTCCTTATCTCCTTCGCAGCATGAATGTCGATCACCCCCATATTCTAACATCCCTTAAAATGAGTTTGCGTTCATTCCAATGTTCAATGGGAGTTAAATAGACTAGTTAAGAATAAACTAAATTTAGAATATATTTTGATGTCTCTTACGTAAAATCTAAATATGAATCTTACAGTCTTGAATAACAAACCATAAACCTTATCATATTTAAGCTATCCTAATTCATTACTTTAATCTACACTATTCTGAAATGGAATACTCGGTGTAGACAACTGGGATATAATCCTAATATGTGATAAAAAAATCATTAGCTCTCCCAACAGGTATCATCCCTACGATCAAATCGTAGAGTTTAGATTAGTTTACCTCACCTATTTTCCACCCTAGCCTTGTATACTTTGGATTAATTATAGGCTTATGACTTATGGTAAACAAGGTAAGCACGTCTATACCTCTAAGTAATCATCAATAAAATCCATGAAGAATTATAAAACACCACTTGATCGGATAGTCACTGGAACACACAAATCAAAATAAACTATTTTCAACACATCTTTGTCGCATTAGAATTTAGCCGTGAAGGGCCCCTTGTCATTTTATCTTCTAAATGGTATTTAAGGCTAGAAGTGCCTCAACTCCTAATGAACTGAATTGCCACTTTTAAACCAGGCTTCAAATTCATTTTAGAATAAAAGAACCCAAGCATAAGTGCTAAAATTGTGTTTGATTCTATAAGGAAACTTTCTCGTTAATGATTTCTCCATTACCATTATTCATTCCAGTATTTAGCAATATTGTTGAGGCAAACCTTATAGTGTATAAATTATTTTCTAAAGTACGTGAACACGTAAAAGATATCCTAATTTTTAATAAAAAAATTATAAAATTAATCAAATGTTTGTTCAAAACCAATTTAGAAACCAAAAGCAAATTTTTTGAAAAGTAAGTACATTAAATAATTTACCTACACTATCTTTATGTCTTAACTAATAATATAAAAGGATTTCCTACTGTTTGTATTGTTGCCTTGCCCTAATTGCCGCAATAAGGAACGTCTCTATTTTAAGTAATTATCCGATCACATGGAACCTCTGCAAAGAGTTGCAATCCTGATTTGTGGTTTTCGAGTCTGCACACTAAGTTCTCATAGATCGGACCATAAATCATACATTTACTTTTAAGTTAAAGAACATTACCATATCCTTTTCACTATAAAGCAAGGAACAAATGGACATCGTTGCTATAAAAGTTCTAATTCCTTTCAGTAAAATCACCCTCCTTTCTACCCTTCACTACTCTCGAGACATATAAATGTTCTTACCCAAATCGTTGTACAAGCGACTTAGCCTTATACTTATACTTCCACTTCGAGAAATAAGTAAAAAAATTCTTAATAACTAACACCATCCTTTAGCTACATATTATTCCCAGATTACGAAATGAATTCGGGTTTCCCATCTATTTTTAATCCAAAGAGTTTGTTGTTCAATTAATGAAGAAGGTCATTTAAAGAACACGTGATACGACGCAAATATTGCGTATTTCACCCGTTAGCCTACGCGTTATTAGCCCCCTCGGGTATCTTAATCCTTATATTTATGCTCATTAACCAGACAACCTCGGATTTCTATGTTAACATGTTTTGCAGGGGTTAATTGAGTTTTTGTAGGTATTTGGATGCTTAGTATGAAGTTTGGATGCATTCCGACGAAGTTCCGTACACAATCCCACGCGCAAGGGCATTTTAATCATTTCACAATTTGGGCAACTGGCCCAATGTGTTCACGAAAGTTGAATCACTCTGAACAAGCTTCGCGTGGCCATAAACGATGCGCGAATCGAAGCTATATCGAAGAAGTTATGGGCTTTAGAGCGGAAGAGAAAGACTTCTCAACCAAAACAGGGGAGGGGATCAAAATACTACAGGTGCGAATCGATTCGCTAGGAGACAGTGGCAAAAATTCACATATGCGAATCGATTCGGACCCTTCGAATCGATTCGCCCCATTTTAGTACGCCAGTTCCTCTGTTTTCGAATCGATTCGGGACAGCCGAATCGATTCGTCCCTTTTGCAGCCTTCAAGGAACCTCCTTACCGAATCGATTCGGACCCCCCGAATCGATTCGGACCCCCCGAATCGATTCGGACCTGCATATATTTGTTTTTCTTCCCTTTTATTTACAAGTTTTCCATGGGATTTGTTTTGTATAAATACACCTTTTCTTCATTTTGAAGAGAGATATATAAACGAGTTTCGGATAGATTTTAGGTTAGGTTTTTGGAGGCTGAGAGCTCATTCTTCTTCCTCTATTGGTTTGACACCCCATTTGGGTTGTGAGTGTGCACTATTCATCTTTCCTACCATTTAATATAGTTTGTATTTCCTTATTTCTTACTTTCTAGTTAATTTACATGCTTTTTAATTTAGGTTTACATGCTTTATTTTCTTGCTTTCTAGTATAGTTTTACCGCGTTTATTTATTGCGTTTATTTATCGCGTTTTTACGATGCTTTCTAGGTAATTTAAATTAGGTTGTGTTTGAATGGAACTCACTCGGGTTAACGCGTTGCTTTGCTTGGTAATAGTGTTTACGGGTCTATTTGGGGTGCGTTGTCCTAGTTATTACGCTTAGGAGATTTGACGGGGCATATCATGTATATCCCATGCTTACGACCTTTCGCGCGTAATTTCCGGGATATTTGTTGACGCCAAAATCTTATTAGGCTTTTATGAGAATTTAGGGGCGTGACAACCCTTGATTCAATTAACTGTCGAAACGAGATGCATTTGTAATAACTCGTCGACCCATGTAATCATTTTATACAAATTAACCCGGGTGAGGGATATTCGACGTAACCTATAGTTTTACTCGCTTTCATAATCTAGTTTCAATACCATCGCCTAGTTAATCATTTCCCTTTTATGCATCTCTTTCCTTTTAGTTTGTAATCATCTTTTGCACTTTTATTTTGGAATATTAAATCACTTAAAATCTAGCATCTAGTCCATGTGGATTTTCGATACCCGACTTACCGTTGTGCTTGCCTCGCAAGTGTAGTAGTAATTTAAGTTTGTTTGTATAGTCGCGGCGAGACAGAAAACAACGACTGTGCACTTACACGCGCACACTTCTCGCGCGATATCAACACGATTCTTACTTGTGTGTAATAGACCAACATTAGTGTTTACAAAATCCTATTGGCCAATTCTTTCAAATTAAAGCGTTCATGTAAAACTTCCTCGTTAGGGGAGCCGAACATATGTAACACTTGATTTTAAAGAATTAACATAAAATTTAAAATTAATATGATTTCGTGATCAATTCCCTTTAATGGGGAGAAAAGATAAATACTAACACGAGGAATCAATCACATCGCAACTTTAAAGTGTATATGGGAATTATGGGCTAAAGTAATTTATTATCCCCTTAAGTTAGAACACTGCACAATTATATTTAGAGTTCTTGAAACTCATTCCAGTTATAACTCTAAAACTAAAACCAGCGAGTGAAAGTTGAATTAATTTTTAAAATCTCATAATCATCACTAAAAAAATTAATTTCCAATTTAAATGCATGAATTAATTCAACTAAGTACTAAAAGGGTATCCTTTTATCGCCAATTAAAAACTAATCACGTCAGATATCATAATTCCCTAATGAATTGAGATTTTTCGATGGGAGCTTTAATAACATCACCTTCAACTAGACAAATTTTCATCTTTCATTACGTTATTCGAAAATTTTAAGAAACTTATATCCTACGTAATGAATAACCGATATCTTTGGGTCCCATATCTAATAAAAGTGACTGTGATGGGTATGCTGTTATTAGTTACGTTTAAGTGTATACCATCGATTCGTTCGTTGAAATAAAATTTGCTAGTGTAGAACTTCTTTGACGAGAGAACTAAACTCACTCACATTCAATTTTAATGAACTATCGCTTAAGAGTGTCAAGAATATCGAATGTTATGATTAAATTCATCTGATGCGGGGCCGAAACAAGCAACACGTGTAATTAATCACATCACATTTTCCAAACACCAATGGAAATCATGAGGTTTTTGTGGAAACCCCTATCCCTCTTTATATTTTGAAATTTATGGTATTTTGGAAAATAATTTATTCAATTCTAAATGCCCGAATTAAACCCTTGATAATTTCCAATTTACTTATACAAATTAAATAATCCGAAATCACTATTTTAATCTTCTAAAAATAAAACCATTTTAAAATTAAAATAAAACAATCAAATTTTAATTTACACATTTAAATTAATTACTTGATTAAATTCAATTCATAAAAGAATAAATATAAATGAAATTTCTAGACAAAATGTGATCTAGGCTGGTCACAAGAATAATCCACATTGTCCATAATAATGTGGGATCCTTATTAATCTCTTAATTAGCGCACAAACAATATCAACATGCAAGCTATGGAAGAATCACAATAAAGCATAATAGCATGCAATCACAATTCAAATAGGAAACAAATTCTCATCCCATTATGGACTAGAGTCCTGGAAGCAGAAGTCTTCAAGAACAAGAAAGCCTCTTGAAGTATACTTCATTTCGATCAAGCAACCTCCTTTAATCAAACTTCAATGTATCCCAGAGTTCTTCACGTGATAAACCTATGAAAATAATCCGTTATGGTTAGGGAATAGTTGGGAAGAAGATCCGTTATGATAGCCAGTTTATAACAACATGAATAAAGAAGTAATATTCACAATCTGCTAAGGTTAAACCGACCTGAAACCCCTTTGAATTGATTCGACGGACCCTAGGATTGATCTGATGAACCCTCAGATTGATATGGCCTTATATCATCATCTTCCTCCATCGGGTTTGCCATAAGCATGCAAAAATGACCATAATTTCCTTAGATCTCCATAAAACTTCACGAAAGTTTGTCCAACACCCAAAACCATGTAAATACATTATTCTAAATGTAAATAAAAAGTACATCCCCTCACTAATGCCTCAAAATACATTAATAAATCAATCATTGCAAAAAACTAATTAGTATAACCATATCGAATCTTAGAGCAAAATATAACTACGGATAAGCCTCTCTAGGATCCAATCACATAAAATAAAATTATGTGACCATGATTGAAGGGATATAATCATGGACACTATGTAAAATCATGTTAGTACGATACCATATACAAAGATACACAATCATGCAACGTCTAAAACTAGGATTTTCATGGTTGGACAACATGGACCTTTTCAAAATATGATTAATCTACAACTGAGGGCTCTAATACCAATTATTAGAAAATTGAGATTGACATTTTAAAAGCATAGAAAAACCAGTCCTAAGAACTTCGATTAATCATCCACTGAAAAGTGAAAATCAAGAACAAGGTTTAGAGAATAAACATAGGGTTTCAAGAAACAATACCATTGCAGATCTTGTTGTGATTTGTATGACGAGAAAAGGGTTGAAGAAGATAAATACCTTGATTTCCTCTTAATGTCTCCAAAAACCTTGCTATAATGCTTTGAACATCTCGAATCTTCCGGTATATGATCCACCCAAAGTAAGCATTGTGCGTGGGTAATTTCGGAGACGAACACATTGCGAAATATAGGATAAATCACCTTATATCCCCCCACCCCTTCACAAAAACGTGAATAGTGTTTTTACTCTCCCTCTTTAACCCTTAATAATGGATAATTACCCTAAAATTCTAGCTTACATTAAAATAAATAGGTATAAATCGTGAGCTTTAGCTAACCCGGGCTTATAGAGAGTTTCAGGCCTACTACTTGGGTATTGGACTATACTAGGGACCCAAGACTAATAATTAAGCAAACTTTCGAATAAATACTCAAAAATTCTGAATTATAATTACCGTAGTTTATTATTTTTATTTATTTAAATAATCACGATTGCGCTTTAATTTAATTATCTCTAAATCACTTGGAATAAAGAGGCCATATTTGGGAAGTTGATTGGTGTACATAATATGATTCCCCACATTATGTTTCTGATACCCGCTTGGTCAAATCAATTTATCACTAATCGATTTTAATCAATATCTAATAAATTCCTTAATTCTGATACTTAACTTATTTGCTACCCCACCGGATTATAAAATATCTACCAGACGGGTTCTACTAGTGGAAATAAAAAAATAAGTATATCATAGGGGTATCACAATCTGAGATATCTCATGGACGTGAATTTCCTCAAATTATGATCTCAGACCTAATCACACGATGATTTCCCAATTTACGAAGATTGAGATTCAATTAAAAATTGAATCTTTCACATAGGAGTCAAAGCAATAATTATGCAATCATTCCAACTCCCATAATTTTCGGGATTAACCTTGAAAATGGTGTGTGATTGGCTAAGTTTAATCAAGATAACCCTCAGACTTAAATCTAACAGGTGTTCCTGTTAAAAATATTACTGAATGTACCGGTCACAATCTGTGACAACCCTGCTTTTTATATCTAACTCGGTTAGCTACGCCCCAATTAAATTAAAGCGGAGTGTTGGCATTAGAAACAAAATCTAAATAAAATAAATAACAACAATAACAAGTGAAACCAACTTATAACTGTTAACTGCAATAATCAATCAGTAATCTTAAACTGAAAATATATAATGCCAATACATGCGTCCCAGCACAAAACTGAAAAGAGTAATACAACAATTATCTCAAATCTCAATTCTAAACAAAATGATATTAACCTCTGACACTACCCTCAATAAGATGGAAACAAAAGACAAAAATTTTAATAGAATACCTCCACGACAATAGGAATTCTAATATAGATATGGTATCATTAAGCTCCATTGTCTATCGTCCAGCGGGACGAGGACCTGTCATATAATATATATAGGAGAGGAGCAAGAAGCAAGGTAGACGAACGTCAAAGCAAGAAATTAAGCTATAAGATTATAAGATGTACTTATAATGAACGCACACTAGTCATGACTTGTCTCTAATAATTAAGTTGTCCGGATTAATTTCTCAAACGTTGTTCCTAGGTTGTGACTACCCAACCCAACCCAAGCGTAGGGAGTCATAATTAAATAGCGTGATTAATTATTATTAATCCATTTCCAACGTTCCTACTAGGAATAATTCTTTTCATTTAAAAACACTTAACACTAGTATAATTTCTTTTAGCTAGTCCCTTAATGGTAGGATATTTACTTCAAGCATAAAAAAAAATCCCAATCACAATAATACAGTATATTATACATCACACGAGTAAAATATATATCACAATCGGCATAACAACCACAGCCAGCATAACGAGGCATCTATCATTACATGGGGAAATAAGTCGTAATGCTGGGCCTACCTCGAACAGTCCCCACTATTTCGAGGAAATGCAAATACACTCCATCCATCTTTGGTTGGTTTATTCCTATCACGACACCAGTGGGACCAACCCAGATATAACAATCATACTCTAATTATGCAATAATGTGCCTACAAACCGGAGGAGCAACCCATCATATTCATAATAACCATATAAAAAAACACTCATAAGTATTTCTTAGGGTTGTGTTTTGGCAGGATCAAATCGAAAAAGTATATTTTGAAAAAAAATTCAAAAATTTCAAAAGTATATTTCGAAGGACTAAGGGCAACGTCGATCGAAAGAATAGAAGATTGAGTGGCTCTCTTTATCTTTACAACTGCCTGATCCACAGGCACTGGGGGAGGCAGTTAAGGAGGAACACTAGTGTTGGTTGTGCTGAGGGGGAAAATAGATGACCGGTGGTGCAGTTTCTCAAACCCAACTCAGTGGGCGAAAATCTTTCAACCTCAGGATAACAGGGTTCCTTGAGAAGGTTAGTTTGGAAACGAACTAATTGGTTTTGCCAAAACACATTGATGAACATCGTTGATCTCCCTCCTCGAGCTCCCTTGCTTGGGATCACGGGATTATAAGGATAATGGGCACATAGAATAACAACAGTAGACGTGAGGAAGTTCGAACGAGCAAACGAGAAGTTATTGGGCTTCTCTCGGGTAAAATGACTTGACAAGGGGCCCCCTTGATCGTAGCCAAATTGCATGGCTACTTAGTGGGGCTATAAACAGAATAAAATGATGACCACTCGATATATGAAGGCAAATTGGAAGGGATCAGCAACAAGGGGACACTATGCTCAGAGAAATTTTTGGCCAGGGCTTCTTTAATAGGAGCAACAGGGCGCTCATCTTCACCAAAGAAATGGTTGGTAAAAAATTGGCTTACCCCAACATAAGGGCGAGGGTTGAAATGCTCAGCATGGTCAATTAGATCTAACAAGGGCTTCTTCACGCTTTTGTTCTTCCAACAACAAATACAGGGGACTCTCACATCTTGTGAACTTGGGAAATGGCCAGCGGGGGCATAATCCTTGAAATGCGCATAAAGGAACGCCATTAAAAGAATATTGTTGGTATAGTTACACACATCGAACCTGCCAACACTTCGAGCGGAGTCTGGAGACATCCGATCTAACCAAGTGTATAGAGATCCAAGAATAATGGCTGCGAGGGGGATCTTTACACCACAGGCTATTCAGACGGCCAGATTGATCACGTCCTTGCGAGGGCAGTCATGTGGCTTACCCGAAAGATTTACCTTTGACAGCATCACCCATATGTACCCCGCTAGCTCAACTTTAGACTCGTAGCCTTTCTTAGTTGAAGGCTGCTCGAAGACTTCTTTCCCTCGCGGGTTCTCCTAAGGAGCCTCGCGGGCTCTAATGACAGCCTTTTCTTCGATAAAATAAAAATAACAGATGACCTCCGAGTAGGTGCATTTATTGAAAGTGAGCATGCAATCCTTTACCACGACCTCTAATTCATTCCTTAGAGTTTTCTCTTTGCTGAAAACGGCCTCCTCGAGGAAAGTGTCATATCCAGCAGTTTCCAATCCTAATAGTTCACACACGTCCTCAAGGGTAACAGTAAACTCGCCCCAAGCAGCCACAAAGGTGTGTGACCTATGACTACACTGTGACACTAATAGTTGTAAAGCAGTGTTATTTTTTGCCAAGGTAAGGTCACCCAGCCACAGAGAACAAGACAAACCTACGAGGGCCAGTTGAACCGAATACTTGGCGTGGATATACTCTGTCCAAGGACCGAACCCTTCACTAGCACCAGAAGACGCCTCAAATTCCACCTTGGAGTAAGGGAAATCACCGCGCTCTATACGAAAACGAGTGACAGTAGCAGTAGGGAAGCATACCTAGGTGGCAGGAGACTAGGTGGCAGGAGAGGCGCCCCTGACAGAAAGAGTTCTCTTTACTGGTGCCATATCAGACGAAAGAAGAAAGAATGAAAGATACTTGAAGAAAAAAAGATTGCCTTGGCCAAACCCCCACATAAAAGTTTGAACTCATAAAGTTAAACCCAAAGGTGAGTCTTAACTAAAGGTGCATCCCCTTTTATAAGGGCAACACGAATTTTAAAAGACGGTAAAAAAGGTGACGTTTGGAAAATAGCAATGATATCATTTTAGAATTATGTGATCGGCGTAAGGCCTGTCAATGGATCGAATGTTATCCGAATCCGAATCTGAATCCGATCCATTTAAGAAGATATGGATCATGCCTAAAATCCGATTACCCGATTACTCGATTATCCGTTTATTAAATGGAGCGAATTTGGATTCGTATACTCCGATCCGATTAATATTTAAAATATATATATATATATATATATATATATTATTTAATAATATTTTTAATATATATTATAATAGTTCTTTATTTCATTATCTGTTTTTTGTAACATTTGCAAAATAAATTTCTGAAATAAGAATTGAAAATAAAAATATTGCAAATCAAGTTTAACATAAATGGATAATTGGATAATCGGATCCGATTCGAATCTGTTTAACATAAACGGATATGGATTTGGATTTGCCTGATCCGATTCGACTAATAAACGGATCGGATCCGAATTCGTTTACCATAAACAGATATGGATTTGGATTTGTCTGATCCGGTCCGAATCCGATCCGTTTACAGGCCTAATCGGGGTGTTGGGAAAACGCGGGTGATTGCAGAAGACTAAAGGTTGCTATGATGTTTATTCGGGGAACGACGCGTCGAATGGTCATCTTGTCTTCACGCGCCCGCCCTGGCGTTGCCACATGTGATACACTAAAATGTAAATGACAACTGCATTTAATGAAGCATGCTTAGGGGTCTTGTCTACCTCGGGGAATGAAGAGCTTTGGGGGAAATTTTAAAAAATATCTTTATTATCCCCAAGAAGGAAAATCATGTATAAGCGAAAGTTTTGTACATATATTTCTTCATGTAAATGAACAAATATCTTTACGAATGGGCAAATATGGAGGGGTGTCCCCCCCACATAGATGATTAACTTAGCCAAGTGAATTGATCAACTACAGAGAAAGATGCCCCACAAACACACCTCGAAGATCCTCCATGCAAGTAGCTCGCAGGTTCCACCTCGAAGGCTCCTCACAAGTAAAACGCTGGCAGTGCCTACCCCGAAGAGCCTCTAAGTGACCTGGCTTGAAATAACTGGCTCGTAGAACAGAGGTCACCCGGATGACAATTGTTTGTCATAAAAAGTAGAATGTTGTATTATGTACTTTATTTTGTGAATGTATATGTTGAGAGGGGTCGCTTGGTACCCACGAGGGACCTTGCCTGACAGGGTAGGAAAGAGCTTTCATGCTCTATCAAGCTATCTTCTCTTGGGAACTTCGTAGGGACATGGTTTGGAGGATTGAGAACAAGGCAACGTTGGGAGTTATTACCAACCCTCTTGGCACACTTGGACAAAATTTCACCCAGGACAAATGGCGCACGAGCCCACTCCTCACTTACCTATTAGAGTGAACCTCCTCAAGTCGTTCGATACCTCAGGCGCCAGACTATCTGACTAACGTGACTAGATACCAAATAATAGTCACTGTTTGAACCGCTTCTTGACGTCATAGCGCCTGACGTTTAGGAACTCAAGAATACAGTACTCAAGTGCCTTTATCCTTAGGATAGGAGGTCTAGTCCACCAAATCAGGCCAAATAGCCATCCTAGAGTAATCCCTATGCTGACATGTCATATCCTTCATAAATAACTGAAATACTTCCAACCAATAGAAGGCTTTCCCGCTAAAACTAACAGATCCCATGCATTAAATGTAGTATCTCATGCATTTAATGCACCCGACCAAAGGGATCGAGGATATTTCGACTCGAGCAATCTCTCCCTCCATATAAATACGACCAAAATAAACAAATAGAGGGGAGGACATCCAGAATGTGGAATTGCTGTCGAATTCCCTCGTACCAAATAGCCTTCGAAAGGAGCATTAACACCCTTCTACATTGAATGCACCCATCATTGGGCATTAACTGAGCTCGAAGTTCCTTCCTCGTCTTTATTGTGCCCAGAGTGCTTGTTCTTTCTCCCTCCGACCACACCATCTGTTGGTCCCATTTCATTTATTGTGTTTACCACATGCTGCCCATGTTGATATGTTCTTTGGTCCAACTTTGAATAATTAAATCTCTCTGTCCTTGATTCACCTGGGGCCCTAAAATGTGCTCCATATCTAATAGTGTTGATCCCGATCTTGATAAGGGGTTACGCCTCACTTAATACTAATAGTATTTTAAGAACCCACATCTTACAATAATAATCGACAATCAATAAATCGAGACAACCTCCAATAGAACAACAAATCTAAAATAACATTCCTTAAAATTTACCCCACGAATAGATTTTTAAAAATACAGTTTTGAGCCGTTTTTGGAGAAAATGTATATGTGAACATAATGCAGAAAACATGATTTTTTATGAGGCCACGCGAGCGAAACATCCATTTTTGGACCCAAAATAGCGAAAAATATTTTTAAAAATGACTGTTGATGTAAAAAATTAGATCACTCTAATTTATCAATCACAGATAAATAAATGAGACAAAGAATTTTAAAGTGGTTCAGCTTTATAAGAATGGCCTACGTCCACTGTTATGTTATTGCTGAGTGTTTTGGGAATTCTCGATTACAAGTTCTATCAAGAAATTCCTGTCTGGATCCCCATCACAATGAGGATTGTACAATGTATTTATAGCCCTGAGGCTGTAATGTGAAAAGGTAGTACATTAAATGGGATACATATGAAAGGGTAATACATTTAATGCCCCTTAAGCGTGTGCGTCTAAATGATAAGCATTTAATGAATCAGTTGAACTGTTGGTTATCTAGCTATTAATGCTTTGTTCGAGATGCAGCTCGGACCGCCTGAGTTGCTCGGACCGCCTAAGCTTCTCGGTACTCAAGAGTTCTCGGAGAGGTATTGTTCCTCGGAGCGTGTGAGTTCCTTGGGGAAGCAGTTTTCCTCGGGGAACTAGTCTTCCTCGTTATAGTCTTGTTCCTCGGAGCGCGTGGGTTCCTCGGAAGTGTTTGTTGTTGCCATGTAGATCACCACGTGTCTTCATTTAATTGGGCCATGTCAGCGGACTAAATTTGGTATCAACAGAAGCCCCCAATGTTTCATAGTTCGAAATTTGAGGAGTATGGAACATTCTTTCTCAGAATATGGCAGCTTTAAATGGTCTTCTTGATTTTTAGGAGTGTTTCCTTCGTATTTATTTCTTCTTCATGCTTTTTTAAACTTTTCTGGTCGCTTTGATTCCCGCACCACTTTTCGTCTTTTTAGCCGTTGTTGCCCGCTTTGATTCCCGCGCCACTTTTCATCTTTTTAGCCGTCGGTAACGTAATCATCCTTTTTTGTAATCATTACTTCACCATTTCCCAAGGCAAGGTATTTAAACTTCATAGACACTCCCATCGTCTTCTATCTTTTCAAATTTTTATCTTCGAGTTTTACGTCGTCTCTTTCTCTCCTGTGTATTCATCTCTTCCATCGTCCGTTGTCATCAGATCCACTCTTTTTTGTAAGATCTTCTTCCTTATCCTTCATTTCCTTTAATCACCATGGTTTACCCTGTTGAATCTCTTGACAAATTTCGATCTGATTTTTCCATTCCCTCTTGGGTTGTCTCGGAAGATCTTTCTGAGCCTTCTGATTATTTCAATTTGGCTGAGGGACATTGGTTCCCCAGCCTCTTTATTGCTGAGTGTGGATTTTCTTTTCCACCAAATCCCTTGTGTCTGGAATTCTATCATTACTTTGACGTTGTTCCTGCAAGAATAGCCCCCAACACATGGAGAATAGTTAATGGGGTGTGTAAATTAAATCAAGTCCATGGAACTCGCATAGGAATTCCATAAATCATGTACTGCTATAGATGGGCAGTTAATGATAATATTTTTTATTTAAAAACTAGATTTTTAAATAGAGCCTTAGTAGTCAATCTCTCTGATGCCGATAGGGATTATTTTGAACACGGGGTTGTCATAAAAATTGGCAACACCCTCCATTAACTGGAGATGAGGTTTACCAGGGTCCCAGATTCCCTCCTTATGGCAATGGGATAGGTTATTTTTATTTCATTTTATTTATTTTGAAATCATGCTTCTTTTGTGTTTGATAAAATGTGCCATTGATATTTCAATGTTTATTTATTCGCAGTTGATAACAAAAGAAAGTGTCCAAAGGAAGCAGACGTTAACACAAGACACTTGAAACTTATCTGGAGTCTGCATCAAAGTGCTGCCGACGAACACATTAGATCTGCATCATATCTGCTGCAGTACAAGAGCTACATAACCTCTTTCACTGCTCGTCCAGTGATAAGTGAGTCAGAGCCAGTACCAGCTTCCACCAGCTCCTCACCTGAATCTCACGTCCCTTTAAGCGAAAGGATGAAGAGAAGAAGACCTCCCACCTTGTTCGAGAAACCCCCCTCTGGTTTTGGAGAGGCAAAAAGAAATAAGGCTGATGTCCCAGAAGGGACAAAGAAAATATATGCGTCTCCTTCAGCTGCCGTTGTGAAGGTTACCGAGAAGCCCGCAGTGGCTCCGAGCAGGTCTGCTGCTCCTGGAGAGGTGATTGTAATATCACCGACCAAGGGTTCTTCCTTGGTTGAATTTGTACCTGTTCCCCCGAGGAGGATGAAGAAGAGCTCTTCGGTCAATTTGGCTGAAACCATATCACAGCCCCCAACCACTGGAACTGGGGTTCCTACCTTTGTTCCTCCGAGCGCTGCCATGAGCTCGGTAAAGTCCTGGATCATTCCCGAGGTCCAAGGTACTGAAGAAAATCTTACTCGGGACATGGTTACTTCATTAGTTGCTCGTCACCTTGCTTCTGTAAGTCTTCTTACTTTGAACTTTTCATATTTCCTTTGTTATTTCTGTTTCTGATTTACTTTCTTTTTCTTTTCACAGCTAACGAGCTGCTTTAATATAATTCTGAAGAAGGATGAAGCAATTAAAGCTTCATGCTCCTCGTCCAGTGTGGAGGGAGCTCTGGCAGAAGCTATCAAGTCTTTGGACGATTCTCGCCAGACATATGCCACTGATAAGGCTGTCTGGGAGAAAAAAGCTTGCCTCCACCGAGCAAGAAGAAGCTCGGGCTATTGATTCCTCCAAGGAGTTGGAGAAGAGAATAAATGCCCTGGAGAAGGCAAATAAAGAGCTCGAGGAGAAGCTCAAAACTGCTGGGGAGCTTGAAGATAAGCTCAAGGCTGCTGAGGAGGAGCTGGCTCAACTTCGGGAAGTAGGTCGGCAGAAAGAGGAGGCTGAGAGAAAGCTGAAAGCTGCTGATGACCTGCTGTTTGAGAAACTTTCCTCGGAGAAGTTGAAGAGGAAGATGGTTGTGAAGAAGTCCTTCAGTGCTGGCTGGGACAAGGGGTGGAACAAGGGGTTGGTTGCCATGGTGTCGCAAGTGGACTATGGCAGCCTCAAATACTTTAGGGATGGATGGGTTGTTGCTCTCCAGGAAATGAAAGTTGAAGAATCTTCTGAGCTTTTCCAGCAACACATTCCTGGTCCCCCTCCAACCCCAGAAGATCTTGAAGAGGACGAAGCTACCTCAGAAGAATCCTCTATGGTGATGGGAGATCACCCCCCAGCTATTCAGCCTGCTGTCGAGGAACTTCAGCAAATTATTACTTCCTCCGAGCAATTGCCTGTGCTTCCCGAGCAACTATCCATTCCCTCCGAGCAACCTACCTCCTCGTCCCAGCCTTCCGAGAAGGTTTTAGGAGACAAGGAAAAGGTGTAGAGTTGCTCGAGTTTCTTTCTATTTTATTTTCTCTTTTATCAAATGTAACTCAGAATATGTAACTCTGAATTTTATGATCTAATAAAAATTGGTCTTTTTGTATACTGTTGTCTGTATTCTATTCATACTCTATCTTGATTCTTATTGATTACTGCTTTTTCTTTCTCTGCTAGTTTCTGGCCAGGATAGAATTGTTATCTGCCCACGATACTGTGCTGCTGAGGCAATGTAATGATTACTTTAAGGCTGGTCATACAGACCTGAGTGCAGCACAAGTTGTCGACATCCTCGGCCAGGATGCTTCAGAACAGGCAGTGGAAGCATATCAATATCTGAAGTGTCAACTTGATCGAACGGTGGCCAATAATGTGGCTTACTATGAAATGATCGAGGATCTCCAAGGCACCCTTGAATACCTTCAGCTTCAATACAAAGAATCCACTGCCCTGTTGCATGAGAGTTACGAGAAGAAGTACAAGTTGATCATTGCCGACAAGGGCTACGAGAAGCTTTTTGCTGGGTACGATGTAAGGGAAAGAACCTTGAGGGGTGAGGTCAAGAAATGCAGACAGATTGCCGAGCTGCTGGAGCAAGAAAACAACAACCTGCAAAAGGAGCTGTCACAATTGAAGTCTGCAGCCTCTTCTTCAAAAGCCCTAATCCCAGTGACTGATGAGGGATTTTCATTCTTGGAGATCGAGAATGCCAACTTGAGGGAAGAGTTGGACACCTTGAAGAGGCCGGGACCTTCCACATCTTCTCGGGGACGAGCAAGAGATCTTCGGGGACGAGCAAGAGCAGTTTGGGTTCCTTTCGAGGAACAAAGGACTCAGTCTGCCCTAGAGAACCAGGCCTTCCAGCTGATGGCGAAGAACCGAGCTTCGGCTGAAATGTCAAAGAAGATCAGATACTTGGAAGAGCAGCTCTCTGAGCAGAAATCTACCTGGGAGGACAAAGAGCTCTTCATCAAAAATCTCCATGAGCAGCTGGACAGACTAACATATCAGTTCCACAAACAGCCCAGGGAATTCTGGATGGCTGGATACAATGAAGCGCTCTACCACTTGGACGATCGTATCCAGAATACCAATAATAAGGGCTATAAACAAGGTTGGTTGAACGCCTTAGGTGTGCTGCAGCTTGAACAGGGTCATTACCTGTGGGACTACCACGATCCCGGGTTGCTCGACTTACCTGTGCCACCATACAAATTGGATATGAGTTGGATCCCTGCACGGGCCATTCCTCGGAGCTTGATCTCAAAGTATCTCGGTGACTACAATTTACACTCTCAAGCCGAGGTATCTCGTCCCGAGCATCTCTTAGATCGACCATCCGTGATGAATGTCAGGATGTTGAAGGATCTCAACTTCATAAATTCTCCTCTGGCTTTAAATGATCCGCCTGATGGCGAGGAACCTGTGTCAAAAGCAGAGGGAAAAAGACCAGTAGAATAGGAATTTTTGATGTAATGGTTAGTATACATTTCAATATCAATGTACTTCTCATTTTATTATCAATGTAATTTATTTTGAATTCAATGAAAGACTTTCATTTATGTTTGCAATCTTAATTGCTATTGTCTTGTAATTATTAAATACTTTATATTTGTGCATATCTGTTAAAAAGATAACGATATTGTGTTGTTTGTCGACCAACTCAGTAATAATTAAAAAGTTACAAGTATCAATAATGTTGCTCGATCTCATAATAAAGTTTTGTTTCTCGACCAACTTAACAACAAAGTAACGAGTATACAAATGTTTAAAATGTTTCTAACCAACCAAGGTCGTTAGATTCTCTATGTCGACCAACTACAGTTAGTGGGTTTTTATCCCCGACCAACCATAGTTAGTAAATTTTTCTATTAAATGTTTCCGACCAACCAAGGTCGGTAACTTTTCCTTTTCGACCAGCTATAGTTGGTGGGTTTTTATCCTCGACCAGCCATAGTTAGTAGATTTTTCCTCTACGAGCAACTTTGGCACTTTCTGAAATAATCTTTCCTTCCTACCAACATAAGTTGGCATTTTCGAGAAAATATTTACCTCCCGACCAACATAAGTTGGTATTTTGGAGAATATATGTACTTCCTAACCAACATAAGTTTGCATTTTTAGGAATATTTTGTTTCCTAGCCAAACAGGTTGGCATTTTTAGGAATATTTTGTTTCCTAACCAACCGAGGTTGGCATTTTTAGGAATATTTTGTTTCCTAGCCAAACAGGTTGCCATTTTTAGGAATATTTTGTTTCCTTGCCAAACAGGTTGGCATTTTTAGGAATATTTTGTTTCCTAACCAACCGAGGTTGGCATTTTTAGGAATATTTTGTTTCCTAGCCAAACAGGTTGGCATTTTTAGGAATATTTTGCTGAGTAGTTTGAGCTTTGCCAAGTAGTGTGTAGCACTAGTATTCCCCGAAAAATTTTCAATAACAAGAGAGACTTGCAGAATATCTTTATTTTATTCATATCAATGGAACTGCGTTACATGGGAATACACATCACTGATAATACTTGCGCAGGTGCTCTGCGTTCCATGCATTCTTAAACTCTTCGCCTTCTAAAGTTGCTATTCGATAAGTGCCTGGTCGAACAACTTATGTAACTCGGTATGGTCCATGCCAGTTTGCCTCCAGCTTATTGTGCTTTTGAATGACTTTCTTCAGCACATAATCTCCTTCTTTCAGGTCGCACTTCTTTACCCTTTTGTTGTAGAACAAAGTTGTTCGCTGCTGGTAAGCAGCATTTCTAATGGCTGCTTCTTCTCTAACTTCCTCGAGCATGTCTAAATCCAGTCTTCTCATTAAATCGCTAACAGGGGAATTGAAATTCAGAACCCTGTGTGTTGGGAGGCCCAACTCGGCAGGTATAACAGCTTCACTTCCAAATGCCAGCATGTATGGTGATTCTCCAGTTGCTACTCGGGGAGTAGTTCGGTAAGCCCAGAGTACTCATTGGAGCTCGTTGATCCAATTCGATTTTGCATCATCCAGTCATAATTCCTCATCTATAAAAATATCATTAGTTAATACATACCGAGCAGCTTTAAACTTCAATTTATTGGCTGCGAGCTTGTCAATTGGCAATTCTCCCTCCTCGATATACGCCCTGATGGGATCCATCCAAGATGGTCCTAAATTAATGGGTGATAAAGTTCATCGTCAGATCTTCATCTATACTCCGACCAGCCAACACTTTAATTGGGATTGTTCGTCGTAACTCGGTGCGAGTAGCTGATGCTAGTCGAGCTAGGGCGTCTGCTCTCGCATTCTCCATTCTTGGTATTCTGACCAGCTGAATAACGACAAATTCTGACACCAGCTCCTTTGCCTTTGTATGATATCTGATCATTAATTATCCTTTAACTGCATATACTCCAATCATTTGGTTTACGATCAATTGAGAATCACTAAAAACAATGAGCTGTTGCGCCTCCATAATTTTTGCCAGACTAAGTCCTGCAATCATGGCCTCATATTCAGCTTCATTGTTGGAAGCTTTGAATTGGAAACGCAGGGAGTATTCCATGTCGACCTCGTCCGGAGTGCTCAAAACTATCCCCGCGCCACATCCTGCAGGGCAAGATGAGCCATCTACATATAGCCTCCATATAGGTAACTCGTCTTCAAATTTCTGCTCTAATAGAGTTCCTCGGTGAAATATTTACTGCTTCCTTTCATCCTCCCCGAATTTTTCTTTCTATTCGTCGATCATCTCTTCTTGCCCTTTTACCAATCGGAATTGGTCTGAGCTCGAATTTAATGATCCTGTAACATCCACTTGCCCTTTTACCAACCGGAGTTGGTCTGAGCTAGTGTTTGTTGATCCTGTAACATCCACAGGTTGATCAGCGAGCAACTTTTGCTCCTCGGGGGTATCGGGATAGGTGAACTCTGCTATAAAATCTGCTACAGCCTGCCCTTTGAGTGATGATCTGGGTTCATAGACTATATCGTATTCACTGAGCTCGATCGCCCAGTACATCAATCTCCCTGATTTTTCTAGTTTATGAAGGGCTTGCCTCAATGGCATATCGATATATACTACTATGGTGTGAGCCTGGAAGTATGGCCTCATTCTTCTACTTGCCTCAATCAGCGCCAGTGCCAATTTTTCCAGCCTAGGATATCTGATCTCTGCTCCTCGGAAGGCCTTACTTGTGTAGTAAATCGGTTTTTGCACTCCATTCTCCACTCTGATCAACGCCGAGCTAACTGCATTTTCGAACACTGCGAGATACAAGTACAATTTTTCTCCCATCACTGGTCTAGACAACAGTGGAGGTGTTCCCAAATATTTCTTCAAGTCTTGAAAAACCTTCTCACATTCATCATTCCATTCAAAAGTCTTTCTGAGTGTCTTGAAGAATGGGAGACATCTATTAGTTTCTCGTGACACAAATTTGTTGAGTGCTGCTACTCGTCCTGTGAGACTATGTACTTCCTTCTTCGTCGTCGGAGATCGCAACCCTAATAGAGCTTTGATCTTTTCAGGATTTGCTTCAATGCCTCGCTGATTGACAATGTACCCAAGGAACATGCCTTCTCGTACTCCAAATATGCACTTCGTCGGGTTCAGCTTCATTTGATATTTATCCAGTTGATCAAAAGTCTGATTCAAGTCAACTAGATGATCAACAACTTTTTTGCCCTTCGTCAGCATATCGTCAACATAGACTTCCATATTGCAACTGATTTGTTCAGTAAAGACTTTGTTCATTAGCCGCTGATATGTAGCACCTGCATTTTTCAAACCAAAAGGCATAACATTATAACAATAAGTTCCCCTAGGGGTAATGAAAGAAGTACTTTCCTTATCTTCAGGTTTCATTTTAATCTGATTGTATCCAGAATAAGCATCCATGAAGCTCAGCAGCTCGTGTCCCGAGGTAGCATCCACTAGTTGATCAATTCGGGGCAATGGAAAATGATCCTTTGGGCATGCTTTGTTGAGGTCGGTGAAGTCTACACACATCCTCCACTTGTTGTTTTTCTTCTTTACCATCACCACGTTAGCCAACCAGTCTGGATATTTAACATCTTCAATGAAACAAGCTTTATGGAGCTTCTCGACTTCCTCCCGTATAGCTTGATTCTTCTCGGGGCTGAATACTCTTCTTCTCTGCTTCACTGGCTTGATCTCCGTATTCACATTGAGCTCGTGACATAAGAAGTTTGGGTCTATCCCAGGCATATCTTCATGACTCCATGCAAAAGTTTGCTTTCTGCTTCTGAAGAAAGTTATCAATTCCTGCTTTAGTGATGCTTCCAACGACGAACCTACTTGAGTAGTTCGCTCAGGGTGCTCGTCATCCAGAATGATGTTTTCAGTAGCTTTCACCACTTGACCCTTCACGAGTTGCTACTCATCTCGAGGATCCAATGTTTCAATCTCTGCATCTTCTTCCACTTGATAGGTAGTAGTCTTTTTCCTTGATTCCTCCAGTTCTTCTTGCTCGGCGGATGAATAATAGCATTCCCGAGCTACTTTCTGATTACCTTTCACAACTCCTACTCCAAAATTTATTAGAAATTTTAGGCACTGATGCACTGTAGATGGTATAGCTTCGAACTTCTTCAATCCTACTCTTCCCATGATGATATTGTATGATGATTGGACATTCTTATCCATCACGAAGAAACGTATTCTTTCTGTCCGACAAGCAGGCCACGTACCAATGAATATATCCAACTTGATCGTCCCAAGTGGAAATACTTTCTCGCCAGCAAAACCGATAAGGGGTCTTTGGTAAGGCTCCAGTTGAGATAGCTTTAGATTTAAACTATCAAAGCAAGAGTAGAATATGATGTATGCCGAGCTACCATTATCGACCAGTACTCTTGAAATCATAACCTCCTTCATTCTCATTTTGATCACCAATGGGTCATCATGAGGATATAGAACACCTGCCAGGTCATTCTTTGAGAACCCAATGACCAACTTCTCTTTGTTCACCTTTCTCGGGCGATCTTCCTCAGCTAGATTTATTCGCTGAATATACGAGCAAGCTTGAGCCTCACCGAGGTAAGCTTTTCTCTCTGCAGTAAGGTCTCCTCCTCCTGCATCTCCTCATGTAATAACATTACAGTCAAATAACCCAAGGCGTATTGAAAATACCTCTTATTCTGGCTGCCTTGGTCTCTTGGGAAGATCGGGGTCATCCTCGGGATCAACTTCATGATTTCTTTTCTTGTTCTCCTCTTCTCGACGAGGAGATCTAGACCTTTCTCTTGCTCGGTCGTTATTTCTTCTTTCGTTTCCACGATCAACATACTTTGCCAGTTTTCCTCGTCTAATGAGTGTTTCGATCTCATTCTGAAGAGCTATGCAATTTTTGGTCATATGGCCATGATCTTTGTGAAACTCGCAATATTTTTCCCTATTCCTTGTGTCAGGATCTGCTTTCATTTTCTTTGGCCAGTTTAACTCCTCGATGTTCTTAATTTCTTCCAGGACGTGGTTGATATCTACCTTCAAAGGAGTGTAATTATCAAATTTCTTCAATACCTCCCATGACGACCTATTTTTGGATTGTTTGTCACCACCGTTGTTCTTATGCTCTTTTTTCTTGGCTTTGTCGACTTCCACCTTGGTTTCTTTTATCCATATTCTTCTTTACAGCCATAGCCTCCTCGGCATTCATGATTTTGGCCGCTTTCGCCATCAATTCTGACATAGTTGTGGATGGATCTTTGGCCAAAGTGTAATACAACTTATTAGGCAACAACCCACTCATCAAGGCAGTGATCGATGTCTTCTCCTCATGCAACAACCCACTCATCAAGGCAGTGATCGCTGTCTTCTCCTCATAATCAATGACTTCAAGTTTCTCATTATTAAAACGAGTTATATAATCTCTGGTACTCTCACCAGCTTTTTGTCTAACACTTAACAAATGTGCTACTCGTTTAACTGGCTTTGCCCCAAAGCAGAAATTTCCAATGAATAACTCAGCCAGTTGAAAGAAAGTTGAGATCTTACCCCGAGGAAGATTATTATACCATATTTGAACAGATCCGGTAAGAGTTCCCGAGAATGCCCTGCATCTCATCTCGTCTGGGACAGCATAGATGTCGGCAGCAATTTGATATTATTCTATATGAAGAACAGGGCCAGTCTTTCCATCATATTTGGGGGTCACAACAGGTGCTTTGAACTTTGATGGTGTTGGAAAATCTACAATGGCCTGGACAAAAGGTGTTCCTCGAACAAAGGTTCGTTGTAGAGGGTTCTTGGTTTTAACCATTTCCCCTAATCTATCCTCCAACCTTTGAATAGAGCCTTTCCATGCATCATTTCCTTCTTCGGGCCTATTGGTTCGAGCAGATGATCGCGTTGAAGTGGCTTCCTGGGATCTATCTTGACGAGCAGCTGGTCGCGACTGGGCAGATCCCTCCCTTAAGGCTGTTGATCGTCGAAAGCTCCTCGACGCTGCATTAAGAGGACTTTTGTTCCTCCTAGGGCCTAATCGGTCGAAAGGAGAAACCCTACTTAACCTTTCCAATGCGCTGGTCCTTTCTGAGGAGAGAGTGACACGTTCTTCAGTATCCGTGGCTCTCACTGACGAAGTTCGTCCAGGTCGATAAGAAAAATCTTCAGATTCTTCATTCCGATACGAATTGGTACGCCTAGTACGTGAGGAAGGTGCACGGGTATTTCTTTGAATACTTCGTGGTCCTGGATGGGCTGACGCACCGCCATGGAGAGTTTGGATGAGTTGTCGCATTGTTTCTTGCATGACGGTCTGGCCCTGAGCCAGATTTGCCATTATTCCAGCCAGATCTGGAATATTTGGCGGAGCAGATGGGTTTGGAGGGGTTCCAACGTTGCGATTGCTGGATTCAGGAATATCAACCATTTGTGATGGATTATTTTTGGTGAGAAAACGGTATTACCAGTCGTTCCCACAGACGACGCCAATCTGTTGATGTAAAAAATTAGATCACTCTAATTTATCAATCACAGATAAATATATGAGACAAAGAACTTTAAAGTGGTTCAGCCTTATAAGAATGACCTACGTCCACTGTTATGTTATTGCTGAGTGTTTTGGGAATTCTCGATTACAAGTTTTATCAAGAAATTCATGTCTGGATGCCCATCACAATGAGGATTGTACAATGTATTTATAGCCATGAGGCTGTAATGTGAAAAGGTAGTACATTAAATGGGATACATATGAAAGGGTAATACATTTAATGCCCCTTAAGCGTGTGCGTCTAAATGATAAGCATTTAATGAATCAGTTGAACTGTTGGTTATCCAGCTATTAATGCTTTGTTCGAGATGCAGCTCGGACCGCCTGAGTTGCTCGGACCGCCTAAGCTTCTCGGTACTCAAGAGTTCCTTGGAGAGGTATTGTTCCTCGGAGCGTGTGAGTTCCTCGGGGAAGCAGTGTTCCTCGGGGAACTAATCTTCCTCGTTGTAGTCTTATTCCTCGGAGCGCGTGGGTTCCTCGGAAGTTTTTGTTGTTGTCATGTAGATCACCACGTGTCTTCATTTAATTGGGACATGTCAGCGGACTAAATTTGGTATCAACAATGACGATGACCCAATTTTATAGACTTCTTAAATTCAAGACGTTGTTTTACAATTCAATCCCTATAATGATGTTATTGAATTTATATCTACATGGAGGGTGATCTTAATACATTGCATATAATTTTTAACATCATTTTCATATTAATTTAGGGATCCAAATACATGTTTATCTGAAATTTCATTATAGATTCATAATATACACATATAGGTTATTAATTCGCCTTGGATTTGTGAGGAGAAGATGGATCCTCTTTTCTTCTTGAAATCCCTTAGCCTTTCTTCTCTTCTTACTCTCTCTTGGTTGTCTCTTTTTGTAAAATGAGAAATGTATCTTTTATATTTATACCCAGGGTTTGTTAAATTATAAAAATGCCATTGACCCAATTTAATCCTATCGGTCCTTTTTCGCGTTAATTCGCTTCCAATATTTAAGTCGTATATTCGTATTGCAATGTATTCATTTTAATTTTTCATTTCCAAACATTCCGAATATATATACGAACATATTTTTTTTCTCGTTCATTAATTATCCGATTTTTAATGTTTTATCGCAAGGTATTATTTTAAAGTGAGGATTTTATCAAAATAGTTTAATTTCAATTCAGTCAAAAATGCGGGGTATTACATTATCCCCCTCTGCGAATGGGATTTCGTTCTCGAAATCCAAAATAAAACAAATCAATTCAAGTCAAGTCAATTAAGGTAGTTTCTCACGTACATTCTATGAAGAGATATGGGTGACTAATTCGCAAGTCATCCTTTCTCTGCCAAGTGGCCTCAGACTCATCATGATGACTCCATAGAACACGAAGAAGAGGAACGATTTTTAACCTCAACTGCTGTTCACGACGATTTAAGATCTTAACCGGCCTCTCCTCATAACTCCCATCAGGCTGCATCTCAACCTTATCTAAATCTATGTGTAGGTGTGAGTCCTTGGGATGTAAGAACTTCCTTAATATGGTTACATGAAAAACATCGTGTACTTGCTGAAGCTGGTCGGGTAGGGCTAAATGGTAGGCAATCGACCCCACCCTGTCCCAAACTGTAAACGGACCCAAGTATCGCGATGTAAGCTTCCCTTTATCACCAAAGCGAATAACGCCTCTCATGGGTGAAACCCTCAACAACACCTGGTCCCGAACGACAAATTATAACTTCCTCCGCCTTGTGTCAGCATAAGTTTTTTTTTACGATTCCGCGCTGTCTTCATCTGTGCACGAATCAAGTCAACCTTATCTGAGGTCTCCCAAATAATATTCGGACCCAGCATCTGGTACTCTGATAACTCCAAACAACACGTAGGCGATCGGCAAGGCCTGCCGTATAAAGCCTCGTATGGTGCCATGCCAATAGTCTATTGATAACTATTATTATATGCGAACTCCAATAGTGGCAGGTGCGTATCCCAACCACCTTCGAAGTCCAATACACAAACTCACAACATGTCCTCTAAAATCTAGTTCACCCGCTCCATCTGATCATCAGACTAAGGGTGGAACGCAGTGCTCAAACTCAACTGAACTCCCATCGCCATCTGAAGACCGACCCAAGAGTAAGAGATAAAGACACTGTCACGATCGAACACAATGTCTCGCGGTACCCCATGCAACTTCACAATCACGACAATAAACATCTCGGCGTACTGTTTTACCGTATAATCCGTCCTCACTGGAATGAAATGAGCAACCTTTGTCAGTCTGTCGATAATGGCCTAAATCGAATCATGACTGCACTACGATCTCAGTAACTCGACAATGAAATCCATGGAGATGCTTTCCCATTTCCACTCGGGAATAAAAAATGGCTACAACTCCCCTCCAAGTCTTTCATGCTCCACCATTATAAGCTGACAAGTGGCACACTTCGGGACAAACTTGGCTACATCACGCTTCAATATAACCCACTAATACATACGATGCATGTCTTAATGCATCTTATCACCTCCGGGGTGAACATTGAATCTAGATCCATACGCCTCAGATAATAAGGGCTTTCGCAACTCGTCATCATTCGGCACAACAATCTGTCCCTGATAACAACACTACACCAAAATAGGCGATTTGTAAGTGTTTTAAACACTTACAAATGCCATTTGTAAGTGTTTAAAACACTTACAAATGCCATTTGTAAGTGTTTAAAACACTTACAAATCAACGCCTTGCAAAAAAATTATAAGTGTTCAAAACCGTTGCAAATGTTATTTGTAAGTGTTCATTGGGAACACATATCCAATTTGGTCAACCGTTGTAAAAAACTTTGTAAGTGTTCTCAACACTTGCATATTAAACTTTTGCAAGTGTTTTTCAACACTTACAAATTTTTTATTTGCAAGTGTTTAGAACACTTGCAAAATTCAACAACTTTTTTTTTAATTTATAAGGGTTATAAACACTTGTAAAAGAAAATATATATATATATATATATATATATATATATATTTCGTAATGGTTCAAAACACTTACAAATATTAATATGAAGAAAAATAATGTTCATTTTGTAAGTGTTATGAACAATTACATAAATTAAAATATTAAAAAAAATAAAAATTAGTCACCACATACCACCAACCTCACATATAATAAACAATAAAAATGGCTAAAAGCATAACAATTATATCCAAACACTTTCGTACAATACTTCATGATATGTTCGGCATAAACAAGCACTCTCATCAAGAAAGGAAGCAAGAACCAAAGGTATATAGTGAGTATTCTCCTTAACAAACTTCATACATCTAGTTACTGTATCCAAATACACATGTACCATAACCCTATTAGTATGGCAAGGAAATCGTGTCGATAAGATAATTGTCACTAGTTCCCTAAAGAGAACCACTGCCAGTATTCACCGCCTCAACGCTAAATGACCCTCCAAGTGCATAAAAAACGAAATCGGAGCATCTACCACTTCAGCATTCCTATCGACAGAAATTGAAACGACACTACCAATGAGAGTCTATTAAAAACCTGAACAACATCACGAAAGTCAATTTTAGCAACAATTTTATGCGATTGTGGACATAAACAAATAAGTGACTCTTAAAAGGCAAGCACGCGGGACATAAATAAATGCAAAACCAAGAATGGCCAACACAGTTATATATTAATTGTTATGCCGTTAGTATAACACATTGGCAAGGCCCAATCAGATGCATTCACAGTGAATATATGACTTTTGTTTACACAAAAAAAAAAACTAAATAACGTATAGTGATGTTAAGCCATACCATAGGTTTAAGGAAGGCCAATAACTTGACAATAGTTATATTAATTGCTCAGGGGAGGTTTTTGGCTATTTGAATCCAAAGCTTATGAAACACAGACTAAATTAAAGACATGTATACACGTTCATAGATGGATCAGCAAAAAAGATGAAGTTAAAACTTGTATATCCATTTCTATGCTCAGTCATGATATATTAACTTATTCTAGAAAGTCATTGTACCCTATGGATACTTTTTTTCCTTCTTAATTAGGCTCATCGACTAGATTTCTCAAAGTGAAAATATAGTTTCCGTATGTGCCAGGTCCAATTTTCACCATGTCAACAACGCTAATACAAATTCTAAACATGAAAAAAATTCTCCATCCCACTCAAATGAAAAAATCATAGCAACAAACACACGTACATGTCACTAATTTACAATATGCCTAATCATATAGAAAATCCGCCAAATTACTGGGATTCAATGTGGCCTCTGCAAGATCTATGGTAAAGTGATATGGTTGCATTAACTATGTTCTAGACCAATTGACCTTCGCCTATTAAACATATTAGAATTGAACTTCAACAAACTTATCCCAAAGAAAAAATTATTTCATATTCTTCAGCACAATTGTAAATTAATTAGTTACTTGACCAAACACGACGAAAGGAGAAAATACTCACATTGTTCCAGAAATTCGTGTGCTGATATGGGTGTTATCTTCTTCATCAAACTTCGCCAAACCAAAGTCTGATATCATAGCATTAAGGTCCTTATCAAGAAGCACATTGGTACCCTTTATGTCCCTGTGTACAATTTTCAACCTCAACTCCTCGTGAAGATATGCCAAGCCTCTTGTTATCCCCAAGCATATCTTCTTTCTAATTGGCCAATCTATGTTCAGACGCTGTTTCTCACGACCTAAATATGAAATAAGAGAACATAAGTTCTTGAATCTTGACAGGTATAAAACAGTATAAGAGATGGTAGTGGATTGTGTACTAAAAAGTGACCAAGCTAGACAGTTATTTTCCATGTATTCGTAGACTAGTAACAACTGGTTTCTTTCAATACAACAACCATAAAGCCTCACAAGATTTGGGTGCTGTAAAGTAGTTATCATGCCAATCTCATTCACAAATTCATGATTTCCCTGCTTTGATTTGAAGGAGAGTTGCTTAACAACAATTACTGCACCATCTGATAGTACACCCTATAAGCAAGCAAACAGGATGAACTTATGATTACTTCTAACAAAAACATACAATATGAGATAACTTAATTGTAAAAAACTACTTAAACATCGTAGTATACAAGATAATAGATATAATTATACATGCCAATTGGTGACTAGGCATGGTGTTGTTATGCATACCATATCTTTTTATCATTGAATATATTTGTTTATAGGTATATATGATTCATTTTAAGACAAGAATAATTTGTTATGAGCACGAACTAGTGTCGTATAAATTTAAGGACTGCAGCTTGTACAAATAGTTTTATCAGCATGGATAATATACGGTGGACAAGTCTAATCACCATTGTAATAGACTTTAATGATGTTAGGAAGAGATAAAGTCATCGTCACAGATAGTGCGACACAGAATACTGTCATAAAAACAGATTATTTACAGTATACATGATAAGTGTTGTAGGCATGGACGATGCCATAAATAAATAAATTTACAATGTACATGGTCAGTTTCAAAGACATTGATAGGTATGTATATTGTGTCACATACATGTCGCAGTGCCTTATGCATGGGTAATCACTAGTGTGTGCGTGTGTGTATATACCGCGGGATATATCTCCTGCTTTTAAAAACACGAAAATCGAGAAAGTGGTTGCTTTGTATATTGTTGCTTGGTTACTAATTTTATTGAAACATCGAACTGCGTTGTGAGCATGTGGCTGATAAATAGGAAGATGACAGCAAAAGACAAGTCAAAAGTTTCAACATACGCTCTCTCGTAGAAAATCGCATAATATTTGTTTAGTCATTTCACTGGTCAATGATATTAGAAACTTCGCTTCACAATCATTTGAAAATTTAACTTGATAGTCATACTATATTAAATGTGTTGTGGAATGATAAATAGGCAGGACAAAAAAGACAAGCAAAAAATTTCAACATAAGTTCTCTCGTAGAAGATCGCATAATAATTGTTTAGGACGGGGTCAATGATATTAGAAACTTCGCTTCACAGTCATTTGGAAATTTAACATGATAGTCATAATATAGCATGTCCACGTCACACAGCAAGGGGGCTCCATTGCTGAGGTCATCCGTGTGATGAAAGCATAAATACGACAAATGGAAAATGCTTGATTTATATCAGTTTGCCGCTTTGGTATCATAGATACAAAACATACCGTACACCACGTTTGACGCTGATCATTTATGTAAGGACATATTTTCATAGGTCCGTTATCAATTTATTATGTCATATACCGCTACACCGTCGAAGAGCATTCAAGAGTCATCTACATCAAAGACGGATCTGAATTACTCAAGTTCTTCATCATTCAAGACTCCGCGAAGTTTACTTTGGTAAGGTTATGTTTTAAATACCTTAACTTTTCACTTAGAGCTTTTGGGATATTTTTTACAAATTGGTATCAGAGCTTATTTAAGCGATCTTATATTTTACAAATTAGTATCAGAGCCTGTTGCGCTAAGTTATTGCGTTTTGATCCTGATTTTTCCACAAAAATGTCTTTTGATGGTTTTGATGATCTTCGATGTCAAATTTTTGAAAAAGTTAATTGGAAAATTCACACGAACTCTTGTTTTAAATCTTCTGTTGAAAACAATTCTGAGAGGTGCCCTTGTTGTGAGGGTGTTGGTCACACGTTAGATGAGTGTACCACAAATTTAAAGAAAAAATTGAATAAACTGGTTTCTCATGTTTCTACCCTTAGTGATTGTGATTCGTAAGAAGAAGTCTTTTATGCTTCTAGGCGAGAGCTTCCCATCCGTGTGATTAGTGATGAGAGTGAGGGTGAAAAGAGTGAGGAGGAAGAAGAAGAATTGAGTGAGTTGAAAGTTGCCTACAATAATTTGTATTTTGAATGTTTAAAGACAAAAAAGGAAAACTTGAAACTTGAAGCTCAATTGAAAGATTGTACCTTAAAAAATAATGATGTTTTAGTTGAATAACTTAGGGCACGAGAGAAAATTTTGAGAGAGAAGCTGGGATATGTCGAGGGTGAGAGAGATGATCTTCTAGGCGTGATGGAAGCTATGAAAAAGGAGCTTCTTGAGTTTGAGGAGTCTAGGCGCTTGCTTGAATATAGGATAGGTGAACTTGAGAAAAGTTTGAGAGATTCGAGTAAGGTGAAATTTGTTTTGGAGTCTAGGTGTGAAAAACTTGATAAGATTTTAAGCACTATCGAGATAAAAAAGTATAGGGGTGGGATTGGTTTTGAAAAACATGTTGCACTCATTCCACACGTGTGAGAGAGCCTCCTAGGATTGTTAAGAAATAGACACCTAAGGTTGTTAGGAAAGAGCCCCCTAAGAATATCGTGAGAGAACCTCCTAGGATCATTAGGAGAGACCCACTTAGGCAAATTTGGAGAGAGCAACTGAGAAATTTGAGGAGAGGGCCGCCTTTAGGTAACACTCACCGCCCGATTTATACTTGCACATATCGCGGTAGGCAAGGCCATCTTAGGCGTTTATGCTATAAGCTTTTGAATGGACCTAGGAAACATAAAGAGAGAGTCACACCGGTTCCCAAAGCCCCCACACGACGTTTCACATCGATTTGGGTTAGGAAATCGGATTTAGAGGGTCATGGTCTTTTTGTTCATGATTCTCGTTTACTTGCACGTGATTCACCCCATGTGAGATCTTTTGGTTGATTGTGTTATATGTTTGTCATACACTAGTGTCACATCATGATATATTCTTTCTAGTGTCATGACTCACTTTGACGTAGCGTACATTGATTTATTTATTGCATTTGTGTGTTTCGCTACTGTTTTAGCACTGTTTTGGATCTGTTTTCCCCCTACATGTACTGTTTTCACGTAATTTTTACACTGGGCATAACTGTATGACTTTTTGGTCAAACTGTGAAAATTTGGTTTTCTCGTTCGAGCGAGAACTGTATGTCATTTGAGCGACATCTCTTCTCGCGCGAAGTTGCTTCTCGCGACATGCCCTTGTCGTTCGAGCGATAGAGAAATATCGTTTGAGCGACCTGTCTGAAAATTCTATTTTTGCTTCCCTTCTGATTCCAGTAACCGGTGTTCATATGCTTAGACTTTTGGTACTGATGGGTTTGCTTCTGGTCGTTTATATGCAGTTATTCTTGGTATCCATGCTTAATTGATAACACTGCATTACTCATTTATCACATATGCGTTCATTGTGGATTCTCTTGTGTTATTATTGTTTACTAGCATAGGATGTTGTGCATATCGATATTATATGCCTATTGCTGATTGTATCATTTTGTAGTTATATTTTTTCTGTTTGAAAACTTTGAAAAAAAAATACAAAAAGATTTTACTTTGATAAAACTTTTAAAAATCCAAAAAGATTTTTGTATTTTGTCTACACCGTTTTTGGATAGACACTTGGATGACCAAGTCACTATTTCATTCCATTTATCCATGTGACTATTTGATAGTGTTTTGAGATAATAGGTTAATTCATCCATGTGCTTTATAATGTTTGGAGTCATTAAGATGTAATTAAGTTTTGCTTCCTACATGTTTGACTCATAGTTTCCTTTATTGCACACATGCATGAGTTTGTTTGATTATTGTTCTTGACTTATCACGTGTTGGTTGGGTGTTTTCATCTCAATCATGTCCTTAAAACGAACCAAGTGCAATAATACGAGAGTAATAAAAGTAGTGCATGTAAAAACCATTGCCCGTGAGGAATTAATTGTTTAGTTTAAAAAAATAATGAGTGAACACGGGAAAGGGCTGCGAGTGAATAATAATCACGTCGTGAAAGCCACCGTTTGAAAGGAGCCCACACAAAAAATTAAGGCTATAAAAAGATGAAATATGCCAAAAAAATTGGGCCAATAGGTTTTCTATAAGTTGAGAATTTAGTATCTCTTCAGATATAAAGAATTGCATTATTATATACGAGGGAGTTTTGGATGGATATATCAATGGGTTTGCACGTCCTTTGAAAAGTTCTCGAAACGGCACTAAATAGTTTTGGACGTTATTGGTGTGGAAATCATTTAGACTTTGATTTGTTGATTTGATTAAGACGATGTCATTTAAATTCAACAATTTTTACACCTAAGGATTCTTTTGATGTTCATTTGTTAGGGGTACACGTATGCATCGTGCACATATGATTGATTGAGTTTATTTACCTATCGAATGTGTTCACACCCATTCATTACGTTTCCATGACTTGGTTGTTGGAGTTTAAATCCATGCTGTGATTTATTTGTATCCTATTTTTGTATGAAAATTTTGAAAAATCAAAAATAGTTTGTGAATGTTTTTGGGACATACCTTTGCATGTGCGTAGCTTGATCTTTATTTGCTATGCATCTTTATCGTGACACTCCATGTTTTGATTGTTTCCTCTTATCTGTCTATTTGCGGACATCATAAAAAAGGGGAGAAAGAATTATCATGTTATGGAGGAGTTTTTGCATTATGGGGAGATTTTATTTATTAATGCTTTATTCTTATATCATTTCAAACTCGATGCGTCACGAAGGTATTATGCTTTATCTCATGTGTGTAGGTACAAAGACTGAAGATTATGATGTTGCACACCCTGATGAGAAAAGCTTTGAGATTTGACGAAGATGATTGAAGAACAGTTTTTGAAGTCTTGAAAATTTATTCATGGGAGGGTAGATTTATATAGGCAATTTGGTATTTGATAATTCGGATTTTTTATGTATGTACCGGCATAGACATAGGGGGAGATTTGTAAGGACATATTTTCATAGGTCCGTTATCAATTTATTATGTCATATACCGCTACACCGTCGAAGAACATTCGAGAGTCATCTACATCAAAGACGGATCCGAATTACTCAAGTTCTTCATCATTAAAGACTTCGCAAAGTTTACTTTGGTAAGGTTATGTTTTAAATACCTTAACTTTTCACTTAGAGCTTTTGGGATATTGTTTACAAATTGGGATCAGAGCTTATTTAAGTGATCTCATATTTTATAATTTATTCTCTGGATTATATAAAAAGAACTCGTGCATCATTGCTCTATCTTGATAGAGTTCCTCTGCCATCTGTTCAACCTACAATCGCATTAACCTAATCTCCTTCGACTCAGCAGTGGGAGGATGATGGGAAGTAGAAGGTCTGGACTGGTAAGGAGCGGATGGAGTAGCATAATGAGATGACTCAGAATGTGACGGTGTGGGTTGAGTCGTAAGATGAGGTAAATGACTATGAGACCGACCAATAGACACGGTGTCTATATATTGATAACGAGTCGTATGAATATCTATAGGTAGGAAGGGCAACCAACATAAAAATAGTGTCTAGCGATTATAATAGCAAATAGTAAAACATGGATGAAGGGTACAACAGACGAAATCCTGACATCTTAGAGAACTCCAAAGGTATGGTATGGAAGGTTAGTAGTATAACCAGTGATGATAATATACATTAGGCGCACTTGATCAGGCCTAATCTGTGTATGATTTATGCGCGGAATAAGACACGCACAAACGTTCCAATTAAGGATCCTAAAATTAACTTTTAGATGCTTTTGAAATAGAATGACGTTACCTGGTTCAAAACTCTCAAAAACTGCCTAAAAAATAAGGTTCAAATCGGGTCTAAGCTCATCGAGCCGAAGATAGGTAGGTTTAGCTACTCAGGGAAAATCGACTAAACGGGCTATGGAGTTGGGGGTGACAAAAACTTCCTTATCCATAATAAGGAACACAAATAAGGTCGGGGTATATTAGATCACAAAGCTTAGAAATAGGATTCCAACCTCGATGAGCAAGCCAAGTGAATACGATTTTGGTAAAAAAGGAGACAAGATAAAAACCTTTTCCCTAACAATAGAGCGAGTAGGGAATCCCAAAAAGTAAAAAAGGGTATGGTAAAAAAGCAGGAGATATATCCCTTCGTACGAACATCTCGGATTCTTGTTAGATACTGCAGCCCCCTTAGCAATTTACCATGTAAAAGTAATGTTTCAATAAGCAGAGGGAGAATAATCAAGTAGAAAGAAAAACACTTTTTAGCTTCAAAGCTTTTTTCCAAGCTGTCAGTTATTTTGAAAAGTTGATCGAATTTATGTCTGCAATACAGAACACCCTTAAATGAATTGTAGTTACCAATATGCAAATAAAACCATTGGTTAATAAAGTATATAAAACTAAATACAATGCTTAAACCACTGAGGATAGGGGCCTTGTTACGATCATCACCCCTCACTACAAGATGGAAATAACTCTTCAAACAAACATACTTTGCATATTTATGCAAGGTAGATAAGTTATTCCTTATAGAACCTAACAATCAACTCCCAAGCAACAGAGAGGAATGCAAGGCTATGATAATCTCAAATGATGGTGTGACTCACACAACACTCATCATGGGAAAAAACAATGTTAAAAGGGCATTTTACCACATTAACTGGGGCCTCATTATCTCATATAACTGCATCATGACAATCAATTTCTTTTACCAAACTCTATCCTTAGGAGATCTCCTGAATTTACCACAACTGCACATTTTGGAAACTGGCGGGGGTGAAGGAGTGGCTTTACTGGAAAAATCAAACTAAGGTGCTCTACACACAGAGAGAGATCGTAGCATTGTCTGCACCCATACAACCAGAAAAGCACAAATGACTACTTGATACTCATAATTTTTTACTTCAATGTATTGTATCTGAACAAAGCCAAGATGAAATATAAAAAAGAAGTGTCGTAATTATTATTAATATTATAATTTTAAAAGTGGTATATGAGCATACAACTGTGCTATCCTTTTCGCTGCATAGTCCAACCACCCATTTGGAAGAGCATCTAGATATTCTCTTATCAACATAGTAGTCATGTTACATTACTACAACCAAATAATCTTGGGTTATATAGTGTATTTCAAAAGCAATTGCCTTGAAGAATAGGATATATATACATATTTTAAAAAGATATATATTAAATTAAATTTTGAAAAGAAATAAAAAACAACTTTGAAGAATAAAAATACACACTAGCATGTTCCCACGATAGAATTGCCTCAGAGACATCATAATTGTACTCGAAGTTTTCCTAGATCTTAAACTGCTCATTGTATTGCAAAGTAAAGATGCAAAAGAAAACGAAGGTCAACATGTAAATGAATAAGGGGCAGAAATGGAAGGCGAGAGAGTAGATTATAAAAAAGTAGATGCAGGACTAGGTACTGTTAGTGCCTTCAGGAAACTTAAGTATCAATTTGCAGTGGTCAATTATATGTGCAGTAAGTCCAATCCATCTATTTGCCTACATGCTATTCCAAGGTTAGCTAAATGTATTAAATCAAATATGAGGAGACTATGGGACGATTTATTATCTGATTTTACTACTGATCTATGGTTGGTTGGAGGGGACTTCAACACAGTAACTTGTTCCCAAAAGAGAGCTGGTGACAATAACTTCGATTGAAATGCTGCCAATGAATTACTAGACTGTATTGCAAGCACTGGTTTGATTAATTTGGGGTTTTCTGGTACCATATTCACTTGTGTAATAAGAGAGGTGGTATAAAGACTATTTGGGAGAGAATTGACAAATTTTTGGCAAACTTGAGCTAGCAGAATCTATATAATGGATTCAAAGTAGAGCATATTTACAAATTAGCATCATATCACACCATTTGAGAGTATCATGATTAATACCCATGTGAGATAAGTAATTAGCAACTAGATTTTTAAAGACCATAGAGAAGAAAATGAGGAGGATTTAAGACACTCAAGAATAGTCATACAATCAAGATTCAACCAAATACTCAATGGAACATGGAATCAAATAATATAAAGGAAGAGAATGTGAGAAGATACATACCACTATCAGAATCAAATGTCCCTATTTAGGGCAGCTGTGAAGGCCTCAACATCTGCTCCAGAATGCATAGTTTCATCCTGCAACACAACACACATAAAATTGTCATACATATTATAGATATGCGTATCGTAAGAGATATAAAAAAGAACAAACCTCTTACCTCCTCCTTTATCGGGGGTTGGGATCGGCAATGCAAAGGAAATATTTGCATTAGCGGAGTTAAAAAAGGTTATACCGTATAGCAAAAAGCAACTCAAGTAATCAAAAAATGCAAAACATAATGAACATAAAAAAGTCCATAGCAAATAATAGCATCATAAAGTCCATGGCATAACAAAGTCTAGCATAATAAAGTCCATAGCATAATAAAGTCCACGACATAATCAAGTCCATATCAAATACTACCATAATAAAGTCCGTAGCATACTCAACACAAACATGACTTTAATAAGTGGCTAACAAAAATTAAAAGCAAGAAGTCATTGGGATACAACAATACGCGTGACTAAACTCTTCGGCCACACCACCTAACTTCCACTAACAACATCTCCGAGAACCCCAACACCACCTTGTATTCCCAAGTAAAGAGAAGCATTTTCCTCAACCACTTTGTCCACTAACAATACCACCTCTTTCTCGTAATTCACTATGTGATTGTGCACTACGTCTCGAGGGGTAGCGTCTATCCTTCCTTTGCCAATAACCTTACCATTCAACCCGAAAACATCACATGAGACACCATCTTCAAGTGAGCAGGATTCTACATTAAATGATGCAACTGTCATATTACTTGCACTAGCTCCAACAGCTGGAGAGGAATGGGACATACCCAACACCATACCTATCATTGTCCCTATATTGCTTAGTTTATTATTCATGCATTTGATCTCGAATTCCAATGTATCGATACGACCTTTCATTTGGTTCCCATTGGCCTTTTCAATTGCAAGTAAAGATAAAGATGGAGCTGAAGCCTCGATGGATGATAGCGAAACTATGGAACCCACACCACGAGTGCGCCCTCGCTTGTCAATACCAAATACTTGAGACAAGGCATTATTTTTCAATGATTATGGTTGGTTGGTGTTATCACTACAACTTTCTTCTAGTTCTTTTTTCTTCGCGAGCACCTTGTCCTGTGAAATGCCAAATATATAGAATTATCAATACTAATCATTCGAACGTATAATGTTTTCATGTAACAATCGTCATTCACTATTTATAAAAAAGTCACCATGATTGGAACAATGCTCTCTTTGACTGACCCATCTTTACATGTGTGGCTAGCTATTCATACATCAACACGCATTGGGTTTTTAGGCAATTTCTTTGTCTAAAAAAAACATAACATATATTATCTTCAATGTAATAGTAATCGAACAAAAGAGTAAGACATAGTCGTACTTACCATATTGTACTCGACTTGCGCATGCCCATCACGCCCACTTATGTGAGTGGCCCCAATCTTTGCCCTATTATCTTTCCGTGCTTTCCTCTTTTTTTTAGCCTCTTCTGTATTCTCATGCTCCAGGAACTCTTTCCACTGTTCTGGCTTAACACCTGGAGGTACATTGGCCAATCTTTCGGCATCCATTGAATAGTTATCATAATAGCTCTTCTGTAACGTGGATTTATATGTTTTAAGTAGGCTGCACATACTTTTGTAGCAACTAATCTTGTAACTATCCGGGAGTCCATATGTTCTCTAACAAGACAATTGATATTTTTAAATTATAAGAAATGTGTAAAGTTATACAAAAGCAAATATAATAAACAAATTAAGTATACATGAAATGTAATACCCTGTATTTTTTATGCTATATTAATTTGGGGATTTATTAAATTTAATGTGAATTAATTATTTAATAAAAATCCAGAAATTAATTATGTTATAATTATTAACGTGGTGAGAGTTAGTAATTATGGGAAAATTTGTTGAATATTACTAATGAGCAAAGTAATATATAATAGTGGCCATATTAAATGTCACGAGTGTATAAAATGACAATTTTAGAAATTTGAGTCGGGACGTGCCCGTGTCACGTCGGGACTAAATATTGATAAATAAAAGTAAATATTTTATAAGTTGTTCGTATGGTCGTTTAGAGTGCGCCAACGCGTCCGGAAGGGTCGATATAGTCAGAAAAGTATACCCGGGAGTTTGATTTGGGTCTCGGGGTGTTTTTAGGCCTAATTAGTACCCCGGGAGGGCATTTTAGTCATTTTGTATTTTTGGGTAATTAAACCCACGAAAATTAAAGGGTTTATATCAGATGTTTAGGTTATCTCCTAGGGTTAGATAACTCAAAACACTAGAACGACCATTGGAGAGGAGAGTAGAGAGCTCTCAAGGCATTCCAAAGCTCAAAACTCACCCGTTTGCACCGCCGCTACCGCCAACGCGTAGATCGCGAGACGGGGAATGCAACCACACCAAATTCAACACCAAACCAGATTTCTGAAAAATCCCAGGCAAGTGTTTATCTTGCTTATTTCGTTGATGCATCATCCATATTAGTTTATGAGTTATTAGGATGAGATTTATGGAAGAAAAACCCAATTTGAGATGGGAAATTTTCATGTAGTGATGATTTATATGATATTCTGGAACCCCTTTGTCATGTAAAGGATTAAGAGTTTGATTAAGAAAAGAGTTCTAATCAGATACAAACACTAAAAAAAAATTATTTTGGACGATCGGACCGTTGGAATTGGATGAAATTTTACAGAGATTTAGCTGAAGACGAGAGGAAGCTACAGAAAAAAATTCAGCTCGATCGGACTGTTCAATATTTTTTAATATTTTTTTTTGCTAGACAGTTTTATGTTTTGAGGACTCTTAGAGATAATAAAAATTCAATTAAAACTCCATTTTAATTCCGATTTCGAAACCGTTTGAAATTCTCATCTTTGAAAATAAAATTCAAAATCCTTTAACGTAAGGCAAAATCTATATTTTTGGGATATTTTGCATAAGGGATAATGTAAGTATATATTAAAGGGGAGAGACACATAAGAGAGAGTTACGTTGGAACATAAATGGATATCTACTGAATTGTACATTTGGAAGAATAAAGTCCATGAGGGTTACGTAGTAAGTTGAAAAAACCCTTCGAATTAAAGTTAGAAACGAACCATTATACTTGATAAATAATAATGGGAAAATAAGGATAAATGTTGTGAATGTGGGTTATTGGATAAACCTAATTTGATATAATAAAAGTGGTATATTTATATGATTGTGTATGCATATATTATATACTTGTGAAAATCATGCCCGCGCTACTTGCTATCCCTGAGGTTTCCGCGCTGGGACGATCTTCTCTCGTAGACCTGTCAAAATGACACACGACACGTTAACCCGACACGACCCGACACGAAATTATAAGTTAATGGGTTTATGCTTAATGGGTTTGGGTCAATAACGGGTTGACACAATAGACCCGTTGTTTTAACGGTTTGGGTTTGGAAATTTACATATACCCATTTTCACCCGTTTTTACCCGTTAATACCCGTTAGTATTAATGGGTGTTATTAGTTCACCCAACCCAACCCATATCCAATAAAATTAACCAGCCCACTTGTCAATTAAAGAGTCCACTTGTCCGAATAGATTTCATCTTGACCCTTCATTTGTTTACCAAACCAAACCAAACCCTAAAACTAAAACATATCTATCGTCAAACTCAACTCAACTAAAAGATTTCTGAGCTGCGCAGCCTCAAGCTCTCTCTTCACCGAGCAGCCTCAAGCTCTCTCCTCCGTTCCCCCTTCACCGAGCAGCACACCTCAAGCTCTCTCTTCATTTGTTCGTTCGTTCGTTCACAGATCTTCACGGCGGTATGTTTCTTCTCTTCATTTGTTCGTTCGTTCGTTCACAGATCAGTTCGTTCATTTGTTCACATATTACATATCAGATCTTCACATATCAGTTCGTTCATTTCTTCACAGATCTTCACATATCTGTTCGCACACGGCATGTTCACATATCTGTTCGCACACGGCATATCTGTTCACACGGCATATCGTTCACACGGCATATCTGTTCACACGGCATATCTGTTCACACGGCATGTTCATTTCTTCACAGATCTTCACATATCTGTTCACAGATCTTAAAGATTTTTACAATAAGCAGTACAAATTTTTTTTTCAGCTTGTATTATGGATATCTTTACAGATAAAATTTTTAAAGAACAAATTTTTTAAAGAACAGTATTGTATATATATATTCTTTGTTGGATTTTTTGGTTTAAGCACAACAGATATTTTTTTAGTTTAAGCACAACAGATATTTTTTGGTTTAAGCACAACAGATATCTTTAAAATTTTTGGTTTAAGCACAACAGATATTTTTTTTCAGCTTGTATTATGGATATTTTAAAGAACAAAATTTTTGGTTTAAGCAGTACAGTATAAATTTTTTTTTCAGCTTGTATTATGGATATCTTAAAGCAGTATCTTAAAGCAGTATATTTATATATATATATTCTTTGTTGGATTTTTTTCAGCTTGTATTATGGAGGAAATGGATGCCATCAATTCAATTGATTTGGATATGGATGTGGATCTAGATGTCTCGGAAGAAGCTCCTGAACCAGTCGATAAAGCTGCTGAATCCAGTCAACAAAACACTTCAAATGCAAAGAAGAAATCTGGTATTTTTAGACCTCGTAAAAAAAGATCCCGTTGTTGGACATTATTTCAAGAATTACCTTTAGCCGAGGATAAAAAAAGAAGGGCTAAATGTCGAAAATGCGGTATAATTTATCTTTGTGATGCAGCTTATGGAACTCGAAATATGTTGACCCATATGGATAATTGTGTTAGAAATAACACAACTGACATTGGTCAACTTATTCTATCTCGAACTGAAGGGCCTTTGTCATTGGTTAATTCTTCCAAATTTAATAATGAAGTCTTTAATGACTTACTATATGAGGCTATTATTAAGCATAATCTGCCTTTTAAATTTGTCGAGTATGAGGGTATAAGGGCTATTTTCAAATATATTTCCGAGGATATCAAGTTACCCTCTAGGAATACCGCTAAGGCTGGAGTGTTGAAAATGTTTAAAAGGGAGAAAATAAAACTTCAATCTATATTAAATTCAGTTTCTGGGAGAATTTGTTTGACTTCCGATTTGTGGTCATCCGTTGCTACTGATGGGTACCTCACCCTTACGGCCCACTTTGTTGATAACGATTGGAAGTTGAATAAAAGAATACTGAATTTTTGTCTAATGCCCCCTCCACACACCGGCGTGGCATTATCAGAAAAAATCTACACTTTGTTGAATGAATGGGAAATTGATAAGAAGTTGTTTTCTGTCACACTAGATAATGCTTCAAGTAACGGTGCATTCATTGAGATTCTAAAGAATCAACTAAATTTAAAAGGTGCACTTGTAATGAACGGTGAATTCTTTCACATACGTTGTTGTGCACATATTTTGAATCTTATAGTCCAAGATGGACTCAAGGAAATTGATGAAGCAACGATTAAAGTTAGGGAGAGTGTGAAATACATTAAAGGGTCGGCTCAAAGAAAATATAAATTCTATGATTGTGTTTCTCAAGTTTCTTTGGAGTGTAAAAGGGGGTTGCGACAAGATGTTCCGACTAGATGGAACTCAACATATTTAATGCTAGAAAATGCCATATTCTATCGGCGTGCTTTCATCCATTTACAGTTGAGTGATTCCAATTATAAACATTGTCCAACCCAAGAAGAGTGGGAAAGGGTAACAAATTTGTCCAAGTTTTTGAGTTTATTTTATGAAGTAACTTGCTTATTTTCTGGAACAAAATATCCCACGGCCAACCTCTTCTTCCCTTTAGTTTTTATCATCCAAATTAAGTTGAAAGATGCAATGGAAGGGTCCGATAGTTTTATGCGTAGAATGGGGGGACACATGAACTTATTATTTGAAAAATATTGGTCTGAATATAGTGTTATTCTTGCTATTGCTGTCTCGTTGGATCCGCGGTTCAAACTTCAGTTTGTAGAGTGGGCATATACAAGGTTACACGGTAGTGATTCGTACGAGTATAAACGTGTGAGTGACACCGTATTTGATCTTTTTGATGTGTATAGCCTAAATTACTCTCATCTTGTTGGTTCAAGTGGATTGGTTTCTGATATTTCTGATCCGACAAATGAGTGTGGGGATTCTGTATTTCAGGTATATACTTATTATTTTAATTACTAATTTTAATTGTTGATTTTAATTGCCTAACTTTGTCTTTAAAAATTATAGGATTTTGACAATTGTTATAAAAAAGTCTCTGCCTCTGATAAAAAGAATGAATTGCACAAGTATTTTGATGAAGAAAACTTAAATAGGAAACAAGACTTGGATATTCTTGCATGGTGGAAGGGAGAACAAGTTCGTTATCCTATACTTTCTCTTATGGCTCGTGATATATTATCAATTCCCATCTCGACTGTTGCTTCTGAATCTGCGTTTAGTATTGGCGGTAGAGTTCTCGATCAATATCGTAGCTCTCTTTTGCCGGAAACTGTCCAAGCACTGCTTTGTACTCGAGATTGGATTTTTGGAAAAAGTGGTATTTGCTAAGTTCATTTAGATTATTTTTTTCTCCTCACATCATTTCTAAAATAATAAACTGCTTATTTAACTTTTCTTATCCAGTTATTGGTAAAGAGGAAGACGCTGATGTGAATGAGCTTACGGAGGATATTTTCAACTTGCACATAAGTCGCACTCCTAAATCAAGCCAATCCTCCAACACTATAGTTGTTGAAGAGTAGCTTTACTAGTAAGCTCTATCAGTACCTCTTTTTATATAATTTAGTATTTGTAGTTCATCTATACTAATTATATTTATATATTTTTTTGTACACTACACAGGTATCATTAGCAGCATGTCACCACTTTTTGTACACATGCAAGCCAATCTTCCAACACTATAGTTGTTGAAGAGTAGCTTTACTAGTAAGCTCTATCAGTACCTCTTTTTATGTAATTTAGTATTTGTAGTTCATCTATACTAATTATATTTATATATTTTTTTGTACACTACACAGGTATCATTAGCAGCATGTCACCACTTTTTGTACACATGCAAGCCAATCTTCCAACACTATAGTTGTTGAAGAGTAGCTTTACTAGTAAGCTCTATCAGTGCCTCTTTTTATATAATTTAGTATTTGTAGTTCATCTATACTAATTATATTTATATATTGTTTTGTACACTACACAGGTTTCATTAGCAGCATGTCACCACTTTTTGTACACATGCAAGCCAATCCTCCAACACTATGTTCTTGTTGAAGAGAGTAGCTTTACTAGTAAGCTCTATCAGTACCTCTTTTTATATAATTTATTATTTGTAGTTCATCTAACTAGTTATATTTATATATTGTTTTGTACACTACACAGGTATAATTAGCAGCAAGCAAGTCACCACTTTTTGTACACATGCAATGCAACATCATTAGCAGCAACGGTTTGTAAACATGCAATGCAATATTGGCACATATCAGTTGTATATTTTTCAGCATGAGTATTGGCATTTGGCACATATCAGTTGTATAGTTTGCAGTAGCAAGTCACCAAAGTTTTGTAATATTGACACAAGTCAATTGTATATCTTTTCTTTTTGGCAATTTCAGTTGGAAGCACAATTTCAGTTGCATATCTTTTGTATAATACAGACTTTTATTATTATACATCTAATGCAGATTTTTTAATATGGGTGCAGATTTTTGAGAATGCAGATTTTTTATGCATAATATAATACATAACATCATGCAGATTTTTTTAAATATAATGCAGTTTTTTTAAATATATTGCAGATTTTTTAAATATAATGCATAATATATAATGCAGATTTTTTATGCATAATATAGTACATAACATAATGCAGATTTTTTTAAATATAATGCAGTTTTTTTAAATATAATGCAGATACTATAATACATAACATAAAATAATACATCTAATGCAGAAGTGTGTAACGGTTAGATAAGGGGTATTAATGGGTAATATAAGGTCATCCAACTAGTTACCCGTTTAGACTCGTTAATATTAACGGGTGTTAACGGTTCGGGTCGTGTACCCGTTAATATTAATGGGTCGTGTTTGGGTATTATTATTGGACCCGTTAGTCTTAATGGGTCGTGTACGGGTTAAGGGTGTTTTCACCCGTTAACCAGTCAACCCGACCCGTACACGACCCAACACGACCCGTTGACAGGTCTATTATCTCGTGTGCCTTATGGGGGATATTGACTCGTACCCTAGAAGATAGAAATCCTAGGTACAGGCTATCGAATCGATAGTCACGGTCCTAAGAGACGTGAGGGTATGTACTGACCTCTTGGACTTGGAAACTATGCTTCGCCTCAATATTGTTTGTGTATGTATCTATACAGTTCGAGAGTGATTCCGAACTTGTATTTCCTTTAGTGCGATTGATACGGGGATTGGATAGCAGAGTATGCCCGCACCATAATTTCTATGTGGGGTGCTGTTAGAATATATATATTATACGAGTATTTAATATATTCATGAACTTATGAAATTTGGAAAACTTCCTACTGTGTTATGGTAAGTAAGACATGTATAATGACTCAAATTGGAAATACTTGTTTTGAAAAGTATTATATGATATTATAAAACTTTATGAATCAATAAAGTTAAAATGAGCGTTTTCGTACTAAATGAAATTATCCTTTTAAACCATGATGTTGTTAAATCTTAAATCTTGAGAGTCACCTAAGATAAGTTAAATCATTGGGGAAAGATAGTGTGATATATGATGAGATAAACCCTTGGGGAGGTTAGTGCGATAGGAGTGCACATTAGAAGAGAGGTGAGAATTTCTCAAGAGAGTGTCGCACTAATATGTTGTTGCATTGGCCTGTATCAATTTAAATAATTGCTAAACGAATTTTTAAATCATATACACTATCGGGCTCTGACCCGTTTCCATTTCTCTTTCTCTCTTGTATATATATATGTATATATTACAGATGCCCAGCCACAGGGGCGTCTTGCATAGGGTCCTTTGGCAGGAACGCGCTGCAACTTGGGTGGGAGTTGCAGGCCTGTTGTTTAGACGACTTCATCCATTTGATTCTACTCATAGCATGTTCATTATTGGGGCATGTGTCGCCCTTTCCATTTTTCAGTTGTTATTTGGATATTGTACTTCATTTATTTCTAGTATTGTCACTTTGGGATTTATTATATTCTGGATGGTTTACTTTAAGTTTTATTGTTAGTAGCCAGTTGTTGAATGTTAAATTATTGGATTGATTGTTTAATAAAATAAATAAATAAAACTTGAAAGGAATGTTAAAAATGGTTTTGGCACTTAACTTAATTAATTAGGGTGTTTAAATTGGAACGACAGTGATGCTAAGAATGATCCAACTGTTCACCTTGATTTTAATTTAATAAAGGAGTGATCGCACGGTATTTAATTAGGCGCGATGTCACAGGTGGTATCAGAGCATCAGGTTCTAGTGTCCATAGGATCTGTACGGCTTATTTTCGCTTTCAGCTTAACGTTTTTGCTATAGAGCTCTATTTTTAGGATTGTAGTATTTCTGGTTCTACGTTTACGTCTTCAGCCATTTGGGATTTGATAATGACTGTAGACTAATAAACTTCTTCACGTTTCAGATGCCTCCGAGACGTGCACCGAAGGATAGGCGTGCCCAGGCCGAGCAGCCAGCAGCTCCGGCACAAGGCACTATGAATGCTAATGAAGTAGCCACCATTGTTGCTCAGACGGTGAATGCCGCGCTAGCGGTGGTTCAGCAGGCTCCACCCCAGATTCAGGTAGTGGCGCCAGTACTCGTACAACTTCCATCTGCATGGGAGAGGGTCAGGGATGCTTTTCAGAAGGCAAGTTCTCTGGTAGCTCAGATATCGTCACAGTGAGCCAATGGAAGAAAGACATCCAGCGGCATCTTTGTATGTATGAGTGCACCGACGTGCAAAGACAGTTATTGGCTTCCTATAAGCTGGTGGGGGCCGCTTTGCAGTGGTGGGAGTCCACTACCACCTCGGAGGAGAGGGACACGATCCCTATTCAGTCGTTCTGGGAGCGGTTTGACCGCAAGTACTTTCCACCAGCCGTGCAGACTGAGATGAGACGGAAATTACTGAATTTGAAACAGGAGAACTCTACCATTGCTGAGTATGAGGAGGAGTTCACGAGACTTCTCACCATAGTGCCAGATGAGGCACCTACTGAGAGTAAGAAAATTTAGTTATTTGTGGACGGGTTAGCTTGGAGGATCCGTCAGCATCTTATAGGGAATCTATCTCTGAGTACTTTCACTGATGTACTCAATGCTGCGTTACTACATTGCCAGGATCACCGCTTCCAACTGCAGGGAAGCAGGAGAGCAGGAGAGTCCAGCCAGCAGGGCAGGACCGGGGGTAGTAGTACTAGTGGGGCACCATCTCATGGACAGACTCGTCAACACGAGCAGAGTTCCCATCGGGGGGAACCTGCTAAGCGATTCCGTTCAGGTGATTCCAGGCAGGGATTTGGGGGTTATAGGCAGGGCCAGCCTAATCAACAGGGCCAACAGCGTGCTAATCAGGGACAACAGGGCCAGTGGCGGGGGGCTAACGGCCAGCAGGGCCGTGGTCAGCAGGGTCAGAGGGGAGGTAACTTCAGAGGCCGGTGTTTTGTATGCGGCAAGCATGGTCATAAGCGTCAGGATTTCCCAGAGGGTAATAGGGCCCCACAGCAGCAGGGTGCCCGTAATGAGCCACAGAGGCCACTTTTTCCAGTTGCCCTCCCAGCTCCAGCCCAGGTGCCAGCCCTACCAGCCATTCCAGCAGCTCCAGTGCAGCAGGGGCAGTTACAGTACGGACGTGTCTATAACGTCCACCAGGCAGCAGCTCCACAGGCACCACCCGCGATTGAAAGTATGTTTCCTATCCATGGTACTATGGGTCGGGTTTTATTTGATACTGGGGCGACGCATTATTTTATAGCTACACATTTTGCGAAGGCCTTAGGTGTAGAAGGGTGTTATAAACAAAAAAAGCAAAATAAAATAAATATGTTTTTTTATTAAATAACATCCGAGAGGTACCCGCGAGGCCACCCAGAAGTCCAAAAGCCACCGCAAGTGTCAGCGCCGCGGCAAGTCCCTACGCCACCGCAAGGGTCAGCGCTACCTCAGGCGTCCGCGCCACTTCGGGCGTCAGCGCCACTTCAAGCGTCGGCGCCCCGACAAGGGTTGGCGCCGCCTCACATGTCAGCGCCGGTTCAAGCATCAGCGCTACCTGAGCCATTTCGAGCGTCGGCGCCACTTCGAGCGTCGGCGCCGCAACAAGGGTCGGCGCCGCCTTACCTGTCAGCGCCGGTTCAAGCATCAACGCTACCTCAGGCGTCAGCGCCACTTCGAGCATCGGCGCCGTTTCGAGCATCGGCGCCGGGACAAGGGTCGGCGCAGCCTCACATGTCAGCGCCAATTCAAGCCTCAGCGCTACCTCAGGCGTCGGCGCCACTTCGAGCGTCGGCGCCACTCCGAGCGTCGGCACCGCAACAAGGGTCGGCGCCATTTCGAGCATCGGCGCCGGGACAAGGGTCGGCGCAGCCTCACGCGTCAGTGCCACTTCAAGCGTCGGCGCCACTTCGAGCGTCGGCGCCACTTCGAGCGTCGGCGCCATTTCGAGCGTCGGCGCCGCAACAAGGGTCGGCGCCATTTCGAGCTTCGGCGCCGGGACAAGGGTCGGCGCAGCCTCACGCGTCAGCGCCACTTCAAGCGTCGGTGCCACTTCGAGCGTCGGCGCCATTTCGAGCGTCGGCGCCGCAACAAGGGTCGGCGCAGCCTCACCTGTCAGCGCCGGTTCAAGCATCAGCGCTACCTCAAGCGTCAGCGCCACTTCGAGCATCGGCGCCGGGACAAGGGTCGGCGCCGCCTGACATGTCAGCACTGATTCAAGGCTCAGTGCTACCTCAGGCGTCAGCGCCACTTCGAGCGTCGGCGCCGCAACAAGGATCGACGCCGTTTCGAGCATCGGCGCCGGGACAAGGGTCGGCGCCGCCTCACGCGTCAATGCCACTTCGAGCGTCGGCGCCGCAACAAGGGTGGGCGCCGTTTCGAGCATTGGCGCCGGGACAAGGGTCAGTACCGCCTCACGCGTCAGCGCCACTTCGAGCATCGGCGCCACTTCGAGCGTCGGCGGCGGGACAAGGGTCGGCGTCGCCTCACATGTCAGCTTCGATTCAAGCATCAGCGCTACCTCGGGCGTCAACGCCACTTCAAGCGCCAACGCCACTCCAAGCAACGACGCCAAGACAAGGGTCGGCGCCACTTCAAGCGTCAGCGCCACTGCAATCGTACTACAGAAACGTTATTCGAGAAGTGCTGCTACAGGAGTTTCCATCATGAAACAGCAGGCTCTAAATGGACAACAGCACTAACACTTTACTTTCTTGCACAGGTTGCCTAGTCGAGCAAGCAGGGCTCGAACAGGCGCGTCGGGACCTCCTGGGAGTTTTGGCTTGGCGGCTGAGGGACAAGGTATGTTGAGCAAGCTCAACCACTTAGCACTATAGGATTGAGAGAATACTAGTAGGAAGACCCAGAAGCCACTCGAGGCTACGCACAAGAAATAAACTCTTTACAAGAAAAATGACTTTTCCAGAAGAGGGGGTCCTCGAGGTCTCTCTCAAGAAAAATAACACTTTTTAGAGGGAGTGGGGCCTTAAGGTCCTCTCTCTCAAAGATTTGCAAAATTGCACCACAAGTTACCGTTTCAAAAGATAACTACCAAATCTGCTATTTTGTCTCCATTAGGGGACATATGTGCTTTTTGAGTTTTGGTCGGTGCCAGGTGGCGCCTGCGGAGGGGACAGGCAGGCTGCCTGCAGGTAGGGACAAATGGTACACTTCAGACATTGTTCCCCACCAACTCTCTCAATTTTGGCGCCCAAAATCGCCAGCTCACCCCTTACGCCCATGTATAAATAGACCTCTGGGCAAGGTCAAAAGATAGAGAAGAAAAATTGCACTGTTACTCTGCTAAAATATCACCAGACCTACCTAGTATTCTCTCCCTGCTCATTCTCTTAGTGTTGAGTGCCTTGTTCCTTCACTCCCCACTGACAGCCATCACCCTCAGGTGTTTCCCTTGAGAAAATTGCTATTTTTGCCGTGAAAGTTCATCTTCTTGCAGGGAGTGAGTTGAAGCTTGAGTTCCATTGTTACCAGAAGGAGAAGTTTTCTTCAGAAGTTGCACCAGGAGACCTTGAAGACTTGCAGACAGTGTCCATTGGAGTGGGTCACGCCTCACCCTTTCCAGTTATTCATAGACCCCAGTCTCACTACCCTCCTACATTTGGCGACTCTGCTGGGGAGGTATTCTCATTTCCACGGACAAAGAAGGTTTCAATGTCTCCAAGCAGTTGGTCTTTGAGGACATTCCATCTGGTAATGAAGCTCACAGTGACCAGACTACTCAGAAAGAAGTGGTGGTGATCGGAGCCAAGGCGCCAACGCCTCAGGGAGGCCAGACCAGTTCACCGGCAGTGGCTCCAATGGCAGGTATGAACCTTATGGCAATGTTTTTTGACTTTTTAAAGCAAAACAACGTGGATCTATCAAACTTGGGTCAAGGTTGTGTGACACCTGCTGCTGCCCCTTCTGGAGGGGTAGCCACTCCTATTACGATTCCGGCAGAGACAGTTCCGTCTCGGAAGGCGGCGCCGGAGCAGGTCCGGGCGCCAACAGGTTCTCCAGTTCCTAAAAGCACATGTTTGGAGGAATCACCCTCTAAGGCTGTTACTATGGAAGAAGTGAGGAAGCTCCTTTCCTCCACTCAAAGAGAAGGTTCCCACCTGTACGAGGAGTTACTAGACCCCTATCCACAGGAAGTAAGTGAGAAGCCATACCCTGAGGGGTATATTCCACCAAAATTTATCAAGTTTGGCGGTAGGGGGGAGAACCCTAGAGAGCACGTGAAGAGGTTCGTCGAGTACCTGGGAGTACACGCTGGCGACAAGAACCTGAGATTGAGGGAGTTCTCTAAGACTCTCACTGGGAAAGCTTATACATGGTATTCCCACTTGGCGCCTAACAGCGTCCCTAGTTGGGAAGAGATGCACAGGCAGTTTCTCCAGAAGTTTTTTGTAGCGGAGGATGAATTTACACTGAGGCACCTGGCGCAAGAGGTCCAGAAGCCAGGAGAGGAATTGATGCACTACATCAAGCGATTTCGCGAGAGGGCCTTAGATGTTCATGAGGACGTGGCGGAGGCCAGGTTGCTACAAATATGTGTGGAAGGACTCTTGGAAGAGTACAAGCTGCATTTGATCAATGAAACTAGAGATGAAACTTTCAGAGAATTCACCAGGGCTGCCAGCAACATCGCTATGATAATCAAACCGAGAACCCCGGGTTGGAGGACACAAGTTCCACCGACTCCTGGGAGGTTTCAAGTTACAAGGAGGCAAGCGGTTAACTATGTGGACGGGAGTAACAAAGGGAAGAAGGGAGGTCCCGGGGCCAGGACTGACAGTCCCGGCAACAAGAGAAAATTTGGGGAGGGTGTCCCGCCGCCACTACCGTGCAGCGTAGCGGAGGCCATGGATTGTTATCGCACCCTGGTGCGAGAAGGCGTAGCAGGACCCCCCAACCTAAAAGTGGAGACCCCCACTGCATCTGACAAGGCCAACCCGAAGTACTGCGAATTGCACCAACGAGTGCAGCACTCTACCAAAGATTGTTACTACTTGAGAAGGATCATTGATGAGCAGATGGCCAGCGGTACCTTGCAGATACCCCCCGTGGACGTTAATGAGAACCCCCTCCCTACGCATCATTTTGGAACTGCCAACATGGTAGTTGCCTATGACGAAGAAGCTACGAGAAGTCTGGCGAAGCGGAAGGACGGCGAGCAGTTATGCGAGGAGTTAGAAAACCTGTCACTAAGCAGACTTCAGCTGGAAAGAAAGCGAGAGGAGTGGTTCTTCACTCCGGAGTATGAAAGTGGGAGCGGGGAAGCTGAGGAAGTCGGTCTCTCAGAAGGCGAGGTAGACGTCATCCTCGCTCTAGACGAGGGAGGGACCTCTGAAGCGGAGTATGTTTGCAGTTCCCAGACGTACGATGTAGACTTAGATTCTGAATGTGAGGCCATAGCAAGGAGCCCCAAGTTCAAGTGGTTTTTCGACCAGATAGGGGTGAAGTACGACACGAGGGTGTCCATCACGAGGAAAGTCTTGGAGGCGGTGCAGCAGCATGGAGACCCTTCGCTAAATTGGCAGGGGCCAATGGGAAGGATGATTAAGAAATATACCTCTGAAGTGGTATTTTCAGAAGCGGATAGGGAAGTGCCTTACTTCCACAATCGCCCGTTATATGTCACAACCATAATTAATGGAGTCTCGTTTCCTAGGGCGTTGATGGATGGAGGAGCATCCATTAACATTATGCCCATCAGCAAGTTATATGAAACGGGAATTGACCAGGAGAAGGTGGTCCCGGTACCGCTAGTAATTTCCGGATTCGACAATGCCGGAATGCAGTCAATTGGATACGTGAATGTGGGAATTAAGTTGGGAAATTTCACCTCCCACATCAAATTTCACGTTATTAATGCTGACACCAGCTACCAATTACTCATTGGAAGGGTGTGGATGCACACTCATGGCGTAGTGCCTTCCACCTACCATCAGTGCGCGAAGGCAAATATCAGAGGCACAGAGATAGTGATCAAGGCCACGCAGAGACCCTTCGCCGTTGAGGAGGCCCACCTAGTAGATGCTGCCTTTTACACTGAGTTGGACGAGGAAATAAAGGTCTCTACAAGAAAGCTAGCAGGAAGCAAGATAGCTGAGGGAGGGGTCCCGCAGAAAAAATCCGTTCATGATCGTCTAGGGGAAAGGATAATTCCCCACATAGAAAAAGGCAAGAGGAAGGTAGAGGAGGTGGCTAGGCCTCCTTGAACTTGCAAGAAAGTGGTTTTGCCCAATGGAAAAGTCATCTACCGTTTATAACGGTCTGCGCGGGCGATGTTCTGGGATGAGAGCATCGACCCGGCGCCCGAGTGTTTTATTGTCGATGAATCCCATATTGTTGAGCATGTGGAAGAACCAGAAGAGGCGCCGGAGTGCATGCAAGACGGACCCAGAGAGCAGCTGCAGGAGTTAGAGGAAATCAAGTTGGGGTCAGAAGAGGGCGAGAGTAGACCCATCCTAATTTCCAAGTGCCTGGAACCAAAGCAGAAGGAAGAGCTCATTGAGCTACTTAAGGAGTTCACTGATGTATTTGCTTGGAAGTACACGGAGATGCCAGGAATAGACGCAGAAGTGAGCTCTCATTAATTGAACATCCTTCCCAACGCCCTTCCGGTAAGGCAAGCCACACGCACATATAAAGCAGACCTTGATTTAAAAATAAAAGCTGAGGTGGAGAAATTGTTAGCGGCAGGGTTCATCAAGCCTATTCAGCACCCCATATGGCTGTCCAGCATAGTGCCAGTGGCAAAGAAAGACAAGACCCAAATCAGAATATGTGTAGACTTTCGCGACTTGAACAGGGCGTGTCCTAAGGATGAATTCCCACTACCCAGCATAGACAGCTTAGTGGATTCCACCGCGGGACATGAGATGTATAGCTTCATGGACGGGTATGTTGGATATAACCAGATTAAGATGGACCCCGCCGACGCAGAGAAGACTGCCTTCCGCACGCCGTTAGGGAACTTTCACTATACAGTCATGCCCTTCGGATTGAAGAACGCTGGGGCCACATACCAGCGGACCATGATGGCAATCTTTCACGACTTATTTCATGACATACTAGAATTCTATGTGGATGATTTGGTGGTGAAGTCTAGGAAAGAAAGCAAGCACATTCAGGATCTCAGGAGAGTATTCGAGAGGTGTCGGCGGTATAAGATGAGAATGAACCCCTCAAAGTGTGCCTTTGGGGTTACTGCAGGGAAATTCTTAGGTTTTGTGGTAAATAGACAAGGGGTGCAAGTGGATACAGAGAAGATGAAAGCCATTGTGATGATGCCACCGCCCAAGAGTCAGAGACAACTTAAGAGCTTCCTGGGAAAGGTATCTTACCTGCGGAGGTTTATACCTGCGTTGGCAGAAGTAACCCATCCGTTCGCACCTCTACTAAAAGACAAAGCCAAGTGGGTTTGGGGAGAGAGGCAAGAGAGTGCGTTCAAAAAGATTAAAGAAATCCTAGCCTCTCCGTCCACAATGATTCCCCCCGAAGCCGGAGCGCCACTGCTGCTCTACCTCACTTCTACAGAGAGGTCGATAGGGGCCCTCTTGGCGCAAGAGAAGGAAGGAATGGAAAGGCCGGTTTACTACCTATCAAGAGTAATACTACCTTTTAGCCTGCCTGTCGCTGGTATTTGTAGCCCAGAAGTTGAGACACTACCTTTTAGCCTTCACCATTCACATAATCACCAAGTGTGATCCCATCAAGTACCTCCTCGCGCGGACTATACTCGTGGGACGAGCAGCGAGGTGGTTTTTGATCTTGTCAGAATATGATCTAAAGTGCGTAGTGCCTAAAGCCATTAAGAGCCAGGCGGTAGCAGATCTGCTGGCCCACTTCCCGAGTGGGGTTTTCGAACCACCTAATGAAGAGCTACCCGGAGAAAGTTTCCAAGCATGCATGGCGGAGGAGGCGAAGAAGTGGTTTATGGAATTTGATGGTTCCAGTGCGCAGGGAACAGGTGGGGCTGGCGTCATACTGTCGGATGGGAAGGAGAAGATTACCCTCTCTTTCAAGTTAGATTTTAAATGCTCAAATAATGAAGCTGAGTACGAAGCCCTCATTCTAGGGATGTTGGAAGCGCTCAGAAGAGGGATCAGGGTACTGTGTATACGAGGAGACTCCAATCTGGTAGTAAGGCAGGTCAATGGAGAGTTTTCCCTTAAACATGCCAACTTAGCGCCGTACAGACACATCATCCAACGACTGCTGAGACAATTCTTGGAAGTAACGGTGGAGAGGCAGGCGCGAACGATGAACAGGCACCCTGACGCGCTCGCCACCATAGCACAAAAGTTGGACATGGAGGAGTCAGAAGCAACCATCACCGTTAGGCGGAGAACGGTGCCTACTACCGTAAAGTCCCTATTCCCAAGTGACGAGCCGGAAGACTGGAGGCGTTTGGTGGAGAGGCAACTGGAAACCAGAGAAGGGGCAATGAAAATTTTGGAGTTAGCCAACTATCATGTGTTGCAGGGAACTCTCTATTTCAAGAGTCCCGGAGGGTTTCTGGCACGGTGCGTAGGGGAGCAAGAAGCCAAAGAAAGGTTAATAGAAATGCACCAGAGGCACTGTGGAGATACAAATATCCCCCTTTACAGAAGACTGCAGCGAAGCGGGTATTTTTGGCCCTCCATGAGCATAGAAGCGGCCCGCTTGCAACAAAGTTGTCTAAAGTGCCAAGCTAATTTTGATCAGCCGACGGAAGCTAACTTCGTGGAAGCCTTAGAAGATTGGAGACAGCCGTACCTAGCGTATCTGAAGAATGGGGAGCTGCCCGCCGAGAGAGCGGATGAAATCTACCTTAGAAAAAGGGTAGCACGTTTCTACTTGGTCAAAGGAGAGCTGTACAGGAAAGGGTATAATGAGAAGGCGTTAAGGTGCGTAGCCAAGGAGGAAGTGGAAAGGGTGCTGAAAGAAGCTCATGAGCCCTCCCACATGGGAGGCGCCAAGCTGTATGATCAGCTGATGACGTTGGGATACTACTGGCCGACCATGGAGGCTGACTCCATTGGATACGTGAAAAAGTGTAGAGCATGCCAGGTGCACGGGAACATGGTGCACGCTCCCTCCGTCAGCCTACAAAGCTTGGCAACCCCCTATCCCTTCCACACATGGGCGTTCGACCTGGTGGGTAAGATCGCCCCAGCATCTCATGGCAAGGCCTTTATCATTGTGGCTACAGAATTGTATACCAAATGGGCGGAGGCCATTCCTTTAAGGAGGGTCACTGCCCAAGTGGTAACCCAGTTTATAAAGGAATATATCATATGTAGGTTTGGTATACCCAAAGTGATCCTAACGGATAATGGGAAGCAATTTGTATGCAAAGAGATGGCCCTCCTCACCGACAAGTATAAGATTGTGCATAATAGCTCAACCATATCCTACCCCAAGGGCAATGGCCAGGCGGAAGCTACTAATAAGACCCTGATAAATATTCTGAAAAAGATGCTAGAGGACATGCCGGGAGCATGGGATGAGAAGTTGCCTATGGTGTTATGGGCCTACCGTACTTCGAAAAGAAAGCCAACGGGGTTCACTCCCTTCTCTCTAGTATATGGGACCGAAGCTGTCCTACCAGTGGAACTGGCGGTACCTTCAACCAGAATTTCTCTTAGCAATGGGCTCATCCCAGACCCAAGGCATGTGCAACTGGAGGCGCTAGATGAGCACAGGGACAAGGCGAGAGAGAATTTCAAGGTCTACACTCAGCAACTGTCCAGGGCCTATGAAAATCTGGTTAAGCCTAGGGAATTCCAGGTGGGAGATCTAGTCCTACGAGCATCAACCCACCATCTCCGTAGCATGTCGGCGTCCAAATTCAAACCTAACTGGGAAGGCCCTTTTGTTGTCAGAGGAGTGGGGAAGTCGGGCTACTGCCAGATATCAGAACCTGAGAGTGATTGCCTCCAGTCCATCAACTGCAAGTGGCTGAAGAGGTACTATGCTTAGTAGCAACTAACAAGTTTTGTTTGTATTTTGCATGTCGGGCAACGGATGTCAAGGATTGCTCCTACGCCAGAAAAGTTTTTTTGTTTTTTTGAAGCAATACTATACTGTAAACGATAGACAAAAGTAAAAGAAATGAAATAGCAACGTTTTTGGTCATTTTGACGTTTATTTCGCTTACTCGTTTATACATACATATACGCTCCCTATTAAGTTAGAAGAGAGTAAAAAAAAAGAGGTCGGGAACTTTGCTCACTACACTTGGGAGGTAAGTCCATCCTAAGAGAAAGTATACTGAGAAAAGTCCCCCAGACATAAATTAATATAGTTTTATGATAAAATCAGGCTTCCCGAAAGGGGAGGGGGTCACCCTCCTCCCCAACGGCGCCTCTATGACTATAAGCAGTAATATGTAGGAATACCCCCACAGACAGGAGGGGCAACCCAAGAAAGTCACATGCCAACACCTCACAGTTACAAGAGGTGCATTTTCAAAAAAATGTGTACAAAATGATAATACATAACTTTTCATATCAATGCAAATACCCCGCAGTATATGGGGTAGCCACCAGTAGACTAAAGGCTCACAGAAATTAGAGCAAGTCATGTAAAACAAACACCCACAGCATAAAGGGAGAACAAAAGAAAAAGAAAGTGCAGAAGAAACAAAGTGTCTCATACATGAATGATAAGTGATGTACATATAGAATTCTGAGCACTACAAAGCAAGAAGTAGCCTATCGGCTAGAAACCACAAAAAATAAATCATCGCGCGCGATGGCGCCAGCATATGACGGACCAGCCTCCCGTAGAAACTCTTTCTCCAACCTGACGGATTTAGCATCATCCTCCTCATCGCCAGACTCAAGTCTGGCAAGCTTCACCTGCAGTAGGGCGATCTGGTTTCGGATCCTCGTAGCCTCAGCGTGTCGTTGCTCAACCCTGGACTGCCGGGACGTGTGAAACCTCACTATCTTCCGGAAAGGAACACTCAGGAATGGGCGAACCCCTGCGTCAAGCCAATCCAAACGAAAATGATAGAACTGCTGTAAGTCGCGGAGAGCATCCAAGAATAGCAAGATAGAAGAGCTAGTCAGCTTAGCAGGGGAGGTAGCCAAGAACTCATGAACATGGCTGGCAAGAGCCCTCAGGTTGAAGGCCGTAAGACTGTCAACCTGGAGTATACTCTGAGAAGTGAACGTCTCGGGATGGTGCTCCAAGATGAGATCCAAGAGCTGACGCTCATGTACCCTGAAGCGGCCTGGTAACTCCTCACGCCATAGCCTACTAGAAATAGTCGCAGCGTCCTCTGTTTCATCATCGCCCTCGGAGTGGCGAGACCCCGCCTCAGAGGGAAGAAAAGAAGACTCCCCACCAGAATCGGCATCACCGACTAAAGGAGTGAACTCAGAACTGTGATCTCCCTCCGCGGTTGCCCCACTACCAGTCTCCACAGTTACCGGAGTATCCTCATGCACCTGGAAACAATGAGACAAGGGTGTTATAGGAATGCTTGCACAGTATACGCAAGAAGAAAAGAAAAGGGGAATAGTAAAAAAGAGGGGGTATGCCAGTCTAGTACCTCTCTCACAGCTGCCCCGCTGCCAGACTCCACAGTCACTGGAGTATCCTCACACACCTGGAAACAATGAGACAAAGGTGTTATAGGAATGCTTGCACAGTATACGTAAGAAGAAAAGAAAAGGGGAATAGTAAAAGGAGGGGGTATGCCAGTCTAGTACCTCTCTCACAGCTGCCCCGCTGCCAGACTCCACAGTCACCGGAGTATCCTCACACACCTGGAAACAATGAGACAAAGGTGTTATAGGAATGCTTGCACAGTATACGCAAGAAGAAAAGAAAAGGGGAATAGTAAAAGGAGGGGGTATGCCAGTCTAGTACCTCTCTCACAGCTGCCCCGCTGCCAGACTCCACAGTCACCGGAGTATCCTCACACACCTGGAAACAATGAGACAAGGGTGTTATAGGAATGCTTGCACAGTATACGCAAGAAGAAAAGAAAAGGGGAATAGTAAAAAGAGGGGGTATGCCAGTCTAATACCTCTCTCACAGTTGCCCCGCTGCCAGACTCCACAGTCACCGGAGTATCCTCACACACCTGGAAACAATGAGACAAGGGTGTTATAGGAATGCTTGCACAGTATACGCAAGAAGAAAAGAAAAGGGGAATAGTAAAAAGAGGGGGTATGCCAGTCTAATACCTCTCTCACAGTTGCCCCGCTGCCAGACTCCACAGTCACCAGAGTATCCTCACACACCTGGAAACAATGAGACAAGGGTGTTATGGGAATGCTTGCACAGTACACGCAAGAAGAAAGTAGGGGAAAAGTAAAAAGTGGGGGGGGGGGTATGCCAGTCTAATACCTCTCTCACAGCGGCCCCACTGCCAGCCTCCATAGTCATCAGAGTACTCTCGTGCACCTGGAAATAATGAGACAAGGGTGAAATGAGAATGCTTGCACAGTATGTGCAAGAAGGAGGAAAGTAAGTACTCTTATACACGGTACCTGAACAATGCCCTCCGCAACGGTCATAGAAGGAGGAGCAGGGGCCCCCGTAGGGGCAACAACACTGCTTGATGCTCCAGAAGAGGTTGCCTCAGTAACCAATACTCCCGAAGAAGCTACCTCAACCTCAGGCGCCGTAGGGATAGCTACCTGAAGAGGCGCAACGACAGGACAAACCAGCCCTTGTATAGGGGCTGCTGAAACGGCAGTGGCAGGAGCCGCACTCGAAACAGCGCCAAGGGATAACTGCAACAAAGTAAAAGAGGGCTACGATAAGCACAGGCTGGACAGATAAGAAAATAGAACTAAGAAAATAAAAGAATACCTGAACCCCATCTAAGGGGGAAGCGCGAAAAAAGACGGTCGGCGCAGTAGGGGCTGTACTGATGGCCTGCAAAGAATGAAAATGTGTTGTTTACTGCGTGTTCGAGGAAAAGGAGATCCCATTGCTTCAACAGAAAGGACTGACCTGAAGTGTGGGCTCACTGGTGGAGGCCACGGTAAATATTGGGCCACGAGAAATCGCCTGAACCAAAGATCTACCATCCATAGATACGCGGACCCTAGGGATAGAAATTCTCCCCGAAGAGGATAAACCTGGGGCGATAACGCCAGCTAAGGGAGGAGCCCCTTCCTGAGAAGAAAATCCAATAGCCATTAAGACTCCTGCTGAGAGGAGACAAATATTCAAAAAATAAGTACTACCTCAGATGAAGAAGCCTCCAGGGGCTCAGCCGCAGAAGTACCCGTCGCCGAGACGAGAGAGGACGATGTGGCAACGCCCGAAGACACAGCTCTCTACGCATGATAAATGGGTAAATAAAAAGAAGGTATACAAAAGGAAATGACGCAATGAAAGTTTTGAAAATAACGAGGCATACCTGAGGAGAAGGGGAAGCCACAGGAGTGGTCCTAGTGACGGTAAAATGCACGGACGAAAGCTGCGAGGAAATGACAGTATACGCAACCAAAAGGCAGTTAGGAGATGAATAAATTACAACAGATGTTAAATGAACTGAGGAAACGGCAAACCTCTCTAAACAGGCCTCGGGAGGAAATGAGCATGGAGTTCCTCTCCCGCTGAAAGGGCGTCGGTCGTAGTGGGGGAAGAGGAGAACCACCTGCCTCGATGGAAGTGGCCTGCACAAATATAACAGAATGCTTTAAATGAAAATATATACATATATATGATGAAGGGAAGAAAGAAAATCATATGCAAAAAAAAAAATATATATATATATATATAGGCAAGTGAAGGGAGAACGCTTACAGTAACGGGGCGCGTAGTCTGGCTATAAGGGAGATGGGTGGGGCTGACCCCCCCAGGAGAACGGGAGGCCTCATCATCGCTAGAAGACTCTCTGGAGACTGATAACAAAGCATAAGTGTCAGTAGTGCTTTCGCTATGGAAACCCAGGTCGCCCATATCACCCTAAGAAGAACTATGGTCGTCATAGGAAGGGGTGCTTCCATAATCAACTAGTTCCTCTTCCAATGAGGGGGAGGGAGATGAAGGAACTCCGCGAGAACTGGTTCCACTAAGTAAAGGAGGCTGTGATATAGTACCTTCTGCAATAGGAATGGACGCGACCCGCGTCTCCTGGGAAGTAAGGCTCGGTGAGGAGTAACCTTGGTCCACCGTAGAGGAAGAAGCTATGCCAGCGCCACTTCCTTTCTTTTTCTTCGCAGCCCGGGTCCTCACAGGAGAAGAAGGAGGAGAAGCAGTAGTAGCAGGAACAAAATTGGAAACATCGGTGTCAGGATGCTTCCTTTTGCTGGCAGTAGAGGTGCCCGCCTTCCCTTTGCTTTTCGGTTGGCTTTTAGACTTCGCAGGGAGAAGATCAGTCGACGGAGGCGGAAGTGACTCGTCAATGAGAGGCTTGACTAAAATAGGGATGGCCTGCTCCAAGGGTGGCGTAGAAGTGGTGCTGAGAAACCAAGGATCTTTCTGCGTCCGCCTGACCAAAAATTGAGCTCTGGTATATTTAGTGGGGTTGGTCTCATGTGGAGGGCCAACTACACATTCTCGAATAAGACGAACCTGCTGCTGCCAAAGAAGGAACCAGGATGAAGTGAAGGAAGGATGATAATCGCTGGGAGGCACATAGAGACCGCCCAAACCACTGACTCTACGGAATAACCCCTGAAGAGTAAAACTCGCACACGCCTCGGAGAATGCCTCAGAATGACTGCCGTAGGTAGGAAGAGGAGGGGTGTGAACCCCCTGATCATAACCAAACTTTCATCTTACCCTCTCGGAATGATAAAATTCAGCACGGGGACCTAACTCGGTCCAAGAGGGAAGGTGACAGGGTAAGAGCATCGTCACCACGTTAATATGAGGACACGCGGAAACTGACCCCACTGCGGAAGGACAATAGAAGGTTCCGCCATCACCAGGGAAAGAAAGCCAGCTGAAAGTACCCCCAGGGCGCTTGGTATAAGGCCGAAACTGAAACTCCTTGATGTCGTCAATCAACATTCCCAAAGACTGTTTGGGAGTTTTCTTATGCCACCGAAGAAGCCTCGCAGCGTCGCTATGACAAGCGTGAGCCCCTGAAGTAAAGTGGGGGAAATGCTCAAACAAAAAGGCCATCAAGAAAGGGCCGTTGACATGATTAGCAACATCATACCGACCGCAGGACCTCTCTACATCTATGTGTGCTCGGTCTATCCAGGTGTAAAGAGAACCCAAGGTCAGGGCAGCTATGGGTACTGGTCTACCGCGAGACAATCGCACAGCCAACCTAAAAAGAAGTTCGCGGGGACAGTCTTCAGGCTTACCTGGAAGAAGGAACCGAGTCAGGAACGTAACAAGGAAAGCGGCTAAATGTGCAGGAGAGCGAAGCTTAGGACCATCCTGGGATCTGGGCGCTGCACGAGAAGTCTCCCCCTTTGGCAACTGCTCAAAGTCTCTGAACCAATATCTTTGCCATTTGGCAAAGGAATGCTTGGAATGACCCGTTACATTTATGGCCACATATCTCGAGCACTCCCCGAGAGATGACCGTAACTCCCCCACCAACTCCTGCTCTAGGGAGTCCTCGCAGTCATCAGTGAAGACCTGTTGCCCAAAGAAAGGAAGGGCGTACAACTCGCATATATCCTCGAGAGTAACAGTAAATTCCCCCCAGCCCGTGACAAAGGTGTGAGACTCCATACTCCACCGGGACAATAAGAGATTGAGCGAAGTACCGTGTTTAAAGAGGGTGCAAGACTTCAGACTGCTGACGGTGGTGAAGAGCCCCACCTCCCTGAGAATAGCCACGTAATCAGGAACGCTCAGAACGTAGTCAACCCAACTGGCCCACTCCTCTGTAGGTCCTCCGGGGGTTTTAACCTCAACGTTGGAATAGGGAAAGTCGCCTCGGTCAACTCGGATTCGGAGAATTGAATCCGGAGAAATAGTAGGAAGATCAGCAGACTCAGTTAACCCCACATGAGACCGATCGAGAACAACACCCGAAATTTTTTCCCCAAAGTCGGAAAGTGAAGTCATGAAACTGTCAGCAGGACCAAAAAAGGGAGCACGGCGATAAATACCGAAGTCCCGCCCTTGACGAATGTGCATATAATCCTTCCATGCCTGAGAGGAAGTAGGCGTAGCTGATGAACCACCCAGAGCCAGTGGCTCAAGAAAAGAACTCACCCCAGTGGAGATTCCGAGCGAAGGACCCCCGGGGTCCCTTGTCGCAAAAAAAGAAGTAGAGGCAGAAACCCCATCATAATCATAGGAAGAGCCCCTGGTCAGTGGCATGCTCTCCGTAACACTAATATTCGTCGAGACACCCTGGGTCACGGAACCCCTGAAGTGACGAAAGGTCGAGACACCCCCTTCCACAAACGAGAGACCTGTGGATGCGAGACCAAGTCTTGAAGTATCATAAGTGGAAGTACCCATTTCAGAAACAGTCAAAGGTGTCGGGACACCCGAGGGCGAAGTGATGGCGTCCGCACTAATACTTGTCGAGACCCCACGCTTCTCGCGCATAATGAAATCGGGCGCGAGACCCTTAGCTGTCAAAATATCCTCGGTCAGAACCTCATGCTCCTCGCGCACAACAAAAACAGGCGCGAGACCCTTAGCTACCAAAAAATTTTCAGCCGAGACCTCGCGCTCCTCATGAACATTACAAACGGGCGTGAGCCTCTCAGATGACAAAAGGTCTCCGCGCGAGACCCCTCGTGCCGTGGAAGACTGCCTCTCGAGACCCCCCGCAGGTGGCGACGGGAAGGGCGAGGAACCCGTGAGGGTTCTCGGCCCAAAATCTGCAGAAACAGGTACCGCGGGCTGCGCGGCAGCACTAGTGAAGCTTGACGCGAGACCCCACGCTCCTCGTGCGCAATAAAATGGGGCGAGAGACCCACGGACGAGAAGACCATTCTCCCCGGGCCCTCGTTGACGACGACGCGCGAGATATCCTTATGCACATATAATGGATGAACCTCTCGAACCAAGACCTCGGAGCCCAAATCAGCAGGCGAGAGACCCGAGGACGAGAGAATCGTCCGCCCCGGGTTCTCGCCGATAACGCTGCTCGAGATACCTCTCTCCGCGGGGGAAATCTTTTCAATAACCATCTCAGCCAAAAAACCCGACCCCACGCTCGAGATATCCCCCGCCATCAGCGGAGCCTCGGGCGAGATGTCCCCTCCTGAAGAACCCAAATCAATACCCGCGTACGCCAAGATCAAAGGCGAGGAACCCACGAGGGTCCTCGACCCAAAATATGAAGAGGCGGGTTCCGAGGACAGCACATCGACGCCGCTCGTCGGGCGGAAGGAGGGACCGCCGGCGGTGGGTATTTCAGCCCTGGAATCGTTAGAAACGGTTGACAAAGAGGGTATAGAGTTTGGGATGTTGGGGGTTTTAGTATTGCTTACATTGGGAGATACATTCTTTAGTGGGGAATCCATGGATGAGAGGGTATGATATTTGGGAAGGTTAGAGAAAAAAGGAGATGGGTGGCTATGGGGTTTTAAAAGAATCCCTCTCTCACTTTCTCTCACTACAAACCCAAAGATGCCTATGTTTTGGTTGAAGAAGATGAAAGACCCCAAGATAAGGGGCTTATGTTTTTTTCACCAAAATGGAAAAACGTGCAGGAGGGCAAAAAGTTGATGATCTTTTTTTCCCAAATGATGAGATGACAGTTCCCACACTGACGCGTGGGTTCTCAAAAAAAAATTAAATACCTCGGATAAAGGGCCACAGAATTTAATGATCCTAGGATCCCTCAGAAAATATATATATATATATATAATTGTTGAAACCAGATTTATAGCGTACAAAGTTTTTTTAGTCTACCCAACCAAAAAATCTTTGCACGAGGGGCTAATGTAGAAGGGTGTTATAAACAAAAAAAGCAAAATAAAATAAATATGTTTTTTTATTAAATAATATCCGAGAGGTACCCGCGAGGCCACCCAGAAGTCCAAAAGCCACCGCAAGTGTCAGCGCCGCGGCAAGTCCCTACGCCACCGCAAGGGTCAGCGCTACCTCAGGCATCCGCGCCACTTCGGGCGTCAGCGCCACTTCAAGCGTCGGCGCCCCGACAAGGGTTGGCGCCGCCTCACATGTCAGCGCCGGTTCAAGCATCAGCGCTACCTGAGCCATTTCGAGCGTCGGCGCCACTTCGAGCGTCGGCGCCGCAACAAGGGTCGGCGCCGCCTTACCTGTCAGCGTCGGTTCAAGCATCAGCGCTACCTCAGGCGTCAGCGCCACTTCGAGCATCGGCGCCGGGACAAGGGTCGGCGCAGCCTCACATGTCAGCGCCAATTCAAGCCTCAGCGCTACCTCAGGCGTCGGCGCCACTTCGAGCGTCGGCACCGCAACAAGGGTCGACGCCATTTCGAGCATCGGCGCCGGGACAAGGGTCGGCGCAGCCTCACGCGTCAGCGCCACTTCAAGCGTCGGCGCCACTTCGAGCGTCGGCGCCATTTCGAGCGTCGGCGCCGCAACAAGGGTCGGTGCCATTTCGAGCTTCGGCGCCGGGACAAGGGTCGGCGCAGCCTCACGCGTCAGCGCCACTTCAAGCGTCGGTGCCACTTCGAGCGTCGGCGCCGCAACAAGGGTCGGCGCAGCCTCACCTGTCAGCGCCGGTTCAAGCATCAGCGCTACCTCAAGCGTCAGCGCCACTTCGAGCATCGGCGCCACTTCGAGCGTCGGCGGCGGGACAAGGGTCGGCGTCGCCTCACATGTCAGCTTCGATTCAAGCATCAGCGCTACCTCGGGCGTCAACGCCACTTCAAGCGCCAACGCCACTCCAAGCAACGGCGCCAAGACAAGGGTCGGCGCCACTTCAAGCGTCAGCGCCACTGCAATCGTACTACAGAAACGTTATTCGAGAAGTGCTGCTACAGGAGTTTCCATCATGAAACAGCAGGCTCTAAATGGACAACAGCACTAACACTTTACTTTCTTGCACAGGTTGCCTAGTCGAGCAAGCAGGGCTCGAACAGGCGCGTCGGGACCTCCTGGGAGTTTTGGCTTGGCGGCTGAGGGACAAGGTATGTTGAGCAAGCTCAACCACTTAGCACTATAGGATTGAGAGAATACTAGTAGGAAGACCCAGAAGCCACTCGAGGCTACGCACAAGAAATAAACTCTTTACAAGAAAAATGACTTTTCCAGAAGAGGGGGTCCTCGAGGTCTCTCTCAAGAAAAATAACACTTTTTAGAGGGAGTGAGGCCTTAAGGTCCTCTCTCTCAAAGAATTGCAAAATTGCACCACAAGTTACCGTTTCAAAAGATAACTACCAAATCTGCTATTTTGTCTCCATTAGGGGACATATGTGCTTTTTGAGTTTTGGTCGGTGCCAGGTGGCGCCTGCGGAGGGGACAGGCAGGCTGCCTGCAGGTAGGGACAAATGGTACACTTCAGACATTGTTCCCCACCAACTCTCTCAATTTTGGCGCCCAAAATCGCCAGCTCACCCCTTACGCCCATGTATAAATAGACCTCTGGGCAAGGTCAAAAGATAGAGAAGAAAAATTGCACTGTTACTCTGCTAAAATATCACCAGACCTACCTAGTATTCTCTCCCTGCTCATTCTCTTAGTGTTGAGTGCCTTGTTCCTTCACTCCCCACTGACAGCCATCACCCTCAGGTGTTTCCCTTGAGAAAATTGCTATTTTTGCTGTGAAAGTTCATCTTCTTGCAGGGAGTGAGTTGAAGCTTGAGTTCCATTGTTACCAGAAGGAGAAGTTTTCTTCAGAAGTTGCACCAGGAGACCTTGAAGACTTGCAGACAGTGTCCATTGGAGTGGGTCACGCCTCACCCTTTCCAGTTATTCATAGACCCCAGTCTCACTACCCTCCTACATTAGGGTTGTTAGCCATAACAGAGAGCACAATGACGTGTGTAGACTCACCACTGGGGAGTGGGTCGCTTATCTTCTTTATATGCCGGGGAGTGGGGGTAGAGATTGGTAGTTTGGTATTACCTGCAGACAAGTTAGTCTTAGATATGCATGAGCATGATGTTATTATCGGTATGGATTGGCTCGCAGCTTATAGAGCCATGGTTGATTGCTTCGGTGGGAGCATTGTTTTTGCCATTCCGGGGCAAGAGATGTTTGTAGTGGCGATGCCTAGCCCAGAGGGAGGTTCGGCCGCTCATTTGTATTATATAGAGGAGGATGCCTCTAAGGAGGTTGTGATTCCTTTAGACTCGATCCCAGTTATTCGTGAGTATTCCGATGTATTCCACGAGATACCAGGCCTACCCCCCAGTCGAGAGATAGACTTTGTCATAGATTTATTGCCAGATACGAGACCTATAGCACGCGCTCCATACCGTATGGCTCCGACGAAGATGCGAGAGTTACGAGATCAGATAGAGCTGCTGTTAGGTCAGGGCTTCATTCGCAGGAGTACCTCACCTTGGGGCGCTCCAGTCTTATTTGTGAAGAAGAGAGATGGTTCACTGAGGTTATGTGTGGACTACCGGGAGTTGAACAAGGTCACGATACGAAATAAGTATATGTTGCCTCGAATCGATGATCTGTTCGACCAGCTGAGGGGAGCAACTTTCTTTTCGAAGATAAATCTGAGGTCGGGGTACCATCAGCTACGTATTAGAGAGCAGGATGTTTCAAAGACTGCCTTCTTGACGAGATATGGGTCTTACGAGTTCAGAGTGATGCCATTTGGTCTCACAAATGCTCCAGCCGTATTCATGGACTTAATGAACCGAGTATTCAGAGAGTTCTTGGATCAGTTTGTCATCGTCTTCATAGATGACATTTTGATATATTCACACTCCGAGGAGGAGCATGCCGAGCACTTGAGGCAGGTTCTTCAGACTTTACGAGAGCATCAGTTGTATGCTAAGTACGAGAAGTGTGGATTCTGGTTGCAAGAGGTACAGTTCTTGGGGCATGTTGTTTATGAACAGGGGATAGCCGTTGACCCGAGTAAAGTGTCAGCGGTGAGGGAGTGGGGACAGCCCACGACACCGACGGAAGTGCGTAGTTTCTTGGGGTTAGCCGGATACTACAGGAGATTCATTCGGGGATTCTCCAAAATAGCGGGTCCATTGACGAACCTGACTCGCAAAGGGGTACCATATGTTTGGGATGAAGCTTGTCAATTGGCTTTCGACGAGCTGAAAGACAAGCGTACTTCAGCACCAGTCCTTGCTTTACCGAAGCAGGGTGTGGAGTACCTGGTTTACACCAATGCCTCTTTACGGGGACTTGGGGGAGTACTTCAGCAGGAAGAGAAGGCTATTGCTTTTGCCTCCCGCAAGCTTAAGCCGCATGAGAAGAATTACACCACCCACGACCTGGAGTTAGCAGCGGTCATCTTTGTATTGAGGATATGGAGACACTATTTATTGGGGGAGAAGTTCCGTTTGTTCACATATCACAAATCACTGCAGTACCTGTTCACTCAGCGAGAGCTGAATATGCGTCAGCGCAGATGGTTAGAGTTTGTGAAGGACTATCAGTTCAACATACAGTATCATTCGGGGAAAGCCAACGTAGTTGCTGATGCGTTGAGCTGAAGACCGGTAAATGAGGTAGCGGACATCTGGAAAGCGAAGTGGAAGGAGTTGGGTCACCAGGACGCAGTAACCCGTTCCTTCATATCTGTTATGACAGTCACACCCGAGATTGTTACGAGGGTAATACAGGCCCAAACCACAGACCCGTTTTTCCAGGAGCAGATTGTATGACTTTTAGCCGAGTGTGCTGAGTCCTATTCTGTTAGTTCTAATGGGGGTTTGAGGTTTAATGGGAGGTTAGGGGTTCCAGAAGGGGCAGAATTGCGTCATGCAGTGATGACCCAATCTCACGGGTCCCGATTTGCGGTACATCCTGGAGGAGATAAGATGTACCAGGATATGAGGAGGCAATACTGGTGGAGTGGGATGAAGAAGGACATTGCTGAGTTCGTGTCCAAGTGTTTTACCTGCCAGCTGCTGAAGGTGGACCATTAGAAACCGTCAGGATTGCTTCAGCCATTGAAAGTACCTGCGTGGAAGTGGGAGAGTATTTCCATGGATTTTATTACAGGGTTGCCTACATCACAGCGGGGCCACGACTCTATCTGGGTGATTGTAGACCGTTTGACCAAGGTGACTCATTTTCTGCCGATGCGGACAGATTATACCACAGGTCAGTATGCTCAGTTGTTCATTGCTGAGATTGTCAGATTACACGGGGTTCCCCTGAATATTGTGTCAGATAGAGACAAGATTTTCATGTCACGTTTTCGGGAAAGCTTTGAGGAGGCTATGGGTACTGAGTTGAAGTTGAGTTCAGCTTATCACCCACAGACAGATGGACAGACATGGCGTACTAATCAGATGTTAGAGGATATGCTACGCATGTGTGTTCTTGATTTTGGAGGAGGTTGGGAACCACATCTTCCACTGGTAGAGTTTGCTTATAATAACTCTTATCAGTTTACGATTGGTATGGCTCCATTTGAGGCTTTGTATGGTCGGTCTTGTCGTTCTCCAACTTGTTGGCTCGAGGTGGGGGATAACAAGTTGCTAGGACCAGAGGTAATTCAGGAAACCTTCGCGAGGATTGAGATGATTAGGAGTTGCATTCGAGTAGCCCAGAACAGGCAGAAGAGCTACGCCGATGCGAAACGGTTCTTCCGGGAGTTTAATGTGGGGGACCAAGTGTTACTGCGTGTATCTCCTATGAAAGGAGTGATGAGGTTTGGGAAGAAAGGGAAATTGGCCCCGAGGTACGTAGAACCATTTCCCATTATCGAGAGGATTGGGCCGGTAGCATACAGATTGGGACTACCAGAGCATTTACATCGCATTCACGATGTATTCCACATCTCGTCGTTGAGACGGTATCTTCGGGATGATATGGCCCATACTCACATCGCGATAGATGAGATAGACTTACAGCCTAACAACTCTTACGAGGAGAGACCGGTGGCTATCCTAGACTATAGTGAGAGGAGATTGAGGTCGAAGATAGTTCCACTTGTACGGGTCCAGTGGGAGCATCATAACGTGGAGGAAATCCACTTGGGAGCGCGAGCCCGATATGCGCGAGAGATATCCAGATTTGTTCTTACCAGGTATGCCTTATTTTTTGAATTTCGGGACGAAATTCCGTTATTAGGGGGGAAGTATGTAATACCCCGTATTTTTTATGCTATATTAATTTGGGGATTTATTAAATTTAATGTGAATTAATTATTTAATAAAAATCCGAAAATTAATTATGTTATAATTATTAACGTGATGAGAGTTAGTAATTATGGGAAAATTTGTTGAATATTACTAATGAGCAAAGTAATATATAATAGTGGTCATATTAAATTTCACGAGTGAATAAAATGACAATTTTAGAAATTTGAGTCAGGAGGCGCCCGTGTCGCGTCGGGACTAAATATTGATAAATAAAAGTAAATATTTTATAAGTTATTCGTATGGTCGTTTTGAGTGCGCCAACGCGTCCGGAAGGGTCGAAATAGTCAGAAAAGTATACCCGGGAGTTTGATTTGGGTCTTGGGGTGTTTTTAGGCCTAATTAGTACCCCGAGAGGGCATTTTAGTCATTTTGTATTTTTGGGTAATTAAACCCACGAAAATTAAAGGGGTTATATCAGATGTTTAGGTTATCTCCTAGGGTTAGATAACTCAAAACACTAGAACGGCCATTGGAGAGGAGAGGAGAGAGCTCTCAAGGCATTCCAAGGCTCAAAACTCACCCGTTTGCACCGCCGCCACCGCCAACGCGTAGATCGCGAGACGGGGAACGCAACCACACCAAATTCAACACCAAACCAGATTTCTGAAAAATCCCAGGCAAGTGTTTATCTTGCTTATTTCGTTGATACATCATCCATATTAGTTTATGAGTTATTAGGATGAGATTTAAGGAAGAAAAACCCAATTTGAGATGGGAAATTTTCATGTAGTGATGATTTATATGATATTCTGGAAACCCTTTGTCATGTAAAGGATTAAGAGTTTGATTAAGAAAAGAGTTCTAATCAGATACAAACACTAAAAAAAATTATTTCGGACGATCGGACCGTTGGAATTGGATGAAATTTTACAGAGATTTAGCTGAAGACGAGAGGAAACTACAAAAAAAAATTCAGCTTGATCGGACCGTTCAATATTTTTTAATATTTTTTTTTTTTAGACAGTTTTATGTTTTGAGGACTCTTAGAGATAATAAAAATTCAATTAAAACTCCATTTTAATTCCGATTTCGAAACCGTTTGAAATTCTCATCTTTGAAAATAAAATTCAAAATCCTTTAACGTAAGGCGAAATCTATATTTTTGGGATATTTTGCATAAGGGATAATGTAAGTATATATTAAAGGGGAGAGACACGTAAGAGAGAGTTACGTTGGAACATAAATGGATATCTACTGAATTGTACATTTGGAAGAATAGAGTCCATGAGAGTTACGTGGTAAGTTGGAAAAACCCTTCGAATTAAAGTTAGAAACGAACCATTATACTTGATAAATAATAATGGGAAAATAAGGATAAATGTTGTGAATGTGGGATATTGGATAAACGTAAATTGATATAATAAAAGTGGTATATTTATATGATTGTGTATGCATATATTATATACTTGTGAAAATCATGCCCGCGCTACTTGTTATCCCTGAGGTTTTCGCGCTGGGACGATCTTATCTCGTGTGCCTTATGGGGGATATTGACTCGTACCCTAGAAGATAGAAATCCTAGGTACAGGCTATCGAATCGGTAGTCACGGTCCTAAGAGACGTGAGGGTATGTACTGACCTCTTGGACTTGGAAACTATGCTTCGCCTCAATATTGTTTGTGTATGTATCTATACAGTTCGAGAGTGATTCCGAACTTGTATTTCCTTTAGTGCGATTGATACGGGGATTGGATAGCAGAGTATGCCCGCACCATAATTTTTATGTGGGGTGCTGTTAGAATATATATATTATACGAGTATTTAATATATTCATGAACTTCTGAAATTTGGGAAACTGCCTACTGTGTTATGGTAAGTAAGACATGTATAATGACTCAAATTGGAAATACTTGTTTTGAAAAGTATAATATGATATTATAAAACTTTATGAATCAATAAAGTTAAAATGAGCGTTTTCGTACTAAATGAAATTATCCTTTTAAACCATGATGTTGTTAAATCTTAAATCTTGAGAGTCACCTAAGATAAGTTAAATCCTTGGGGAAAGATAGTGTGATATATGATGAGATAAACCCTTGGGGAGGTTAGTGCGATAGGAGTGCACATTAGAAGAGAGGTGAGAATTTCTCAAGAGAGTGTCGCACTAATATGTTGTTGCATTGGCCTGTATCAATTTAAATAATTGCTAAACGAATTTTTAAATCATATACACTATCGGGCTCTGACCCGTTTCCATTTCTCTTTCTCTCTTGTATATATATATGTATATATTACAGATGCCCAGCCACAGGGGCGTCTTGCATAGGGTCCTTTGGCAGGAACGCGCTGCAGCTTGGGTGGGAGTTGCAGGCCTGTTGTTTAGACGACTTCATCCATTTGATTCTACTCCTAGCATGTTCATTATTGGGGCATGTGTCGCCCTTTCCATTTTTCAGTTGTTATTTGGATATTGTACTTCATCTATTTCTAGTATTGTCACTTTGGGATTTATTATATTCTAGATGGTTTACTTTAAGTTTTATTGTTAGTATCCAGTTGTTGAATGTTAAATTATTGGATTGATTGTTTAATAAAATAAATAAATAAAACTTGAAAGGAATGTTAAAAATAGTTTTGACACTTAGCTTAATTAATTAGGGTGTTTAAATTGGAAAGACAGTGATGCTAAGAATGGTTCAACTGTTCACCTTGATTTTAATTTGATAAAGGAGTGATCGCCCGGTATTTAATTAGGCGGGGTGTCACACATAAGAAGTCTCACTTTCATCTTTTTTCAAACATCTTCCTTGTATGTTTCTGGAACCTTACGCTAATCAGTATACGATATTGGGACCTGAGCCTAGACCACTTTACCAAGTCGAGACATAAATCGACCTTTCTCGCTACCTATTACCTGATTATGTTGATTGATCTCAACCGTAATTATGGTGTCTGTAGCTGATCCATCTGGACCATCGTGTAGGTTGAAGACATTAACTTAATTTGACATTACTGAAATTCAACTAGCGTTCGATATACCATGCATAAATATTATGGATTAATAATATGTCTAAATGAATTATTCATATATTATGTCCAAAATTACTAAAAATATATAATCTTTCCAAATGCATAATCTGTCCAAATTTACTAAGAATTGGTCCATTTGCCACATGTTACAATATAAGTGAAGCATTAAAGTAGTACATAAACATAGTAGATTATAAGAAATAAAATCTTGAAGCTATGTCTAAAATTCTTTTACATAGTAAGTGAAGCATTAAAGTGAATAAAATTAAGCAAAAATTATCAAAATCAACTTTAGCTTTAATTAGAAGTCCTGAAGCGGATTCTTCAAATTGGGATTATCCTCAAGAATAGACTGATACATTGTATGGACCTCGAGTTTGTCAACACTTGTTGTTAATCTCTATGGTGCATGCAAAATGATAGAACAGCCATTGTCTTTAAAATCCTTTGAGTAAAACACTTGAGATGCTTCAGATGCAAGAATGAATGGCTCATCGTCGATTATATCCTTACTCTTCAACTTACTTAAGTTTACCATCATTAAGTTCGATTCAGGATCAACTTTGAAACCATTTACCTTGTCCTTAACTCTCACCCAGTCACAGTAAACACACAACTATTTTGAAAGACGTAAAATCCAACTCAAATATTCCAAGAACAATGCCAAAGTATGTTGTCTTCGCTTCCTTATAATTCATATCTTTTTCGCTTGACCTTAACTTCGTGATGGCCCTCGTTGACACGCCACTATTTTGGGTTACTCGTGACTCATCATACCCACGTGTGCAAAATTCAAACCTATTCACCTGATACCTCTTATATGATTGTATATCATATAATGGCCCATTTGCTAGCCTCTAAAGTGCGGTACCAGTTAATCCCTCTTTTAATAACTACAAAAAAAGATTTCATAAGATGATTATATATATATATATATATATATATATATATATATATATATATATATATACACACGCACATGAATAAATGTAAAATTTTATTATGTAGTCGAATTACAAGTGAACCTCCTTAATCAACCATGGGATAAATCCCTCGGTCTTTTCCTTCAATGTAGTCGCTCTTCGGTTACACCCAAATATGGATTCCTAATAAAGATCATATTTCCTACAACAATTTAATACCCACACTTAGGCATCTTACTTCCTGCGCCAATTTACATAAGCGGTATTTTTCAATTAAAAAATCTCAAACCATATTGATATACTTGCTTCTGCCATTCCTCCACTTCATCTGATTGGCATAACACCCACCTACGTGCTTGTGCAAATTATAATGGAGTTAACTTCACATTCTTCCCTTGTACTAAAGGACCCTCGCCTGCGCATTCATCATCTTCATCTTCATCAAGAAAATCTTCACGAGTATATTTGTGATTTCCTTCACCAGGGTTTGGCATGTACTCCATTCAATATAAGGTCGATTCTTCTACGATATATTTCTATGCAATGCTCCCTTCAACATACCTCTTATTATTAGCATACTTCTTGTAATCTTTCATCAACCTACGCATAAAAATATATTGATTACAAAAAAAATGTTTGTCGAAATAAAAAGGTTAAGCAAATCATTTACTATTTAATTACCTCTCATAAGGATACATCCACCTATATCTTACCGGCCCACAAATCAAAACTTCCTCTGCTAAGTGTATAACGAGGTGGACAATAATAACAAAAAATTCAGGCAGAAAATATTTCTCTAAAACACACATAGCCTCAAACAATGCGTTCCTTGCCGACTTTAAAACATCCCTCTTGATCACCTTGGAACATAACACATTGAAAAAGAAGCTTAACCGTTGAATTGCTATTCGCAAGTCCTTATGTTTTGAATAAGCATTTTTAAGCAGCAATAACAACAAATATTGCATAATTACACGATAGTCATGTGATTTGAGCCCCTTCAATCCAAGTGGTTGTAAACTCACATAATTACTCAAGTTAGAAGAAAAACCTCTTGGAACTTTTAGCTCCTTTAAAGTACGAAAAAACCATTCTTTTTCTTTTTTGTTTAGAGTGAATGCAGCCTTTGGTTTCACAGTTTTTCCTAAACTTTCGTCTGTTTCCATCCACATCTTCTTATTGATCCCCATGGTCTTCATATCTTTACGGGCATTTTCGGTAACTTTCTTTCTGTCTTTAACGTCTAGAATGGTTGCAAAAGATGATCGGTGACGTTCTTCTTAATGTGCATATCATATAGATTATGACGAACACTATGCTCTTTCTAATAGTGCAAATCAAATAAAATAGACCTTCGATACCATAGAGTGGAAACATCACTAACCACATTCTTATCCCCTTTATGTTTTCTTTTTATTCCCAAAATTTGTTTACCAATTCTCATCTTGATGCATAATACCTTCTTCTCAACCTTCGAACCAGATAACCTTCGTGGAGCTTTACGATGTTCAACCTTGTTGTTGAAATTACGTTTGTCCTCCCTGAACTTGTGATCACGAGTAAGGAATCTTCTATAACCACGATAACAAATTTTTCTACTATTCATAAGTCGTTCAGATTCAACTTCTTCCATATAAACTGGGCACCCCTTATAACCATGAACCGTGCAACCCGATAAAGTTCCATATGCAGGAAAATCATGGACAACCCACAACAACATCGCTCTCAAAGAAAAAATAGTTTTTGTATATGAGTCGTACGCCATTACACCTTCAAACCATAATTCCTTTAACTTATCTAGCAAGGGGGCCAGGTAAATGTCAATGTCTTTTCTCGGAGCATTCGACCCGGATATTAAAATTGACATCAATGAAAACTCCCTTTTCATGCATAAAGACGGTCCCATATTAAGAGGAGTAACAATGATAGGCCAACAACTGTAACTAGAGCTGAGATTCTCGTATGGATTAAAACCATTAGTGGCTATACTAAGATGAACATTACGTTTTTCAGCCGTAAAGTCTGGCCACATCACATCAGCAGATTTTCATATAGACGAATCAACAGGATGACGCATGATATTTGTGCTACACTGTGCCCTAGCGTGCCAAGTCATCTCATTTACAATCCATGGTATGGTGAATAATCTCTTCAACCTTGGAATCAGTGGGAAATGTCTAAATGTCTTCAGAGGTACTTTACCCTCCCCATTGATTCCCAACCTATACCTGGGTAGGTTGCATACTGGACATTTTACCTTCATTGCATGTTCTTTTCTATATAAAATACAGTCATTTTTGCAAGCACGAATTATATTATAATCCAGACCAACTTCTTTGATTATCTTCTTCATAGCTGGATACTTGCATGGTACTATATTTTCGTTCAAAAAAACTCTTTAAACACCCCCAAAATTTTTGAAACACTATTATCTGACAAACCATATATTGTCTTAATATTATTCAATTTGATAAGAAAATATAGTGTCGTATGTTTCTTAGGACTTGACGGGTACAACGGTTCACTCGCCTTGCCACGTAACCTTTCATATTTTAACTCCTAATTAGTCTCGTCACGATTATCACCTCCCCCCATTCTAACATGCTCAATTGATAAATGATCAACTTCACGATTAAACATTTCGAATGCGTCATAAATGAGTTCTTCCATTCTCGGATTGTCGAGGACAGGGTCATTGCTGAAAACGTCGTGTAATACTGATTTAAATTAAATTTCGCAAGTTTTCAAGTAACCCTTATTTAATTAGAGTCTACTTTTAAATCAAATAAATTCAGCCCCTAAAGATCCATCTACGGTGCGTGTGTCAACCCATACACAAATAAAGTATGCGAAACAAGTTTAAGGAAAAATCCCCGCAGGGCAAAACCTTTTATTTCACTATAATAAGTAAATCGCAACTTACACGGATTACAATGAAATACAGTGAAACACGAATACCCGCAGGCGTCGGTCGGTGTATTCAGCAATGAATCCACACGCAGTGAACCCACATGAACCTCAGTCCAATCAACAAAGGAAGAACCGCAGCACTCCTCAATGACACGCAGCCATAAAACTTTGTAGAGACTCCCTCAGCAATGACACGCAGCCCTCGGTTGCAAAGATCTCTCCACAAAGGTTTGAACAAACTAAAAAGTTGTGTTCTTGGGTTAGTAAAAAGATTCACAAAGGATTGGCAATTGTGTGAATAAAAACATGAGTCTTGGGACTCAAAAATATGAAGATTAGAGTAATTTGAACTCTCAAAAATGCCTTCTAAAGTCTTACAAAACAACTCCCCCGAAGTTGGTATTTATAGGAAAAAAGATGAAGAGACCCAAGTTCTTAAAACTCTAAAATTCTATCCAGCGTACAAAAAAAATAGCATTCTTTAAGGAATTTTCTCCTTATTCAAAAGGTCATAACTCCTCTACCGTAGCTCGGATTGAGGTGCCATTTTTTCAGTATCTTCATTGCGGCGAGCTCTTCAACTTTCCAGTTGACCAGACCTTCGAACTATGGATGTGAAATTACGAAAATGCCCTTGAACACTCCTATCGTGCCTTTTTTCACTGTTTTGACTTCCCTTGCGTACCACTTGCATTAAGTCCCTAAAATCGTGGACCGTGAAGTCGTTGAGGCAGATGTGGGACATATTAATGGAGATGTTGAATGCTTGATTCTCGAAATTCGGATTGAGGCCGTCGAGTGACATCTTCAGGTGACGTGCCAAATGTAGCGGCGTACAACATACACAAATGAAACATGTTGGACATGAGAAAAATGTCCTTACAAATCTCCCCCTATGTCTATGCCGGTACATACATAAAAAATCCGAATTATCAAATATGAAATTGCCTATACAAATCTACCCTCCCATGAACCCAAAACTGGAAAAGGTACAAATGAATAGTCTTCATCGTTTGTTCTTCAAATCTTCAGGAATCTCAAATCTTTTCTCATCAGGGTGTGCAATTCAGAGATCATCAATGTAGTACCTACACACATGAGATAAAGAAAAATACCAAGTGACGTATCGAGTTTGAAATGAGATAAACATAGATACCAATATATGATAAGCATAAGTCAAATCTCAAAAACTCCCCCAAAATTCAAACTCCCCCATAAAATGATAATTCTTTATCCCCCTTTTTATGATGTCCCCAAATAGGCAAATAAGAAGAATGAATCAAACAAGCAAAATCGGGGCATCACGGTATACAAATCAAGGCATCAATCAAATGACAAACGTGCTCTTGCAAGGAGATGCTAAAAAAATCTTCGCAAACTATTTTTGATTTTTCAAATTTTTCATACAAAACAAAAAAAAATAGATACCATTTGAAAAAAAATGCTACAAAAATCACACCATGGATTTAAACTCAAATAACCAAGTCATGGAAACGGAATGAATGGGTGTGAACACATTCGATAGGTAAATCAACTCAATCAATCATATGTGCACGATGCATATGTGTACCCCTAACGAATGATCATCAAAAGTATCCTTAGGTGTAAAAATTTGTTGAATTTAAATGACATCGTCTTATGCAAATCAAAGTCAAAGTGATTTCCACACCAATAACGTCCAAAATTATTTAGCGCATTATCAAGCATTTCAAGGACGTGCAAACCCGTTTTAAATTCTCCAACCAAACTCCCTCATATATATTTTCTTTTAGAGGTAATCTAAATTCTCAAACTTTGGAGAATTGGTGCAAAAACCTAAATGGCCCGTAATTGGCATGAATTTCTTTTTATTGCCTTTCAATTTTTTCGGGCTCTTTTAACCTCTTTGGACCCCGGATAATAAAATTCCTCCATTTTTTAGGTCCTTTGGAACGGTGGCTTTTGCGCAAAGAAGAGATAATTACCTTTCGCAGCCCCTCCCCGTTCTTAAACAAAGCACACAATCTCACAAAACGGTTTTTATATGCACAGTTTCCTTATCAAAAATTTATCGCGCTTGGTTCATTTTAAGGACAGGATTGAAGTGAAAATACCCAACCAACATGTGATAAGACAAGCACAATAATCAAAAAAATTCGTGCATGTGTGCAATAAAGGAAATTATGAGTCAAACATGTAGGAAGTAACACTTAAATGCATCTTAATGACTCCAAACATTATAAAGCACATGGATGAATTGACCTATTGTCTCAAAACACTATCAAATAGTCACATGAAAATAATGGAATGAAGTTGTGACTCGATCATCCAAAGTGTTCATCCATAAACGGTCCAAACAAAATACAAAAATCTTTTTGGATTTTCTCAAAATTTTATCAAAATAAAATCTTTTTGTATTTTTCAAAATATTTCCAAAAATAAAAAAATCTATACAAAAAGTACATGTCACAACGCTAGTAAACATATATCAAAAAGCATAACTAGCATATGACACACATGCGAACACAATCATCTATATGATATGGCAAGAGAAGAATCATGTGCAAGCAAACGAGAATCAACTTGTCTAAAATCTAGTGTATCCAAAAGTGATTTCCTAACCCAAATAGATGTGAAACAACGTGTGGGGGATTTAGGAACCAAGGTAACACTAGACTTCGACATCCTAGGACTTCTTCCAAGATCAAAACAAAATCTCCTAAGGTGACCTTTCCTACCACAATGTGAACATGTGTAAACGGGAGGAATGTTACCTAAAGTGTGATCTTTTCTAAAGTCCTTGGGATTAATTGACCCTCTAAAACAAATAATGGTTTTGGCTTTAGCACTAGAAGCATGAGAACAAGATGAGCCATTACCATCACAATCAAACCTACTTGAATCGTTTAAATCATTTTTTAACTTCAAAATATTTGATTCAAGCAACAAATTAGACTCTTCCCAAGACAGGGATTGCTTTTTCAAATTTTCAACAATTTCTAAAAGGGTATCCCTCTCCCCCTCAATTAAAGCAAACTTTTCCCTAAGAGTCTCTTCACGTGCCACAAACTCATTGATTAAAATATTTCTTTCATCTTTGGCACAAACACAAACCATCGAATTTTTAAGGTCCTCCAATTCTTTCTCTAAAAACAGGACCCTTTCATCACTCTCCTTCTTGGAAAATTTTAAAGAAACAAAGTCATGGTCCAAGGAAATAAATTTTTCACGATAAAAATCTCTTTGATTTTGAACCGTTTGCAAAAGATCCATCACAGATTTAAAACGAGAATTTTCTTTTTCCAAAACTTTAATTCTTTTGCAAAGTTTCAAATTCAAACTTTTTAAATTTTCATCACGATCGTGAATCTTTTCAAAAATAGGCTCCTCATTAAACGGGTGTTCCATTGAAAAATTGCGATTTTTCAAAAAATTGATTTTTCGAAAAAAATCAATATCACACAAATTTTGCGGAAAATAGGAATACGCGATAAATTAGCGTAACCTGCTCTGATACCAATTTGAAAACGCCGTGTAATACTGATTTAAATTAAATTTCGCAAGTTTTCAAGTAACCCTTATTTAATTAGAGTCTACTTTTAAATCAAATAAATTCAGCCCCTAAACATCCATCTACGGTGCGTGTGTCAACCCATAAACAAATAATGTATGCGAAACAAGTTTAAGGAAAAATCCCCGCAGGGCAAAACCTTTTATTTCACTATAATAAGTAAATCGCAACTTACACGGATTACAATGAAATACAGTGACACACGAATACCCGCAGGCGTCGGTCGGTGTCGTCAGCAATGAATCCACATGAACCTCAGTCCAATCAACAAAGGAAGAACCGTAGCACTCCTCAATGACACGCAGCCATAAAACTTTGTAGAGACTCCCTCGGCAATGACACGCAGCCCTCGGTTGCAAAGATCTCTCCACAAAGGTTTGAACAAACTAAAAAGTTGTGTTCTTGGGTTACCAAAAAGATTCACAAAGGATTGACAATTGTGTGAATCAAAACATGAGTCTTGGGACTCAAAAATATGAAGACTAGAGTAATTTGGACTCTCAAAAACGTCTTCTAAAGTCTTGCAAAACAACTCCCCCGAAGTTGGTATTTATAGGAAAAAAGATGAAGAGACCCACGTTCTTAAAACTCTAAAATTCTATCCAGCGTACAAAAAAAACAGCATTCTTTAAGGAATTTTCTCCATCTTCAAAAGGTCATAACTCCTTCATCGTAGCTCGGATTGAGGTGCTGTTTTTTTCAGTATCTTCGTTACGGCGAGATCTTCAACTTTCCAGTTGATCAGACCTTCGAACTATGGATGTGAAATTACGAAAATTCCCTTGAACACTCCTATCGTGCCTTTTTTCACTGTTTTGACTTCCCTTGCGTACCACTTGCATTAAGTCCCTAAAATCGTGGACCGTGAAGTCGTTGAGGCAGATGTGGGACATATTAATGGAGATGTTGAATGCTTGGTTCCCGAAATTCGGATTGAGGCCGTCGAGTGACATCTTCAGGTGACGTGCCAAATGTAGCGGCGTACGACATACACAAATGAAACATGTTGGACATGAGAAAAATGCCCTTACAATTGCATTCAACACTTTCAGTGGGTTCTTTTTCTTTTCTTTTAATGAATTCCTTTTCACCATGAAAACGCCACAGCGTGTAAGACTTGGATATACCATAACAAAGCAAATGAAAATGGACATCTTCAAGCTCCAACAACTTTCCATTTTCACACTTTATGCATGGGCATGAAAATAAGGTTTCGCCACCACGGTTATTCTTTACAAAATCAACTAACGTAGCAACCCCATTAATGTATTTTGCACTTCCTCTTTCACGTTCCTTCATCCATTCTTTATTAACTTCCGATGACATTCTGTATGTTGACGTATGTTAATAAAAAATTAATATATACTATTTAATATCTAAGGGTCAGGCAACAAGTAAAGAAATAGTCTATTGTTCACAACCTATGATCAATGTTTAATGAAGTAAAAAGGTGATTACAAGTGGATTTTTCAAGCAAACATGAACTAATTTACAGCTTAATAGTCACTCAATCCGACAACCCCTATTTTTGTACAAATTTTTTTATCAACATATATAACTTGATCTTAAAATATCATATAATAGAATTTATAACCAAATGAAGTATAAATTAAATACTTTTATGGTTGAAACCAGAAATAATCTTCTTTATATTCGAAAGATAACATAAACACACCCAACCTTAAACCCAAACACGTCAAACCCCAACTCAGCATTACTTCTTGGTTCGAAAAAAGAAAAGAAAACCAAATTTTAGTTTCAAGCAGTGCTTTTCCTGTACAGAGATTTTGCATCACCCGGTACATATTAAGGTTTACCTTGTCAATGACTGACTCTCCAAGTTTTTTTAATAATTTTTTTAAATAGAGAATTAAGGTAAAGGTCATGTTCCTTCTTATATTTTGATTTGTAGGACAATGCTTTTAAAGTTTAGAAATCTAGTCCCTGTGGTACAATAACATTTATAAATCTAGTCCCTGTGATAGAATAGCATTTATTTTTTTGGTCCGCGCTAGCGGCATTATTTTTCACCATTTTTCATGAAATTTTTTGTACAGGGACTAAATTTATAAAATTATATGGAATGTCCTATAATTATACACTTTAAGCATCATGAGCACCTTTTCCCAAAACTCCCATTTTTAAAATGTGGTTGAGAGACCGAAATCTCTTTACAATTATTCAAAACCTAGATTTGGCAGACTCAAATCATTAATTTAATTGCTAATTCCCACTTGGGGTGAAAATCACAAATTATATAGTAATCAAATTATATATATGCACCATTATTTCAAACTATAAATCGTGTACGAATAATACGCACCAAATATTTAACAAACAGATATCAAATTAGACATATGCACCAAATAGAATAATACGCACCAAATATTTAATCGTGTCTGAATAATACGCACTAAATAAAACATGTGCACCAAATATTTAACAGAATAAGACATATGCACCAAATAAAACCCTAAATCGTATCTTTAACAGAATAATACGCACCAAATATTTAACAGAGTAAGACATACGCACCAAACCTTCAATACGCATCAAGAATGATAGCATATTTGTTAACAAAAGGGCAAACCTTCAATATGCACCAAATAAAACAGGGCAAAAAGAATAATCGCATGAAACATCTGAAATACATTCAATAATGATCGCACGAAACATTCTGTAACAATCAATTATAATTTTTGGAGAAGAAAAACTTCTGAAACATTAAATAATAATACATATTTCGCACTGAGAAAAACATTCAATAATAATACATATTTCCCAACCTATATCGCATGAAACCACCAAATCGCCTAAATCGCATAAATTTTTTGGAGAAGACATACGCACCTTCGCCTAAAGTTTGGAGCGGGATTTCGTACGAAGGTTTGGAGGGAAGGTTTGGACTAATTTTTTTTTAGTATGCAACCCTTTTAGGTTATCCCACTTAAATTAAGTAACTATCACAAATTTTACAACGGTTTCGAACACTTATAAATTTTGTAAGTGTTCAAAACCGTTGTAAATTATGTAAGTGTTTTAAACACTTACAAATTAAATAATTAATTAGTTGCTAAATAGCCATTATGGTGTAGTGTGAAGTCCTCCGTCAGAACCAATCGAGAAACCCCGAATACCCACGGACATTAATGCCTTCACCTTCTCCTGACAAAAGTCATTAGAAGACTCGGCCCTCATAACCCGCTCAACTATAGAAACTGATATAGACACAGTCCCGTAAAATGCTCTGCTAACGTCAAGGCTACATAGCTCCTTCCACTAAGCTTTCCAAACGTCTAATATTTCAACACTATCCTTCACCTTTAAGGCAAACAATGACGATGCAGGTCTCCAACTCAACGCATCGATAACCATGTTTGCCTTACCCGAGTGGTACTGTATGACAAACTACTAGTCCTTCACATATTCCACCCGTCAACTCTACCGTATGTTCAAATTCTTTTGTGAGAACAAGTATTGAAGACTCTTATGGTCAGTGAATATCGTAAACTGCTCCCTAAGTAAGTAATGTCTCCACGAATACATTGCAAAAATAACCGCCCCAACTCTAAGTCATGAGTCGGGTAACGGTCCTCGGGAGGCCTCAATTTTCTCGAAATATAGGAAATCAATCTCTCTTCCTACATCAGAATAGCTCCGACCCCTGTAATAACGCATTAGTGTACACACGGTACTCAACCCCAACTTTCGACAACGCAAGAACTGGAGCTGACGTAAGCTTCTCCTTCAAAGTGTCGAAAGCCTCCTAACAGTCTGAACTCCAGACGAAAGTAACACCCTTATTTGTCAAATGGGTAAGCGGGCTCGTAGTCTTTGAGAAGCCCTGTATAAACCTCAGATAGTAACCCGCTATACCCAAAACACTCTTAATATCTGTTGACGTAGTGGGTTTCCCCCACTCGACACACGCTATAGCCTTGATAGGATCGACGGCAATCCCAACTTCCGTCACAATGTGGCCCCAAAACTACACCTCTCACAGTAAAAACCCTCACTTTGAGAGCTTAGCATAAAGTTGATGCTCCCTCAAGGTCTGAAGAGCCAATTACAAATATTCAGCATGCTCCTCATAGGATCACGAATAAATCCGGGTATCGTCAATGAATATGATAATAAACTGATCCAATAATGGCCTGAATACATGGTTTATCAAATCCATAAACATTGCAGGTGCATTGGTCAAGTCGAACAATAAGACCCGAAACTCATACGAACCATACCGAGTTAGAAATTTTGTCTTTGGGACATCCTTCTCTCGAATCCTCAATTGGTGATAATCAGAACGCAAATTAATATTCGAAAAGAACAAAGCGTCCCTCGACTGATCGAACGTATGAATAATACAAGGTAATGAATACTTGTTCTGAATCGTCACCTTATTTAACTCCTGATAATCACGCACAATTGAAGTGAACCATCCCTTTTCTTCACAAATAGCACTGATGCTCCCCATGGCGAGGTACTCCTACGGATAAAACCTTAGCTTAATAACTACTGAATCTGTTCCCTAAGATCCCTCATCTCTTAGCGTGTCATATGGTACGGGGCCCTGATAATCGGTCCCGAGCCTAACGCAAACTTTATGCGAAACTCTATCTCACCCAGGAACCTCAGCGAAAATTTTCGTGAACTCCCTTACTATATGGATCGAACCCAAAGAAATAGACACCCCATCAGGAGAATCCTCCTTGATGTAAAACAGGTGTGTGCTAGCTCCACCCTCTATATCAAGCAATTCTATCAGGAACATCTCCTGACCGGAAATGTCAACCGTGATCTCACTCCCACGAGAATCAATCCGGGCATGATACGCAGACAATCAATCAAACCATATAATCACATCATAAGTACGCATCTCAATCAAAATAAGGTCAACGGAGAAGTGGAGTCTCCCGATCTCAATCGTGACCCCTTTACAAATGTGGTGAAGGCCCGTGCCACCCAAAGGTGTACTCACAAGGGCAACTGTCGCCTCCGAAACGTCTATAATCCTTGACGTCCTAGAAAACCCATATCTAGCGAATGAGTGTGATGTACTGGTGTCAAAAAGTACTCAAGCATGAGAACTGTAGACAAAAAAAGTGTAACAACCCGCGTAATTTTTGGGGTATTTTCGAAATAAAGAGGAAAAATAAATTTTGAGATAAAATTATTTGTATTGCTCAAATATGTTGGTTATTATTTTTAAAGGCGAGAATTTCAAATGATTTCGAAATCGGAATTAAAATGGAGTTTTAATTGAATTTTTATTATTTAGAAGAGTCCTCAAAACATAAAACTCTCTAAGAGTCCTCGGAACATAAAACTCTCAGTAAAAATAATATTTTTAGAAATCCGATCGTCCGATCAAGCTGAATTTTTGTCAGAAGTCCTGTCTCGTCGTTCGCTACAACACATTAAAATTTTAAGCGATTCCAATGGTCCGATCGTCCGGAATAAAATTTTTAGTGTTTGTATCTGATTAGAACTCTTTTCTTGATCAAACTCTTAATCCTTTATATATCAACTAATTCGTGGCTTGGCTTTTCAAATCACTTTTTTTCAAACTTTTTAACTAGAAGACCTCTCCAAAATTACTCCCTTTTATCTACAAAACATAGCCCCAAAATTATTCAAGATTTCAACCTTAGATTAGAAGGCTTATTTGGTGTTTTCTCGAGTTTGGGCTAGAACGAGATTTGATTATTTTCGCGAGAGGAACGTGATGTTGTGATTAGATTTTGAGGCTGAATTGTGTGATTATTCATGTTGGTTCTTTTTGGTGGTTTAAGGTGTGGGGTTTTACACAATATGCTCCTGAAATCTCGCGAGTGTTTATTCCCTTGAATTCTTGTTAATTGAACTCATATTTTGAATTGTTAAATTCTTGGAAATCTGGAAAAATAATTGTTGGAATTATTTTCATTCATGAGGTATTATTCATGTTGTTTTGAGCACGCTGTCATGAGATTTTAATATGGCACTGATGTTGGGCACCCGCCAAGACTCCTTTTCCGGCTACTTGATAAAGTATGGCGCGGTATGGTGAGGCCTGGTGACTCCGGTTAATATGTTGTTGAGAAATTTATTGATAAAATGCTATTGAGATTTGCATTATTTGATTTGAGTATTCGTAGTCGTATTGTTGCGCTTTGTTCATCGCTAATATCTTTGTTGAGCATATTCCTGTCGTATTGTGTACTTCCCCATCTTTTTCTTAGTTGGCAGGTGAGCACGGATTTGAGTGCTATGGACCAATTGGGATGATTTTAGCGAGGATTATTTGGGAAGAATTTTTAATACAAGATGAGAAGACTTGTATTTATTTTGATGTATAGAGCATTGGAGATTTATTTTATTTTCGAGATAGTTAGATTGTTGTAATTATTTCGAGAGATTTGTTGTATTAATTTGAAGATGACAATAGTGGTTTCTTATTTTATTGTGGGATTTAGATGCTCTATACCTTGTTATTTGTGGATTAGTTTAGTTTTATCGATAGTAGCGCTCCGTTCGCTCTCCCCGGGCGGGCGGGGTGTTACAAAAAGTACCTTGAATCGCAAGTGGTCGCACATGTGGCTGAACAGGTTGAACGTCATATACACGCCCATGATACAACTACGGCTGAATTAGCGCCGCTTGTGAGGCTAGCAATGGCAGAAATGGTGATGGTGGTGGGACCACCTGCTGCTGATGTGCTATATCTTCCTGTGCATGTCCTCGGGGACAAACCCTCCTCATGTGTCCGGTCTCGCCGCACTGGAAGTATACAATAGGACCTCCATCTCGTGCCTACTTAACCAAAGCTCCGATGTTGGGCCGATTGGCCCAGTGGCCTTGCCCTCTCTGGCCCTCCTGCGTTGACCCTGACCTAGAACAGTCTGAACCGACTGAGATTGAATGGTCTGACCCTGTTGGCCCTTGGCCTGCTGCCCCATAATGACGGCCTCTGAATCTCTTAGCCTTATGGCCTTTTGACTTTTTGCCCCCTGTGGGACCTATTGGACCACAACTGCGACCTCCTGGGTCCTACCCTACTGGCCTGTCACCCCTCGTTTGCCTACCACATGCTCAGAACTAGGGGTGGTAATTCGGGTCAATGGGCCGTGTTTGGATCTGGCCCGACACGACACGGTTTGATTTTATCCAGCCCAAATACGACACGACGTCGTGTTTATTTTTACCAACACGAACACGACCTGACACGAATAACACGATAAAAAAAATCGTGTCAATTTGACACGATTGGCACGGCCCGACACGATAACCCGTTAATTTAACAACACGATAACCCGTCAATTTACTATGTCCATTTGGGTCTAAATTGGGTTCTAATTGGGTTGAAATTGGTTCATGTCAATTGGGCTCTAACGGGTCATTATCGGGCCAATTTTGTGTCAATTTCTTGGCACGGACACGACACGACCGGCTAACGGGCTTAAAAAATCAGGCTCGAACACGACCCGAACACGAATAGCTATTTTAATTTCGTGTTGGATCGTGTCGTGTTATCTTGTTCGAGTTTGAATTGACACCCCTACTCAAAACGATCACTGTAGTGATCTAATGTTGCATTCACCGATACCTCGTTATTGTCGAATGACGAATTCGCCAGTAAACCCCCCCGAATTGGCTAAGATAGCCCCTAAGTCAACCTTTGAGTCTTCAAATCCTACTCTGTCTTCACCTCGGGAGCGAATTCTACTAATGAGGTAAACTAATTATGCATAAATTCTTCATATCTGTCCTCGTAATTTAGAGTTCTTTAACACTTCGTACGGTGTAATTCGAGTTGATTTATCTCATATCATTACTATCGATATTTGCTAACGAGCACACCGAGTTTCGTGTATTTTTCATCGATTTTACAGGTATTTAGTGCACACAAATAAGGAAATAAACAGGAAAGAAGAAAGAAGAAAAGTCAAAGGGTAAAATGAGTAATTTTACATCTGGAATTCGGACGAGAGAAGCCTAAAGGAAAGTTGAAGACTTCGAGTCCATGAGCATGTAGGAAGAAACGACGTCCAAATCCTAGTCCCGGGTAAAAAATTACGAAGAGTCAAAGTTGAGTAGAAATTAGGGAGAGAAAAAAAATGGACCGACCCGAACCTATGGAGATATCACCGGACCGATCCACTGAACTAGACTCACCAAACCGAACCGATGAAGAGGAAAAATGAATCGATCCGGTGTTGGTAAATGTTCTGAATAAAGCAAACTAAATCGATGAATAGGAAAAATGAACCGGTCCGATATTGCCAGGACTTATGTATAATGTGAACTGAACTAATACCCCTTGTCGGGACCGGTTCGGCTGAAGAATCTTTTAATTATCTTTCTTCTAAATTAGATTTGTGCATAGACCGAACTCTTGTAAAAAACGTAATGTCTTTATTCCTTGTTACCAGACATTATGGAGTTCCTTTTTGCATAGTTTTAGAGAGAGAAAAAGGCCAAGAATCCTAGGAACTCAAGATTACAATTTTATGGTTTGTAATTCAAAATTTCTGCAATAGAGTTTGGTTCTTTTCCTTTATTATTTGAAGTTTATAATTCTTGCACGTTTTATTTATTTCCAGAAGTTCTTGTATTATCTTGCTTATCTAGGTATAGTTTTATAATGGTTTTGAATATATGCACAGTAGAAAACACAGCTTTGATTAATTGCACCATGTTAGGCTAGACTTTTAAGGGTTAGGATGCATGAACCCAACCCGATGTGGTTTGCATGACTATAAAATTAGTCCCCTGAATTAAATAAATGATTCAATCGTGTTGTATAGTAGTCGCAACCGTCGTAGGTCTTTTTATCTCATTTGCCCTAGGTAAATGGGTGTTTAAGAGTTCGACGCGCGTGTTAGCTATTTCGACACCGCTTTATTTTTACTCTTGAATATGTATGATGCGGGATAGCACCCTTATATATGTAATGCTTGAGATTAATAGAGAATGTGTTTAATCAATTATCTAATTCACGACTAGTTTTATATCCGGTAAATATACTAGGGTTCGGGGGATTGTATTCCAACCTATCTTTCTCATTTACATTTATTCAGTAACAATTCGTTTAACTCTGCATGCGTGTTTAATTCAGTAATTTAACTTAAATAGCACTTAGTTAGTAGATCAAATTTAAATCCCCTCATCTTTTTGTTCTTTTTCAGAGTCAGTTTCGGATTAGTCATCTTACTTATAGTCGTCACGAGAGATCGTCCTATTTCCCTGAGGATTCGATCCCGTCTTGCGGAGTTTATTACTTACGCGATCGGTTTGCACTTGAACCGAAATTATCATGTACCAAAGACACATTTTGCGTCCTGCAAGCGAAATCCAAATAAGGAACCTCTCCCATGCATTGGGGCACTCACAATCGCTCGTGTTGGATCAGGGCTCGAATCATAATTGAAGTCGTAGAATACAAAACCTAATCGTAAAGCTCTAAGTACCAAAGAAACGCTGCACGAAAAACGTAACGGACGCCCTCAGATCCCTAAAGGCTCTAAAATCGTGCTCTGACACCAATTGTGACAACCCTGCTTTTTATATCTAATTCGGTTAGCTACGCCCAATTAAATTAAAGCGGAGCGTTAATATATTGGCATTAGAAACATAATCTAAATAAAATAAATAACATATAACAAGTGAAACCAACTCCTAACTATTAACTGCGATAATTCATCAGTAATCTCAAACCGAAAATATAGAATGCCAATACATGCGACCCAGAACAAAACTGGAAAGAGTAATACACCAATTCTCTCAAATTTCGAGTCTAAACAAAATAATATTAATCTCTCATACCACCCTCAAAAGGTGGGAAACAAAAGACAGAAATTGAAATAGAATAACTCCACAGCTACATGAACCCTAAGATATATATGATATCATCAAGCTCCATAGTCTATTGTCTAACGGGACGGGGACCTGTCATATAATATATATAGGAAAGGAGCAAGAAGCAAGATAGACGAACGACAAAGTAAGATATTAAGCTATAAGATTATAAGATGTACTTATAATGAACGCACAATAGTCGTGACTCGTCTCCAATAATTAAGTTGTCTGAATTAATTTCTCAAACGATGTTTTCCTATGTTGTGACTACCCAACCCAACCCAAATGTATGGAGTCTTAATTAAATAACGTGATTAATTACTATTAATCCATTTCCAATGTTCATACTAAGAATAATTTTTTTCATTTAAAAACACTTAACAGTGATATAATTTCTTTTAGCTAGTCTCTTAATGGAAGGATATTTTTTCAAGCATAAAAAATCCCAATCACAGTAATACAATATATTATACATCACACGAGTATAATATATATCACAGTCAGCATAACAACCACAATGAGCATAACGGGACATATATCGTTACCCGGGGGAATAAGTCGTATTGTTGGACCTACCTCTTACAGTCCCCACTATTTCGAGGAAATGCAAATACAGTCCATCCAGGTCCGGTTGGTTTATTCCCATCGCGACACCAGTGGGACCAACTCGGATAAAACAATCATACACTAATTATACAATAGTGTGCCTACAAACCGGAGGAGCAACCCATCATGCTCGCGATAATCATATAAAAAACACTCATAAGTATTTCTTAGGGTTGTGTTTCGGCACGATCGAATCGAAAAAGTATATTTTAAAAAAAATCAAAAAATCAGCGTGCCGAAGCCGAATCCAATTTTTTTCGGAATTGTATTCTTTTTCCCGATTTTCGAATTTTCTGCAAAATCAGAATTTTCGAAAAAAATAAATAAAATTTGGAAAAATAAAAAATTCGGCAATTTTCCAAAAAAATCAAGAATTTTCGTTATTTTTATATATAAAAAATGAATATTTCCTATTTTAAAAATTGTAATTCTTTATAAAAAATTACACCTGTTTTTAATTTTCAATTGTAATATACTTGTTTTGAACTTTCCGGTGTGATATACGTGTTTTGAATTTTCCGGTGTAATATACCTCTTTTGAATTTTCCAGTGTAATATACATGTTTTGAATTTTGCCTTATTTTTTTAAAAAGTAATTTTAATTGATATTAAATATGCTTAAATTTCATAAATTACAAAAACAATCCTAAAATTCATAAATGACAAAAAGAGTTCTGAATTTCATAAATCACAAAAGCAGTCATAAATTGTATAAACTAGGAAAACAGTACTAAATTTCATAAATTACAAAAACGGTCATAATATAGTCCAAATTACAAAAAACAGTCTTAAACTTCATAAATTACGAAAACAGTCCTAATATAGTCCAAATTACAAAAATAGTCTTGTTAATATAGTCCGAAGTAGTCCTAAAAACAGTCCAAAACAAATACAAAACGATCCAAAAGCTTACAAACATTAATTTTTCCGCACATCATTGAACATCCGCATCCCATTTCGCTGTTTTACCCCCAAAAAAATTAGTAACCAACCTGTAACACCCCGCCCGCTCGGGGAGAGCGAACGGAGCGCCACTATCGATAAAATAAATCAATTCCACAAATAACAAGGTATAGAGAATCTAAATCCCACAACAACAAGAGAGGAAACCACTAAACTCAATCTCTTCAAATTAAATACCAAATCTCTCGAATTACATACAACAACTAACTCGAAAATAAAATACAAATCTCCAAAGCTCTATACATCAAAATAATACAAATCATTCCCAAACAATCCTCGCTAAAATCAATCTCCATAGCGCCCCAAAATCTGCGCTAACCTTCCACTAAAAGAAAATATGGGGAAGTACACAATACGACAAGAAAGATGCTCAACAAATATATGTTAGCGATGAATAAAACGTAACAACACGAGTACGAATATTCAAATCAAAATGCAAATCTCAAAGCATTTATCAATATAATTTCTCAACAACACTTTAACTGGGTCACCAGGCCTAACCACATCCGTATATGCTTTATCAAGCCATAGCCCAGGAAACAGGAATTTTGGCGGGTGCCCAACATCCGTGCCATATTAAAATCTCATGACAACGTGCTCAATACAATATAATGATACCACATGAATCAAAATAATTTCAACAATTATTTTCCAGATTTCAATGAATTTATCAATTCAAATATGAGTTCAATTAACAAGAATTCAGAGAGAATGAGACTCGCGAGATTTAAAGAGCATATTGTGTAAAACCCCATACCTCAAACCATGATGAGAAACCAATGATCACATCCTCAAGATCAACACAAAAGATCTACAAAACCTCCTCCAAGAACCTCCAACAAAATAGCCCCAAGAACACCTCTAATCTAAGGTTGGAACTCACAAATCTCAAGGGCCAATGTGTATATAAAAAGAAGAGGAATATAAAATATATTTGCTGTCAAAATTTGTGCCAAAAGTAGGTTAAAAGGGTTGCCCACGACTTCCTTTTATAATGCAAAGAAATGAAGAGTTGGAATCCAAAAGACTCCTTTAAATAAGGCAAAGAAATGAAGAGTTGGAAGTCAAAACAACTCCAAGAGTTAAAAACATTTTAAAATCATTTTAAAATCCGTTTTAACTCCATTTTCGAAACCGTTTGGAATTCTCGCCTTTAAAAACAATAACCAACATATTAAAGCAATTAAAATAATTTTATCAAAAACTTTATTTTCCTCATTTTTCCAGAAATTAATTAAAATAGCCAAAAATTACGTGGGTTGTTACACTTCCCCACTAACAATGGAATTTCGCTCTCGATATTCGCCGAATGCCTAACTCTAGAAAATTAGGCCAACAATCTCCAAAAATAATTTCGTCTCCAAAAATAATTCCTCACCTCTAATCTCGAAACCTATCATGAATATCACCTAAAATTTGCTGTCTCCAAAAATTGCTAACCACGAAATGAACCCAAAACCCAAGCCCCGAGGGTTGCCGTATACCTAAGCTCTGATACCATTTGTAACACCCCGCCCGCTCGGGGAGAGCGAACAGAGCGCCACTATCAATAAAATAAATCAATTCCACAAATAACAAGGTATAGAGAATATAAATCCCACAACAACAAGAGAGCAAACCACTAATCTCAATCTCTTCAAATTAAATACCAAATCTCTCGAATTACATACAACAACTAACTCGAAAATAAAATACAAATCTCCAAAGCTCTATATATCAAAATAATACAAATCTTTCCCAAACAATCCTCGCTAAAATCAATCTCCATAGCGCCCCAAAATCCGCGCTAACCTGCCACTAAAATAAAATATGGGGAAGTACACAATACGACAAGAAAGATGCTCAACAAATATATGTTAGCGATGAATAAAACGTAACAACACGAGTACGAATATTCAAATCAAAATGTAAATCTCAAAGCATTTATCAATATAATTTCTCAACAACACTTTAACTGGGTCACCAGGCCTCACCACATCCGTATATGCTTTATCAAGCCATAGCCCAGGAAACAAAAATTTTGGCGGGTGCCCAACATCCGCGCCATATTAAAATCTCATGACAACGTGCTCAATACAATATAATGATACCACATGAATCAAAATAATTTCAACAATTATTTTTCAGATTTCAATGAATTTATCAATTCAAATATGGGTTCAATTAACAAGAATTCAAAGAGAATGAGACTCGCGAGATTTAAAGAGCATATTGTGTAAAACCCCATACCTCAAACCATGATGATAAACCAATGATCACATCCTCGAGATCAACACAAAAGATCTTAAAAACCTCCTCCAAGAACCTCCAACAAAATAGTCCCAAGAACACCTCTAATCTAAGGCTGGAACTCACAAATCTCAAGGGCCAATGTGTATATAAAAAGAAGAGGAATATAAAATATATTTGCTGCCAAAATTTGTGCCAAAAGTAGGTTAAAAGGGTTGCCCACGACTTCCTTTTATAATGCAAAGAAATGAAGAGTTAGAATCCAAAAGACTCCTTTAAATAAGGCGAAGAAATGAAGAGTTGGAAGTCAAAACAACTCCAAGAGTTAAAAACATTTTAAAATCATTTTAAAATCCATTTTAACTCCGTTTTCGAAACCGTTTGGAATTCTCGCCTTTAAAAATAATAACCAACATATTTGAGCAATAAAAATAATTTTATCAAAAACTTTATTTTCCTCCATTTTTCGGAAATGAATTAAAATAGCCCAAAATTACGCGGGTTGTTACACAACCAAATAAAATATGAATTGAATAATAAATGTTCATTGTAAAATGTAAAGTAAATGTCAACATTACTAAAATTCAACTAGTCGATTCGAGCGATAAACCTTTCATCTCCTCTTGCACAACTATAATGACAATGAGTAAAATGAATTATTATTTACTTCTAATATAAAATGAATGTATATAATGAAACAAAATTGGGAAAAAAAGTACCATTTTCAATTGGTTCAAGAGCCTCAACTGTATCTTCCACACAAGACGAAAGCAAATGATTCTTAAGCCAATCTTGCGTGCATATCATACATTCCATAATAAAGGAGTTAATGAACTTCGGAATTGATCAAGGACCCGAACGACTGTACTAAAAGCTGACTCGGAAGCAACCGATGTCACGGGAATGGATAATACTTCACGGGCTATTACAATAAGTGCGCGATATATTGTAACTTTACATTTCCACCGAGCAACAACATCAAAATTTCGCTCATCATTCTCTAAAACGCCATCACTCAAATACCTTTCCAAGTAATTGGAAACATTCGCATAGTTGTTTCTCTTCAAAATACCTCTAAACATGTCTTTTGTCTTAGGTATTTTGGCTACTTTTTCATTAAGAATGAAGTCTTCGGGCACATTATCTTTATCTTGGGGGGTACCAAGACCCACATAAGGTGTCTTTCCCGCTTTGTAGTAATTATAAAGTCGATTCATTAAATCTTTAATTTTTTCCACAAACACTTCCAATTTGTAAGACTTTTCAACTTCAGAAAAATTGACACATTTATCCAAATATAAAGAATACCAAAACTCAACAAATTGCAATTTGTATCGAGGATCCAATACTATTGCAACAACTAATATTGGGTTAAGAGAATCAAAATTTCAATACTTGTAAAACTTTGCATCCATTTTAATGGTCATGGCACGAATCAATGCATCATCACTATCTAGATGCTCCCTGAGAAGGTCTTAAACTTGTGTTAGTTCATCAAAGTATGTATTGGAAGTGACATATTGTGAACCCAACGCACGCTTTGTTAGTTCATATAATTCTTCTAAAAAAGTGTTCAAATATTTTAATTTTCTCCAATCACTCTCATCCAATATACCCATGCCTCCCACATTACACTCAATCTTATAATTGGGGTCTACCTCATTTAAATGATCAAATACCCTCTCAAACTCCAACGCCGCATTTATCACTAGGTAAGTTGAATTTCATCACGTCCTAACATCCAAACACACCACCCTCTTTGTTTTTAACATTTCATCAACAACACACTTCTTAAAGAGTTGCATACGTGAGTGACTACTCCGCATATATTTGACACTTCGCCTAAGGCGCTTGATTGTGTTCTTAACCTCCTCGACTCCATCTCTCACAATAAGATTCATGACATGTGCAAAATATCTAACATGAAAGAACTCACCCCCGGATAACAAAGCATTTCTTTTATTTAAACTTTTTCTCAAATCTACAATACACATGTCATTGTTTTTTGCATTGTCAAGTGTGCTAGTTATTACTTTTTCCAAACCCCATTCCAACAAACACATCTCCGCTGCCTTGGCAATTACCTCACCATTGTGTGGATGTGGAAGCACTCAAAAATTGATAATTTTCTTATGAAGAACCCAATCTCTATAAATAAAGTCAGCGGTCAAAGCCATATGACCAAGATTTTGTAACGAAGTCCACATGTCAGTGGTGAGGCATTTTCATGTATTAAAATACTTAAAATAGTTTTTCAACTTGGTAGTTTTATATGAAACGAAATGAAAGATCTGTTATGAAATCAAATATAAAAGTTAGGCGTGGAGTGAAAATGAAAAAAGTAGAACAAACCAAATGAAAACCTGTTACGAAATCAAATATAAAAGTTTGTATATGAAACGAAAACCTTAAAAAATGAAAGATTTATTCTTAACGGCACCGTTGTCGGCGGTATTAAAGATGGAGAACAAACCAAAGGAAGCCAGATCTGTTCGTTAAAGTGAATAAGAGGTTTATGTTTAAAAAAAAAACAGAGATTAAAAATGAGAAAATGAGAATGAGAGTCACCTTACCTCATATTAGAGCCGCTTAAACTCTCTAGTGGTGTTTCGAAGATTGAGATTGATAGGGAAAATGAGAGCCGTTTTGGAAAGTGAGAGGGAGAAGATGAGCGAGATGATAAAAGTGAGGTGTAGTTTCTCTCTTTTATATTGCCCTAAAAAACTAATCTAACGGTTAATATTGGCCCAAGACAAATTTGAGGTAAAATGAAACTAAAGATATAAGTATATATTTCGAAAATTATAATGGGAATAATATTCGGGGAAAAAAATCGAAATATATTTCGGAAATTTGGATCAGATAAAATTTTGAAAATTCGAAAGATAAAAAAATTTCGATTTTCGATCCGATTTTTTTTTTTTGAAAAATTCAAAAATCGAAAACCGGAATAGAAAAATTTAATCAAAAATCAGGAAAAAAATTGAATCGAAATTCAAAAAAAAAACACAGCCCTAGTATCTCTACATGGGTATAATAATCACAAGTGATCCTTTTGGATTTGTATAAAAGCTCTATATGAGTTAAATCATTTTCTATAAAATAATGCCTCACTTTAATCAAAACGTTCCAAAACCTTTTTATACCTTCTTGAGCTTCAAACCACTTTTAAAATAAAATATTAGTTTATCATTCATGTATAGAACAAATATCAACAATTAATCAATCGATACAATCTCCAACGAAACAACAAACCAAAAATAACATTCCTTAAAATCTATCCCATGAATCTGCCAAGATTTTTAAAATGCAGTTTTGAGGCATTTATGTGACCTTTTTTTTTAAGAAAACGTATTTGTGAACAAAATACACAAAACGTGATTTTCTACGAGGCATCGCGAAGGAAACAACCATTTTCGGACCAAAAACAATGAAAAGCGGTTTTTAAGATAACTATTTACCCAATTTCATAGACTTCTCAAATTCAAAAGGTTGTTCTACAATTTAGTCCTTATAATGATGTTATAACATTTGTATCTATATGGTGGTTGATCCTAATACATTCATATAATTTTTAACATCAATTTCATATTAATTTAGGGATACCAATACATGTTCATGTGAAATTTCATTATAGATTCATAATATACACATATAGGTTATTAACTTGCCTTTGATTTGTAAGGAGAAGTTGAATCCTCTTTGTGAATCCTCTTTTCTTCTTGAAATTCCTAAGCCTTTCTTCTATTCTTACTCTCCGTTGGTTACCTCTTTTTGTAAAATGAGAAATGAGTATTTTCTATTTATACTTAGGGTTTGTTAAATTACAAAAATGCCATTTACCCAATTTAACCCTCTTGGTACTTTTTTCGCGTTAATTCGCTTCCAATATTCAAGTCGCGTATTCGTATCGCAATGTATTCATTTTAACTTTTCATTTCCAAACATTTCAAATACATATACGGACATGTTTTTTTTTTCGCGTTCATTAATTATCCAATTTTTAATGTTTTATCGTAAGGTATTATTTTCAAGTCAGGATTTTATTCAATTAGTTCAATTTCAATTAGGTAAAAAAATGCGAGGTATTACATAATCCCCTTTTGAACTATTATACAAGCTCCAGAACCATTAGATAGGTTCCTATAATTCGAGATAAACCATTAGGATTGTACATGTAACCATACAAATAGGGTGTCATATAGATATCCTGGTTGTAAACTGTTCAATTGAGTTAGATATGGAATTCTGATATTCTGTGATCAAGTCGAACCCAACTCACTAGAATTCCTACTAAGTTTAATTGACTGGCATTGTATACAATATATTTAAACATAATTATAAGTCATTATTGTAACCACGATTCGTATTTCAAAATGAACTCACATACCTTTACTGAAAAGTAAATGTTATATCTGGTTTTACAAATAAAACCCCAATAATCGATGCTCTCGGTCATTATAGTTAAGTGTAATACCCCGTATTTATGAGTATTTAGAATTTAATTAATTCGGTTATTTTTAAATTACATGTGTGTTGTAATTTAATTGAATTAAATATTATATGGTTATTAAAATATTAATCGGGAGAGATAATGATTAATATATGGGATAAATTTACTAGGTGAATAATAAATAACTTGTGATAATTATTATATGTCATAGCGAGTGATACCGATGAGACTGTGTTATATGTCAACCAAGAGTAGCGTTTAGACTATATCGAGGTCGAAATAGGAAATTTATGTAGAGTGAATTGGATGATGATTTTGAGGTTATGGTTGATTTTGAATGGGTCGAAATAGGCGAAATAGTTTACCCGGTGTATTAATTAGGCCTTGGGACGATTTTAAACCAACCCGACGCCACATAAGGGAGTTTCAGTCATTTAGGAGTCTAGGGTAGAAAGAACTCTGAATTTGAGAGTGTTATATTAGCATCTTTGAGTTACAGGCTAGGGTTACAATACTTAATAGAAAGGAAGCAATGTGAGAGGAAGGAGATAAGAACCTTAGGCTATTCCACACCTTTTCGCATACCAACATTACCGGAATTGAGATCGGAGCAAGGGAAGGACATCATCACCATCTTAGAATGAAAATTATAAATGTTATTACAAGGCAAGTGTTTGTCTTCTAATTATTTTAAGCATGTTATAATACTCGTACATAGTGTAGGGTTTAAGTTACATGATTTGGGTGTATTCTTGAGATTCTTTAGGTGTAGTTCATGATTTGGAATAGGATTCATGTAAAATTAATCCCTTTACATAAATAATATGAAATCTGAAATTATGTGATGAGTAACTTGAAAAAAATATGTGTATATTGATGAATATACATGAAGAACACCATAAATTAGGGTTTTATGAATTATAGAATTTAATCTGTTATTGTGTAGATTTATTATAGATTTGATGTGTTATTTACGTTAGAAATTGTCCCTAGATATCTGTTTGAGGTTTGGGTATGTTAGATGGGAGTTTGAGATAGTTTCATGGAGGTTTGAGGTGTTAAACATGGAGAAAAACGAGTTTAGGACGAAGCTGTCACACCCAGTATCGATCGATGGATCAACCGGCTTTTGTAGATCGATCGACCAGAGTTGAAATGGGACTCTTTTGTTTATTTAGATAATTATCCTTGTCGGCGGTCGTGGGGGACTTTGGTAATGAAGTTTTAACTATATAAAGACTTAGAGGAGATCAATAGACATGTAGTAAGGCCCGGTTTAATCTTAATGAGGGTAAAATTGGGATTAGGATCGACGAGAGTTAACCGATTGTGTTATGTATCGAGAATTTGTAAATTGGGTTACGGAAAGAACAAATCATAACCTAAGATCAATACCAGTAGGATGGTGATGTTTTACTATTAAAATTTCTTAAAGGATAATTGAGACCCTTCGGGTAGTGAGTGATACTAAAAAAATACGAAAATAATACTATGTGTAAATCGTTAGTATGTTGAGTATTTTACTGATATAAATAAGATGTACTAGTTATATTATAGGTTGTGTGAATATCTACTATGTGCTTTGTTATATGTGTGAACATACCTACGATGCCTACTAATCGAGTGTGAAATGCGTGCACGTGTAGGTGCACGATCGTTGTTTTCGTTTCGCCTACTCAATACAAACAAACCTAAATGACGACTACACTTGCGAGGCAAGTCTAGCGGTAAGTCGGGTATCGAAAATCCACAGGGACGAGATGCTAGAATTTATAAGATTTAGTGCTCCGAAATAAAAGTGTAAAAGATGATTACAAACTAAAAGAAAAGATGCATAAAAGGAAAATGTTAATCTAGGCAAGTGTATTGAAACTAAACTAACAAAGCGAGTAAAACTATAGGTTACGTCGAATATCCCTCACCCGGGTTAATTTGTGCGTGCGAGAAGTGTGCGCGTGTAAGTGCACAGTCGTTGTTTTCTGTCTCGCCGCGACTATACAAACAAACCTAAATTACGACTACACTTGCAGGGCAAGAACAGCGGTAAGTCGGGTATCGAAAATCCACAGGGACGAGATGCTAGAATTTATAAGATTTAATATTCCAAAATAAAAGTGTAAAAGATAATAACAACAAAAAGAAAAAGATGCGAAAAAGGGAAACGATTAACTAGGCGAGTGAAATGAAACTAGATTAACAATGCAGTAAAACTATAGGTTGCGTCGAACATCCCTCACCCGAGTTAATTTGTATAAAATGGTTACATGGGTCGACGAGTTATTACAAATGCGTCTCGTTTCGACAGTTAATTAAATCAAGGGTTGTCACGCCCCTAAATCCACATAAAAGCCTAATAAGATTTTGGCGTCAACAAATATTCCGGAAATTACGCGCGAAAGGTCGTAAGCACCGGATATACATGATATGCCCCGTCAAATCGCCTAAGCGTAATAACTAGGACAACGCACCCTAAATAGACCCATAAACACTATCACCAAGCAAAGCAACGCGTTAACCCGAGTGGGTTCCATTCAAACACAACCTAATTTAAATTACCTAGAAAGCATGTTAAAAAGGCGATAAATAAAGCGGTAAAGAAACGCGATAAATCTATACTAGAAAGCAATAAATGAAAGCATGTAAACCTAATTTAGAAAGCATGGAAATTACACTACAAAGCAAGAAATAATGAAATACAACTATATTAATGGAGATGGAAGATGGTAGCACAAATTACAAGCCCAAATGGGTGTCAATCCAAGAAAAAATGAAGAAATGAGCTCCCAAACCTCCAAGACCCTAACCTATCCTACCTAAAATCGTTTATATCTGTTATTTACAAACAAATCGGTATTTAATATTTATACTTAGTGGAATTAAAATAGAAAAGAAAAGAAGAAAGAAAATAAAATGGCAAAATATCTGCTGAAAACAGGGGCTCGATCGATCGATCCCCTGGGCTCGATCGATCGATGCTGAATAAATATCCCACTGTCGAGCAGGATCGATCGATCGACCAAAACTGTCGATCGATCGATCAACTAGGGGCAGCACACTGCATTGCTGTTTTGGTTTCCAAGTTTTTCTCCTCCGCTAAAATTGTCGTAACTTCTTCGTTCTGAATCGGAATCGCGCACCGTTCACGGCCACGCAAAGCTAGCGAAGAGGGCTACAACTTCCGTGGAGATGTTGGGCCAGGTGCCCAAGCTGTGAAATGACTAAATTGCCCTTGAACGTGCGATCGTGTACGAAAATCGAGCGGAACGCATCCGAACTTCACACTTAGCATCCAAATACCTATAAAATCTCAATTAACCCCTGCAAAACATGTTAACGTAGAAATCCGAGGTTGTCTGGTTAACGAGCATAAATATAAGGATTAAGATACCCGAGGGGTCCGTCCGGAGGATGAAATACGCAATATTTGCGTATCATCACACCCTCTAACTTACACATTCCTAGTCCCTAGCAATGAAATAGGATGCAACAAGAACTACAAGCAAACCCAAAGCAGGAGATAGGTAAAAAAGTATGGTATAAAAGTAATAAAAAGATAAGGCCACTTTTGCAGGCGAACGATTGCATTTCACGTATGCAATAAGCCGTTAAACTCTTAGGTCACCCTAGTGGACGAGTGTCGTCTCGTGAGGGTTTTCAGGGATGATACCCACAAACATCATATGGTTTCCTCAAAATATGCCCAACCCAACATGCGACAAGCCCAATAATAGCGAACAAGATTTCATACACATTATTAGCACATTGAATGAATTCAAACAAAAGTCCAAATCATTAACATTATAGAATGCACCTCATATAATTGAAACCTTAAAATGTGGGAGAGGAGTGAGCACATGCAAAGTGTGATTTGGCAAAACACTTATATAAATCGGATACTAAATAAAGCAAGCATACATTCAATCCTCACGGGCATTACACTCATCAAGCGAATTCACTCGAAACAGGGAGGTAACACACGGGACATGCGGGCTAAAGAGTAAATGTAAATGGAAACTAGGCCGCACACATGTCACAAAGAAGAACGTTATATATAAAATGAAAAACCGTAATCTCAATGAAAGATACTACACATTAAAAGAGGCGAAATGCGTTTTCGCAGATTATCAAAACTATTATGAATTTTAAATTACATCAACCTAAGATCACATAGGACTTTACTAGGGTTGTAATGTAGGTTTGGCTAGGGTATGAAATGAAATGGATGTTTGTACGGATTCAAAGTTTTCGGGATGAAAACTCGGGATAGTGGGAAAATGCGGGCAATATCAAAATTGGAAAACAAGTTCCAAACAAGCATTAGATATATCATCGGGGAGAGTAATCAAAGCTTATTAAACACTATAAAACATTTATAACTTTCTCTTTCTTTTTCTCATTTTTTCTTTTGTTTTCTTTTGCTTTTTGCTTTCTCTTTTTCATCACTTTTTTCACTTTTTCTTTACTTTTCATACTCTCATATGCCTAAATTGCAACCGACATCATAACATCATCATTCAATCACAAGTAACATTCCAAACAAAGGTATGGAAGGTGTATATATGGGCTAAAACTCCAATTTAGAGTTGGTTATGGGAATGGGGTTATGAAACGAAAGGCTATATTTAGCCTCAAAAGGGTTAACGAGGGTAAACATATAAGGGTGTGGTAAAGGCTAATATGGGTGATATAACAAAAAGGGACTATGATCATTTCCAAAAGTTTACGCAATTATCGAATAAAAACAATATATGAAAGTCATGATCAAGTAATACATTTCAAGTATGAACTCAATTAATGAACAATCAAATGAAAGAATAGTGAGATTACCAATGAATTCAACGTTTTCAATGACAAAAGAATAGTGTATACACTCACAAATGACGAAAGGTACAAAGCTTACTCGGTATAAGTATATAAAATGCAACAAAAGATTATCGAGTTATAAAAATCTTAAACCAAATCAATAGAACAATAAAAGTGCATGTGCTCGTGGGATTAAAGTTTAATTCATGAAGCTATTCATAATATCAATAAGTGAGACTAAAGTCTAATAACTTATAAAATCGAGAACATGCATCATTGGGTTGTCTATTGGATCGGGAAATTATTAAAATTTATCATCGCAAACAAAGGCAAAAAGCCTAAAAAAAGAGAAAAAAGAAATGGAAATTTTTAATTTTTCTAAGAAAAGCATACTAAGTAACTAACATGTGAACAAAAACATGGACTAAACAAAGAAATGGAAAGAATATCCCACACCCCCTAACTTAAAACCTGACATTGGCCTCAATGTGAATTAAGAACTAAGTTAAGAGAGGAAAATAACGATATTACCCAAAATTGGAGCAATCCTCATAAGAACAAGTCAAAAGAATCTACAAAACAAGTTAGTACCGAGCACAACAAAAACAAATAATGAAAAGTTAACTAATTACAATAGACTAAATTAAAAAGGAAAGAAAAAATAAAAAGAAAGAAATAAAAAGCTAACTATATACAACCTACTATTCAGGTCTCACACTAACTATACACTAGAAGTCTAAATTGTTGAGGGTCCACCGTGAAAACGATTTGACTTTGGAGGATAACCGATGTACCCTCACATACAAGCATGCCCTCTGAAAAATATAAATTTCGTTTGAACAACGGAAGGCATGTGTAAGGCGTAAGCAAGGAACCATCGCCAATTAAAATTTTTGGAGGGACGATGGGGGGTTTGGATTGAACGGGTGACAAAAATAAGTGGGGACCGAAAAGCCGAATATTATCCTAAGGATTTTGAAATTGGAATAGGAGGCGGCGCACGCAAAGGCAAAGATGCGATTGTAGAAGGCGAATTGAACAAGTACTCCTCATCGGCAAAAAAATTTAAAATATTAAAGTTTGAAACCGAATCATCGGGTACTTGTGACGGTGTGATAATAGAGACTGAAAATGGGGATGAAAGAAATTCAAACTCATGAGATGAATCATCATCGCATGAAGATTGAGTTTCCAAGGAAATAATATCATTTTCAATGAAATGTTCTTCTTTGGGGGCCAAAGAAGAAATCATTTCATTGCAAATAGATATTATGTCATTTTCATCCTCGCTTTCAATATTTATTACGCAATGGGCAAAGTCTAGAATGGTTTGTTCCGAAGTAGGTAAAAGTACCTCATTTGGTTCAAAATATTCTTCGACTTCGAAAGTCTCGGAAGCTAAATCATCTTCGGACTCAAAAAGTAAATTCAAGTCATGTTTCCACGAACGATTTTCTTCCCGATAACGATTTTCAATTTTCTCATTTTCATCCATACGCAAGCCCTCAGCGAATGTCATGGGTCGAGGTGCGGATGCATGAAAATGGGAACTTTGAAAATTACTATCGGACTTAAATAAAAACTCGTTATGATAGGAATTTTGAAAACTATTGCAATTCGTTTCAAAATTCCTATTATAAGGAGGTAAAGGCCCAAAATCATTATCATCATCATCAAAATTCCAATAACCCAAAATTTGGCTTTCGTTATACTCGCCAAAGTCATATTTGAATTTGTTATACTTTGGGATTCTAAGTATTCACCGAAAGTCATAGGTTTGCGAGAATTTTGAGAATTATAACAAGGATTACCGAAAGAATTGGAATAAGACATGCTTACCCTAAAAATGGCTCAAGTGGCGAATTCCACAAAATAAGTGCGCACGGGGAAAATTCGAGCGTTTCTAAGTGCTCAAATGTGGAAGTCATGCAAAAAGGTTAACAAATAATACAAATAGGAAAAAAATACTATGAAATACTAAATCAAATAAAGTCTAAAACAAACTCATCCCCGTCAACAGAGCCATTTTGATAGCGCGCGAGAAGTGTGCACGTGTAAGTGCACAGTCGTTGTTTTCTGTCTCACCGCGACTATACGAACAAACCTAAATTACGACTACACTTGCGGGGCAAGCACAACAGTGAGTCGGGTATCGAAAATCCACAGGGACGAGATGCTAGAATTTATAAGATTTAATATTTCGAAATAAAAGTGTAAAAGATAAATAACAACAAAAGGTAAAAGATGCGAAAAAGGGAAATGATTAACTAGGCGAGTGAAATGAAACTAGATTAACAAAGCAGTAAAACTATAGGTTGCGTCGAATATCCCTCGCCCGAGTTAATTTGTATAAAATGGTTACATGGGTCGACGAGTTATTACAAATGCGTCTCGTTTCGACAGTTAATTAATCAAGGGTTGTCACGCCCCTAAATCCGCATAAAAGCCTAATAAGATTTTGGCGTCAACAAATATCCCGGAAATTACGCGCGAAAGGTCGTAAGCACGGGACATACATGATATGCCCCGTCAAATCTCTTAGGCGTAATAACTAGGACAATGCACCCGAAATAGACCCGTAAACTCTATCACCAAGCAAAGCAACGCTTTAACCCGAGTGAGTTCCATTCAAACACAAACTAATTTAAATTACCTAGAAAGCATATTAAAAAGGCGATAAATAAAGCGGTAAAGAAACGCGATAAATCTATACTAGAAAGAAATAAATGAAAGCATGTAAACCTAATTTATAAAGCATGGAAATTACACTACAAAGCAAGAAATAATGAAATGCAACTATATTAATGGACATGAAAGATGGTAGCACAAATTACAAGCCCAAATGGGTGTCAATCCAAGAAGAAATGAATAAATGAGCTCCCAAACCTCCAAAACCCTAACCTATCCTACCTAAAATCGTTTATATATGTTATTTACAAACAAATTGGTATTTATGCTAAGTGGAATTAAAATAAAAAAGAAAATAAGAAAAAAAATAAAATGGCAAAATATCTGCTAAAAATAGGGGATCAGTCGATCGATCCCCTGGGCTCGATCGATCGATGCTGAATAAATATCCCACTGTCGAGCAAGATTGATCGATCGATCGACCAAAACCGTCGATCCATCGATCAAGCAGGGGCAGAAAACTGCATTGCTATTTTGGTTTCCAAGCTTTTCTCCTCCGCTAAAATTGGCGTAACTTCTTCGTTCTGAATCAGAATTGTGCACCGTTCACGTCCATGCGAAGTTAACGAAGAGGGATACAACTTCCCTGAAGATGTTGGGCCAGGTGCCCAAGCTGTAAAATGACTAAATTGCCCTTGAACATGCGATCGTGTACGAAAATCGAGCGGAACGCGTTCGAACTTCACACTTAGCATCTAAATACCTATAAAAGCTCAATTAACCCCTGCAAAACATGTTAACGTAGAAATCTGAGGTTGTCTGGTTAACGAGAATAAATATAGGGAATAAGATACCCGAGGGGACTGAAATGCGTCCGTTTGGAGGATGAAATACGTAATATTTGCGTATCATCACCTACTATCATGGTGGTCACGCATAGTGGATGATCCCACCTTAACGATTCCAGCGAGGACTGTATGTGTGCCCCAAAACATAGAACTTAAGGTGACTCACTATTTGTGAGTATATACTGGAACCGACATGGCATTTGGATACGTTAGGTATCTGTGTATCCCAGAGGCTTAGAACTATGCTCGCCTCCATTGCGTGTTATTAGATTTATGGTCTGAGGTGACATTCCAAACCAATAGTCCTTGATTTGGTACGAGAGGTATATGAACTTGATAGCAGAGTATGCGTACATTGCGGTGGTCATTTTAAGGATGTTGTAGTTGTATATATAATAATGTGATATATATACAAGTGTGATTATTTCACTTTTATGGTGGAGAAAAGATAAATAGTGTATATCTAAAAGTAACAAAAGTAAGAGAAACTTAATTAACGGTTCAATCATAATATTCAGTTAATATTAATTATTGGTTTACGGTAGCATATCATATGGGCAGTATACGTGAGCTAAACCTGTTATGGTTAGTTATAATTATGTCTAGTTAGGCTAGATAACATAGTTAGGTGGGTTTAATAGGAGACGTTAGGTGTGCACTATAGTTGAGAGGTGAGGAACTCAAGGGAGAGTGCGTGAAACTAGCGCGTGTATCTAATAACTGCTTTTTAAACTGCGATTTAAATACTTGATAAATGATTTCAAAGGTTTTGGGCACTGATCCATTTCAAATCTATTTTTAAAACATTTTTTGTGTCCAACCACAGGGACGTCAAACTTGATAATCCATTCCAAGGATGCGTAGCTGCAACACTTGTGGAGGCATGCATGCTTTGTGTAGATGCTTCAATTATTCATTCCTAAATTAGCATTTTTTATCAACATTTCATTTGGATGTGTTGCCTCTTCAGTTGTTACGTTCAGACGATGTATTTAGACTCAGTTTTATTTTGTAGACTCATAGTTTGGATATTAGTTTCAGAACTGATGGTTTATTCAGTATTTATTATTTATCTATTTATCCTGCGATGTTTCGAACTTCCATTATTGTGTGCTTGAGTTACATTGTTTTATTTTCGCATGTTGTTATATGTTAATGAAAGATAAAATTTGGCACGAGCTTAATTTAATATAGGTTGTTAGTAATTTAAATTTTTTCGGTGATGCTAAGAATTAACCAAATGAGATTTATGTTTCTTCAAGTAAAGGACTGATCACCCCTGATTAAGACATGAGGGGTGTCACATCAACCTTTAGTTGTGATACAAAGTCAGGTTTTGGGATTTGAGAAGATGCGAGATTTGTATGATTCCGACACTCATTTTGTCCTAATTTTGTTGAGTGCTCACAACACAACGACGACCAAGGTGACTTTATACTCTGGGATGGCTTCCTTTTCCTTCTTATCTCCATATGCATCCCTGCTTCTTCTCTTCGAGCAAAGATTATTTATGAGGTTCATTACGGGGCCTCACTAGCCACATGAGAATTGCTTGTATTCACTCGACCCTTAAAGGGAGGTTTTACTGGCCTCTAATGCGATGGGGCACAAACACCTATATTCTCTAGTGTTACACTTGTCAAGCGACCAAGGGTAAACATTCTAATGCCGATTTATACACCCCCTTACACATTCAAGATCGCCCATGTCAAGATGTTCCCATGGATGTTATTGTCAGACTTCCCTGGTCTATTGGGGGCATGATTCGATCTTTGTTGTTATCGTCGATTATTTCTCAAAAATGGCACACTTCATCCCTTTGTCTCACAAAATTGATGATTCACATGTCGCCACCGTCTATTTTCATGAGATGTCTACTTACATGACAAACTATGAAGCTTCGTGTGCGATAAGGATGTCCAATTCGGGGACCATTTTTGGCGGACCTTATGGGGATTGCTTCAATTCACCCTCTAGTTTTCCACAACTTTCCAGTCTCAAACCGATGTTACAAGGAAGAGAATCATCCTATTTATATTGTACAAGAGAGTGGTGGAGAGGGTACTTATAAGGATGATGTCACGGGATAGTGGTGCCCATAGGTGACATCATCAATGTAAAAGCCTCAAAATATCTAATGACAAAATGTTAAAAATATCCTCAACGGGTATGCTCCTGCATCGCTCTCCCCTCCCTGAAAAGTTATCATGTAGTATCTGTATTGGTGGTAAAATTCGATATCTATGCACTATAATGTTGCCTCTGTAATCTAAGTATCTTCGATTTCGGGTGAGCCAAGTCATCTGATGAGGAAACGAGTGCGGTCGTCAATATAGGAGGAAACTATCTCAGATGTTAGGACTCCCTCAACATGATAAACGTAGGAACAAATTGGGAAACCCTCCACTTGGGGAAGAGGTATCAAGGGAACGTGGATGCCTCAAAGGGGATAAAGGTTGGCCACGTTCAATGCGGGGTTCATGCGGAACTCAGTGGGCAAGACAATTTCATAGGCATTATCCCCTTAACTTCGAATCACGAAGAACGGTCCAAAACATAGCATATGTAGCTTGTGCCCTTTGCCCTAGACGCGAGCCTTCTAGAGGTAGACCATGACTAAATCAACGGGCTGGAAAAACATGACACGTTTACGGGCATCAGTATAATTGGCAATTTTGGGAACGAAACAATAACACGACGCGTGACAAAATAAAATTGACACGAAATTAACACGGTCTTTCATGCTCGGGTGTGTTCGGGTCTGGGTTTTTGGACCCGCCATCGGGTCGTGTCGTGTTTGTGTCCAATTTCTGCCACGAAATTGAGCCGATAAGTACACGATAGTGATCCAATTAAGGACACAGTATAAACCCTATATAGACCCATTATTGACTCTATTTATACCCATTATCAACCCACTATTTAGACCCATTTTTTTTAATTTCCTCAGTGAATGGTCTAATCGTGTCCAGTCGTGTCGGGTAGGGTCTAATCGTATCAAATCAAACCATATTTACTTATCGTGTTATGTCGTGTTTTTAACGTGTCGTGTTCGGGTTAAAGAAACAAAATATGCTACCATGTCGTATCGTGTTCGGGTTTTTTAGATTTTTATCGTATTGTGTCATACCGGGTTATGTGATAACAAGAATCATTGACCCGTTTTGCCACCCCTAGGTGTCAGTATGATCTTTATAAGATGTAGACATGCACTGCAGGTTGGAGCAGACATCGGCGTGTATGGCAGCCAATCGGGTGACAAACACAATGACGGTTGGGTTGGCCTGGATCGTGGGATGGAGGTCAACTAAGTCCAGTGGTGTGGATGGGGAGGCTCCCAAAATATTATTGTATTTAGAGAGACCAATAGAGTAGTTGATGACATTAAAGTTAAGCTATACCTGTGCGATGATAACATCCCATCGGCGTGGAGTCTCTGTAACCAAACAACGAATGAAGTCCCCAATGCTCTTGTTGACAACCTCAGTCAAAATCCTCCAAAAACTTCAAAACCCTCATTCTCCAAAGGATGCTTAAAGTTTGGATTGCACTCCCATATTGGACTTATTATATTTAATTTTTACGCATCAAGAAATGTTTAGAAAAGAAGCCCCCCAAAAAATAAAAATAAAAACTGTTAAGACTTCCCACGGTCACCTGTAACCGTATAAGATGGTATACCGCAACTTAACTTGGTCGTGGTAAAGTCAAATTAACGACTAACTTATGTCGTAACTCTCTTGATCGTGGGTTAATTAACATGGTTTTGGTTGGCCGTGGCATGAATGTAAGGATTTAGGTTGGCCGTGTCTGACTTCCTACGGTCACCCGTAATCATAGAATGTGATATATCACGGCTTAACTGCGCCGTGGTAAGTCAAGTTTAACGACTAACTTAGGTCGTAACTCTCTTGATCGTGGTTTAATTAACACGCTTTGTGTTGGCCGTGGAAATGCATGTCACGATTTAGGTTGGCAACTTGTCGTGGGTCACTTGTAATTTTTTTACCACGGTATGCAATAACGGTAGTAACACATACCACGGGTTGGGTTGGTCGTTGTCTCATACCACGATTTGAGGGGGTCGTGGGTTTCATCCGGTGATTTGAAATGCATTTGTAATCTCATGGTTTTGAGTTATCTCAAGTTCCTTATTAATTTTATGGTTTTAGTGGGTCTTGATTTTCATGCAGTGATCTCAAGTTCCTCTATTTGTAGGCGGGATATGTCATGGTGCTCAATCATGCAATGTTCCCTTAGTATCAACATCTTTTAAATTACAAACCTTACCAATTATATTTGGGTGATGATATTCCCGCCTCAAGTTCCATCGGGCATGTTGTTTATCATATAATCCTTTATATTTAAATAATGCAACAATGTTTAGTAATAAAACCTACATAACAAGCAGATTGTTATGTACAAACAATCACATTTTAAAATATACCAACAAACACATTTATTAACAACCACATTGTTTAGTTGAGACAACCACAATATTTACCATAATGTTTAGTAATTAAATATACAAACAACCACGTTTTTTAACAAAGTAACAAGGCCATAAAATAATAAGTTGGACTTTTCCGTGAAGTTGTAGGGGCACATCTCTTATTAGGGTCTAGTCCATCCTTTTCCTTCTGTGGTAGGTGACTTGGTTTGACAGGTATACTCACTCATATCTATAGTTACGTCTGTGATCCCATTTATTTAAATTTAATTTTTCTTACACTATCGTGTCAATTATTAGCAATATAAAATTCATTTTATATTACTATCTGGTCAAATATTAATGAATTTATTTATTAATTTCGCTTGTTCTCTAGGTGATTTTGTTTGCTTAGCTGCATTTCGGGCCTGATACTATGTTAGGTGAGATGCTTTGGAAAATGAATCTAATAGTGGGAGTAGGCCTATAATATAGAGGAATTCAGCTGTGCAATATTGTGTTTTATAGCGCAACTGATTGTCCTCTATATTGTGGCCCTACCCCCACAGCTAAATTCATTTTTTGAAGCATCTCACTCAATATAGTATCGGCCCGAAATGTAGCTAAGCGAGCAAAATCATAAAGAGGGCAAGCAAAATTAATAAATAATTTTTTTAATATTTGACAAAATGGTATTATAAAGGGAATTTTAGATAATTAATAATTGACACAATAGTGTAAAAAAATTAAATTTAAACAAATGGGATTACAGATGAACGTTTAGATATTGAGCGAGTATACCTAGGAAATGTAACACCCCGCCCGCCCGGGGAGAGCGAACGAAGCGCTACTGTCGATAAAACTAACCAAAATTCATCAATAAACAAGGTATAGCGCATCTAAATAAACCTACAATAATATAAATCCACTAATCTCAATCTCTTCAATTACAACAAGTCTCTCAAATTAAAATTATAATTATCTAACTCGAATAAAAATACAAATCTACAAAGCTCTATACATCAAAATAATACAAATCTTTCCCAAACAATCCTCGTTAAAATCAATCTCCATGGCGCCCCAAAATCCGCGCTAACCTGCCACTAAAAAAAATATGGGAAAGTACACAATACGACGGAAAAGATGCTCAACAAATATATGTTAGCGATGAATAAAACGTAACAACACGAGTACGAATATTCAAATCAAAATGCAAATATCAATAGCATTTCATCATTATAATTTCTCAACAACACTTTAACCGGGTCACCAGGCCTCACCACATCCGTATATGTTTTATCAAACCATAGCCCGGGAAACAGGAATTTTGGCGGGTGCCCAACGTCCGTGCCATATTAAAATCTGATGACAACGTGCTCAATACAATATAATGATACCACATGAATCAAAATAATTTCAACAATTATTTTCCAGATTTCAATGAATTTATCAGTTCAAATATGAGTTCAATTAACAAGAATTCAAAGAGAATTACACTCGCGAGATTTAAGGAGCATATTGTGTAAAACCCCATACCTCAAACCTTAATGAGAAACCAATGATCACATCCTCAAGATCAACACAAAAGATCTAAAAAATCTCTTCCCAGAACCTCTAACAAAATAGCCCCAAGAACACCTCTAATCTAAGATTGGAACTCACAAATCTCAAGGCTAATGTGTATATAAAAAAAAAGAGAAATATAAAATATATTTTCTGCCAAAATTTGTGCCAAAAGTATGTTAAAAGGCTTGCCCACGACTCCCTTTTATAATGCAAAGAAATGAAGAGTTGGAATCCAAAAGACTCCTTTAAATAAGGCAAAGAAATCAAGAGTTGGAAGTCAAAAGAACTTCAAGAGTTAAAAACATTTAAAAATCATTTTAAAATCCGTTTAACTCCGTTTTCTAAACCGTTTGAAATTCCCGCCTTTAAAAATAATAGCCAACATATTTGAGCAATAAAAATAATTTTATCAAAAAACTTTATTTTCCTTCATTTTCCAAAAATTAATTAAAATAGCCCAAAGTTACGCGGGTTGTTACACTTCCCCACTAACAATGGAATTTCGCCCTCGAAATTCGCCGAATGCCTAACTCTAAAAAATCATGCCAATAATCTCCAAAAATAAATCACGTCTCCCAAAAATAAATTCCTCACCTCTAATCTAGATGCCTAACACGAAACGATCATCTAAAATAATCTATCTACAAAAATATGCGCCACAAAAACGCAATAGACCCAAAACTCAAGACCCGAGGGTTGTCGTATACCTAAGCTCTGATACCATTTGTAACACCCCGCCCGCCCGAGGAGAGCGGACGGAACGCTACTGTCGATAAAACTAACCAAAATCCATCAATAAACAAGGTATAGAGCATCTAAATAAACCCTCAATAATATAAATCCACTAATCTCAATCTCTTCAATTACAACAAGTCTCTCGAATTAAAATTACAATTATCTAACTCGAATAAAAATACAAATCTCCAAAGCTCTATACATCAAAATAATACAAATCTTTCCCAAACAATCCTCGCTAAAATCAATCTCCATGGCGCCCCAAAATCCGCGCTAACCTGCCACTAAAAGAAAATATGGGGAAGTACACAATACGACGGGAAAGATGCTCAACAAATATATGTTAGCGATGAATAAAACGTAACAACACGAGTACGAATATTCAAATCAAAATGCAAATATCAATAGCATTTCATCATTATAATTTCTCAACAACACTTTAACCGGGTCACCAGGCCTCACCACATCCGTATATGCTTTATCAAACCATAGCCCGGGAAACAGGAATTTTGGCGGGTGCCCAACATCCGTGCCATATTAAAATCTGATGACAACGTGCTCAATACAATATAATGATACCACATGAATCAAAATAATTTCAACAATTATTTTCCAGATTTCAATGAATTTATCAATTCAAATATGAGTTCAATTAACAAGAATTCAAAGAGAATTACACTCGCGAGATTTAAGGAGCATATTGTGTAAAACCCCATACCTCAAACCTTAATGAGAAACCAATGATCACATCCTCAAGATCAACACAAAAGATCTACAAAAGCTCTTTCAAGAACCTCTAACAAAATAGCCCCAAGAACACTTCTAATCTAAGATTGGAACTCACAAATCTCAAGGGCCAATGTGTATATAAAAAAAAAAGAAATATAAAATATATTTTCTGCCAAAATTTGTGCCAAAAGTATGTTAAAAGGCTTGCCCACGACTCCCTTTTATAATGCAAAGAAATGAAGAGTTGGAATCCAAAAGACTCCTTTAAATAAGGCAAATAAATCAAGAATTGGAAGTCAAAAGAACTTCAAGAGTTAAAAACATTTAAAAATCATTTTAAAATCCGTTCAACTCCGTTTTCTAAACCGTTTGAAATTCCCGCCTTTAAAAATTATAGTCAACATATTTGAGCAATAAAAATAATTTTATCAAAAAACTTTATTTTCCTTCATTTTCCAAAAATTAATTAAAATAGCCCAAAGTTACGCGGGTTGTTACACTTCCCCACTAACAATGGAATTTCGCCCTCGAAATTCGCCGAATGCCTAACTCTCAAAAATCATGCCAATAATCTCCAAAAATAAATCACGTTTCCCAAAAATAAATTCCTCACCTCTAATATAGATGCCTAACACGAAACGATCATCTAAAATAATCTATCTCTAAAAATATGCGCCACAAAAACGCAACAGACCCAAAACCCAAGACCCGAGGGTTGTCGTATACCTAAGCTCTGATACCATTTGTAACACCCCGCCCGCCCGAGGAGAGCGAACGGAGCGCTACTGTCGATAAAACTAACCAAAATCCATTAATAAACAAGGTATAGAGCATCTAAATAAACCCACAATAATATAAATCCACTAATCTCAATCTCTTCAATTACAACAAGTCTCTCGAATTAAAATTACAATTATCTAAGTCGAATAAAAATACAAATCTCCAAAGCTCTATACATCAAAATAATACAAATCTTTCCCAAACAATCCTCGCTAAAATCAATCTCCATGGCGCCCCAAAATCCGCGCTAACCTGCCACTAAAAGAAAATATGTGGAAGTACACAATACGACGGGAAAGATGCTCAACAAATATATGTTAGCGATGAATAAAACGTAACAACACGAGTACGAATATTCAAATCAAAATGCAAATATCAATAGCATTTCATCATTATAATTTCTCAACAACACTTTAACCGGGTCACCAGGCCTCACCACATCCGTATATGCTTTATCAAACCATAGCCCGGGAAACAGGAATTTTGGCGGGTGCCCAACATCCATGCCATATTAAAATCTGATGACAACGTGCTCAATACAATATAATGATACCACGTGAATCAAAATAATTTCAACAATTATTTTCCAGATTTCAATGAATTTATCAATTCAAATATGAGTTCAATTAACAAGAATTCAAAGAGAATTACACTCGCGAGATTTAAGGAGCATATTGTGTAAAACCCCATACCTCAAACCTTAATGAGAAACCAATGATCACATCCTCAAGATCAACATAAAAGATCTATAAAAGCTCTTCCAAGAACCTCTAACAAAATAGCCCCAAGAACACCTCTAATCTAGGATTGGAACTCACAAATCTCAAGGGCCAATGTGTATAAAAAAAAAGAGAAATATAAAATATATTTTTTGCCAAAATTTGTGCCAAAAGTATGTTAAAAGGATTGCCCACGACTCCCTTTTATAGTGCAAAGAAATGAAGAGTTGGAATCCAAAAGACTCCTTTAAATAAGGCAAAAAATCAAGAGTTGGAAGTCAAAAGAACTTCAAGAGTTAAAAACATTTAAAAATCATTTTAAAATCCGTTTAACTCCGTTTTCTAAACCGTTTGAAATTCCCGCCTTTAAAAATAATAGCCAACATATTTGAGCAATAAAAATAATTTTATCAAAAAACTTTATTTTCCTTCATTTTCCAAAAATCAATTAAAATAGCCCAAAGTTACGCGGGTTGTTACACTTCCCCACTAACAATGAAATTTCGCCCTCGAAATTCGCCGAATGCCTAACTTTAAAAAATCATGCCAATAATCTCCAAAAATAAATGACGTCTCCCAAAAATAAATTCCCCACCTCTAATCTAGATGCCTAACACGAAACGATCATCTAAAATAATCTATCTACAAAAATATGCGCCACAAAAACGCAACAGACCCAAAACCCAAGACCCGAGGGTTGTCGTATACCTAAGCTCTGATACCATTTGTAACACCCCGCCCGCCCGAGGAGAGCTAACGGAGCGTTACTGTCGATAAAACTAACCAAAATCCATCAATAAACAAGGTATAGAGCATCTAAATAAACCCACAATAATATAAATCCACTAATCTCAATCTCTTCAATTACAACAAGTCTCTCGAATTAAAATTACAATTATCTAACTCGAATAAAAATACAAATCTCCAAAGCTCTATACATCAAAATAATACAAATCTTTCCCAAACAATCCTCGCTAAAATCAATCTCCATGGCGCCCCAAAATCCGCGCTAACCTGCCACTAAAAGAAAATATGGGGAAGTACACAATACGACGGGAAAGATGCTCAACAAATATATGTTAGCGATGAATAAAACGTAACAACACGAGTACGAATATTCAAATCAAAAGTCACCAGGCCTCACCACATCCGTATATGCTTTATCAAACCATAGCCCGGGAAACAGGAATTTTGGCGGGTGCCCAACGTCCGTGCCATATTAAAATCTGATGACAACGTGCTCAATACAATATAATGATACCACATGAATCAAAATAATTTCAACAATTATTTTTCAGATTTCAATGAATTTATCAATTCAAATATGAGTTCAATTAACAAGAATTCAAAGAGAATTACACTCGCGAGATTTAAGGAGCATATTGTGTAAAACCGCATACCTCAAACCTTAATGAGAAACCAATGATCACATCCTCAAGATCAACACAAAAGATCTATAAAAGCTCTTCCAAGAACCTCTAACAAAATAGCCCCAAGAACACCTCTAATCTAAGATTGGAACTCACAAATCTCAAGGGCCAATGTGTATATAAAAAAAAGAGAAATATAAAATATATTTTCTGCTAAAATTTGTGCCAAAAGTATGTTAAAAGGCTTGCCCACGACTCCCTTTTATAATGCAAAGAAATGAAGAGTTGGAATCCAAAAGACTCCTTTAAATAAGGCAAAGAAATCAAGAGTTGGAAGTCAAAAGAACTCCAAGAGTTAAAAATATTTAAAAATCATTTTAAAATCCGTTTAACTCCGTTTTCTAAACCGTTTGAAATTCCCGCCTTTAAAAATAATAGTCAACATATTTGAGCAATAAAAATAATTTTATCAAAAAACTTTATTTTCCTTCATTTTCCAAAAATTAATTAAAATAGCCCAAAGTTACGCGGGTTGTTACAGGAAACCTCTTTACCGATTACTTAATCACCGATGCAGTCACAGGTGGTCTACCAGCTCCTCCCATTAAATGGATCTGCAATAAAATATGAGATTAAGAATTTAAAATGAGAACAATGGGTTGTACTGAACAAATATAACTCGGTAGAAAATCACGACTACTCTAAACTGCGAGTTGTTAAAAATCACGCCCATTCCAAACCGTGACTTGTCGAAAACCGCGGCCTCCCGAAATCGTGACTTATTGAATAATCACAGCCACCTTAGGCCGTTAATACAACAACTTTATTGGTTTATTGAAACCGTGAATATGAGTTCCACGACTTAACTAGGCCGTGACTAGCCAACACCTACGGTTACGGAAGACCGTGAGGATTCCAGTTTCAAAAGAATTTCGACAAAAAATAGGGTTTCGTCTTGGAGTTATGGGTTAAACATGTATAACAACACAAGTACATAGATTAGACATGTATAAATACACAAGTATATAATTTAGACATGTATAAATACACAAGTATGTAGATTAGACATGTATAAAAATACAAGTATATAGATTTGAAATACATGCTTGCTTATTTTTTGGAGTTTGGAGTTAGGGTTTGGTTTTGAATTTATGGAGTTAGGGTTTGTTTTTACAGTTTGTTTGAGAGTTCTAAAGTGGAGATAAAAGAAAGGAAAGGGAGAGAGTTATGTATTTTTGTTGTATGGAAGTTTGGTTCCGAGGGAAACGGAGAGAAAATGAGAGAATATTTTTTTAGATTTGACCAAAACTTTCCCTCCAAATTTTTTTGTCCAATATGGGAAGAAACGGAGAGAAGAGAAAGCCAATCTGAATACTTTTATTTCACTTCCGATTTTACCCCTTATGCAAACAGATACAGCTGCCGTCGTTTTTTACTATTACTTTTCTTTTTTGTTTGTTTGGTTGTAATACCTGTAGCATGTTGCATTTCACATATGCAATAGTTTTTTTACTTCTGCCTATTTTTTTGGAATACTTGTAGCATGTTGCTATCGTTTTTGACTTTGGATTTTTTTTTTCTCTTCTTTTTTTGGTAATATCTGTAACATTACAAATTTCACATATTCAATATGCCACTTGCCCCTTTATGGCATATGCCTTTTGTAATATCTGTAGCATTATACACACACACACACACACACACACACATTATCGTTTGCCAGGTATTATAGTTTTTTTGGCAAAAAAGAAGTATTATAGTTTTTATTAATATAATTTAAATGTGGGCATTTTTTACATTTGTTAATGTAGTTTGTTTTTCATTCTTTATATAATGTTCACATATTGTTATGCTAATTATAGTAATAAAAAAGTCCACAATTAGTTGCGATTAAAGTTATTTATCAAATAATTAATTATTATTTTCTTTAAAATGTTATAACATATTTTGTTAGTTATGAGGGTATAAACGTATTTTTTCTTTTTTTCCTTTACTTTATTCTCAACTCACAAACAAGGAGGAAATAAAGTAACTTTCTTTTCTCTCGTAAACTCACAAACTGAGGAAAGAAAATCATTTTCCTTTCCTTTATATTCTCTTTTCTCTTAATAAAACTCCCCTTTCCTTTTCTTTATCTCAAAAACAGGCAAATGAGGCCTTAACGTTAGGGTTTGGTTTGGCAGTAGTAGAGAGAAAAGGGTAGAAATAGAAAGGGATGGAAAAATGAAATATTTTTTAATTTGGGTTTATATTTAGGGGATATACCAAATAGTCACTCGAATTTTTTAATACACGTTGAGTCAAAGCCTTTTTATTTTGCACAAAAAAATCATTTTGATACAAAGTAAAAGGCTTGGACTAGATGTGTATTAAAAAAATATTTGAGGGACTTTTTGGTATTTGATAGAGTTTAAAATTGTGGTGTTAGTTTTTTTGGTGTTTATAAGATGTATAGTTTATTTTTGTGGTGTTTTGAAGTAATCGGGATTAGGGCTGTGTTTCGGCCGGATCGGATCGGAAAATGCCTATTCGGAAAAAATTCCGATTTTTTCGGAAATAAAATAACTATTTCGATTTTCGATCCGATTTTTTCGGAAAATTAAAAAAATTTTCGAATTCGGAAAAATCGGAAAATCGGCAAAAATCGAAAAAAATCGGAAATTCACAAAATATATTAAAAATCCAGAAATTTCGAAAATTCAAAAATTTCAAAAAAATAAATTATGGATTTTCGATTACTCGAAATTCTCATTTTAAAAAAACAATGAAAATAGCTTAACCCAACATGTAAACACATGAGGATTTGGGTCATTTTTCATTTGTGTAGAAGTTAGGAGGATACTCTCATTTTATAGAGCATATTTTGGAGCCCTCTCCCTCTCCCAACCGATGTGGGATATGGAAAACTTTCAAAAAATCGAAAAAGAAATCGAAAAAATCGAAAATCGGAAAATAATTCCGAAAAAATCGGAAATAATTCGGAAAAAAATCGGAAAAATCGGATCGACATATTTTCGGTAAAATCGGATCGGAAAAATCGGAAAATCGGAAATTCATAATTATTTTCGATTTCCGGTCCGATTTTTTTCGGAAAAATCGGAAATCGGCAAACTAAAATTTCATTCCAAATTCGGAAAAAATCGGATCGGAAATCGGAAAGTTCAGAAAAAAAACACAGCCCTAATCGGGATTAATGAAATATTGAAATTATTTTAGGGTGAATGATGAGTCTAATTACGTAGAAAACCCGGATTTAAAAACTCTCCCACATTATGTTCCTTTCTTTGAGAAGAAGAAAAGACAAACACCTCAACGAAAGAGGGTTTATAAGCTTTACATAACTACACACATCCCTCTCTCTTTCCCATTCTTCTCTCTCAAAATCTTAACTTTTGTTAGAGTTTCAACGTCCCAACCAGCCATGTCCGCTCTTCAATACCTGGATTCTCTCCGCAATTCTCACCCGGAGCTCTCTGATTGGTACAACACACTAGCAGATCTGTACCAGAGGAAGCTATGGCACCAGTTAACTCTCAAGCTCGAACAGTTCGTTGCCCTAACTGTTTTTCAGGTCAATCTCTTTCAATCCACTGTTTTACTTTTGTTCGATGTTAATTTCATTTTACGCATCTGTGAATAAATGATTTAACTGTTTTGTCTCTTTAAAACTCTTGTGATTTGGTTATATTGGACTATGTAGATTTGTTCTTTGAATGAGATTAGGTTTTGGAGATCTACTGAGAGGTTTGTGTTGAATACGAGAAATTAGGGTTTTGTGGTGTAAGACATTGCTAGAATATACAAACAAGTTGAAAAAGACATTTTAGAACTCAAAAACTTAATCTTAATAGCATCTTTAAGTGAACTGTGAGGACTAAACGATTTTGCAAGGACTTCGTTCAAATTGACGTCGTTTTGGGCTAAAATGTGTACTTTAAAGGAAATGAAAAGAAAGAGAAATGCTGAAGCCAAGTCCGTACAAAGTCTATAAGTAAATTAATTCATTGTCTATGTTTTGGGTGTATTCTTTAGTGGATTGCATTTCACCTATAGAAAAGGAAAACATTAATAAATAAAGTTTTTTTTTACCAAGTAGTCCCGTTTACTAAGTGTGGGGACCTAAATACAAATTAGGCCCAATTCAATACCGTCCGACCAAGCCCAACCGTATTTGGGGCACGCCCGACCCATCTTATTAATAACAAGGATTATTGCCATCATTCATCACGTGGATAATTACAAACATGTCAACAATTACAATCAGCTCACGTTGGTTAGCCAAAATCTCGGACGAGATATTAAGGAATCACCACAAGAGCCTGTCTCAAGCCAAGGGAGCTCCTTGATCCACTCAATCATTACGGTTTTCAATAACTATAAATACAGTCTACACCCCAGGGATAAGGGGGCGTAATTTTTGTCGAACCACGTATATTTGTGTGTTGTGTGATTGGCCTCTTTATATTCATCTTTTGATTGCTTTCTGGGATCTTTTAATTGTAATTAATTTTCACTCACAGTATGTAGTCAAATAGATCCTACGATATTTTTTTTTTGTTAATATTTTTGCTTCAATAGGTTCTATTTGTAAATAAGTAGTGAGTGTTTACTACATGTATAAATAGGACTTAATAAGAAAAGCTTGTTTTGGTAGGACCAATTAGGCATGTCTTGCGTAAATAGGGCTTATTTGTCATGCACCCATAAATAAATTGATTAATTAATTAAAGCTCATGGGAAAGTCTCCAATATTCGCCTTCCCTATATGATGCTCTAATTGACTCGTAATCGAGGAAATATTCGACAACTTTAACACACTTTATCACACATGCCTTGGCTTCGTAGCATCAACGAGTTTGTTGGGTGAAGTGTCTCCATCCTTGTGTCTATTTTCAATTGCTTTTCACATTTAAAGTCGATAAAACAATATTAAGGGTTAGTGATTAAAATAATTTATAGTTCAGGCACGTTGTACCTCGAGTTGACCGTGCAATGCAAAATTATATAGTAATCTTCTTAACTATTTAATGACTAACAAGGTTTATTCCACTTGAGCTTTGATAATATCACTGTCACTGTGAAATATAGTTATTGCAAATATCTATGAAACTATGAACTATCTTTCCCTTCAGTATTGCAAAATGAGTTATTGCAAATATCTATTAAAAATAGTTATTGCAAAATCAGTTTAAGCTCTCTTTCTCTTTAATATTTTTTGATTTTTTCACTGTTTTATAAAGGCGCCTGAGCACGCGCAACATCGGCGCCTTGCCTCACTCAGGCAAGGCTACTTAATGAAGTCGCGTGACTAGGCTCCAGTCTCAAATACAATAATGGACCAATTGATATGCTAATTTTTCATATTTTTCAATAGAATATGGAAGATTAGACGAGACTCTCAGCCCAAAACTAACCAAAGTAAGTCCTTGATTCCTTTTCCTAGTGAAGCTTTATTTTTTTTACTCGTCCCTACTTGGGCAAAAGAAACGAGCAAGATTAAACTCGAGCAGTGTTGCATCTTAGAATAATTTATATGTTGTTTTTGATTTTCTTTTCACACTTCGGAGTATCTTTTATTCAAACATATCTATCCATATATTTTCTTTTGTTGATTATTGGGTAATGAAATTGTTAAATAAATATATATATTTTTTTCATATGGTGGTATACGCTTTATCTTCTTCTGACGTGTTCTTCATAATTATGTATAATGAGTAATTTATGCTATATATTTCAAATTTCAGATCATAAATGATCTTATTCTTTATAAATTTACGACTCTTGCATGTTTTATAAACTTTTTACCTCATTTCGATCAGGAGCGCGTCTCGCCTTGCGCCTAGGCTCCACGAAGATCTTGCAGCCTTGGTGCGCCTTCGCCTCTCACAACTATGTTTTTTTTGACTTTGCCCCTTAAAAAAATAGACACCCTCCGTCATTTAATAGACGTTCAACACTGTTAATCAATAATTAAACTTCACCCCCTGATAGTTTAAAGACCAAAATACCCTTACAATCATATCTTTTTACTTGAAAAAAATTAACTTCTAACCCTAATTGTAAGAACCCTAATCATTTACAATTGGTTCCATCAATTTGAAATCGATTAGAGTTCATCAATTTGAGACTATGGGTTTCGTCAATTTTAAATTGATTAGAGTTCATCAATTTGAAATTGTTCGTGATGGATTCCTTGTTTACGAGGAATGATTTGAAATCGATTTGAACTTCATCAATTTAAAATCGATTCAGTGTTGAGTGAGAGAGAGATCCAAATCACCAAATCATCCATTTGAGTTCATCAATTTGAAATCAATTCAATATTAAAGATCGTTTTGGTTTGGGTTTTGTCAATTTAAAATTATTCGGGTTAGCGTTCACTGTTCAATTTAGTTTGGTCTGCGTGATTTGGGTTTATGTTGGATTTTGTTTATCCGCGGTTCCATTTATTTTTGTGTTTTGTTGGTGCTCGATTCTGTTGATTCATGTGATTTGTGTTTGATTCAAAATTTAACATTCAAAATTGTTTTGGGTTGTGCTCGATTTAGGTTGTTTGTGTGATTTGGGTCCAATTTGCATTTGTTCATGGTGTGATTGTGTTCATTTGTGTTTATGTGTTCAATTATGTTGATTTGTATTTTTGTGCGATTTGGTTTTGGTTTGTATTGCCAGATTTGTGTTTATTCATCAAAGAATTAGGGTTTGTAGCAAGGAAATTAGGGTTTGAGCTCGGAGGAGAAAGTGATTTGTTGAAGATGAAATGAAGGGCATTTTTGTCTTAAAAGTCTAATTATCAATTATTGGTGTTACTTAATGGTGTTATAAGTCTGTTAGACAACGGGGTGTCTCTAATTAGACTTGATGGTAAAGTCTAATTATGGCATTATCTCAGGGGCAAAGTTAAAAAAAAAACTTCCTTTTCATTTATACATTAAGAGCCAAATGAGAAATACAACAATTTTGAAGAGCACATGATCTATCTCTGACAAACAATTCTAGTTGCTACATGGAATGTCTCTCTACATGTCTTTTCTCTACCAATGTTTTTAGCTATAGTTTGAGCATTGAGTTGATTATGTCATCCCCTAAATTGGGAAATGCAAAATTGGGTGGTATGTCGGGAATTTGCATATGATTCAAGAAACGCTCTCTTTAGAGATGGCTTATATCTCTCTTATATGATCCAAAATCCATGTCACTGAACTATGAATTAAGTGAAACCATAAATTGGTTCCTTGAGAGGGGGGCTATGCGTGAGGCTGGATTAACGGCCCAACGAAAACCTCCTGCTCTGAACAATGGAGGGATAACGATCTTGTACACCCCTGGCTTATACAGCTTGCTGAGTTGGCTCGTTCGGATAACCACTCATTTCCTCGCTGGATAAGATATATTCAATGGAGCAGTTGGGTTAAATTTTTTTCTCTCCCAATTTTCACAAAATTTGGTTATAAAGTGATCTGGCTTTGTTATGCTATGAGGGTGTGTTTGATAGATAAGATGGAAATGGCATATTTGTCGAAGTCAAAATTTTCCATAGCAATTTTGCTAAGCTAAAATTTGTACTTTTACTTGTTTGATTGTATAAGTTTATTTAGGTTTAAACAATGAAAATTTGCCTTGGAAATTATTTCTTTGGGTGGGGGAGGTAAGAAAATAAAAGTTGAAAAATGCAAATTGTCATGCTTTAGCAAGTTGTACATTCTTGATCGGTGGAAAAATTCTTCAAGATAAATTATGCAATCAAACATCACCAAAGTTAGAAACCATGGCAAGTGTTGCCGATCAAGCTCACCTCTGGGTTTGAAATTTGAACTCGATCCAATTCTTATGGTCATATCATTTTTTATAAGTCCTACGAGAGTTTAAAATTGCACATATGGAATTTCTTTTGTGGAATATTGAATTGGCTACAAAATTTAAATTCGTTGTATGTAATGAGCCCCCCTTTTGTGACTTACTTATGTACTCTATTGCCATGGTCCAAAGTCATGGTCTCGGCTACCCAATTTTTAACTCTATTACCATGTTTAGAGAGCCCATTTTTTTATTTAAAAACTGAAAGAAGGTTTAGAAAAATAAGTATAATAACATGGATCAATCTGATACTTACAAAATCATTATTTAGTATGCATAGCATTGTTGAATTGATTATACTGGCACATGGTGCACTTGTCAAGCGCATGGTTCCAAAAGTTATAAGCACGTGATCTCCAATTATTTTCATTTTATAAAGAATTGGTAAAGAAATTGCAAATTATAAACCTATATGTATAATTATATGACTAGATTATACATGCATAACTTCATATGGTTAAAATATATATATATAACTAATCGAGGGAATATGCATAGGAATTAAACGAGCGTATTGCGTGTGGAAGATGATATTTAGGCCGAGTCAGACAGATGCATTATTATTTTGTCTAGTTCACGCCTCGTGATTTGAAATCGGGTTCGATGCGCTACAATACCTTAGGGTTGGCAGCAAGTTGTGTCGGTGTTGTGTTGGGTCTTATTGGGCCCGTCTCAAAATCATTTTCACCCAAACTTGACTCATTATGTCTTTCGTGTCTGCCCTGTCGTGTCTTAGCGGATTCTTGTCGTGTTAAAGTTGCATATTAATAAGCCGTGTCATGTATTTTCACTGATTAACTCAAGCCTGATTCGTTAAATAATCATGTTTAGCAGTTCATCCATTAAGCACCTAAATCTGTCAAGACTCCTCCCAAAACTGCAAAAAATTTGTGTAGAACGTGTCGTGTGGCATTTTGCCACCCCTAACGACACCTAGTAAACTTGGCCGAGCTGTCTCGGTTTCGGCTGATAATTTGAACAATATTACTTATCAAATAAACAATTTTTCACTGGCATCACAAGAGCTTCCCCCCCACCCCCACCCCCACCCAAAAAAAAAAGTTTTTTTTTTTTGGGTATATATATCCTTTTCTTATTATCATAATATTCAAGAAGGTATAAGTTCTTTTTTGATTTCCAGCTTGAAATGTTTTTGAGTGAAAGAAGTGAATTTTTTCAATGGTAAACTGGAGCACAAATTCAAAATAAAGAGGAAGCAAATATCCCTAGTACTAAGTATGCCATCTTAGTTGCCAGAAGTATGATAGAACAAAAACAAACCATTAAGACTTATAGATTTCTAGTTCGGAAACCCTTCAGGAGCCGGACTGCAAGTTTAGTTAACCCGTTGATTTGTTATCTTTATTAATGTGCACAAGAGTAACTGACAGATTAGAAGCTGAGAATCTTTGAAGGTTGAAGAGGTAAATGAGGAAGACTTAGAAGTTGGAAGATCTTTTGCACTTTTCGTTAAGATAATTGACCCCTTCTGTGCGATAACGGTAAGACCAATGATTAAAAACCAATAAACCTCGCTCGAACTAGAAGAGCAGCTTGTCATTAAAGGAAAAACTGATTCACAATGTCAATATAAAGAGGTTTCATGTTGAGCAGATATCAATATGGAGTCTCTCTTTTATAACTAGATATCTACTGTATAATAATTATTTGCACAATATAGTATTTGTTCCAATTGTTTGTGGTCTCCTATTACTTGTAAGTTGTAAAGTAAAATATGATATCTTTTTTGGTTATCTATTACCCGCTACTGAATGCATAAATTATAATCTTTAGCTTAAAATGTCTTTATCTTTTCTGTTAGGCTTTACCTGCAAAAAGAGATTGGAAACGTAATTTGTTGTTTTGCTTTATAAGAACTTGTTTTTTTGTACAGCTGTTTACATATATTTTCTTTTAGAGGACTGGGAGAGCACATTCCGTAGGCATCCATTTTCATTACTAACTTCCTTTTCTGATATTGTATCATCCTTTTTTAATTATATTGTATTCCAGGCTGGTGATGCTCTCATACAGCTATATAATAATTTCATCACTGATTTCGAGACTAAGATCAATCTTCTCAAGCTTGCACATTTTGCCGTCATAGTTTCTCGTCAATATTCAGAGAAAGAAGCTGCCATTAGCTATCTCGAAGGGGTGATTGAAAAGCTTCGAGCTACTAAAGAAATTCGAATTGAGGAGCCGATACTTTACATTAAGATGCAGATAGCTGTATTCGAGCTTGAGAAAGGGGATCAAAAGGGGTGCAAGAAACTTCTAGATGATGGGAAGAGTACGCTTGACAGCATGACTGACATTGACCCATCAGTATATGCGAACTATTATTGGGTGTCATCTCAATACCATAAATCTCGTCAGGAATTCGCTGAATTCTACAAAAGTGCTCTTCTTTATCTGGCATATATCTCAGTAGAGTCTCTCTCAGAATCGTTTAAACTGGTACACAACTATCTCTTCTATTATTTTAAACAGGGTGCAAGGAATTTGCTGATGATTTACGTCCTATCACTCACTAAGGTTGTTTTTGAATATTACATTTTGGGGAAGGTTGAAATTTGTAATCGTGTTTTGTATAGAAAATTTGTATTTCGTTCTATGGTCCACATATGAACGTTACTTCTCTTATGGATTTCCCTTTATGAGACACCCATTATCTTTTTGAAGCTATAGTTTTATAAGAGGGTCTGCACAAAATTGCTTGTCTTTGTTGGGAAAATTTTGAATCTGAACCGTCAAAGTGTGGTATTTAGTTTTTGTTTGGATCATGAAACCTAATATTCTTTTAAAAATGGATATAGAAATACAAAAGGATCTCCTTGTCCAATTATGAAAAACAACTATAAGAGAATTACATACAATTCTTTGATTGGAAGGTCATTTTTGTTTATTCCTTTTGATCCCAATTATTAATGAAGATGTTGAAATTGTTTGCATGTCTTAAAAATCTTCAACTTTTTGATTGATGACCTCAAGGCTTTGTGTGGAGCTGTTGCATCAATTAATAGATTTACTAGTAATTATAGTGGTCTTTAAAAGTTGGTATTGAGTGATGCTGGGGACAATGAAATATATGTTATATTATATGTTGTTGCTAGGTAATGAGGAAAATGAAATGAAGTATTGTTCAACTGTGCTTGGAATGCTTATAATCTAGAATTTGTTCATTATAGAATGATAGCTGTGGTTCAAATGTTTCAATACTTTATGGCGTCTTCATGCTTTATTTAGCTTCTTATTTTCTCATCAAGGGTATTTACTTTATAATTACGTTTATATTTATCATCCATAGGATTTGGCATTTGATTTATCCCTATCCGCGTTGCTGGGGGAAAACATCTACAACTTTGGGGAACTGCTTGCACATCCAATTGTAAGTATTTCTTCACCATAAGTCTTCATTTTGTTCTTCTTTCCCCTTTATTGGGACATATTTTGATAAGCTTCAAATCTAAATTTAGGGAAAATCAAGGAAGAAAGACAGAGATGTAGAGAAGAGAGAAGGAACTTTTATTTATCAATTACTGAATGAATCCAAAATGAGAGTTACAACTTCGTCTTTATACAATTATATTCAACTACTAAACAGAATAACAACATTTTCAACTACTTAACTGAATAACAACTTTCTAACTATAGTTAATTGAGAACCATGGTTGAGTTAACCATTCCAACTAACTAATAGTTGTTACTAAGTAACTAATTGTAGTTTCTCAGTTGATTCTATGAGATATCACTGGATTTGCTCCGTATCAATACCCCTCCCTTAACAATTCACTTGACCTCAAGTGAAAATTGAGGAAATCTGAGTTTTATCCCGTCTGAAAATTCCTATGTGGCATCAGCTAGAGAGCAATGAGACCAATGAATCAAAAGTTGTGTTGCAGGTTGTTGTCCCCTTTTCACCAATCTTCTATCCAAAATAGCCATAGGTTGAGGATCTTCATCTGTAGTAGTAGTAGTCAGGAATATCAGTGCTGTAGGGCCTAGTCCCAATTGATTTCTTGAGCTGAGACACATGAAAAGTGTTGTGGATTCGAGCATTTACTGGTAAGGCCAATTTGTAAGCCACGGACCCAATCTTATCTATCACTTTGAAAGGGCCAAAGTACGTAGGAGAGAGTTTCTGAGAGCTTCTGTGGGTTACTGTAGACTGTTTGTATGGTTGTAACTTGACATACACAAAATCCCCAATGTTGAACCTCCTATCAGACCTGTGTTTATTGGCGTGCTGTTGCATCCTCTGCTGAGCTCGGGTGAGATGATGTTTTAAGATTTTCAACACAGCTTCTTTGTCCTGTAACATCCTATCCACTGCTTCAACTGTAGTGTCTTTGGGAAAATAAGGAATGTGTAGTGGATGGGGGTACCCAGATAAGACTTGAAAGGGGGTAGTTTGTATAGATGAATGAAAAGTGGTATTATGCCACCACTCTGCAAGAGATAACCATTTGGACCATTGCATAGGGAGCTCACTAGTCATGCATCTGAGATATGTTTCCAAACACCTGTTTAGAGGCCCATTAGTTTGAGGATGGTAAGAAGAAGACATATGCAATCCAACCCCTTGCAACTTAAAGAGTTCTTGCCAAAATTTGCTAAGGAAAATAGCATCTCTGTCACTCACAATAGTTATAGGCAACCCATGTAGTTTGAACACATAGTCCATATAAGATTGTGCCACTGATTTTGCTGTATATGGGTGGGATAGTGAAATAAAGTGCCCATATTTGCTTAACCTATCAATTACCACCATAATGACTTCCTTGCCATTAGATTTAGGAAGGCCTGTGATTTCATGCTGATATCTGTAAAGATACCCTCGGGTATGGGTAAGGGTTGTAGGAACCCTGGTGACGCCACTGTTTCTGATTTGCATTGTTGGCACACATGACATTCCCTAATGAACTGCCTCACCTGTTTCTTGAGGCCCTTCCAATAAACAAGGAGCTTAGTCTCTTGGTAGTAGCTTGAACTCCTGAGTGACCTCCTCATGGACTGTTGTGATACAAATTAATAAGCTTGTTCTGTAAAGAGGAATTTTGACCCACCACTAACCTTCCTTGTCTTCTCAATTGCTTCTTAACCCAAGTATACTTAGGGAACTTACTGGATTTACATTGTAGCTGGTTGATGATGTTTTGCATTTTGGAATCCTCAATCCAACTCTTTTGGATTTCTGCATAGAAGTCAGATGATATAGCCATGAGGGAGAGTTCATTACTTGTGATTCTAGAAAGAGCATCTGCAGCTATATTCTCCTTTCCCTTTTTGTAACATATATAAAAATCATATCCCATCAGCTTGGTTAACCAAGAATGTTGATTAGGGTTATTTATCCTCTGTTGTAGTAGGTACTTCAAACTTTGGTGATCTGATAACATACATCTCCTTCTCATATATCGAGAGGGGCATCTTTTTAGGTGATAAAGCTTTACTAATGAAAGCTATAGGGTGCCCCTTTTGCATTAGCACTGCTCCAATACCAAATCCGGAGGCATCAGTTTCAATGGTGAAATCATGTATCAGGAAGAGCTAAGACTGGAGGTGTAGTCATGGCTTGTTTTAATTGATTGAAGGCATCAGTAGCTTCAGATTTCCAGTAAAAGGAGTCCTTCTTGAGCAGATTAGTTAGGGGTTTGCAGATCTGACCATACCCCTTCACAAACCTTTTATAGTATCAACTGTTTAACTGTATGAGGTGTGGGCCATTGTAAGATAGCTTGGATCTTGCTAGGATCAGTAGGTATCCCTTCAGCTGAGACAAAATAACCTAGATACTCCACCTTTTTACCACCAAAACTGCACTTGCTCATCTTTGCAAACAATGTGTTATTTCTCAATATCTGAAATGTTTGTCTTAGGTGTAAGAGATGTTCCTCTAGTGAGCTGCTATATACCAAAATATCATCAAAGAAGACAAGAATGCTTAACTAAAAATTCATAGTGGCCATCATGTGTTCTGAAGGCTGTTTTGGGAATGTCTGGTGGAAACATCCTTATCTGTTGGTAACCAGACCTCAGGTCAATCTTGGAGTAAATTGTTGATCCATGTAATTCATCTAACAACTCTTCAATCATAGATACGAAATTTGTCTTTGATGGTGGCTTTATTCAGTTCTAGAAATCTATACACATCCTCCATGTGTTATCCTTTTTCTTAACTAGCACCACACGAGAAGAGAAAGGACTGTGACTAGCCTGAATGATCCCACTATCCAACATCTCTTGAGTCATCTTCTCAATGACATCCTTCTGCAGTAAGGCATGTCGATAAGGTCTGATGTTTATGGCTTGTGTCCCTTCCTTTAAAGGAATTCTGTGATCATGAGTTCTAGAGGGGGGCAATGATTTAGGCTCTTCAAAGATATCAGAGAATTCTTGCAAGAGGTGGGATATGGCATTGTGGTGAGTAGGATTAGGGTTTATACTGAACAATTGAAATTCAGTGGTGGTTTGGAGTTGTAAGTTGCAACATTGAATCATGGATAGTTGTAAAGGTTTAGCCAAAATTTTTGTCATCTGACCCTCAGTCACAGTTTGTAACTCTTTCTCAGCCAACCCTTGTAAATTGACCTCTGTAGATCCCGTGGTAAACGTCATCTGGAGTTTGTTAAAATTCCACAATATATCTCCCAATGTAGTGAGCCATTGAATTCCCAGTACCATGTCGTAATTCCCCACCCCAGTAGTAGAATCAAAACATCAGTTTCAAATTCTTTTCCTTGCATTTTCCATTGAAAACCCTTACTCATGGTTGAACAAGTCAGTATCTCACCATTTGCAACAGAAACAGTGCTAGGCTGGATTTTAGTCATTAAGCACCCCAATTTCTTGGCCAATCCCTCATCTAGAAAATTATGGGTACTCCCTGAGTCAATAAGGATCTGCATCAATTTCCCTTTTGCCACCCCAGTCAACCTCATGGTTTGGAAACCAGATCCAGTGAGTGCATGAACAGAGAGGATTCTCATCTATGGTTTCAGCTGTGAATTGGTCTAGTTCTGTTCTCTCTACTTCTTCTATTTCATCCCCTACTTCAATAATGAGGAGGTGTTTATTTGAACATCTATGGCCAGGGGAATACTTTTCAACTACTTAAGGGAATAACAGCATTTTCAACTACTTAACTGAATAACAGCTTTCTAACTTTAGTTAATTGAGAACCATGGTTGAGTTAACCATTCCAACTAACTAATAGTTGTTACTAAGTAACTAATTGTAGTTTCTGAGTTGATTCTATGAGATAGCACTGGCTTTGCTCCGTATCATATTTATCTTCGAAGAGTTTCTTGATTCTTTCGGTTACATAAAGCTGAAATCTGGTATACTGTTTATTGTGCATATTTGTTTCTTCAACAACTTGTTGCGTGCAGAAGTTTGTGTTGGCTTGATCTCATGATATTTCACTTATGGGTGCACCCCATGTGGTTTTACGTTTTTCCCTTTCCCTCTTTTTCTATGTAAGGTCGTATGTGCTTGAGCTTTTTACGTTTTTTTGTTGGTTAGGTTGTTTGTGACTAGGGTACATTGGATCAAGGCGAGCCTTAAAAATACAATCTAGGCATTTTGCATGTTGTCATAGGGACTTGTATTAGGTTGGGAACATTTAACATAAATAAATCAAAGGTCCCTTCGGAGTGGGGTGATATTCCTAGAATAATTCCATTTTTGCAATTTCTATCAACTAAATCGTACTTTCAATTTATATTCAGAAGGGCTAATAAATCATCTTTTAATTAAAAGGGGTTCAAGACGGCGTGCAACGTTTGAATTAGGAGCAACTAAATCTTACAAATATAATTCGATTGAAAATTTTCGAAATAAATTTATATCCAAAATTGAGTGAGATGATGTGGGTATTGTAGAGATGGAAGATGATCTGGTAAATAAGATTTGTGCTTCTTTGAGAACCCGCTTTCAAAATGAGGTGGAACGGGATCTTGGGTTGGTAGGTAATGATTGGAATCCAATAAAGGTTAGAAAGTGGAATGGTTAGAGCGACCATTTGATGAAGAGGAAACCAGAAGAGCCACTTGGGAATGTTGTAGAAAAAATCTTTGGACCGGATGATGTCACCATGGCTTCGTATAACGGGTGCTAGGAGAGAATACCAATGTTTAAAAAGGCGAATGAGGCGTACGCCTCGAGGCGAGGCGCTAAGAAAAAGCCGAGGCTTAAGCCTCAACACTGTTACATGAGGCTTATGCCTTTTGTGCCTGAGGCGTTGCGCCTCAAGGCTGTCCACCTCATCCACTGTGCTTAAAAAAAAAGGGGTTAAGTTACTTTAAAAAAAACCCGCAAGCCCTAGCTTTTTCTTCTCTACTTGAAAATCAAATTCCGGCCTTCGTATCTAATTTCCGGCCTTCGGATCTCATTTCCGGTCTTCGCTTCTGAGTTCCGGACTTCGGTTCTACTATTCTGACCTTCGTTCCTGCCTTAGGTAACTTCTACGGCCTTTGTTTCAACTGTGTTAGCTTGTATGACTTTTATTTAGTTAGAAAACTATGTTTTTTTGTATTTTTTTGGTAAAAACTCTGCTTTTTTTTGTTTTTTTGGTTCAGAGCAGGTAGAAACCTTTATTTTTTTTTATACTGTTTTAGAAAATCAAATTTTTTTTTTCTGTTTTTTTTGTAAAAACCTGTTTTATTTTTAACTTTTTGTAAAAAATCTTATACATTTTTGTAAAAAATTGCTGTTTTTAGTTTTTTTTTTAATACTGTTTTTTTCAGTTTTTATTCAATAAAATTGCTGTTTTCTTTGTAAAAAATATGTTTATATAACTTTTTTTTGTATAACTTTTTTATTCAATACTATTGGTTTATATAACTTCTTTTTTGTAGTTGAATTATGGACCCTTTTGCATCATTTAATGTGTTGGATTATTTTTTTCTGAATTTATTAGACTTTTTATAATCCCCCCCCCCTCTTTTTTTCCTTTTCGGTGAGGCTCGAGGCTTACGCCTCACCTTTCGCCTTTTTAAACATTGGAGAATACATGAGGATTCGTTGAGATTATGGGGTTGTGAATGCTTGTGTGAATGAAACATGTATTTGCCTAATCCTCCCAAAGCTATTTCATCGAGGTTATAATGACATTAAGTTCATTAGTTTGGTGATATATTTGGACAAGGTTTTACACAGTGGGTCTATTTGCCTTATCACGGGGACTAGGTAAGGAGACCTACCGCCCTTTCCTTTTTTTATTTTGACTGGGGATGTTTAAGTAGAATGAATAATGGAAAATGTTGCTGAGGTGCAGTGGAAGGTTTCAAAGTGTGTAGTTGGTAACCTAGAGGCATCACACTTGCAATTTGTGTAATGCAATTGTGTAGTGAAGTGTGAGGCATTCGTTAGTGGGTATTAATTCAAAGAAAGTACTTTTAGAGGACATAATAGGGAAGGATGTGTTGTGAGATAATCAAACCAACATAATAAGAGAAGATGAAGAGGGTAGGACGAGAGAAGAAAAAGAGAGAACACGTGAATGAATGAATTGCCTTCGTTCTCCCATCTCATTATATTTATATGAAAGAAGTTTGAAAAATTACATAAATACTTCACATAACATTACTAGTACAAATAAGTCCCTGATAACGCTCCCCCTCAAGGTGGCGCAAAATTTTTGCAATGCTCACACCCTTAGTCGAGGCTTCCACTTGATCAATCGTGCAAACATAAGGCGTAGAAATCTATCCAAGATAAAGCTTCTCCGTAATAAAATGTCGATCAACTTCAATGTGCGTTGTCCTGTCATGTTTAACGGGGTCGTGGACAATACTAATAGCATCTTGGTTGTCATAATACATATTCATTAGCTTACGAACATGGTGACTCCACTCATTTAACGTAGTCCGACCAAATCTATTTGCGAACTCCATTTCCCATGGATCAACTTCTTAACTGAATCTCGCAACTACATACTGATTCTGATAACTTTAAAAAAAATGTGTAATTTCAAAAAAATGTGTAATATCTTGAAGTGGATTGCCAATCAGTCACAGATTCTGCACAATTAGCGCATTAATATAGACTTCAACACGTAACTGATCATGTTGCTCAAACAATATTCCCTTTTTCAAGGGTAGCGGAGACCTTATGGTGTTCTTAGAGCATGCATGATTAATCACATTGACAACATAAGCAATATCTTCGAAGCACAGACACTTTTTCGGAAGCCACGAGTCAGCTTTGGCTCGAGTTGGACAGGTGACACGCTCTGACACGCGAGTCTTTTTTATTAGATTAGACACGCTACACGTAAAAGGACATGTGAAATTGATTTTTAATTTTTTTTATATATTTAAAAAAAATATTTTTAACTTTTTTTTCTCTAATGTGATGGTGATTTTGCTTTATTTATGATTTTTAATGTTACAGCGTTTTTGAATTTTGTTTTGTATTGTTCATTTTCTTAATTTCATGTTAAGAATGCTCTAATAATGTATTTTATGAAAAAATACGTTTTATTTTATATATATATATATATATATATATATATATATACACACACACACACATATATTATACGTATCCTAGCGTGTTGTATCCTAGTTTTTGATAAAATCACGTGTCGCGTGTCGTGTCGAAACACGTATTACGTGTCGAGTCCGTGCTTCATAAGAGATAGGTAAATAAGTCTCTCAACCAAATGCTGAAATCTTCCCACGTTATTTAATGGCTCTCCATCCATATCATTGTGCTTACAGTTATTCTCAATGGGGGCATCAAACATGCTTAACTCCAAATTTACCTGCTTCAGCTAGCATATATAACATATACATCCGTAGAGAAATCTTTCTTGGATATACACACTTCGATGCCAAGAAAGTATCTTAATAAATCCGAGGTCTTTAACCTCAATCTGTTCCCAAAAATGTCTTCATTCTTTGTATCTCATTTAAAAGTCATAATAATATTATTAACATGTATAATAAGGGCGGTGGTGTGATTTTGGTGCCTATTGAGTATGATCCGCCCGATCCTGTGTATCTTATTCTTTAAACACACGATGAGCCTCTCAAATAAGCACATGGAGACTGTTTCAGCCTGTACACAGCCTTATTTAGTTTGCACACTAAATTTTGACCATCAACAAGTTTGAAACCATGAGGCATTACTATATACACTTTTTCCTCTAAAACGCCATGAAGGCATTCTTTACGTTCAATTGATGCAAAGGCCAAGAAAAATTAGCTGCAAGGAGAGGACTCGCATAGAGTTCATCTTGGCAACTGGAGCAAACGTCTCAAGAAAGATAATCAATCCATTTCTGCATTTATTGTTTTCATATTTTTGGCTTTGACTAATTCAAGGTGAAAAATGTGATTGATGATGCTTGCTAAAAAAGTGGGAGAGAGGAGAGCCTTGAGGTATTTAGGTTATTGAGATTCTCAATCTCTCGGAATCGAAATAGACGATTTGGAAGGAGTGGAAGCACGATATATAGGAGACAAGGCATTATAGAATATAAATTGAGATATATGATGTTTCGTACAATCACGAATATTGTTACGAAGAGCAATAAGGACATCAAAATTGAGTGAGGTCCTTTCATGTGGTGAGACAACGACTTGTATTACTTTCCTAGTATTTACAAGTAGCTCCTTTACCTGTTGCAAACCATTAGTGTAGGCACGGGTTCCCCCTCGAGTAGGTGACTCCTCCTGTGTAGGCAATGAAATGGGGCATGTGTTCTAGATACTTAATCTCCCCTTTTAACGAACACTGAGCAGGGTAAAAAAAAGGAAAAAGGAACCGACTAAAAAAAATATAACATCGATGGAGACAAAACAACAGCGAGTTGTAGGGTTATAACACCAGACACCCCTTTTGAGCGGTAGAGTACACAACATTGTTTTGCAAAACAAATACTTCACAATTTAGTACAAAAGGTGCAGCTGATGTAAATTTAAGGTGTGCATGCTTCAAAATAGGAATATGTAAATGCCCTACTTTACCATGGCATCATATCAACAAGCTTTTACTATTCCTAACACTAATTTGATTTGCGACAAAACAAGGAGGGGACCTCGTGCCCAACAAGTGCAAGCCACCTATCATCTTCCACGTGTTCAAGTCCTAAACATTCAATGAGTTAAAAAATTGCTACACTACAATCAATGTTTAAAAAGGCTCGTGGTGGAATCAAAGCGTTTTGTTCGGGCGAAGTGAGGCGGGGCGGGAACCTATTTATTATGTCGTCGTACCCAGTGCACAAAGCTCCTGCTTCACTGCAGGGTCTGGGAGAGGTAGATGTCGGCCGGTCTTACCCCCATATTGCTTTATAATATGAAGAGACCGCTCCCAAGTCTTGAACCTGAGACCAACTGTAGGTTGGGCGAGGACACTTGCCATCGCTCCAAGGTACGACAAACCTGTAAGCCTTTATTTAGGGTTTTCTTTTAAAAAGAAGAGGTGCACGCCTCTCCGTCTCGCCTCGTCTCGAGGCGCAACGCCTCACACCATTACGGCGTAAGCCTCTTGCTGACCCTCGACATGAATTTCTTCCGGTTTGCCTGCGTACGCCTCTTCTGCTTTTTTGAACATTGACTACAATTTAAGCTTTTGGTTAAGGGACTGACATATAAGATTATTGGTAAGCTTTGCGCATGAAGAACAAATGGTAGGGTAGTATTAGGGAGACATGAATTGTGCCCTTCCCCGCAATTAAGGAGAATGATCCATCCGCTACTCTAATTTAACCGTACCAAAGCACGTGTTCTACGGAGAGAAATCGGAGGCCATACCAGTAATGTGATCAGGCCCTGAATTAATTATTCTAGTAAGTGATGTAATTAGATATTGCAAGGATATGTATTAGTACGTGTACTGTCCCTTAGTATTTGTCTTAAGTTAGGTATTTTAGTCCTTAGTCGAATTGGGGGTTTTAGCCTATCAAAAAGTGGAATCTTCATTATCGAAGTTTTCTTTGAATGGGTGAATTGAATATTTTAGTTCTTTCAGTTTTTTCTCTTTTAATTATTTTTCTTCTCTTCTGAAGCAAATTTTATATCCTCTTATCAATTAGGTGCAGGGAAAATATCTTAATAGCTGCCCTGCATCAATTTTAGCATCTGCGCAAGATTATTTGTTTTGCTACTGTTTCCGCTGCAACTTCATTACTTCTCATTGCCCACCGTAATCAGCTGCAGTTGTTCACCATCATCACTGTCCAAATCATCCCCCAACCAAGTCACCAAAATTAGAAATCCCACAACATCCTGCAGGGATTCATCGCCACCATCACTCTCTGTTACCATTCAGAACAAGTTGCCCCCCTCTATCCAAACCTATAAATAAGTATAAATAAACTGTTCAACACCAGCATTTATCGCTCTGTTATACACCCCCACCATCGAGCAGCCACCGACATCGTCTCTAGGCCCTATCAAAATTCATAGCCCACCAAACACCACCATTTAGTTTCATTGAAAAGGAAGAGAGAGAGAGAGATCCTCGTGGCCGACATCGTCAAAGCCTTGCCATTATAGGCCCATCGTGTCACTGAAATCTCCTTGGTATATTCCTCTTCGTTGTCGGCACAAATCCCCAGTTCCGGGACCTCCGTCATCAATACTCTGTCGCGCCACCACTGCTTTTGGCATGTGAAGCCCAAAGTTGAAATGTCCAGGTCATGAAAAGAAGGTACAGAGATGGGTTATCGAATGAATCCGACTTGTTCAGACCCAACCTAATCCAGGTACTACAGCCTGAACCTTTTATTATGACCTAAACCTTTCCTGTCTTTGTTAAAACATCCCCTATTTTACCCAGCTCTGAATCGTTTCAGAATTGGTCCATTACCAGACTCAAACCCAACCCAGCTTGTTTTAGTTTTAAGCCCAACCTAAATTAACCCTTTTATTCACATCTTTTAATTCTTAGCCCAGTTTTTACTCGTACACTTTCAAATTCTCAGCCCAGAACATAAGCCAGGCCCAGATTTTTCTTCTTCTTATTTAATTTGGCCCAAATTTAGTTGGGTTTAAATCCAACCCCCTCAAACATTTAATATCTCAGCCCCTGTGATTGAACACAGCCATCTATACCAGATCTAGGACGAAGAAAAAAGTGAAAACAATAAGGAGAAGAAGAAAAGCACTAAAAAAAGAGATTTATTTATTTATGTATGTTGTCTTCTCTTCATGTTCATTTACATGATTGATATTGATATATCTCCTTGTCTACCTAAAATGCACAAGCATCATGATCCAAATCAATTAAGTCCCTTTCTCACACACACATACATATCTTGAAGTGTGCCGAAAAAGTGAGCAAGAAAATTGATTGGGATTGTTTCATCAATGTGGCTCAAATCGATACATGTTTGGGGAATATTTGGCGCAACTGTGCTGGAGGGATGAGCCGAGAGGGAGAGAGAGAGAGGAGGGAGAAAGTAAAAGGGGGAAAATGTTTTTAGGCGTGTGAGGGAGAAAGAGGGTCCACATATGGGTGTCTTTTATTTTTCTTTTCTTTTTAAGTCCATATGGGGGTTTGTAATTTAATTAGTCCGTATAGGAGGGGGGGGGGGGCTCTCTCTGTATATATGTATAGTGACATGATTAATCTGGCTATCTTGTCCACCATTGGCCCCCTAAAAGAAAATAAATGATAAGTTGATAACCAAATTGAGTTGTAACAAATTTTCTCAACTCCCATAAAATCTGAAGTGTGATCCATAATTCAGGGAAGCACCTATTTCTGCTTTTATGGCAAAAAATATCACTGAAGCACCTACTAAGAATCTAGAAATGAATTCCACTCTGGATTTGAGTTGTATCTATTCACTTTCGGTTACCTTGTGCAACAACTTTTGGATTAATTTCGTCATGGACTGTTATACTTGTAAAATGATTCATGGAAACACTTCCGAGAAGTATTGTTGATTTGCTGTGGTATAAGATTGTAGTTAAAGAAGATTTGATATATCTAATCAAACGGACACATTAGTTCTAGTGTATAATTTTAACTGTTTATTGATAGAATTGCTTTAATCGAGGATATTGCGCTACGATCAGATAGTACACTCTTGCTTTTCTTGATCGATACAGTTCTTTCTCGCAGCCTTTTTCACTCTCTTGATCTTAAATGAAACCTTCGATTGAAAAACTGTGTCGAATATAGATGGAAATCATGACGGGATGGGAAAATATGATTCATGTAGCCGAACCCAAATAATGAGGAAAAGGCTTTGTTGAGTTGAGTGTTGATTAAATTGTTTTGCCCTGGTGATGAGTAAATGGATTGGTGAAAGATGTCCACTTGCATGGGAACCCCCCCCCCCCCCCCCCCCCCCACCCCCACCCCCACCCCACACACAGCACTTCGCCGTAAAATTGAATTTGGCAATTTACTATATTGGGAGTATGACATGGCATTTTTAACTGCTACAGATAAAGAGTCTTTTGGGGACCAAGGTTGAATGGCTTTACTATATTCTCGAAGCATTCAACTCTGGCGATTTAGTTCGCTATCAAGAATTATGCCGGGTCCATAGTGCTGCTCTTAGTGCTCAACCAGCGTTAGTGGAAAATGAGAAGAAGCTTCTGGAGAAGATTAACATTCTCTGCTTGATGGAGATCATCTTCAGGTATTTAGCAGAACCAATCCACTTAAGACATTGCATGTTGCTGTATTTAATCGAAATTTCTCACTTGCAGCCGACCATCAGAAGATAGAACCATTCCATTAAGTATCATTGCAGAGCGCACAAAACTGACTGTTGAGGATGTGGAGTATCTTCTCATGAAGAGCCTTTCAGTAAGTACCCGTCATTATGAAAATTGAATTAGGATTGCAATGTTTTGAATCTCTACAACTACCACAACCTTCCAGGCAGGTTGACATGTGACGTAGCAACAGACACAGAGAGTTATCTGTACTAACAAATAATCCTAGGAGATCCAAATGTTGATGAATAGAATTATTGCATAATCTATCAATTTCATTTCTGGAAAAATCGCTCACGATTATATGATTTTTACTAGAAAAGCTAGGCATATGTTTAAGAGTGGTGATTTTTTTTAATAACAATAAATTAAGGCCTCCTTTGATGCACCGTATAAGAGGACCGTATTGGATAAAATTGATGTGAATTAGGACCCATTGTTAGGACACTTTTACTAGTTTTTCCTATTTTTAGTTTACTTGCATGTATTAGCCTTGCATTTGTTTTTGTTCTTTTATGCTATTATAAGGTGGAGTGGTGAAACTTAGTTTTGTCCCACATTGATTGGGGGGCCTTTTAGTGATTCACCCTCACCTTATAAATAGCCTTTTGTACTCATTTGGAAGGAAACCGAACTTTTGAGTAAAATATTAGTTATATTTCTCTCTCTAAATTGGTGTGGTGCCTTTAGAGCTGCCATTAGACGTGTGACGTCAATTGGTATCAGAGCGAGGTGTCGCTCCCCCATTTGTGTGTGAGGTGTCACCATAATTTTTTTTCATTTAAATCGTTTTTCACATTTTAATGACTCCCAAAAATGTGACACTTGGTGAAAGATTTATCCAAATGCAAGAACAAATGAGAGAAGTGGCCTCCCTCATGGGGCAACACATGGCCAGCGTCACCCAACACGTCATCTCTTTTTCAAAACCCTAACCCTACCCATACCCAAATATCCCCCAAGATTCATCTTCATCTTCCCCCCACATAAACCCTAATCCAAACTCCACTTACTACACAACCACCCTAACTACTCACCACCTACTAATATTTCACCTCCAACCTTGCACCGCCCTCTTGCCGCCACCATCCCCCTGTCGCTCCCTGCCGCTGTCACTTTTCCGGTCGCCGGAAAATTTTCAAACTCCTCCAAATCCCTCCAAATTTCCCCGATACCCTCATCTCAACCCGATCTACAAATTCTCCTATAGAACCTCTCCCAACCCCCCCTAAAACAGCCTTTACAACCCTTTTTTCCCTCGACTCCGTCAAAGTTGGCACCCTTCCCCCACCCCCTTTTGATTGTCCAATCAACGACCCGACTTTGGATCCATATTCCTCACCACCGGGTAACCCAACCCCTCTATTTTCATCCCATTTGGCCAACTCCGGTCACCGGACCGCCTGAATTCCGGCCAACCGGGGTGGGGCAGCCTCCCAAGCCTCCCAAACCCTTTTTTTCCACCTTTTAACCCGAATGACTCCTGAATTATCCCACCCACCTAATTCTAGGGTTTTACTCCTTCCCCACCCACTTACCACCTCTCTCTCACCTCTTCTTTTAACTCTCTCCAACCATTAATACCCCCAAACTTCAAAATTTCGGTCCCCACCCTATCCTAACCCATTTTATCCCTCACCCCTCTAAAATCCCACTTCTATACACACAATCTCACCCAACTTCATCCCCACCCTCCATGTATGCCCCCACCCCTTACCATGACCTATTTTTGGAGTTTCACCCTCCGTATGCCTCCACGGTTGACACGGGTTTGATCTTATTTGGGTATGATGATGGTTTTATGGTGGAAAACTCTCATTGGATGTTTTTGGCCTCGGTGCCCCCCCACTTTTCAAGCCGATATTCGGGTCGAGTTAGATGACGACTTCCATAGCTTGCGGTGGAGCCTCTTTTGGTGGCGTTTCCCCACACGCTCGAGGACGAGCTTTTTGGAAGACGGGAAGAATGATGTGAATTAGGACCCATTGTTAGGACAATTTTACTATTTTTGGTGGTCCATACTTACTATTTTTAGCCTTTTATTTCTTTTTGTTCTTTTATACTATTATGAGGTGGAGAGGTGAAGCTTAATTTTATCCCACATTGATTGGGGGGCCTTTTAGTGCTCCACCTTCTCCTTATAAATAGCCTTTTGTACTCATTTGGAAGGAAATCGAACTTTTGAGTAAAAGATAAGTTATATTTTTCTCTCTAAATTGGTGTGGTGCCTTTAGAGTTGCCACTAGACGCGTGGTTACGTAAAAAATTATCCTATTCAATGTTTGGTGTAATTTAGGATATGATATAAGATGGGATAAATTATCACAAGTGAGCTCCTTAAGTTAAATGGTATAAAATTATAGGATGTTAAGACTTGAATTGAAATTATTGACGTGCCGTTATTAAGTTAAAAGAAACCTACTCAACTTGAACTCTCAATATTAGAAATAGGTCGCAGCCTTTCGTCCCTTTCGTTCACACAAATTTTTATCAGTCACACAAATATCTTTCATTTACATCAGGCAACCTCCTTCGTTCTTCTTTCTTTTCAATCTGCAAGCGACCTTTTTATATTAATTAACATCTTCAACTTTTCGGTCTTCTACAATTTCTTTTACCGCTACAATTTTTTTTCTTCTGTTTGTTGGTTTAAAGATTTCACGAAGGGCTGTTAATTTTTTTTTGTGTTGGTTTAAAGATTTTACCAAGGGCTGATAGATTTTTTTTATGCGCTGGTTTAATCCACCTGTTAGATTGATAATTTTTTTCTATTTGTTGGTTTAAAGATTTCACGAGGGGTTGTTAGATTTTTTTTAATGTGTTTTAACCCATATGTGAGTTTTATATATATATATATATATATATATATTTTTTTTTATCACAAATAGTAGTTTTTTTTTTGTATTTTTTGAATATTAAATACGAAATAAGGTATTTTTGGAAAACTGGAGACACATTAATTATATCCGAGGCATTTCAATTGTAGGATTGGATTATTATTATCCATTCTGTCTTCTTATCTGGGACTGTGCCAAACGTAGGATTGGAATAAGCCTTATCCGGTCCATACTTATCCTAACCAATCCGACTCTTATCGTATCCTATCTGACTCTCTTATCGGGCACATCAAATGAGGCCCAAGTGTAATTTAAGAAAATGGCTTCTAAAAGTACTTACTAGTGTTCTTAATTTTTTTTTTATTATATATACATGCTTAGTCATATTTTTCATTCTAATGGTTAATGTCACAACTTTTTGTAGAATTATATTATTAGTTACTAAGAGAATTGTTGATTATCCATCATGGAAGAAATGTGGCTCTTAATTAGTAAAGCTTATTACCCAAATAAGTATTAATTATTAAGGTACTGACTCTTATCTTCTATATGTAATTACATCATATTGTTTTCTTTGGTAATGAAAAACTATCCTACAATTTCTTTGTTCTTGCCATTAATAAATATATTTGTCTTGTGTTACTAGTTACTGGACTGAAAAAGATAAACAGAAGAATGCTATTCTCCTCTTTAGAAGGAGCCTCCAGCTCGGTACTTCCGGTCCTTTCACCTTGGCAAAACGCTCGACCCATCAAACTATTAGCCACCGAAATTTCTCTCTATCCCATCTCCTCTTGACAAAGTTACCCTCTGCTTAGGATGCTCGTAGAAAGCTACTCCTTATTTTTGGCTGTTAGGGGGTTGGGGGCATAACCAATGTTTAAAAAGGCGAAAGGCGAGGCGTAAGCCTCACTGAAAAGGAAAAAAAGCGCAAAATAATATTAAAAAAATATTAATAAAACCATAAAAATAAAATAACAAAGAAATATAATATAAAATAAAACTACAAAAAAAACATCCTCGAGGACTCTCTCATAGTTTGACATTTTTTTGTTCCCCCGAGATAACTTTATAAAAAGGGTCAATTATTAAATAGTCCCTACTATAAATATATATTTTTTAAAAAGGACACATATTTTTAGTTTAACCCATTTAGTCCCTCAAGCACTCAATATCCTCTTATTTTTAGAGGTCCGCGCCAGCGGCACTCCCTCTCCAAAATATGTGGCAAAGGACTTTTTGAGGCAAAATAAAAAAGTTTGGACTAAATGGGTATTAAAAAATGTCCGAGGGACTATTTGGTATATGTCCCTTATAAAAAAAGTAATTTGAGAAAATCAATTTTAACATATTGGTTATTTTACATTATGACAATAAATTAATCAATGCAAAATCATATTGGCAAAATTATTTTTTTAGCTTCATTCACATATTGGTTATTTTATAATATGACAGTAAATTAATCAATGCAAATTAACAAGCAAATTTATTAAAAAAACATCGATTTTCACGCTAAGAAAAAAAAAACAGCAATTTTATTAAAAAAAATAATAAAACATATCAACCTAAGTTTATTAAAAAAAACAGCAACCTTTAAAATATATTAGTTTCTTAAAATATATTCAGTTTAGTTAAAGAAAACATATTAATCTAAGTGGAAAATCAAAAAATAGAAACCTTTTACAAAAAGTCATATTGAAGCTAATTTAGTACATTTATTTCAAACAAAATCAAATTGACAAAATCAGTTTTTTAAGTTTCATCAACATATTTGTTATTTTTTAAAAATTATCTCAAGTTACAATAGTAAATAGTATAAGTTAAGTGCAGTTTTAAAACCACAAAAAGAAAAGAGTTTTTTTTTTCCTCGCCTCAGCAAAAGGGCGTGAGGCGAGGCGTGAGGCGCATCGAGGGGTAAGCCTCAAATTCAACCCTGAGGCTTAAGCCTCGAGGCATTTTTTACCCTCCTCGCTTCGAGGCGTAAGCCTCAAACTCCTTTTTAAACATTGGGCGTAACATATCAGCCTCTATCAAAAGTACAAAAGCAAGATCTCAACAGTATGCGAATAGCTATTTTAATGTACAAACCACCATGCTTAATTTATTATAGTAAAATTTAAACGTTTAGTGTACAAACCAAAATCCTAATAATTGTAAAAGATAAAATGATTAGTTGAGTTCTTTAAGTTCAATAAATGCCACATATGCTTATGACCAAAATTCGTTCAATTATTCCTTCTCCCTAATGAGGAGAAAAGAGCTTTTATACAGAATGCATGAATGTTTAGAACAAGAAAGATACTTCAGAACAAGAAAGAATAAGAAGGAAAATTAATGTTTAGACCAAAATTTGTTCAATTATTCCTTTTCCCTAATAAAGCTATGAAACCAAGTGTTAGACTAAGCTATGAAGCACGAACACTCGTCCGGCGACCCAAACCACCTAGCATGTGACAGAATACCCTCAGGAGGGGGCGAAATCACTAACAACCAACGCCGCCACTTGGATCTGGCCGAATTCACCGGGCCTTGGCCAAGAATCTCTTGAGTACATCCTGCTCCATAGACGACACTCTGATCTACATTCTAGACCACCTCATGGTGGTCGGCTTTCATCCATGAGTCAGGAGCTTCACCAGAATCAATTTTTGCCCACATATCCCAAGCCCGATTCCACATCTGGTGGCCAAACAGGGCTAGAATTCATCTCTGGTGGACATAATTCATCCTGGACATGCCGACGGTCATGAAACCCAAGGGTTTCGAGCCATTTTTGTCCAAACATCTCCTATGCCAGCCAAACAATCTTCTGCCATAATTGGAACCCATCACCATGTTCAAGAACTAGGGTTTGACACCAAAACCTTGGTTTTTGATCCTGGTGGTACATATTTTTGATGATTGGCATGAGGAAGAAGATAAAGATTGTTGCAAGAATTGAAGAATCTTTTTCAATTTTTCAGAAATTGCGTTTTGACCCCTCAAGTTTTGCATCTTCCGAACATTTTGAGAATTTTTGCATTCAACCTCAATCTTAAAGTTCGAGGACGAACTTTTTCGAAGGCGAAGAGAATGATGTGAATGAAGAATTGGGGCTATTTTTAGTATTTTTGTCATTTTTTGTCTTTCTTTAATTTTTACTATTCATAGTATTTTCCTTTTTGTTTAGTATTTAGAAGGAGGAGGTTATTGGCTCTTAGGGACATAATTGTAATTACAATCTTAGCTTAGAGGCCAAGCAACCTCCTTCCTATAAATACCCATATGTAGCATCATTTGAGGTATTCTTCCATTTTGAGATATATTGATTAGAGAGAGAGTGAGAGAGAATTATCTTTTCTTGCTCTCATTTGGTGTCATTTACGTTATAAAACCTAATAAGATCAATATGGATAGCTTTAAAAGTCATCCTACCTCGAGGCACCCAACCCACCCCCAAACGAATCCATATAAAAATTCTCAATAGAAAGGATTGGGGATGCATAGTGAAAGTCCATGGGCTCCGGAAAACACTCAAAAAATCGCGATGAACAGTCAAAATCCATGGCCTCTAAACCTAGAAAATATGAACACTCCATGGCCTCCAAACCCAGAAAATATGAACCCTCTATGGGACTTTAAACCCAAACCCAGAAAACTCTCAGAAATTGCAAAGGGGCTCATCTCATTCAAGTAAAAGCATGAAAATTAGGGTTTATTTAAGGAAAAGAGGAAGAGGACGGATCCCTAACCATTAGGATTTAGTCCGGTGAATAGTATAAGTCCGAATCCTCTGGTTGGCCTAATATGATTCCACAAGATCTAGTTTCGTTCAAGTAAGGGATTCTAGCCAATTGAAAGGATCTTCTGATCAATCCAGAGATCATTTGGATTCCATTAGTAATGAGGATTTGGAATATTACTCATTGATCAATCAAAGAGAAATTCAACACCTAAAAGAAAGATCGGTTCTTTGGGATCCTTCCTTTCTTCAAACGGAACGAACATAGATAAAATTAAACCGCTCTCGCTGGCGAACAGTACGACTCTTCGGCCTTTCTCTGGCAGCACCTCGGCCTCTCTTCACAAAATCTCATTTTCTCTAAAGTGTGGATTAGGGTTTTGGCAGCTTTGGGAAGTGAGCAAAGGGTTGTTATTTATAGGAAATGTTAGGGAACCTAGGGTTTCCACTTATGTCCACAAATACCCCTTCCAAGAAGGTTTCTAGAATTCCTAAAACTTGTTTTGCAAGAAATAAGCTAATAGGGCCACGTCATTACCCCACGTGCTGGGCCCTCCCAAGCTCTCTAGGTATAAAACTCCGCAGCCATCTAATGTAGCTCGTCTTAGCTGGTCTTCTTTTGCTTCCGCAGTCAACTAAAATAGCCGCGGCCTTAGGCCATGGCTCCTACTAAGGCTGCAGCCTTATAAGGTTCTAGGGTTGTTATAGCATGCGAGTTACATTTTTCATCATTTGTAATATAAGTATCTAAACTTTTACTATTTTATCTTTGATCAACCATATTACCAAAAGTAATTTTGACGATGTCATAATTTGGCCAACTGTTTGCTTGGCTGGTAAAGTTAGTAATGAATCCAGCCTGTTGATTTTTTTATTCTGCAAGAAATGATAGGTATAAATTTGAATCATTTGAGAAAACACAAAAAGCTCTATCTTGTTTAGTCTCTTGAATGGTTTATTGTTCTTTAGCAAATGATTAAAAGAAAGAAGAAAACATTTTTAACATATTAACTATGCAAGTAGAAGTAATATACACAGATAAGCAATCATGAATAACAAGATGGGGAGTAAATGGTTGTTTAAAGTATATAACTAATTCATTAGTCAAAAAGATAAATACTCCCTTTTCAAATGAGATATTTATTAAGAAATCTAAATTATTGTTAAGAAAATGATACTGAACTTGTATTTATTATTGTTGTACGACTTAAAAGTGCTTTTGGGGAACCTGTTGATATTTTCTTCCCATATATTCGACATTATATATTATTTAGAATTTAAATTATCCATTGAAACATACATTATATATTGTCAAAGAAATAAAATTAGTTTGCATATTAGTTTTTTGTTAAGGTTTTATATTCATTCAAATTTTGCTAACCAATTATGTGCAATAAACACGTGTTCCCCTTTTCCTTCTGGTTACTTTGAATACAGTTGGATAAATTTGCATCATCTCTATCTAGCTCGCAAGAGTATATGCATCATGTTTTATTCCCCTGTTGGCTCGACATTAGAAGACAAATGGTTACTCTTTTTGGATTAATTTTGAGAATCATTTCATAATATAGTGACATTACAGTTGGCATTTTGTTGGCCTTTTCAGATAATTTTCATTAACTTTAGGAGCCAAGACATCATCCTGATTATTTGAGGATTGAAATTAATGAAAATTTTGTCTTGCATTTTAGTTGGTCATATCATAGGCTTGAATGGTCACAAGCACAACTTTTATCCTATGACTCAAAAGAGTTTTGGCCGAAATTAAGTCAATACATACAAATTGACTCGATTGGAAATTTGTCCTTACAATGGAGAGATTGAAAATAAAAATTTTGCATTGTAATTGTTATATATGAAAGTTGGCTAAATTCCATGGCAGAACATTTGAGTCGTTGAGTCATTTGAGCCACATAGGCTTGATATGCTTGAGTGAGGTGCGTTCATCTGGATTAGATGGACTTTTGAATTTGAACATCATGCATGACTCTTAATAATCGCAAGACTTCCGTTGCCACATGCTTTGAAGATTATATCCTTTTTGGTAGTTTTGTGAATTGACTTGTGGCTACACACATGCATGTTGTTTTTCAAAACACGTGTTTTTAAAATTGGATGGAAAAGTGATTCTTTTACACAATATTGTGAAAACCATTTTGGGAGTTGTTTTTCTGCAAGTTAATGGCCTATTGGATTTGCCCCGGGTACTTCTGCCTATGTATTTTACCTTGTATTTACTGCAGGTTCATCTTATTGAGGGAATAATTGATCAAGTTGAGGGAACAGTTCATGTCTCGTGGGTGCAACCGAGAGTTTTGGGGATTCCCCAGATCAAATCTTTGCGTGATCGTCTTGACAACTGGGTTGAGAAAGTACACACTGCTTTGTTATCTGTTGAAGCAGAAACGCCCGATTTAGTTGCAGCTTAATTTTCCGTTTTTGTTTTCTAGACTTTCTCTGTAACAATTTGTTGATGCCCAGAAAGAGATGGTAACGGCATCAAAGGAGAGATACAAAATACTGTTTAGTCACTCACTTGGGCCAACTATTTCCTTTCATCATATTGCCTTTAAAAATCATTTTTCGCATTATTTTCAGCTGCATCAGATCCTATACTCCTAATTCAGTTGATCTTTATTTTTGATGGCACGACATAAACATGGTCGATTTAAGGTTTTTTAGATTGTTTATTGGACTATCTATTTTTCCCCTTTTGTCGTACAATAATCCATCTGTTCGGTGGATGAAGTGCATTTCTGTTTGCAGTATTTATAGATTCTGTACCACCTAATCCCTCTCTCACAAATATTGCTACTTTTATGATTCAAGTATCCACACCCAGTGTGGTATGTGATGTAAACCGTTGGATGAGCAGCTGTCTTTATTGGGGTTTGTGGACATCTGAAGTTTTATTTGGGGATTCAAAGCCTGCTAATTGATATTTGGGAAAAATGCATATTTAGATACATTCTTTTTAGAAGTTACAAAATTTACCCCACGGTATATCAAGTGGTTCAATCTTGATCCTCTGTCGGTTTACTGTTAGAGAAGTAATGGAAGTCACTTAAGTAATTGTTAGAAGTAATACAAGTCACTTGCAATGTTTAAAAAGGCGAGGCGAGGTGTTTTGGCCGCGACGAGGCGAGGCGTAAGCCTCACCGAAAAGAAAAAAAGAAAGGGAAAAAAATATAAAATGTCTAATAATTTAACAAAAAAATAATCCAACACATTGAATGATGCAAAATGGTCCATAATCATTCAATCCATCAACCAATCAAACTTAGGGGTGGACAAAAAAAAGACCGACTCGAATGGACCGAATCGGACCGAACCGAAAATTAAGGCTATTTTGAAATCGGTCCGAAAATCGGTTCACAAAAACTAAAAACCGATTAAACCGGTCTGGTCCGCGGTCTACTATATTAAAAGACTGATTTGGACCGGATCGGACCGATTCCCATATATATATAATAAAAATAATGTTATTTTCTTTCTTATGTATAATTTTTGAATTAATGTATATAACTTATGAATTTAATTTGGAACATTTTATATATGTATAGATATTTTTTTATTTGGGTTAAAAAATTCATGTAAATATCACTTGGAGTTTCGAGTATTATTTTTTTGTATATATATTTGTGAGAAAAATAGATAAAAACATTCATAAAATGTACATATATATAAAATAGGGTCAGGACCGAATTTTACTCCGCACCGGACCGAAAAAAACCTGGGCCGAATTAGTAGGTTAACCGAATTAATCGGTCTGATCTCGGTCCAAAAAAATTGAGGACCGAATATTCAGTCCGGTCCAAAAAATATGCAAAATTCGGACCGGACCGGACCGTGCTCACACCTAATCAAACTAAAAGTTCATCGCCATTACATCATTACCATATTGTTCATCACAAAAACATAGAAAAACAAAGCATCCCCTCAAGCTTACTACTAAAACAATAATGGATCATCCGTATCCAAAGGCTTGAAAAGCGGATTTAATCCATCCTCATCGCTGCTATCATCACCATCGCTAATAGGATCGTCCATTGAATCATCATCATATCTAATGGTCATCTCGTCATCATCATCACCCGAGTCAACATCAACAAATTCATCTTCCTCATCTACCAAGATCCCCTTTCCTTCCTTTACCTATAAGATAAAATATAATTATTTTAACTCTTTAAAATAATTAATTAATGTAAAAAAGACAATTGTGAATACCAACCCTTTTTTGAAGTGTTAAATTGTGAATTATTTCTCTTTCTTCCTCGCCCCCCTCTAGCACGTTCACGACGAATGAGAATGGGAATCTCTCCTACCCCTGTCACATCATCCATCGCTCCTGAGGCATCCGTAACCACCGAGGCATCTGTCGAATGGGAATCATCTTGTCCCGCTACCCACTCATCATCTGAAGGTAGATGATCAATAACCAATGGGTCCTCATCCTCTTTAAGCGCCTTCTTTCTCAAAAACTTCGTCCTTAACTTCTTGTTATACATTATATACACCAATGAATTCAACCTCTTCGTTGACAAATGATTTATCTTTTTCGTATGGAGCTGTATAAATTTTTCAAATAATAATTTTTTAGTCATAAAATAAATAATAATTTTTACAAATAATATTTTTTTACAAACGAATACCTGATTGAATGTGCTCCAGTTGCGTTCACATGCGAATGAAGAGCATGTAAGACTCAAAACCCTCACCGCAAGACTAGTCAATTCTGGAGTTCCATCTCCAAATTGAATCCACCAATCCACTAAAATAAGAGTGAAATTAAATTTAGTTCAAAAATGTATTTAATGGTATTAATCAAAAGCAAATCGTACTTAAACAAAAGATTTTCTTACCGGGACTACGCAATTTGTAACTTGTTTTTGGTGATGCAAAAGAGAAAAAACCCTTTCTATTCCTAAAATCATCAATCTGTATATCCGCTTTCAATCTATCTTGCTCATTCGGAATAAGCTTTTCCATGCAAGTCAATAAACCCAATTTAATTTCAGGATGGTTAGAGAAGTTCTCTTCATATTGAAAATGTGGATATAAGAAATATGTCGCCGCATGCAAATGGCGATGTAACTGAAACTCCCATTTCGTATCAATTATGCTCCATGTCTCCTTATAAGACCCCTCATCTCCTCCCAAATTTTCTGCTATGGCCTTCTTTGCTTTGTCCATGGCACCATAAATGAAATCCATCCCTGGCATCTTCTCTGAATCAGTCATTCTCAAACCCCCCACAAGAGGTTTTGTGCTTCTAATTGCGTACGACATACTACCCAAAAAATTTCGATCCTGCAAAATGATTTTTTTTATTTGCTTCCCTTCATCCTTCTTTGCCCAGCTCGATCTAGCCCATTCAGGAGAAGTGAACATACGCTCCAATGGTTCCTTAACGCTATACATACTCTGAAGGGTCAAATAAGCGGTAGCAAATCTTGTTGCAGCCGGGCGAATAGATCCTTCTTCGTATGATCTCTCATCAGTTGCAAAACCCACCCATGATTATATATGAAGTTACTCACCTACAATTATATATCACGTTGTTAATATGTGAAAATAATTAAAAAGTAAAAAATAAGAATTAAAGATGAATTAATACCTTCTTTGACTTTATCAAGGCGTTTTTGTACTGCGATAATTCCCCAACTTTCTCCAACATTAGGTCAATGCAATGGGCGGCGCATGGTGTCCACCACAGACGTTTCCTCTTCTCCATCAACAACTTTCCCGCCGCCTTATAATTCGAGGCATTGTCGGTTATAACTTGAATGACCAACTCTCCCACCTCCTCAACAACACTATCAAGAAGCTTAAACAACATGTTTGCGTCATTTATAGCATCCGACGCATCAACTGATTGCAAGAAAACCGTTCCATGTGGATTATTAATGAGAAAATTTATCAAATGGCGACCTCGAATATCCTTCCAACCATCTGATAATATGGACACCCCTGTTTGCATCCACGTTTTCTTTACTTCATCAACTACAATTTTGACATGCCTTTCTTCCTCATCTAATATCCATGTGCTAAGCTCGTATGCAGTAGGAGACTTCAACCCGCGATCATACTTTCCAATTACCCGCACCATACTAATAAAGGAAGGACTATTTGCCACATGAAATGGAAGACCATTTTCAAAGAAAAATCTACCAATATCAAGGCATGCTTCATCTCTAGCCTCCTTTTCAGTTTTAGGCTTATGTTGATCATCACAACCTTCATCATCAAGATCAACTAAAAACCTATCCATGGGTCCCCTAATCCCCCTAGCCGTACTACCCATACTTGAACCATCTTTTGAACTTGTAAAATACGCACCACTCCCAATATATTCCTCGGATTTTCTTCGGGCCACATCTTTTTCAAAGTTTTTATTTTTCAAGAAATCCGCCATTTCCTCTCTCACATCCGTAGGAACTCTATCACATTCTCGAACATTTTTTTCCGTTCCCGCAAGATGATCTTTCATTTGTTTAACACCCCCCCTTATAACTTTATTGCAAAACTTACATTGGATATAGACATATCCTTTCCCATTATCAACCTCCGTACCATATTTCCAAGCGGGATCCTTTCTAGACATAATTCAACTACAAAAAAAATAAATATAAAACAAAGTTATTACAAAAAACAAGTTAAAAAATATTGACAAAAAACAAGTTAAAAAATATTGTGAAACAGGTTTTATTAAAATATTGTGAAACAGAAAAAAAACAGAAAAAAGTGTAAAACTAAAAACTAAGCTAAAAATAAAAGTTTTTATAGGAAATAACAGAAAACAGAAGAAAAAAAACAGAAAAACAACAACAGAAAACAAAAAAAAAATAGAAGAAAAAAAAAGTTTTTACAGGAAAAAAAAAGGTAAAAAAACTTAAAACCAAAGTTTTTACAAAAAAAAATCTACTAAAACTAAAACTAATACTAAAACTAATTCTAAAACTAAAAAACAAATAACATAAACACTTTCGTATAACAGTTTTTAGTAAAAAACTAGGGCCGGAGTTGAAGAATTAAAGGGTTTTGGTCTTATCGAGGGCCGAACTTGAAGAATGGAAGGAGAAGGATGGTCGGATTAGGGTTTCAGAGAAGGGTATCGGAGCAGAGAGAGTAAGTAGGACTTGAATAATAGAAGGGTTTGGGTTTATTTCTAACGTACGTTTTTTTTAACTATCTTCTATTTTCATTTTTTTAATCCCCGTATAAAAGGCGTACGCCTCACCGCCTTGAGGCGGCCAGCCTTGAGGCGTTGCGCCTCATCCAAAAAGGCGTAAGCCTCTATTTTATGGTCTGAGGCTTAAGTCTCGAGGCGTTTTTCCCTCGCCTCGCCTCGAGGCGTACGCCTCGGGGGCCTTTTTAAACATTGGTCACTTGTAATTGTCACATAAACACACGTGGCATGTGGGTTCTCAAAATGTTGCCACATGCAGTTATATAAACATGTTGAATAGTAATAAAAAAAAATGCAAAGGTAAATGTAAAAAAATGTTATAAAAAACGAAATATGAAAAGGTTTGGGACCACTTCCCTCCCCCCTCCATCTCCCCCACCTTGTCACCACTTATCCCTCTTAATCACTTGCCACCATCAAAACAAAACAAAAACTTTGTGATTTTCGATTTTGATTTGAAGCTATTTGTATTTAGGGTTTCAATTTTAATTTTGTGGTGATGGGTTTCAAGAAGATGGTGACAAAAGAGATTTGAGTATGAGAGGTGGCAGGAGAGATTTGTTGGTGGTGATGGTGCAGAGAGAGAGGATGGGGTTGGTTAGGGTGGTTTTTTTGGGGCGTGTGGGAGAGATTAAAAAAAGTAAATTCGTAATGAACTTAGCTTTTAACTCAACCTTTTGGTATGTTGATCCCTTTAATTAGTTTTCTTATGAGCGATTTTAGGAAAATCCTCAAATTGTACACAAAATAAAAATCCGGTGATGTGTCAAATGAGTATTGGTTGATGTTGCTGATGCAGATTCATAAACATAAAAAACACTAATCAATACCCTTGTGACACATCACCGGATTTGAGTTTTGTGTACAATTTTGAGGGTCTACCTGAATTATTCTTTTCTTATTACTTGTTATTATCATGCCACCTCGGTTCATGGGCTTACACCAACATTAAAAGTTGCCACTTGTAATTTTCCAATGCGCAATCTTTTGTGCCGTACTATAAAGGTTCACCCTAGGGCTCTAAGACATTCTCAACTTTACTTTGTAACTCCAAATATCTTTTAAGACCTTGTTAGGTTCATGCATTTTGTATAAATAGATCTTTTCTCCTATGGGAAAAGGAATAATTGAACGAATTTTGGTCGTAAGCAAATGTGGCATTAACTTAACTTCAAGAACTCAACTAATCATTTATCTTGAATGTCATCTTTTATCCGTACACTAAACGTTTAAATTTGGAGTAAAACTACAGCGACATGCAAATTGGACTTAAAACCCAGACTTAACGAGCTGGAAGATGCCACGTCAAAGCAAAAAATAGTCTCTAAAATTTTTCATTTGCTTTGCCAACCACCAGCCCAATACAAAGAGTGGCTTTAATAAAAACTCCTCTACAGGTAAACACTAAAACAAAAAAACAAAAGCATTCCTACAACACCCAAAAGATCCCTACAGTTAAAAACAAAAAAAGGTCCGAACACTTCAGGAAAAAGACATAACACAGTTTATTACAAAAAATAAAAAACTAGTGCGCATACTATGTTATAATTACAAAAAACGGATTAAATATCAAAAAGCTCCTCACATATTTTTTAATACACATTTAGTCCAAACATTTTTATTTTGTTCTAAAAAGTCCCTCAAACATCCAGTTAACCAATATTATTTTATTCTTAAACATTCGTGCTAGCAACACCCCCGCCCACCTCCCCCCCACTGTCGAAGCTCCGACGACCCTCATCGGAGCTCCTTTTTTAGAGTGTTTTTATGTGGTGAGGGGTTTTTTGAAACTAAATAAAAAAGCTTGGACTAAACATGTATTAAAAAAATATTCGAGGGACTATTTGTTATATTCCCCTAAAAAACATGATTTCAATTAGGAAAAAAATTATATTACAACCAATTGCCCCCCAAATACAAAGAACTAGTCTATTACATCTTGTAAAAAAAAGGCAATTACACAAAAAATATTTCTAGTGCTCCAAAATTACAAATCATAATTCAAGTGCAATGCATTTATCATCTGCATCTTCATTACGCTTCATTCCTTAAAGTATCAATGACCCTACATTATTGAAAAAAAATTAGTACATTAGTGACATATCAAATTGAATAAATTAAAAAATGCAATCCTTGGATATAATTAGGAAATATATACATGTAGTCCATTATTGAAAAAAATTTAGTACATTAGTGACATTTCAAATTGAATAAATTAAAAAATGCAATCCATAGATATAATTAGGAAATATATACGTGTAGTCCATAATAAATTGTTGGATCACCACGTGCCCTGTATTCTTGTAAAAATTCAGGTTGTGTACTTTGTGCGGAAAAATTATGCTCCAAAGCAGATTGACCTCCTTTCATTTGAGAAGCCTACAAAACTTGCAATTTTAAAAACTTGTATTTTTTAACTACTTGTCATTTAAAAAAATAAATAAAGAATTGACTAACCTGTTCAAAATTGGTGTTGTCAATATTATCAAATTTCTCCATCTCATTTTTCTTCATCCTTTCTTTTTTCCTTTCTAACAAATTGCTCTAGTCTAGATTGCTTCCTTTTGAAAGGTGGTATACCTTTCCCACGCACGGCCGTAGGACTACGAATATTGCCAATTTCTTTTCTGCGGGATTATTATTGTCACTAGGTGGTGATGAGTGAAATTGAATATTTGGCTCACTACTCCCACATATGCCATCACTTTTTGCCAATTAATTAATTAACCACTTAATACAACGCATAAAGAATTTGGTCTTATCTTCATTGCCCGTCGCTAAGTCTGCTGCTGCTTGATAAAAGGCATTACACATCCTATCAAAACGTTCATTTTTCGGATTGATAGTGCAATTTTAGTACATAATTTTGACATTTGTATAACACCTCATCACATCTTTTCTCCATCTACGAAGAAGGTGTTTATCAGGCACTAACTGATTTTTTTAAATCAAAACTGTGATAGCATGTCGACATAGGATATCCCTAAACTCAAATAATCGACAATTACATTTAATATCAACATTGTCCTCTTTAAAGAAAACTATAAAATCGGCTTGGCTGTTTATCTCTCTAATTATATCTTCTCAAATATCATACATGACACAGTCTCATTCCTCATTAATACTACTCACCTCACAATAAAGCTTTCATGTTAACTCCTTTTGAAACTACTTAAATTTTACATTTGTGTATGCCTCTTGAAATGGTTTTTCAATGGCATATAGAGTAACACATGGGATAAAGGATTTAAAGGAGTTGAAGTCATCTTGGTCCTTTTTTGCACTTTGCTACGTAAGATATTTTCATATTGTTCGACGAATTATTTTAGAGTAGTCTTTGAGTTCACATATCCATAAAAAAAGCATTCATGCTCTCACTTCTTTGGGTTGATGACATTCCCGCCCAAAAGATATTTTTTACAAATACGAGACCACTCTCCTCATCCAAACCAACCAACCAATCATTACTTTGTAGTTGAAATTTTTCAATGAAACTATTCCAACGTGCCTCAAATTCTTCGGGGTTCAATGAATTGTAAACGACATGTTACATAGCATATTTGATGGCTTCATACTCGCTACAATTTCTAAAATTTTCGGGTAACTTCTTCGTGATGTGCCATATACACCACCTATGATGTGTAGTGGGGAAGACAATCTCAATGGACCTTTTCATTGCTTTGTCTTGGTCGGTAATGATTGCGAAAGGAGCACGCTTATTCAATAATGCAAGCCAAGAGCGAAATAGCCATGTAAATGTGTCAATATCCTCACTCGATATTAATCCACAACCCATTAAAATTGAATGACCATGATGATTAACCCCAACTAAAGGAGAAAATGGCATATCATATTTGTTGGCTAAATAAGTAGTATCAAACGTAATAGCATCTCCAAACTCTTCATATGAAACCCTACTTCTTGCATCCGCCCAAAAAATATTTTTCAATCTACAATCATTATCAAAATCCATCATATAAAAAACTTTTCATTATTGGAGTGCAATTTCAAAAAGTACTTTTGAATGGCTACATCATCCCCATCACCAAGTCTTAAACATTTCACTTTACTAAGGAAGTTATAACAATCCTTCTCCAAAAATGGCACATTATCATGCCCACTCACTTCAACCAACAAGGAGGTGAAATTTTACTTGGTCGAATACCGTCGCTATCATTCAATTCAACTTTCCTTTTAACAAAAGGCCTTATGATTAGATTATACTTATAATATCTTGATTTTCTAGGACTAACCCTATGATTATGATCAAGGTTTAATGTTGTAATCCGCCACTTTCCATCGGGGCACAAAATAGCCATAACTCGTGACTTGCAATTTGTTTTGGCAACCAAACGTTTTTTGAACACATTTTTTGATTTCCTTTCATCCTTTTTGGAATGAGAGCATGCATATAAAACATATTTTGTCTGCCCATCAACATCCCTTTCGAAAGGTCTTTTTTTGACTGGAAATTCCTTCTCATTACCATATTTTTGATAGTATTCAAATAACTCTTCAATGTTATTAAACTCCATTCATATCTCGGGGTCTTTTATTTTTTCCTCTTCAACATATTCATTTTGTATATCATCAACCCCTTCTAAATCCTCCACATTAGCGTTTAAATCAAAATACCCACGAGTTTCACTAGTTGAAGCCATTGTATATTCCCACCCAATACAAAAGTAAAATCAGAAAAAAATGCCATACAATATAAAAAAAGGTTATACAAACTAATTTACAATTTATTTTACTGGTTTCACAGTCTTACTCTAATAAGTAAATACAAATGTAACATTACAAAACAAACAAGCAAATCAATACACTAGACCATCTAATTTACAGGTACTATGATAACAACAAATAAAAAAAAAATGAATCCATGTATTTTCTCCAAAAAAAAGTAAATACAAAAATAAATCAATAAAAAATACTTGATTTTTTTGTCGAAATAGGGTCGAACTTTCTAATTTTCTACCGGTGCTGAAAATAGTGTTATGAGTTTGGGGGGAATAATTCCTTTTGGGAATAATTTTAATGTCTATGTCTTGAAATGAAAAGTGATGATGGGTTTTGATGTATGTGGCTTGAAATGAAAATATCTCTCCTTATTTTTTTAACGCGACATACACCAACGCATTAAGTCTGGGTTTTAAGTTGCATGTGCCAGTCGCTCTAGTTTTATTCTTAAAATTGACTATAATAATAAAGTAAGTATGTTAGTTTGTAGACTAAAATGACTATTGGTATACTATTGAGATCATGCTTTTTGTACTTTTGATAGAGGCAAAGATGTTATGCTGCCAACGAAGCAAATGATTCTGTTGATACATTCGAGTAATTAAATGTTTCATAATTAGTAAGCTAGAATTATTGTCATAAGCTGCATTTTCCAACGAAGGAGCTTTATTTAAACCATGATCATCATCAAGTGCATAAATATACTCTTGAAAGATAAGGAGGAGGTCAATAAAAAAAGAGATGTTAATTAATAAAAGGTCCAATTGGTCACCACAGTTGTATTGTAAATATGCGGTTATGAATAATCCAGTCAAAGAAATAGGAATTAGACCTGACACGATTCCAAGTAGAAAAACTTCAATCATTTCAATTTGTTTTAAAGGAGAGATAATAAAAGTAGAATCAACATTTGCGAGACTCACATTCAAGATCAAATTTAAAATAAAATTAATAATAAAGGAATGCAGGTGGAATAAAAAATGTGGGTCTAGGGCAAGAGTATTATACAAGATACTTAAATGAAATATTGTACTATGATTTACAATATACCCTAACTTTGTTCGAGTTAACAAACAATTCGAAACTGTAAGGACATTTTTGTCCATTATCAATTTGTTATGTCGTACGCCGTTACATCATTGAAGAAATTCAAAATTTATATCGTCATCAACGGATCCGAATATCAAAGAAGAGGAGGAATCAGAATTCTGCACAGCCAGATCGGTCCGCCCATAATAAAAGAACCGATCCGACCCCAGACCGATCCGCCCCTCATCCGGACCGATCCGCTTGCTGAAAATCCAGTAGACATCGGACCGGTAGCGAATCGATAAAGCCAAATTTAAAAGAACCGATCCGCCTCAGACCCGGACCGGTCCGCCTGGGATAAACTCAGCCAGATCGTGCAGAGATTTTTTAGGGCCTGGACTTCTTTTATAAACCTACGGGGAGTTAGTTTTATAAGACTTCTTCACACGATTTTCAGAGTTCATAAACTCAAAGTCTTCACCTTTGTGAGTTTCCAAACTCATGTTTTGATTCACACAAATTTCCAAGTCATTAGTGAATCGTTTTGAAACCTAGAACACAAATTTTTTTACTGTTCATACTCTTGTGGAGAAGACCGACTTTCTTCTTCATTGCTGCCCTCCTGGAAAGGGAAACTTCCAGCCGCCGACTACAGATCCGACGCTTGCGGGTAATTCTGTGTCACCCTTGAATTTTCATTGTAATCCGAGAAATTGTAAAGTTACAATATTATAGTGAAAATAAATGGTTTTGCCCCTTTGGGGGATTTTTCCTCATTTGTGTGTGGTTGAATGGTCTTGCATGCTTTACATCTTATTCATTCACACCTAGATGCATGTTTATGATTTATTTGGGTTGAACTGAGTTTAATTATATAATTCCTTATTTTGAACGCAAGCGCAACACTCTTTCAAATTAGTATCAGAGCAGGTTACGCTAATCTATCGCGTATTCCTAGTTTTCGCAAAATTTTTCTAAGATATCAATTTCCTGAAAAATTAATTTTTGAAAAAGTGCGTGTTCAATGGAGAAATCATATAATAAAATGCTAGTTTTTGACGGTACTAACTATGCATATTGGAAAGCCCGCATGAGGTCGGCTTTAAAGGCCATAGATGAAAGGGTTTGGATTTTAGTTGAAAGAGGGTGGACACCTCCCTACTTCACTGTTTAAAACGTGACCAATTTAAAACCTGTCACTTCTTGGACTGAAGATGAATTTAAATGGTCTTCTTTTAATTCTAAGGGTTTGAGTGCTATTTACGGATCCATCACTCCTGATGAGTTCCGACGTATCATGACGTGCACCACGTCAAAAGTGGCATGGGATGTTTTACAACTTACCCATGAAGGAACTAATGCTGTGAAAGAATCTAAATTGCAAAATTTAACAACTCAATTTGAGACCATCACCATGCTTGAAACTGAATGTTTTGATGATTTTTATGCTAGGCTATCTGATATTGTTAATACTAGCTTTAATCTTGGTGAACATATTCCTAATGCAAGAGTTGTGAAAAAGATTCTTCGATCTTTACCTAAGCGTTTTATCCCTAAAGTCACTGTGCTAAATTCTATGGGTAATTTAAATACGCTAAAATTGGAGGAACTTGTAGGGGACTTACAAACTTATGAAATAGATATGTTCCCTAAATCTGTCAAGTCTAAAGATAAGGGAATTGCACTTAATGCCCAAGAGAGAAAAAGTGAGGGGGCGACAAGAAAGAGAGTAGAGTCATCTAGAAAGAAAGAGAGTGAAACTTCTGATTCTGAGTGTGATTTTGACTTAGATGATTTGGCTCTATTTGCTAAAAACTTTAAGAATATTCTCAAATTTAAGAAAAGTGTAAATTTTAAAGATAAGAAGAATTTTCAGAAAAATAAGTTTGAAAAGAAAAATGAGAAAGATGCTAAAAACCCTCCTAAGAAAGACAGTGAGAGATGCTATGAGTGCGACGGTAGGGGACATAGTGCTTTTGAGTGTGCTACTCGTCTGAATAGAGAAAAGGGAAAGGCTGTCCTTAATGATACCCTTAGTGACGACAGTGAGGTCGAGTCGGTGGACTCGGGAGATGAGTCACCGCATGAGTGTAACTTCACCGCATTCATGGATAGTCATGTGAGTACTCCTAGTGCACCTCACGACGATGAGGATGCTACTTCATAGGGACACCTCAACAGTGAGAGCAATGCAAGTGAGGGGGAGGATGACTCAAGTGAGAGTGAGAGTGATATTCAACGCGCCTACGCTGAGTTATATTCTGAGTCATTTAAAACTAAAAAGCGTAACAAAGCGTTAGTTCTTAAGATCACCAGTTTAGATGAAGATTTAAGAAAAGCGAGAGAGAGAGAGAGTCCTCCACCTGTACCACCCTGAGAGAGAGAGAATCTGCCTGTGTTAAGAAAGAGAGTTTGTTTAGAGTGAGAGAGTAGTTTTGAGAAAGAGAGAGGGGACTTGACTAAACAAGTGGCTAGTCTTACGAGTGAGCTTCATTCCTCCATGGAGACTCGAAAGAAACTTGAAGCCCTTGTTACCCAGCTTACTCATGATATGGAGAGAGCACGAGAAGTCAAGGTACAAATCGAGGACAAATCTGGGAAGATGGGAAAGATTCTCCTCGGCCCCGCTTTAGGTTTTGGTGATAGGCAGTGAATAAGTTATGATGGTGCCTCCACGTCCCAAATTGCACCTGGAGTAGTTTCTGAGTTTACTATGACTCCTTATGGCCATCGTCGAAAACCTCGTAGGAGAGTTCGACCAAGAAAAGCAAACCAAGGTCCGCCTTTGACTGTGTTCTTTTGTACTTAATGCAAAAGAAAAGGTCACCTCAGGGAATTTTGCTATAGCATGAGTCGAACACGACGTACTTCTGCTCCACCATGACATACTGATGAGTTTGCCAGTCTGAGAGAGCAAGTTGAGTTCTTAGCTGCCGCGTCTCAGAGTTTGATGGAGGAATTTCGACGGATGTCTCTGCCGCCAGTGAATGCTTCTCACATTCCTGCTAAAACCAACAACAACAAAGGCAAACAAAAGGTCACCACTTCTTGGGTACCTAAGAAAGATAAAAAGGCCTTTGTTTTTCATGTTTCTCTCAAAGCACATAATACCTCGCAGTGGTATTTTGATAGTGGATGCTCCAGACACATGACAGGTGATGTCTCATTTTTTACCCACCTTGAGGATTATAAGGATGGTAGAGTCACCTTTGGAGATGGGAGCAAGTCTAGCATTATGGGACGAGGTACTGTGGAGTTACCAGGATTTCCTAAGCTAGAGAATGTTTTGTACGTCAAAGGTTTGAAAGCAAACCTTCTCAGCTTAGCCAGCTGTGCGACGATGACTTTGCAGTAAAGTTTGACCGAGAAGCGTGTAATGTCTATAATTAGGCCTGTAAACTTTTAGTGCAAGGGGTGAGGACCGAGGATAATTGCTATGGGACTGTAACTACTTCCTCACTTATCTGCAACAACGCCACGATCACTCCTATGGATTTGTGGCACCAACGTCTAGGTCACATGAACGTTAAAGATTTGACTCATTTAGCCAAAAAGGACCTAGTACGTGGCTTACCATCTCTTGGAAAGTCAACTTCCACGATTTGTGGACTCTGTCAGTTGGGAAAGCAAATTCGGAGTCCTCATAGGAAGTTGCATTCTATTACCACCTCCCGAGTTCTTGAGCTGATTCACATGGATCTTATGGGTCCTACTCGTACTGAGAGTTTGGGTGGTAAGAGGTATATCCTCTTGATGGTAGACGATTTCTCCAGATACTCCATCGTAGGTTTTCTGAGAGAGAAATACGATGTTGTAGAGTTTTTAACGACCAAGTGCTGTGTCCTGCAAAATCAACACAGAGTCACTATTAACAGGATACGTAGTGACAACGACACTAAATTTAAGGAAGCAAAGGTAGATTTTTATTGTGATAGCCTCGAGATCAAACATGAGTTTTCTGTTGTGAAGGCTCCTCAGCAAAATGGGATTGTTGAGAGAAAGAATAGAACGATCCAGGAGATGGCTAGATCTATGCTTCTAGGTCGTAATGTTTCTAGGAGATTTTGGGTAGAGGCAGTGTCTACTGCATGCCACACAGTGAATAGGGTTTACCTGCGTCCACACACACTTAAAACGCCTTATGAATTGTGGACTGGAAAGAAACCCAACCTGGCATATTTCCATATTTTTGGGAGTAAATGCTACATCTTACGGGATAGAGAGAAATTAGGAAAGTTTGACTCCCGGAGCGACGAGGGAATATTGCTAGGATATTCATCGAATAGTAGAGCGTACCGGGTTTTTAACCTGAAGAGCTCTAAGGTTATGGAATCAATAAACGTCATCGTGCAAGATGACGAACCTCCGACGATTATTAATCCTAACCTTCAGTATGAGGATGAGGACTATTCTGACAGTGATCTACTTGTCCCTCACCCACACTTTGTGGACCCTACTCCTGTGATAGGGGACACACCCGCTTGGGTTCGCAAGAGTCATGACCCTGCCTCCATTTTAGGTGATCCCACTCTTGGGGTCAAGACTCGTGCTCAGCTAGAGAACATCGTTAGCCACTTTTGCTACACGTCCAAAGTCGAGCCCAAGAATCATAAAGAAGCACTCAAGGATGAACGCTGGATATCTGCTATGCAGGATGAGTTGCTTCAGTTTAAAAAGAATAATGTCTCGGAACTTGTCCCCCGACCTAGTGAGACAAATGTGATAGGTACCAGATGGATTTTCAAGAATAAAATGGATGAAAATGGTACCATAATCAGAAACAACGCTAGGTTGGTCGCTCAAGGCTACACACAGATAGAAGGTGTAGACTTTGGAGAGACATTTGCTCCTGTTGCGAGGCTTGAGTCCGTCCGTTTACTTCTCGCCATCGCATGTCATCTGCGCTTTAAGTTATATCATATGGATGTCAAGAGTGCCTTACTGAATGGCATTCTACAGGAGGAGGTTTATGTGGAACAACCAAAAGGGTTTGAAGACCCTACTCACCCTGAGCACGTTTTTTATCTGAGGAAAGCCTTGTATGGTTTGAAGCAAGCACCCCGTGCTTGGTACGAAAGGCTTACTTCCTATCTCTTAGCCCGTGGCTTCAAGAGAGGGGGAGTTGATATGACGCTATTTGTCAGGAGAGATGACGGTGCTATTTTGGTTGCCCAGGTCTATGTAGACGACATAGTCTTTGGATCCACATGCTCCCAGCATGCTCACCACTTTGAGGAGGAGATGAAGAGTGAGTTTGAGATGAGCATGGTAGGTGAGCTTACTTTCTTCCTCGGTCTCCAGGTTCGTCAGCTAGAGGATGGGATGTTCATCTCCCAATCCAAGTATGCTAGAGACCTTGTGAAGAAATTTGGTTTAGACTCCGCTAAGCATGCACATACACCTATGAGTACTTCTATCAAGCTTAGTAAGGACACTTTAGGCAAGGACATAAAGCAAACCTTATATCGGTGTATGATAGGTAGTCTTCTCTACTTGACTGCCAGTGGTCCCGATATAGCCTTTAGTGTTGGAGTCTGTGCGCGATATCAGGCGTCTCCGAAAGAGTCACACTTACTCGCTCTAAAACGTATCATCAAATACGTGAGTGGAACTCTCTCATACGGTATTTGGTATTCCTTTGATACCGATGACCGTTTGTCCAAATGATTTGAAGCACTTCTTTTTACACTATTTCAAAAACCCAAGAACTCAATCGTATGGATATGTAAAATATAGGATTTTCGATTATTTTATCACATTGTGATATTTTACATCGTTGAATGGACCCATTTGAGAACAATTTCTCGATGAAAAAATTATCAAAGACTGGCATTCCTTTTTTCTATTCAACAACGTATGAATAGTTTTATTACGAAAATTGTTAAAAATAATTCTATTCATGTTTGCGAAAATAACGTTCTCTTTTTTTTCTTATATTTATACGAGACTAAATCAATAAATTAAAAGAATCAACTGATTGATGGTTCTATATTTTTTAGACTGTGAGGGGGGGGGGGTTGCTTCTACGAGCATCCAAAAATGGAGTGTAACTTTGTCAAGAGGAGACAAGATAGAGAGATAAGTTTTGGTGGCTAGTACTATGAAGAGGGCAGAGAGTTTTGTCATGGTGGGGTGATCGAAAGTACCGAGCTGGATGCTCATTCTAAAGAGGAGAATGGCATTTATCTGTTTATCTTTTTCAGTTCAATAGAAAGTAACACAATAAATATATTTCTTAATGACAAGAACAAAGAAATTATAGGATAGTTTAGAATGCTTCCCCTCCGAGTGAGCACAAAAATGTAGGATAGTTTTTCATTACCAAAGAAAACGATATGAATGGTGATTCATCGAGTTGGAACTTTCATAAAGCACTATGGGATACCATAAGGACAACCCCAGGTCATGCTATTTAATAATATTGAAAAATGGTTACGTAAGATAACTAGTATTTAAATTTGGTCGCCTTTGGAAGCGTTTACCGTAACCAAATTGTATCTAGTTGCTTTTTGCGAAAATTGTTAGTTCTTGGTTATTAAGATTCATGAGTGAATTGAAGTTTATTTAGGTTTAAAATCATTGAGTTTTTTTTCTTTCAAACAAATCGAAATGATTGAAATTTTTCGCACAACGCTGGTTTAGAATTAGATTTTAAGGGCCCGTGACAAGTTTCGCAGACCATAAAGAGAGTTTTATATCAATTTGCACCGTCAAGGGCTAGTAAAAGTTTCAATTAGCGGGACAACTAGAAGTCAAGGGTGATTTTCAAGCAATAAGTAGGTGCAGTTAGAATGCAATGTGCTCAAGCCCTAAGCGGGGAGTGCTTGAACATCAAGCATGATCACTTTCGCAGGTAAATGGAAGACCATTTCAGTGATATTTGTAGCGTAAAGTTACCTAATGTACTAGCATTCAAGCAGGTGCAAGCATGAGGAAACACCTTTTTCTTTCACCCCCCGAATTGTTAGGCCCCGCTTTTTCTAATTATAAAAATAGGGGTGGAAGCTTGCACTCCTATTAAGATTCAAGGTGGATTCTCAAGAATGAAGATCGAGCATTATGGAAAATGGATTCCATCTTGATGGGTTACGCTTGCTAAAGGCCATTCAGCTAAACGTTCAGGATGCTCATCAACCCTAAAGACTGTTAACGAATAGTTTTTTTCAATAACGATAAAGTCCATGTCGGTCACCCCCCGCCACTCCCACCATAAATATGATAAGAATTTGATCCATTGGAACAACAAATTGATAAATGGAAGTCCTTAGGATAACGAGATATATTTTTTTCGTGAAAACAATAGATTTTGTGTTTTTTCCTTTATGTTTCTTTAATTTTTATGCAATTTAGCATGTTGCAAACGAATAGTAGATTATTGAAAATTGTATAAAACACAGACATGTGGAGATTCACAAATGACATGTGCCAGTTAGACACTAATAACTACGGGGTGGGATTATCTTGAATCCTACTATTGGAGGCACATATAAATCTCATATAATCCTTCATAACTATAGCTTTAAGAATATCTTCCTTGCATTTTTATCCATTCTTATACAATGGGAATCTCTCTCTATCAAAATATGGTATATGGTAGCATCCCATGCAATTTTCGTGGTTAGGGTGCATTGGGCTATCGATTTGGAGATATTGCACATATGACTTGGTCATCGGGGTATAGAAGTTATGGAGCTAATGTGTATGCATCATCAACTAAGCTTGTATTAGATGGGCTTGTCTTAGATGGCTTAAACTACATAATTCACTTGAGCTTGGTTCACTAAGTCAACTGCCTATACACCTGTTCTTTTCCCCCCTATAGGGTATGGATCTTGAATCATTTATAAATTAAATGGACCTCAATTTACCCGATAAATAGGTAGCGAAAGAGATCAATAAATGCTAAAGTATACTTGTCGTAAGATTCTAATAGTCATAGGTTGGTATGATGTTAACTTTATCGGAGACAGGTATGATAGGTATGAAAGCCATTAGGGGTATATATCCAGGTATAATTTTAGATAAGGACTTGAGCCTCACGCCATAAACTGAAACCCTATTTGAGTGCGGACATAATCAACTGGATCTATCGTGTTTATTGGAAAAGGGAAAGCCATCACTTGTATCTTGGTCTTGATATGGAAGGTAGGATACTAGCACTAACTATTACTTTTAATATCGTGTTAAAGCTCCAATTTTCGACCCACACATGGTTAAATTCGGTTAATAGCTCTTCTTTGACCTTACATTTAATTAAGGTTCCTATTTAATGTTTCCAAAAACACATTACATGTGTTTGTAATGAAATAACTGAGAGCCTAAGGGTAAACAAAAATTTGCAAAATAGCATGGTCTAAAATTAATAAATCTAAAAACTTTGATAGTCGTTAAAATGAAAATCCTTGTAGTTTTATTAATGTCATTGGATCAACTTCCATGTCATTATAAGGATTCCGTTAGAACGACTTTCCAATAACAGTTTCAAAGAGATATACACTTTTCAAGACTTTTATTTCTCAATTATTATACTTGAATATTAACCCACAAATTTTAAATTTCATTTTTTTATGATAAGAACTTGGTTTCCTTGATTATCACAATTTCAACACTATTTATTGAGTAAAAATAACACCATTGTCTTAACAACATACTTTAAAACAAGTGACAATTTTCTACCAAGCACTAAACTAGTAGTGAAGCTTTAATAAGTGTGAAAGATTTGTGAGTTGATAGCATACTTTGACCATAAGAACATGTTTTAAAATATTAGCTTGCTTGATATTTAATATGAGATCCTAGCGCATTTTAATACTAAGTCCAATATGCAAACTTTATCAAGGAAAAACATTAACAATCATAAGTGTATATATATATGCATCCAAATATACATATAATAGCACGTGAAGCCTAATATATATATATATATATATATATATTGAAAAAAAGTTTATAACTCATATCTCAGTTAAGTAAGGTTGAAGAAAACTCTTCCTTAGTCAGGCTATCGCAAGCAACAAAGGTGTAGACTTTAATGACCCAAAAGAATTATTTGAAGATGATGCAAAAATCATACCAATCCTTTCCAAATTCTGCCTATGTAACCCATGGACTTATGTTGACTTCACTCAAAGGAAAGCAATTTAAAAGAAGCAAGGGATTAAGGGGCAGAGTTTCATGTTGAAATCGATTCACTGAGATAGATTAAGTTTTTAACTACTTGAACTAATTGAACGATACAAGTTAATAATAGGCTTACAAAAAGGAAAAGCAATAATCGCTACTTCACATATTCAACTCGATCTTCCTCTCCCTTCGGCCAAGCCGATTTGAACTTCCTCGTCTCCATTGATTTTCTACATGATTATTTATCCACAAATCAGGCCTTGCCGTGGATTATTTTCTCAAAGAATAAACTCGAAATGATATAGTGATATAATTTAAAAAATAAAAGTAAAGTCCAAGCCAAAATATGAAAAATATTAATTTTTCATATTTTTATAATTAAACAAAAGGATTCACAAATAAAAGTGTTAATGCTACAACCGAGGTATAAATTGTTAAAGCTTACACAAAGGCTAGATTGATGACTTTTCTCCATGTAAATAAACCATAACTTATATCAAAAAACACCAAGGATCTATTAAACACATTAAGATAAACCCTAGTCTCTAATTCTATCTCAAGCCCTAAATTTCTCTCAAAATAATCTCAAGAGTGGAGAAAATGATGAACATTTAGACTTAATGGATGGTTTCTTTATTAAACATAACACAAAGTGTAAAATAAAGGTGTAAAATACACCTTGATTATACACCGCCACATTATCTTTCTCTCTCATCTAAAACTATAAAATGGTATATCTTTTATGTTACATATCCGATTATTATAAATATTATATTTTTGAAAAGCCTTCGTCGAGATCTATCAAACAAGATCCATATTCAATAATTTATCTGTGAGTGCAAATAATCACAATGAAGGAATCTAAGTAGTTAAGGCCAAACTAAGAATAAAACAATCTCATAATAAAAGAATTCATGTGGTTCGATAATGGCTTATGCCCATGAGTGTTTCTCTCATTTTGATTACGTCTCTGTGATTCGATATCAAGAAGTTACATGCCCCTTTTTTTCCTGGGGTGAGGGTTACATTTATAGAGATTGAGGAGGCAAACTCGTATTGGACTCATTTGAATGTTGATTAGGCAGCTGCTTGACTCATGCCAATGTCTTTTGATATCTATGCTTATCAGATAATCCCTTTGTGGTTAGCTCTCATAACGTTCCTTGCCTCTTATGTATTAGACTGACTATCTTTCTGGATTCGGACCTATTTAGGCCTCTGTGTTTGGGACGCTTGGCTTATACTCCACAATTGTCCCCAAAGCTCTTTGGCATGGATGGGGAGAAGAGGTTTGATAAGCTGGTCTTCTTGAATAGTTGGTCGGCCCAAGTGGATAATCGTTATTGTAGACTTCACCCCGACTGGAAAATTCTTTAAAAACGGATTGTGAGATGGTTCCCCAAAGCTCTTAGGCTTGGATGGGGCAAAGAGGTTTGAGAAGTTGGTCTGCTTGAATAGTTGGTCAGCCCAAGTGGCTGATCATTATTGGAGATCGCACCCCCACAGAAAAATTCTCTAAAAACGGATTGTGAGCTGGTAGGTCATGTTCTGACCATTGAGTCTTGGAAGGACACGTCTGTAAGTTCTCCAATTGACCAAGGGTACACTGATAATGTTTCAAAAATGAACTATCAGTTGCATTTAATGAGCCTTGAGCTCTGTTCCTGTATGATTATATGACTATGACATTGTTATAAGTTTAATCAAAAGATTTTATCATCATTTCTACATTTCACTTCATTCAATACAAATGCTTGGAGATTCAACCTTTACACACTTTATCCGTAAGTTTTCTTCACCTTTAACTTTATTTTTCTTCATCGTTTCTCTGAACTCTGTTGTTCCTTCACTTCTTTGAACGTTTTCTCTCTTTTTGCTCATTTTCTTGACTCTTGTATCCTTTCTAAAAGAATGGTGTATTCCGTCAATGAGAGGACCGTGGGGGAATTTAGAAAAAACTTTTTTGATATCGCCATAGGTGACTATTGAGTGCGCTGAGGTTCTAAAAGACTACAATAATGCAAGGGTGGCACTAGATTTTCACCCTTTCAGTGTGTGTTTGTGTGTTGGGGGGGGGGGGGGGGGGGATGGGTGGGATAACTTTTCCCTCAAACTAATTATTTCTGGAGTTCTGTGAATTTTTTGATGTGGTTCCTGCTGACACTTGGCGACTCATCGATGGTGTTCATAGGATCAACGAGCTATAGGGGGCCCATATAGGGATCCCAAAAATAAGGTATTATTACTCTTGGTCCCACACGACTGATGAAGTCCTGGTCGTCAACCTTCTTGATTCCAATAAGGGTTACTGGAATTATGACTTTATTGCAATGAAATTGGAAACAACCACCTCTTTCTTGGGGTGAAAAATACCAAGGGTTCTTGTGCCCAGAGAGAGGAAGGGACATAGGGCAACCTTAGTTCCATTCTATGCACGTATAATTTTATTTGATAATACAATTACTGATGATGAGTTTATTGTGTTTTTGTTCAGCTCGATCAAAGAAGAAATAGCCTCTTCCTCTCACTTTAATAGGGACAAACTCATCAAGGTCTAAAAGCTAAGAAGGCTTTTAGTTCTAGATGTTGAACACTTAAGTTCTATATCCTTCTTGCTCGAGTACAAGAACTCTACTAGCAGCTTCACTGCTCATCTAATGGACTTAATCCCTGACGCGCCCCTTCCTTCAGCGAGTGAGGGATCTTTCACTTCCTCCTCTTTTCATTTATTTAATGTTGATACCATCCCTGACATCGAGGAAGAAGTGATGGCCCCAAAGAAGAGGATTCTTCTGGTTGATAAGGATGATATGCTGGTGTCCCCAAGGGTAAGGTTTCCAAGAAGACGAAAGTCGGGGGCCCTTTTCTTTTGATTTCAGTGTTAGATTCCCCCATCCGAGAAACGAATAAGAAGGAGAAGACCACTTCTTATTTTATTATTGTCAATACTCCCAAAACGGGAGATGGCCAAAAATTTAGGAGGGGCCACCAAATAATGTCGGTGGCCCAAAATGTATCTTTGGCCCCTGACCTGTTGAAGGGGGCAGTGCTCGCGCTTGATCCCGAGCAAGTTAACAAGATGATGCACGATAAAATTTCTACACACGCTTCTCAGTGTTGTCCATGGTAAACACAACTTTCTTTCAATTTGTACCTCCTCTGCTTTTCCTGGATTATTGAACTTTGACAGAATCCTTTTTTGTTTTGCAGTATGTGGCGGACTTCGTCGTTATATTAAAAAAATGATCTGATCAATCCAGGATCACTTATGACTTTATAATGACCTTGACCAAGTTCAAAGAGGCTCTTGCTGCTGCCTAAAAGGCCCATGAAAAGGATAGGAAGTCCACCAGCTCGATAATGGACGAGCTGAAGAATGAGCGTGACCAGTTAATGGTCATGTGTGGCCAATTGAAGGTCGAACGCGACCAACTGTTGATCGAGTGCGACTAGCTTAAGAAATCTCAGGAGGACCAAATAAAGCCTCTATATGCCTCCAAGGATAAAGGCTATGGTACTGGATATGAGTAGGCTTTGTCGACGAAAAATGCTTGCTGATTTTTATTAGGAAGTCTAATTTCAAAAGGGGCTGGGATGCTACTTTAACGAAGGCCAACATCCCAGCTGAGCCTGAACTTTTTGGCAAGCATGATCCAGCTTTTTCACTGAGGGGAGAAGAAGATGGTCGGGCAGAGGTTGCTGCCGACCAAGGATCCTATGGGGTTGATTAGGACAAAGTTCCAAAAATGCAAGAGTGGGTGAAAGAAAAGGAAGGCCAAAGATAGTTAGGAATAGTTAGATTGAGAATCTTTGTATTTTATTTTGTTCTTGTTTGTTTGTGAGGGCCTTGCCCTATTTTATTATAATAAAAGATTTTGCCATTGTCTGACTCTGTTTCTTATTACTGTTGAGTAATTTTCTTTTATTCTTATAGCTTGGCCATATATCTATAGGGATTCCTTCCTTTGTTGGTGACCTAGATACCAACCTGGGTCAGGGGGCTAGTATTCAAGCACGTTGTGCTTTCACTTTTTCTTAGAGAGCTGTTCAGAAAAAAGACCAAGGCTTATAAAGAATAACATGTCTTGGTCGCCAAGATGAAAGATGATGTCAACGACCTTGGAGATGTCGATTCCCTTATGCAAGATGAATTTAAATCTCTAAGGAGACAACTCGCCGAATTCAAAGACATTGGTGATATTGACTCACTTTTGCAAGACACAAATAATTCCTTGAGAAAATAGCTCGCTGAAGCCAAGTAAGACTTTCACAGAGATGGAGTGATCAAGATGGGGTTGACTTATGACATACTTAAGCTTCGTTATATCTTTAAGAAAGGTCCTCATGCGTTATGGGATTCCGATTATAATGAGGGGTGGGTGGATTCTCCTCTCAGGCATGACGAGGGCAAACAATTAGTGTATAATCATGGCTGGTTGAACGCTTTGGGAGTCATGAAGGTCCCAAGGGATTTTCAACTCTGGTATTGGTACCAAGTTGATTGTCCAGCTTACTGCCATCCCCCATTTGGAAGTGAAGAGGGATGGGTCTTCCTTGATGTCGTTTCTGTTCAACTAGGCAAACATTATTTAACTTCTCACGAGAGTAACGATGAGTTCAAGACAAATGCTGAGATGGCCAAAGAGCCGCCGTGGCCGAGGTGATCACTCGTTGGGGATAATAATTGTACAAGTTATTATGGTATTTCGCATATTTAATTTTGAATTTTTTGTTAATGTACACTTTTCCTTGTGTAATTTTATATCATAATATTTGTGTAATTCTACATTATGTATTTTTCCATTTCTTATGTTGAACATGTTTATATTGTTTATCTTACCTTTTAGGTCGTGTCGCCACACTACCTTAGGCCTAGAGCACATTTTGGAAAAAATGCACCTGGTTTTAGGGCCATCCATTCATTCAAGATTTTTAGCCGACCAAAGGCGGGTTTACTTAGTGCCTAGGGATCCCTTATAGGTATTTTTATTTCCTAGGAAATTTTATATTAAATATAATCAAACTAAGACAATAATTTTCAATGTCTGACAAAAACTTGAAAGTGTAAGCCTGCCATTCGGAACAATGTTGAATGACTAAATGAACCACTTAACCACTTGGATTTATACTTTATTGAAATCAAATCTTAAAATATTTTGAGCAAAATAAGTTGGGAATTAAAAATTGCAAGAAATTAATAAACAGAATAGAAATAAAACTTTTCTTCAGTTGGTTCCAAGCCTTCGATATCTCAATGCCCTCTATTTTTTCCAAGTGGTAGGCGCCTTGCAAATCATCCCGGATAACCTTGAATGGTCCTTCCAAATTTGGCCCCAATTTTCCATCTGATGGGTTTTTAGCCCTCCCGAGCACGTTTATGAGAATGTAATCACCAACATGGAATTTCCTTAGGTTTACGCCCTTGTTATACAACTTAGTAAAATTCTTTTAGTAGGACTTTAAGTTTATCAGGGCCTGGTCCCTTCGTTCGTCAGCCAAGTTGAGCTCAGTACTGATAATTTCTTCGTTCAAACCCTGTTCGACAATGGTGGTCTTCATGGTTGGCACATCAACTTCTAAATGGATAACAACTTCCATTCCATAGGCTAAAGCGAAGGGAATTTTCCCAGTTGGTCTACTGGGCGTCATATGATATGCCCATAGGATATGGGCTCATCCACCTGAACTTCTTTTGCGTTCTCTAATCTCTTCTTTATGTCGCTGAGTGTTATTTTGTTAGAGGCCTCAACTTGCCCGTTGATCTGAGGATAGGCCACAAAGCTGATGTGATTCTTAATGCTATGGCTATCACAGAAGCTTTGGAATGACCCACTTTTAAATTATATGCTATTATTTATGATGATCTCCCTAGATACACCATAGTGCGTCACGATGTTCCTCCAGATAAACCTGATCATGTCAGCGTCCCTGATATTATTAATGGTTATGCATCAATCCAATTCATGAAGTAGTCTATTCCATCCAAGAGGTACTTACGATTCCCTAGTGCTGTTAAGAGTGGACCTATAATATCCAAACCCCATTGGGCAAATAACCACGGACTAGTCGGTGACATCAAATCGTTGATCGACTGATGGAGCATGGGAGATAATCTTTGGCATTTTCACACTTCTTGACGTAAGAGATCATATCCTTTTGCATATACGACCACCAAAATGCTTATTTGATCGCTCAAAAAGTGAGAGATCTTCCTCGAGTGTGTCTCCCACAAATTCCATCGTGAAGCTCATACAGAACTTGGTCGACGTCACTTGGATGATCACATTGGAGGTAGGGACCAGTGAAAGATCTCCTCTAGAGTTTTCCTTCAGGTGATAGATAGAAATGTGAAACTTTCACCCTGATTTGGTGGGATTGCTTTTTATCTGGCGATGAGATGTCATCTTGAAGATAAGTGATTATTGGGTCCATCCATCTGGGACTTTTTGCACGGTAAGGACCTGCTCGGTGACCACGGGCTTTGTGATACTATTCTTAGAAAGGAACTCCACTTCAATGGTTCATCTCAGATCAAAGTTCTCTACCGACCCCAAGGATTCTAAGGTATCAACATGGCTATTATGCCCCGGGGGGAACTCTTGAATGTGGACTTTCTAAAATTTGGACATCAATTCTTGGGAAACTTGTAGGTATGCCGACATTCGTTCATTCCTGGTGTCGAAATATCCTATCACGTGGTTGGATACTAGCTTTGAGTCGTAGTATATGTCAATATGGTTGGCCCCCACTAAGTAAGCTTTGCATAACCCGACAATGAGGGCTTTGTACTCTGCCTTATTATTGAAGCTTCAAAGACAAGTTTGATTCCTTGCTCGATCGTGGAATTTTTTGGGGAAATCAGGGCAAGACCTACCCCTTTACCCTTTGAATTAGATGAACCTTCGACATAAAGTGTCCACTTTTTGTTCTGGGCTCCCTTTCTTCCATGAACTCGATAATGAAGTCTGCCAACACCGACCCTTAATCGTCATTCTTGATTAATAGTGTGTATCAAATTTCCAGGCTCAGCTCACCATTTGGACATCTATCCAGACAGATAGACCTTTCGAAGAACAACTTTAAGGGGTAAAGAAGTGATGATTATGATTGAATGAACTTCAAAATAGTTCTTCAACTTGGGAGACGCGATGACCAAAGAGGAAGCCAAATTATTAAGTTGGAAGTAGCGTTGCTCGGGGTCCAGGAGCATTTTTTTGATGTGGTAAATGGGGGCATGACGTTCCTCATTCTCGCATATTAATGCTGAACTGACTACATGATTGGAAACCACTAGGTAGAGATAAATATGGTCCGCTAGATTAAGGATAGACAGTGGGGGAGTTTTGCTCAGATAAGATTTGATTTCTTCAAGGGACTGTGGGCATTCCTTGTTATAGGTGAGACATTTGTCCTTCTTTAATAACTGAAAGAATGGTTGGCATTGTTTGAAAGACTTTGAGATGAAACAGTTAAGGGCTACCAACATTCGTGTTAACTTTTGGATCTCGCGCAGCGTCTTCGGAGGCGGAACATTGTTGATTTCCACTATCTTTTCGGGGTTGGCCTCAATACCCCTTTTGCTGATTAAGTACCCAAGTGTGACACCCCACCTAATTAAATACCGGGTGATCAGTCCTTTATTAAACTAAACCGAAGTGACCGGTTGGTTCATTCTTAGCATCACTGTCGAAAATAATTTTATTTTATTTATCACCTAATAAATAACTAAGCCAATAATTAAGCTAAGTGTCAAAACATTTAATTTTGAATTATACCAAATAATCTGTTAATAAATTTTTATTATTAAAATAAAACTATTTGCATTCCACCAGAATAAAATAAATACTAAACATAAAATAATTACTGAATTAAATAAGACTGGATAAAACATTCCAGTTCAAATTCTCAAACCAAACGTGTAATACTACTCAATCCAACAATAGAAGAAATGCTACTAAGAAAAATACATCCTCTGAATAACTAAACTGGAAGCGGGCGACACATGCCCTAACTGAAATGTCTGAACTAGAACTGAATGGAAAGATAGGAGCGTCTAATCTCAATAACCTACATCTTCCACAACAGTTGCAGCTCGCAAAATGATCCATGCGTCTAAGTCTAGTGGCAACCCTGTGGCTGGGCACCTAATAAATAATATATATATATAGCAAAAGAGAGGAGAATAGCAAGAAACGGGTCAGATCCCGAGTTATAAAAATATTTGTTTTAGCAAGCATTTAAAACTGCAATGAAGCAAGTATTATGTGCATGTTAGTTTCGAACTCTCACTTGAGATTCTCACCTCTCATCTATTGTGCACGCCTAACGTACATCTACTCCCTATTAGTTATGCTACCCAGCCTAACTAGTTCGAAGTCATCATACCATCATCTATGTCACTAGTAATATATCCATATCGCCCATACAATAAGTTATTGTAATAGTTTATATCTCATAACTAAACATCATTGTTCACCGTTCGACCGGTTAATCTTTTACCAACTAAGATTATTTTGTTTCTCATTATTACTATATCTATTAATTTCACACAGTAGAATTTTCCCAAGTTTATTCATGTGTATAGTCACATCATCCCAATAATATGTATACTACACCTTTAGCCCTTGGTTAATACCACTTGGCGCAAAGCAATTATTATTATTACCGTATCTACTAGTTTCACAAAGTAGAAATATCCACACGCACATAAATATATATACATATAGTCACATCATCCCTACACACACACACACACACACACACACACACATATATATACACTAATCCTGCACCCCTTGGTTGAGACCACTTGGCGCAATGCATACTCTGCTATCATGTCCCGATGCATCGCTCACTGCATAAAGGACAATTGACTCGGCGTCTCTCACGAACCATAAATCTCATAAAACAATTATTAGAGGCGAGCATACTCACCAGCTAAATGGGTCACACACATACCTACTGCAACAACCCGTCCTTTTGGAGAGAAATAAATTCCATAATTGGGTATAAATTGGAAATTTGAGGAATTTCTCGGAATAGTAATTTTTGGGATTTTCGAGGACTGGATGATTTTCGTTGGGTGTTGTAATTACTTTTGGGATAAAATATGTCGAAGTATTTTAATAATATGTTTCCGTCGGGAAAGGCGACATAAGATGACATTTTAACGGGGATACCGCATTTATTTGTTATGGGTTGAAATAGTGATTTGTGGTCAAGTACCTCGGATGGAAATTTTGACTGCGCCGTGAGTCTCGGAATGGCCGGGATAGTAAAAAAAGAGTGTCCGATTATCGAAATTGAGTTTTGGGTAATTTTGGAGTAAAAGTAACTCGTAAGTGAGTAAACGAGTCATTTTTTGGTTTTAAAGGGTATAAACCATTTCCTTTCTATATAAAGAGGGAGAGAGGGAGAAAAGAGAAAGAAAGAAAGAAAAGAGAGAGGAGGAGAAAAAAGAGAGGAGAAAAGGGGAGATTCCGGCCAACCTCCGCGGGATTCGACTCGGGATCGTCGAATTTTATCCACGAGGCAAGTGTTTACTTGCTTTATTTATTTTTGAGCATAAATATCTCATATCATTGTTGGTATAAATAAACCCTAAAGATTTTGGGTTGGGTTTTCGTGGATAAAACGGGTTTTCGAGAGTTAAAACGAATAACCCTCCATAATTTCCTAATTTGAGAAACTTAGGATTTAATCGAAATTAATTGTTGGTTTTGGGTTCTAGGATGTTTAGAACTCATTTTATAAGTGTATTAGTTGTTGGTTGAGGTTGTAGGATGTTGGGTGAGGCGACAAAAGCTTGGGAGAAGCTTTAATGGCCGAAACAGCTTCTCGGAGAAGAAGTTGTCCGCCTTGATCGATCGATTGAACGAGGCGGATCGATCGATCGAACCATCGATCGATCGAGGGCCATGGGTCGATCGATCGACCCTTCTGAAAGTTAGGCAATTTCTCCTAGGGTTGATAGGATGGGATAGATTCCAATTCTAATTGATTCGAGGATATTTATGTGATAACATAAGGGATTTTTTAGGAGTATATAGTCCTCCAATTGAGGAAATTTAGGAGGGCAAGGCGAGGGTTTTAAATGTATAACCCTTAAATTATATTTTCGAGGAAAGTAAAGAAATGGTAGAATTTAAAGGTTTAGGGTTCCTAAGTTAGGGTGGGGACCTCTAATTGATTATAGGAATGAGGTAAACCCTTGGGTTCATGGAAATGAAATCCATGACCTACTAAAATTAAGTTGATCGGGGAAAGGAAAATCCCTAGGATATTTCAGTGTGTATTTAGGTTTATATAGTTATGCGTATATGAAGCACAATTATATCGATATTGGTGGGATAAATCCCATGAGATGATTAGGATGGGGGTTGGAATATAGATATATATTCACTTAGTGTGAGATGGTATAATTGGAGATATCCAATAAATCCTTGGAGATGAATAAGGAAATTATTATTTATCAAAGTGAGGAAATACTTTGGGTTTAGTATCATGCGTATATGAATGCATGATTATGATTATTTGAGAGAATCTTTGGGATTATTGGTCATCGCTAGGTGTGATTGGCAATTATGGCCATTCATATATATTCGAGGAGGAATATATTGTATATACATACTATATGATTAAAGTATATATAAGATATGATATAAATACATATATATCTACATGTGATGATATGTATGCATTTAGATTGGCTGCTTCCTATGGGCTTTCCTTTGGTATAGGGTTGGAACAACCGCCGTTATATATTACTCTAGTGTGATCTAGGGAGGTTGCGCGATGTGGGTGAATCCCCTGGCTCGAGGAGCAGGGAGAGTATAGTCCCCAGGTCATTTGCATCCCGCCTTCAAGTGCGATTTATGTGATTTCCCACTCGCAGGGGGAACTTGACCGCCTCCACCGTTGTGTATTTTACCAGGACTGTTGAGGATTCTGGCTTGTACCGTGGTATATGAGCAACCCGAATGTTTGGATCGACACTATGAGACTGCATCCTCGAGTTATAGATCGGTGGGATGGTTTGTATACATGTGTGCATGGTATATTACTTGTGTATGAGAACAATGTAATATAAATCTCTAATGAGAATGAAGAGATAAAAATGAGTATAGAATACACCTCAGTCCGGGAGATAGATCCGGATGTGTATTATAAAGATGAAAATAGAATAAACCTCAGTCCGGGAGATATTATCCGGATGTATATAGTAAGATGTATATAAAATGGATATACTATGTGTATTCATATATAACTATGCATTTGCATAGTAGTTTTGTACTACGGGACTAATGGATCTTTACCATTAACCCTGCCAAGTAGTAGTGTATCGGAGGGGTTCCTTGTTTGGATTTCGCTTCGTGAGACACCCCACGCACGAACTTAGCGCAGTGTTGAGAATGGAGAGAAGTTTAGCCCTTAGTGCTCGGGTTGTAGAGGTTTCTAGTAGATGGGGGTATTAGATTAGTTATGAAGGGTAGCTTAACTAGAATGTTAAGTGCGTTAGGAGTGCACTGTTAGAAGATAGGTGAGGGGTATCTCATGGGAGTGCGATACCAATTTAAATATGAGATAAAAATCTATTTTTCTAAAAATAAAGCACTTATGCACTTGCAAAATATTTTCAAACTCGGGCTCTGACCCGTTTATCTACTTTTCCTCTATTGTTATATATATATATATATTGGTGTCCAGACACAGGGACGCCTGGATGGCATTTCTTTCGAGTCAGACGTCCGCTGCAGTAGCTGTGGATGCATGCAGGTTCTCGATAGACGCTTCCATTCTTGTAATCTAGATATGAGGTACTGTATATACATTCGGGCTAATCACCCAACTGCATTTATTCATTTTTACCGCCTTTTAGCGTGGCATTCGATATGGCTATATAATTTTGACCGAGTGTTCGGTAATTTTATTTTATTTCAATTCATTTACGCATAAACTGTGTGGATGTTTTATTTGTAGTTATTTAAAAAGAGTAGTTAAGTAAAATTTTGACGCCAGCCTAGTAGGTTATTAGTAATTAAATTGGTTTTCGACAGTGATGCTAAGAGTGATCCATATGAGACTCTTGTTTTAATTTGATATAGGAGTGATCGCCCAGTATTTTATTTGGCGGGTTATCACAAATGGTATCAGAGCATCAGGTTTTAGTGTCCTTAATATTCTGTGAGGACGTACTACGCTTTCAGCGTTGCTCTCGATTTGATATAGAGCCTCAGGATTAGGATTGTTCATTACTCTTGTGAGATTTCGTTCTCCTGCTATAGTCTGAGATTATAGTAAATCTTTTGCGCACTCGTTCTAGGTTCGTCTGCCGATCGAGGAAGGACGGCCAAGGAGGGCCGTGATGAGGACAACAGGAGACGGGGCTTAGCTGGGGCAGCTAGTAGTAGTTGGGGGACTAAGACCACCGTAAAGGTCGCTCCCCTTATGGCAACTGCTAAGGATTGTTGCAACGACTACTAAAGTATAGTAGTTATGATCATCCAAGTATTGCTATAGTGGAAGGTGGTACTAAAGTTGAATTACCCTGTGAAGCTAAGGGTTCGAAGGGGGTCTTTGATAAGGACCATGAGTTGAAGTTGGGTTGTGCAAAGTGAGAGTGGCACTACCTAGTGGAAGTAGAACGCTCGGGAGCTTTGGCTTAGAGCAGGGTATGGAAATACCCAGACGTGAAAATTTGAGGAAGATTTTCACTCGTTGGAGAAATGTTGTACTGGTGAAAATGATGGTCACTACATATGGGGGAGCAGGACGTTTTGCTCATAGAGGAATTTTTATGGACGATTTTAACCGCGAGTTCCTTTGGTTGATTAGGAAGGAATGTAGTTTTGAATTATCCATATAAGGATCGGCCAGAGGTCGACAGTGGATAAAGAGTGATGTGGAGAAATGAACCCTGTACCAAGGTGAGGTAGGTACAACGAAGGGAGAGTCCTTCAGAGAAATGATGGGCTCATTAGAAAAGTGTTGCTAACACTTATGAAGAATGTGGGTGTGTTCATGTGCCCCTTGGTGGACATCCACAGGGGGAGATTTGTTGAAATAGGGTTGTTGAAACTGGTAGGGGAGTTTCCTTTTAACTAAGAAGTTAAGTGGATTAGTAAGATGATTGTAAGGAGCAAGGCTATAGAGTCAGATGGTGCTGATAACTTTATCATGGTCAAGAAGGCCAGTGATGAAAATAGTGACGTGGAGTGTTGAGACACACGGTTAGTACTCTCCCGGTAAGGAATGAAGGACAAAGTTAGGGTGCCTATATGAGGCATAGAGTTAAGAAATTTTTAGTTTAGTTAGGGCAAGTGTACCAGGCCCAAGAACCATTTGGAGTGGATAAAGGCAAAGTGGTTGATATGAGTTTCACCTCAGAAGGAAGAGGTATAATTAGGGTGGCTATGTAAAGTTGCGGTGTTCGTTTGCCTGAGACTTGTGTGTGTAATTTGAGCTTTGTGGCGATCTCGATAACATCATAATATAGGCCTAGGTGTTTTTCGTGGTAGCGGAGTTTTACTTTCCTTCATTCGCTATAAAGGCGGGTGTTGATATATATATATATATATATGGTTTATGATACTCGTCTTATATGTTTATACGAGTATGGTAATATGGTGAGTATAAGATGACATGGTATATTCGGAGCGATAGCAGGCTAAGGATGGCAAGACTATCGTGTCCGTGGTTTCAGGGTGGAACAGTTTGTTGTTGCGATATCTCACCTGGATACAGGTTGAGCTCGCCCTTATTGTTATGGGTAAATGGAACTTCGATGTGCAGAGGTTTCATTATCATGATTTGAGTATTTGGCGACCTTATACATACGATTTAAGGCCCGCAGGATTATTATTGAGCTATAAGTTTAAGCTCATTATTGATTGCGCAAGGACTTAATATTAGTATGAGCGCTGGATGGTGTGACTCTTAGTTAGAGATAGGAGTTAAGACCACCTTTTATTGGAAAAGGGGATAGGGTTATCCCGGTTGCATGTTCGAAAATAACAGACCTCCATGACCGAAAAATTTACGTAGTAGTGTGTGGAGGGGTTCCTTGTCTGGATTTCGCTTTGCGAGACGCTCCACGCATGAACCTTAACGACGTCGAGAGTGGAGAGATGTTATAGGATGCGAGGATGTGGGTTTTGTTGATAAGTCATATAGTGTGGATGAAACACTATAGACTATGAGCCGTATGATAATAGTATGCTTATGGAAATATTGTGCTATGGAAAAGCACTAAAGTGGTCCTCTCACCACTAGTGGGTGGGTGAAGTAGGACTTAAAGAAATTGATTTGAGGATTATGGCTCGGCCTTAATGAAAAGACAAATTTTGGAGAAATACGTTTTGGGTAAGATAATCGTAACATCTCGATAGAGGATAGGCACCCGAATGATAGGGTAGTAGAAGTACGGTAATAGACTTGAGGTAGGATTTAGGACGTCGTGCTTGTGTGCCTTAGGTCGCTATATCTCGATGATCGACAACGCGAGGGAGTAGTGTAATGTGAGGGTTCCTTGTCTGGATTTCGCTTTGCGAGATGTCCCACGCATGAAACCAAGCAAATGTCGGGAGTTGAGAAAGGCCTTGGGCACTAGGGATACATTTAGGATTATACTCGTTTCGCGTAGGTAGGGTAACGCATAGACCATAGCTTTATTAGGAAGTAAGTTTGATAGAGTTAGTGGTGCAAGGCAAGGAGAATTGAATTTCGCGGGTTGGGAGGACCTATGTGTGAGTATTACACCCAGGAAAGGAGATCCTCGTTTAGAGAGAGTGTTATGTGTCAGACGTTCACTATGGTTGTGCAGATGTGCACAGGTTAGAAAGGTGTATGGGCACCTTAGTAAGTGAGGTTTATATACCGCCTGATATAGAAGGGGCGTAGTTTATAAAGTGGGAGTTTATGTCGTGAGGTAGTCACGAATGGATTTGGAGTGTGATGGATGGAATGTCGTGAGAGGTACGCGATGTTCCATTTGTATAAGGGGCAATAAGAGGTAACGTGCCCAAGACAAGCGATGAGACTATTGGTAGTAGTCAAATCTTAGCAGAGTTTCCTTTTTAAAGGGAATCAGTTGTCCTACTGTGGATGAGCGGACGCTTTTTAGTAAGAGTGGTAGCTTTGCGAGATGTAAAACGGTAGTTATAGACTCGTTTCCCTTATTGACAGTAAGGGAATCCATAGGAGTAACGCATAGATGTTGTGCGTTAGTGGGTAGAAATGTAGATGAGCTGGCGGTGAAGCTATTATGGTTGAGTACACCTTGAGGTAGGTGGAATATGGTAAGGGACCATCGTGTTAGCACCTGTGGTTTTGGGGGTACTAAGACGTAGTGGATTTTGGTGATCGTAGTTTGGTGGGGTAGGTTGTATCTGAATTTTGAGGACGAAATTCCGTTGTAAGGGGGGGAGTATGTAACAACCCGTCCTTTTGGAGATAAATAAATTCCATAATTGGGTATAAATTGGAAATTTGAGGAATTTCTCGGAATATTAATTTTTGAGATTTTCGAGGACTGGGTGATTTTCGATGGGTGTTGTAATTACTTTTGGGATAAAATATGTCGAAGTATTTTAATAATATGTCGCCGTCGGGAAAGGCGATAGAAGATGACATTTTAACTGGGATACCGCATTTATTTGTTATGGGTTGAAATAGTGATTTGCGGTCAAGTACCTCGGATGGAAATTTCGACTGCGCCGTGAGTTTCAGAATGGCCGGGATAGTCGGAAAAGAGTGTTCGATTGTTGAAATTGAGTTTTGGGTAATTTTGGAGTAAAATTAACTCGTAAGTGAGTAAACGAGTCGTTTTTGTGTTTTAAGGGGTATAAACCCTTTCCTTTTTATATAAAGAGGGAGAGAGGGAGAAAAGAGAAAGAAAGAAATAAAAGAGAGAGAAGAGAGAGAGGAGGAGAAAAAAAGAGGAGAAAAGGGGAGATTCCGACCAACCTCCGCGGGATTCGACTCGGGATCGTCAAATTTTATCCACGAGGCAAGTGTTTACTTCATTTATTTATTTTTGAGCATAAATATCTCATATCATTGTTGGTATAAACAAACCCTAAAGATTTTGGGTTGGATTTTCGTGGATAAAATGGGTTTTCGGGAGTTAAAATGAATAAACCCCCATAATTTCCTAATTTGAGAAACTTAGGATTTAATCGAAATTAATTGTTGGTTTTGGGTTCTAGGATGTTTAGAACCCATTTTATAAGTGTATTAGTTGTTAGTTGAGGTTGTAGGACGTTGGGTGAGGCGACAAAAACTTGGGAGAAGCTTTAATGGCCGAAACAGCTTCTCGGAGAAGAAGCTGTCCGCCTTGATCGATCGATCGAGCGAGGGGGATCGATCGATCGAACCATCGATCGATCGAGGGCCATGGGTCGATCGATCGACCCTTCTGAAAGTTAGGAAATTTCTCCTAGGATTGATTGGATGGGATAGAATCCAATTCTAATTGATTCGAGGATATTTATGTGATAACATAAGGGATCTTTTAGAAGTATTTTGTCCTCCAATTGAGGAAATTTAGGAGTTCTAGGCGAGGGTTTTAATTGTATAACCCTTAAATTATATTTTCGAGGAAAATAAAGAAATGGTAGAATTTAAAGGTTTAGGGTTCCTAAGTTAGGGTGGGGACCTCTAATTGATTATAGGAATGAGGTAAACCCTTGGGTTCATGGAAATGAAATCCATGACCTACTAAAATTAAGTTGATCGGGGAAAGGAAAATCCCTAGGATATTTCAGTGTGTATTTAGGTCTATATAATTATGCGTATATGAAGCATAATTATATCGATATTGGTGGGATAAATCCTATGAGATGATTAGGATGAGGGTTGGAATATAGATATATATTCACTTAGTGTGAGATGGTATAATTGGAGGTATCCAATAAATCCTTGGAGATGAATAAGGAAATTATTATTTATCAAAGTGAGGAAATACTTTGGGTTTAGTATCATGCGTATATGAATGCATGATTATGATTCTTTGAGAGAATCTTTGGAATTATTGGTCATCGCTAGGTGTGATTGGCAATTATGGCCATTCATATATATTCGAGGAGGAATATATTGTATATATATACTACATGATTAAAGTATATATAAGATATGATATAAATACATATATATCTATATGTGATGATATGTATGCATTTAGGTTGGCTGCTTTCCACGGGCTTTCCTTTGGTATAGGGTTGGAACAGCCGCAGTTATATATTACTCTAGTGCGATCCAGGGAGGTTGCGCGATGTGGGTGAATCCCCTGTCTCGAGGAGCAGGGAGAGTATAGTCCCCAGGTCATTTGCGTCCTGTGTTCGAGTGCGATTTATGTGATTTCCCACTCGCCGGAGGAACTTGACCGCCACCGCCGTTGTGTATTTTACCAGGACTGTTGAGGATTCCGGCTGGTACCGTGGTATATGAGCAAACCCGGATGTTTGGATTGGCACTATGAGACTGCATCCTCGAGTTATAGCTCAGTGGGATGGTTTGTATGCATGTGTGCATGGTATATTACTTGTGTATGAGAACAATGTAATATAAATCTCTAATGAGAATGAAGAGATAAAAATGAGTATAGAATACACCTTAGTCCGGGAGTTAGATCCGGATGTGTCTTATAAAGACAAGTATAAATTACACCTCGGTCCGGGAGATAGATCCAGATGTGTGTTATAAAGATGAAAATAGAATAAACCTCAGTTCGGGAGATATTATCCGAATGTATATAGTAAGATGTATATAAAATGGATATACTATGTGTATTGATATATAACTATGTATTTACATATTAGTTTTGTACTACGGGCCTAATGGATCTCTACCATTAACCCTGCCAAGTAGTAGTGTATCGGGGGGGGGGGGTCCTTGTTTGGATTTCGCTTCGCGAGACACCCCACGCACGAACTTAGCGCAGTGTTGAGAATGGAGGGAAGTTTAGCCCTTAGTGTTGGGGGTTAGAGGTTTCTAGTAGACGGGGGTATTAGATTAGTTAGGCAGGGTAGCTTAACTAGAATGTTAAGTGCGTTAGGAGTGCACTGTTAGAAGAGAGGTGAGGGGTATCTCATGGGAGTGCGATACCAATTTAAATATGAGATAAAAATCTATTTTTCTAAAAGTAAATCACTTATGCACTTGCAAAATATTTTCAAACTCGGGCTCTGACCCGTTTATATACTTTTCCTCTCTTGTTATATATATATCCGCTGCAGTAGCTGTGGATGCATGGAGGTTCTCGATAGACACTTCCATTCTTGTAATCTAGATAGGAGGTACTGTATATACATTCGGGCTAATCACCCAACTGAGTTTATTCATTTTTACCGCCTTTTAGCGCGACATTCGATATGGCTGTATAATTTTGACTGAGTGTTCGGTAATTTTATTTCATTTCAGTTTCATTTACGCATAAACTATGTGAACGGTTTATTTATAGTTATTTAAAAAGAGTAGTTAAGTAAAATTTTGACGCCAGCCAAATAGGTTATTAGTAATTAAATTTGTTTTCGACAGTGATGCTAAGAATGATCCATATGAGACTCCTGTTTTAATTTGATATAGGAGTGATCGCCCGGTATTTTATTAGGCGGGTTGTCACACCTACGATGCCATTCAACCGTTGAAAATATCCTATGTAACAGATAGAACGTATCCAAGTTCATATGCTCTGGGTACAAGTCAAATATTCCCCCATTGGGTCACCCAGGATAAGACTGTCCACAACGCAAAACCTCCTCCCGATAGAAAGCAACGTAGGTAGGCTATACACACAAATACAATCATATAATATGCATTCACACATCCTATTAAAAATTTATTAGGTATTCACCCAACCCATACATATATTTTCCATACGTAGTATTCTCTCATTACTACTTATAATATTATTATTTCGATTATTCTCTCTCTCGAAATTTCCACGGTTAACTCACTATTCCCATTATATAAAGTATCGTTATACAATTACCTCCCAACAATTTTTCACTATACTAAATTCATTAACTGATATTTTTCCATACTCAAAATAACTGTGTAACCCGAATTGGGTTGAACTGGAAATTTCTCAGATTTTTGGACCTGTCGTTCGAACGAGGTCAGATGTCGTTCGAACAACATCACCTTTCTCGTTCGGACGAAGCTCAATCTCATTCGAACGAGATTCAACATTCTTCTCCCCCACCAGACCTGTTACGTTCTACACCCTTAACAGTTCCGTTTTCCACCATTTTTAAGCCTAAAACCTCTAAAATAATCAGCCCAAACATCAATCATTCAATTCCCATCAACTTCCTAACATCTGATGCGACGCAAATATTGCGTATTTCACCCGTTAACCTATGCGTTATTAGCCCCCTCGGGTATCTTAATCCCTATATTTATGCTCGTTAACCAGACAACCTCGGATTTCTATGATAACATGTTTTGCAGGGGTTAATTGAGCTTTTGTAGGTGTTTGGATGCTTAGTATGAAGTTCGGATGCATTCCGGCGAAATTCCGTACACAACCGCACGTTCGAGGGCATTTTAGTCTTTTCACATCTTGGGTACCTGGCCCGACATCTCACGGAAGTTGTAGCCCTCCTTACTAGCTTCGCGTGGCCGCTAATGGTACGCGATTTCGATGCATAACGAAGAAGTTACGGCGTTTCTTGCGGAGGAAATACAAGAAAGCAAAAGAGGAGAAGAGAAGAGGAAGAAAAGAAGCAGGGGCTGCTGCTGCAATCTGCCCTGCTTGATCGATCGATCGACGCTTCTGGTCGATCGATCGACCTTTCAGGATTGTCGATATTTTCCCTTGATCGATCGATCGACCAAAGGGGTCGATCGATCGATCCCCTGTTTTTCTGCAGATATTTTCTTTTCTTTTCTTTCTTCTTTTCTTTTATTCTAACTTACTATATAAGCCAAATTTTGTTGTAATAACAGGGAGACCAGCCCTTATACGATTTTAGCTTAGTTTAGTTAGGGTTGGAGGGTTTTTGCTTGGTTCTTCTTCTTCCTCTCTTGGATTGACACACTAATTGGTTGTAAGATTGACTATTCATCTTCCCTCTCCTTTAATCTAGTTGTATTTCATTCTTTCCTTGCTTTCTAGATAATTTCCATGCTTTCTAATTAGGTTTTCTTGCTTTAATTTATTGCTTTCTTAGTTAATTAGTTTAATTTAGTTTAATTATGCTTAGTCCCTAGATAAATAGGGTCGGGATTGCATTTCCTCCATTTTCGGGTTCGGACCTCGAAATTTAGGGTTTCGTGTAAAATTGCATTTAATTGAAACCTCGCGTATTAAAGTCGGATTATTATGCATTTAACTTTCTTTGTCATGCAACGTTAGTGTTTATAGCGATTATCCGAATTTAATCCGCGTGTGACCATTTTTCAGTTAAATGTTTGATCTCGCAACGTTGGGTTAAGTTCCTTCTTGTGTGATGTTTATGCTTAATTGTAAATGCTCGATTAAATGTTTTCGAACCGTAATTCTAATTAGTAGTTGTTTAGCCCGTGAATGGTAGGATGCGATCCCGATCCTCGCTTTACTTAAATTTAGCGTAACTTATTCTTTTCTTTTGTTACCATAACCACACATCACCTTTTCTTATTTCTTTTACATCACTTTTATTCCTGAAGTAATTAAAACAATTAACATCTAAAATTCAATCACTCCCTGTGGATTTACGATACCCGACTTACCGCTGTACTTGCTTGTCAAGTGTAGTAGTAGCTTAGGTTTTCTTTGTATCGCGGCGGCGAAACACACGACGATTGTGCACTTTACACGCGCACACTTTTTCCGCCCGGTCATAAAATGGCGCCGTTGCCGGGGAGTGTGTTTTAGATAGTAATTGTTTTATTATTTCGTAGTATTTTTCCTTTTGTATTTGTATTCTTTGTTTTAACCTTTTTTGCAGGATAGCATACTTGAGCGCTAAGAAACTTTGATTCGCGGTTGCTCACTTTCTTGCTCGGATTCTCCATCTACAAACAACGAGGTAATCATGTCCTACTATTATAGTTATTACGGTCATTCTAATGATTCATACTTTGGGGATAGTTTTCAAGTTTTTCATTTTCAAGATTTTCTTGAAAATGAAAGACTTGAAAACATTTATCGGAATGAAAATCGTTATTGGGAGCTTGAGATGGATTCATTATTCGAATCCAATGACGATTCTTATTTCATTACTTTCGAAGACGAGTTTCAACCAAATGAGGAGTCCGAGGCTCTTGAGCCGAGGAACCCTACTTTGGAAGAAACTATGCTTCTTTACTCCCAAGGTTTGGAAAGCTTAAATGATGCTGGAATGAGACTCGGTGCACTTTGCGATGAGATGAATTCTTTTGCACAAAACAACGAGGAGGTGGAAACTTGTGTTTCACCTAAATTTTTCGAAGAATTTCTCATCGAGTGTGAATCTCTCTCCCCCGAAATTCAATCTCCTTCCGACGATGAGTCGATTGAGATTGAATTTGTTTCATCACCATATACGTTTTTCGTCATTGAACCATTAGAATTATCGGTTGATTCCTATGAGTCGGTAGAAACTTTTAAAACTTCTACACTTTTTGCCGATGAGGACTCCTTGCCGGACTTGTTTTCGATGGATGTTATCCCCACGTGTGCACCACCTCCCATTCCATTTGAAAAAACTTTGGGAGGAGAGTCGATTTTTCTTGGACCTCAGGTGTACCTTTCCCCCTTATTATCCAAATCCCCCATCGTCCGCCCAAAATTTCAAATTGGCGATGGTTCTCTTTTTTCACCACCCACATGCCTTCCGTTGTTCAAACGGAATTCATATCTTTCGGGAGGCATGTTCGCTTTGGAGGGTCCACCGTTGATCTTTCAAAGTCAAATCCCTTTTTGGGTGGACCCTCAACTATTTAGGCTTCTAGTGTATAGTTAGTGTGAAGCCTAAATAGTAGGTTGTAAATAGTTAGCTTTTTAATTTTCTTTCTTTCCTATTTTTCTTTCCTTTTAATTTAGTCTAGTGTAATTAGTTAACTTTTTGTTATTTGTTTTTTCTATACTCGGTACTAACTTATTTTGTAGGTTCCTTTGGACTCGTGCTCATGGAGATCGCTCCAATTTTGGGTAATATCGTTCTTTTCCTCTCTTTGTGTTGTGTTCTTAATGCGCATTGAGGACAATGCAACATTTAAGTTAGGGGGTGTAGGATATTCTATCCATTTCATGTGTAGTCCATGGATTTGCTCACATTTAGTTACTAAGTATGCCTTTTTGTGAAAAATTTGAAAAATTTGAAAAATATTTTCTTTCTTTTTTCTCCTTTGTTGGGCATTTTGCCTTGTTTCCGATGATAAATTTCAATAATTGCCCGATCCAATAGACAACTCAATGATGCATGTTCTCGATTTTAGAAGTTATTAGACTTTAGTCCTCAAATCATTGATATTGTGAATAACTTCATGAATTAAACTTTATCCCATGAGCATATGCACTTTCCTTGTCATATTGATTTGGTTTAAGATTTTTATAACTCGGGAATCTTTTGTTGCATTGTATATACTTACACCGAGTAAGCTTTGTACCTTTCGTCGTTTGTGAGTGTTATACACTATTCTTTTCTCTTTGAAAATGTTGAATTCGTTGGTAATCTCACTAATCTTGCATTTGACCGTTCATTAATTGAGTTCATACTTGAAATGTGTTACTTGATCATGATTTTCATATATTGTTTTGATTCGAGAATTGCATAAACTTTTGGAAATGATCATAGGCCATCTTTGTTATATCACCCATATTGACCTTGACCTCACCATATATGCTTTCTCTAGTCAACCCCTTTGAGCCTAAATACTAGCCTTTCGTTTCATTACCCAAAATTCCATAACCAACTCCATATTGGAATTTTAAGCCATACATACACCTTACATACCTTTGTTTGGAATGTTACTTGGGATTGAATGTTGTTATGGTGTCGGTTGTAATTTAGGCATATGAGAGTTTGAAAAGTAAAGAAAGTAGTGAAAAAAGTGAAGAAAAAGAGAAAGCAAAAAGAAAAAGAAAACAAAAGAGAAAATGAGAAAAAGAAGAAAAGAAAATAAAGAGAAAGTTGTAAATGTTGTATATAGTTCAATAAGCTTTGATTACTCTCCCCGATGATATATCTAATGCCTTTTGGAACTTGTTTTTCCAATTTTTGATATTGCCCGCATCCTTCCCATTATTCCAAGTTTTCATCTCCGAACACTTTGAATCCGTACATATACATTTCATTTCATACCCTAGCCATACCTACATTACAACCCTATTACAAGTCCTATGTGATCTTAGGTTGATGTAATTTAAAAGTCATAATAGTTGTGATAATCTGTGAAAATGCATTTTGCCTCTTTTAGTGTGCGGTATCCTTTCATTGAGATTACAGTTTTTCAGTTTATATATAGCGTTCTTCATTTGTGACATGTGTGCGGCCTAGTTTCCATTTACATTTACTCTTTATGCCTGCATGTCCCGTGTATTACCTCCCATTCCGAGTGATTTCATTTGTTGAGCGTAATGCCCGTGAGGATTGAATGTATGCTTGCCTTTATGTTTATCCGGTTTATTTAAGTTTTTTGCCAAATCACACTTTTGCATATGCTCTCCCCCTCCCACTTTTAAAGTTTCAATTCTATGAGGTGCATTCAACCTCTTAATAACAACGGACTTTTGTTTGAATTCGTTCAATATGCTAATAACATGTTTGAAATCTTTTTCGTTGTTGTTGAGTTTGTCGCATGTTGGGTTGGGCATATTTTGAGGAAACTATATGATGTTTGTGGGTACCATCTCTGAAAACCCTCACGAGACGACACTCGTCCACTAGGGTAACCTAGGGGTTTAACGGCTTATTGCATATGCTAAATGCAATCGTATCGCCCGCGAAAGTGGCCTTATCTTTTTATTGCTTTTATACCATACTTTTGTTCTTTCTCCTTCTTTTGGTTTGCTTGTAGTTCTTGTTGTTTCCTATTTCATTGCTAGGGACTAGCAATGTGTAAGTTAGGGGGTGTGATGCGACGCAAATATTGCGTATTTCACCCGTTAACCTATGCGTTATTAGCCCCCTCGGGTATCTTAATCCCTATATTTATGCTCGTTAACCAGACAACCTCGGATTTCTATGATAACATGTTTTGCAGGGGTTAATTGAGCTTTTGTAGGTGTTTGGATGCTTAGTATGAAGTTCGGATGCATTCCGGCGAAATTCCGTACACAACCGCACGTTCGAGGGCATTTTAGTCTTTTCACATCTTGGGTACCTGGCCCAACATCTCACGGAAGTTGTAGCCCTCCTTGCTAGCTTCGCGTGGCCGCTAACGGTACGCGATTCCGATGCATAACGAAGAAGTTACGGCGTTTCTTGCGGAGGAAATACAAGAAAGCAAAAGAGGAGAAGAGAAGAGGAAGAAAAGAAGCAGGGGCTGCTGCTGCAATCTGCCCTGCTTGATCGATCGATCGATGCTTCTGGTCGATCGATCGACCTTTCAGGATTGTCGATATTTTCCCTTGATCGATCGATCGACCAAAGGGGTCGATCGATCGATCCCCTGTTTTTCTGCAGATATTTTCTTTTCTTTTCTTTCTTCTTTTCTTTTATTCTAACTTACTATATAAGCCAAATTTTGTTGTAATAACAGGGAGACCAGCCCTTATACGATTTTAGCTTAGTTTAGTTAGGGTTGGAGGGTTTTTGCTTGGTTCTTCTTCTTCCTCTCTTGGATTGACACACTAATTGGTTGTAAGATTGACTATTCATCTTCCCTCTCCTTTAATCTAGTTGTATTTCATTCTTTCCTTGCTTTCTAGATAATTTCCATGCTTTCTAATTAGGTTTTCTTGCTTTAATTTATTGCTTTCTTAGTTAATTAGTTTAATTTAGTTTAATTATGCTTAGTCCCTAGATAAATAGGGTCGGGATTGCATTTCCTCCATTTTCGGGTTCGGACCTCGAAATTTAGGGTTTCGTGTAAAATTTCATTTAATTGAAACCTCGCGTATTAAAGTCGGATTATTATGCGTTTAACTTTCTTTGTCATGCAACGTTAATGTTTATAGCGATTATCCGAATTTAATCCGCGTGTGACCATTTTTCAGTTAAATGTTTTATCTCGCAACGTTGGGTTAAATTCCTTCTTGTGTGATGTTTATGCTTAATTGTAAATGCTCGATTAAATGTTTTCGAACCGTAATTCTAATTAGTAGTTGTTTAGCCCGTGAATGGTAGGATGCGATCCCGATCCTCGCTTTACTTTAATTTAGCGTAACTTATTCTTTTCTTTTGTTACCATAACCACACATCACCTTTTCTTATTTCTTTTACATCACTTTTATTCCTGAAGTAATTAAAACAATTAACATCTAAAATTCAATCACTCCCTGTGGATTTACGATACCCGACTTACCGCTGTACTTGCTTGTCAAGTGTAGTAGTAGCTTAGGTTTTCTTTGTATCGCGGCGGCGAAACACACGACGATTGTGCACTTTACACGCGCACACTTTTTCCGCCCGGTCAACATCTATACATGATTTCCAATAATATATCATCATTTAATCATCACTAATCATTAATAAAATCAAAATCCCCAAATTAATATATCAAGAACCATAGTTCTCAAATTTATATGCAACACTCCAAATTAAGTCCATATTTAATCATCAAATTATCATAATTTCGTGGACATAATCCTATCTACATGAAGGAATCAAAACTTATTCAAATCAGTCCTAATTTATGATCAATTATCCCAAATTTTCAACAATAATCATCTTTATAAAAATGGGGTAATTACCTAGTCTAACATGAACACAATTATCGCTAAAGAAAGCAAGCAATAAACACTTACCTCGATTATGATGTTCTGATCCGTTGATGAAATTGGCATCCTCGTCTTTCGATCTACGCTTTGGTGGGATTTGTGATGTGAGTCCTTGAGTTATGCACCAAGAACACCTATGGACTCCTTCTTCCTTCCTCTGCGTCTCTCTCTTTTTTCTCATGTAGGTTTGGAACTGTCACACCCTTTCTCCTCCATCTTTACCTTATTTATTTTATTTAATTTTTGTCCATAATGTTTCTGAGAACACACTATATATTGACTTACTTGAGTCTGCATATATAGGAGTTCAAACTAGTTTTGATATCTAGACAAAATATATTAGATTTTCTTTAGAACTCCATCTCCTCAAAGGGACAAGCTCCATGAAGAAATACAGTCCAAGAGAACCTTCAAAGAGAAGTTAATTCTAACCCTAAAACCATAAATAGGACACTTGCACTGCATCATACATATCACCTATTTATTTTAATGGATTTTTCAACACTTCAAATCGTTTTAAATCCATTTAATTCAATACAAATCATCTTATATAATTTTTAAACAATTTTCAAATGATTTTTGAATTAATTAAAATATTTTTTTAAAATTGTTGTGGGTATAAATTGAATTTGAGAAACTTATTTTCTATGCTGATTGTTTACCTGGGTATAATCCAAAAGCGCTAGAGAATTAGAGGTGTGCTGTGTAATTATTTTCAAACATGGGTTTTTGTTTACATCTGGTGCGTACACGTGTTGGTTGCATATCGATTGGATTTGTGTTTTTTGTTAGACACATAATGCGTACACATTCTCAGCCCTTTATTATCTTAATTAACGCACTGCATGCAATTTAACTCAATCCTTGTGAAACTAGTTTAAGCCAATTAGTATTCGTTTAACCCACCGCGTTTGTTATATCATTGTATTAAAGTCAATCTCTAAAGACTCAATCCCAGCCATTGGATTGAGGTCGAAGTTCTTGATCCTTCTATGTATAGTATAAGAAGAACCTAAGTCTCAGCATTTAGAGACTTTTGCCATTTCATCATTTCTGAGAGAAAAGAGAGAGTAGAGAAGAGAAAGAAGGGAGGAAGAGAGTGAAAAAATAAGAGAGAGATTAGAAGAAGAAACCCTAAGTTTTCTTTGTAGTTCAACCCCCGAGTGTTTCTCCCAAACCAAACACCAAAACCTAAACAATTCCAAACACCAGAGTTAGATCCATTAGGGTTTCTGTGTTCTTGGCGTTGTGTTTTTATTTGAAGACATCTTCAAATCTTTGATTCTCTCAGAACTCATCTCTAAGATAGACTTAAGTTTCATTACTGAAACTGAGTTTTTCTAAAAGAGAACATCACCCGATTTTTCTATTTCTCTTTTTAGATCTAGCATTTTTTGATCTATTCTGTTTCAACGAGTTTTTGAAATAAAAACTTTTAGTTTCAAAATATTTTCAGATATAGAGAATTGTGTGTTTCTAGTTTTTATTTCATATTTTATAAAATACCGATGTACAAAAATAAATAGGAACACAAAGAACTCATATTACAGTTTTTAGGCGTACAGATCTGAAAAAGAAGTTTTATGTAAAAAATTGTTGAATCAGTCTTTTCATGTTAAGTCTGAATCTATTTTAATGAAGTAGACTTATAGCCTAGTTAGATCTCAATTGGAGGTTTACAATTTCAAAAATATTTTCAAAACCTAGAAATTATTTAAGACCTTGAATCGTCTTCTGAGCAAGGTATGCTTGAGATCTGTGGATAAATAAAAGATCAAGAAGTCTTGGCTTGAAAAATCAAGATTTAGAAATAACTTTCATTTTAGAACTGTTGTAATTTGTTAGGAAAGTTTGTATAAATCTTGAGAGGGTGAGTTGCATATTTGCATGTAGTAGCATATCACAAACACTATCTCACACGAACACTTAAACACTGGTTCTGCCTGAGAAACTTGAATTTGAAAGAGTTACCGGAATCAGAATTAAAAGAGAAGGAGAATAAAGGAAAAGACAAAAAAGCAGCAAGAAAAGATCAAGTTCCAATTCAGAATACCTTTGGAGTGGAGAATCTCGTGTAGGTACATTCTGAACTTAGGTTAGGATCTTTGTGGTTTGCTTAAGTGTTGTAACTTGATTTTTATTCTAGTGGATTTTTATTTTGTGCCGTAGAGGGCACAGTGGATGTTTCCCTTGTTTAAGGGTTTTACCACATTAAAATTCCTGTGTCTATTTCTTTGAATGTTCTTAACTGTTGTTGTGATTGTGACTGCATGGTAACTTTAGTAGACATTTATTAAAAATTAAAAAGTAAGGTAATCAACTATCAAATTTAATCCATATATTCAGAAAAGATTTTATAACATATCTTGTGTTTTTCGAAAAGAGTTTTGCCCAAAAAGTTTATTCGGAGTTTACTCAGCCATAACATTTTGTTATCAACCTTGTAAACAAAGCTTTTAGTATTAAAGCCTTTCTTCAACTGGTATCAGAGCAGGAACACCTTTTGTGATCCTGAAACTTGAGAAATTATTTTCGAAACTTCTTTCTGAAAAATTTCTGAGTATGGAAGAAAAATTTGAGAAGTTAAGTCACCTATCCAGACCACCACTCTTTGATGGAAATAATTTTTCGTACTGGAAAGTACGAATGACTGCTTTCGTTCAAGGAACCCTCGGTGATGAATTATGGGAAATGATTGAAACAGGGTTTGAACATCCTACTAAACCTACCTCTGCCACTGATCCAACAAGGATTAAGAAACTTCTTAGTGAATTTACTAAGGAAGAGAAAAAACTATCTCTTGATAATAACAAAGGAAAGAATGCCATCTTTATGTCCATTAAAGAATATGAATTCAAAAGAATATCCATATGTTCTACTTCTAAAGAGGCATGGGACACTTTAGTCATTGCTCATGAGGGTGATGAATGTGTCACAGCTGGAAAAACCCAAATGCTTATTCAGCAATACAACACCCTGATTATGAATGACAATGAATATTTGACGATTTCTACATAAGGTTAACTGATATTTTTACAAAACTTCATGCAAATGGTATAACCTATAGTAGAAAAGAAATTGTCAAAGATTCTTAGGTCATTGCCATCTAAATTTGACAACAAGAGATATGCTATTGAGGAAATGAATGACCCTAATATGACTCCTAAATTACTTAGCAGTAAACTTAGGACTGTTGAATTAGAACTAGACTTTAAAAAACAATTGACCACACAGACTAATAAAACCTCTAGTTCAAATGTTGTGTTTTCATCTAAATTACCAGTACCTAAATTGAACTATGTAGACTTTGACACTGACTGTCTTGAAAACTGTGAATTGGAAAACCTTGACAATGAAATAGCTCTTATGAGTAAGCATTTCAAAAAGATTTTGAAATTCAGAAATGCTGTAGCCTCTAAATAAGGCAAATCAAATTATCAAGGTAATCAATCTCACAGACCTCATGACAAAGACAATACCAAACACACTTATGATAATAGGAGGAACTATGACCCCAACAGACCTATACCTGACATAAAAGATGTTAACTATCATCGTTGTTGTGAACTTGGTCACTATGCTAGTAAATGTCCAACTAGTTTTAACAACAACAACAAGGCCAATATGTGTAAGACATGGGACAACTCTAGTGCATCTGATGGGGATGAAACTGAGTCAACCAAAATGAATGAGTACTTCATGTCTTTCTTTGTTAAGATAATATATAATGATGATGCATGCTTACTTGTTCATGAACTTGATATGCCTGTTGATGCTGTTAGTAATCATGCTGATAATTCTATTCCTATTACTACTGAAAGATTGAGTGTGAGTCAAAGTGATAATGTCGATGACGAATTGAACGTGTGCATGAGTAAAGAACCTATAAAAAATATAGGGGATAATTCACACGATGCACATAGTGAGTTTGATGATCTGCCCGAGTTACATGAACTATGCACTAAAACGGTTAAGAAGAGTGCTCGCCTAGAAAAGATGATAAAAACCTTAAGTGAGCGTATCGATTTACTTAACCAAACCATTAGGAAGAACACTGAAGATTATACTGACCAATGTGTTGCTCATGAGATTGAGATTGATAATTACAACTTGAGAATAACTTCTTTGATTCAAAAGAACCATGAATTTGAACAAAAATACAAGGCAACCCTTATTGAACTGGAAGAGTCAAAGCAAAAGGTTTCAAATGTGTTTAAAAAATGCCAACACTTTGAAACACAAACCAAGACTTATAAAAAAATTGTTATTGGAAGCAAATTTGATTCTGAAGATAAGCCAGGCCTAGGTTTTGGAGAAATAGTGCACACAAGTAAGACCAAATTTTCTCCTGAAAATGTTGCTTTTGTAAAACAAGGCCAAACTTCTCAAAATGTTCCAGAAGGTGAACCTAGTCTCAATGTCTCTCAACCAACACATAATAAGTACAATCAACAGTTGAAACCAAACAGTCAAACCAAATACATTTATCCTTTTGCTAGAAACCAAAGACAGAAACCTAAATCTAATGATGACTGGACTACTGTAACTAATAGATCCAAGCCAATTTTTAAAGACTTTGGCAAGAAAGTCAAGTCCTATACCCATCAGTTTTGTTCTTACTGCGATATCTTTGGACATACTCTAGATGAGTGTTTCTAGAAAAGGACATACACTCCTACCTACCAGAACTTTAACTATTCTAGGAAATCCAGAAATACTTATGTACTTCCTAGACATGCCACAAATAACTCTAACTCTAAAAAGAAAAATGGAGGGTCCAAGACTAAGAAAAAATCATTTAGAAATAACCCTCAAACCTTTTCTAAGTCAAAAGGCCACAAAAAATTTAAAACCAGGCCTATTTGGATTAGAAAAGATTATTTACTACCCCAGATCAAGGGCAATATTATCATTTCTGATTTAAAGTCACAAAGCACTTCAACTGGATGGTATTTAGACTCCGGATGTTCTAAACATATGATCGACGATGAAACAAAATTGACAAACAAGACATACTTCCTTGGAGGTAGTATCATGTTTGGAGATGGTGTTTCTTCTCAGATCATAGGTAAAGGAACATTGAGTAAACAAGGGCTTCCTGAACTGAATGATGTTATATTAGTTAAAGGCCTTAAAGCCAATTTCTTAAGTGTATCACAATTTTGTGATTCCAATCACTCACTTACCTTTTCGAAAAAAGATAGCAAAATTATTAATGAAAAAGGTAATTGTATCTTAATAGGAAATAGAACCCCGAAAAACTGTTACACGGTAATTCCAAATTCTGAATATTGTAATGTTGCCAGATTAGAGGATTCTGATCTATGGCACAATAGATTGGGACGCACAAATTTTGATAACCTTAGAAGATTGAGTTCCCAAGAGCTAGTTAGAGGTTTGCCAAAAATTAAAAATTCTTTTACTCCTGTATGTGGACCTTGTCAGGAAGGCAAAATAAGTAAATCCCCACACAAGAAAGTTAAAGATGTCCTTACCACTAAGCCTTTAGAACTTATCCACATGGATCTCATGGGTCCTTCAAGAACTGTTAGTTTCTGTGGAAACTCTTACAACCTAGTTATAGTGGACGACTGTACGAGATATACATGGGTAGCTTTTATGAAGCAAACGTCAGAAACCTTCAATGAATTCTTAAGAATCCTATTGAAAATTGGGAATGAGAAGGATACCTAAGTGTGTCGAATTAGGAGTGATAGAGGTGGAGAGTTCAAGGACTCTAGAATTTCTGAGTATTGTGTAGCCAATGGTTATAAACATGAGTTTAGTTCTCCTAAAATCCCGCAGCAGAATGGAATGGCTGAACGAAAGAATATGACTTTACAAGAAATGGCTAGGTTTATGTTACATGCTAAGAATCTCCCTTGATACTTTTGGGTAGAAGCTGTCCAAACCGCGTGTCACATTATTAATCGTATTTACCTCAGAAAAATTCCAAAGAAACATCTTACGAGTTATGGTTCCACAAAAAGCCAAAATTAAAATATTTTAAAACCTTCGGTATTATCTGCTATATCTGCAAAGATAGAGAGCATCTTTCAAAATTTGATACTCGAGGAGAAAAGGGAATTTTTCTTGGATATTCCCAAAATAGTAGGGCTTTGCGTGTGTTTAACTACATAACTAAAAATATTATGGAATCAATTAATGTAATTGTATATGACACAAGTGTTAGGAGTAGTGACAATCAAACAATAAAATTTGATGAGGACGAACCTGTTTTATCCCCTGATCCTCAAGATGATAATGATTCACTGCCACCTGAGAATCCCTCTGTACCCACTTGGGTTTCTAAAGATCATCCCACTGAAACCATTGTTGGTAATCCTTCGGAACCAGTTAGAACTATATCCCAATTTCGACAAGTGGCATAATTTTCTTATTTTGTTTCTCTTGAGGAACCTAAAAGTGTTAATGATGCCCTTGCGGACTCATTTTGGATAAATGCTATGTAAGAAGAGATGCTCCAATTTAAGAGTCACGATGTTTGGAATTTGGTTCCTAGACCAAAAGATTCGAAGGTTATTGGCATAAGATGGATTTTTAAAAACAAAACTGATGAAAATGGGGAGGTCATTAGAAATAAAGTCAGGTTGGTTGCACAAGGATACTCCCAGATTGAGGGAACTGATTTCGACAAAACTTTTGCACCTGTTACTCGTCTGGATTCAGTTCGTCTCCTCCTTGCAATTTCTTGCCATATACAATTCAAATTATTCCAAACGGATGTTAAATCCTCTTTTTAAATGAAATTTTATCTGAAGAAGTTTACGTAGAACAACCCAAAGTATTTGTTGATCCTGTACACCCAGACCACGTATTTAAGCTTAAGAAAGCCTTATACGGTTTGAAACAAGCTCCTAGAGCTTGGTATGAGAGATTGGCTACCTTTTTAGTTTCTCACAATTTTGTCCATGGCGGAAACGATTGAACATTGTTTGTTAGAAAGGAAAATCAACTTGTCTTAATCGCGCAAGTCTATGTGCACGATATTATTTTCGATTCCACTGTCCCAAACAAGTAGAGATTTTTTCTGATATCATGCATACTGAATTTCAGATGTCGTTAATGGGTGAACTGCAATATTTTTTGGGTTTACGAGTAAAACAATGCAGTGAGAGTCTTTTTATTTCTCAATCCAAATACGCTGCATATTTAGTGAACAAATTCGGCTTAGAAAATGCTAAAATTTCTAGAACCCCCTTGAGTACTTCAACTAAACTTTCTAAGGATGATATTGGGAAAAGTGTAGATCCCACTCTTTATAGAAGTATGATAGGGAGTTTACTGTATCTTACCGCATCTCGACCCGATATATCTTTCGCCGTTTTATCTGTGCTAGATATCAAAGTAAGCCTAAAGAATCTCACTTATTAAGTGTAAAAAGGATTATTAAATATATTAAGGGTACTCTAAAGTTTTGTATTTGGTACACAAATGATACGACTATTTCTATTGTAGGATATACCGATGTCGATTGGGCTGGTTGTTCTGACGACAGTAAGAGCACCTCTGGTGCTTGCTACTACGTAGGCAATAATCTCGTAGGTTGGTCGTGTAAGAAACAGAATTGCATTTCATTATCTAGCGCCGAATCTGAATATATAGTAGCTGGTAGTTGTTGTGCTTAATTACTATGGATTAGACAAATGCTTAGTGATTATGGTCTCACAGAAAAATAATTAACCATGTTTTGTGATAATCAAAGTGCAATTAACATTTTTAAAAATCCTGTACTGCACTCACGAACTAAGCATATTAAGATTATACATCATTTTATCCGTGACCTTGTCGAAATTAAAGATCTCATTATTGAATATCTAAACACTCAAAAATAGCTCGCAGATCTCTTTACAAAACCTTTAGATAACATTCGATTTGAGTATTTGCGAATAGCTATAGGCATGATCACTTTCAATTATTTTTTTTGTGATTTATACCCCTTGTATATTTGAGAAAAATTGGGGGAGAAGATCTTGAGTATTTCTTAGTTATTTTTCTATCTATTTCATATTCTAACTCAACTAATATGCCAATTTAGTGTTTATCTTATTACATGCATTTCGGATCCGTTGTTTATCCTTTTAGGGTATTGGTCTGTATATAGTTAAGTGATGTATTTTTTTTACCTTATTTTTGGTTCTAGGATGGGAAAGGATAGTTAGACCTTTTGTATAGGACAAATCGGATTTCTTTTCTTTTTGACCCACGAGTTTTGAATACTTAAGGGAATTTTGTCTCTAATATCCAAAGGGGGAGATTGAGAACACACTATATATTGACTTACTTGAGTCTGCATATATAGGAGTTCCAATGAGTTCGGATATCTAGACAAAATAGATTAGATTTTCTTGAGAACTCTATCTCCTCAAAGGTACAAGCTCCATGAAGAAATCCAGTCCAAGATAACCTTCAAAGGGAAGTTAATTTTAACCCTAAAACCACAAATAGGACACTTGCACTGCATCATACATAACACCTATTTGTTTTAATGGTTTTTTCAACACTTCAAATCTTTTTAAATCCATTTAATTCAATACAAATCATTTTATATAAATTTTAAACAATTTTCAAATGATTTTTGAATTAATTAAAATATGTTTTTAAAAGTGTTGTGGGTATAAATTGAATTTGAGAAACTTATTTTCTATGCTGATTGTTTGCCTGGGTAGAATCCAAAAGCGCTAGAGAGTTGGAGGTGTGCTGTGTAATTATTTTCAAACACGCGTTTTTGTTTACATATGGGGCGTACAAGTGTTGGTTGTATATCGATTGGATTTGTGTTTTCTGTTAGACCATAATGCGTACACATTCTCATCCCTTGGATCATCTTAATCAACGTACTGCATGCGATTTAACTCAATCCTTGTGAACCTAGTTTAAGCCAATCAGTATTCGTTTAACCCATCACTTTTGTTATACCATTGGATTAAAGTCAATATCTCAAGACTCAATCCCAGCCATTGGATTGAGGTCAAAGTTTTGGATCCTTTTACATTTAGTATAAAAAGGACCTAAGTCTCAGCATTTAGAGACTTTTACCATTTCGTCATTTCTGAGAGAAAAGAGAGAGTAGAGAGAAGAGAGAGAAGGGAGAAAGATAGGGAAAAAATAATAGAGAGATTAAAAGAAGAAACACTAAGTTTTCTTCGTAGTTCAACCCCTGAGTGTTTCTCCCAAACCAAACACCAAAACCTAAACAGTTCCAAACACCAGGAAACCCATTTTCGAGAGTTAGATCCATTTAGGGTTTTTGTGTTCTTGGCGTTGTGTTTTTATTTGAAGACCTCTTGAAATCTTTGATTCTCTCAAAACTCATCTATAAGAGAGACTTAAGTTTCATTATTGAAACTGAGTTTTTCTAAAAGAGAACATCACACGATTTTTCTATTTCTCTTTTTAAATCTAGCAATTTTAGATCCATTCCGTTTCAACGAGTTTTTGAAATAAAAACTTTTAGTTTCAAAATATTTTCAGATCTAGAGAGTTGTGTGTTTCTAGTTTTTATTTCATATTTTATTAAATACTGGTGTACAAAAATAAGAAGGAACACAAAGAACTCGTATTACAATTTTTAGGCGTACAAATCTGAAAAAGAAGTTTTATGTCAAAAATTGTTGAATCAGTCTTTGCATATTAAGTCTGAATCTGTTTTAATAAAGTAGACTTCTAGTCTAGTTGGATCTCAATTGGAGGTTTACAATTTCAAAAATATTTTCAAAACCTAGAAATTGTTTAAGGCCTTGAATCGTCTTCTGAGCAAGGTATCCTTGAGATCTGTGGATGAATAAAAGATCAAGATGTCTTGGCTTGAAAAATCAAGATTCAGAAATAACTTTGATTTTAGAACTATTGTAATTGTTAGGAAAGTTTGTATATATCTTGAGAGGGTGAGTTTCATGTTTGCATGTAGTAGCACATCATAAACACTATCTCACACGAACACTTAGACACTATGGTTCTGTCTGAGAATTTTGAATTTGAAAGAGTTGCTGGAATCAGAATTAAAAGAGAAGGAGATCAAGGAAAAGACAAAGAAGCAGCAAGAAAAGATCAAGTTCCAATTCAGAATACCTTTGGAGTGGACAATCTCGTGTAAGTACATTCTTAACTTAGGTTAGGATCTTTGTGGTTTGCTTAAGTATTGTAACTTGATTTTTATTCTAGTGGATATTTGTTTTGTGCCGTTGAGGGCACCGTGGATGTTTCCCTTGTTTAAGGGTTTTACCACGTTAAAATTCCCGTGTCTATTTCTTTGAATGTTCTTAACTGTTGTTGTGATTGGGACTGAATGGTAACTTTAGTAGACGTTTATTAAAAATTAAAAAGTAAGGTAATCAACTATCAAATTTAATCCATATATTCAGAAAAGCTTTTATAACACATCTTGTGTTTTTCGAAAAGTGTTTTGCCACAAAAGTTTATTCGGAGTTTATTCAAAAATATCATTTTGTTATTAACCTTGTAAACAAAGCTTTTAGTATTAAGGCCTTTCTTCAGTTTCCCCAAAAATTCAAAGGACAAAAATACCCCTACGGGGTGCCGGTTAGGCCTAAAAATATTCCAGAGTCCAAATAGAATATCCGAGTAGAGTTTTCTGACTATCTCAACCCTTCCTAATTCAATGGTGCACTCAAAATGAACATACGAGATACTTAAAAATAATTCACTTCTTTAATCCATTAAATTAGTCCCGACACGACTCACACGTGCGTCCCGACTTAATATACCAAACTGTCGTCTTTCCCACTCTCGACAATTTATAAAATTTCATAATTCCATATTATGTATTCACACAGTAATATACCATAATTTTTATCAATAAGTATTAACCCTTGGCATGCTAATTAATTATTATTTTAATCTGGATTAATTAACTAACAAATTAATTTCTCACCTTTTTAATTTAATTAATCCAACAATAATAATTAATCTGATAATTATTTAATATCATAAAAATACGCGGTGTTACATACCTCCCCCCTTACAACGGAATTTCATCCCGAAATTCGAGAAAAGTATACCAGGTACAAACAATGCTGAATATATGTTGTGCATCACATCATTGTGCTCCCAAGTGGATTACTTCGTACCACCCATATAGTACGCTATCGAATACCCTTAATAATTAACACTCCACTTATATTTGTCCTAAACTCCAGGTTACCCTGTCACGTAGGTTCTTGCCCAAGTCTTACCGTTCAAGTTTCGCTACTCAAACTTTATTTTAGGTATATTCGTTGTCTATCCTTCTACTAATCGTACCTTAGTAGATTAATCGTTATTTAGATACACACGATATCATCTCTCAAAGATTGCACACGCGTCAGTTATTGGCGCTGTATATACTTTACACACATTATATACTATAGATATCAACTCATCTCGAATCTTCGTAATAGGATTTGTTTCCCCCACCTTTAACCAACGATCATGAGAACAAAAAGGTTTACCGTGCCATACCTCGACTGGCACCATGCCCAAAAGTTAACTTATATGGGTTATTGTACACAAACTCAACTCGTGGAAGGGACTACTCTCATCCTCCCCTAAGATCCAAGGGTACATATATAATTTATTTTCCTAATCATCTGATTTGTCCGCTTGTTCTGCCCATTTGTATGGGATGATAGGTCGTACTCAACCACAAATCGGTATCCAAAGCCTCGTGAACACATTTCCATAATGAAAAGACGAAGATCTTATCCCAATTGGACTCTACTTCAAGCGGTACCACACCTAACCTAACTATCTCGATTATAAGTGTTGATATAAAAATTAGTCAGCTGATGTGGACCAATTACATGAAGACACATGTCATCCATCATGGCCCAAGTTCAGTGTACCGAGCTACTCAGCGTACCGAACTACTCAGCGTACCGAGCAACTGGTTAGGAAGATCAAACTACAAAGTCAAATTCAATGATCATTATTACCATGTACAAATGTATATGACTATTTAATAACAACATATCGTCTATTCATACTGACAGCCCAAGGGCTATAAATACATTGTAAAACCCTCATGGCAGGGTAAGCTATCGTAAGCAAGCATAATCGAGATTAAAGTAAGACACCCAATAATACAAGGCAGTGGACGTAGGCCATTTCATTAAGGCTGAACCACTTTAAAAATCTCTTGTCTAATCTCTTTGTTCTTATTTATCTGTGATTAATTAATTAGATCAGATCTAGTTTTTTACATCAACAGATTGGTTCCGTTTTTGGAAAATGACTATACATAGCGTTTTTCACTAAGAACTTATCATACATGGCTGATATCCCGGAATCTAGCAACAGGAACAATGATGGAAATCCTCCAAACCCTTCTGATCCTCCAAATACAAACGATATCACCGGGATCCTGGAAAATTTAGCTAGGGGACAAACACCTATGCAGGAAACCATGCGACAGTTCATTCAAACTGTTCAAAATGGAGCATCTACCCAGTCAGGACAATAAAGCATTCGTAGAAGCATGCGTCCACCATCTTCACTATCCAAACGCACTGAACTCCATCATGCTGAGAATTCAAGTGATCCGTTCTATCACCCTGGCTTAACTTCTCCTATAAGAATTTTGGATTCTCAAGAAAATATTACTCTAATTCCAGAATGAACAAGCGCTCTGGAAAGGTTGAGCAAATTTTCTCCCTTCGATCGTTTGGGCCCTAGGAGGAATATAAATACTCCTCGAATTGAGTCAAGAAATTCTCAATGACCAAATGATTTAAGGGAAGGCTTAACCCAGTCACATCCCAATCCCAAGCCTGTAGCTCGTACAAAAAGATCGCAAGAGGAGAATTCTGGACGATCTGTTGCTCGTGTGAATATAAACAAAATCAGAGGCTGATAATGATGCATGGAAAAGGTCTATTCAAAGAGTAGAAAACAGGTTAGGGGAAATGGTTAAGGCCAAAAAATCTCTCCAAAGAACCTTTATCAAAAGATCTCCATTTGTATAAGCAATTATGGATTTCCCCACACCATCAAAGTTCAAGGCTCCAGTGGTCAGGCCTAAGTATGATGGTAAAACCGATCCTATTCTCCACATAGAGCAGTATTAAGCTGTAGCAGATATCTATGCAGTCCCAGATGAAATAAGGTACAGAGCATTCTTAGGAACCATTACTGGATCGTCTCAGATATGGTACAACAACCTTTCTCGGGGAAAGATTGCTACCTTCCATCAACTGGTCGAGCTCTTTATAGGAAATTTCTAATTTGGTGCAAAGTCGGTTAAAAGGGTAGCACATCTCTCGAGTGTTAGACAGAAGGCAGGAGAAAGTACCAGGGATTATATCACTCGTTTTAACAATGAGAAACTGGAGGTCAGAAACTATGAGGAAAAGACAGCCATCACGGCTCTCATAAGTGGTCTTTTTCCAGACAAGCTATATTACACTTTGGCCACGGATCCGCCCAAATCCATGGCTGAATTGATGGGTAAAGTAGCCAAAATTATGAACGCCGAAGAAGCTATGGCTGTGAAGAAGAATGCTGATGCAAAGGCAGAAACAAAAGTTGATGACAAATCGGAGAGGAAAGATCAAAATAATAACGGTGGGAGGAAGCAATCAAAAGGTAAAGAAACGTTGGAACACCTGAGGAAGTATACAAATTATACTCCCTTAAAGGTAGATATAAACCACATTCTGGAGGAAATCAAGAATAATGAGGAACTGAATTGGCCAGAAAAACTGAGAACAACTCTCGAAAGAAGGGATAAGTCCAAGTATTGCGAGTTCCATAAAGATCATAGTCATACGACCAAGCAGTGTATAGCTCTCTAGAATGATATAGATGCACTGATTAAATGAGGAAAGTTGAACAGGTACGTTGATCGCCAGAATGGTAGAAGAACCAACAACGGAGCTTGGTAGAAGAACCAACAATGGAGCTCGGTAGAGGTCCAAATCTCCTTACTAACTAAGAGACGATAAGAAAAGGGACCATGAAGATGACCCCAATCTACCAAAAAATTCAAGATAACCCAAATGTGAGGTATTTTCAATTCATTTTGGTTCATTCGATTGTAACATGATTACAGGTGGAGACACAGGAGGGGGTGATCATACCGCTGAAAGGAAAGCTTACCTCAACGAGGCTCAAGCATGTTCTTATATACAACGTATAAATTTGGCAGAAGAAGATCGCCCGAGGAAGGTTAACAAAGAAAAGCTGGTCATTGGTTTTTCTAAAAATGATCAGGAAGGCATTTTGTATCCTCAAGATGATCCTCTAGTAATCAAAATGAGGATGAAGGATGTAATCATTTCAAGAGTGCTGGTGGATAATGGTAGCTCAACAGACATCATGTTCTACCCTTGCTTCGACAGTTTGAACTTAAAACTGCGTCAGTTGGAGCCATATCACAAGCCCCTCATTGGGTTCTCTGGAGAAAAAGTTTTTCCACTTGGGACGATCAAGTTAGACATATTGATTGGAACCTGGCCTGCTTGTAGATCAGAGAAGGTGCGTTTCTTCGTGATGGATAAAAATGTCCAGTCATCTTACAATATAATCATGGGCAGAGTAGGCTTAAAAAAGTTTAAGGTAGTTCCATCCACCGTACATCAGTGTCTAAAGTTCTCGACCAACTTTGGGGTGAGAATTTTGAAGGGCATCCAAAAAGTAGCTCGGGAATGCTACTACTCGTCTGTCGAGCAAGATGAATTGGAGAATGCTAGAAAGAAAACAACCACTTATCAAGTGGATAAGTCTGACGAATCTGAGATTGAAACCTTGGACTCAAGGGATGAAACAAAACTCGTTAAAGGCCAAGTAATGTAGGAGACATAAAGTATTATTATGGATGACGAGCAACCAGAAAGAACAACTCAGATTGGTGCTTCACTTTACTCGGTATTAAAGCAAGAGCTGGTGGCATTTTTAAGGCACAGAAAACAAGTATTCGTGTGGAGTCATGAAGATATGCCGGTGAGAGACCCATCTTTCCTATGTCATGAGCTCAATGGCAATAAAGAGATCAAACCAGTGAAGTTACGAAGAAAAGTATTTAGTCTGGAGAAGAACCAGGCTATTCAAGAAGAAGTGGAAAATTTGCAAAAGGCTTCTTTCATCGAAGACGTCAAGTATCTTGATTTGTTGGCTAACGTTGTGATGGTCAAGAAGAAAAACAACAAATGGAGAATGTGCGTGGACTTCACAGACCTGAATAAAGATTGCTCGGAAGACCATTTCCCTTTTCCCAGGATAGATCAGCTGGTAGATGCAACTTCGGGGCATGAGCTACGAAAAGAGCTATGGACTCAAGTATTTTATGGTAAGGTGATCCCTTCAAGTAGAATAGAGCACCTGCGAGCTACATGACAGGAGCAGTCCATAAGAATTTCCTCGAATAGCCGATCGAATAGCCCTAACCTCATCTCGCCTTCCACCGCACCAGCAACAGGAAACAGGAAATCGAATTAGAGCAGAAAGAATACTAGAGCTATCATAGGAGAATCGGATTCTTGATCGATCTGCTCTTGATCCGATATTTCTTCACCAATTAACTTGCCCAAGGTCGTTAGGTCGCGTAGGTACGGTTTGAGAGAACAAGATTCAATCCGCCGTTGCTTTGACATGACAAAAGGGAACGGCTACAAAGTTTTTTTGGACCATGCCTCTCGAGAAAAGGAACGACTGCTGCAGATAAGGAAGTACTCCTTCGGATGAATATATAAGCAAAGGGAAATCGCCTATTTCATACCCTTCCCCCTTGTATAGTAAGGTCGAGTAGCTTGAATAGCCCAAACCCACTCCCGTACCTCTTCTAGAGAGTGACTTCTCTTTCGATTGGAGAGGATGACTAGTAACAGGAACCAACGAGTGAAGTGCATAATGTAACGAGAGAGTCACTAGCCACAGGTGAGGCTGAGTCGCTGATAGGTGAGCCATTTTTGATGAAACTGAAGCTATCGAGAAAGCCTTTCCCATTTTAAAGACTAGGGCCTTTTCACTTTCCTTTTATTGATTCACCCTTCTCGTAAATGGCTTAGATAATGTGAAATTAGAAAAGCAAGATACGAGAAGCTTCCATCAGCAAACATTGTCACAGAGAACGAACAAAGAAAGAAATGATCTATCATAAGGGATGCAAAAAGGCGCCCCGACCACTACTAACCAGAAGACAGGGAAAGTACCTCTTTCATTACCCCACAAGGAACATATTGTTACAATGTTATGCCTTTTGGTTTTAAAAATGCAGGTGCTACATATCAGCGGCTGATGAACAAGGTGTTTGCAGAGTAGATTGGCAAAAATATGGAGGTGTATATCGACGATATGCTGACCAAAAGTAAGAAAGCTGCTGACCATATAGCTGATTTGAGCCAAACATTTGATCAGCTGGAGAAGTACTAGATGAAGCTGAACCTGACCAAGGGCCTTTTTAGCATACAAGAAGGCATGTTCCTCGAGTACATTGTGAATCAAAGAGGTATTGAAGCAAATCCTGATAAGATAAAAGCCTTGCTAGAATTACAATCTCTAACCACCAAGAAGGAAGTGCAAAACCTTATGGGGCATGTTGTAGCTCTCAACAGATTCATCTCCTGAGCAACTGATAGATGTCTTCCATTCTTCAAGGTGCTCAGAAAGACCTTTGAGTGGAACAACGAATGTGAGAAGAAGTTCTTAGAGTTGAAGAGCTACTTGGGGATACCTCCTTTATTGTCCCGACCAGTGGCGAGAGAAAAATTATATTTATACTTAGCTGTTTCAGAAAGTACAGTCAGTTCGGCTTTGATACGAATAGAAAGTGGAGCATAAAAACCAGTTTATTATACGAGCAAGGCATTCAGGAGAGCAAAGATAACCAAAACTGGAGAAGTTAGCACTGATACTGATTGAGGCGAGCAGGAGGATGAGACCATATTTTCAAGCCCATACAATAGTGGTATATACTATCATGCCACTCAGACAGGCTTTACATAAACCAGAAAAGTCAGGAAGATTGATGTATTGGTCAGTGGAGTTAGGGAATTATGATATTATCTACGAGCCCAGATCCTCTCTCAAAGGGCAGGCAGTGGCAGATTTCATTGCTGAATTTAACTACCCAGGTGTCTCCGATCAACAGGGGTTAATGCAGGGAAACTCCAGGATGCTAGAGAATCAACAGAAACTGTCCCCGATCAACTCCCAATAGCAGAATTACCAGATGGGATGGCAGCCGATCAACTAGAATCTTCTGGTAAGAGGCCAGAGTTAAAGGATGAAGAGAGGAGGGATAAGATATTCCATCAAGGGATTTTATCAGATCAAGGGTTTGGTGATAATATCCTTATATAGAATTTATACGTTGATGGTTCTTCGTGTGCAACAGGTTGCGAAGCTGGAATTATTCTCAATAGTCCAGATGGAATAGACATAGAATATAATATGCGTTTCCAATTCCAGGCTTTTAATAATGAAGGTGAGTACGAAGCCATAATTGTGGGCCTCAACTTAGCTAAATCATTGAATGCAGAGAAAGTTATGGTGTTTAGTGATTCGCAGCTAGTGGTAAATCAGATGCTCAGTCTTTACACAACAAAAGGGGAGTTCATGTCGAGGTATTTAGCTAAAGCTATGGAGATTATCTCTAATTTGGTGATTGTCCAAGTGATTAGAATACCAAGGCTGGAGAATACAAGGGAGATGCACTTGCTCGATTATCCTCAGCTACACGCACTGAGCTATGAAGAACAATTCCCATTAAAATACTTGAAAGCCAAAGTATTGATGAATATTTGATGGTGAATTTTATCGCCATGGATATGGGACCTTCCTGGATGGACCCCATCAGGGTTTATATGGAAGAAGGTATTTTACCAGCCGACCAAATGGCAGCCAAGAGGTTGAAGTATAAGGCTGCCAGATATGTCTTAAATAATGGAGTTCTGTACAAAAGAGGTGTGATATCCGATCTGCAAAGATGTGTTCATCCAGCAGAAGTTAAAGATCTAATAGAGGAAATTTATGAAGGATCGTGTGGATCTCACGTAGCAGGAAGAACTCTTTTACATAGAATAAACACGCAGGGGTACTATTGGCTGATAATGCGCACTGATTGTACAGCTTATGCCGAGAAATGGGACAAGTGTCAGGGATTCTCTACTATACGACGAACTCCTCAGGCATTGCTAACACCAATCGCTTCACCTTGGCCATTCTCTATATGGGGAATAGATTTAGTCGGGCCTCTACCAACTACAAGAGGACGATTAAAATATTTGGTAGTAGCTGTTGATTACTTTACAAAATGGGTGGAGGATGAACCTCTCATTGATATGGCCTACGAAAGGGTCTATCAATTCATCTGGATGAATATTATTTACAGATATGGTTTGCCCCATGCTTTCATTACAGATCATGGTACCCAATTTGATAATGATGAGTTCACATCATACTGTCTATAGTCCAACATTCAAAAGGTCCATTCTGCTCCAGGTTAACCCCAAAGTAATGGGCAAACAAAGGTGACGAACCGAACTCTATTGAGTGGGTTGAAGAAACGATTGGATGATGATAAAGGGAATTGGATCAATGAGTTGCATTCAGTGTTAAGGGCCTACCGAATAACTCCCTGAACATCAACTAGGGAATCTCCCTACATGTTGGCCTTTGGGAGTGAAGCAGTGATACCTGCTGAACTAGGATTACCTACTCATAGGATGCTTAACTTCAATTCTCCAGTAAGTGATTTGATGAGACGCTTGGACTTGGACATGCTCGAAGAAGTCAGAGAAGACGCAGTAATTCGAAATGCAACTTATCAACAAAAGACTACCATGTTTTATAATAAAAAGGTCAAGAAGTGTGATCTCAAGGAAGGTGATTACATGCTCAAGAAAGTAATTCAAAAACACAATAAGTTGGAGGCCAATTGGCATGGGCCCTGTCGTGTCACATCTGTTGTTCGCCCTGGAACTTATAGAATAGAAACTCTCGAAGGGGAAGAATTAAAAAATGCTTGGAATGCAGAGCACCTACGAAAATACTACAAGTAATGTAACTGTACATATACCCCATTATTTCAGTATGAATGAAAATGATGATTTCCCCATAATTGTTTGTGTGTTTTTTTCGGAGTACTAATGCTACACACTGCACTTAGCTCACTTTGCAGCAAACAAAAAACTTTTTCTCTCAACTAAAAGTTGGCCAACATCATCACAAACACCAACAAAGTTGGTTGGCATCAACATAACCAATAATATTGGTACAACAATCGAGCAAGGCAAGGCCTGTTTGATTATGGGTGACCCAAGTGGCATCTAAACTAGGCAAGAGGATGGGTAAAATATCCATTGCCTAGGCACCAGGGCAATTATTTACTTAAATGATTGCTACAACTAAGCAGGAACATGGGATAAAAATAATTCCATTGCTTAGGCTTTTATGGGTGATAAGTCACTAGAACTAGACAAACACATGGGGCAAAAGTTCCTTTGTCTAGGCAATCAAATCAACAGAGGACAAACTGTCGATATATATATATATATATATATATATATATATACTTAATGACTGACAAGTACAACACTATTATCGTTGAGCTCATAAAGATTGATAAGATAACCATCATACAATTAATTTATTTCCAAGAAAACAAAATTACAACAAGATGAGTTTTTCATTAACAATTACTAACGAAATACAAATAGCCTATTCTACTGGTTTCTTTCCTTCAGATTTAGATACATGATCCATTCCAGCTGGAGGATCATCTAAAGCAAAAGAAGAATTGATAAAGTTCAAATCTCGTAGCATTTTGGTATTTCTCGAACTTGGCCGGTCAAGCAAATGTGGAGGTCGGGATATCTCAAAGTCTTCGTCAAGATTGTAATCACCAAGGTATTTGGAAATCAAACACTGAGGAATGGAGGTAACTAGAATCCAACTAACATCTAGTTTTAAAGGAGGTACTGGCAGATCAAGTAATCCAGGGTCATACCAATCCCACAACTCGATTCCCTCCTCAACCTTCATCACAGTTACCACATTTAACCACCCGTGTTTATATCCCTCATTGTTTGATCGCTTCAACCTGACATCAAGATGACATACAGCTTCATTGTATCCCCCCATTCAAAATTCTCTGGACTGCTTGTGGAATTGATAAGTCAATCATTCAACATGCTGATGAAGCCTCTTCACCAAATTCTCCTTACTCTGCAACACATAACTCTGATTGAAAAGTTGCTCGGTAAGAGTTTGAATTTTTTGGGACATCTCAGCCAGAGCTTTATTTTTTACCTTCAGTTCAGCAACTTGTTTTTCTAAAGCCTATTGAGTCATAGTCTCTTTAATGCTTCTCCGACCAACTCTTGTTCTACCACGGGAAGTGGATGCATGTCTGACTCTCTTCAAAGCTTCTAATTGCTCCCTTAATGAGGCATTCTCAGTCTCCAAAAAGGAAAAACCTTCATCATTAACTGGGACCAGAGCTCCATAGGAAGAAGCAGATTTTATTTGTCTCCGTTCCTCTCATAAAGAAATATTTTCTTCCTCCAGCAGCTTAGCAATGTTTCTATATTCCTCAACTTCAAGTTTTAGCACACTCTCTCTCTTGTTATGGGATGAGATAAATTTTTCATAACCTCGATCAACACTCAACTGTTGGTACTTCTTCTCACAACCCTCGTGCAGAAGAGCAGTGGTTTCCTTGTGTTGAAGTTGAAGTTCTTCAATTATTCCTTGAAGATCTTCAATTATTCCTTGAAGATCTTCAATCATTTCAAAATAAGCTACGTTATTTGTTACATCCCGATCGAGGAAACATTTTAAATACTGGTAAGCACCAATTTCTCGCTCAGAGGCATCAAATCCCATAATATCAATTATTTGTGCTTCGATGAAATATTCACGACCAACTTTAAAGTAATCAGTACACTTCTTCATCAACTCTGTATCGTGAGCTGACAACAGTTCCATCCTGACAATAAACTAGCAAGAAAAAGTGAAAACAGATCAACAACAGTATAACTATATTGAACAGTAAATGAGTAATCCAGAATAAATAAAAAAGTCCATTTTATTAATCATAAAAGAAGAGGGTACAACCAAGAGTACAAAATAAAAGGGAAAAGCAAAAAATTTCCAAATAACTTTGCACCTTCTCCTTTTTCCCTACAACATCCTCAGCTAATTTTGAAAAAGGGATTGGTTGGTCGGTGGGCAGCTGGTATTGCTTGGTAGAAGTTGTAGTCTGCTGAACTTGCTCAGAGGATTGAGGGATAGTGGCAGCAAGTGTTTGTTATACTATCATTAAACAAGATTCATCAGACCCAGCTTCTTCTTCTTCTTCTTCTTCTTCTTCTTCTTCTTCTTCTTCTTCTTCTTCTTCTTCTTCTTCTTCTTCTTCTTCTTCTTCTTCTTCCTCTTCTTCTTCTTCTTCCTCTTCTTCTTCCTCTTCTTCTTCTTCTTCTTCTTCTTCTTCTTCTTCTTCTTCTTCTTCTTCTTCTTCTTCTTCTTCTTCTTCTTCTTCTTCTTCTTCTTCTTCTTCTTCTTCTTCTTCTTCTTCTTCTTCTTCTTCTTCTTCTTCTTCTTCTTCAATAGCAGGAGGAGGTCCATGGACATGTCTCTGAAATATTTCAGAGTCCTCAGCAATATTCATCTCCTTCAATGTTGCAACCCATCCGTCCCTAAAGAACTTCAAACTTGCATACTCCATTCGAGTAGAGGCAGTAGTTATAGCTTTGTTCCATCCCTTGTCCCAGCCAGAGCTAAAGGATTTCTTCGCAGTAATTTTTCTCTTCTGCCTCTCCGAGGAAACACTCTCCCTGAGTTGATCTTCAACAGATTTAACTTTCTATTCAAGCTCTTTCTTACGCCATTCAGCCTCTTCAAGCTTGAGCTCAGCTCAAGCTTTCCCTCTGCCTCCTCAGAAGCATTTATATCCTGTTGCCGTGCTACATCAGCCTCTTGTGCAGCATCCACAAATCTATGTCGAGCTAGGTCAGCCTCTTTGGAAGCTTCCACAGTTTTTGTTTAGCTGTCTCAATAGACTTAATTTTATTTTCCCAAGCAGCTTTTTCATCCTCATACTTCTGTCGGGATTCCTCCAAAGATTTTGATAACCCATCAAGGGCTTCTTCTACTTCACTGGAAGAGGAAGCAACTTTAACGGCTTCATCCTTCTCCAGGATATTATTGAAATACACCAAAAACTGCAAGAAGAAGAGAAACTCAAGTTAGAATATGAAAATCAAAAACAAAATTAAAATGACAGGTATAATGACACTTATTGATGCAAGGTGTTGGGCTGCCAAGTTAGTGACTTTTCCCCGAGGAGTAAAAGTCTCAGCAACTCGGTAGTCAGGAAGAGTTCCAGACCAGATCAATTTATTAGCTAATCCAGGAGTAATGAGTGCTGAAGAACTAGCCCTGAAAGAAGGTACTTCAACCCAGTAGGTTGAACAACAACATCAACAGTCTTCTCAGCAAGACCCCTTATTAATCTTTTTAGAGAACCAGCCTTTTCAATCAAAGGTGTTTTCTCTTCAATCAAAGGTGCTGTCTCTTTTAGAACAATAGCAACCCCTTCAATCAAAGGTGCTACCTCTTTTGGAGTAACAGGGGGATTCTTGCTGATCTCTTTAGTAACCATAACTTCTCCCCAGATGGAACAATATCCTTTTTCTTATCCCCTTCAGCTGGGACATCTTCTTTGCTTCTCTTTGTCCCATGAGCACCAGGTACAATATTGGCAAAGAGATCAGGCATTCTCCTCTTCTTCAACATCAGGTCAGCAATAGAAGTACCCAAATCAGAGGAAGATTCTTCACCAATTGAAAAAGATGCTGGAGCCTGCTCAAGATCAATCACCAAAGGAGAAGCAAGTGGTTGAGCAATAAAAGATGAAGTAATGTTCTTATATCTCAGTAAATAGGAAGCAGACCTCACGTGCTCCCCAAAAATTGATTGATGCAGCCCTAGATGAGCTTCAAATCCTTTGTATTAATATCACTCTCTTTTGGGGATTTTCTTTTACTGTCAACTCCAAATCAAAAACGAAAGAGCAAAAGTCAGTGAAATATTTTATCAAACAAAAATAGAGCTAGCTTAAAAATAAAGAACAACCTATCCCATTGCTATAAGGTGGACATCTGGGACCTTGGTACTCCTATTTCCCCTTTAGTGGGGGGTGTTGCCAATTTTTCACCACAACTCCATGTTCAAACCTATTAGAATCAGGGAGATTGACCACTAAAGCTCTGTTAGAAATCTAGTTTTTAAATAAAAGGTGGTATCGCTGGTGACCCATTTATAACAATACATAATTCCAGGAATCCCTAGATGAGTTCCATGAATTTGATTCAACCTATGTACACCATTAACTACCCTCCATGTATTTGGAACTACTTTTGCAGGTACAATATCAAAATATTGGCAAAATTCCAAACACAGAGGTTTAGGCGGGAAAGAAAAACCACATTCTGCTACAAAAATAGAGGGAAACCATTGCAGCTCAGCTAGAGAAAATAAATCAGAAGGGCAAGGAGGTTCTTCCAAGACAACCCAAGAAGGAATTTCAAAATCGACTCTAAACTTATCAAATGACTCGATAAGGTAAACCATGATGATTAAAGTAAAGAAAGAAGAAGGAAAGAAGAAATTCTTATAGAAGATTAAGGAACCACCTAAGGCAGATGACTTTAAAGAACATTCGTAGGAAGAAAATGAGAAGACAAAGAGTTTGGAAACAAAATAGCAAAAGGTAGAAGACAATCAGATTTTACCACCGTTATATATGCTGCATTAAAAAATGAGAAAAGTAATGATCACACATGATGACTGTTATGTTCTTGACATTTAATCAAAGGAAAAAGGCGCAAATACCCAAGCGTTCATGCAAAACTCAAAATATTTAGAAGTTTGCCATTTCATGCTCAAAATACAAAGTGGAAAATTTTATCAAGTATTGCAGTTATGTAATTAATCAAGACGTAAAAAATGTGCCCAAGCAACTTTTGAGTAAAATGATCCACACTCTCATATCAAAACTCAAATGTGAAACATTGGGGGCTTCATTTGATACAAAAATTAGTCAGCTGACGTGGACCAATTACATGAAGACACGTGTCATCCAGTATGGCGCAAGTTTAATGTACCAAGCTACTCAGCATACCGAGCTACTCAGCGTACCGAGCAACTGGTTAGGAAGATCAAATGACAAAGACAGATTTAATGAACATTATTACCATGTACAGATGTATATGACTATTTAATAACAGGATATCGTCTATTCATACTGACAACCCAAGGGCTATAAATACATTGTAAAACCCTCATGGTAGGGTAAGATATCGTAAGCAATCATAATCGAGATTAAAGCAAGACACCCAGTAATACAAGACAGTGGATGTAGGCCATTTCATTAAGGCTGAACCACTTTAAAAATCTCTTGTCTAATCTCTTTGTTCTTATTTATCTGTGATTAATTAATTAGATCAAATCTAGTTTTTTACACTACACCAAAATGTTAATTTTGTGACTACCTTTTTGTGACTGCCAATAGGGGTGACAAACTAGTCACTCCCGGGAGCAGTCACAAAATTATTTGTGACTGCCATTAGGGGTGATAAAATTAATTGGTTAAAAAAAATTTGAATGAATTAGTTTGTTACCGCTAATGGGAGTCACAAATGTTACAGTCACGAAATTTGTGACTCCAATAAGCAGTCACAAATTTATAACTGTCACAAGCACTCACAAGTTTATTAGTAGACACAAGTTATGACTCTTATGAGCAGTCACGAAATTATAACTGCTATGAGGAGTCACAAATTTTAGTCTTAGACTTAATTTACGACCGCTATTAGCGGTCACAAATTTGTAACTGCTATTAGCGGTCACAAATTTTGGTCTAAGACTTAATTTACAACTGCTATTGGCAGTCATAAATTTATAACCGCTCCCAGCAGTCACAAATTTTGATTTTATACTCAATTTGTGACTGCTATTAGCGGTCACAAAATTTTTCACCTACTTTAATTTACCTCTCTATCTATACGTGAAAGCTCCCGCCCTCTTCTCTCTCTTTCATTTTCCAAAACCTCTATCTGTACATCTCTCTCTATCTGTACATTTCCCTCTCTATCTGTACATTTCTCTCTCTCTACGAATCATTTCGATCGGTGAAGAAGCCGATTACCATAGGGTGTGTGCGCATTTCTCTCTCTCTACGAATCTTGAAAGCAAACCCTAAAATGCTTAAAGTTTCAGTTGTTGATTAAAAATTGAATCTTGGAATCGTTTGGGTTTCAGGTCTTGGTGAGAGTTGTTCTTCATCAATAACGTTCATTTATGCTTTTGAAACTGAAGCATAAACTGAATCTTGGAATCGTTTGGGTTGCTACTCTTTAACTTCAGATCTTTTTGCTGTCTAAAGACTTTTTCTTAATTGTGAAGGTATATTTTTGGGTATTTTTGCTGTCTAAAGCCCTAATTTCTGTCTAAAGCCCTAATTTCAATTCTCATTGTATGTGTGCGCATTTCGATTCTTATTATGTGTGGGTATATGTGTATATTTGTGTGTATGTAGAGATTTCTGTTTATATGTGTGTATGTATGTGTATGTATAGATTTATGTTTACATGTGTGTGTATGTATGTGTATGTATAGATTTCTGTTTATATGTGTGTTTATGAGTGTATCTATATACAAATTGTATTTTATGTTAATTATCCCTAGAAATTGTATTGAGGTTATTTTTTGACAAAATATTATTCAAAAACTCTAGACATTATATTTTTTTGACAAAATATAATCAAATGGATTTTTAATATTACGAGTTTTGCCCGAGCTTTGTGATCAACGTTCTCTAGACAAAATATAATCAAATCTGATTATTTTGTTGTGAGTATATCTACACATCGTTTAACCTCTTTCGTTTTTTGAATATTATCTTGTTTGGGAATATGTTAGATTTTTTTCAATAATCATTTTATACTATTCATATTTATTTTATCTAAAAATTAATTAAATAACCATTGTTTTGTGCTCGTTGAAGTTTTGACGTTTTGTGCTTGGTTGGGTTTTCCTGTGAGTTTTAATGCAATGATAGTATTAATGCAATCATAAGCCAGAGATTATGTTCTAAATATTAGCTCAAACTTAATTTAGTTTTATAATTTACTGAGTTTCTATTTGTTTGTATTGTAGAATTAATGGGGTTTCCACAATATAAAGAGTGGATGGTGTAATACCCCGTATTTTTATGCTATATTAATTTGGGGATTTATTAAATTTAATGTGAGTAAATTATTTAATAAAAATTCAGAAATTAATTATGTTATAATTATTAACGTGACGAGAGTTAGTAATAATGGAAACTTGTTGAATATTACTAATGAGCAAAGTAATATATAATATTGATTATATTGAATGTCACAAGTGAATAAAATGATAATTTTGGAAATTTGAGTCGGGACGCGCCCGTGTCGCGTCAGGACTAAATATTGATAAATAAAAGTGAATATTTTATAAGTCATTCGTATGGTCGTTTTGAGTCCGCCAACGCATCCGGAAGGGTCGAGATAGTAAAAAAAGTGTACCCGGGGGTTTAGTTTGTGTCTCGGGGCATTTTTAGGCCTAATTGGTACCCCGGGAGGGCGTTTTGGACATTTCACCTTTTTGGGTAATTAAACCCACGAAAATCAGTAATCTATATCAACCATTTAGGTTAGTTATATAGGGTTAGAAAACTCAAACACAAGAACGGCTATAGGAGAGGAAGGAGAGAGCTCTCAAGGAAAATTCAAGGCCCGAAATCTATCCGTTTGCACCGCCACCACCACCAACGCGTAGATCGCGCAACGGGCTACGCAACCAGACCAAAATCATCTGCAAATCAGAACACTAAAAAATCTCAGGCAAGTGTTTATCTTGCTTATTTCGTTGATGCATCTTTCATATTAGTGTAGGAATGATTAGGATGAGTTTTATGGAAGAAAACCTAAGATTTGAGATAGGAATCACATGTAGTTATGGGTTAAATGATAATTCTGGAAAACCTTGCCATGTAGAGGAATTTACCCACGAAATTATGATGTTTATAAGAAGAAAATTCTGGAAAAGATGGATTAGAACCATGTTAATGAAATTTTAGGGTTCTTGAAGTTTTATATGAATTTGGGGCTTGTTAATCCATGTTTAATAGTAGAAATCTACATGCTTTACGTAGGAAATGCATATTATCATGTTAGGATGTTAGTAGTACAAATTCTGAGATGTTTGGGATTGTAAAATATGGATTTGGTGTAAGTTAGAAGATGAAACCCGTAACTACAATTCTGCAGATTTCGCAGACCTGCTTGATCGATCGATCGAGCCCAGAGCTTCGATCGATCGAAGGTTCGATCGATCGAACCCCAGACCTCGATCGATCGACCCCTCCTGGAAAACTCCTATTTCCTTTTTAAAAGAGTTAAATTCAATTTATTGTGATATAATTCTTGGGCATCCTTAATAAAATGTTTTGGGAGATAGGGAAGACTAGTAGGACACGTGAATAGATTTTGGGACCCTTGATGTCGGGCAAAGATTGTATTTTGGGATAATTACATAAGGGTCGGTGAATTTATGATTTAAAGAGAGATACACGTAAGAGAGTTACTTTGGGACAAATGTGTATACCTACTGAATTTTATAATTGGGAGGATAGAAACCATGAGCGTTATGTAGTAAGTGGAAAAGTTCCTCAAATTAAAGTAAGATGTGAATGGTTATACGTGATAACTATATAATGAGAAATAAATACAAATGACGTAAGTATGGGAATTGAGAATTTACCCATTATTGATATGGAAATATTAGTATAGTTATATGATTGTGTATGCATATACTATCTATGTGTGAAAAATATGCCCACGCTACTTGCTGTCCCTGAGGTTTCCGCGCTGGGACAGTCGTATCTCGATGGGACCTTTATGGGGGATATTGACTTGTACCCTAGAAGATAGATATCCTTGGTACAGGCTATCGGAATGATAGTTCAGATGGTCCTAAGAGACGCGGGTATGTGCTTTCCTCTTAGAGACTTGGAATCTATGCTTCGCCTCATATTGTTTGTGAATAGATATCCTTGGTACAGGCTATCGCAATGATAGTTCAGACGGTCCTAAGAGACGCAGACTTATGCCATCCTCTTAGAGACTTGGAATCTATGCTTTGCCTCAATATTTTTTGAGTATGTGTTAATACAGTTCGAGAGTGATTCCGAATTTGTATTCCCTTAGTACGAGTGATACGGGGATTGGATAGTAGAGTATGTCCGCACCATAGTTGTTATTTGGGGTGCTGTTGTGATATATATATATTTTATGAGTAGTTAATATATATACGAAATTCTGAAATCTGGAACTGCCTACTGTGATGTGATATGTAGGACATGGTTGATGACTCAAATTGTAAATACTTATTTTGAGAAAGTATAATATGACACTGGAAAACTTTATTGATTTTTAAAGTTAAAATGAGAACTTTGGTTACTAATTGAAATATCCTTTTTAAACAATTGAATCGTTAAATTTTGAATCCTGCGAATAATCTAAGATAAGTTAAACCATTGGGAAAGGATAGCGTGTTATATGATGAGATAGACCATTGGGAAGGTTAGTGCGATAGGTGTGCACATTAGAAGAGAGGTGAGAATTTCTCAAGAGAGTGTCGCACTAATATGTTGTTGCATTGGCCTGTATCAATTTAAATACTTGCTAAACAATTTTTAAATCATATACACTATCGGGCTCTGACCCGTTTTTCTCTCTCTCTCTCTCTCTCTCTCTCTCTCTCTCTCTCTCTCTCTTGTATATATATGTATGTACTACAGGTGCCCCGCCACAGGGGAGTCTTGCTTAGGATCCCTTGGAAGGAACGTGCTGCATCTTAGGTGGGAGTTGCAGGCCACTTGTTTAGACGATTTCATTTACTTGATTCCACTCCTATGATTCTCAGTTATTGGGGCATGTGTCGCCCTTTCCACTATTTGTCTATTTTGTTGGGACATTTATATTTCAGTTATTTCTAGTACTGTTACTTTGGGATTTATTCAGCATGTATGGTTTACATTAAGTTTTAAATGTTGGGATTTTGGATGTTGAATGTTTAAAGTATTTGGATTATGTTCCAGGATAATTGTTGTATGATTCTTACTTATTGAAAATGTTGTTACTAATTAAATAAATAATTTTTCCTTTAAAAATAAAACTGGTTAGAAATGTTGAAAAATGGTTTGACACTTAGCTTAATTAATTAGGGTGTTAATTTGGAAAAAGTTATTTTTACGACAGTGATGCTAAGAATGAACCAACTGCTCACCTTGATTTTAATTTAATAAAGGAGTGATCGCCCGGTATTTAATTAGGCGGGGTGTCACAGGTGGTATCAGTGCATCAGGTTCTAGTGTCCATAGGATCTGTACGGCTTATTTCGCTTTCAGCTTAACGTTATTGCTATAGAGCCCTATTATAGGATGGTTGTATTCTTGCTTTCAAGTTTATGTCTTTAGCTATTTGAGATTTGATAATGGTTGTAGACTAATAAACTTCTTCACGTTTCAGATGCCTCCGAGACATGCACCGAAGGATAGGCGTGCCCAGGCCGAGCAGCCAGCAGCTCCGGCACAAGGCACTATGAATGCTAATGAAGTAGCCGCCATAGTTGCTCAGGCGATGAATGCCGCGCTAGCGGTAGTTCAGCAGGCTCCACCCCAGATTCAGGCAGTGGCGCCAGTACCAACACAACGTCCATCTGCATGGGAGAGGGTTAGGGATGCTTTTCAGAAGGCACATTCCCCTGAGTTCTCTGGTAGCTCAGATATCGTCACAGTCAGCCAATGGAAGAAAGGCATCCAGCGGCATCTTCGCATGTATGAGTGCACCGACGTGCAAAGACAGTTGTTGGCTTCCTTTAAGCTGGTGGGGGCCGCTTTGCAGTGGTGGGAGTCCACTACCACATTAGAGGAGAGGGACACGATCCCTATTCAGTTATTCTGGGAGCGGTTTGACCGCAAGTACTTTCCACCCGCCGTGCAGACTGAGATGAGGCGAAAATTACTGAATTTGAAGCAGGAGAATTCTACCGTCGCTGAGTATGAGGAGGAATTCACGAGACTTCTCACCATCGTGCCAGATGAGGCACCCACTGAGGTCAAGAAGATTATGTTGTTTGTAGACGGGTTAGCTTGGAGGATCCATCATCATCTTATTGGGAATCTATCTCTGAGTACTTTTACTGATGTACTCAATGCTGCGTTGCTACATTGCCAGGATCACCGCTTCCATCTGCAGGGAAGTAAGAGAGCAGGAGAGTCCATCCAGCAGGGTAGGATCGGGGGTAATAGTGCTAGTGGGGCACCATCTCATGGACAGACTCGTTAGCACGAGCAGAGTTCCCATCAGGGGGAACCTTCTAAGCGATTCCGTTAAGGTGATTCCAGGAAGGGATTTGGGGGTTATAGGCAGGGTCAGCAGGGTCAGCCTAATCATCAGGGCCAGCAAGGCCAACACCGACAGCAGGGTCAGTAGCAGGGCCAACAGGGCCAACAACGTGTTCATCAGGGCCAGCAGGGCCAGTGGTGGGGAGGTAACGGCCAGCAGGGCCGTCGTCAACAGGGTCAGAGGGGAGGCAACTTCAAAGGCCAATGTTTTGGGTGTGGTAGACACGGCCATAGGCGCCAGGATTATCCGGAGGGAGATAGGGCCCCACAGCAGCAGGGTGCCCGTAATGAGCCACAACGACCACTTTTTCCGGCTGCCCTCCCAGCTCCAGCCCAGGTGCCAGCCCTACCAGCCGTTCCAGCAGCTCCAGTGCAGCAGGGGCAGTTACAGTACGGACGTGTCTATAATGTCCACCAGGCAGCAGCTCCACAGGCACCACCCGCGATTGAGGGTATGTTTCCTATCCATGGCATTATGGGTCGGGTTTTGTTTGATACTGGGGCGACTCATTGTTTTATAGCTACGCATTTTGCGAAGGCCTTAGGGTTGTTAGCCACAGCAGAGAGCACAGTGACGTGTGTAGACTCACCATTGGGGAGTGGGTCGCTTATCTTCTTTATATACCGAGGAGTGGGGGTAGAGATTGGTAGTTTGGTATTACCTGCAGACATGTTAGTCTTAGATATGCATGAGCATGATGTTATTATCGGTATGGATTGGCTCGCAGCTTATAGAGCCATGATTGATTGCTTCGGTGGGAGCATTGTTTTTGCCATTCCGGGGCAAGAGATGTTTGTAGTGGCGATGCCTCGCCCAGAGGGAGGTTCGACCGCTCATTTGTATTATATAGAGGAGGATACCTCTAAGGAGGTTGTGATTCTGTTAGACTCGATCCCAGTTGTTCGAGAGTATTCCGATGTGTTTCAGGAAATACCAGGCCTACCCCCTAGTCGAGAGATAGACTTTGTTATAGATTTATTGCCAGATACTAGACCTATAGCACGCGCTCCATACCGTATGGCTCCGGCGGAGATACGAGAGTTACGAGCTCAGATAGAGCAACTGTTAGGTCAGGGCTTCATTCGCAGAAGTACCTCACCTTAGGGCGCTCCGGTTCTGTTTGTGAAGAAGAGAGATGGTTCACTGAGGTTGTGTGTGGACTACCGGGAGTTGAACAAGGTCACGATACGGAATAAGTATCCGTTACCTCGAATCGACGATCTGTTCGACCAAATGAGGGGAGCAAATTTTTTTTCGAAGATAGATCTGAGGTCGGGGTACCATCAGCTACGTATTAGAGAGCAGGATGTTTCAAAGACTGCCTTCTTGACGAGATATGGGTCTTACGAGTTCAGAGTGATGCCATTTGATCTCACAAATGCTCTAGCCGTATTCATGGACTTAATGAACCGAGTATTCAGAGAGTTATTGGATCAGTTTGTCATCATCTTTATAGATGACATTTTGATATATTCACACTCCGAGGAGGAGCACGCCGAGCAGTTGAGGTAGGTTCTTCAGACTCCACGAGAGCATCAGTTGTATGCTAAGTACGAGAAGTGTGGATTCTGGTTATGAGAAATACAGTTCTTGGGACATGTTGTTTCCGAGCAGGGGATTGCAGTTGAACCAAGTAAAGTGTTAGCGGTGAGGGAATGGGGACAACCCACGACACCGACGAAAGTGCGTAGTTTTTTGGGGTTAGCCGGATACTACAGGAGATTCATTCGGGGATTCTTCAAAATAGCGGGTCCATTGACGAATCTAACTCGTAAGGGGGTACCATATGTTTGGGATGACGCTTGTCAGTTGGCTTTCGACGAGCTAAAAGACAAGCTTACTTCAGCGCCAGTCCTCTCTTACCAAAGCCGGGTGCGGAGTACCTGGTTTACACCGATGCCTCTTTACGGGGACTTGGGGGAGTACTTCAGCAGGAGGAGAAGGCTATAGCTTTTGCCTCCCGCAAGCTTAAGCCGCATGAGAAGAATTACCCCACCCACGACCTAGAGTTAGCAGCGGTCGTTTTTGCATTGAGGATATGGAGGCACTACTTATTGGGGGAGAAGTTCCGTTTGTTCACAGACCACAAGTCACTGCAGTACCTATTCACTAAGCGAGAGCTGAATATGCGACAGCGCAGATGGTTAGAGTTTGTGAAGGACTATCAGTTTGACATACAGTATCATCCGGGGAAAGCCAACGTAGTTGCTGATGCGTTGAGCCGTAGACCGGTAGACAAGGTAGCGAACGTCTGGAAAGCAAAGTGGAAGGAGTTAGGCCACGAGGACGTAGTAGCCCGTTCCTTCATATCCGTTATGACAGTCACACCCGAGATTGTTATGAGGGTGATACAGGCACAAACCACAGACCCGTTTTGCCAGGAGCAGATTGTATGACTTTTAGCCGAGGGTGCTGAGTCCTACTCTGTTAGTTTTGATGGGGGCTTGAGGTTTAATGGGAGATTGGTGGTTCCAGAAGGAGCCGAATTACATCATGCAGTGATGACCCAGTCTCACGGGTCTCGATTTGCAGTACATCCTGGAGGAGATAAGATGTACCAGGATATGAGGAGGCAATACTGGTGGAGTGGGATGAAGAAGGACATTGCTGAGTTCGTGTCCAAGTGTTTTACCTGCCAGCTGGTGAAGGTGGACCATTAGAAAGGAGTGATGAGGTTCGGGAAGAAAGGGAAATTGGCCCCGAGGTACGTGGGACCATTTCCCATCATCGAGAGGATTGGGCCGGTAGCATATAGATTGGGACTACCAGAGCATTTACATCGCATTCATGATGTATTTCACATCTCGTCGTTGAGACGATATCTTCGGGATGATATGGCCCATACTCACATTGCGATAGATGAGATAGACTTACAGCCTGACAGCTCTTACGAGGAGAGACTGGTGGCTATCCTAGACTATAGTGAGAAGAGATTGAGGTCGAAGATAGTTCCACTTGTGCGAGTCCAGTGGAGGCATCATAATTGGGAGGAATCCACTTGGGAGCGCGAGGCAGATATGCGCGAGAGATATCCAGATTTGTTCTTACCAGGTATGCCTTACTTTTCGAATTTTGGGACGAAATTCCGTTATTAGGGGGGAAGTATGTAATACCTCTTATTTTTATGCTATATTAATTTGGGGATTTATTAAATTTAATGTGAGTAAATTATTTAATAAAAATCCGGAAATTAATTATGTTATAATTCTTAACGTGACGAGAGTTAGTAATTATGGAAATTTGTTGAATATTACTAATGAGCAAAGTAATATATAATATTGATTTTATTGAATGTCACAAGTGAATAAAATGATAATTTTGGAAATTTGAGTCGGGACGCGCCCGTGTCGCGTCGGGACTAAATATTGATAAATAAAAGTGAATATTGTATAAGTCATTCGTATGGCCGTTTTGAGTGCGCCAACGCATCCGGAAGGGTCGAGATAGTCAGAAAAGTGTACCCGGGGGTTTAGTTTGTGTCTCGGGGCGTTTTTAGGCCTAATTGGTACCCCGGGAGGGCGTTTTGGACATTTCACCTTTTTGGGTAATTAAACCCACGAAAATCAGTAATCTATATCAACCATTTAGGTTAGTTAGCTAGGGTTAGAAAACTCAAACACAAGAACGGCTATAGGAGAGGAAGGAGAGAGCTCTCAAGGCAAATTCAAGGCCCGAAATCCATCCGTTTGCACCGCCACCACCACCAACGCGTAGATCGCGCAACGGGCTACGCAACCACACCAAAATCATCTGCAAATCAGAACACCAAAAAATCCCAGGCAAGTGTTTATATTGCTTATTTCGTTGATGCATCTTTCATATTAGTGTAGGAATGATTAGGATGAGTTTTATGGAAGAAAACCTAAGATTTGAGATAGGAATCGCATGTAGTTATGGGTTATAAGATAATTCTGGAAACCCTTGCCATGTAGAGGAATTTACCCACGAAATTATGATGTTTATAAGAAGAAATCTCTGGAAAAGATGGATTAGAACCATGTTAATGAAATTTTAGAGTTCTTGAAGTTTTATATGAATTTGGGGCTTGTTAATCCATGTTTAATAGTAGAAATCTACATGCTTTACGTAGGAAATGCATATTATCATGTTAGGATGTTAGTAGTACAAATTCTGAGACGTTTGGGATTGTAAAATATGGATTTGGTGTAAGTTAGAAGATGAAACCCGTAACTACAATTCTGCAGATTTCGCAGACCTGCTTGATCGATCGATCGAGCCCAGAGCTTCGATCGATCGAAGGTTCGATCGATCGAACCCTAGACCTCGATCAATCGACCCCTCCTGGGAAACTCCTATTTCCTTTTTAAATGAGTTAAATTCAATTTATTGTGATATAATTCTTGGGCATCCTTAATAAAATGTTTTGGGAGATAGGGAAGACCAGTAGGACATGTGAATAGATTTTGGGACCCTTGATGTCGGGCAAAGATTGTATTTTGGGATAATTACATAAGGGTCGGTGAATTTATGATTTAAAGAGAGATACACGTAAGAGAGTTACTTTGGGACAAATGTGTATACCTACTGAATTTTATAATTGGGAGGATAGAAACCATGAGCGTTATGTAGTAAGTGGAAAAGTTCCTCAAATTAAAGTAAGATGTGAATGGTTATACGTGATAACTATATAATGAGAAATAAATACAAATGACGTAAGTATGGGAATTGAGAATTTACCCATTATTGATATGGAAATATTAGTATAGTTATATGATTGTGTATGCATATACTATCTATGTGTGAAAAACATGCCCACGCTACTTGCTATCCCTGAGGTTTCCGCGTTGGGACAGTCTTATCTCGATGGGACCTTTATGGGGGATATTGACTTGTACCCTAGAAGATAGATATCCTTGGTACAGGCTATCGGAATGATAGTTCAGACGGTCCTAAGAGACGCGGGTATGTTCTTTCCTCTTAGAGACTTGGAATCTATGCTTCGCCTCATATTGTTTGTGAATAGATATCCTTGGTACAGGCTATCGCAGTGATAGTTCAGACGATCCTAAGAGACACAGACTTATGCCATCCTCTTAGAGACTTGGAATCTATGCTTTGCCTCAATATTGTTTGAGTATGTGTTAATACAGTTCGAGAGTGATTCCGAATTTGTATTCCCTTAGTACGAGTGATACGGGGATTGGATAGTAGAGTATGTCCGCACCATAGTTGTTATTTGGGGTGCTGTTGTGATATATATATATTTTATGAGTAGTTAATATATATACAAAATTCTAAAATCTGGAACTGCCTACTGTTATGTGATATGTAGGACATGGTTGATGACTCAAATTGTAAATACTTATTTTGAGAAAGTATAATATGACACTGGAAAACTTTATTGATTTTTAAAGTTAAAATGAGAACTTTGGTTACTAATTGAAATATCCTTTTCAAACAATTGAATCATTAAATTTTGAATCCTGCGAATAATCTAAGATAAGTTAAACCATTGGGAAAGGATAGCGTGTTATATGATGAGATAGACCATTGGAAAGGTTAGTGCGATAGGTGTGCACATTAGAAGAGAGGTGAGAATTTCTCAAGAGAGTGCCGCACTAATATGTTGTTGCATTGGCCTGTATCAATTTAAATACTTGCTAAACAATTTTTAAATCATATACACTATCGGGCTCTGACCCGTTTCTCTCTCTCTCTCTCTCTCTCTCTCTCTCTCTCTCTTGTATATATATGTATGTACTACAGGTGCCCAGCCATATGGGAGTCTTGCTTAGGATCCCTTGGAAGGAACGTGCTGCAGCTTAGGTGGGAGTTGCAGGCCACTTGTTTAGACGATTTCATTTACTTGACTCCACTCCTATGATTCTCAGTTATTGGGGCATGTGTCGCCCTTTCCACTATTTATCTGTTTTGTTGGGACATTTATATTTCAGTTATTTCTAGTACTGTTACTTTGGGATTTATTCAGCATGTATGGTTTACATTAAGTTTTAATTGTTGGGATTTTGGATGTTGAATGTTTAAAGTAGTTGGATTATGTTCCAGGTTAAATGTTGTTACTAATTAAATAAATAATTTTTCCTTTAAAAATAAAACTGGTCAGAAATGTTGAAAAATGGTTTGACACTTAGCTTAATTAATTAGGGTGTTAATTTGGAAAAAGTTATTTTTACGACAGTGATGCTAAGAATGAACCAACTGCTCACCTTGATTTTAATTTAATAAAGGAGTGATCGCCCGGTATTTAATTAGGCGGGGTGTCACAGATGGGTGAAAGTTGTAGAGTGGGGCAAGTATACGTTAATGGGGTTAAAGACTTTATGAATTATGCAATGAAGAATCTCGAAACTGATATTATCCCATGCCCGTACAATCGTTGTAAAAATGGGAAACGCTTGAAAGGGGTAGATGTAAAAGTACATTTGTTTCATTGGGGTATGCAAGTTGACTACACGTTTTGGCATTTCCATGGGGAGAGGGAATTTAAGTATATTCCAGAAGAAATACTTGTCAATGAAACCGTTCACACAAATGGTGACCTGTTAGTACATGCTAGGTTAAACGATCTCATAAATGATACGTTTGAAGTGCACGCAACACAAGAAAAGCAAGATAGTCGAGGGAATGCTTTAGGATGTGAGGATCATGTTGGCAACGATACGGACCAAGTTAAGGATTATATACGATTAAAAGCAGCATCCGCAACACCATTATACCATAACTCCAACCCCGACCACACAAAGTTATATGCCATGGTTGGGTTGCACAACTTAAAGAGAAAATTTGGCTTGTCGGGAAAAAGTGTGACGGCAATACCCCTCTGGGCAAAAGATTTTGCTCCCCAAAGAAAATACACTACCAGTCAATTATCCGATCATGAAGGATAATTTGAAAGGTTTGGGTATGAAATACAAATCAATTCATTGCTGCAAGTATGACTGCATTTTATACTATAAGGAGCATAAGGACAAACGGGATTATCCTGTATGTAAGGAACCTAGATATGAACAAAAGATGATAGTACATAATAAAAGTTTGTTGAAAGTAGATACGCAAATACCTAAGAAGGTGTTAAAGTATTTCCCTTTAGGTCCTCGATTGTAGAGACTTTACACTATACCTTGGATAGCAGAGGCAATGACTTGGCATGGTCGAGCGGAGGTGGGTGAGAATCTCATGCGACATCCGATTGATTCATCTGTGTGGAAATCTGCAAATCAGCGATACCCGGACTTTGCTACAGAAATACGCAACGTTCGCCTCAGAATATCAACCGATGGGTTTAACCCGTTTGGCAAATTGAGCACAGATAAGAGTATATGGCCTGTGTTTACGGCGCCTTTAAATTTGCTCCTGTCGTTGTGCATGAGAAAGGAGTTTTCAATTTTATCGTTGTTGATACCAGGTCCAAAAGCACCGGGTAGTGACATTGATGTTTTCTTAGCGCCACTAATAGATGAATTGAATGAGTTATGGGTTGAAGGTGTGAGAGCATTCGACTCATACAAAAGGGAGGAATTCATTTTGAGAGCTATGTTGATATGGGCAATTCATGATTTTCCTGCTTATGGGACCTTATCTGGGTGCAATGTACATGGTTACCTAGGTTGTCCTATATGTGGAGTAGACTGAAGCCAGCTGGCTTAAAAAAAGTGGTAAACTTTTTTATCATAGTCATCGAAGATTTCTGCCCCAAAGTCACAAACTCATGTCAATACGAAGCAATTTTCTCCCAGAAGGCACCGAGACATGACCACCTCCACCAAGACTTTCTGGTTTGGAAATTGAAGAAAGGTCATTAAAGGCTGATCAAAAGTTGAGGGGGAAACACCCATAATTTTGGCCCAAAAGCGTAAAAGAAAGGATGCTGATGTGAAAACGGCGTGGTCCAGGAGATCAATAATGTTTGATTTGCCATACTGGAAGGAACATCCTGTGCGACATGTGATAGACATAATGCACGCTGAGAAAAATATCATTGATCATCTCGTAAGCACATGCATTGGTGGTTCTCATTCCAAGGATGGAGAAAAAGCCCATGAAGATCTTCGTGATTTCAAGATTAAAAGATCATTATGGTTGAAAGAAGATACAAACACTGGAAAAAAGCATATGCCAGTTGCATCTTATACTTTGACCATTGAAGGAAGAAATATGTTCTTAGAAACATTAAAGGGCTTGAAGGTCCCTACTAATTTCTCATCCAACTTACGCAGGATTATCTGCGACGCAACAAAAGATTTGAAAAAGTGCAAGTCCCACGATTGGCATGTGATAATGCAACTTATCCCTCTGTTGTTCGGACACTGTTTTTCGGAACACAAGGATCTTCGAAGGGCCATTATACAAATTAGCTTATGTTTCTCCCTATTGTGTGAGAAAGTTGTCAACAGGACGCACATAATGGCAGCGAAAGAAACTTTGGTCGAGGCTATATGTGTTTTGGAGAAGCACTTTACACCCTCATTCTTTGACATAAGCATCCACCTTTTAGTGCATTTGTGCGATGAAGCAATTTTATGTGGACCAGTAAGGTACCGATGGATGTATCCGTTCGAACGATTAATGAAAACTTTTAAAGATTACGTTAAGAATACACGGTACGTTGAGGGGTCCATTGCTGAGGAGTATATTATGGAAGAGGCTTCCTTGTATGCAAAGGAATATATGCCTAACCCAAACGTTGGAGGTCGTGAATGCTTTATTGATGAATTATAAGAGTTTGCTGATGAGGAGACCCTGGGCATAGGTAAGGTAGTGAAGCTAACAAGTACACAATATAACCAGGTGGCTCGATATGTATTCGAGACGCATGAAGACATAGATAAATGGAAAATGTGAGTTTATTTAAAGTGTTTTGTAAAATAATGTAATATGTTCGATGTTATATTCATTAGAAATTAATATTTTTAGTGTTTTAACCTAGGCAATATAATGAGTGCGGGCATGCCAAGAGGAGGAAGGGAGGCGCGAGCGCAGACAATGACTTTAGGCATTGGGTAGCTTCCGAGGTGACTACAGTAATACCTCACTTTTATTTACTATCTTTGCAACATATTCACAATGCAAATACTTTCTTGGTTTCAGTTATTGAAAGCTGGTGAAGTATCGACGAGGCTTGCACGTCTAACAAATGGGCCTAGTTTTATAGCCAAGGAGTTTGGACAATATCGTGTCAATGGTTTTGTGTTCTCTTCAATCACACACGAGTTAAAACTCATTGGAAAACAAAACAGCGGCATTTCATATAAAGCATTAACTCATTTTAGGGCAAGCGCGAAAGATAAAAACTTGATAGAAGCTGAGATGACGTATTATGGGATTATAAAACAAATTATCCTATTAGATTATATATCTTTCAGCATACCTGTATTTTACTGTGATTGGGTGAGAGTGGAGGACAAGAATGCATGTATGGTCGACCCTGACACCCACATGGTGAAGGTTGATTTGGCCAAGTTGAAGAGTAAAGACAATGTTAATGATGAGCCATTCGTTTGTGCATTCCAAAACTTAAAGCAAGTGTTTTATGCAAAGAGCCCCAATAATGATCCATGGTCTGTTGTTTTACATTCTCCTCAGCGCTTGACTACATCGGTAGACGATATAGAGGCACTTATCGAGATTCAGTCTATTATGGATGACAACCCAGAATTAAAGAAATTATTAAACGCATTAGAGGAGTAGATGTTTAATTGTGGCATGTTATGTTGTTTTAAATGTTGATTTAAAAATTATGTATAATAGCATGTTTCAATTATTGCGTAGCATGTATTCATAGTGACTTTTGTTCACAAGTTTATTATTACTTTTTCCAGGATGTCATATATTGTATATACATGCAACGATTTTCAAAACAGGTCTTTTATAGAGAACACGTCAATTTATCGACATGGCTATCGAAAAATCAAACAATGCAATTACTTGCGAGATCATGGGTGGAACATACCTGAAGCATATTTATTTCAATCAATTCTACGCACACTACCTAAAAGTTGGGATGAAGCAGTTGAAAGGGTTTTCATAAAACACAATCCAAGTAATGCGATGCAGTTAGTAGAGTTTTTAGAACTCGAAGAAAGAAAAATTCATCCTTTGTGGATAGAACTGAAGAGGATAAGGATGCGTTCAGACTCTACTGTGAGAAAACATATGCATAACAAAGTTAACATCTATTATCGGCTTAGGAGAGAAGGCATACATCCTAATATGTTTAGTGTCAGAAATGCAATTATCAACACACTTCAGCAGACATGGCCAATAAAAACTTTACGTGAAATGATGAAGTATGAAACTTATGACATGGTTGAATTATCAAAACTTTTATAATATGTTGAAAAGGTATAACTTATATTATATTTTTTATATTATTTCCTTACTCTTGTATTAACATATGAACTAATGCATAAATATAAAAATGCAGAAAATGGCGTCCGAGAATACAATTCCATCATCCAGTCCAGAAAGTTCAAGTCATGATGAATATTTTACCATTGATTCTCGTGCTAACGTTTCCCTTAACCTATTTGGTTTGCCAATAGGTGGCAAGAATCCTTTTAAAGCTCGAGCCTTGTCTTTGTTAAAATCTTGTATTGGCTTAAAATATGAGAGTTGGGATACGGTTGAGCAAGTAAAAAAGGACGACTTGTGGGATACGCTCATGAAAGAGTTCAATCTTTCGGCCGACCAGAAGGAGGGTTCCATGAAAGCCATTGGTATTCAATTGAATACTTTTATAAGTAACCTCCGCTCGACTTATTTTAAGGGATTGGACAGTGATGGGATAAAGGCCCTGAAGGATCAAGTACCGGAGAAAGAGCATATCCCTGTTCGTGAGTGGAATGAATTCGTCTCGCGCGAAGCATCTGAGGCAAAATTAAAACAACGACACCAAGGTCGGGTGAACAGGGCTAAAAAGACTGACGTCCATTGTCTTGGTCGGATGTCGTATGCTGAGAAAACCGAGGAGATGGTATAAACCCTTTCTTATTTTAATGTGTATATATATTATATGTCTTGCTCAAATAGTTAATGGAAAATTAATTTATAGGTGCTTAACAATAAAAGTCCTGTTGATCGTTCGGAAGTGTATCTCGAAAGTCGTAGGCGGAAAACTGGGTAGTTTCACCCAAAGGTAGCTGATGATATGGTGAGTTTCATAATCTCAGTTGTAATAATTAAATTCCTTCAAGTTTCATCGTTCAATGGTTTTAATCGATTCATAAATAATTTTGCAGCAAAAATTGAGTGAGCTGAGAAGTAGTCAAGGTATTTCAAGCCAAAACAGTATTGATACAGATGCATTGACTGCCTTTAGAGGAAAAGATACTAGGGGGCGACTCGTGGTGTTGGACCCGTGTCCAAAAGTAAACTTAAGGCAATTGCTCCTATAGTATCACAGTTGACTAGAGCAAAGACACGAGAAGAAAAACATGATGAGGATATGGCATTTCTCAAATCATCCGTTACCATGCTTTTAAGTGCTTTTGAATCGAATGGATTGAAAATACCAAATCCAAGTCCTCGCAATTATACTCCTGTCCCACATCCAAGTCCTCGTAATTACACTCCAGTTCCGCATTCAAGTCCCCATGATTACACTCCAGTTCTGCATTCAAGTCCCCATGATTACATTCCTACCCCCCCTCAACTGCGCCAAAATTTGGAGATTCAACTGAGCCAAACTTTGGAGATTCAACTGAGCCAAACTTTGGAGATTTAACTGATCCTCCACATGATCCATATGTCGATTTATTAGATTTTTCAAATCAGAGAAAGATTGCAAGTGGACAAGTTGTTGCTTCAGCTTCTACTGGAACGGTGGTGCATGGCCATCAATTGCTGATATTTGAACGTAAGGTTTACGTTAGTAGTGTTGATCCAGGAGAAGAGAATCATCCGTTGTATCGTCGAAGTCATGGGGCGGACGCTATTAAGGATGTCGAGAAATCTTGGGTGGTTTGTCCGTTGCTTTGTCTTATCCTTAAGTGATCCAGAGTAATTTGTCTTGAGAAATTTGAACAAATTGTCAAAGTGAACAATTAGTTGTGTTTGAAATCTATTTTAAATATTAGTAATCTGTTTTGAATCAATTAGTAATCTATTTTGAATGTATCCAGTGTCTATCTGTTTTGAATATTAGTAGTGTTTGATGTTGGATTGAATATTAATATCATTTTCTCTCCGTAGCTGGTAGGGATGAATTGATAAAGTCAGTGATTCTTCATATTCTGCTATACAACTTCTATATATACAAATGGTATATTGGGCCATTAGATAGGCTTCAATCTTGGGTTATAAATTTTTTATGTACAGGAAATACAAATAAGTGGGATGTTACAACTATTTCTTGGGCTAACAGTTGTGCCACTCATGAAATTAGACAACCTTGATCGTGTATTTTGGCTTCTGTGGTAGCACTGATCAAACAATAGTAGCAGAAGATGCAGTGGATGCTGAAGAGGCTCTTGTTAACTTAGATGGGAGAAATGCAGAAGAATTGAAGTCAAATGCGTATGTAGAAGGGGATCATATGGAAATAATGGAGATCAATGATAACCAAGAAAAAGCAACAGATCAAATGATTAGTTTAGAAAAGAAGGAGAGGTATAAGAAGATTAAAGATTACATTACCAAGATCCACAATCAAGACTTGTCCAGTGAAGAAACTCAGATTGTTGAAAATTGTTCTTTGTCCCCAAGGTGTACTGTCATTCCAGATCATGAGCAAAATCAGGCTGCAAGGCCTGTTTGTGTCTCTGATAATGAAAAGGATATCCACATTCCTTTCATTGAAGAACTCCATCTCTTTACTAAGAGCATCGATAAAAAGCTTCGATCTCTGAATACTTCTCCTCCTGATTCTTCTTTGCACCCAGCAAATACAGATGTTGAGATAAAAAAGAAACAGTTCAAGATGAAAGATCCTCTGTTTAGAAGATTCACAAGGTCCTCTACTAAAGGTATCAATCATTCCTTTACCTCTATGTCCAAATGATTAATACAATGGTTTGGAACATTCGAGGGGAAGCTAAGAAATCCTCATCTAGAAGAATTAATGTTTTGTGTAAAATGCATAAAATTCCTCTTATTGCTCTGTCAGAACCAAAAGTAGATGCTTCAAAAATTAGTTTTTACCAAAGGAAGTGGGGCTTTCAAGGATGTGCAAGTAATATTAGTGGGAAAATATGAATTTTTTGGAGATTTGACATTCAAGTTCAGTGCATTGCTGATAATATTCAGAACTTAACAGTGAAAGTTTCTCACAATGCTTTGAACACAGACATCATTTTAACTTATGTTTATGCTAAATGTACTAGAGAAGAAAGAAGAGAACTGTGGGATCAGATGTGTCTCCTATCTAGTTCATTTCAGAATCTCCCTCATTTGGTCCTTGGGGACTTTAATGTTGTTTCTTCTGAAGCTGAGAAATTAGGTGGCAATGCCATTGATCATCATGCTGTGGATGATTTCAACCAAGCCATTGAGGATAGTGGTTTATCTGATCTTGGATATTGTGGTACTAGATATACCTGGTGTAATAACAGAGATGAAGTGGGGTTGATTATTGCAAGGCTAGACAGATGTCTGATGAATCAAAAATATCTTCAAATTTTCCCAAACTCTAAAGTACAGCATTTAAATAGGGTTGCTTCAAATCATGCTCCCTTACTGTTGTCTATTAATAATTTGAGAGAGACCTCTCCTAGACCCTTCATTTTCCAGAAAATGTGGTGTAAGCACCCATCTTTCCTTGACTTAGTTGAAAAGTCTTGGTCTGAATCTTCAAATTTGAATGGTCTGCTTAAGTTTGCTGAAAAATTTAAGAGACTAAAAGGGGATATCAAGAAATGGAATAAGGAGGTTTTTAAAGATGTTTTCCAGAAAGTGAAAGATCTTGAGGATTTAAATCTTCAAATGGAGCTAAATGTTGAGTTGAATCCAACTGATATTAATAGAGCTGAAAACATTAAAGTTGTGGGAATCAGAATGTGCTCTAGGTGTAAGGCCTGTCAAAGCCAAGTAGAAACTATTGATCACTTATTCCTTGGTAAGATTTCTTGGTAAGATTTCTTGGTAAGTGTACTTTTCTAGCCTAATGGGCATGTCGAATTCACATGTACATCCAATAAAATTTTAAGAATAACATTATTTTAAATTCATTTTCCTTGTGCATTTCTGGATGCGTCATGTATGAAACCTGTATTTCTTAAATATGTACTACCCTGCCGAGGTCTACTAATCAGCAAACCATCATGTTCACAACTTTGTAGTCGTTTGGTACCAGTAACTGTTTATCTCTATGCTATTAAACTCTCAAAGACAACATCTCTATTAATTATATGACAGGTATGTGAATTACTATTTCATAAGGTTTATTTGATTGTTGTATTAATAGTCTGGGGGAATTGATTGAAAATATTCAAGAATGATTTTTATGTACCTATAAATTGTCACATATGCATAGAATGCTTCTGTTTTACAATGATTTTTGTATTCAAGTAAAATGGATGGTTTTTGGTTCAAGTTGTGCTATCATTTTTAATTATCAATTCACATGTCATATTTCAGGTGAAGGAGTAGGTAAGATATAAGTGAAGCTATCATTTAACGACGAGAAAAGGTAAGATGATGGTAATGAAATTCATATATGTTTACCCAACTTTGGGGAAGTTGTTTGTTTGTATCATTCCTATCATATCCACCACCACCCCTTATATAGATTACTTTGTAGTTATTTGTAGATTCAAAGTTTTGGGATTACTATGTAGTTGAACGGTGATGCGTGCGGTTCTTGACTCAACATCCTATTCAATAGTTGTCAATATTATTGTTAAATTGATGAAGTGGTTGAAATGAGGTCCAATATGGACCTCGAGTATTGTAGTATTACTGTTGTTGAGTATTTTTTATTTTTTTAAACAGGGTGGATAGTCCTATAAATAAAGGGAACTCTGCCCAAATTTTTTAAAATTAGAACATAAATATTGTACATTTATTTCACTTTGTTGTCGGGTAACGATTTATTTTTGCAATTTTCGTCGTGCCTTCAGGCACGAGCATACGCTAGTATATATATATATATTAATCACATTTTATTATTTGCAGGCATACACATGGCATATCCGGCATACGTAGTATTCAAAGGCCTAAATCCAGGTGTTTACACTTCGTGGCAAGCAACACAAGCACAAGTTAATGGATACCGAGGCGCCGTATTCAAAAAATTTGAGTCCATTGAACTTGCTCAACAGGCATACTCCGAGTACACGAGGGAGGATGTCACCGCATCAATACCCCCCACGGATGATATACCTAGACTTCACGAATCGTATCCACTGCGTGGTGACTCCTGGTCTAGATTTAGAATGATTTGTTACATGTTCATGGCATTCCATGTCATCGAAGTGTTGTGTCGTTACTTTTTTTAGTTTATTTTTTATTCTATGTTCATTTTGTACTTGGCGCCCACTTAAGGGTTGTTTGATGTTAAATTAAGTTTAACAAGTTTTATGTGTACTGGATATTTGGAATATGAGAAATATAAATGAAATGTTGTCAAAATTTTTAGACTTGTTATCATGATATTTATTTTACTTTCATTATTTCATCATTTTGTGAAAATATAAAGATATTTGTAATAGCTTTTACAACATTTAACAAATTTAATTTTGTAACTCCTAATAGGAGTCACAAATTTGTCACTACTATCAATTTTGTAACTGCTAACAACAGTCACAAATATATGATTCGTAACTGCTGTCAGCAGTCACAAATATAACATTCGTAACCGTTCACAACAGTTACGAATGTTATATTTGTGACTGCTGACAGCAGTTACGAATATCAGTTACAAATTGGGGTCACTAGTCGTAACTCCATAGGGGTTATAAAAAATTGTGACTGCTGTTAGGAGTTATAAATTTTCTTTTGTAACCCCCTAAATTATGACGGTAAATAGCACTTAGAAAGGTCATTTGTGAGTGCTAACAGCACTCACAAATCTCCCATTTTGGTGTAGTGTTACACCAATAATTAGGATGTGCGCATACTGTCCTTTAGTATGACCAGTCTTAACTAGCATAACGTGAGCTATTTTTGTCAACCAATCCATTATCACCCATATAGGATCGTATCTCCCTTCGCGATAAAACCCTTGGGAGTACTCTCCCATTCCTACTTCAGAATCCCTAACAGTTGAAGAATCCCCTACCGGTCTCGGGTGGTCCACCATTTTTCAACGGACAGGTGACCTATTGCAAAATGAATTTAGCAATATTTATCTTCATTAAATCCCACACCACTGTTATTTATAACATGATACATCTTATATTCTCTTAAACTTGCCTCTAACCGTGATCCATGTGACTTTGCCTCACCGCGTGTCACAGGTCCTTCCCCCGCTCTAATAATCAGTTTCTCATGAAACATAAGCCTCTAACAAATCTTATGGAATAAACTTCAACTCCGCGGGCTACATGTTGTCGAATTCACATGACAATCACCATCTACTGCCTAATACAATACCACTCTCATGAGTGTACAATCAAGTCCTGCTATCTCCACTTCTACCTTCATTTACCTTATCCCATACGTTCCAAACAAAAACAAAGTCAAGATTCAATTACTTAGGGCGCCCATACACCCTATGCCTTGTGCATTTTTACACAAATAAAATATATTCTCACATTATAGTGGAATTATCCACTCTCGATTACTCTCATACATGTACAATTGCTAAGGTACGAATCACATGTACTATCATCCAAACTTCTCTCCAACTCTCGATGTTCATTAGTTTCATGCGTGCGATGTCTCGCAAAGCGAAATCCAAACAAGGAACCCCCGATACACTACTACCTAACATTATCGATCGTTGAGATCCGTAAGGCCCCAAGTCCATAACATGTATCTTCCCACAACCTCCGTATATTGACATACAAGTTTACTCATGTTTGTAAAAACAAAATATCATGAAACATGTCACTATCACTATCCCAGGTTTCGGTGTTATATAAAACAAGCTATCTCTCACTGCTTGATAAAGAACACAATGTATCCCGAGTCACATCGGCAAATAAATCCCTACGCATCGAGATCACATCTAATGAGATAACCTACTCACTGAAGTCTAAGATATTATGAAATTTTCATATATACATTGTAAGAGGGTAGTTTAGATAAGAATGAGGCATAACCCTTTTTTTTAGTATAGTAATGGGAAGTTAATCAAGAAGACACCTTTGACTAAGTAAAACTCGCAATCACAAATCTATAGAGGTAAGCTCAGTTTGAACTTGCAAGAACTCTCGTGTACAACTCAAGAAAAACAATAAAGAAACTCATAAGTAGCTCGTTTTGAGAGAGAGAAAAGTGAGCACCCTAGACACACCTTAGCAGGCAGCCAAACACCCCAGCCACCCTCAGAGATCCCTGTCAAGTATTAAAAGCTTTGTAATAAATGACAATGGTGGGTGAGTAAACTCTCTGGTTTGTAATACATCTATTTCTAATGTATATTCTCTCTAGTCATAACTTCTGAACTCTCAAAAAGAACATCCCTTCCCCAGAGGTGGTTGGGGCCCTTAAATAACCCCCACACCATTCCCGAGATAACTCAGTCATTAATAACTGTGAAAGACATCCCTCATACTTTATGTCACAAATATTAAATGCCTGATGCACTAGTTAGCTCCACGTCATAAACATTGAATGCCAAGGTATGCCTTTTTCCTAACCACTGTGTGTCAAGGGGCTATCATCACAGAGGTGGTTTACCGACCATCTGACAACCCCAAATACCATAGTGGTTTACTCAAGTGAGGATTTTACATTGACTATCTGGTTAGTGACATCACATAAACTAGGCATGACATTAAGTAGATGGTTGTTTAGTTCACAACTCAACGCCCAATGGAACTCAAGGCTGCTCTGCTCGAGGTTCCATAGTCAAGGTCTTTTGGTGTTTTACCTGGTGTATCTAAGATGGTCAGGACAAGACCCAAGGTTGCCCCACTTCTTAATCCTCCAAAACAACTCCCTTTAAAATTTCCACGGTAAGGTCATTCGATAGAGCATGAAAGCTCTCCCAGGCCCTGCCAAGCCTGGTCTCTCGCGAGTACCGTTCGACCTCGCACTAAAAATCATTATAATCGTCACAACTCATGGTTAATATAAGTAAAGAGATGAAATTAAACTAATTAAAGCAATAGGACTAAAGGGTGATCTCTCTCGGTCAGCTTCTTCGCTGGAACATCCCTTTTAGCTGCCACGCTGAACTACCTCGCTTGAGCTGCCTTGCTGAGCTGCATCACTTTGTGTTATATCGCTGCCTTATTGAGCTGCATCGCTGCCTTAATCCCAAACACTGTTGTTAATGGGGGGATTATCTCTAATCTCAAGATTACCTTTAAGACTCCCTACATTTGCCCCTTCGTGTAGAGATTTGTTGTGTAAATGAGAAATGTCTGCATGAAAACTTCTCAATTCGATGAACCTTCTCTGTGTGAAAAAATTCTGGCATCTTTTCCTTTATTACAACCACTACGGTTAACGCCTCCAGGAAAAAGTAAAATTCTCCCCGATGTACCTGAGTCGAAGTGCTATGACTTATTAGCTCTTTGGCGAAGGGACATCGTGACTTTTTCTTGTAACTGAGTGTTGATACCAAATTTAATCTGCTGATGTGGACCCATCACTTGAAGACACGTGTCTTCTAACACAGTAATTACAAATACTTCTATCGATTAACTTATTGCCACCGAGCTACTCAAGCGCCATGAGAAACTCATACATTCCGAACAACTCAAGCGTATCAACCAGCTAAAGTCCCCCGAGGAACTCATGCCTGCCGAGATACTTAGGCGATCCGAGCAGCTTAGGCGGTCCGAGCTACATAGCGTACAGAGCACTCAAATAAGTATAATCAAGGAGACGACTGCGCATTAAATGCTCATTATTATCATACAAATGTACATGTCTACTAGATAATAGCGCATTGTCCTTTCATTTGTACAGCCTCAAGGCTGTAACCTCCTCATCATTGGGGGACCGAAATTTCTTGAGAAGACCATTCCTCGAGAATTCCAAGCGAACAGTCAGCAATACAAAAACAGTGGATGTAGGCCATTCGTATAAGGCTGAACCACTTTAAAAATATATTGTCTATTATTTCTTTATTCATTTTTATCTGTGATTAAAATAATTAGGTCAAATCTAATTTTTTACATCAACAGATTGGTGCCGTCTGTGGGAAACGACTGTAATTATCGTTTTTCACCTAAATAATCCATCACCAATGGCTGATCATCCTGAATCCAGTAATTGAAACGTTGGGATCCCTCCAAATCCTCCATCTACTCCTCCAAATGTCCAAGATCTGGCTGGTATAATGGCTAATTTGTCCCAAGGGCAAACGGCCATGCAAGAAACCATGCGTCAACTCATACAAACCGTTCAGGGCGGAGTGCCAGCCCAATCAGGACAATGAAGCGTTCAGAGAAATACTCGTTTACTCTCTTCACGAACTAGGCGAATGTTATTTCTAAAGGAATCTCTGTCCAGACGCACAGATTCATATCGTACTGAGAGATCTAATGATCCTTCTTATCAGCCTGGACGGACTTCCTCGGTACGAGCTACAGACACTCAATAAAACATCACTCTATCTCCAGAAAGGACAAGTGCTCTTGAAAGATTGAGTAGAGTCTCTCCTTTTGATCGTTTGGGTCCTAGGAGGAATATAAGTCCCCCTAGGATTATGTTGAGGAACTCTCAACGACCATCTAATTTAAAGGAAGGCTCTACCCAATCACGACCAGTTGCTCGTCATGAAAGATCCCAAGAGGCAAATTCAACACGATCAGTTGCTCGAACCAATAGGATCGGAGAAGGAAATGATGAATTAAAGGGCTTAATTCAAAGGTTGGAGGATAGATTAGGGGAGATGGATAAAACCAAGAATCCTCTACAAAGGAATTTTGTCCGAGGAACACCATTTATACAAGAGAATGTGGACTTTCCCACACCGTCAAAATTCAAATCCCCGGTAGTAACACCAAAATACGATGGAAAAACTAATCCTGCTCTCCATATAGAATAATACCAAGCAGCTGCCGATATCTATGTTGTTCCAGACTAGATGTGATGAAAGGCATTTTCAGGAACTCTTATCGGATCTGCTCAGATGCGGTACAATAACCTTCCTCGGGGGAAAATTGTGACTTTCTTTCAGCTAGCAGAACTCTTTATTGGAAATTTTTGTTTTGGAGCAAAGCCAGTCAAACGAGTAGCACATTTGCTAAGTGTTAGACAAAAGACAGGTGAAAGCACCAGGGATTATATTACTCGTTTCAATAACGAGAAACTGGAAGTAATTGATTATGAGGAGAAAACTGCAACTACTGCTTTGATGAGTGGACTGTTACCCAATAAATTGTACTACACTTTAGCCAAAGATCTGCCCAGGACCGTGGCAGAATTGATGGCAAAAGCAGCCAAAATCATGAATGCCGAGGAAGCTATGGTTGCGAAGAAGAACACAAACACTAAGGAGACTAAGGTCGAAGATGGAAAAATCGAAAAGAAGGATCAAAAGGACAATGGTGGTAACAGGCAATCAAAGGGTAAGCAAGCATTGGAACAGATGAAGAAATACGGAAATTATACTCCCTTGAAGGTGGATATAAATCACATTCTAGAAGAGATCAAGAACAACGAGGAGTTAGACTGGCCAGCAAAAATGAAGGTAGATCCTGATAAGAGAGACAAGTCCAAATATTGCGAATTCCACAAAGATCACGGTCATACGACCAAGCGTTGCATAGCTCTTTAGAATGAAATTAAAGCACTCATTAGACGAGAAAATTTGACCAAGTATGTTGATCGTCAAAGCGGTAGTCGAACCAGCGAACGAGGAAGGCAAAGGTCTAAATCTCCTCTTAGGACAAAAGATGACAAGAAAAGAAATCATGAAGATGATCCAGAAGATGACCCCGATCTCCCCAAAAGACCAAGATAGCCAGAACGTGAGGTATTTTTAATCCACTTTGGATCATTTGAGTGTAATGTCATTACAGGTGGTGATGCAGGAGGAGGAGATCTTACCGTAGAAAGGAAAGCTTACCTTAATGAGGCTCAAGCTTGCCCATACATACAACGAATAAATTTAGCTGAAGATGATCGTCCGAGGAAGGTGAACAAGGACAAACTGGTCATCGGTTTCTCTAACAATGACCTCGCAGGTGTGCTATATCCTCATGATGACCCATTGGTGATCAAAATGAGAATAAAGGAAGTAATAATTTCATGAGTATTAGTGGATAATGATAGCTCGGCAGATATCATGTTCTACCCATGTTTTGATAGTTTGAATCTAAAGTTATCCCAGTTGGAACCATATCATAGGGCCCTCCTTGGTTTTACTGACGAGAAAGTTTTTCCACTTTGGACGATCAAGTTGGATATGTTCATCAGTACATGGCCTGCTTATCGAATAGAAAGAGTACGCTTTTTTGTGATGGATAAAAATGTCCAATCAGCTTACAATATCATCATGGGAAGAGTAGGTTTGAAAAAGTTCGAAGCAGTACCATCTACTGTACATCAATATTTAAAATTCCCAACCAATTTTGGAGTAGGAGTGGTGAAGGGCGACCAAAAAGTAGCTCGGGAATGCTACTATTCATCTGTCGAGCAAGAAGAGCGTGAAGAATCCAGGAACAAGACTACTACTTATCAGGTAGATGAGATAGAAGATGCGGAGATTGAGACTTTAGACCCAAGAGATGAGTCTCAGCTCGTTAAGGGTCAGGTCATGGAGGCTACTGAAAATATCATTCTGGACGATGAGCATCCAGAACGAACAACTCAAATCAGTGCGTCACTAGATGTGTCAATAAAGAAAGAGCTGATAGCATTTCTAAGACGCAGAAAGCAGACTTTTGCATGGAGTCACGAAAATATGCCAAGGATAGACCCAAATTTCTTGTGTCACGAGCTCAATGTGAACAAGGAAATCAAGCCAGTGAAGCAAAGACGAAGGGTATTCAGTCCAGAGAAGAACCAAGCCATACAAGAAGAAGTAGAAAAACTGCAAAAAGCCTCTTTTATTGAAGATGTCAAATATCCTGATTGGCTAGCGAATGTGGTAATGGTAAAGAAGAAAAATAACAAGTGGAGGATGTGCGTAGACTTCACCGACCTTAACAAGGCATGCCCAAAGGATCATTTTCCTTTGCCCCGAATTGATCAACTGGTGGATGCTACCTCGGGGCACGAATTATTTAGTTTCTGTGACACCCCACCTAATTAAATACCGGGCGATCACTCCTTTATTAAATTAAATCAAGGTAAACAGTTGGTTCATTCTCAGCATCACTGTCGATAAAAATAAATTTCCCAATTTAACACCCTAAATAATTAAGCTAAGTGTCAAAACCATTTTCATACATACTTTCCAAATTTTATTTAAAGAAAAACATTTATTTTATTAACAACATTCAATAAGTAAGAATCACACCACATTAAATATCTGCAACATAGTCCAATTAATTTAAAACATTCGTCAACCGAATGTCAATATACGAAAAATAAAGTAACACCATCAACAGAATAAAACCCATAGTAACAATAGTGGAAATAACTGAAATACAAATGTCCAATAACAACGGAGTAATGGAAAGAGCTACACATGCTCAACTAAATGAAAATATTAAGAGTGGATCTGAATGAACGAAGTCGTCTAATCAAGAGACCTGCAACTCCCACCTAAGCTGCAGCGCGTTCCTTCCAAGAGATCCTAAGCAAGACGCCCCTGTGGCTGGGCACCTGTAATACATACATATATATACAAGAGAGAGAGAGAAAGAAAACGGGTCAGAGCCCAAGAGTGTGTTTGATTTAAAATACGTTTAGCAAGTATTTAAATTGATACAGGCCAATGCAACAACACATTAGAGCGACACTCTCTTGAGAAATTCTCACCTCTCTTCTAATGTGCACGCCTATCGTACTAACCTTCCAAACAGGTTATCTTATCATTTATCGCACTAATCTTCTCAATGATTTAACTTATCTTAGATTACTTGAAAGATTCAACATTTAACTATTCCATTTCAAAAAGGGTATTTCAATTAGTAACCAAAGTTCTCCATTTTAACTTTATAAAATCCATAAAGTTTTCCAGTGTCATATTATACTTTCTCAAAACAAGTATTTACTATTTGAGTCATCAACCATGTCCTACTTATCAAATCACAGTAGGCATTTTCGAATTTCCGAATCTCACATATATATTAACTACTCGTATAATATATATAAAATAACAGCACCCCACATAAAACTATGGTGCGTGCATACTTCCACTATCCAAGCCCCATACCACTCATATCAAGGGGAATACAAGTTCGGAATCACTCACGAACTGTATTAACACATACACAAACAATATCGAGGCGAAGCATAGATTCCAAGTCTCTAAGAGGATGGCACATACTCGCGTCTCTTAGGACCGTCTGAACTATCGATTCGATAGCCTGTACCAAGGATATCTATCTTCTAGGGTACAAGTCAATATCCCCCATAAAGGTCCCATCGAGATAAGATTGTCCAAGCGCGGTAACCTCAAGGATAGCAAGTAGCGCGGTATGTTTTTCACATGTATATAATATATGTACACACAATCATATAAATATACCACTTTCATCATATTAATATAGGTTCCTCTCGTCACCCATAATTACAACATTTATCCTTAATTTCACATTATTAGTATTACGTATAAGGTTTCATCTCTAACCTTAACTTGAAGAGTTTTCTCACTTATTACGTGACACTCGTGGACTCTATCCTTCCAAGTAGAAAATTCAGTAGGTGTCATTATTATGTTTCAACGTAACTCTCTTACGCGCCTCACCCTTTAATATATAAATTTACTAACCCTAATGTAAATATCCCATAAATACCATTCTCGTCGAATATTAATGATCCCAACATTTATTCATACGCCCTACTGGTCCTCCATGTCTCCCAAATCATTATACTAAGAATGCCCAAGAATTATATCACGACAATTCGATTTTTAAATCATTTACAAAAGGGAAATAAGAGTCTGCCAGGAGGGGTCGATCGATCGAGGTTTGGGGCTCGATCGATCGAACCTTCGATCGATCGAAGCTCTGGGCTCGATCGATCGATCAAGCAGGTCTGCAAAATCTGCAGAATTGCAGTTACGGGTTCTACCAATTTTCTCCATCCAAATACATGTTTTCCAACCCCAAACGTCCAAGAATTCTACTACTAACATTATAACAGTATACCAGATGTTTCTAACATAAGGCATGTACATATTCATCATTTAAACATGGAATTTCCACCCAAAATTACATCTAATTATCAAGAACCCTAGAATTTTCTTAAACAGTTTTCTAACAAATATTTCTCCAGAATTTCTTTCTTATAATCATCAAAATTTCGTGGTTAATTTCCTCTACATGGCAAGGGTTTCCAGAATTATCATATCAACCAATACTACATGGATTTTCCTATCACAAATTGGGTTTTCTTCTACATAATTCACCCCTAATCATTCCTAAACTAATATGAAGATTTCACCAACGAAAATAGCAAGTTAAAAACTTGCCTGGGATTTCTGGTATTCTGATTTACGGCTGATTTTGGTATGGTTGCGTTCCTCTTCTCGCGATCTACGCGTTGGTGGTGGCGGCGGTGCAAACCGGTGACTTTTTGGCCTTGAATTGCCTTGAGGGATCTCTCCTCTCTTCTCCAATAGCCGTTCTAGGGTTCTGAATATTCTAACCCTAAATGACTAACCTAAATGGATGATATAGGTTGCTGAATTTCGTGGGTTTAATTACCCAAATATGTAAAATGACTAAAATGCCCTCCCGGGGTACTAATTAGGTCTAAAAACGCCCCGAGACCCAAACTACACCCCCGGGTACACTTTTCTGACTATCTCGACCCGGACGGACGCGTTGGCGCACTCAAAATGACCATACGGGCAACTTATAAAACATTCACTTTTTATTTATCAAAATTTAGTCCCGACGCGACACGAGCACGTTTCGACTTAAATTTCCGAAATTGCCATTTAACTCACTCATGACATTCAATATAACCAATATAATATATTACTTTGCTCATTAGTAATATTCAACAAATTTCTCATAATTACTAACTCTCGTCACGTTAATAATTATAACATAATTAATTTCTGAATTTTTATTAAATAAATCATTCACATTAAATTTAATAAATCCCCAAATTAATATAGCCTAAAAATACGGGGTATTACAGTTTCATGGATGCTTATTCTGGTTATAACCAGATTAAAATGAAACCTGAAGATAGGGAGAGTACCTCTTTTATCACCCCAAGGGGAACTTATTGCTATAATGTTATGCCTTTCGATCTTAAAAATGCAGGTGCGACGTATCAAAGGTTCATGAATAAGGTGTTTGCAGAACAGATAGGTCATAATATGGAGGTGTGTGTTGACGATATGCTGACAAAGAGCAAGAAAGCTACTGATCATCTAATTGACTTAGGTCAGACCTTTGATCAACTAGAAAAATATCAAATGAAGTTGAATCCCACTAAGTACATATTCGGAGTACGAGAAGGAATGTTCCTCGGATATATTGTCAATCAACGTGGAATTGAAGAAAATCCTGAGAAGATCAAGGCCTTATTAGAGATCAGATCTCCAACCACAAAAAAGGAGGTGCAAAGTCTCACAGGACGAGTAGCAGCACTCAACAGATTTGTGTCACGAGCAACAGATAGATGTCTCCCCTTCTTCAAAACACTCTGAAAAACATTTGAGTGGAATGATGAATGTGAGGAGGCCTTTCAAGAACTGAAGAAGTACCTAGGAATACCTCCCTTGCTATCCAGACCAGTGATGGGAGAGAGATTGTACTTATATCTGGCAGTTTCAGAGAACGCAGTTAGCTCGGCGGTGATAAGAATGGAAGGTGGAGTGCAGAAACCAGTCTACTACACTAACAAAGCTTTTCGAGGATCAGAAATCAGATATCCAAGGTTGGAGAAGTTGGCATTAGCGCTAATTGAAGCCAGCAGAAGAATGAGACCATACTTCCAAGCCCATACTATAGTTGTATACACTGATATGCCATTAAGGCAAGCTCTGCATAAGTCGGAGAAATCGGGAAGATTGATGTACTGGGCAGTGGAGCTTGGTGAATATGACATAGTTTATGAGCCTAGATCATCGCTTAAAGGGCAGGCAGTGGAAGATTTTATCGCAGAGTTCACCTATCCTGATACCTCCGAAGAGCAAAAATTGAATACCGACCAGCCTGTGGATGTTACAGGATCATCAAATTTAAACCCCGACCAACTTAAGTCGGTTGACGAGCAAGAAAAGATGACGGACGAGCAGCGAGAAGTACTAAAAGAGGAGAAGAGGAAGAACTAGATATTGCACCGAGGAACTCTTTCTGATCAAAATTTCAATAATAAGTTACCCATATGGAATTTGTATGTGGATGGCTCTTCGTACACTGCAGGCAGTGGATCAGGGATTGTTTTGGAAAGTCCATATGAGATTGATGTGGAGTATGCTCTGCGCTTTCAATTTAAAGCTTCTAATAATGAGGCCTAATATGAAGCAATGATTGTAGGTTTAAGTCTAGCCAGAACTATGAAGGCAGAGCAGATTGTTGTATTCAGCGATTCTCAATTAATCGTAAATCAGATTCTTGGAATATATGCAGCAAAGGGAGAGTTAATGATCAAGTAACATGCAAAATCAATGGATTTGGTATCAAGTTTTACTGCTATTCAGCTGGTTAGAATACCGAGATTAGAGAATGCAAGAGCAGATGCCCTAGCCCAACTAGCATCAGCCACTCGCACCGAGCTACGAAGAATAATCCCAATAGAGATTCTAACTAGTCGGATCATAGATGAAGATCTAATGATAAATTTCATTGCTCTTGACTTAGGACCATCCTGGATGGATCCAATCAGAGCCTATATTGAAGATGGGACTTTACCAACTGATAAACTTACAGCCAAGAAACTAAAGTTTAAAGCTGCTCATTATGTGTTGACCAATGGAATTTTGTACAGACGAGGAGTGATAGCAGGGCTACAAATATGCGTCCATCCCTCTGAAGTGAAATATTTGATCTAAGAGGTTCATGAAGGGTCTTATGGAGCCCATGTAGCTGGTCGGACGCTCTTACGAAAAATAATAACACAGGGGTACTACTAGTCGACGATGAGAGCTGATTGCGCAGCCTATGCTAAGAAGTGCGACAAATGACAATGCTTCTCGTCCATCTGAAGAACTCCTCAGGCATTTCTAACACTCGTAACGTCCCCTTGGCCATTTTCCATATGGGTAATAGACTTGTTCGGGCCACTCCCAACGACTAAGGGAAGATTATAGTACCTCGTAGTCGCTGTGGATTACTTTACCAAATGGGTAGAAGCTGAACCCCTTATTGATATGACATACGACAAAGTCTATCAATTCATTTAGAAAAACATTATTTGCAGATATGGTCTCCCACATGCATTCATTACTGACCATGGAACCCAGTTTGACAATGAGGAGTTTGCTGCATACTATCATCAATCCAATATTCTGAAAACTCATTCTGCACCAGGTCACCCACAAAGAAATGGACAAATTGAGGTGACAAATAGAACGTTACTAAATGGATTGAAGAAATGACTAGATAGTGCAAAAGAAAATTGGATCAATGAACTACACTCTGTATTGTGGGCTTATCGCACTACACCGCGAACAGCAACTGGAGAGTCTCCATACATGCTGGCATTTGGGAGTGAGGTTGTGATACCTGATGAATTGGGTCTACCCATGCATAGGGTACTTAATTTCAACTCCCCTATCAGAAATTTGATGAGAAGATTAGACCTGGATATGCTCGAGGAAGTCAGGGAAGAAGCAGTAATCAGGAATGCAGCTTATCAACAACGAACAACTTTGGTCTATAACAAAAGAGTGAGGAAGTGTGATATGAAAGAAGGGGATTATGTGCTGAAAAAAGTGATCCAAAAGCATAATAAGCTGGAAGTAAACTGGCACAGACCCTACAGAGTAACAGAAATTGTTCGTCCAGGGACGTATAGGATTGAAACCTTAGAAGGAGAATAATTCAAGAATGCATGGAATGCAGAGCATCTACGAAAGTATTATCAGTAGTTGAAATCTATATGTAATACAATTAATTCAATATGAATAAAGTGATGTTTCCCCCATTTCTCTTTATTCGTTAAATTTTTTTCGGAATATTAGTGCTACACACTATACAATTCAATTACCACCAACCTAGGTTGGTCGGGAAACAAACGCGACCAACTCCAGTTGATTGGCAATTCAATTACCATTCCGATTGGTCGGGAAGCAAATTACCACCAACCCAGGTTGGTCGGGAAACAAATGCGACCAACTCCGGTTGATCGGAAATTCAATTACCACCAACTCCGATTGGTCGGGAAGCAAATTACCACCAACCAAGGTTGGTCGGGAAACAAACACGACCAACTCCGGTTGATCGGCAATTCAATTACCACCAACCCAGGTTGGTCGGGAAACAAACACGACCAACTCTGGTTGATCGGCAATTCAATTATCACCAACCTCGGTTGGTCGGGAAGCAAATTAACCAAACACGACCAACTCCGGTTGATCGGCAATTCAATTACCACCAACCCCGGTTGGTCGAGAAGCAAATTACCACCAACCCAGGTTGGTCGGGAAACAAACACGACCAACTCCGGTTGATCGAAAATTCAATTACCACCAACCCCGGTTGGTCGGGAAGCAAATTACCACCAAGCCAGGTTGGTCGGGAAACAAACACGACCAACTCCGGTTGATCGGCAATTCAATTACCACCAATCCTGGTTGGTCGGGAAGTAAATTACCACAAACCCAGGTTGTTTGGGAAACAAACACGACCAACTTCGGTTGATCGGTAATTCAATTACCACCAACCTCGGTTGGTCGGGAAATAAACACGACCAACTCCGATTGATCGGCAATTCAATTACCACCAACTTCGGTTGGTCGAAAAATAAATTACCACCAACCCAGGTTGGTTGGGAAATAATTACCACCAACTCAAGTTCGTCGGCATTCAATTTCCACCAACTCTGGTTAGTCGGCAATTTAAAAACCAAACAAGACATTTTTGTCTTTCTACAGATGTACATACATGTTCATGAGTAAATATTCTATAAAATATTTTCAAACCAATGACAATTAAATTGCAAAGAAAACTAAAAATTTCTTCATTAAAACCAAAACAAATTACATAAATTACAGATCGCATGTGATATCAATTGAACAAATTCTACTCTATGGGTTTCTTTCCCTCTGCCTTTGATACAGGGTCTACCCCAGCTAGAGGATCATCAAGACTATAAGGGGAATTTATGAAGTTCAGATCTTGCAGAATTCTGACATTCATTATAGATGGACGATCAAGAAGGTGTTCTGGGCGAGATATTTCAAAATCTGAATAAAGACTATAATCATCAAGATACTTAGAGATCAGAACGCGAGGAATGGCCCGGGCTGGAATCCAACTAAGGTCAAGCTTGAAAGGAGGCACAGGTAAATCAAGAACTCCAGGATTATAGTAATCCCACAGGAAATGACCTCTCTCCAATTTTAAAACACCAAGAGCATTCAACCAGCCCTGTTTATACCCTTCGTTGTTCGACTGTTGTAAACGAGCATTAAGATGATAAAGTGCTTCATTGTAACCAGCCATCCAAAACTCTCTGGGCTGTTTATGGAATTGGTAAGTTAACCTCTCCAGTTGCTCGTGAAGATTCTTCACCAGAAGTTCTTTATTTTCTAAGGCAAAGCTTTGTGTAGAAAGTTTCTCGCTGAGGTTCAGAATCTTCTTGGACATCTCTGCTAAGGCTTTGTTCTTCACTATTAACTGAAAGGCCTGATTCTCCAAGGCCGCTTGAGTTCTTGCTTCTTCAATAGAAATCCAACTAGCCCTTGCTCGTCCCCGAGAAGAATATCTCGCTCGTCCACGAGTAGAAGTGGAGGGTCCAACTCTTTTCAAAGTTTCCAACTCATCTCGCAAGTTGGCGTTTTCTACCTCCAAAAAAGAAAAACCTTTATCATTGACAGGGACCAAGGCTCCCGAGGAAGACACGGCAGACTTGAGTTGTTTTACTTCCTCTTGCAAGCCAATGTTCTCTTGCTCCAGCAACTTGGCGATATTCCTATGCTCTTCAACTTCAAGCTTTAAAATGCTATCTTTCTTCTCGTAAGCAGAGATGAATTTATCATATCCTTTTTTAGCACTTAACTGTTGATATTTCTTCTCGTACCCTTGGTGAAAAAGTGTGGAGGACTCTTTGTACTGCTAATGGAGTTCCTCTATAGTTCCTTAGAGATCCTCAATCATCTCATAATAAGCCACATTATTGGCAACATCTCGGTCGAGAAAGCACTTCAGATATTGGTAAGATTTGACTGCTCGTTCAGAAGTATCTGGACCAAGGATGTCAATGATTTAAGCCTCGTTTAGGTCTGCATGACCAGATTTAAAATAGTTATTGCATTTCTTCATCAACTCTATGTCATGAGCTGATAGGATCTCCATCCTAGTCAAAAACTAGCAAAGATAAATAAAGAGAATCAATAAGGATGCATACAGAGAAAGTAAAAGAGAAATTCAAGGTGAGCAACCAAAGTTTGAATTTTATTTCATCAAAGAAGAAAATACAAAGTTCGAGGTTACATTCAAAAATAACAAAATAAACACCCGAACAACTCTACACCTTCTCCTTGTTCCCTACGACTTCCTCAGAAAGTTTGGAGGAAATGACTGGTTGCTCGGAGGATGAAGGTAACTGCTCGACAGAAGTGTTGGTGGGTTGGAGTTGCTCGGAAAAAGTTTGAACAACTGGAGAAGAAGGAACCTGATCTCCAGTCATCATGGAAGACTCATCTGAGGCAGCTTCGTCCTCTTCTTCTTCTCCAGGAGAGGGAGGAGGGCCATGAGTGTGTTGCTGGAATAACTCAGAATTCTCAACAATTTTTAGCTCCTGCAAGGCTGCAACCCATCCGTCCCTAAAACATTTAAGGCTGGCATACTCCATTTATAAAGACATGGCGTCCAGGCCTTTATTCCAGCCTTTATCCCAACCAGCGCTAAAAGACTTTTTGACTGCCTTCTTCCTCTTTGCCTTCTCCGAGGAGATCCTTTCCCTAAGGAGATCTTCTGCAGCTTTCAATTTTTCCTCCACCTCCTATTTCTGGTGATCAACGTCATGAAGTCTAACAATTTCCTCTTTAGCATTTTTGAGCTTATTCTCAAGATCTTTAGTATTCTTGAGCTTATCCTCAAGCTCTTTATTGTTCTTCTCAAACTCTTTCAATTTCTCCTCCAAATCCTTGGAGGCATCCACAGCTCGATTTTTCTCTTGTTCAACGGACTTAATCTGCTTCTCCCAAGCAAGTTTATTTTCCTCATACTTCTGATAAGAGTCTTTCAAAGACTGGGTTAATCCAGTAAAAGCCTTTTCTACTCCATCCGAGGAACTGGAGGCCCTGATGGCTTTATCCCTTTTTACAATGTTGTTGAAACACGTTATCAGCTGAGAAAAGAAATAACTCTAAGTCAATGTACGAACATAGTATTAAAAAGTAAAAGGCACAGATCAATAATACTTACTGAGGCAATGTGTTGAGCAGGTAGAGCAGTAACTCTCTCACGAGTGAGAGTATTTTCAATGTCATGGACATCTGGGATAGTCCAATATTTTACTAAGCCCATAGCGGAGCTCGGGGGAATAAAGGTTGAAACACCACCTTCAACAGTTGATGGTTGAGAGACTAGTTCAGCAAGTCTCTCAGAAGAATTTTTCTTTAACCTCCTTGGAGGAACAGGAATATTCTCAACTAAGGACGTTGTCTTAGCTGGTGATATGACAATAACCTCACTAGGAGGAGTAATAGCAAAAATCTTGCTCGGAGCCACCGGGGGCTTCTCAACAACTTTCTCGGTAGCAGCAGCAGGAGGTGCATCAATAACTTTCATCCCTTCTTCTGGGACATTTTGTTTGCTTTTCTTTACCTCCACATTGGTAGAGGCAGATTTATCAAAGAAGGCAGGATCTCTTCTTCTCTTCATTAGATTACTGATGGGAGCAATTGACTCAGAAGAAGAACCTTCCAAACAAGTTTCAGAAGCTGGTACTTGGTCAAGATTCACTACCACTGGACAAGAACGAGTAGTGAAGGAGGAAGTATAACTCTTATACTACAATAAATAAGAAGCAGATCTAATGTGTTCCTCGGCCACAGATTGGTGCAAATCCCAGATAAGTTTCAAATGCTTCAAATTAACGTCCACTTCTTTTGGAGGCTTTCTTTTACTGTCAACTGCAAATAATCAAAAATTAAAAGTCAGTGATACATTTCATCAAACACAAAGAAAACAAGATTTCAAAAAATAAAAATAACCTATCCCATTGCCATAAGGAGGACATCTAGGACCTTGGTATACATCATCTCCATTTAATGGAGGGTGTTTCCAATTTTTCATTACCACCCCATGTTCAAAATAATCCTTGTTGGCATCAGGAAGATTGACAACTAACGCCCTATTCAAAAACCTAGTTTTTAAATAAAAAGTACTATCGCTGACAACCCATCTGTAGCAATACATAATCTCTGGAATCCCTAAACGGGTTCGATGAAGTTGGTTCAACCTATGAACTCCATTAACTATCCTCCAGTTATTTGGCGCTATTTTTGCAGGTACAACGTCAAAATATTGACAGAACTCCAAACATAAAGGATTTGGAGGAAAAGAAAAGCCACATTCGGCCACAAAGAGACTTGGGAACTAATGTCCCTCAGCCAAAGAAAAATAGTCAGAGGGTTCAGAAAGTTCTTACAATATGACCCATGAAGGAATTAAAAATTCAGAACGAAATTTGTCAAGCGATTCAACAAGGTAAACCATGATGAACAAAGTGAATAAAAGAGAAGGAAGAAAATCTTACAGGAAAAGAGTGAATCAGTTGACAATGAACAATGGAAGAAACGAACGCACAAGATAGAGAAGAAATGAAGAGTTCAAAGATACAAATTTGAAAATTGAAAGACGATAGGATTTCTTTGGCGCTTAAATACTTTACCTCGGGAATAGAGAACGCAATAATTACAAGGAGGGACGTTTGCGTATCCGACAGCTAAAAAGAAGAAAAGGGGCACAAAAAACGAAGCGGTTATGGAAATTCAAAATACTTTAAAAGCCTGATACTATGCACTCAAAAAAGGAGTTATATACAACGAAAGTTTGCCTAAAATCCATGAAAACCGAAAAACTAAGCAGCAGAATGTTCCATACTTTTCTTCAACATCAAACTACGAAACATTGGGGGCTTCTGTTGATACCAAATGTAATCTGCTGACGTGGACCCATCACTTGAATACACGTGTCTTCTAACGTGGTAATTATAAATACTTCTACCGATCAACTTATTGCCGCCGAGCTACTCAAGCGCCACGAGCAACTCATACATTCCGAACAGCTCAAGCGTATCAACCAGCTAAAGTCCCCTGAGGAACTCATGCCTGCCGAGCTACTTAGGCAGTCCGAGCTACATAGCGTACAGAGCACTCAAATCAGGATAATCAAGGAGACGACAGCGCATTAAATGCTCATTATTATCATACAAATGTACATGTCTACTAGATAACAGCGCATTGTCCTTTCATTTGTATAGCCTCAAGGCTATAAATACATTGTAACCTCCTCATCATTGGGGGCCCGAAATTTCTTAAGAAAACCATTCCTCGAGAATTCGAAGCAAACAGTCAGCAATACAAAAACAGTGGATGTAGGCCATTCGTATAAGGCTGAACCACTTTAAAAATCTATTGTCTATTATTTCTTTATTCATTTTTATCTGTGATTAAAATAATTAGGTTAAATCTAATTTTTTACATCAATACTGAGCTTCAACCGTTTTGGCTTGACTATTTCAAATTCTCCCGATACACCTGCTGACTTTCTCAAATACCCGTTTTGATTATGGGAAAGTGAAATTCTCATGTTTGTGCTGTTGTGGGATATAGTTGTAAGCAATGGGTTTTTCGTTAGGACTTCCCCTATCGTTGAGACTTGTGGAATCCTCCATTGTAAACTTCTCCTACATGAAGGTGCTACTTCGTTTGGGCTCTGATGTGTCATCGTTTTTTCATGTTCAAAAAAGTAGAAAAAAAATTTCCCCGATGTACCTGAGTCACAATTAAACAACGTTTGGACTTGGGGTAAGGGGGCGTCGTAGATTTTTGAATCGTTGGGACAATTTCTGTGTTGGGAGCGATTGGATATGTCTGACAAAAATTCTGGCGCCAAAACTCAAGCTTGCCTAGGAAGAAAACCCTTTCTATCCCCCATGCATCACTTCATTAATGACGTGGTGATGTCTTTTCATCTGTCAGGACACTCCCCGAAGTGTCATGTGTCCACTTGCAATGATTATAGGTGGCTTTGCACGCGTGTTAGTGGGAAAACTCAAAAGACAGGTTTAAAGGATTGTAAACGTCTATTTTTTAAAAACACTTAGCCATTTCTTCTTCGTCTTCTTCAAACTCCCAGAGCCTTTTTTAGAGAAAGAAAGATTCAAGCCGCCATTGTTATCAAGGTTTTCTCCAATTCTCTGCCTTTCATCACTTCTTTCATCACCACTTGTGGTTGTATTCCTCCATTTTTGTTCCCCTCTCCACTTCTTTAAGATTTTCTTCCTCTACCATCCACTACCATGGCCTCTTTCAGCGTTCCCAGCTCCCCCACCACCAGTGCTCCGCCTATAACCACCCTGGCCGCTGTCACCGCCTTAGTGGCATCACACCAAGAACAACTGTGTTTTTACAATAGGTCTCCTATCTTTGGCATAGATAATGAGATCTCTGAGGGATGAAGGACTTTCCATTTTTCAGCCAAGTATGACGCTTTGCTACTGGGTGATGAAGATCTTGATTCCACTTCTTGGGGATATTTTCCTCCAGAGGGGACTATGTGGTTCTGTCTTGACAGAGGTGACTTCCCTTGGTCCCATATTGACTTCGAAGGACCTGGTGGTTCCCCTTCCCACTTTACTGCTTGGAACTCATTTATGAAGGTCACTTACTTTGACGTTCTTTCCAAGGTTGGTCTCCATCGAGCTGCCTGGTTTGGGGAGTTTACTCTCTCCAAATACAATACTGCCCTTCAAATCTTGGTCTCCCGTTGGAACATTACAACTCATACATTCATTGCTTCATGGGGAAAGTTCACCGTTATACTTGAGCATGTTTACGAGCTGCTTGGGCTTGAGCCTATAGGAACTTTGGCTTGAGACCATAGGAACTTTGGCTTATCACGATGAGGCTTTGGACGTTGAAGAGATAAAGGCCCGAGCACACTTGGATCAGATTTGCAGGATGTGTATCGGTACTTCCAATAAGGTAACCTTCACTCCCCTCATAAACTACTCTATCGTACCAACCCCATTGCTGAATTTCGCCCAGGCAAAGGTACTTCTCTTGAGTTGTCAGCCTACATACTTGTGATTCTGTCTCATTTTATCTTTCCTGGAAAGCCCAATGATCAATCGCGTAGGGACTTGATTAATTTGTCTGTCCGTTTGGCAAAGGGGTATAAATTCCCTCTAGCAGCCATGGCCTTAAGGTCACTTTATACATGGTTGGACATAACCCATCTGGATATGGAACGGTCCTTGGGCAAATATAACTTGGCTAATTTTTCCATTTCCATCATTTTGACTGGTTTTCTTTACTTCCATTTTTTCGAGATATCTGCCAACCGTACTCCCCTTCGTGCTAGGGAAATCATCAAGCCCCATCGCCTTTTTTACTTCCACAAGAAACAGAGTAGGAAGGAGCTTCTGGGCATTTTTGACAAAGCAAGTTGCTTCGTGATGAGGCCCTACAGTGAGGATTCTTTTGCCCATACTTGAAATTTTTTGGTTCAGTATCTAGGGTGGTGGGGCCTACTTCAGAGGATTTTATAACGGGGGACCCTTATTTTTCCTTCGTTTTGCTTTGACTCCTAGCTATCTGCCCTCTTATATTGACTAGGGGTATACGTATGAACAGTACAACCCTAATCATTGCAGCCATTTATTTGGGTATGACCAAGGGGTTCCTCGACCGGTGTTTTAAGATTCTCACCCCAAGGCATCTTTCCCTGAGGTCTGTGCCTTTTACACCGTGTCAGTTGCTTCCATGATCTGCTCAGCCATAAGTGGTCGTGTTACCATTCCTTCACCTTTTAGGAAGGGGGATGTAACCAGTGATTTTGTGATGAAGTATTGGTCAAGACAGATAGCCAAAATTCACGAGTTCATCCAAAGTCTCCCAGTTTACCCTGCTGTTCAGAGTTTTCCCCCTTTGGAGATGGAGATGAAGTGGAATTCCATTCTGGGAATTAAGTTCCTTCTTAACCGAACACTGAAGGACCCTCTTAGCGAGCTGCCTCTAAATGGCCCAGTAATCCCCATTGTTGCATCCAAAGCCAAAAACAATTCAACGCCTAGACCCCCATCTGGAGGTACTTCTTCCACTGCAGCTTCTGGTGAAGGTCCCTTGCAACCCCTTTCACAAAAAGCAAAGAAGACCAGGAGTGGGGCCTCTTCGAAGCCTAAGTCCCCACGTAATTCATAAGTCCTTATAGATGATTCTCCCATTGCCTCCGTTCCTCCCAGTGCTGATGTGCCTGAGGAAATAGGAGAGGCAGTTAGAAAGGAGGTTGAACAACTTCAACAGATATTTCGATAAACTGCGCCCTCAGTTGCTCCTGCTGGGTCATTTCCTACTATCACGGTGGATCATACTGAAGGGACTTCATGACGAAAAAGGGGTCTTCAGGTACTGGAACCTCTGGTAAGAGGAGGAAAACTTTGGGAACCAAGGCAAGTAAAAAATAAGCCTCTACAGTGCAACCCACAACAGTTTCCTCTACTCCTAGGATATCTACATCTCCTTCTCCCGATGCAGTTATACCGATTGATGTTAGCCTTGAGACTACAGTTGATCTCACTGAGAGGGCTTCTCCTCACTTATCTCCCCCAGCTTCGCCCGTTGTCGTGCCATCACACTCATCTTCTAAGCACGAGGTTACTCTTTCCATACTTAGTCGTTTATAACTTGGTGAATTCTCTTTTCTTTTCTGACACTTGTTCTTTCTTTCTTGTTTTCAACAGGAGGCTAATGAAGAAAATCCTTATCCTTCAGTCAGTCCTTTCGTGGGAGGACGCTTTGGTGGATCTATGAATGAATCATCGCCTCCTCATTCGCCCAAGATAGGTCTTACTTACTCACGTCGTTCGGCCTCCATTCACGGAGGAGGCTGGCCAGAGGTCTGCTGTGCTCGTTGAGTCTATGGGGATTCCTCTCATCCAGAGGAGACACCCCCAGCTTTTTCTACTACATCCTCTTTGCCAGAGGTTCCTCTGGCAGTGATTCCCGTTTTGCTAAGCTCTCCCGAGGTAACAAGTTCTAAACGCTTCTAAATCTTTCTTTTCTATCTTTTCTACCGTGTGAATCTTCTTATCCTCTTGATGTATCTCAGGTTTAGGTAGCTTCCTTTCTAGCTTCATCGTTGGACAACTTCCTTATTCCACCTCTGTTGACAAGACCAATAACTACAGTTCCCCTCTTCCGTACCATAAAAAACTTAGAGGTATTTCTCCCTTCTTTTGTACTTATTCCCCATTTCTAACACTTAGCTTCATTTTTGCAGTTTTCTCCAGTTCTTTTCCCACTAACTTCTCTTGGTGGTCTGCCCATTCCCAGGGCCAGCGTTGATTTTTCTGCCCAGTGTGGTTATTCTTCTGCATCCACCAATGTTGGGGCATCACTTTGAGGTCAAACATCCTCCCAAATTGGGACTCCTATATTGGCATTGGTACCTTTTATTGGTGAAGGAGCTTTGCTGGACCTTGAGGCTCCTTTAGTTGAGGGTTCCGTTGAGGCTTCTGAGGAAATAAACCTACCCCCAATAGTTCTCGCCATTGTGGCCTCCTTGGCAACTCTCGCTCTTGCTCTAGCCATTACTAAGGTACTTCGCTAGTTGCTCTTCTTTTCTCGTTGTTTGTCCTTTATTCTTGGTAATGTACAATCTAAAAGAGTCTCATTTATCAAACTTTCAAACTCCACTGGTAATGGTGACTTAACAATGAAAACACTTGTTAAGATTTTCCCTCAAACTCCACCTAGTAATGGTAACTTAACAATGAAAACACTTGTTAAGATTTTTCATCAAACTCCACCTAGTAACGGTAACTTAATAATGAAAACACTTGTTAAGATTTTTCACTTAACTCATTATTTGCTTGATCTGTCTCCAGGTTACTGGTGTGTCCCTTCTAGCTGGAGAGAGACCTCCATCAGTCCCTTCGCCCATCGCGTCGGCCCATCGTGAATAGGCTATTTCAGAAGAATCTAGTCACAACGACCAAGGTTCCACGACAGGTGCTGCAATCGATAGTGAATCTAGTTGTGAGCTTCCTCTGCCCAACCTGGATCCTTATGAATTTTATCTCATGGTCCTTCAACGACCCCCCCCCCCCCAAATGCCTGCCGGCCATCGTTTGGTAATTGAGAAGATTACAAGCCATCACCCTAAGACTTTCACTGTCGATTGTTTGCGTTCGAACATCCCCGTGATGAGCCATAAGCTTCAAGGCATAGAGATCATCGTTGCTGATATCGTCAGTACTCCTACCGTGAACGTTACCAGGCCCCTCCTCAACTAATTCTTGGGCTATCTGAGGGAGTTGGGCCGAGATGGATTCCAATTTAGCTGGCTAATTGGACACTTAAAAACTTTTAAGAGCTAGTAATTGTCAAGCTAGAGGAAACTGCTGCAGAAGCACTGGGAGGCTCAACGAGCTGAGGAAGCTAGGCTGGCCGAGCTAAGACCTCTACTTGAAGCTGCAAATAAGGAGGTAGAGGATATCGAAAAAGCTCTGCGTCTGGCAAAGCTGAAATGGGAGAAACTCCTTATTGAGCATGCACAAGTTCAAACAAGGTTGGAGGTTTCTATTAATTCCAAATAATCATGCCTAACAGCTTCTTCGGGCCTGCCTGGAGATTTTTTCTCTGCACCGAAATTGTGGTTCCTCTTAGGCCAATGAACTTTTTCACTTTTGTATACGTTTTCCTTCTCTTTTTTATGTAATTTTTGGGCAATAGTTCTCAATTTTGTAATGCCTCAAAATTTATGAATAAAAGAAAGTTTATTCATGCCACTTCTTCATGCTGTAACTATTTGCATAAAATACAAATTCTACCATCTTTCATCTCACTCAAGTTGTAACAAAATAAATCTCTTAAGAAAAGGATTTATATATATTCATAATAAAATAACTAGATACAACGATGAGCTAAAGTTAATTGTTTATACATGGTAGACTTTTAACCATTTATTATTGATCTTGAATGGTTTGTATTCTTCCATTTTAGAAATTAAGCAATAACCTGAATCATGAGCCTCCTTTACAATGAAAGGTCCCTCTCAATTCGCTGCAAACTTAGGCAGAGGAATCCCCCTGATGTGCTTCACTGATGCCTTTAAAACAAGGTCTCCCTCCACGAACTTCCTTGGTCTCACCAAGTTATCATACTCCCTAGAGAGTTATTTCGTGTACATTTGAAAGTGTTGCATCGTATTATCTATGTGCTCGTCTAACGCTTCTAATTGCCCATGTTTGTTATGAGGGAGAAGGCTACTTCGCAAGGCATATCGAGCAGAGGGAACTTCCAACTCCACCTGGAGAATCACTTTAACTCCTTACATAAGGGAGAATGGAGTATATCCTATGGGCTTCCTTTTAGTTGTTCAATAGTCCCATAATACAGCTGGTATCTTGTCATCCCACGATCCTGGGAAATCCTCCATCGTCTTAGCCAAAATATTAACCAATGTTTTGTTAGTTGCTTCGGCTTGACCGTTTCCCTTTGGGTATGCCACCATTGAAGTATGATGAACAATGGAGTACATATTTGTGAGAATTATTACCTCTGAATTAATGAAGGGGGTTCCGTTATCAGAGAGAATAACCTTTGGAATCCTGAAATGCCAAATGATGTATTCTCTGATGAAGTTGCTCACCACCCCTGTTGTTGCCCTTCTTAGTGGTATCGCTTCAGCCCATTTTGTAAAGCACTTCGTTGCCACTAGTATCCAGATCTTCCCCCTTGAAGAAGGGTGTATTTCCCATACTAGGTCAAATGCCCAGGTGTGAAAAGGATAAGGTGTTTCTAGGGAGTGTAGATCCACGAATAGGGCATGGATCATATTTCCATGTAATTGGCAAGCCTTACATTTTCAAACGAACTCAGCATAGTCCTTCTCCATCATTGGCCAATAATACCCCAACATCATCAGTTGGTCATATAACTTGGCCCCTCTTATGTGAGCTGGATCGTGAGCTTGTTTGAGGACTTAGATTGCCTCTTCCTTTGTGATGCAACGCAATGGCTTGTCGAAGTAGCCCCTTCGTTAAAGATGCCCCTCCTGAACGTAGAACTTTGGGACCCTTCGTTTGAGTCCCATTGCATCGACTTTCTATATTGGATAATTCCATCTTTAATAAAGTCAATATAGGGTTGCCTCCAGTCTAATTAATCTTCAACGAAATGGCATTCAGTTGCATCGAAGAATAATTGGCATTTATCACACTTCCGTTATAGCTTCGTTGCATCCTGCTTCATTCTAGGACAGAAGTATCCCTCCCTTTGAATTCTTCTATTAAAATGTATCTCAGTTATTTCGCAGTGTTCTTCATCTGTTTTCTTTAATTTCCGCTCTGCTTCTTTTGGGCCAATGCATCTGGACAATCATCCTCCTACATTTCTGAAGTAAAGGTTTCCCTGATTTGTAAAGTAGTGCGCTAACTCTCTCAGTGCCATCGCTCCTTCCTCGGACTCTAATTATTTTCTAATCTCTCCCATCCAGTTAGAGTCCTCCTCTATCGACAGAATTGGATGTACCACCGAGGGAGCTATTCTTCGTTGAATCACGATTGTAGTTGTTCGTCTCTCATGATCATCTTCTGAGCGATGGTGGCATAGGCGTCTGGATGGAGGTTCATCATTCGAGGATGTCTCTATATCTTGGTCCGATGGAACTGGTTAAAAATCCTCTGAATGATTGTTCTGTAAGGTGCCAGACTAAGGTGTTTCAATGCATAATCTCCATTCACTTGCTGAATCACCAAGCTCGAGTCACCCTTAATGCAAAGTGAACAAATTTCCCTTCGAAGGGCCTCCAGCAACTCCAGTACCAACGCTTCATACTCTTCTTCATTGTTGGAATAAGGGAAATCTAACTTGTAGTAAAGACAATTCTCCTCCATTCCTCTTGAAAGAATAACCCCTGCTCCTCCTTTATTTTTTGCTAAAGAACCATCAAACTGCATCGTCCATTCCTCCTCGCTTACATCTAAGTGATTGGCCTGCAAATCATCTCCTGGAATGCTTTCTTTAGGTGGCTCAAACGTCCCAGAGGGGAAAATTGCCAAGAGATCTGCATACTCCTGGCTCTTGATCGTGGGAGGGACAACGCACTTCAAGTCATATTCTGAGAGGATGAGGAACGACCTAGCTACCTTACCAATCAATATAGTTATTGCCAGCAAAAACTTAATAGGATCACATCTTGTTATAATATGAATTGTAAAAGATAATATATAATATCTAAGTTTTTGCGCTACAAAGATCAAGGCTAAACAATGCCTTTCTAAGCTACATTACCTGACCTCTGGACCATGTATGATTCTACTGAGGTAGTAGACGGGTTGTTCCTGCCTGTCAATATCCTGTGCTAATAGAGCTCCAACGGACCTCATGGTGGATGTGAGGCATAGCTTCAATAGTATTCCTGCCCTTGGGGGAATCGTGGTCTGTGGTGAAATGAGCAGCTTCTTCAGCCCAGTGAGAGACTCCTGGTGAACCTCCTCCCACTTGAATTTTGTGTTCTTTCGCAAAAGCTACATCAACGGGTGCGTTATTTCGGCCAATCCAGGCACAAATCTCCTAAGGTAGGAAAATTTTCTGAGAAAACTATTCAGCTCCTTCACCGTTCTTGGACTTGGCATCTCTAAGATCGCTCGCTATTTGTCTTGGTCCATCTGCACCCCCTATCGATCAACCACGAAACCTAGAAACTTTCCACTAGTTACTCCTAAGATGCATTTCAGTAGGTTCATCTTCAGCTTATACTTCTTGCATTGGGCAAACACCTTTTTCAAATTACTCATATGGGACTCCTCCTTCCTCGATTTGATGACCAAATCATCCATATAAAATTCCACAAGTTTATGAAAGAAGTCATGGAAAATGTCCATCATTGTTCTTTGATAAGTAGCCCCAACGTTCTTAAGTCCAAACGGCATCACTTTATACATGAACTTGCCCAATGAGGTTTTAAACACCATCTTTTCTGCATCCATGGGGTCCATCTTGATTTGGTTGTACCCTACATACCCATCCATGAAGCTGTACATCTCATGACCAGCTATTGCATTTATCAAGCTATCGATAGAGGCTAAAGGGAACTCATTCTTGGGGCAAGAACTATTCAAGTCTATGAAATCCACACAGATCCTTATTTGATTTTTGTCTTTCTTTCCCACTGGGACAATACTATACAGCCAGAGTGGGTGTTGTATCGATTTGATGAACCCTGCTGCCAACAAGCTTTGGACCTCTTCCTTGATCCTCAAGTCCAGCTCAGGCTTTTAAGTCCTCCTTACTTGCTTCACCAAAATGGCTTAAGGCATCACGTTTAACTTGTGACAGCTCACTTTCTCATCCATTCCTTCCATTTTCTTGTACTTCCACGCAAAAATTTCTATAAACTCTCGAATCAACTCAACCAAGGCCTCTCGTTTCTCCTTACTGAGATCCTTCGAGATGAAAATTGGCTTTGGATCCTCCCCTTTTTTTGCCAGGTTCAACTGATCCAACTCTTGTGCCTGTGGCTTCAGTTGATCTGCCATGTAGTCTGGTTCTTCGGCGACATCCTCCACGAACTCCTGTATATTGGAGTTGTCTATCACTATACATTGCCCCCGTTGATCCACCAGAAAACACTAATATACCGGGTCAGCCTCCTTATCAACTTCTTCGATTGCTTGTTCACACCATTATAATTGATAAACCATATTTCCTTCTTCGGTAATAACCTTCTTGCATTATCTGCTAGAAGTTGCAACTGCCTTCCTCTTCTTCTCTCTAGAAGCCTCAGTAACTCTTTCTCTTAAAAATCGACTCAGCACACTTTTTTATTGGACCTCATGCTCTATCGGATCCATTTTGGGCTTTATCCTATCTTTGAGCTATTTGGAGATGTTTTGTGGACGAGGGACCACCTGGTGGGCTTCTTCTGCCATTACTCCTTTGCTGCTTGCAACTTTGTTATTCTGCCCATTCACAGTCCCCATCCTTTCTCTGATCGAGGGAACCCACACTCCCTCAATTATTCTCGTTAGGACTCTGACATCCTTCTCTAGTTTTGTGTACAATTTCGCATCTATCAGGTGACCTTCTTCGACAATAAAATGCCTCTCCGTAGCTCTAATGGTGATCTTCGCTCCTTTAATATTCGCCTTGGCGCATTAGTGATATGTCGAAGGAACTAGTCCTTGGTTGTGCATCCACACTCTTCCTATCAATAGATGGTAGGAAGTTTCACTCTCTATCACGTGGAATTTGATGTGGGAACTCAGATTTCCCATCATAATCCCAACGTTCACATAACTAATGGACTTGGAAGACTAGTTATCATAACCTGAAATCACTAAAGGCATGGGGACTAACCTTTCCTCTAGAATATTAGCTGTGTGGAAAGAATTGATTGGCATGATGTTGATAGAGGCTCCCCCATCCATAAGAGCCCTTGCAAAGATAACTCCGTTGATGCTGGCAGTCACATATAATGGCCTATTATGAGGGAATCTCATGGCCCTATCTACATCGCTAAAAGTTATTTCTGACATAAACTTCTTCACTAACCTGGCCATGGGTCCCTTCCATCTCAGCGAAGGGATTGTATTCTTCCTCTTAATATCAAGGATTGCCTAGGTTATCTCCAACCTACTTTTCTTTGGCATCCCCACCTGGTCGAAGAACTAGGCAAACTTCGGAGACTTCAAAACTGCACATTATTCCATAGCTTGGTCTACTTCCTCGCCTTTAATGTTGTATATGTCCTCTACTTCTTTAGAACTTGCTTTGTCATAATCTAATACTACGTTAGCCATTCCCCTAGTGCAGTCTTCCAAAGACTCTTCAAACTCCTCCTGCTCCATCGTTAGCTCCCTTGCTTCTCTTTCTGCCTTATCATTGTAAGCCACCACCAGATTGGCCCCATGTACTGGGAGTGGGTTCTCATTAACATTTTGTAGAGGTATTTGCAATGTTCCTACCTTTACATGTTTGTCGTTGATTCTTCTTAGCGTTAAATAACTTTCCGTTGGATGTTGGATCTTTCGATGGATCTGGCAATATTTGGGATCCCCTCTGGTTACCCCGTCTAGTTCCCCGACGGGGATTCCCTTTGATTCATACACCTTTCCTCCTTAAACCATGGCATTGTAACAGCTGATAGCCTCCTCTACTGTACAAGGAAACGGCAGTGGATCCTCCCTATCTCTCCCAAACTTTCTCTTGTTGTCCCTCTTCGTTAGTTTTCCCCCATACACTCCTTCGGTATATCCCACCCATGGGGACTGAGACCTCCCTCCCACAGGTTGTATCGGCTACCTAAACATCATGGGCACCACCACTGGGTTTGGTCATACCACCAACGAGATATTCCTTGCTTTTTTTAGGAATGTGACAAAAGTCCCCTCGTGCATATCGTTAATAAAATAGCAGATGTACTCAGGAAGAAGTCCTTCCGCACAGATCTGTAGTAGTTTGGAATCTTTGGCTTCCTATCTCACATTGAGGGACCTTTTCTTGAACCTTCGGACGTACGCCACCATATCTTCCCCTTGTCGTTGCTTCTCTCTCCCCAGTTGGGTCAAGATGAACTCATCTTCTGTCAGAAAGAACTTCTGGATGAACAAAACGTGCATCTCCTCCCATGTGGAAACACTCTTAGGAGCTAGGTGAGAATACCAGGTATATTCCTTATCGGTTAAGGATTTGGAAAACTCCCTCAACCTGAGTTTTTTTTTGTTCAGTGCGCCCCAAAATGTTCAACGAAGAGTTTAATGTGCTCCTTCGGGTTCCCACCCATTCATGTATACTTTTCAAAGATAGGAGGATTATAATATTTTGGGTAGGGCTCATCATTATACTCCTGAGGGTAAGGCATCCGAAAGTCATCATAAACCGAAGCCACCTCGCCAGCAGATTGCGAGGAAACTTGCATGACTTTTAGCATCTCCTTCTGCATCTCTTTCCTCATCTCTTCCACAGCTGATACTGTTGAAGGAACGGCCATAGGGGCCATAGGCGGAGTGCACGTTGCACCTGGATAAATCATAATAGTTAGAATAGTTGGTACTCCTGGAGTTCCCACTGTTGGATTCATAACAGGGGTATACTTGCTGGGGCCGTTCCGGTTAATACTACGCTTGGTGAGGCCGTTGGGGCTGCCCCTGGAGTCACGAAGGAGTTGGCCTCAAATCCCTCCAATACCGTTGTAGCTATATGAGTTTGTAAAAACTCATAAAATTTATTCATGAGGAGAGCCACTTGAGCTGGTCCCAACCTGGTGCTCGTGGAATCTTGTGCACCCTTGGAATGCCTATCGTCGTTTGAACTGGAGGTACCCCCACTCAAGGGGCTCTGTTTCTCGAAGCCTCTAGATCTCTCGCTGCCTGTTCTTCATTGTGTTAAATATCATCAAAGTTAAGTCTTCAATTAACATTATCCTGGGCCATACTCCTTGCTTAAAAGAATACCTCCCCAGCAGAGTCGCCAAATGTCAGAGTGTAGTTTAGATAAGAAGGAGGCGTAACCCATTTTTTTAGCATAGTAATGGGAAGTTAATCAAGAAGACGCCTTTGACTAAGTAAAACCCGTAATCATAAATATAGAGAGGTAAACTCAGTTTGAACTTGCAAGAACTCTTGTGTACAACTCGAGAAAAATAATAAAGAAACTCAGAAGTAACTCTTTTTGAGAGAGAGAAAAGTGAGCACCCTAGACACACCTTGGCAGGCAGCTAAACACCCCAGTTACCCTCAAAGATTCCTGTCAAGTATTAAACTCTTCATAATAAATGACAATGGTGGGTGAGCAAATGCTCTGGTTTATAATAAATCTCTTTCTGATGTATATTCTCTCTAGTAATAACTTCTAAACTCTCAAAAAGAACATCCCTTCCCCAAAGGTAGTTGGAGCCCTTAAATAACCCCCACACCACTCCCAAGATAACTCAGTCATTAATAACTGTGAAAGACATCCCTCATACTTTATGTCACAAATATTAAATGCCTGATGCACTAGTTAGCTCCTCATAAACATTGAATGCCAAGACATGCCTTTTGCCTAACCACTGTATGTCAGGGGGATGTCGTCACAGAGGTGGCTTACCAACCATCTGACAACCCCAAATACCACAGTGGTTTACTCAAGTGCGGATTTGACATTTCCTAGATGGTTAGTGACATCACATAAAATAGGTGTGACATTAAGTAGAGGGTTGTTTGGTTCACAACTCAACGCTCGATGGAACTCAAGGCTTCTCCCCTCGAGGTTCCACGGTCAGGGTCTTTTGGTGTTTTACCATGTGTATCTAATATGGTCAGGACAAGACCCAATGGTGCCGCACTTCTCAATCCTCCAAACTAAGTCCCTATAAAGTTCCCACTACGAGGTCATTCGATAGAGCATGAAAGCTCTCCCAGGCCCTTCCAAGCTTGGTCTCTCGCGTTTACCATTCGACCTCACACTAAAAATCATTATAATCGTTACAACTCATGGTCAATATAAATAAAGAGATACAATAAGACTAAGTAAAGCAATATGACTAAAGGGTGAGCTCTCTCGGTCAGCTTCTTCGCTGGAAGATCCCTCTGGGCTGCCACACTGAACTACCTCGCTTGAGCTGCCTTGCTGAGCTGCATCGCTTTGGGTTACATCGTTGCCTTATTGAGATGCATCACTGCCTTAATCCTAAATATTGTTGTTAATGGGGGGATTATCTCTAATATCAAGATTACCTTCAAGCCCCACTACATTTTCCCCTTCATGTAGAGATTTATTGTGGAAATGAGAAATGTCTGCACGAAAACTTCTCAATCCGAAGAACCTTCTCTGTGTGAAAAAATTCTGACATCGTTGAGACTTCTGGAATCCTCCATTGTAAACTTCTCCTACATGAAGGTGCTACTTCATTTGGGCTCTGATGTGTCATTATTTATTCATGTTCGAAAAAGCAGAAAAAAAATTCTCCCCGATGTACCTGAGTCATAATTAAACAATGTTTGGACTTGGAGTGAGGGGACGACGTAGCTTTTTGAACCGTTAGGACAATTTCTGTGTTTGGAGTGATTGGATATATCTGACAAAAATTCTGGCACCAAAACTCAAACTTGCCTAGGAAGTAAACCCTTTTTATTCCCACATTAATGACGTGGTGTTGTATTTTCATCTGTCAGGACACTCCCTAAAGTGCCATGTGTCCACTTACAATGATTATAGGTGGCTTTGCACGAGTGTTAATGGAAAAACTCAAAATACAGGTTTAAAGGATTGCAAACGTCTATTTTTCAAAAACACTTAGCCATTTCTTCTTCGTCTTCTTCAAACTCCCAGAGTCTTTTTGTAAAGAGAGAAAGATTCAACTCGCCATTCTTAACAAGGTTTTCTCCAATTCTCTTCCTCTCACCACTTCTTTCATCACCACTTGTTGTTGTATTACTCCATTTTCGTGCCCCTCTCCACTTCTTTAAGCTTTTCTTCTTTTACCATCCACTGTCATGGCCTCTTCCAGCGTTCCCAGCGCGCCCACCACCAGTGCTCCGCCTATAATCACCCTGGAGTACGAGCTTGGTCAACCGATCAATTAGGCCTTGCTGATTTTCCTCCTTTGATTGTTTGGCTTTTCCATGGATCGTGTGGGGTTCGGCCTGGTTTACGGAGTACGGTAGGTGAAATTTAACTTCTGGGAATATACACGAGCGAATTAGAAAGTACCTTGGGTTAAACAGGGATTAAATTCGAGTAAGAAATCACGGGTGTGTTGGGGGTGAATAACACTCAGGTTACAATTATGAAATAGGGATAGGATTTTGGGAAGAGCTAGGCTACGGGCTTGAGTAGAATAACAGGGTGTCCAGAAGCATGAAATTAAAGAATTTATAACAAGTAAGTGAATACTTAATAGAATGGGAGTCAGGGTAGACTCGAGATCTGTGGGCTAGTGCTACGATAGATATTATGCACAGTTAGCTGGTTATATATATATATATATATATATATATATATATATATATATATATATATGTGTGTGTGTGTTTGTGTGTGTGTGTGTGTGTGTGTGTGTGTGTGTTGTGTGTGTGTATATGCCCTCTCTTGTAAGGACTCCTTATGGTGCAGACCCCGGTATATACCATTTTTTTAAAATAGTAAAAAATGAATCTTTTGATGAAACTTCATGGATATGATCTTCATGGTGGGAATATCATCTCCAATTTTTTTCATTAAAAAATTCAATAAAAAAACCGTTGAGATGAGGTGATATGTAAAAAAATGGTATAAATATGCATTTCGACCGTTGAAATGTTGGTGATCATCTCACCCACTTTTTTATTGAATTTTTTTTATGAAAATTCATGGATATTATCTCGATAGTGAGAAGATCATATCCATGAAGTTTCATAAAAAAATTCAATCAATAAAGCGGCTGGCATTGACCCAACATTTCAACAGTTGAAAATGCATATTTATACTATTTTTTTACATATCACCTCATCTCAACGGTTTTTTATTGAATTTTTTGACGAACAAAATTGGAGATGATGTTCTCACCGTAGAGATCATATTGACGAAGTTTCATTAAAAAAATTATTTTTTATTATTTTAAAAAATTGGTATGTACCGGGGTCTGCACCATAAAGAGTCCTTACAGGAGACTTTCTTTATATGTGTACATATGTATGTGTGTGTGTGTGTTTGTGTGTGAGAGAGATACATGTGAACATACATACTATAGGGATTCTATCATTGGAGGTTTCGAGTAGTGGGTTGTCCACCCTGGCGTAACCAACAGGTGTTGGGTCGTTTCCATATATCATAGGATTGTTGCATGGCCACTATATGTGAGTTTAGAGTCCAGTGGGGTAATTTGGTATGGTTATGACCCATGGATGTATGCCTATGATGACTTCCAGTTTATAAATTTACAATTTGAGATCGGTGGTGAGATTTCGACCCAGGCCCCCAGAGTGGAATGTGATGTACGTGGAGCCTGATAGCATACTAGGGAATTCATCTGGGAGGATAACTCAGGGATGCTATGTATATACGTATAAAAGAGTGTTATATGTATATGTGAAAATAAAATGAATGTGTGAACATTGAAATTATAACTAGTGTACAATTATTTGAATTGTTTAACGATAAGATTATAATTGAGAATTATAATGCTATAGCTTACATGATAACTTTGTGAGAAACAAAGTAAAGTATTATATGTGTGGAACGGTTGGGCTAGAGGTTTTTCAGATTGGGATATATTAAGTGACAAAACTAGTTAGGAAGGGTAGCATAACTAGGAAATTAAAATCCATGCATTAGGTGCGGAAAATAGATAAAGGGTGAGGATAATCTCATGCGAGTGCGACACCAGACGAACATGAATAATTCTACTGCATAATAATTATTACATTGTAAATACTTGCAAATATCTTTAAAATGGTTCTTGGATTTTACCTGTATCAAAAATTCTTTTTCAAAACCTTTTAGGTTCTCAGCCACAGGGATGCCAGGCTTAGTTTCCTTCCAGTAAGATGATGCTACAACAGTTGCGGATGCCTGCAAGATTCACTTAGATGATTCTATCATTGCTATCTAGAGAGGACGTTTACTTCAGTTTTCATTTCGGGCATGTCGCCCTTGTTAAACAGTCTTTATTTTTCAGACTTTACCATGTTATTTTCGTTAATTGTTGGATGGTTATATTTGGAGTTACCAAGCGTCATTCTATTATTTTATTAACTTTACGTCACCCGTATTCACTTTATTCTTGTGGTGAATGTTTATTTAAATGTTGGAATGATTATTTAAATGGTTGTATGTTTTAATAATGCAATTTATTAAGTTTTTAAAATTTGACACCGAGCTTAATAGGTTATTAGTAATTAAATTGGTTTTCGACCGTGATGCTAAGAATGTACCAAATTGAGATTCCTGTTTTATTTTAGTAGATGACTGATCACCCATTATTAGAATAGGCGAGGGTTCACATATGGTATCAAAGAATCAATTCTAGTGTGCATAGGATCTGTGTGACTTATTACGTTTCCAGCGTAGCGGCCTTTAATACAAAGACCTTTGATTAGGACTGTTGCATTCATGTTTATGCATTTACATTTTTCTGCTATTGTGATATATTTTACTAGTGATCTCATGCAAATTTGTTTTGGTTTCAGATGCCAAATAGGAGAGGAAAATCGGCTAGGGTTTCCAAGAGGGCCACCGAAGGAGAGGCTCAATCAGAGCTGCATGTGCCACAGGGGACGATGACAACTGCTGAGGTTGCCACCATAGTTGCACAATCGGTTAATGCCGTAATGGCCACCATGGAACAACAATTACCCTAGATCGAGCCACAGCAACCAGTGGCACCCGTCGTCCAGGCCCACCCAGTGCCGTCAGTGTGGGAGAGAGTTAAAGAGGATTTTCATAAAGACCATCCGCCAGAGTTTCAGGGAAATGCAGTTGTTATTGCTGCTAGTCAATGGAATAAGGATATACAATGACATCTACGTATGGTTGAGTGCAACGACACTCAAAAGCAGATCTTAGGTAATTTTAAGCTACTCAGAGGAGCGTTACAGTGGTAGGAGTCAATCACCACATTTGAGGAGAGGGATACCATGACTATCAAAGAGTTTTGGGCATGGTTCAATCATAAGTTCTTCCCCTCGTCTATTCAGATAGAGATGCGAATGAAGTTTTTAAACTTATTACGGGAAGTCTAGACAATGGTTGAATATGAGAAGGAATTCACCCGCTTGGTGAACTTCGTGCCAGATGAGGTGAATGCGGAGGAGAAAAAGATGTCGAAGTTCATAGAAGGACTTACCTGGAGGATGTGACAACACTTTCTGGGTAATTCTGCATTGAAGACTTATACTGAGGTCGTCAATGCCACACCTCTACATTTCCAGGATCACAGCTTCCATCTAAAGGGAGCAAAGAGAATTGGGAAGTCTAACCAGTAGGGCAAGTCTAGAGGTAATGGTGCTATAAGGGCAGACAACATGAAAGGGACACTTAACATGGGGATCTAGCTAAGAGATTCAAATCAGGGGGTTCTGACCAAGTGATGGGGGATTTAGACAAGGCCATCGGGACTAGAAACAACGTGTTCCTCAGGGCCAACAGGTCTAAGGGAACAATAAGGGTGGCCATTAGGGCTAGAGGCTAGGGCATCCTCGACATGGACAATAGGGCCAGAAGCAAGGGGATTTTATGGGCAGATGTTTTATTTATGGGGAGCAAGGCCACATGCGGTGAGCTTATCAGCAGATGGCTAGAGGATAACATCTGGAACCACATACACCATTATTGCCTGCAGTAACACCAGCTCCAGCGATCCCATATCAGCAGGAACAGTTACAATATGGGTGTGTCTATAACATCCAAAATGGTATGATTTCACAGGCACCGTCAGCATCGCCGGATGTAGAGGGTACATTTCCTATCCATGAGCATATGGGTCGGCTTTTATTCGACACAGGGGGCATTACATTCGTTTATTGCCACTAGATTTTCATGATCGATCAGTTTATTAGAGACATCCAATAGTATTATTATGAGTGTGGGTTCTCCATTGGGTAGTGTGGGTATAGGTGTAGCAAGATTATAATTGACCATTAATTTACTAGTGTTGGATATGGTTGGGTATAATGTCATTCTCGACATGGACTCGTTGATAGGTTATAGAGTGATGGTGGATTATTTTAGTAGGATCGTCGTGTTCGTCATTCCAGGGAAGGAGATGTTTTAGTGGCGATGCCTCTTCTCGAGGGAGGGATGAGCATGAACCTTTATTATATCGATGAGGAGACCTCACAGGGAGTGGTTATCTTGTTAGATTCGATCCTAGTGGTTAGGGAGTTTGCAGATGTTTTCCTGGAGATACCGAGTTTACCACCGAGCCGAGAGATTGAGATTGTTATTGATTTAGCATCGGGGACTATGCCGATACTATCGCATGGCTCCATTGTAGATGCGAGAGCTGAGGGACCAAATTCAGCATCTCTTGGGGTTGGGTTTTATCCGTCGGAGTACATCATCGTGGGATGCTCCGGTATTATTTGTGAAGAAAATGGATGGATTGTTGAGGTTATGTGTTGACTACAGAGAGTTCAAAAAAGTCATGATCCGGAATAAATACCCATTGTCTCATATCAATGACATATTCGAGCAATTAAGAGGATCAACTTACTTCTCAAAGATAGACATGAGATCTAGGTACCATCAATTTTGTATCAGGGAGCATGATGTCTAAGACCGCAATCCTGATGCGGTATAGGTCGTATGAGTTCAGGGTTATGCCATATGGGATAACTAACACACCAACTGTATTCATGGATCTTATGAACAGGGTGTTCAGAGATTTCTTAGACTAGTTCGTTATTATTTTCATAGACAACATTCTAGTCTATTCTCGTACCTAGGGTGAGCATGCAGAGTACTTACGTATGGTTCTTCGGACTTTAAGGGACCATCAACTATATGCCAAGTTCAAGAAGTGTGGTTTATGGTTATGAGAGGTTTAGTTCTTGGGTCACATTATGTCAGACAGGGGTATTTCTGAGCACCCGAGTAAGGTAGCAGTTATGAGTGAGTGAGGTCAGCTCACGATACCGACAGATATTCATAGCCTTTTGGGATTGTTCAATTACTATCGTTACTTTATAAAGGGGTTTTTGAAGATTGAGGGTCCGTTGATGAATCTGACTCGTAAGGGGGTTCCATTTGTTTGGGATGATCACTGTCAGTTAGCTTTTGATGAGCTAAAGCACAAACTGACTTCGGCACCAGTTCTCACACTGCCTAGGGGAGGAGTAGAGTACTTTGTTTTTATAGATGTGTCCTTATAGGTACTTGTGGGTGTATAACAGTAGGAGGACTGGGTTATGGCTTATTCTTCTCGTAAGCTTGATCCCCACGAGAGGAATTACCCCATGCACGATCTGGAGCTCGTAGCGGTAATTTTTGCCTTGAGGATATGGAGGCATTATCTTTTTGGAGAGAAATTCAGTTTATTCATAGATTACAAGTCGCTGCAGTATCTGTTCACACAGAAGGATCTTAATATGAGGTAGCATAGGTAGCTTGAGTTCGTTAAAGACTATCAGTGTGACATCCAATACCACCCGAGGAAGGCTAATGTGGTGGCAGACGCGTTAAGCCGACGATCTATAGGGGAGTTAGCAGTGATCTGGAAAGAAAAGTGAAGTGATCTTCATTAGAATGACGCAATGGCCAGGGCTTGTATGGAAGTTTTGACTATCACACCCGAGATCATCTTGAGGGTTGTGAAGTCGCACGCGAGGGATCAATTTTGTCAGGACAAGTTGCGCCAGTTAGTGGCAGAGGGAGCAGAGTCTTGCTTGGCCAGTTCAGAGGTAGGCTTATGCTTCTATGGGAGACTGATAGTCTCAGAAGATGGGTACCTATGACATGCAGTAATAACAGAGTCTCATGGGTCGTGATTTTCGGTACATCCCGGTGGGGATAAGATGTACCAAGACATGAGGAGACAATATTGGTGGGTTGGGATGAAGCGAGATATTATTGAGTTTATCTTGATGAAGGTAGATTATTGGAACACGAGGCCCCCAATTTTAAAATATTGTCAAAAGTATAATTCAATTTCCTTTTTAAAGATGCGGAATAGAGATGGCTCAACTTAAACAAATTTTAATTTCTTTCAAATTAAAATTAAACTAAACACAAAATGAAATTAAATTAAACAATTACTACATTTTTCACTTAAACATATTAACTCAACCCAAGTCCTAGAAATTTGACTAATCAATTAATTAATTCATTTTTGTAAATTAGGCCAAACCAAATTTTATCCAATAAAATTATTGACTTGAATTAAATTAATTTTTACCCAAACAAATTAGCACCAAATTAAATATAATACCAATTTTATCTTTTTACCTAAGCATGCATCCAATGTGATATTTGCAAAAGGATAAAATAAGAAAACATCCACTACGCCGCGATGTACGAGGAAAAACCCACAACGGGAATCGGACGACCCTAGCCTTAAGTCCACTAAGTACGAAATTTACAATTACAAGAAAGATGACTTACAACACTCGACTCGACTCCTTCAAGCCCCGACGCATCTTCTTGTAACTACCTCTTCCTAGCCGATAATTCGGACTCCACCGAAACCTTGGCATCCACCAATGAGAATTTACGAACAACCGTCAACCACATATGGTGCCTTTCACCATGTGAGAATGACGCAGCAAAACACGAGACTTCTTCTTTGAGGGATGTAGAAGTAAACCCAAACTTCTCTTCAACTTGGCAGAGAAAAACCCGGTGCCAAACACTCCAAGCAAGGATATATGGATATATATATATATATATATATTGAAACTTGGAATAAACAATATGGGTGAAAATAAGAGTGTTTAATGATTTTTTCTTGAAAAATAGACACTCAAAACATGAACATTTTCATAAAAGAATTGAACTCTCAAAACTCTCTCTAGGAGATGAAAGAATATGAAAAAGTTTCTTTGAAAAAGTTGGTTCCCGCACTTGATAAGTCTGTCAAAAATTAGTGGGAAAAATGGCAAAACTGTCAAAAACTTCCCAAATAACAGTTCCCGCCAAATCTCGTTCGAATGAAGTCTTGTTTGAATGACACTTCTAACGAAGTTCCATTAGCAGGTCGTTGGCAAACCTCGTTAGAATGAAATTCTCATTCGAATGAAAAACTCGTTCGAACGATAATTTCGAACGAACTTCCAGAATGTTTAAAAATTCAATTTTAGCCCAGAAACTTTATTTTAAAGTTTTAAAGAAACTTTCGGAAAATAAACAACAGTTTAAAATAAAATTACACCCAATACAAATTGTTCCAAGCTCCTATATAAATATGTAATGCATTTATACCTTAGGAGTAAATGGAACACATGTTGTTGACGTAGAAAGGAGGCACAACAAACTCGGCATTTGATGAAGCTTTAATCTTAGTTGCTACGTCTTCAACTTTAGTATGTCATAGGCTTGAAGGATGGTCAATAACTCTATCCTATGACTCAAACATTTTTGTCCGAAATTGAGCCAAAACAACAAAGGACTCAATTGGAACTTTGTGTCCTTACAAATCTCCTCCTTTGGCTATTCCGGGACAAAAACCAAAACAAAATTCTAAAGGGCCGTCAAGCTCTACTAGACTCAAACATCCCACCCAAACATGACACAAGACCCAAGGATCAATATCTTTGTCGATGATGAAAGTTGCCATTTAGAAGAATTCGTGCACACTTAAGCAAACTATCAAACGCATAGGGAGTATCAAGAATATTAAATGCAATTAAGATAAATACTCCCCCTAAATTAATTAACCCCTTTATCAACTGTGTTCTACCTAATAAGGTCGCGACTCCCCCTAAGTGAAATCTCCCAGACTACGATATGATTACAATAGGATTAGATACCATTTCTCCCCCTATCATTCTCCCCCTTTTTGTTCTGGAATAGACAGAGGATAAAAGAACTAATAAACAAGATGATGCATATGGTGATAAGAACATGAAATAATATGGGCAACAAATGCATAACTAATCCATACAAGAATAAATGATACCAACTAAAATGCAAGAAGATGATACCAATATGATATCAACAAAGAATGCAATATGATAGATACCAATTATGAAATGGAAGCATAGATGGACTAGAAAGCAAGGCAAAGACAAAAGAAATTTCATATATATACATACTCTAAATATACCAATGATGCACACGCACATATATATATATACTCACAGATGACACAAAATACAATAAATTCTTCACACTCGTATGGCAAAAATGTGTCATATGGAAAATGGAAGTGTAGGGGTGTGAACTAGTAACAATTAAATTTAGACCCAGACACTTAAAATATGTTCACGGAGTTCTCATTTGATTGCAAAATTTATCACATTGAATATAACCTCATGTGACAATATAGATTGAACTCAATGAACAAGCATACACAATGAAACAAGCCTAGAGTTTTGATGATTCTACAAACCAAATAGAGTCATGACATTGAAAGTGAAACTAGGATAAATGGACATTGTGCAAACCGTTGATATACCATCCAATCTCCCTTAATAAGCACATATTTTTTAATGAATATATCAATCAAAACAGGCCTTGGCAATTATTTTTCTTTTAATGCCATTGATCTATTTTTAGGCCTTTGGACCACGTATTTCTTTTAGGTCCATTCCAAACGGTGGCTTACTATTCGCAAAGGATAATAAATCCTTTTGGAGCCCTTCCCCGTGCACATTTATATATAACATTTTTATTTCACACAAATCTCACGTGCAATGGATTTTGACATGCACTAGTCCTCCTAGGTCACAAATACGTAGATGACAAGATTGGTAGGAGAACACCTCACAAAGCTCAAATATAACATGTGATGATTAAATTTCAAAAGAGCTCGTGCATGTGTGAATAGAGGCATATAACAATAGAATCCAATTAAGCAACACAAAATCCAACTACACCATGTAAGCATGGTAAATAATATTTTAAGGATTGACAATCTTAACCAAAAGTTCTAGCCAAGTGGGAGCGAAAAAGATGGGATTCAAACACAAGTATATGCCACATAAAGTGTGTCAAACTAAAATACACATAAAAAAAATCTTTTTGAGTTTTTGAAATTTTTAATCTAAACAAACAAAAATATTTACTCAAAAGACAAACAAAAATCAGTTGAATTTTTCATTAGGCCTAAATTACCAAGAGATAAAACTCAAATGATAAACAAAAATCTTTTTGTATTTTTTAGTTAAAGCAACCCAAAATGAAAGAAGTGTAATACAAAAGATAAACAAAAATCATTATTCTAGCATGTGATTAAGGATGGAGCATAAACTAGAAAATGATTAAACAAGCATACATTTAGCATGATAATATAGCTTGAAGTACAAAAGCTAAAGTATGCAAACAAAACCAACACATTCAACCTTTAGATTTTGCAAAGGAGGAAGCATGTGAAAGTAAATGAGAATCAAAAACCATATCTTGTAAGGCTACCAAGTCGGATCTCCTAACCCAAACTAATGACGAATGACGATCTCGGGGTGTAGTAATCTTGGCTACCTTGGTTGCCTTATGTTAAGAATTTCTAGGACCTCGTTTAAGATCAAAACAAAATTTTCTAAGATGACCTTTTCGACCACAATGTGAGCACCTAAAGACTCGGCGAAAAGACTTACCTAAGGAATGATCTCTAAAGGCTTTCCTAGGCGATTCTACTAAAACATTGGTTTTGACTTTATGAGATGATTCATTACATGTATCGAAGCCTAAACCACATGTGTCATTTTTAATTTGGATCGTTCCTTATATTTTATCTAATTTCTTCGAACGACACTCCAAATCAAATTTGACTTTACTAGAGTCTTTTAATTTATTTTCTAAATCTAAAATATTAGACTCTAATAAAATATTTCTCTCTTCAAACTCGAGAATCTCCTTTTTCATTGACTCCATTAAACCTCTAAGGCTATCTCTCTCGCCTTCTATATATTCAAGCTTCTCATGAAGAGATCTCTCTAATGTCCTAAGGTCTTCAACCAACACACTATCATCAACGACTTTAACACGCTCTTTTAAACAAGCTTTTAACTTCAAATTAGCTCTTTTTAATTTAATAGATTCTTCATAAAGTTCTTGAAAAGCATTTTGAAGTTCACTCACATCAACCTCTTCTTCATTTTCACTCTCTCTTTCTTCTCCTCTTTCACTACCATCATCTTTTATAGCTTCACAAACAAAGGCCCCAGAAGTGTTATGTATTAAGATGTCATCATTGGATGATTCCTCACTATCACTTACATAACTAGCAATGAACGCGGTAAAGTTGCGCTCAATGGGGTAATTGGATCCCTCTTCCTTATCACTATCACTAAGAGTTGAATTATAAGAAATTGGTTTCTTACCCTCTCTCCTTAGTTTAGTGGGGCACTCAAAAGCCCTATGGCCATACCCTTTACAACCAAAACACTTATCTGACTCGTCCCTATTTACATTTTCATTAGAAGTTTTAGGGATCTTCTCGGCTTTATCATGCTTAGATTTTCCAAGTTTCTTAAAATCATTTTTAAAGTTATCTTTGTTAAATTTAAGAAATTTTCAAAATTTCCTAGCAAACATAGCCATGTTTTCCGAGTCACTATCACTTTCACTCTCTACTACTTATTTTTCCTCCTTTTGGGCTTTCAAAGCAACGCCTTTTTCTTCTTTTCAGTTTTGGAGGGAAACATGTCTAGTTCATAGGTTTGTAAATCACCTACAAGCTCTTCTAATTTCGTAGAGGCTAAAGTGGGTAAAGAATTTAGCACGGTCACCTTAGGAATAAATCTATCAGGTAAGGACATTAAAATTTTCTTTACTACTCGGTTGTCGGGTATTTTCTCTCTCAAATTAAAAGATGAATTAACTATGTCGAAAAGTCTAGCATAAAATTCATCAAAATTTTCTTTTTCATTCATTTTGATGGTTTCAAATTGAGTGGTGAGGTTTTGGAGTTTAGAATCCTTAACAACACTAGTTTCTTCATGAGTGAGTTGTAAAATATACCAAGCTTCTTTAGCGGTTTCACACGTCATAATGCGACGGAATTCATCCGGTGTGATCACGCTAAACAAGGCATTTAAACCTCAGAAATTAAAATTAGATAGTTTAAATTCATTCTCACTCCATCTATCGCGGGTTTTGGGACACACTCATTATCTACCAAATATATAGGCGGGGACCACCCGTTAACGACAGACAACTAAACCCTCTCATTGATAGATTTTAGTGCCGATTTCATTCGCGATTTCCAATACGCGTAGTTAGAACCATCGAAAATAGGAAATTTTGAAAATGGAGAAAATTCCATTTTAGCCAAAAATATTTAAAGGATCTTAACGAAATAATTTATCGTTTTGGCTCTGATGCCAATTGTTGGAACAAGAGGCCCCCAATTTTAAAATCTTGTCAAAAGTGTAATTCAACTTCCTTTTTAAAGATGCGGAATAGAGATGGATCAACTTAAACAAATTTTAATTTCTTTCAAATTAAAATTAAACTAAACACAAAGTGAGAATTAAATTAAACAACTAATACATTTTTCACTTAATCATAGTAACTCAACCCAAGTCCTAGAAATTTGCCTAATCAATTAATTAATTCATTTTTGTAAATTAGGCCAAACCAAATTTTATCCAATAAAATTAATGACTGGAATTAAATTAATTTTTACCCAAAAAAATTATCACCAAATTAAATATAATACCAATTTTATCTTTTTACCTAAGCATGCATCTAATGTGATATTTGAAAAAGGATAAAATAAGTAAACATCCATAACGTCGTGATGTACGAGGAAAAATCCACAACGGGAAAAAACCTCGGACGGCCCTAGCCTTATGTCCACTAAGTACGTAATTTACAATTGCAATCATGATGACTTACAACACTCGACTCGACTCCTTCAAGCCCCGACGTGTCTTCTTGTAACTACCTCTGCCTAGTCGACAATCCCGGACTCCACCGAAACCTTGGAATCCACCAATGAGACTTTAGGAACAATCGTCAACCACATATGGTGACTTTCACCATGTGAGAATGCCGCAGCAAAACACGAGACTTCTTCTTTGAGGGATGTAGAAGTAAACCCAAACTTCTCTTCAACTTGGTAGAGAAAAACCCGGTGCCAAACACTCCAAGCAAGGATAAATAAATATATATATATATATATATATATATATTGAAACTTGGAATAAACAATATGGGTGAAAACAAGAGTGTTTAATGATTTTTTCTTGAAAAATAGACACTCAAAACATGAACCTTTTCATAAAAAAATTGAACTCACAAAACTCTCTCTAGGAGATGGAAGAATATAAAAAAGTTGTTTTGAAAAAGTTGGTTCCCTCACTTGATAAGTCTGTCAAAAATTAGTGGGGAAAAGTAGTGGGAAAAATAGGAAAACTGTCAAAAACTGCCCAAATAATTGTTCCCGCCAAATCTCGTTCGAACGAGATTTTTGTTCAAACGAAGTCTCGTTCGAACGACACTTCTAATGAAGTTCTAGTGGCAGGTCGTTGGTAAACCTCATTCGAACGAAATTCTCGTTCGAACCACAATTTCGAACGAACTCCCAGAATGTTTAAAAATTCAATTTTAGCCCAGAAACTTTATTTTAAAATTTTAAAGAAACTTTCTCAAAAATAAACAACAGTTTAAAATAAAATTACACCCAATACAAATTGTTCCAAGATCCTATATAAATATTTAATGCATTAATACCTTAGGAGTAAATGGAACACATGTTGTTAACGTAGAAACAAGGCACAACAAACTCGGCATTTGATGAAGCTTTAATCTTGGCTGCTACGTCTTCAACTTTAGTATGTTATAGGCTTGAAGGATGGTCAAGAACTCTATCCTATGACTCAAACGTTTTTGTCCAGAATTGAGCCAAAATAACAAAGGACTCAATTGGAAATTTGTGTCCTTACAAATCTCCCCCTTTGGCTATTCCGGGACAAAAATCAAAATAAAATCCTAAAGGGCCGTCAAGCTCTACTAGACTCAAACATCCCACCCAAACTTGACACAAGACCCAAGGATCAATATCTTTGCCGATGATGAAAGTTGCCATTTAGAAGAATTCGTGCACACTTAAGAAAACTATCAAACGCATAGGGAATATCAAGAATATTAAATTCACTTAAGATAAATACTCCCCCTAAATTAATTATCCCCTTTATCAGTTGTGGTCTACCTAAGAAGGTCGCGACTCCCCCTAAGTGAAATATCCCAAACTAAGATACGATTACAATAGGATTAGATACCATTTCCCCCCTATAATAGATCATCTGAGACAAGATAGAATTTTGCAGCCATTGGAGATTCTAGTTTAGAAATAGGATGGCGTATCGATGGACTTCATTATGGGGATACCGGCATCGTAGAGGGGTCACGATTCCATATAGTTCATCCTGGATCGCCTGGCCAAGGTGTCCTACTTTTTTCCAGTTCGGACAGATTATATGACGGGATAGTACCCCCCAACTTTTTGTAACCCAAATTATAAGGTTTCACGGGGTGCCGATTAATATTGTGTTCGAGCGGGACAAGATCTTTGGGTCCCATTTTTGGCAAAGTTTCCAGGAGGCTATGGGGACTGAGTTACAGTTAAATGTGGCTTACCACCTGTAGAAAAATGGGCAGACTGAGAGGGTTAATCAAATTCCAGAGGAGATTGATTTACATCCAGATATCTAGTATGAGGAGAGACCGATTGCAATCCTAGATTGTAGCGAGCGTAAGTTTCGATCGAAGGTAGTGCCATTAGTTGTTGTTCAGTGGGGGCATCATAATGCCGATGATTCCATATGGGAGCAGGAGGATGATTTGCGAGAAAAATATCCGGAGCTCTTTATGTGAGGTACGCTCCAATTTGGGGGACGAAATTTCGTTGTTTAGGGTGAAGTATGTAACATCCCATATTTTTTAGAATTTTAAAATACACGTGTGTACTTAATTTAATTAAATTGAGAAATAAGATGAATTAAATAAATATTAATTAATGAATAAAAGGATTAATATTTATGTAAAATTATATTTACTTGTGTGATCAATTACATTACGTCGTAAGTGAGTAAAAATCGACGGATTTAATGGTATCTCATTTGGGATGCGCTGATAGGGTCGTGTCGGGAATGAGATGGAAAATTAGTGTTTGGTTATTCGAATGATAATTTCGAGTGCGCCAATGATCTGAAATGGGTCGAGATAGTCATAAATAAGTACTCAGGGGTTGTATTAGGGTATCAGGGGCTTTTAAGGCTAAACTGGACCGGTAAAAGGGTATTCATGTCATTTTACACATTGGGCCAGACTTAATTTCGGTATTAATGATGTTTAAGGATATACAAGGTTCTAAAAAATGCGGGGCGTGATCGAGGCGTGGAGGCCAAGCCTTAATCCTTAGAAGCCTAGGTGGGCCTTGGCGTAAAAAGGCGTTTAGGTCTTTTTAATATATTTTAATATTTTTTTAACCATAACAAGGCTATTAAAATACTAAAATTGTACATATCATAAAAATATGTGTGAATATTTGCAAATAAAAATACTATTTGATTATTTTGGATGAGATAATGGTTCGGTTTGTAAAAAAATCTTTAAAAGGGGATATCGTTTCACTAAAACATTGTTGTTTTTAGAGAAAAAGTACGCCTTAAGGGTTTTATCAAGCATAAGGCGTCAAAATCTTAAGGCGGGGCGTTTCTCCCAAGCCTCAAGCCTAGGCGGAGCCTAGGCGGATTTTTTAGAACAGTGGGGACATATATAGGGAAGGTGGATGGACTGGGCAGCCATTACATCGTCCAAGAAAACCTTGGGTTTGAGAGAGGAGAGAAAAGAGAGAAAATCCAAGAAAACTGAAGAAAAATGATCCAGGGGGAATCGAATCATTCTGGGCATAAGAGCATTACGTAAAGAGGAACTCAATGGGAATAATTCAGAATATCATCAATTATAAGGTAAGTGTTTATCTTTCTATTATTACTTTTGCGGTTTCAATCATTCATCTATAAATTTGGTGTAGAAACATACAAAGTTTTGGGTGCGATTAACATGTAAAATGAGAGTTTCTATAAATAATTCATCGAAAAAAGGACTCGATTATGAATACATGTTGAATCTGATGTGATTGAAAGTATAAAGACAAAATTGGAATCATAAAGATGAGATCTTGGATGATCAAACCAATATTTAATGAAATCTTGAATTAGGGTGAGAATATGCATAATTGTTGATGACAGATTGATAATCCCAATGATTTAAATGTTTTGGGGTTGATTCGTATGTATATATATGTGTTATTACGTTTGGGATTTAAGTAGAACTCATGTTTGGGGTTTGGATGAAGTTGGGGACTCGTATAGTTTAAGGGAAGGTGATGAATCTCGTCAAAACGAATTAGGCCATTTCCCATAATCGAATCGATTCGCTAGGGAGGGGGGAATCCATTTGGCCTGGTGAATTGATTCGGTCAGTCAAGCAAATCAATTCGACCTAGCTGATTTTCCTCCTTTGATTGTTTGGGTTTTTTTTGTGGACCATGTGGGGTTTGGCTTAGTTTACTGAGTACGATAGGTGAAATTAACATCTGGGAATATACAGGAGGGAATTAGAAAGTACCTTGGGTTAAATGGGGATTAAATTTGAGTAAGAAATCACGGGTGTGTTGGGGTGAATACCACTCAGGTTACAATTATGAAATCGGGATAGGATTTTGGGAATAGCTAGGCTACGGGGTTGAGTAGAATAGCACAGTTAACTGGTCATATATATATATATATATATATATATATATATATGTGTGTGTGTGTGTGTGTGTGTGTGTGTGTGTGTGTGTGTGATATATGTGAACATACCTACTCTAGGGATGCTATCATTAGAGGTTGCGCATAGTGGCGGTCAATCCTGGCATGACTAGCAGGTGTTGGGTCATTTTCCCAGATCATAGGACTATTGAATGGCCATTGTATATGAGTTTAGAGTCCGGTGGAGTAATGTGGTTTGATTATGACCCATGGATGTATGTCTATGATCACCTCCAGTTTATGTGTTTACGATTTCGAATCGGTGGTGAGATTCTAACCCGAGGGCCCAGAAGTGGTACGTGACATACTCGAAGCCCAATAGTATACTAGAGAATGCATCCGAGAGGACATCTCAGGGATGCTATGTATATACATATAAAATAGTGTTATATATATATATATATATATATATATGTGTGTGTGTGTGTGTGTGTCTGTGTGTGTGTGTGTGTGTCTGTGTCTGTGTGTGTGTGAAAATAAAACGAACGTGTGAACATTGAATTTATAACTAGTGTACAATTATTTGAATTGTTTAACGATAAGATTTTAATTGAGAATCATAATGATATAGCTTACATGATAACTATATGAGAAACAAAGTAAAGTATTATATGTGTAGCACGGTTGGTCTAGAGATTTAGCGGACTGGGCTATGTTAAGTGACTAAACTTGTTAGGCGGGGTAGCATAATGCGGAAAATAAAATCCATGCGTTAGATGCGCACAATAGATGAGGGGAAAGGATAATCTCATGTGAGTACAACACCAGATGAACATCAATAATTTTGCTGCATATTCATTATTGCATTTTTAATACTTGCAAATATTTTTAAAATGACTTTGGGCTCTGACCCGTTTCAAAAATTCTTTTTCAAAACCTTTTAGGTGCTCAGCGACATGAACGTTAGGCTTAGTTTCCTTCGAGTCAAATGATGCTGCACCAGTTGTGGATGAGTGCGGGATTCATTTAGATGATTCTATCAATTCTATCTAGATAGGAGGATTACTTCAATTTTCATTTCGGGCATGTCGCCCCAGTTAGACAGTCTTTATTTTTCAGACTTTACAATGTTGTTTATGTTATTAGTTGGATGGTTGTATTTGGAGTTACCGAGCGTTATTCGATTATTTTATTTACTTTACGTTATCAGTATTCACTTTACTCTTGTGGTGAATGCTTATTTAACTGTGGTGATAGAGTTGCTTTTTGGTTATCGTTGTTCCAAGCTCCTCTAATAAAAAATCTCAATTACCTACAAAAATATATAACAAACTAGAATATAGTGGTAAGTGAGGTATCAATCCAAATCAAAGGAATGAAACGAGAGGAAAACAATGTAATTCATTTGTATTTAATTTCTTTTTGGACTTTTTTCTTTTTCTATTTTTTTATGCTTTTTTCAATATTAAAACAATTTGGAGATGAGGTGAAATAAGACTACACTAAATGAAAGATCTAATTACTAACTAGAAAGTAAGAAAAGAAACTAAGTAAATCTAACAAATAAAAATCTAAATTATCAGAAGAGTGAGGAAATAAAAGTGAGGACTAACAAGGGATAGGATGACACCATATATTCTAGTTAATCAAAATTAATCAATTCATTAAAATTAATTATCCCAAGTTAGTATCAAAATCATAAATCAACTCTCGTTGAAAATGTAATTTTAACAATAACATTTTAAAAAATTAAATTGAACACTCCTCCAACTTTAGAAAAGTAGATTTAAACATCATTTAACAAATCACCTGCTAGGATCGATTTATCAAATTAGTTTTAATCATAAAACTAAGATTAGAGTTGAAATTAAAGGAATAATACCACACTTGAGAAACCCCTATCTCTAGTTCGAATCTGAAATGGGTATTATAACTAGAATTTTGATTTTTTTTCTCGAAATTCATTTACCCTCTCTTGAGGCGTAAATTAAAATGTAAGAGTGCAAAGTTAATCATCAAAGGGACATTTAATTTATATTAATTAATTAAATTAGGAATTACATCAAATAATGGGTCACCCCACTCCTTGAAAGGGTATTTAGCCTAACATGATATCAAACATGATAAACAAACATTCAATAGGCATTTAATATAAAAGAGTACAGAGAAGAACAATCAAACTAATCTCTTGAATTCAATTGACTTCAATCCTTGAATGAGAAGCATACAACCCTCCAAGTGAGTGATCAATAAAAATAGAAATGAAAAATCCACTCAACTTGAATCTCACAAATTTAATTTCATACTAATCTCTAAAATAAAAGAAAATAAAAATTCAAATAAAAACTACTCTAAAAAAATAAAAAGTGTTTCTCTCTTAAATTTTCTCTCTAAAACCCTAGATGATGTCCCTTTTTTATTGCCTTGGGTCTTCTTATATAGTGCAGATGGATCTAAGGGGTAGATAGGGTATGGATTAAAAGTGTGCATGGGGTGTGAGTGAGGGTTACGGGTATAATGGGAAGACATGAGGGAATAAAGTGGGTAGAGAGTTTAGGGGCATTTTGGGGAATAAGGAATAAAGAGGCTTTAAACATATGTGAGGGTTTATTAGTTATTTGGTTTATTTGGCTTTTGGTCTTGTTTGGATTTTGTTTATGGAGGTGAAGAAACACGATTTTGGACAAGGGGTTAAAATGGGTCAAATTGGAAATGGCTTTAAGGGTAAGGAGATTTATGTTCGATTGGCAGAGGTATGCAAACCGGGAATTTTGGTTTGGTGGTCGTATGTGTCATGGCTTTGGACACGGGTCCGGGTTCATTGTGGAGGGTCGGAGGTTCGTGGGCTCCCGGGTCGAAGGAGGTTTGGCTAGGGATAAAACTCGAGTTGGCCAGGCTACAGGGGGTTCACATCGTGTTCGATCGTTGAGGACTGTTAGGTTTGGGTTGGCATCGCGTGTGGCCTGGTTTGAAAGGAAGAGTTGTCAAAACTCGGGTTGAGTCGGTTCCGGGTTGGGTGATTTGGATAGAACCGGGGTCTGGGGTGGTTCGAGGTATGGAGCAGGTGCGCTCGGGTTAGGCTTGGCCAGAAAAGGTTGGGGATATAAGGTGTTGGTGAGTTGTGGTGGTGGTGATGTGGTGAGACGAGAGTTGGGTGTGTGTTAGTTAATGGGGGTACAAGAGAGACAGTGAGAGGGTGTGGGTTTGTTGGAGAGGATGAAGTAGGGGGTAATTTAGACTGTGAGGGTCTATGGAGTTAGGGTGAGGGTGAGAGAATGTGAGGTTTGGATGTACGTGAGTGTGTAGGATAATTGGTGTGTGTGTTTGTACCATAAAAAAAACTACCTAACTAAAAAAATTAAAACTAATAAAATTAAAAATTAACTCCTAACTCAAAAGAAAACAAAAAATAAAAATTAAACTAAAATAAAGAAACCTATTAAGACTAAAAAAAATCCTAACCTATAAACTAAAAGGACTCAAAATAAAATAAAAATCTAATAAAACTAAAAACTAAAGTCCTAAAACAACACAATCTAATAAAACTAAAAAAAATTCCTAAAAACTAATCCTAATAAGAAAATAAAATAAAAATAATGACTAAAATTAAAAAGTAATCAAAAATAAAAATTAAAAAGAACCAGAAAATATATATAGAAAATAAATTCTAGGAAATTCTTAATAAATCAAAAAATAAAACCTAAAAATGAAAAATAAAAATCTAAAACAAATCTAAAAACACAAACTACACGTACGGGGCTAGGGTGAAGGTTTAGGCTAGGCTTAGGCTCGGGTTTTATACGGAACTGGGGAATTATCTCCATAAATCGTACATTTGCCTTGAAATAAGCATTTGAACTCTGCAAATGGCGATCATGCCTGCACATTAAATATTTATGCATATAAGACCCAATTTGCCGAGAATTAGCAACTAAAAATCGTTTATTCGGGGTTTAAAATATACACTTTTGGGTGTTTATCATGTTAGAATGGTTATTCTAATGGTTGTATGTTTTAATAAGGCAAGTTATTGAGTTTTTAAAATTTGACACCAGACTTAATAAGTTATTAGTAATTAATTTTTTTTCGACAGTGATGCTAAGAATGTTCCAAACTGGGATTCTTCTTTTATTTTAGTAGATGACTGATCACCCGTTATTAGAATAGGCAGGGTGTCACATGTGACTCCTGCATTTTTAATTTCAAAAGGCATGACTTTGTAGTAATACAGGCCCGGGAGGAATGAAGATTTTTCTTAGTCGTAGCCGAACAAAGGGATCTGATGATACCCTGAGTATGCATACAAAAAACTCATTCTTTCATGACTAGTAATGTCGTCGACAAGCTGATTGATCTTAGGCAGAGGAAAGATGTCTTTGGGACAGACTTTGTTGAGATCGGTGAAGTCCACGCACACTCTCCAATTATCGTTACTCTTTTTTACTACCAACGAGTTTGAGAGGAATTTTGAATATTGGAATTCTCTTATGGGCCCTGCCTCCAGAAGTTTTCCTACCTCCATTTCTACAGCCTTTACTTTCTCCGGGGTAGTTCGATAAGACTTTTGTGTGATCGATGGATAAATGGGATCAACATGAAGTTCGTGGCATGCGACTCCAGGTCAATCCCATTCATATCATATGACTGACATTAGAATATATCTTGATTCTCGTTCAGTAGAGAAATCAACTCTTCCCTCGCTTGCTCGGATAATGTGATGCCGATCAGGAATTTCCTTCCCGACTGAGCCTCGTCAAAGGCTACTTCTTTTATCCTTTCCATGGCCCTATCTGTGAGGACTACCCCTATTTATTTTAGCCATGGTCTTCCATGCTTTAGTTATTATTTAGATAGTGTAGCTCTATCTTGAGACACTTCAGGAACGACCTTCTTCTTTTTCTTTTTTTTTTCTCTTGTTTAGCCTAATGGCAACGATGAAACACTTTCGAGCAACGACCTGGTTGCCTCAGATCTCCATTATTTTGTTATTCGTGATGAACATGAGTTTGTGGTGGTAGCTGGAGGGAACATCTTGCATAGTGTGCATCCATCCTCTCCCAAGAATGTCGTGGTAAGGAGAGTCAATGTCTTCCACCAACTTTCCTAACGACATGTTCATCTTTTCAGCGAAGCCGGTTAGAGGGGTGGTCACTTCCTTCATGTATTTTATCTTCAGTTTGATCTTATTAAACAGTTCCAAGTACATGACTTCATAGGAGCTTCCTTGATCGACTAGTAGCTTATCCATGTCCTAATTTACAATACTGAGGGTGATTACTAGTGCATTACTGTGTGGGGTGCTCTCCTAGATCAAATCATCTTTCGTGAAGACTATATGCTTGTTGTAGTCTATATTTTTTGTTCGCCTGTGCTTGCCGGCTGGGCTTTTTGCAGGGTCAGTCTGAAAGGCCTCCACAACTACAGTGACCTTCTTGAGATCCATCTGAACTGCGTTGTCTTGGATCTTCTTAGAATTCGAGGCACTGTGGATAATGGCGAACTTATGCCCCAACTCATCTTCCAAAACATTATCTGGTTTTTGGTCGGTGTTGGGGCGACCTTGTCACCTTTCTTCTCTAAGTACTCGTTTAAATTCCTCGTTCGGGCTAACTTGCCTTGCAGTTCTCTATTTTATGCTCGTTCTCTTTGTGATAGGTGCATCTTAGTGCGTTGTTCCTCTTGATCAGATTTCCACCCATCTTCTTTGACCAATTGAGTAATCTTTGATATTATTCAAAGTCTTACAGATAGGTTACTTGAAAACAATATTGATTGCTTGAAAGGATTTGGATGGTTCTCCCTTGTCTTCATTTTTAGAACCTCCATTCTCCTTATTTTTCCCTTCTTGTGGGAACTCTCTTTGTTATTCCCTTTGGTCATCTTCGTGTGAACATTATCACCTTGGTTGAGGGTGACCACATCGTCCACCTTGGAATACTTATTTATGCGCAACATAAGCTCATCAATGATGTTTTCCTCCTTCTTGATGAGGGACTAATGAATCATGGAATTGTTGGGAAGCCCTATCTTGACTGATGCCAATACGACCTGCTCCGAGAAATCTTCAACTTCATTATAGGTTTTTCAGTATCATCTGGCATAATCCCGCAAAGTCTCCTCAGTTTTTTTCTCATAATAAGGAGAAATCCATTATCATTGGGTAAGAACTTCTTGTAATGAAGTGATCTGTGAAGGCTTCGATAAATGACTTGAAATCCTTGATCGATCTACGTAGCAACCTCTAAACCCACTTTTTTACAACATCTCCCAAGGTAGAGGAGAATATACGATACAGAAGAGTGTCATTTTGGCTCCACAGGGTCATAGCTTGCATGTACTGGCGCACGTGATTAATAGGGTCATTTTTTTATCTTACACTTTGTACCTTGGGGTTTCAAACTTCTTCGTGGGATCTTGCTCCTCAATTGCCCTAGAGAAGGGGGATTTCATCTGATTAATAAGGACCCTCATTGCTAATTTCCTGGTGGATCTAGCCCCACGATTTTCTGGGTGTTGATCCATCTCCTTTCGTACCAGACTTCGAATATTGTGTCTACGATGTCCTTACTCCTGATTTCGCCTTGTCGGGCAACTCTCATGTTCTAAGTGCTCCTGCTCGCGATGCAAACTTCTTCCTCGACTGTAAGTTTTGCTTGCCTGAGGGCTAGGCGTACGAACATGACGCCTGTGTTTATCTCTTTGAAGCTCTAACTTCATTCTTTATAGGAGTCGTTGGTGATATGCATTTTCCTTCATTTGAAGGCGCGTTACCTCCTCTTGCTGGTGGAGTTATTGTTCATAAGCATCGACCGATCACGAGATGAGTTTATTTGGTTTTTCACGAGATGAGTTTATTTGGTTTTCTCCTTGCTCTGTTCAGAGTGTTGGTCCTATGGGTCGTATCGTAGATGAGTGGTACCTTAACTATTGTTCAGGTGGATCTTAGACTTGACTCTGTGCAGTGGCGGTCCTCCTTATTGATTGACCGAAATGGGTGCACTGTAAGGATGAGACATTTCTTAATTGTTGGATTTAACTGACTTAGGAAAAAAATCATTTCCTATAGACGGTGCCAATTGTGAGTGTAAATAATCACAATGAATAAATCTAAGCGGTTAAGGCCAAACTAAGAATAAAACAATCTCACCACAAAAGGATTTTCATCACGCATTATAAAAAGTCTTGGATAAAGAAAGTAATCATCAATGAAAAACGAAATGATAGCCACGCATTATTAAGCACATTAAAGAAATGAAGTTATGTATCAAAACGTAATGAAAAAATCACATGAATGGATGGAATGTAAGGGTGATCGGAATATCTTAAATGCACATCCATATATGGTGAGAAACAAAAATACAAAAAATCTATCTTTTTCAAAAATATTATAAAAAAATAAAATCTTTTTGAACTTTTTCAAACTTTTTTTAAAAAATCAAAAATCTTTTTTGGTTTTTTCAAGATTTTTCCAAAATGAAAACATATAAATACAATCTAGAAATATGGAGAAAAGATGCGAACAAGATAAACACCCTATTCTGGAAACAATTCATAACCACAATCATTAGGTTGCGAAGAGATCTCAAAAGTTTTGACCAAAAACTCTACTTGCTCTCAAAAACTCTCAAAATCATTATGATCGTGTGTGGGACCATGAGTAGGAACATGTGTGGGAGTGCATGCGGGAACATGTGTGATAGAATATCAGGGAAGATGCGGATGTGAAACCCTCCCAAGCTTAAAACGAACTTCCCTAAGATGACCTCTTTGTTTGCAATGGGAACAAACATAAATCGACTTGGGTCTACCTTGATCAGAATGCCTAGGATGCGCTCTCCTTGGTGGGTTCGGTCTCCTAGCTGGGTTAGGATGACTACCATAAATATCCATCAGAAATTTGTGAATAGGCTCAGGTGCGACATTGGAAGTGGATGTACCGTTATAACCGATTCCTTGGCTCTAGTTAAAACCTAACACGAGAGTGAGGATAATCTTTCCAACCTTCTTAGATGTGTCCTCTAAAGTGACCTTGACCTCCCGGACACGTTCGAGATCTTTCTCGAGTTGGTATATATGGGCTTTAAGTTTCTCACGAGTTTCCAATGAAGCTTGAAAATATCTCGTAAGACGAGCCAAAATATTGGACAAATTGGTCTTCTTCCTATCAACCACAATCAACTACTCACACAATAAAACTTTCACCTTCTCGAGTTGACTCACCGAAGCCTCACACTCTCTCAAAACTATCACCATTTTGTTTAAATCATATAAACCAAAATTTAAGATTTTATTTTACTTTTTGGTTCTCAAAGACTCTTTGTAAAGGTCGATGTATGCTTTTTGAAGTCCACTTTCTCCCTCACACAAAATCTCCTCATCATTCTCACTCTCTTGAGAATGGTTCGACAAAGTGTCGAGGCTATCACGTTTAGAAATTTCCCCATAGGCATGGTATGAAATATAAGTACTAATGTGACTAACCATGAACACACATAAAATAGGTCAATGCGATGATTCATCCCCAGAATCCACCGACTTGACATCACTATCGCTAAGAGTGACTATGTTGGAAACTTTGTCTTTGCCTTGTCTCTTTATCCTGGTGGCATACTCATGCGCTTTATGACCCTTGCCCTCTCATTTATAACATCTTACCTCATCCTTCTCTCAAACGTTCTTGTCCTTATTACCATTTTTATTTTTCTCAAAACTTTTATTTTCTTCGAAATAATTTTCTTTGTTAAATTTGAGAATTTTTTTGATTTTTTTTTGCAAAAACGACAAGATCATTAACCTCAAAATCAAACTCAAAGTGAGAGTCAAAACCCTTTTTCCCCTTTCTTTTAGACTAGGCTTTCAAACCAATCCCTATTTCCTTTTTCTTTTAAATTTTGGGGAACATATCGATTTTATAATTTTGAAGGTCTCATACGAGTTCTTCTAACCTAAGAGTACCTAAAATTTCCAACGAGTTAAGGATAGTGACTTTAGGGATAAAGTGAGACGGAAGGGATCTCAAAATCTTTTTCACGACTCCTCTCTCAGGATTTCTCTCACCCAAATTAAAACTAGAGTTTACCATGTGAGATAAACGTGCATAAAACTCAACAAAAGTCTTAGTCTCTATTATAGTAATGGTCTCAAATTGTGTGGTGATATTTTGAAGCTTATAATCTTTCACGACGTTGGTACCCTCGTGAATGACTCAGAGGATATTCCATGCTTCCTTAGACGTGGTGTACGTCATCATGTGGAAGAACTCATCGAGGGTGGAGGCTTCAGAAATAGAACTTATACCGCGGGAGTTAAAGTTACTCTACCTTAAATCATCATGAGTCCATGCATTGACATATTTAAGACTTTCGACATCGTCGTTAGTCACGAAGGTTGGCGTCCACCCTCTTTCACACATAAGTCATACCCTTTAATCAATAGATTTTAACACAAACCTCATTCTAGCTTTTCAGTGTGCATAATTTGACCCATAAAAAATAAGAATCCTCTTATGCAAATTATCCATATGAACCCAATTTAAATATCACACGGTAAAATAGTGTAACAGACTCTGATACCAATTTCAAAACACAGGGCTATATGGAATTAATTGTACCTTAGGTTACACACACAAAGATCCAATTTTTAAACCAAATTTTATCTTTATTATAATAAGGTGTGCATGCATGATAGATTCCAAATCAAATGTACCAAGCCACACAATCAAACTAAATCCAAGAAGAAAAATATTTGAGGAAAAAATTATTTCGGATAAAACCTAGATTTAAACACTGTTAAAGAGTTTGACAGACTCGATGACTTACAGACTACTTAGAGCTCCACTAATTATAATGCACAGGTCTTCAAATCTTCAAAAGAGATGGCACAGTCCAGAACCGTTCACGGGAAGAAGCTCTTCCCTCAGTATCCACCAATCAGCCTCAGGATTACAGATTCCTTTCTTCTTCAGCCGTAGAGTCACAACAAATGCTAGCCATAGAGAAACCTCTATAAGGGTTTAATGAAAATGTATGGAACTTGGGTTTGATAAACTCAACAAATCATTCTTAGCATGTGCGATTTTGGAAAATAAAAAACTTGTTTCAAAGAAACAAAATGTGAAAAATTTTGGAACATATATAGGGTTTTTGTTTTTGCCAAAAGTCTTAAAAACAAATTGTTGATATAAGTATTTTTTTTATAGAAAAATACAAATTTTGAGGTGAAAATCTCGTTTGAACAAAAATGAGACTTCGTTCGAAGGCGGTCCACTCTCGTTCGAACGAAAGGCTTATTTCGTTCGATCGATCTTCCATCGAACTTCTAACGATAGTTGTTCTGTCAAACAGAGACGACTTCGTTAGATGCTCGTTCTAACAAGATCCACTTCTCGTTCTAATGAGATCAAAAAATAATAATTTAATTTTTAAAATCCTTTTAAAAAAATTATTTCGAGTAAAAATCATCCCAGAATATAATTAACTGAGAAAAATTAAAACCGCAAATACGTATACCTCCATATTGTGTTCGTGACGATTTCAACGGCTTGAAATTTAGAAACGGTGTTCGGTCACTAATAGATCTTCAAACGATCGTGGAAGCATATGCGGATGTAGAGTTCGGAGTAATACCCCATATTTTTTGCATATTTGAAATTTAATTTATTCGGGAATTAATTGAGAAAATACGTTTTAATTAAATTACACGTGTAACGAAATTTAATGTGATTAAATAAAAGATGTGATTATTAAATGTTAATCGAGAGATATATACGGATTAATATTATGATATAAAATCTACTAAGTATGGATAGTAAATTATTTATGGTTATTGATATACGGCAGAGCGAGTTATATGGGCGTATTTTTATTTTATCTCAGCCGGGAGTCGCGTGTAGACTAATTTGAGGTCGAGGTAGGAAATATATTTGTAATGACTCAGATGATGATTTCAAGCTCACGGATGATTCAAAAAGGATCTAAATATTCAAAATAGTATACCTAAGGGGTATAGTTTGAGTCCCTGGTCAATTTTAGACCAAACAAGCACTTATTGAGGGTGTTTCGGTCATTTGGCAAATAGAGGGTTAGAGACCTAGGAAATTTGCAACCTTATATCGGATGATTAGAGGGTGGGGATAGGGTTAGAATCACAAAAATCTAAGACAGACCATTAGAGAAGAAGGAGAGACCATTCTCAAAGCCTAAGAAGGAGTTCTTGTAGGATTTTGGAGTTTCTTGTATCCCTATCATCCTAGAAGTGTGGATTGGAAGGAAAGATCATCAATCGATCATCTCAACCATGAAATCAGACCCTACTGATAAAAGGTAACTATTTATATACAAGTCTTTTGAAGTGATAATACCCATGTGTAGGGTTTTAATGTATATTTAATTAAATCAATGTTCTTGGAAGAAAATATTGAATTCGTATGGATGTTTGGGTAGGATTTGCATGTAGTACGATTTAATGTATGTAGAGGGTTAATAATCAGAGGAGACATGATCATTAACACGAATTAAATCTGGGTTTTTGGATGAATGTACGAGAATAACACAAAACTAGGGTTTTGAAGAGTTTTGGGTTTTAAATTATTCTTGATTGAATTCTGTGAAGATTTGATATGTTTATAACGTTAGAAATTGTCCAAATACATGTAGAAATGGTTTAGGATAGTTGGTTGTGATTTTTGTATAGTATCATGTGGGTTTGATAAATGATAATGGAGGAAAAATGCATGAACAAGACGAAGTAGACAAATTGTACCATTTCAAATCGATTCGGCCTGCTGGCGAATCGATTCCGTTTCCCAAAAAACTTGAAATTTCCCTTTTTGGCCTAGAATTCCTAAATCATTGTCGTGTAAACCTTTGGGACATTGTCAAGATAATAATGAGGGACTTATTATATTACAATAGGTCTATGATAGGGTTGTGATTTAGTCTTAGTAAGAGGATTAAGATGAGAATGAATTGGGTTAAACTATATCATAATTAATCTAAGAAACAGATAAAGAATTGCGGGAATTTCGAATGAATTGGTATATAGACCAGTAGGGTAAGTTAGACTTAACTACTAAAATTAATAAAGGGATAACTTGGACGCTTAGAGTTGTGTGAATACTCAAATAAATACGATAGTGAGACAAATCGAAAAGAAATAAGTACAACGAGTTTGCGAGATAAAAATACTACGTACAAACATGAATAATTGGATTGTGTGAATACCTACTGATTGATATGGATACCTAGTTTGTGTGAATACCTATTGTATACCGATTATTATGTGAACATACCGCTACTTTCCATCCCGGGGGTTAGGTAGTGATAGGAGTTGTCCCACCTTAGCGATTCCAGCGAGGTTTGGATATATTCAGTATAATAAAATTCTTTTGTTTGAAGAGTTTTAATATCTTCTGTATCGTAGTACAATCTAGGAGTTTCAGTGCTCCTGGATGATTCATTCTAGTTTGTTCTTGGTGATTATGATTATCTGTTTTTGTTAATAGATTTTCAACTTTTTGTTTTGTTTCCTCTTGTAAGTCTAGGTTTGAGATAGTTTCGAGGTTGCCTTGTTTAAGTTGAATTCAATACTATCTAGTTTTTTCTCTATATAGTTTTGATTAATTATTTGATGTCTTTTAGTTCTTTTTACCCATCCAAACATCATATCAATTAAACTATTTAAAGTAGAACTTATTTTACTTATATCATTTTCAGATTTTTTCTATCAATATGTAAATTATGATTATACATAGATTCACTCTTATCTAACCAAGGAGCTAAACATTGTAACGAAACATTAATATCTTTTTCTTCCATTTGAGTTTTCACTGGTACCTCAGACCTCCTATTATTTTGTTTCAGGTGCCTAAAACCAGATTCCTAAACGCCTAGCGCTAATCAGATAGCTTTAATGGCAAACGAAAATATGGGCTTTGAAATAATAACAGGTATATGGGTTTTATTAAAACTTAGTGGAAAATCAAAATGTCTCAGTTTTATTACTAAGTTTAAAACACTTTAGTTATATAAGAACAATACGTATATTAATACTAACTTTTAAAACATAACCATGAACACGAATATAAACATTAAATTTTACAATAAAACTAAACATATGAAGAAATAGTACACACTTAATACATAAGCAAAGGTTAATATAACCACTAACCTTTATTACAAACAAGGCTCTGATACCATTTACAAAAGTGCGGAAAGGAAACGCTTAATTATATAAAGGGAAAAGGAAATAAAGGTTGCTGATTTTATATGAGGGGAATTATATTACAAAGTGAGAAACTAAAAAGAGAGATAGAACTCGATGCATTACAAATGGAGAGGGCTTCTCTTTTTATACAGCCCGGACCCCAAATTCCCTTCATTCTATTTGAATAAAGGATAAGAAAAGAAAAGGTAAATAAAGGACGTAAGGAATCGTCCGAATTCAAAATTTCAAAAGATGAATAGTAAACACTATTTGCCTTTTCAAATAGTAAATACTATTTGCTTTTTCAAATAGTACACACTATTGAAGATTCGTCTGTTTTGACGTTTTTCTCCGAGGACCACATATCGTGTGCTAAATTATTTGCAGTCGTTCCATGTAATCTGAGAAATTTATCCGTATATGGCATTGGCTATGTTGGCTTCTGTAACAGAGTCAAAAGACATATTATCCATTGGACTCTGATTATGAGGATGGAGTTGGGCTAACTCATACTCTTCAGGATCACTAAGCAAATCATAGGGGACATCAAGTTTATTTTTGTCCTTAAGATTTTCTAAGAACTCTTTTACTTTCGCACTTTGATTAAGAGTGGTGGCATAATTTATAGGATGACCAGTGACAAATAAGCGTCTTCCATCAGTCACCATGAATTTGATTTTTCTTTAAGAGTAAAAATACTTGGCCATGTTAGAAACATTGGTTAGGATTTTTACCCAATACAATTCTGAATCCATATGCTCAAGGGGTTGAATTTCATCATTGTTTTGATCAATTTCTTCCCATTCGTAATTTTCAGTATTTCTGAGATGCCAAACAAATCATAGGAGATATAACTAAACCCTAAAAAAATATTCAATGTGTGTTATATTTTAATTGGGTTGTATAAATATACCAATATCGTATGTGGTGTTTTGTGCACGTGGATATTTATTCTTAGAGTCAATCATCTTTGTTCAAATTGTGCGTTGGGAAACTCTAGAGTGAGATTTACTTTTGAAAGGATCCTAGAGAGTGTACTAATTGATTTTTAAGTCTTTTCAATTTTGTTCAAAATTTATTTCCATGGCGAAGGGTTTATAACATCAATTTATCAAGTCCATGTTGTGGAATTGCAAGTTTGTTCGATGGCACCAGTTGTAGAGGCGTGATCCTTAATATGTCTTATGTGATCTTTTCTAATTAAATTTCTCAGGATGGTTGAAAAGAAAATGATAAAAATGAAAAACTAAAGGCTTGGGAGAGGTTTGGATCAGTTTTTTTTTTGTGGGTTGGGCTTAATGGATTGGGTTAAAATTCGCCAGCAGTCTTCCCTAAGTCACTTAATCGGGCAGAAAATTGTTCCACAAGTATATATGTATCATAGATAGTCAAATGTTCACCCTCTATCTTTTCTTTTTATATTTTTACAAAAAAAATATAAATATATGATAATTTTAATAATAATTAGACTTCCCAACTCGAACCACTGCATAAGTCTTTTCATTCTCCTTCAAGTACCTCGCTAGAGGACCACTTGTATGAGAATTAAATTTTCTAAATCGATCTTCTATTGTAGATTGATTTGAGAAATATGAAAGTTCTTTTTTGAGGGTTTTTTTTTGGCATATATCAAATAGTCCCTCGAACATCTTTTAATACACATTTAGTCCAAGCCTTTTTATTTGTTCCAAAAAATCCCTCAACATGCAGATAACACGGACTTTAAAAATAAGATAATATTCTTTTAAATTGGTATTTGAGGAACTTTTTGAAATAAAATAAAGACTTGGACTAAATGTGTATTAAAAAATATTTGAAGGATTTTTTAATATTTGATCCTTTTTTTTGTTTTGGGGGGGGGGGTTAAAATGTGCTAGATCGTTTTGACATTTTCTTTAAAATGGAACAAAATATCACAAATATATTATTGAGATTGGTGCTATTTATATAGTCCCCCCGTCTCAGATTAAAAGTCCACTTTTCTTTTGGGGCATAAATCAACGAACCAAATTTCAAAATAATGAACATTTGATAATTTTTGGTCACTGTTTGAAAAAAGGATAGGGTCTTTTAATTTGGAAGAAAGAAAATACTCTCTTTTAACAGATTCATATCGCGCAGTCAGATCAATTTGTAATTTTTTAATGAGCCAATCCCGTTAAAGTTAAACTGCAAACTTCGTATTATTTTCGTGCCGTCTGGTCATGTTAAAATTCACCGCATTTACACATTTGCAAAATAATGGTCCCATGTGAGGAAAATGCAATGTCCAACACTAAATACACAAGTGTGGATTCTCTAGCAGCAACTACAAGTCATTTTTTGAATTAAAAGGCCATACTTCATAATCGTGAAATCAATATATATATATATATATATATATATATATATATATATATATATATATATATATATATATATATACAGTCCTGCTCTTATGCGGACTAGTTCGCATTTTAAGAGTGCGGACCGGACATGTGTCACCTAGCGGTGAGCCCAAAAAAGAGAGAGTGTGCCTATAATTTAGGCGATAATTTATAGGCGCACCATTAGGTGACACATGTTCGGTCCGCATTCTTAAAATACGGACTAGTCCGCACAAGAGCATTATTATATATATATATATATATATATATATATATATATATATATATATATATATATATATATAGAGAGAGAGAGAGAGAGAGAGAGAGAGAGAGAGAGTGTCAGGCTCATGTACATACCAAGTTTACATACCGATTTTTTTAAATAGTAAAAAAATTATTTTTGAGTTAAATTTTTTTATATGGTATTTAAGCATTTCAATGAAAAGCTGCTGGTTTTTTTTATGTCTTGAAATGTTTAATTATCACATAAAAAAAACTCAACTCAAAATCATTTATAAAAATGGGTTTGCGCTAGCGGATTCGGATATCAGACGGATGCGTATTTTCGAATATCCGTTTACAGCCCTAATAGTTTGTATGTATGAGATAATGTGGATCGAGTGAAAATTTCTCCTAGAGAAAATGTGGAGACCGTGCAATTTTTCATAACCTATAGAATTTATAAAATTATAATAAATCCAATTTTACCCAATCATTGTAGTTACTATAAAAGGATGGCAGCAATCGTGATTACACCACAAGCACTACTTATTATTTCATATTTTTTTACAAGAAATACTAGAAACAAAACAAGCATCATTTATTAATGCTTGAACTAAAACACACAATTAATCGCAGGCAAAAAAACATCTCTAAACTAAAGATTTGTTCATGTTGGACACAATCTCCATTCACAATCAAGTTAACCAAACATTCTCTAAAGCAAATGTTAACTATCAATCATGGAACCCACATATTATATTGTCTAATTTAGGGGTTCTTCGTTTTTTGAATAATGATATGAGTACCAAAATCTCCCCCAAAACCTCCCCCAAAAGTGACGTGAATTTCACTTATTCTCTCACTTGCGTAACAAGTTTTGCCTTGTAGCATGAGTCCCGCCAGGGCACAAACAATCATTGCTTTTGGGAGAGTTATTTGAAACTCATAGCAGGACTTTTGTTTTTTTTATCTTTTAAGTCTCACTCTGAACCATTTAGACTTGTATAAAATAGTATTTGTATACTAAAGAATTAAGAGGATAACGACTATATTTGCATATGTATGATTAAGAGCCAAAATTACCTTTGAATCTGAACATTAAATCCTAATATGACTAAATATATCCACTCAGTTTATTCTAACATAAAAACAAACAATACATGTTTTTTAGATTGAGATTTCAAGCTCCGCAATTCACATGAAAAAACAAACAAAACCTTACTGTTGCATTTAAAAGGAATATTCCTTCTTAATAGTAGCACCGTTATCTTTCTTTGGATCAATTACTAAAAAATCCCTCAAATATTTTTTAATACACATTTAGTCCAAGTCTTTTTACTTTGTTCCAAAAAATCTTTCAAACACCCATTTAACCAATATTCTCTTATTTTTAAATGTCAACGCTAGCGCCATTTCCACCCCACCCCACCCCAACCCGACAGAGCTCCGGCGACCCTCACCAGAGTTTTTTTTTAGTGTTTTTATGTGGTGAGGGACTTTTTAGAACAAAATAAAAAGGTATTAAAAAAATGTTCGAGAGACTTTGGTATATGGCCCTATTTTTACCGATTACCATTTAATTAACGGCAAAGAGACCTCACAATGTCTTCCCTCATTCTAAACACATCAGCTTCAGCATTTACCACGATTGCATTAGAGCAGACTATTAATCTAAAGGTGTGTGCTCCATATGTGACCTGTAATTTTTTTTCTCAATCCATAGTTGCATTAGAGATGATAAGTTCAAGCAAGATTTTTTACTGATCTTCAATATTTATACAAATCCTTTGGCTCTATCAAGGGAACTAATATTAATCATTAAAAAAACATAAAAATATAAAAATATATAGGATAACAATGATATTCTCCAAAATATACCCCCTCCCCCACCCACTGGGCCGACTCAAAAAGGTAATGCTTCACCATTACAGTTGACAAGAAACCTTGTGTTTTTCATTTATCCGCAACACCAATCAGCAAACGTGGTATGCACCAAAGAATGACCTACTCTAGACCTAACAATTCTTAATAAAACATGTTAACACGAGCCAAAACTGAACGAAAAGTTAACAGCTTAAAAGCATTACTCAACACAAACCCACTACATATGACTACACAAACAATTTAAACACGCCTGCAACTCGATATGACACGACTCCGAAAAGGTTGGGTATGAGTTCAACAGTTTTTTACACAAATCTGACAAGACACAACACAATCACATCACCTCACAGTGAATGTCAAGCAAGAATTAGTAAAAATATATTCAGAAATACAAAAACGTACAAGCAAAAACCCAGCAGGAAACAGTATATACAAATATGCAAAGAAGCAAAAGGCAAATAATACTACACCCAAAGAGAAAAAAAAATCAGGAAGCCAAGGAGCCAAACCAAAACTTTCCACCAGCAAGGCCTTGAACTGAACTCGAGAAATATATATTTATAAAATATAAAAAATTAATTTTAAAAAGTGTTATCACCAATCGTATCAAACACTACACACAAGCAGCCTAGGGACACCCACAATCTAACCACTGAACCAGCCTAATATATTCTAGAGGACTCTTTGAAAATATAAGAATAACATCCCACAAAAAAATAAAGAGATTAACAAAAGATTCTCTCATCATCCAAAAAATTACAGATCCCTCCCTTCTTGGTCAGCACATCAAATCAAGCAATTGAGAAGCCTCACCTTACACTGGAAACTTCAATTAAAGAACTGATTGATAAATTGCAGCCATATTACCCGACCGTTGTATCTATGAAGTTCCTCCTAAACTTCGGTTTATAAACGAAATCGCCTACACACCTCATATAGTATCCATTGGCCCCCTTCATCATGGGAAGAAAGAACTGCAAACCATGGAAGAGCAGCAGTTAAGATACTTAAAGGCATTCATTGATCGTACTAACATGAGTTTGACCAACTGTATATCTATAATGAAGCAGTGGGAAGAGAGCTCATAATTGTCACGCTAAAAGGACCAACCTTGCTAGTGAAGAATTCGTGAAGATGATTCTTATTGATAGTTGTTTCATCAATGAAGCCATTGTGAGGTATACTTCTACTGATCTAAAAGAGCAAACGGATTAGTTAAGCAGGCCATATATGATATATGACGTGCGAACAGACATGATTTTGCTTGAAAATCAAGTTCCCTTTTTTATTCTTAATGATCTATTCCACCTAGCCTTTCACAACCAGGAGGCAAAACAATGTTATTTGAGCTTTCTATCAGATATTTTCGGTATCTAATGATAACTAGAGAGTTTCAGACAACGGTTAACAATTTGATGATCCAAATAACATCAGGTTATGAAGTGAAGCATTTTGTTGATTTGCTAAGGATATGTCATATACCATCAGCCCTAACAGATAGAGGCAGGCTTATAAAAATACGTAATGCGGCAGAGCTTCAAGAAATGAGATTTAAGTTTTAAGAAGCGGGTCAATCAACTGTTTACTTGAATTGCGATATTCTAAGGGTGTATTGAAAATCCCACGAATAACACTAGATGACTATTCGAAATGTGTCCTTTGAAACCTTGTTGCGTTCGAGTTTTGTCATCATCCACTCGATAGTTATATAACAGATTATATTGGTTTCATGGATAGTCTTATAGACACGGATAAAATGTGGATTTACTCGTTAAGAACGATATTATTATGAATTGGTTAGGCGATAGCTCTGCAGTGGCGACTCCCTTTAATGATCTGGGGATCGGAACTACATTGTGGGGAACACATGCTAATTTCCACTACATATATGAAAAGTTGAATAAATATTGTGATGTTCCTTGGCGTAAGTGGAAGGCAACTTTGACACGTGATTATTTCAGTACACCATAGCATATTCCCTCTACCACTGCTGCAGTTGTGCTGCTTCTGCTTACGTTTATACAAACCATATATTCCATCATTTAGTTTAAAGCTACCTTGCGTCTAGTTTTTTAATGAATTTTAATACTAATTTTGCGGGGTTCTTTTTCTTAATAAGTTTCTAATGTTGTCACAATTGAATTTGGTTTTGTAGAATTTCTATGCATTGTTTTCTAAAACTGTTAACATCTCAATACGACCATGTGGCACAACTTTGTATTTTATGACCAACAATCAAACTTTATTGATATAAATCAGTGTTTTTAAAAGCGCGCTATTGCGAACGCAATAGCGCGCTATTGCCTTTTGCGGTGGAAAAAAGCAAGGCAAACAAGGCTGCTATTTGGGATGCTCAAAAAGCGTGCGCTATTGTGCGCTATTGTGCGCTATTTCGCGCTATTTTGCGCTATTTTGCGCTATTTGGCGCAACAGGAACGCTATTCATGTTTTTTTTATTTTATAATTTCCAGTTTTAAATGTTACTAATTTTTCAAATCTCAGTTCAAAATGTTTTTTTTTAAATAATTGTCAGTTTAAAATGCTACATGTGTCATAAATATCTGTTTAAATTGTTATTTATTTTATGATTTTCAGCTTTAAATGTTACTTATTGTTCAGATTTCTGTTTAAAATGTTGTTGTTATTATTATTATATTTGTCAATTTAAAATACTACTTGTTTTAAAAATTTATGTTTAAAATGTTATTATATTATAATTTTAAGTTTAAACTTGACTTATTTTACAAATTTCATATTAAAATTTTATTTATTTTATTATTTTTAGCTTTGAATGTTACTTATTTTCAGAATTCTGTTTAAAATGTTATTATTATTATTATTTTTTTAATTGGCAATTTAAAAAGTAACTTTAGAAATTTTTTTTTATTTTTTTTAGCTTTGAATGTTACTTATTTTCAGAATTCTGTTTAAAATGTTATTATTATTATTTTTTTAATTGTCAATTTAAAAAGTAAATTTAGAAAAAAATAAAAAAAAATCAATTTCAATTATAACTTTTTTTACCAATTTCAGTTTAAAATGTTACTTTCTTACAAATTTTATTTTAAAATGTTATTTTTTTATTTATATTTTTTCATAAGTTTTTTAATTAAAACGCGGGAATGCATGAATTGCTTGCGCGATGCGCGACGCGATTAGCGCGACGCTACTTAGGAGCCAGAACGCGACACCCTGCGCGACCGCGATTTAAAACATTGATATAAATACACAACTTTGTATGTTATGACCAACAATCAAACTTTATTGATATAAATACACAATTCCTGCCATTTCACCATCTTCTAATCATGTTTTTTAAGATTTATCATTATAGCATGCCACTAATCTATATAATGCATAATGGACATGCACGGTTATAATTTTGATATTAGGTTCACTAATCTTGATAACACAAAGTTAATCCTCTGTTGACTAGACATGCTGAGAATGTCTCTGGAATACATCCTTAAACTTATGCACTAATCCTTAAATTCGTGGTGCCTGCTAATTTATATTATGAAGCACAATAATCTAATCTTAATTTTGCTTATAATTTTTATTGAGTAAGGAAATCAACTAGTTGGAGGGTCACCACTACCTTAACAGGAACCAAATTTTCTTTTCATTTTTCCTCTTTTTTTGTTGTCATTCCACACTTCAAAAGAGACCGAGTACGTGTGTTGTGCAAAAATTTGCTTTACTATAACCTATGAAAAAAAAGACAGAGACACGAACACGGACAGGCAACGAATCCTAAAAATGGACACAGACACGTGAACATAAACAGGGTCAACCATTAGACATGGTACCAAAAAGTCGCATTCCGTTAGAATATACAATCAAATTCTCTTAAAACTTTTGTCCAAAACACCCCCCTTTGATACTTTCAAGACACAAACTCTCTCCCCACTCACACCCCTATCCTCATGCTCTCACGCCTCTCTCTCTCTCTCTCTCTCTCACACACACACACACCATCAACTACCACCATGTTTTCTCTCTCCCCCCCCCACACCCCTACCACCATGTTCCCCACCCCCCACCCCCGCGACAGCAACCGCACCCACCTACCTACCCACCCCACCCCACTCCAACAGCACCCCTCGGTATGGTGTTGTTTGCGTGTGTGACAAATCTATTCCCAAATCAAATTCAACTTCGTTTGGATTTAAATATGATTTTCATGAACATTGATTTCCGGTCTGGTCGAACTTGCTATAATTAGATGCAGAACTAAAAGGATCCATGGAACTCTATAATAAATCGGTTTTATTAAGAAAGATTTTTATTTGAAAGATAGATCTAGATCTTCCAGACCATCTGAACAGGCTTGTAAGTTTTTGTTTTTTAAATTAAATTAAGTAATAAATGCATACAATTGAAGTAAGGGGCCTTTAATGAGACCAAGCATAAAAACAATCTGGATTACTCCTAACAAATAACAAGATATGCTTACAAACAGAAAATGAAATAATAACAAGATATTAAGAATTTCATACATTTCCATCTTCAAATACCAATTGAAAAGAGTGTCATTTCTATCAGGATCTAGATCTTCCAGACCATCTGAACAGTTAGCAAGGGGATCATGGAGAAGGGTGGCCATGGAGAGAACCAACTGCCTTAGACAGAGGATCGAGTTTGTGTGCGTGTTACGGGTGGACAAAAGTCCGCAGCCCACCGAATGCGACAGGCCTGTCTGACAAAAATATAGGGATTGGGGTAGTTAAATATGCCCACAAAGCCGGCTTGAAAAAATTTGAAGCCCAATTTTTCATGGGCAGTTGGGAAACCATTTTGAGGCCACGTAGGCCCAGCCCGACTCGAGGCCCGATAATTATTATATATGAATATATAAAATATAATATGCTATTATGCTTTATATACTTTTGGAGGTTAGAATTGAGATTGAGGGAAACAAAACAAACTAAAATAATTAGGGTAAGTTTTCAATTTTTAAATTTAATATGATATTAAGCTTTATTTTATGAATTACACTTTTAATAAATATTAAAATTGACTATATAAAAAACAGCCCATTTGCGGCCTGGGCAGCACGGACTGGCTGATAATTTTATAAAATTGGCGGGATTGGGATTATATAACCAGAGCCCAATTCGGGTCTGGGCAAACCACAATGGTCCTTTGCATAGGGTAAGCCTGGTCCGTATCCACCCCTAGTGTAATGACCCTAAAACCTTCAGAGGTCGCGGCCCTATGGGAGAACAAGGTCTGTAGTTGAATCCTGTGAGAGACCTAGGATTAGGAGGGGGTGTCCGCGGACTTATGAAATCCCGATGCTACGGCCTAGTAGACAAAGGTTGCGGTCATGTAAGGAAGGCCGCGAACATTTACCCTTATAGAGCAGCACGTGGTGTGGTGGCGTGGCCTTATGATGTCATGACTTGAAGAGAAAGTTTAGAGGATTGCAGAAGCCTTTTTGAAAACGGTAATTGCAAAAAAGCGTGCAAAAGAGAAAATCCTAAGATTCCATATTAAAACCTATAAATATCCAACCTTGGCACACTTCCCAAGCTGCTAAAAACCCTAAACCCACTTTAGAGAGAGAAAGTGAGAGTTGTGTGTGAAGGAGGAGGTGCTGCCGGAGTGACACCGTGGACATCTACAGATCACCATAGAAGAAGGTGTTAAAGGCAGTGGAGGGCTACTGTTCATCGGATTGAGTCCACAAAGCTAAGGGATTTGTCCTCATCCTCTTCTTCCTTATAAGAGCATCCACAGTGGTGATGTTAAAAAAGACAAGAGAAAGGCTAACTTTACAAATTTGAACCTCTGCAATGGTGGATTGAATGAAACAAAATTTGTAGAGGAATTTGTAGTGGTTCCCTAAATTTACGGAACGGATGCAGAATTTGCAAATGCTTCCTACGAACTTCCGAAGTTCGTTGAAACTCCTACAAATAAATGAAGTTCGTAAAGAGCATTTGGAAGTACTACATCCGTTCCGTAAATTTAGAGAACCACTATAAATTCCTCTACAAATTTTGTTCTATTCAATACGCCATTGCAAAAGTCCGAATTTGTAAAGTTAGCATTTCTCTCGTCTTTTAGCATCACCACTGTGGATGCTCTTAAAACCCTTGTTTTCGATATCCCTATTGAATGAGATGAGCCATTGCTTGTAATCTGGGTATGGCCATGGAGTTATACTCTTCTTCATAGTGTAAATTTGGGTATGACCATGGAGCTTCTATTGTTCATATGAGTTTCTGGACTTTTAGGCAATGTACAATTATAGTTCAACGAGGTTTAGAGGCCATGGAGTTTCACTTGTCATTAGAAAAATCTATGATCTTAGAGGTTTTACAACAAGTTCTTGAGGTGGGAGTTTGGAGCTAGAGACTGAGGGTTTTAAAGTTATTCTTAATGATTTTATGAGACTTATTTTAAGAATTTGCTTATGGTCTTTGGAGATTTGAGTTGGGAGTAAATTAGGTTTTTGAAGAATCATTTTTACTATAATACCCTTATTTTCCGGATCAAGAGTTCTAACTCTTTCTTTCAGGTCGCGACTTAATAGCAAAGGTCGTGGAATTCTAAGGCAGAGTATAATTATGTCTTGAAGATGGGGAGATGGGGCATTATGTCTATTTGAGGACCTCCTGTTTAGTGCTTGAGGTCAAAACGGTTAGCCCTAGGGAGATTGAGCCTAAGCTAACTATGGAGCTTGCACCTTGGCAGAGCTCGACCAAGGTTGTGGAATTGGCAGCAGTCCGTGGATCTTATCCTGGAATTGGACAAAAAAAAAAAGAAAAAAAAAAAGAGGAGGTCGCGGCTGTGGTATGACTAGGTCAATGATACATAGAATAAGGTCATGGAGGTTGAGAAGTCCAAGCTCATAAAAATATAGGTCGGGGACTATAAGGGTGAACCATGGGAGATTTGAGCCATGGGAGAAGCCGAGGAGTTTTGAGAACTTTGGAAGATTGAACCATAGGTCACTGAGAAAAATCTGAGGGGTTAGGAAATATTGTTCTTTGCTTCCCTTTTTGCTTATATTGTATAGTCATTATTTCCTATTAGTTGTTGCATTGGATCATTTGAATATCTATTGCCCTTGTTTACTCTTTTATATTCTTTGTTTTCTCTAAGATAGAGGCTAGAAGCTGAGGGTGTTCGTAGAGACCGCGAATGTCTTAGAGGCCGCGAAATATATAGGGGTCGTGGAGGATAAGCTTTTATAAAAAGACCTTTCAGTTGTTTATTTAGATTTCACTCTTAGTTGTACTTAACTTGGCATATAGATTTTTGCGACAGATTGTATGAAGAGGAAATACTATTATGGCATATATTAAGAGATTTACGTTGTTGTTTTATTGAATCTAGAGATTATGTGGATGATTTCTCTTGGATGATTTCTCTTATGTGAAGTGTTACTAATTATGATTATAAATGAATTATGTCAACTCTGATGTAGAGTCCGAGGCCTCTTATAGGTCGCAACGGTTTAAGGACTGCCCTAGTAAATAAGTTCTAAATTCCTGCGAGAAAATGTTACCTAACGTTTGCATCCAAATGGGACAGGCGGCAGGACGTTACAAATGGTATCAAAGCGTTCGACCTTAGGAGTGTTAGGAGATATTTATTAGCTCAAGTACATTAACTTGTAGCTCTAGTCCTAGGACAATATACTTGTACATGTTCGATTCATGTCAGAAACCTATTGTAAGAGGTGATGGTACAACGGCAAGAGGAGCCGCGCCCAACAATGAGGCCACGGAACCTGTCGTCCCCAGCGTTGTGCCGAAGGTGGTTGTTGGGTTCACGGAAGCTTTAGCAAGGGCCATAGCTGCAAGAACAACCGAGGAAAGGCCTATGGGTTGCACGTCGAAGCACTTTAAGAAGTTAGGGCCTACGCCCTTTAAGGGAGATCTTGATCCAATAAAAGTCGATGCCTTGATAAGGAAGATAGAGAAGATTTTTAAGGTCTTGAACTGCATTGAAGAGCAGAAAGTGTCTTTTGCCTCCTTTATGTTTAAGGGCAAGGTAGATCACTAGTGGTCTATGGTCAAGAAGACCCAACTGGGAGGAGAGGCCGTGTCCATTTGCTGGGACAGGTTCAAAGAGATTTTCTTGAAAAAATACTTCGCTGCCGCAGCCAGGGAGAAGCTGGAGGTGGAGTTATAAAACTAACTCAAGGAAACTTTTTGTGGCAGAATATGAAACAAAGTTCGCGGAATTGTCGCAATTTGCCCCTACCTCGTTGATACTCAAGAAAAGAAAGCTAAGAAGTCTAAGAGGAGTCTAAAGTGTGGACTCCGCAACAAGGTGGTGAACTGGTTGAGGCAACTCAGATCATGGAGCACGGTTTTGAAGACGGTCTCAAGGCTAAAGGAAAGGAGAGAGGGGTGGGAGGATGGAAAGAAAGAGAGAAACCAAGGCAACAAGCTCAGAAGTTGCGACCCAATTAAAAGGTGACAAAGGGAAAACAACATAACAAGGGAGACGACGCGAATGTTACATGTTTTAACTGCGGCATGAAAGGGCATTTTGCTAACGCCTGACCTCTAAGGATGAGCTGCTACAACTGTGGCAAACCTGGCCACAAGGCCAACGACTGACTGCAGACTAACGAAGGACACAGAGAAGCCGCGAGCTCCAGCCAAGGTTTTCGCCCTTAATTGTAAGAAAGCTGATAAAGGTCGAGGACATGATAACATGTACTTTACTATTAATGATAGAAATGCTTATGTACTTTTTAATTCCAAGGCCACATACTCTTTTGTACCCACCACAAGTTAAAGAATGGGCTGCAAATCTTGGACCCTCCTTTAGTAATTGAGACCCCGATAGGAGTTTCATCTGAGGTCGCAGCCATCTACAGGGATGTGTCGTGGAGATTGGAGTGCAGAGTTTTGGGGTTAGCTTAGCTCCCTTATAAATGGATGATTTTGATGTAATCTTTGGGATGAATTGGTTGTCCACACATTTTGCCACGATAGACTGTGCTATAAAGGAGATTACCTTATATAAACTCGGGGGGGGCCGAAGTTAGTTTTAAAGGAGTTAAACCCAAGAGAGCCCTTGTTAATTTCATCACTGAGGGCTAGGAAGACAATTAAAGGAGGGCGTCGTGGATACTTAACGTACGTCAAGGATGTTGAAAAGACCATGGCCACTTTAGAGGATGTTCGACTATAGTGACGCGTTCCCCAAATAATTGTCAGGGCTACCCCCAGACAGAGAAATTGATACTAGAGGTCGTGCCTAGTTTTAAGGCGACGTACAAAATGGGCCCTGTGGAATTGAAGGAATTAAAGGAGCAGTTGGGGGATTTATTAGGTTGCGGCCTCCGGTGCTATTGGTAAAGAAAAAGGATGGAACTATGAGGATGTGCATAGATTATAGGGAATTGAACAAGATGACTGTGAAGAATACTCCACAATTGATTTGAGGCCAAGATATCAACTCAAGATCAGGAATGAGGACATTCATAAGACAACCTTTAGAACTAGGTATGGTCATTATGAGTTTGTAGCGATGCCTTTTGGGTAATAAATACCCCGGATGCTTTTAGGATTTAATTAATAGAGTGTTTAAACCTTTCTTGAATAAATTCGTAATTGTTTTCATTGATGATATACTACTCTACTCTCAAGACCGTGAAAGAGCTCGGATCACCTCCGCAAAGTATTTGAGGTTCTTAGGAAGGAGAAGCTATATGCAAAAAAATTTAGGCGTGAATTCTGGCTTGAGGATATTACCTTCCTTTGCCACATTGTAAACAGGGACAGACTGGCCGCGGACCCAGAAAAGGTCGCAGTCATTGTTGATTGGGAGAGACCAACTACAGTAATTGGAGTTAGAAACTTCCTTGGCCTAATAAGCCTACTATAGAAGGTTTGTGGAAGGATTTTCCAAGATAGTCGTGCCCTTAACCCAGTTGACACACAAGGATAAGAAATTTGTATAGTCCGCGGAGTTTTAAGAGAATTTTCATAAATTAAAGGAAACGTTAGTGGTCGCGCTTATTTTGACTTTACCCAAGGAAGGGGGAGACTGTTATTTGTGGTGACACTTCAGGCGTTGTCTTTGATCGTGTGTATTAATGCAGAATGAATTTTTTTTTTCTTATGCCTCTAGACAACTAAAGCGACATGAGAATAACTACCCCACCCATGACTTAGAAATAACTGCGGTAGTATTTGGCTTGAAGATTTGGAGACACTATTTATATGGAGAAAGTTGTGAGATATTTACGAACCACAAGAGTTTAACATATCTTTTCACTCAAAGAGATTTGAACACGAGGCAACGGAGGTGGTTGGAATTAATCAAGGACTATGATTGTTCGATTAAGTATCAACCGGAAAAAGCCAACGTAGTGGCCGATACACTTAGTTAAAAAGGTCCCCTTAATGCCCTGAGGATTACAAACCAAGAACACATCATAAGAGACTTGGAGAAAATGGGGATTGAAGTCATAGGCCATGGAGGTCGCGAACGTCTTAGGGCACTAACAGTTGAACCACGATTGATTGAGAAGATAAGGGCAGCGCACGCTGCAGACCCTGATCTTCAGAAAATTCGTGGACTCGTGGAGAAAGAGTGGATGCATGTGGTTCGCGTACCGCGAAATGACAATATTAAGGTCGAGGTATTGGAAGGAGGATATTCCTCATACTTTGCAATTCACCCTGGAAGCGCCAAGATGTACCGAAACTTGAAGGAGAATTTATGGTGACCTAACATGGAGAGTGAGGTCACGAAGCAAGTTAAGGTCGCATACCAAAGACCATGAGGGTTGTAGTAACTCTTGCCTATTCCAGAATGAAAGCGGGAAAACATCTCCATGGACTTTATAGTAGGACTACCGGACTTAGAGGGATGGATTCCAACCCTCTGAGTCCGCGCACTTTTATTTGACCGCGACCATTGTATTTGACCGCGACCCTAGGATTACCTCGAGATTTTGAAAGATCTTTCAAAAAGCAATGGGACCACAGCCACACTTCAGTACAACTTTCCATTCGCACGCAGATGGACAAACAGGGAGAACAAATCAAACCCTCGACGCGTTTTAGATTTTCACGGAAGTTGGGAAGACCACCTACCCCTAGCATGGTTCAAAGTCTCGGTCGAGTCAACTCGGTATCGACTGGGTTGACTCGAAATCGCAGGCCACCGAACCGAAACCGAGTCGCGATTCAAAAAAAAAATTAAATCAGTAAAATATCGTAATATGTCGGCGATTCTGAGATATTTGGCCCAAATATCGACCGAGACAGTAAAATAGAACGAGCTATCGGCGAGACTGTTTTTGTTGAAAAGAAAAAAGAAGGGAAGATGGAAAATGGTTAACTGAAGAAAAGAGAAGGGACGAGGTAAAAAAAAAAACTGGTCAGCTTCGTCTACTTACTCAGTTAACTGCTGCTGCTTCTTGTATTTGAAAGAAACCCGATCGGGTGTAGAAAAAAACCTTGTATAAGAAACCCTCTTGTCTTGTGTTTAAAAGTTAGTGGGATACACCATTTGTTTAAAAAAAGAAGAGAGATATTGAAGAGGGCTGTCACTTTTTGACTTTTCTACCTTGTGTAAAAAAAGTTCGTGGGGATGCCATCCATCAGTTTTTTACTTTATTTTACTTTTTTACTTTATTTCTAAGAATACTTAAAAATAATGTTTTGTATAAAAAATGTTTAGAATTCTTACAAAAAAACGTTCCGAATTTCTAAAAACTCCTAAAAACAATGTTTTGTAGAAATTATGTTTTGAATTCTTAAAAAAAAATGTTTAGGTTTTCCAAATAATTCCTAAAAATAATGGTATGTACAAATAATATTTAAAACTCTTTAAAAAAATGTCTAGAATTTCTAAACAATTCCTAAAAATAATGTTTTTGTACAAAAAAAGTTTAGAATTCTTACAAAAGTATTTAGAATTTCTGAAAATAATGTTTTGTACAATTAATGTTTAGAAATCTTTAAAAAAATGTTTAGAATTTCTAAGAATACCTAAAAATAATGTTTTGCACAAAAAATATTTAGAATTCTTTAAAAAAATATTTAGAATTTCTAAAAATACCTAAAAATAATGTGTTGTAGAATGGTTGTAACAAATTCCAAAAATTAATTTTTTCTTGTATTTTAATATTGGATTAGTATGGAATATTGAATCTGACAACTCCGTCGCGCTTCAATATAACCAATTGTCAATGCTATTCAAATTTAAGGATTGTTTTGTCCACATTGTTAATCTCATTTTTTTATATTTTTTTCGAAATTTTTTGCGCTCTTTAAATAGCGTATCTTTGCCTATCGCCCGATACCGCGACCGAGTTAAAAATCGAGTGTCCGATACGGGGAACTGATATCGAGACTTTGAACCATGACCCCTAGTGGAGTTTGTGTATAACAATAGTTACCAAGAGAGTATTAAAATGACCATAGTTCTCAGGGGCGAAAGGTGCACCAAGGTGCCACGATCATTGTGGAGTCTAGGCACAAAGCGAGGCGCGCCCTGATCGAAGTGAGGCGCAAAGTCTATAAAATCATGAAAAGTTGTATATCTATAATAATAACATCATTATGATCTAAACTTTGAAATATATAACATATGTTACTATTATAGACGATTTTGAAATATGAAAAGTATATTTTTAAATATCAGATTTATTTAACAATTTAATCATCCAATAATCAACAAAAGAAAAATATATTGATATATATGAAGAAAATAATACTCCAATGTGCAAAAAGAAAAATTCAAAATCAACATATAAATTGTTCTATGATGCAGCATTCTTGGAGTTTAAATTTGTTTGTTTCTTGACTAAGTATGGACTTGTGAGAAAGATAAAGCTTCATAAGAATTCAAGGACTTACTTTGGTTAGTTTTGGGTTGGGAAATCGCCGAATCTTCCATATTCTATTGGAAAATATATAAAATCAGCATATCAATTGGTTCATTCTTGTATTAGGGGTGCTATCCAAAAAAATTTTATGAGGCGCGCCAGAGCCGTGCCTTAAGCCCAGAGCCTAGTCGCACAAGGCGCGCGCCTTATTGAAGGAGCCTTGCATGAGGCAAGGCACCGATGCTGACCCTAGGTGAGCCTGGAGCCTAGACGCCTTTAACAACTATGAGAATGACCCCTTACACGGTATTATATGGGAGGAAATGCCACAGTCCTTTTAAGTAGAGATGAGGTGCGGTAAAGATAACTGCTAGGGCTTGAATTAGTGGAAGAGGTCGCGGCCAAGGTAAGACTGATTCAAGAAAGGTTGTGAAGTGCCCAAAGCAAAAGAGCTAGGTTAATATTAATAGGAGAGATGTGGACTTAGAGGCTGAGGACCATGCATTTCTTAATATTTCCCCTTAGAAGGAAATTATGAGGTTTGGGAAGAAGGGTAAATTGAGTCCACAGTATATTAGGCCGTTTAAAGTTGTTGAAAAGGTAGGAAAAACTTCGTATAAGCTGGCTTTTCCCCCAAACTTATCCCATTTGATAAATGTGTTCCATGCTTCAATGCTAAGAAACTACATTAAAGACCCCTTCCATATAATCAACCACGAGCCAATAGAGATCCGCGGAGACTTGAGTTATGAAGAAGACCCAATCGAGATTTTAATAAAGAAAAGAAAAACAGCCGAGTCAAAGTACTCTGAACACATCAGGCCACGGATGATGCCACTTGGAAGTTAGAGTCCGTCATCAGAGAAAAGTATCCTCACTTATTTCAAGGTATGAATTAGATTTTTTTTGCCTTTAAGTCATTAAATTCCGAGGACGTAATTTTGCAAGTTAGGGAGATTGTAACGACCCTAAAACCTTAAGAGGCCGCGACCCAATAGGAGGCCAAGGTATGTAGCTGAATCCTTTCCAAAGCGGCTAAAACCCTAAACCCGCTTTAGAAAGAGAAAGTGAGACTTGTGTATAAAGGAGGAGGTGCTACCGGCGTGAGGTCATGGACATCTACTGTTCACGAGAGAAGATTGAGGTGCTAAAGGCGGTGGAAGGCTATTGTTCATCGGATTAAGTCCGCAAAGGTAAGGGATCTATCCTCACCCTCTTCTTCCTTGTTAAAACCCTAGTTTTATATGTCCTTGTTGAATGAGATGAGGCATTGCTTGTAATCTGGGTATGACGATGGGGTTCTACTCTTCATAGTGTAATTTGGGTATGGCCATCGAGTTTCTACTATTCATCAAGGTTTAGAGGCCATGGAGTTTCACTGTTCATCAAGAAAATCTATGATCTTAGAGGTTTTACATCGAGTTCTTGAGGTGGGAGTTTGGAATTAAAGAGTGAGGGTTTCGAAGTTGTTCTTAATGATCTTAGGAGACTTATTTTTGGATTTTGCCTTTAATCTTTGAAGATTTAAGTTGGGAGAACTTCATTTTTACTATAATACCCTTGCTTTGCAAATCAAGAGTTCCATTTGTTTCTTTGAGGCCACGGCCTAATAACAAAGATCGTGGAATTCTAAGACATTATTATATTGTGTCTTGGAGATGTGGATTCGGTGTTGAGGCAGCAGCATTGATTAGCCAGGGCGAGGCATCATGTTTATTTGAGAACCTCCTGCTTAGTGCTTGAGGTCAAAACAGTTAACCTCGGGGAGATTTGAGCTTAAGCTAACTATGGGGCTTGCACTTTGGCAGAACTCGACCAAGGCTGTGGAGTTACAGCAGTCCGCCGATCGCTTATCCTGGAATTGGACAGGACGTCAAAGATACTTGGAATAAGGTCATCGAGGTTGAGAAGTCCAAGGTCATAAAAATATAGGTCGCAGACTATGAAGGTGAACCATGGGAGATTTGAGCCATAGAGGAAGCCGAGGAGTTTGAGATTGAGCCATAGATCACTGGAAAATCTGTGTGGTTGGGAAATACTATTCTTTCCTTTCTTTTTTTCTTATATTGTATAGTCATTATTTCTTATTATGTTGTTACATTGCATCATTTGAATATCTATTGCCCGTGTTTATACTAACATTGGCAGATGGTTAGGACCCTTGAATTGGATTAATCCTTGCTAAGCTATTTGAGCTCATCCTTTTATATTATTCGTTTTCCTCAGGATAGAAATTGAGGGTGTTGGTAGAGACTGCAGCTGTCTTGGAGGCCGCCGAGTATCTAGAAGCAGTGGAAGATAGGCTTTTATAGAAAGACCTTTCTGTTGTTTATTTAGATTTCACTATTAGTTGTACTCAACTGGGCATATAGATTTTTGCGAGAGATTATATGAGAAGGAAAGAATATTCTGGCATGTATTAAAAATTGACATTGTTGGTTTATCGAATATAGAGCTTAAGTGGATGATTTCTCTTACGTGATACGTTATTAACTAAAATTATAAATGAATTCTGTCAACTTTGTTGTATAGGCCGAGGTCTTGTATAGGTCGCAGCTGTAAGGATTACCCTAGTAAATAAGTCTTAAATTCCTGCAAGAAAAAGTGACCTAACGTCCTGCGGCCTACTCTGTGTGTGTGTGTGTGTGTGTGTGTGTGTGTGTGTGAGAGAGAGAGAGAGAGAGAGAGAGACTGTATTAAAAGTATAGGGTATTTTGGGACAAAAGTTAACAAAATCGATGGCACACTAATGGAGTGTGACTTTTCGGTGTCATGTTGTGGATCAAAAATGGGGTCAAGTCTAATGTCCTGTTATAAAACTGGGGTTTTGTCCATATGAAACATAAAAATATGTTTTCTATATATAATACAGTGCAGGAAGAAGAGGATTCGAAGCAAAGTCATTATCCAGCCCAGGAGGCTGTTATTGTGCATGGTAGAATAGCGGAGATTTTTTTTTTACCAGCGTTGCAGTTGTTGCTAGGTTTATCGTACATTCACAGCAGATTCGCTGTATGTTGGACAAAGGAGGTAACATATTTTCCCCAACAATGTAGTGCAGGTACTTCATAAATTTATGTTTCAACAAGTGCTCACATTGGGAGGAAGAGCAACAAATGGAAGCCGATTGTGAAAAAAAACTGAGTAAAAAGAAAGGAAGAGATCAAGGTTCTGACTTAACCAAACAACTATCGCAGTCTTCACCACTTGCTGCCCCAACCCTTATCAACGCCGGCAAGGGTCGACGCTCTTGTGAGGGCTACCAGCTTTCGAGTCTAGATCTAAAGAGTGTATTTTAGTTCCCCATCAGGATGGAAGGGAGAATAATCTTTTGGGGGGTTTATTAACTTTAATACATTGCTAATTCTCGATTTTAGATTTAAATACAATTTTATTTAAAAATTAGACTTTGTCCAAGACCATTATAAAAATCATCACCTTTAACTACCAAGTGGCATTTTAAGTAAAAATAAATTTAAAATCCTAAAAAAAATAAAAAAAACATTATAAAAATCAACTTTAACTGCCACGTGGCATTTTAAGTAAAAATAATTTTAAAATCCTAAAAAAAATAAAAAAACCACAAACTTTTCATAGTTCCAAACACCACCCCCTTGTCATCTCAGCAACCCCCAACCCCAAAACCCACAGCCGTTCTCCCAAGACTCCACAATCCACCGAATCTGATACAAAACGAAGCCTCTCTCTCTCTTGTTGGTAGGTTTCCGATTGAAATTGATTTTGTGATTTTGTTGAATTTGTTGCTTGGGTTATAGCTTTGAAAGCAATTCATGGACTCGAAGCTTGGGGTGTTGCTTCCGCTGGGGAGGGGGTGGGCTGGTTGCCAGGATGGGGGTTTGCATTCGGCGATATGGTGAAGTGGGGGTTTGCTGCCGGCAATGGGGTGCAGTACGGTGGGCGTGATAAAAGAGTTAAAAGAGAGTGTGTCGCCGGAGGTGGGGTTAGGGTGGCAGCAGCGGCTGAGACGACAGTGCGATTTTGTGGGGGGGGGGGGGGGGGGAGGGGTCAGGTTGAGGGCAGCTGAGTTAATTTGAAGTAGTGATTTTTTTTAATTTAAATTACTTTCTTTTGATTTGCTGATTCTTATTAGATTGTTTAGGAAATTTTAAATTATTTTAAATTAAGTTGTTATGTGACAGTTGAAGTTGACAATTTTTCTAACGGCTTTGGGCAAAATCTAATGCTTAAATAAAATTGTATTCAAGTCTAAAATACAGAATTAGTAATGTATTAAGAGTAAATAAAAAACAAATTTTGTTTCACAAATAGCCCATGAGGTAGTTGGTATATTTGGGTGTTGAGTCAGAAAAATTCCAAAGGAGTGTGTGTTGAAATTTATAAACACTCCAACGGTAGCAGCTCTTCATTAATTATTGCAGAAGGCAAACAAATAGATGGGTGGCAAAAGTTAACAGAAGCCCCAGAACTTTGTGCGAAGACTGTTGGTACGCCAGTGAGAGGACATCAGGTATCTGATAGAAGTGTATTGTGGATGAGAAAAAAAAGCAGATAGGGCAGGGCAGAAAAAGTAAGAAGATTGCAAAATTAAGGTGATCAATTTAAGGGGAATAGATTTAATTCTCTCTACAGTCCAAGATTTCAGAGCAGGTATCCGCAAACAGATTTAGCACAAAGTATTGGGAAAAGTCGTTGATTGGAATACAATTTTAATTTATCTCGAGGAAAGAGCTGAAGATTCAAAATCATTGTACTGTACGAAATTAAATTAGGGAATGATATAATATATTTCATATTTTTATTTTAATGTCCAATGCACCTGAAACCTACATTTTGAGATTTTTTGAATTGATGAGCCCGCGCCTGCATATGTACTTCATAGCTTATGTATTCTGGGCAAGTGAAAATAAGTGTCAAACGCGTGACCATGGATATGCAAAACGTTCATAAAAGTTGCAATATTGGCACAAAGTTGTGATATTTTAATTGATGTATCCAAAGTTCAACTTCTCTTATTTGCTTTTAAAGATATATCAATACAAAATTATAAATATTTATGGTTATATCTCAAATTGTATGAATGTGCCTTACTATCAAGAAACATCCTTTGGGTACCACATTTGTGTATGGTCCTACGGGTACCAAATTTGTGTATGGTCCTATATAACATGACAATGAGGTAAACATGGTTCAAAGTCTCGGTATCGAACACCAGATTTTCAACTCGGTCGCGGTATCAACGCAAAAAATTCCAAAAAAAATCTACAAAATTTTATTAAAAAAAATAATAATGTGGACCAATCAGATACGCTCAAAACCATCATTTAATATATATTGCATTGTACAATTGTTTATACTGAAGCGCGACGAACTTGTCAAATTCAATATTCCATAATAAACTAATATTAATATTGATAAACAATCTAATGACACATAAAAACTTAATTTAAAAAATAAATAAATAAGCTTACATTGAAGATAAATAGAAATGATTGCAATGTTTCGTCATTTTCATCTCCCTGTCTAGTTGTGATATCGATCATACGGATGTGGATAGACGTAATTTCCTCCAGCGGGGTAAGGGAAAAAATATGAACCATAATGTTCTCCAAAGGGTTGGAATGACTTGGGAATGATTGGTTGGATGATCCATAATTTGAAAATTGTGGCTGACGATCTCCTGCCTAACCTCCGTGATGATAATATCCAAACCTATGTACCTTCTCAACACTATCAGTTGAAGATCCACCATAATACGTTCTTGATTATATCATAATAACCACCACCAGTTGTGCTACAACTAGTAGATTCAAAATGGTCTCTATGGGGATCATAGTATCCACACGTACTAATACTAGTAGATCTTGAAAGTTGTGCAATGGTGCCACTCCCACCCCCAGAAACACTATGTCTCCCACTGCTATATATGTAATTCATCATTAAATTCATTGCCCATAATTGATCATCAAGACGTTGTGGATCATATCTGCTTAAATACTGGTCAATTCTACGGAATCTCGTCAATTTTGTTTTCTCCACCCCTTCGTAAATGATCTGAGAGTGTAGGCATTTTATCTTGATCCACGATCTTCAAAAATAAAACTAGGGGGCTCCATAATCATAACAACTTCAACAGCTCGCTTCCCGAATTAAATCAGACACTTTCGTGGTTGAAACTCTCTGAGTTCTATCACGAATGAATTTCATGTGTGATGCATATCCGTTTCACGTTCAAACTGATAGCGAATAAGCCTCTCAAGGGCAATAAACTCTGTGGCGAATCTCGTAATGTCCGGTCTTAGCAACTCCCTATCCTTTGCATACTCCTTCATTAAATTTACAAATTTTTAACTATTATATCTGAACAAGATAATTGATTTGGCATTGTTCAATACTGACTTAGTTGACTTCATCTTCCCAATGTTCTCAAGCATCAAGTCAAGACAATGTGTTGCACAATGTGACCAAAACAAGTGTTGCTTCGTCTCTATTAATAATGCGTCAGTCGCCTTAAATTTAAACTCATTATCAGTGATAATATATACAACGTAAGCCTCACCGGCGTCTGCCACAACTTTATTCACAAGGGAAAAAATATGTTCGCCGACTTGATTTTGTTAGTTGTGTCAACTGAAGATTGAAATACCATTTTGCGATCACAGTATATCATAAAATTAATGATAAGCTTCTTCGTTCTTGAACTCCACCCGTCACACATGATTGTGCAACTAGTGAGTTCATTTATCCTTTAGAGTTGATATGTAAGCAACCACCTCTTCTACCTCCTCTTCCAAGTACACACCTTCAATTTGATAACCGGTAGGGCCTTTAATCCCTTGACCCATCTCATCAATTGTATCAATCATATGTTGATACACGGAACCACTAGCAGTTGCATGAAATGGGATGTCATTAAAATGAAAGAACTTGCTAATGGCTTTCCCCTCCCTTTTCACTCCGTTCGTAGAGAACATAAACTTCATCGATTTCTGAGTAGACTTCTCAAACCTAAATATGAAAAAATCAATTCCTTTAGCAGGCAATTCAACCCCCTCTTCCAATGACCACGATCTTGCCACGTGCGGTCGCTTAAGCCCAAAAGTGGATGGCCTTGACCTAGAAACGAAACGTCTATGTTGTTCTCCTGTCATTCTTCGACTTTCTTTCATTGCAGCTTTGAACTATGTTAATTCTAAACAATGACATCATTTTCATTAATGTCATCGTCATTTTATCAGTGTCATCTTCAGCATCGTATTGTGTTTGCTCCCGTAAATTCTCTACTTGTTTCTACTTCCTCTACTCAAGGGCTCGTTACTGTATGAGTTTTTTTCATCATAATTGCTATCTCTCTAGAAACATGACCAAATGGTTCAGCATCATTCCTTTGCACTCCCGCCAAGTGTTCTTTCAATTTGATGACACCACTACTAACGACCTTAACGGTCTTGTTACAGTAATTACAAGCAACCGTCGTCTTATTTCCACCAACAATAGTTCCATGCTCCCACCCAATATCTAGTCTAAGAGCCATTCTACAAAATATTGAGGATACATTGTTATTTTCTTATTATGTTAATCTTTTTCCAAAGTCATTTTTTTTTTAAATGATGCAAATGTTATTTTTCTAGTAGAAGGAAAACCCCTTTCCTCCATAACCACACCCCTAACCTCTACCTAAAAAAAACCTTTCCTCCATAACCACACCTCTAACCTCTACCTACAAAACCCCTTTCCGCCATAACCACACCTCTAATGGTCTGTAGAAGACAAAACCAGTGCGTGAATCCTCCAGTGACAATTTCACTCCGAGTCAAACGGTGTGAATCCTCCGGTGACAACTTCTCCCAACGATTTGCGAAGGTATTCTTCTTGTTAATCCTCCGGTGTAAACCTTCTACGAGACTTGCTCCAATATATGTTTTTTTCAATTTTTGTTTAGAACCTATTGTTTTTGTTCCAATATAGTTTGTTTTCAGTATTTGTTCGAACCTATTTGTGAAACTTGTTGTGCAGATTTGTCCCAATATAGGTTTTTGTTCGAATTTTTGACCTATTTATGAATTGCTGCTATTGTTAAGGACTGTAGGCGCAAATGTGAATTGTTGTGAATTGTTGTTGTTTATATATCTGTGTACTAATGTATCCGTAATGCAGATTGTTGTTTGTAATTGAAATGTATTACTATATTGAACTTCATTTTTAATTTTCACTTGATCACTTTTTTAATTTTTTTTAAAAAATTTTTTAGCCAAACACATTCTCATGTTTTACACAACTTTAAAACAGTTTTATAATTTTTTTCATAAAACATAATTAAAGTTGAATTTTTAAAGTTGATAACCAAACAGGCCCTTACTCAGAAATCAGTGAAATTTATGTTCTCTACTCAGAAATTAATGTCTTTTTAATGACATCCCATTTCATATAGCTGATAGTTGTGCAGTGTACCAACATATGCTTGATACAATTGTTGAGGTGGGTCGATGGATTAAAGGCCCTACACATTATGAATTGGAGGTGTGGACTTTGAAGACGAGGTAAAAGAGGTGGATGCTTACATATCAATTCTAAAGGAGAAATGACCTGAGTATGGTTGCACAATCATGTAACTGGTGGAGTTCCAGAACGAAGAAGCCTATCATTAACTTCAAGGTATACTGTGATCGCAACATGATATTTTAATCTTCTGTTGACACAACTAACAAAATCAAGTCGGCGAACATATATTTTCTCTTATGAATAAAGTTGTGACGGAATTTGATGAGGTTCACGTTGTACAAATTGTCGCTGATAATGAGCCTAATTTTAAGGCGGTTGGCGCATTATTAATGAAGACGAAGCGACACTTGTTTTGGTCACCTTATGCAGCGCATTGTTTAAACTTGATACTTTAGGATATTGGGAAGATGAAGTTAATCAAGTCGGTATTAAACAATGCCAAATCAATTACCTTGTTCATATACAACAGTAAAAAAGTTGTGAATTTAATGAAGGAGTATGCAAGGGATAGGGAGTTGATAAGATCGGATATTACGCGATTCGCCACAAAGATTATTGCCCTTGAGAGTTATTCGCTATCAGTTTGAACTAAAGCTGATGTGCACCACAAATGAAATTCAACCGTGATAGGACCCGGAGAATTGCAGCCAGGGGCGGAGCTACAATGTAACGAGTGGGTGCGGGCGCACTCACTGAAATTCTGATTTTTTTTTTTTTTTTTTTTAAATATATATATACCTATGTGTAAGTGTAATAACTAAAATGTTGAGGTTAAAAATCGTAATTTTGGAAACTTAACTCTATACCCACAAACAGCAGCAGCGGGCCCTAATAATTTAAACAGCAGCAGCAGCAAACGGTGCCCTCTCTCTCTCTCCCTCTCTCTCTCTCCCATGCGAAAACTCCAAGCCTTGATTCGTGGAGTCCAAGGTAACTTGATTCGTGGGTTAACTTTCTTTATCATATCATATATGCTCTCTCTCTCATAAATTATATGGATAATATCTGATGATGGGTTCTTTAGAGAATGTTTTTCAAGTTTTTTTTTAGATGCTTTGTTTTAGAGATATGCCTGTCATTTCTTTAGAGGTTGTTTTAGAGGTTGTTTTTCAAGTTTTTTATTTTTTGTTGGATAAATGATGTGTTAAGTTTCTTTATATATCTATATATTTAGTAATTAATTTTGGAGTTTAATTAATGTTTAGTCCCTAGAAAATCTTCCATTTAATGTTTGGTACAATATATTTTCAAAAATAATTTTTATTCTTTAAAAAAAGTTTCATTTAATTTTTAGTCCAATACATTTTCAAAAAGTAATTTTTAGTCCCACAAAAAATGTTCTATTTATTGCTAATCTCACTACTAAGGACTAAATGTTATTTTAAAAATATGTTGGTACACAATTATCAATCAATATTTTTTTGGTAGACAATTCTAATTGAAATATACTAAATATTTAATTATGTGGTGATGATACACTGTTTTCCGTTAATAAAACTGATTTTAGACCTTTTTTAGTGTTAGTCATGTTAATTATGGATCTTTTTTTTTGTGATGATTGTGATATTACATTATTTTGTGATTTATTGGATTCTTTTTATAATATTTTGTGCCTTATTTAAAAACAATAATAATATAAAATTTGTGCCTTATTTTTTTTGGTGTATAAAATTGTTGGAAAATTGTTAAAGCACTCTTAATGTTATTGGTGTATAACATATTCTGTTTTTAATGTTATTGGTGTATAAAATTGGTGTATAACATATTTATGTTAGATTAATTCTGTTTTTTCTATTAATTTCAGAATATGTTGAAGTATTTTAAAAAAGCTAAAGAGTCATCCTCGACTCCGCCTCCATCTTCGCCTCCACCGCCCATAGTGGAGACAAATTTTGAGGAGTATCCATCCGATCCGGGGTTAAGAAAAGCATTCATAGCTTTGGTGCTAAAGAGAAAAAAAATATTCGAATGTATTACTTGCAAAAAGACCCATGTCAACCTAAGAATCATGTGTTCCCTTGGCGTTTATGCGGCAATGAAAGACGTAGATTCATCTCATCATGGTTTAGCGATCACTCTTATTGGTTGGAATATAGCATACAAAAAGATGCGGCATTTTGTTTGTGTTGTTATCTTTTCAAATGTGAGAATGGTGATCAAGGCGGTGGTGATGCGTTTGTTGTTGAGGGGTATACAAATTGGAGAAAGAAAGATCGGTTTAATGTGCATGTTGGAGAACCACCTAGTGTTCATAATCAATGTTTGAGGGCGTGTCAAGATCTAATGAACCAAAAACAACACATTGACATTGTGTTTTCTAACCATTCCAATCAGACTCGAATGGACTATCGTATTCGTCTAACTGCAACAGTTGATTGTATTAAATTTCTTTTGCGCCAAGGGATGGCTTTGCGTGGTCATGATGAGTCTCAGGAATCTTTTAAAATTGGAAATTTTCTCGAACTGTTACGATTTCTTTCTAGGCACAATGAGGAGGTCAATAGAGTGTCACTTCAGAATGCCCCTGGAAATCATACGCTAACATCACCCATGATTCAAAAAGACATAATTAGTGCCATAGCGAATGTGACTACAAGGGATATTCTTCGTGAACTTGGTGATGGTTTATTTTCTATCTTAGTTGATGAGGCGCGTGATGTATCAGTGAAAGAACAAATGGCCATTGCTCTACGGTTTGTTGACTCAAGAGGGTGTGTTGTTGAGCGTTTTCTTGGCATTGCACATGTTAGAGATACGACTGCCTTATCACTAAAGGCATCTATTGAATCTCTTTTTTCCCGTCATGGTTTGAGCATTTCGAGTTTACGGGGCCAGGGCTATGATGGAGCTAGCAATATGAGAGGCCAATTTAATGGCTTGAAAAGTTTGATATTGTTAGAGAATGAAGAAGCTTATTATGTACACTGTTTTGCACACCAACTTCAATTAACACTTGTAGCTGTCGCGGAGGGACAGAGAACTATTTCTACATTTTTTGATATTATTGCCCTTTTATCAAATATTGTTGGAGCTTCATGTAAGCGAAGAGACATACTACGAGAGAAACAATTTGAGAAAGTTGTTGAAGGAATCTGCAATGGTGATATATTGACTGGCAAAGGCATGAATCAAGAAATGGCAATGAGACGAGCTGCAAACACACGTTGGGGTTCTCATTACGGTACACTTTTAAGTTTGATTCATTTGTTCTCGTCGGTCATTGATGTTGTTTTAATTGTTGAGGATGAAGGGACAAATGACAAGCAAAGAGGTCATGCTGAGGGGCTTTTGAAGAATGTGCAATGTTATGACTTTGCATTCATTTTACATTTAATGAAAAATATTTTGTCAATTACAAACGATTTGTCCCAAGCTTTACAGAGAAAAGATCAAGAAATTGTTAATGCCATGAATCTAGTGAGAATAACAAAACAACAATTGCAAGATATGAGAGATAATGGGTGGGAATTGTTGTTAGCTGAAGTCTCATTATTTTGTGTCAAATATGAGTTGGATATTATATAAATGGAGGATTTGTATGGATTTTGTGGAAGGTCAAAGCGTAATGTTCATGGAAAAACAAATATCCACCATTATCGAGTTGAAATGTTTTATGCGGTGATAGATTTACAAATTCAAGAGTTGAACAATCGTTTTACTGAGGCAAATACGGAGCTGTTGTTGTGTATGGCCTGCCTTGATCCCTTTGATTCATTTGTTAAATATGATGCAGAAAAATTGCTTCGATTTGCTGAATTTTACCCATCAGATTTCACTCCTATGGATTTAATGCATATTAAGCGTCAACTTGGAACCTATATTATGGATGTGCGCTCTGACGATCGATTTGATAGAGTTGAGGGGATTGGTGGGCTAGCTAAAGTACTTGTTCAGACAAAGAAGCATACTTTATATCCGTTGGTATATTTACTCGTGCAACTTGCATTACTTTTACCCGTTGCTACTGCGACAGTTGAAAGAGTTTTTTCTGCTATGAAGATTGTTAAGACTTCACTTCATAACAGATTGGGGGATGAGGTGATGAATGATTGTTTGGTGGCATATATCGAAAGAGATGTCTTGGATGATATTGACACTGAAGATATCATTCAATTTTTCCAGAAAATGAAGTCTAGGAGAGTTGCATTGTAATAATTATCATATGATATTTTGATAATGGTTTTAATGTATGGTTTTTTTGTTGAAAATGAATATTAATGCATGTTTTTTTTAAATTTACTTTATTACTAGATTTATGCCTAATATAGTTAAAATAACTAAAAAAAAAATCGCCTCGAACCCCCGGGATACGTCAGACATGTTTCGCACCCACTAACTCACAATCCTGGCTCCGCCACTGATTGCAGCCACGAAAGTGTCAAATTTAATTCTAAAGTTGCTAAGATTATAAAGCCCTTAATTTTGCTTTTGAAGATCGTGGAGAATTGGATACTCATATCGAGCTTGATTTGTCTGCTCATTCAAGATTGTTACGATGTGTTGGTTTTGTTTAAAGTATAGCAATTTATCAAAGCATTGTTATGAGTACTGGTGGACAACCCAATATATCATTGAATTTTATCTTTCCCCTTCCAATTGGCAAACCCCTCCACAACACATGCATCACAACTACCGGCATGATCCTTACCATCCATTTTGAAAAGATAAACACAAAATCATCATGCCACCTCTTTATGGATATTCTATTCTATCCTAGTTGACAGCAATCAAACCAAAAAGGATTAAATTGCCTTTATCCTCCTTGATCTCTTCGAAGAAATTTATGATCACGAGTTGACAAGGCCGAGATCTATGGGAAGTTTGGTTGGATCAAAATCCGACTTCGAACTCGAATGCAATAAACTATTCTCTGAAATTAATGCCATGAGAGAATAGTTTATTGCATTTTACTGACATTGTATTCGGATTTAAAAAGCATAACATTACTACAATGTTTTATGCATGGCATTAATCTGAAATCAAAGAATTCTCCAATAATAAATTAGGGTGGAGCTATTGCCAAAGAAACATTGACTTTTGCCAATACAAATATCGTTGAAATTATACTTCTCTACTTTAGCCCCACCTTAAGATAACAAAGACCCTTTATTAGTAACAAGAACAAGCAATTCTTTGCATAATGTTTTATTAAATCGCCAATCTTTATAAGTTGCGTTTGTTGAACGCGAATGGGTTACTATTTGGTTCCAGCAATCATCAAACCAGTTGGCTTGATTTTGATTTTGGTACAAAATCATAAATCTAATTAACAGAACCGGACCAAACCGAAGGTTGAACCAAATTATACTAAAGTCAGACCCGACACCCGACACCCAGAATTGAAATAGTGATGAAACCTTGGGTTGACTAATAAGCACCCAAAAGTGTTAAAATTATACCCCAAAGAAACGCGTTTTAATTGCTAGTTCTCGGTAAAATTGGCCTTATGCGTGTAATTGTTTATCTTGTAGGTCAACTTGCATTTGTGGTTTCAAACGTGTTATATCAAGGCAAATGTGGCAATTATGCAGGCAAACAAGTCTAAACCCAACCCCTCCAAAACCATCCCAAGCCATCTTCTAATTTTTGCCATCCAATGTGTTTGTATGTAGTATTAGCGTTTTTATTTTTAGTATATGTTATTTTCATTTTATTTTTATATTTGCCCCTTGTCATTTCATTTTTATTTTAGTGTGTTTTATTATTTTATGTGTTTATAATATTATGTGTATACGGCAACAGCCTCTCTGCGCAAGCAGGGGTAAGGCTGCGTACATCCAGCTCCCCCAGTACCCCACAGTGGCGGAAGCCTCGTGCACTGGGTTTGCCCTTTATAATATTATGTGTATGTCGTTTTATATATAATAGCATATACGAGTCGTATATTTGTATATGTCTTTCTGTGCGTCTTATTTTATGTAAATATTAATATGTGTCCAGTTTTAGTATTTTAGTATATATTTTAATATTTGTGTGTATGTTTTTATATGTGGATTTTAATTTTAGTGTATTATTTTATGTTCTTGTGTTGTGTTGTGTTGTGTTGTGTGTGTGTGTGTATGTATATATATATTGTTTGTTAATTATATATACATAATATACAATATAACACACACTAGATTCCATACACTCACATACACCTAATACCTCCCTCACTTACACCCCTTTCCCATATACACTCGCACACACCAAATTAACTTCCCCAACCTCAAATTCAAAAACCCATCAACTTTCTCTCTCTTTCTTCACTCTCTCTCACCAAACATCACCTTCTCTCTCTCACCATAACCCTACACACACACACACAACCAACGAACCACCACCTTATACCACCTCCGATCCATTTCACCCTCGCCTCATCCAACCCCAAAACCCTCTACCCAACCTCCATACCCAAGCCCCAAAACCTCCGGCCACCCACTCCGCCCCCACCAGCACCAACAAACCCCCCTGACCCCACCTTATCCACCTCCAACCTACCAAGCTCCGCCTAACATAACCCAACCAAACTTCAAACCCCCATACCAACAACCAAGCTGAGACCCTGGCAACCCGCTGGAAAAAACACCTTCCCAACCACACAACTAAACAATACCCAACACCATAAACCCATCACCCCATCTCCACCTAACACGGCCAACCTGAAAAAAAAAAAAAAAAATTGTCGACATACACCTAAACCCGAACCATCCATCTCCGGCCTACACCCCAACCCGACACCCTGCCCAGTCCAAGTCGACCACTAGTCCTACCACCTGATCACCCTCATACTCATTTTCTCTCTCCTCGGGTAAACCATGCCTAAACTCACGTGTTCTTTCTCAGACCTTCTTACCTTTTTATTTTATTTCCTAAAATACCCCCCACTTATCCCCCATGACCCTTTTGCCCCTTTCCAAATATACCCCCATCACATTCTCACTCCTCACCTATATATTGAAGAGATGTAGCAAATAAAAGAGTGGTTGAATTTTGTGCATAAAATATAGAAAGAGAGAGTTACTTCTGGAAAATTGTTAGGTTCTTGTTAGGTTTTAGTAGATAAATGATTTGAGTGTTGCAATTCAATTGAGATGGTGGGGATGCTTTTGTAAGAAGTGGAGTCTTATTATCAATTCAAGAGTTGGTTTGATCATTTCTTCTCCTTCTTTACACTTGTTTAGTTTACATATGACTTTAATTGTTATATCATACTTTGGATGTTCATTATGGAAGGCTAAGCATCCTATTCAAAGGATGAAATGAAGCCTACATGGATTCAATTAATTTAGTTTAATAGTTTCCTTTTTGTTAACTTCCTTTGATTAGTAATTTATAATTCTTACACTTGTTTATGCATTGAGAAATGGTAAATCATCTTTGAATAAAGATTGAAAGCTAATTTTATAATTTCGTCCTAAGATTCAAAGTAGAGTTAGGCCTATCTTTTTTATTAAACTTGTAGTCTAACTTCCTACTACCCTTGTGTGTTGTTGTTGATTTAAAATTAGTTACATGAATTTTCCCTAGCGGGTGGTTCATTTGATTAACTTTTGTTTATTTTGAGAAGAGTTTGTAGGAATTGAGATTCCTTTTCTAAAATAATATTTATTTTAATTTATTAGTGTGATGAGAATAAACTTTTGAATTATATAGATATATTTTTTTTTTATAAACGAATTATATATATATTTTGGAGGTTAATTAAACTGAAAAGTTTCAAGCCAATGTTAATTGTATGAAGTGGGGGCGGATTTCATTCCTTATCTCTTTCTCATTCTAGTTACACCATTTACCTTACTCTTTGTTATTTTTGTCATTTACTACTTAGCATACTTTAAATTACATCTCATTTAATTAATTACCTTTACTTACCCCTTGAAATTATTATTTTTTTAAATAGATTGGAAGTGTATTTTACAATTATCTTCACACATTTACTCTCACTTGAAAGTTGGATCGATACCCCACTTACCTCTATATTAGTTTTTGTCACATTTTGTAGGTATTACTTGGGTTTTCGTTGAAAAGCTTTGTTCTATAACGACTTTTCAAAGGCTTTCTATCAAATGGGGAATGTAATTGAATAGTTTTAGATGACTCGTGAATTTAATATTAGGACACATGCGATGCTGAATAGCATATGTTAATTTATATCTGAGTTAGAACTTTTTAAGTGTTCCTATTTTGCGTTAAATGTGTTATGGCGAAAAAATGTGGAAACAAATACCAAGCTAAACTGATGGGTTCTATTGATTACGCTATAGTTCTGGTATGGAGATAGATTTAGTTTGGTTCTAGTTAGCCATAGAACTGACCAAACCAAGCTAAAAATTGTTTGATTCAGTTGTGTACAGATTCGATTCAATTTTAGTTTTAGTTTTGATTCAAATTTGGAGAATCGAGGTTAGATCGGCTCCAGCTCTAGGTTATAGCTGTAGAACCAACATGATCTATGCACACCACTACCGATAATGCCACTTGGCACTGAAATAGCATTTTCCAGAACCATGACTTTGTCCACTCCTTACACAAGCTTGATGCAAGGCTACATTAATTTTAGACTACATGATCAACATAATTGAAGTGAGAAAGAAAGAGTGCAGAAGAATCCTCATACAAGAACATACACAACAGTTGAGAAATAAAGGAACAACATTCTATATTAATTTAGCAAGGTAGTGTTACTTTAGTTTAGCTACTACTATCACATTTCACCTTAATTATGAGCAAAAGATACATTGACAGAGCCATTTGAGTGTTATTACATCCGGTCACATTACAAATATTAAGACAAAAATTTGGAGAATAAAGCTATAAAATTTGTTAAAAACCCAATTACAAAACAATCTCAAAGATTTGTGGACAACAATAAACATAAAATCTCAAAGATGCAAGCGAGAGATTGGAAAGCAGTTAAAAGTTAAATTCCAGTACCTTCACTGTGCACTGAACATAGTCTTGAAGACATCCCAGAATGTAAGTGTGGACACATGAGCATATCAGGAAGTAACCCCATTATCATTACAAGATGCAGGATTTCTACGAACAGGACGAGTCTGCTTCTTGGAGTAACAAGAATTCCATTCTCCTCCATCCTGAGCATAATAATCCATTGGATAATCCACAGCGGTCACTTCTTCAACTTTAGCCCCACCATTTTGACGCGCACAACAAGATTCATTCAATGAACAACCCAAACCCTCATTGCATTTCAAATCCATTTTCACTGAAGATTTTATCTCTCTCTCCCACCACCCTGGTAAATCACCAAGAGCAATCTCCGCCTCAAATGGGGTCAAAAGTGGCTTCACAAACGCATCTCCCCAATCAATCGAAAGCCTAGGGCATGCAATTTGAATCCAAGCATCCACAGAGTCTCCAAACAACGAAACCCTAGCTGGAGAAATTTCCGACATCAACACAATAGTCCAATCCAAACCTTTCGCTCTCATCTTCTTCTCCAACCTATCTAAAATCCTCGGATTCCCTTGCCTCCCCAGCGTCCCCAACACAATCCCCCAATTCTTCGCTTCCCTCGCCTTCAATATCGCGTTCCTCCTCGTCTCTTTCATCCCCTTATGATCATACTCCTCCAAAAACAACGACCCAATATAAGGATCATACCGAAAAGCCTTAATCTTCGGGTTCGCAATCATAAACGCCTCCAAATGAAACCTCCCATCCGCCACAAAAACGAGAACAACCTCATCCGGATCATCAAACGAACCCATCGGTATCGAAGGCGCCGTACAACCAAGCACCTCCCCAGCCGATAACGGCTTCGATTGAGGAACCAATACCCTAAACCCTGATTTCTCTAATTCCGGCCTAGCCGCCCTAATTGCTGTCCCAAACTGAATCGTACCTGCAAGAACTAAAGTTCTTGCGGGTTTTCTCTCATCATTAACAAGGTTGTCTTTCGTGAGTTTTTTCTCATCAGGAACAAGGTTGTCTTTTCTGGGTTTTTCCTCATCACAAACAAAGTCCTTGGTGGGTTTTTCTCCATCAAAAACAAGGACTTCGGTGGGTTTTTCTTCATGAGTAACAAAATCCTGTTTGATGGGTTTTTCCTCAATAAAAAGATCTTTCTTAATGGGTTCCTCTTCTTTTTCCTCAAAAATAAATCTTTGTTTAAGATTGAGATTAACAGTGTTAATAAGCCTATCAACATCAATCTTAATATCAACAAAAACATACAAACAAGGGACAACAGTATTATCCACAGGCACCAAACAACTATGGCCATAATGAATCAAAACATCAGCACCCAAAGCTTGAGCAGCCAGGTCATCAACACAACAAGCCCCAAAAGTAACATCACCCAACACAAAACAACGTTCAACATCAGCAAAGGCAGTGAGAATATCGGAGATAACAAGGGAGTACATGAGGAGGCCTTCAGGGAACTGGAGGGCCACGCGCTTGGCTGAAGTGGAACGCACGCGCCATATGGATTTGTGGATTTCGAAGTTGTAGTTGGGTGGGAGGAGGGAGATGGCCGCGTTTAGGGAAGGGTTGGTGAGGATGGAGTCTGGGATTTGGTTTTTTATGAAGCGTTTTGGGCGTGGTTTTGGGGTGGCCGTGGGGGGAGGGGTTAGGGGGAGGAGAGCTCCTTCTTTGTTCTCCATTTGTGAATTCATGTCCAAAGTACATCACTTGGGGGTCTTGTAAAAGAAAGTACTTAAACCCCATTTTTTTTAATGCAGGGTTTATTATAAATTTTACGTTCATGTTTAGGCCAATTTTGAATTTTATGTTCGTTTTTCTAGTTTTTATAATGTTAAACTAATTTGTGAGTTCATGTCTATAAAGATTTTGATGTGTTTTCTAAGATTATATTATTTTACGGTTGTTTGAGCATTTGTGGCTTTGCAGACACGTGCACGTTTTCTTTGTTGAAAAAATTGGTTTTGGACTTGCTAATGAAAAGGTAAAAATTAAGTTTGTGTAAGCTTAAAATCGAGGGCATTTTATTTGTTTTTCAAACACTATCTTGATAAGAATTGGTCATTGTGCACATTCGTGCACGCGGTACCATTTCACAACCGTTCGCACGGTTGTAACTCGATTTTGGCTATTTTGATACTAGTACAAATTGTGCGCACGAACCAAGTTTTTCAATGTGCACGAGACAAATATTAATAAATCTATAAATAACATCTAGTTGCCTCCATTTTGAGAAGACAATCATATGACTTCAAATAATTTCTATATTTAGTAAAATAATTCAAATTTGAGAGCTTATACTTGATTTTCTCTTGCAATTTCATTAGTCCCATCCAAATTGAATGTTATGTTAAATTAATGATAGATCGTGGCTTGAAATGCCTTTAAATTGAGTGAATTGCTTTGAAACCCGCAATGGTTTATATTCAAAGAAAAGATCTAGATTGTCTCTCTCGTCGTATTTAATTGAGGTGAGAGAATTATTGAAGAATTTAATCACGGTTCGATGGTTATGAGGGGAATGCAGCCTCCTCATTTTCTTTATGGACTTTTGGGAAGATCTCTTGTTTATAATTAGGTAAATTTGAGATGTCCATAGGTAACTACTTATTAGGGAGCAAGCCAGAGGTAATTTCCTGCATCTTATAAAATACTTTTCAAGTTGAAGATAGGCATGCATTGAGGTTTTTCCCCCGTGGAGGTTTTTTTCCTCATAAATCTGGTGTTTCGTGCTTAATTGTGTTGTGATTAATTAGATAATACATCTCATACACTTCATATAAGGGTTGATTTAATTGAATTTTGGAAAATTAGACTTTAAGGGTTAGAATATAGTTAATTTCATTAATTAACTTATATCCACTCTTGTATGTGTTAATTGGAATTCAAATTGATAATTAACATGTTTGTAGAGTTAAATTCCTAACACACATGTTCAAGTGAAGACCTAATTGAATTGAATTGCCTTGTTAAGTGGTTTTATGTTTAGGATTTAGGTAATCAATTAACTGAGGTTTTAGATCTATTATGTGTTACTCTATTTGCTTGTGGTTCTGATGGACTTTTTAAAAGTTAATGATTCCACCAATAACCCTCCTCACTTTCATGGATCTAACTTTGGTCATTGGAAAGTTAATATGAGATCTCACTTAAGGTCGATACATGAACGAGCATGGATGACTATGTTTAATATGGATGGAGTTCATGTGAGAAATCCACGGATAATTGGGTGATGCGGAGTTTGTGGCATGTTACAACATGATTGCTCTAAATGCCTTGTTTGCATCGGTTAGTACGAGTTAGTACAATAAAATACGAAATTGTGAAATGGTGAAAAGGGCTTAGGATATCTTTAGAGTTACTCACGAGGGAGCGTCGATGGTGAAGAGAGCAAAGTTACAAAGGATTGCAACTAGCTTTGAGATGATGAAAATGATAGAAGATGATATTTTTTATGAGTATTACATTAAGTTAATAGACAATACTTCATTTAATATTAATCAGAAGACTGGAAAAAAATCGTGTAGTGAAGAAGATATTGAGATCACTGGCTTCTCGGTTTGTTACAAAGGTTAATGTTCCCAATGAGATCATTGCTACAAATCATTATAGGTTAGTAGGGCTAGTTGGATCATTGTAAACTTGTGAGCAATAACATATTTTAAAGTCTTGTAGTGTTCAAAAGGTGAAGTCTAAGAAGGACTTGACTTTCAAAGTTGATTCCATTGAGAATGTTGAGGTAAATGAAAGCGAAAAGAAAACCAATGCTAATATTGATGAGGATACATCTGGCTTTATTTGTGAAAATGTTTAGCAAGTTCTATAAAATTAATAAGAAAATTTTAGAAGTGTGAAGAACTTTGAACCTTAAAAATCAAGATCTTCTAAATATGAGCATAAGGGTTATGAGAATAAGAAATCTTATAAAAAGAGAAAGTGGAGGATGAAGACAAGTGTTATGGTTGTGGAGGCTTTGGACATCACATATGTGTATATCCTACGCATTTGAGGAATAATGAAAGGTCAAAGGACTTTGAGAAAAAAAATGTTTACAAGGTAAGCTTAAGTGATTCAGATAACGATCAAAAGAGAGTTCATCAAGTGATGAAAGCAATAATGTAATCGCATTCATGGTAAAGCTTGAAGAAGAGAGTGAGATTTTTGGTGAAGATAATATATTTCTCAATTAAAGAATGAGAGGGAGTCAATTGAGTGTTGAGACTAACCCTAAGTCACATAGTGATACTTTGTTATATGCGAACATTGATTCTCATATTTCTTCCCCAAATTCATCTCGTGATAATGAGAATGGTGATGTAGATATGAATTGTATAAATAATCTCTTAAGTTGAAAAGATTAAACCTCAAGCTCATGTTAAAAATAAAAGTCATTCAAGTGGAGCATGAACATATTTTGAAAACTTCTAAAATAGTCCAACTTAAAAAGTTTAAGTTAATCGAAAATGTGGATAGCTTATCTGTTGAAATATATTTAATGAAAAATATTAACGAGGTTATCTTGAAATACAAAAGTGAGATTGAGATACACAATAAGATACTCAAATTGACTTTCAAAAGCAATATATTAAACTTGAACAAGCCAAAGCATTGAAAATTTATTTAAGTGAAAGAATTAGCCCACTTAACAAAATTCCTTTGGAACATGGTTAAGTAAAGAATGATAAGTTTATAATTTTCTTTGTTGATACAAAGGAAAAGATGAAAGAGAATTTAAATCAACTTATGGGAATACATCTTCTAGTAAGAGCCCGATTGTGAAACATACTCCTAAAACAAAACGAAAGGAAGTTGTATTTATGTCTTGGAAACCTTCAGTTAATCTTTTTTTATAAAGCTAACCATAAGAGATGAAATCTTGAGAACAATAAGAGAAAGGTCTTTGAGAAATTAAAACTAAGACTGCACTCGAAGAAATATGTGCCTTTTGTAATCATTACAAATTGAAAGGGCATTCGTTTTAAAACTGTTATTAGTTGATGGCTACAAGTCATAAGCTAAAAGAAAGTTTGTGGAAAGAAGATACCTTATAAGAAAATTAAGGGTTGAGATTGAAAATATTATGAGAAAAATTGATAATGCGGTTAATGAAAAAGAAACTATATTAGAAAGTTTTGTGAGAAATTGTGCTCCATTTTATGGGAAGAAGTGGATTCATAAGTTTTTTTTTAATAAATCAATGTATTAAACCTAAGCTTTCACCAATAGAGAACATTGTGAACATTAAGACTCCAAAAGAGAAGAGAGTTTGTGTTTGTTCCTCCCAAAGACATATAAGAGACCCAATCCCACTCTACATTGAAAGATAAAGATCATAGGCTGCCTAGGGTTACCGTTGGTTGATGGATACCATCCTATGTATTCCTTTTGCTCTATGGCATCATATTTTGATGAGAGATTGATTTTATACACCATGGATAATTTTTTATACTTTTAGTGATGATTTTTCATGCATATCATATTTCATGCATTTTACGTGCTTATTATTATTATCACATTGTATGTGTATATATCCATTATCCTTGAGAAACCAAAAAGATTTTTAGTCATGTTCTTTTTATGTTTTCGATTAAGTTATAAGTTATATAATTCATTGTGTGAATTTGTGTTGTACTAATGATTAAAATATGAATTTTATAGGCAATGATAAACAAATTATCATAATTTTAATGTTTTGCAAGAGTTCATTTAATAAATAATTATATTATAGCTTTATAAATCTATCGTATTGACTTTGTATTACACTTGCGCATTACTTGTCTTTTGGACACATGAGACCTATATGTTCCTTGCATTATGGTTTGATTTAAACTCGTGATTTAATCCCAATATTGAAATTTGGTGAATTAAAAAGACAATATATCTCTATGGACCATTTGAAATAATTGAGATGTGTATATTTTTATATGGAGTTGAATGATAAGATGTTTTTATAAACGGAAAGGGTTATTATTGGTGAGATAACGTTGGTTTTAATTTAAGTGTTGTTAATAGTCTACCAAAGTGTGTGTGAAATATGGTTAAGAAAAATCCAATATTATAATGGAAAGAGCCAAAGCCAAGTGTAAGAAAAATTAAAGCATAAAAACAAAATAAAGCTTATTTATTCAAAATAATGTGCAAGATTATATTTGGCATGGAAAAATCTATATAACATCATTTTTTTTAATAAGTTAATGGTTATAAACCACCTATTTGAGATCTTGTGGGGTATTAATGAAATGATAGAGTCAAACTTGCAATGTAATCCATATGGAAATATTATGTGTTTTCAATCAATATTGTGATCTTTCTTTTGTTCACACCATTGATATATAAGTTGCGCAATTGAATTTATGAGAATTTAAGAGATAATGTTGATAAATTGTGTTTGTCATGATTTGCAAATTATTCATGTCTTCAATCACAAGTCAAAATCAATTTATGCAAATAATTCATGTTCATTGATAACTTAATTGAGAGCTTTACGTGTTTTTATATTTACATGTATATAAAGTTTTATTATTATTTATATTTGTTTCAATATATTCAAAACTTTGCAAAAAAATTCTTGTATGCATGCATTATATGTTTTGAGAGAGATAGGGTATTTTGGGATTCGTGATTGAAGTATTTTGTAACTCTCTGACCCGAATTTATGGGTTACCCGCGGTCAACCCGGTCCGAATCGAGTTGTTAGGTGTGAAGTGCAATGAAACAACCTAAATAATGTTGCTAGTCTAGTTTTATTCTAATTAACATTTCACTTGTTAGCATGCGATTTCGGTTTCAAGATAAACTATATGAGGGACCCATGGGGAGCACCCCGAAGTCCAAGTAGATAGAGCTACTAACGTAAATGTAAATAAGATATACTTCCCTATAAAACGCCATCAAATTACAAAATCGCTCCCAACCTACCGTAACAAAGTGGGGATGTGAGCCTATGCCCAGTGGGATTTATACTAGTAGTATAGAAACGAACGGTAAAAAGGAATACTCACACACTACGACTACATGCATGCGAATATATGTACATATCTATATACGTATACCTTTGGAAAATACACACGCCGATGCATTAACCGCTTTACTTTCAAAAATCTCACTTATCCAGATTAATTTACCTTAATCCAGTAAAAACTTTCATTATTCATACTTAGCATTTTTACCTTGTTAAACACACCCGGTTCAACACTTGGAACCATTACACTTTATTTGATGCGAACCCATTCCTTTATCTAAATTTAACCATTTCATTCATTTGAACGTACTTTAGTATTTTTCTTGAAAATCACCATTTCAACACACACATTCGTCGTGTCAGAAAAGAAGGGTTTAATTATTTAGGTTGCCTAATCACCCATTTATCCATTTCCCTTAACCCTTTTTTATTCCTTTATGGACATTAATAGATTTATGCATTTACTTGTCCATTTCACCTTTACCGAAACATTTATTATATTCATTCAAGTTAGGTTGTTTTAACACAATTACCATACAACCCATTTCTTAATATGTTCCTTATTTCCTTTATCTTTTATCGAAATCTTCCAAGACCGCATACTTACGCGGGCTCCACATCGACGGCTATGCGCACCATATGCTATGACCAGTGGTTTAGGGTTATCCACCCAAGGGATCCGGGCCCTTCTTGCTTTATCTCGGTGTCATTTAAATGCCTTTAATGTATTTTAATATTTTACGAGTGTTCACATTATTTTCTTTCCTTTTTACCCGATCGAAGCCAAAACTCGAGACTTTACCGCCCCAACTTTTCACCGTTTCCAACATTTTTATTTCATAAGAATGTTCCCCTTTAAGTAAAATTACCATTTTACCCATTTGTTTCCAAATCACACTTTTACTCCATTTACACAAGTGTTAATTTCACCCAAAACATTGTTAAGTTATACACACTAACTTCTTAATTATTTTAACCCTTTAACACTTTTTTAGTACTTTTTACCAACATTCATATTTCTTTACTTATTTATTCAAGAAATAAATTTATACTTAAGACTACTTTTATAAGAAAATTATCATTTCTTTTATCTAACATGTAGTCTTTTAACTTCATACCCACTATATATTTTAGTCCCAATTACACATACTTTGAAGACTAAAATTCAAACTTTTATTATTTTCTGTTTAAACCCAACAAAATCTTCTTTAAACTTCTTCACATATTTATTATCAAAATATTACAAGTTTACATGCATAGAAAGTGGACTTTAAATACTAAAATCCTACCAAGTGGATTAAACATGCATTTCACGAAATAAAGACATTTCACCAGTTTCTTTAAACTTGGTAAATGCCCATTTATTCATAAAGTATCCATCTTGCAAGAAACTTAAAAATATTTATTTCATATATATTTTGACAACATTAACATCATTCCATATTTTTATTTTATAAAATGTCCATTATTTCGTTTTATTAGAAATACATAGAATATAATTTTCTCACATTTTTATTCCATAAAAATGTTTATTATTTCCTTTTCACTATAAATGCACCAAAATGACATTTCTTATATTTTTATTCCATAAAAATGTTTATTAGTTCTTTTTCACTAGAAACACACCAAAATGATATTTCTTACATTTTTATTCCATAAAATGTTTATTATTTCTTTTTCACTAGAAATACGCCAAAATGACATTTCTTACATTTTTATTCCATAAAAATGTTTATTAGTTATTTTTCACTAGAAACACACCAAAATGACATTTATTAAATCTTTATTCCATAAAATGTTTATTATTTCTTTTTCACTAGAAATACACCAAAATGACATTTCTTACATTTTTATTCCATAAAAATATTTATTGTTTCTTTTTACTAGAAATGCACACAAAATATCGTTTCTTACATTTTTATACCATAAAAATGTATATTTTCAGTTTTATTAACAAATACACTAGAATAATACTATCTTATATTTTTATTCTATAAAAATGTATATACTTCAGTCTTATTAGCAAATACATTATTGTTACATACTAATCCTACCCTTTATACAATAGCAACAAGACCACAATATACACAAAAATGGAGTCTTAAGTACAAAGAGTAGTTTATCCAACCTTAAAGAAGCTCTAAAGATGGTGGTGGTGGTGATGAAGATGGGTGACTCCCCCACCTCCAAAGGTGTCCCTAAAGAAAGTCACAAAAGCTCCACTATGAAAGCTCCAAATACTCTAAGAAAACCCCATCAAAACCTCCACCAAAACCTTTTGTATTCTCTTCTTAAAAACCCGTAGAGAATAGCTCCATATTTTGTAGCTTTATTATAACCGTGGGAATGTTATCTCCTTTGTAGTGTGAGTGTAGTCATTGTATTTAAATAACTCGGATGGGTTACAGACTGTGGAGAGAAAATATTGAGAGTGTTGAGAGAGAGAGAGAAAAAATGTTTGAAATATCTGATGTAGTCTCCCCCCAAGACTACATGATTCGAGTTATATAACCCAACCCCCAAGAGTTGCTATTAAAAGAGATACCTCATCCTCACTAAATCTTCCTATATCAGGCATAATAAGGCTCATAACTTGACAACTCACATAATCCAAGGGTGAGCAAGTTGACAGCATAATGGCTTGTCTGATTTGGCAATTCACGTCTTTCTCTCTCTGCTAGTTTATTGAAAAATTTGACAATCTCTTCCCACGATCCATCCTGCAGACTTAGAGTTAAATCCCACGAATGAAAGCTTGGCAGCAAGCGTGCGTGTCAGATTTCCCTTAACGTCGTTCGAATAAAACTCATGGTTTCGAACGACCTTCTTTCAGTTTTCACCACTTTGCCCCTAATCAGTTCTCGAAACCTTAGAAGATATTTACATATATATAGTTAATTAATTTATAACTAATATATATATATATATATATATATATATATATATATATATATACAATAATGCTCTAAAATTAATTCTTTTACCAAAAATTTTCCATTAATTATCATCAAGTCTCTATATCAAAATAATTAGGGATATAATCTAGTCATACTCATCCAAGTCCCCATGTTTATCTTATTATCACAATTTTATACGGGGATTAAATAAAATATTTAGGGCGGGGTATTACATATTTTCTGGATTTTATCTCACTTGAGTTCCTGCTGATATTTGCTCGCACGAATTTTATTTGTCCTTCAGCATTATTGGGCTTTTATTCTTAAAAGCATGTATAGACATTTTATTTTGATTAAAAAAGGATTGTCTTATTCAGTTTGAAATGAGAACCGTGTTTGTGAGAATACTTTATATTTTTTTAAATATATTTATTTCGTATTAATGTCGGTCAATAGAGCTCGACATGAATTCTAGCGAGTTGAGTTCGTCTTGATAACAAAGAGATCGAAATTTATATATAAAATTATTGAACCGTTCATGATGATGCTGGAATTAGCACCACCAGATAAGGTGTTTTCAAGCTCAATCTAAGAACAACAATGGCAGCATAGTTATGTAAAGATAAGATAATGGGATGAGGAAAAGAGGGTAGAGCACCAGGATATAAGTGGTTCAGCCTAAATTGGCCTACGTCCACTATGTGTGTGTATGAATAACCTCAGTGCAATAAGGCACTAATGGCCATGAATACAATCCCTCAAGCTTTCTCTCTCTACTGTGTATCTAGACAGAGTTTCAGCTAGGGTTGAATATCTGGGATCCTTTGCAAGGTAGAGGATGACCTCTATATATAGTATCTAGGGGGTGTAATGTACCCCCCCCCCCCCATGCATGCAATGAGCATGTGTGTGTTTGCCTCACCAATATGGGAAAGCCATTTGTCACTGTCACATGTAGAGAATGATGATGCAATATTCTCCCCACAATAATCTTGTTATAACTGATTTGTGTCCACGTGCCCTTATCCAAATGTCAACCGATGCTCGGCTATCGCGCCTGGGGTATGACCTCGGCCTATGGGAGGCCGAGGTTGGTAAGTATAGGTACCTGTTCCGTTCGAGTATTCCATGGAGGTCTCGACCTAATCCCAGCCGAGACGATGGACAAGGTCGGCCTAATCCCAGCCGAGATAATGGAAGAGGTTGAGCTGGAGTGTTTGGAGTATCGACCGATGTCTTGATGAGGTTGATGGTGGTTTCCTGCGAGCTCGGCCTATGTCTGGCCGAGGTTGCCATTTCAAGGCATATGTGAATGTTGCTGATCCTTGTGGTGACCCTTGTAGAGGCTGGCAGTAGGGTCGGCCTGGGCCGACCTTGCTATGGCCGAGGGTTGATATCGCGTGTTCCCAACGTCGGCCATAATCTCGGCCGAGGTTTGTGTCTCTGGGCCGAGGTCACACTTGGGGCATATCAATCACCCCCCAGCCCTTAGTCATATGTGGGGGCAGGTGTCTAAGGGATTATCATACCTCCGAGGCCTGTCTATTATGAGCCAATGCTTGTTTGACACTTGTCCAATACTGAAGTAGGCTTGCTAGGTGGGCGCATGCTGTTTAACCGCCCTTTGGGGCTCCCAAGGCAATGATGGGCCTTGGGAGTTGTGCCTGAGTATTTAAGGGTTTTGAACCCTATTTCCCTTCTTTCTTCTTCATTTCTCCCATTTCCAGCGCTCTCGTTCCTGCAGCTTTCTCTCTCTAAAAGATCCTTGCTGAGGCTTTGGAAGGTGGTTTTCTTGCGTCTTCTCGTCTTCTCATTACTATTCCACCCTCAGGTAACCTTTGCCACACTTTTTCCTTCATTTTTCCTGCAAGTCTCCTTATTTTTTAGTTTTCCGGTGAGTTTCTGAGTTTCCCGACGAGATCACCATTATTTTCGGCGAATAATTCTTGCTACAGTTAGGTAGTTTGATCTTTTATCGCTTTACTTCACTAAGCAATCTTGTTTGTGGCTTTAGGAATCCTAAGTGTAGTGTCATCCTCTGATGCTCAGACCCTTATATCAGCTTCTTGAGGAGTTCCCCTCCCTTAGAGAGAAGACTTTAGAAAAGATTAGAGAAATATAAAGAGCACAGGAGGAGGCTCGCAGGTCACAAGAGTTTCCCATTAGACCCATATTTCCACCACCTCTGAGGGTGATATATCCTAACCCCCCATAATTTTTCTATCAGACAGAGGTTCCTGCTGATCCCATACCGATGTCTGAGTCTGAATCTTCTACCTCAGACCCCATGTCTCTGGATTCCTTTTAGGAGGCCATGGACTTCACACCTTGGCCTGATCAGGCCCCTAATCAGGCCGAGGTCTCCAGCCGAGCCTCGTCCCATAATCACTCAAGCACCTCAGCCTCTTCCTCAGAGGTTGAAGTTGTTGAGCCAAGTGTGTCTATACCACCACCACTTGACGCCATTCCTCTCTCGGCCTTTACTGGTATCGAGTTCACTCAGAGGTTCCCGAGTAACCCATCAACATCTGCTCCGACCGACATTGAGTTGGATGATGATGATGAGGCTGAGAGTGATGTCGACGTCTCTGAGGCATCCGAGATCGAGAGTACTATTACTGAGGCAGACCTTCTCTGCTTCAGATACCTGTATGCTATCAGTCCTTCAATAAATCTTAAGAGACCTCTGAGGGAGGAGAGGCCTTATCATGGCCGAGATGGTGAGATCTGCCTATACGAGCAGATGTTCAAGTTGAGTTTTCGTCTGCCCATTCACCCTATTATCAAATCCATCCTTTCTTACATCAATTTGGCCCCCTCTCAACTATCCCCCAATGCCTGGAGAGTCATAATAGGGACCATAGTCCTATGGAAGGCTGTCCACCACTCAGACCTTCCAGTTCAGGTCTTCGTAGGTTGCTATGTCCCCTCCTCGGCCAAAAATTGTCCGAGCTACTACCATTTTGTAGCTCGGAAGCCTGAGAAGAAAATGCTTCAAGTAACCCAGACTTCCAACCATAATTGGAAGCCTCGGTATTTCTTTGCTTCTGGGCCATGGGAATTTGGCCCATGTGTTCCCTCATCAATTCTAGAGCCGGGGATGCCCTTGAGGTGGGGTAAAGTTACAATGTCTGCGAGGGATGACCCTGGCCTGAGCCCATCGAACCTTCAGAAGGTGAAAGCCCTTCAAGATCAGGGGTACATGGTCTGCTCGTCAGGTTCAAGCACTTGATGACTCCCCTCTTCCTCTCTGGGACAGGTCTAGGTGGAAGTCCCCTTGCCGAGCTTGGTAAGCATTTTTATTTTTTAAGTTTAACCTCTGAGTTTATTCATGTCTGATTATCTAACTCAGACCTACTAATTTTTTACAGAGCGACCACAAGACATTTCGGACGATCTTTGGGAGATGGCTGCACCCATCTTGACGAGACTTGCCAAGAAAACAGGCCTTAATGCTCCTCCCCCAGCTCCCTCTGCCTCTAAGCCCCCAGCAACAAAGAAGAGGGCTCCAGAAGGTCATGCCCCTGAGGATCAGAGGCCAAAGAAGAAGACTGTTGACGCCGCCATTCCCATTTCTTCAGTTGATGCCCTGTCGGCTCGTCTGGATCAGTTGAAAATAACTGACAGCATAGTCGGCCACAGTCTTCAGGCCTTAGATCCCTTCGGCTCTACAATGATCGAGGTTGACAAACGCTTCTTCAGGTCAATGGATACCCCACTACTGGTTGAGTTCGGCATTCACATGTCCATTCAGGTATGACTTGATCTTTCTGATTGTTCTTCACCCAAGTGTAACATCTGATTGTTCTCCAGCTCATTCATTATCACAAAATATACAGGGCCTGACAGCTATGCACCACTTGTCCAACTGGACTCTGAGGAAATTGCCCCTCATCCAAAAGGGGCAAGAGGCCGAGAGAGTCCAGAGCACTCTGAACGCAGAGATTGACCGTCTTAAATCTGAGCTGAAGGACTCTGAGAAGAAGGTGAAGGGGTTGGAGAAGGACATCTCCCAGCTCGGCAAGGATCACGCTACAGCACTGAAGGCTAAGGATGACATTCTGCAGCAAAAAGTCAACTCAGCTGTTAGGGCCGCCCTTGATGACGCCTCCGAGAAGATAATTGCTGACTACAAGTCCTCTGATGGGTTCATGGGCTTCGTCTTTGAATACCTTGAAAGAGGTATCAAAGCCACTATAAAATGGGTTGACATCAGGGAGAGAGAGACCGACACTTTGAAGTCCTCTGATTTCGTGGGTCTCAGCTTTGCTGATCCTCAGTTTGCCCAGGCTCTTCAGGAGGTTGAGGAAGAGGCTGTCGCTCCTGCCAAGGCTGCTACGTTGGAGGGCACCAAGGTTGGAGGGGCTGACCATCATGATGATGCGGCCGAGGTGACCAATCAAGCCGAGGATGTCAACGTTGCCCCTTCAAACCCTTAGAGGATTTTTTTATCATTATTTGTAACTCATTGTATTGTGGAGCTTGTCTGTAATCGTTGAACATCTTATTATTTCCGAATGTATATCAACCTCTGAGGAGGACCATCTTCACTTTCTTTTCATGGAATGTCATGTAATGCTTTTCATTCTTAGTTTCGTTGTAATGGTGTCTGCTAAAAATAAATTTGTAATCTGAGCTTCCATCTCTGAAGTCCTCTTTCTAAGCTTGTCTTTTTGCAGTGATGTCTTGTTTAAACTCAACCAATGGTCCTGAGCTCAGACCTCGTCACCACTGAATGGTGTTATGAAGGTCTGAGGTCATCACCCAAGATGTAATATTTCTAATTAATCCGACCAAATTAATGATGTTAAGTATCTGAGGTCATCCCATTATGGTGTCTGAGCTCAGACCTCGTCACCACTGAATGGTGTTATGGGGTCTGAGGTCATCACCTAAGAGGTTATCCTAATAATAAATCTCACCATATTAATGATGTTAAGTGTCTGAGGTCATCCCATTATGGTGTCTGAGCTCAGACCTCGTCACCACCGAATGGTGTTATAAGGGTCTGAGGACATCACCTAAGATGTTATCCTCATAATAAATCTCACCAAATTAATGATGTTATGTGTCTGAGGTCATCCCATTATGGTGTCTGAGCTCAGACCTCGTCACCACCGAATGGTGTTATAAGGGTCTGAGGACATCACCTAAGATGTTATCCTCATAATAAATCTCACCATATTAATGATGTTAAGTGTCTGAGGTCATCCCATTATGGTGTCTAAGCTCAGACCTTGTCACCATCGAATGGTGTTATAAGGGTCTGAGGACATCACCTAAGATGTTATCCTCATAATAAATCTCACCAAATTAATGATGTTATGTGTCTGAGGTCATCCCATTATAGTGTCTGAGCTCAGACCTCGTCACCACCGAATGGTGTTATAAGGGTCTGAGGACATCACTTAAGATGTTATACTCATAATAAATCTCACCAAATTAATGATGTTATGTGTCTGAGGTCATCCCATTATGGTGTCTGAGCTCAGACCTCGTCACCACCGAATGGTGTTATAAGGGTCTGAGGACATCACCTAAGATGTTATCCTCATAATAAATCTCACCAAATTAATGATGTTATGTGTCTGAGGTCATCCCATTATGGTGTATGAGCTCAGACCTCGTCACCACTGAATGGTGTTATGAAGGGCTGAGGTCATCACCTAGGATGTTATCCCCATAATTAATCTCACCAAATTAATGATGTTAAGGGTCTGAGGTCATCTAATTCATAGTGTCTGAGCTCAGACCTCATCACCACTGAATGGTGTTATGAGGGTCTGAGGTCACCACCTAAGATGCTATCCTCATAATTAATCTTTGATCTAAGAATGAAGCAAGAACTGTACTGGGAACTGATCTTTATTAATAACCTCTTCATAATAAGATGGTACATTTACATAAAACTCTATGCAACATCATATGTAATATCTTTTTAGGTGATCAGCATTCCATGGGTTAGTGAAAGGTTCTCCTTCTAGGTTTTCTAGCCTGTAAGTGCCAGGCACAACCTCTTCTGTCACTTTATAGGGGCCATGCCAGTTTGGGTGAAGCTTATTTTCTTTCTGTAGGGTCTTCTTTAGCACCAGGTCTCCCACTGCAATGGATCTTGACTTCACCCTCTGGTTGTAGAATTTCGCTGCCCTCTGCTGGTAGACTGCTTGTCTGACCTCTGCGTCCTCTCTTCTTTCTTCGATAAGATCTAGGTCTATCCTCCTCTCTTCCCCATTATTGTCAGGGTCGTAGGTCTGAATCCGATGAGTTGGGAGGCCTACTTCCGTTGGTATGACGGCCTCTGAGCCATGTGCCAGCATGAACGGGGTTTCTCCTGTTGGTGTCCTTGCCGTGGTTCTGTAGGCCCATAACACAGCGTAGACCTCTTCAGTCCATCTTCATTCGCATCCTCTAACCTCTTCTTGATTCCATCCAGGATTGTTCTGTTTGTGACCTCGGTCTGACCATTTGCCTGAGGTCGACCAGGAGATGAGAAGAATTATTTAATCCCTACTCTTAAGAAATACTTTTCTAAAGAGGAGTTCTTGAACTGGGTCCCATTGTCCGAGATGAGAGTGTTTGGGAGGCCATATCTGCATATGATATTCCTCCAAATAAATTGGAAGGTCTTCTGCTCTGTGATTTTTATCATCGGCTCCGCATCCACCCACTTTGAAAAGTAGTCTATGGCAACTATCAAGAATCTATAGTTGTTGGCGGCTCTTGGTAGGGGTCCTACTAAGTCAATCCCCCATACTGCAAATGGCCATGGAGAGGTGATTGACGTCATAGGCTGATGGGGCTGATGAGGAATAGTGGCGAATCTTTGACATTTATCACACCTCTTTACATAAGCTGCGACGTCTTTGGACAAAGTTGGCCACCAGTACCCCTGTGTGATGATTCTCTTGGCCAAGGGTCTTCCCCCTATGTGGCTTGAGCAAGAACCCTCATGAACCTCCTGTAAGACCCGGGGAACTTTCGTGGGATGCACACATCTGAGGAGAGGCAATAGAAATCCCCTTTTGTACAAGACGTCTCCTATCATCGAGAACTTGGCAGCCCTATATCTCAATTTTCTCCTCTCTAGCTTGGACTCAGGTTGATCTCCCCCTCTAATATACCTGACGAGGGGGTCGATCCACGAGTCTCCTAGGTTCAAGTTGTGACACAGGTTACATACCTCTTCTTCCTCGATGGTTGCCTTTCTCAAGACCTCGATTGGAATGGTCCTTCTAACATCTATCTTCATTGCCGAGGCCAGCCTTGCCAATGCATCTGTGTGACTGTTACTTTGTCAAGGCACTCTCTTCAGTTTTGCCTCTTCAAAATATTCTAACAACCTTCTTACCCTCTTCAAGTACTTGGCCATCCTTTCATCTTTGGCCTCATAGATCCCCAGTACTTGATTAACAACCAGCCTTGAGCCGCTGTAGAGTAGGAGTCGCTTTACGCGAAGAGTTATTGCCAATAAGAGACCTGTTATCATGGCCTCATAGTCGGACTCGTTATTTGAGGCCTGAAAGTTGAATCTCAGGGCGTATTCAATGTTCGCACCATCCGGAGCCGAGAGTATCAACCCCGCACCGCTTCCACTGTCGCAGGAAGAGCCATCAACGAAGAGGCTCCAGACGTCTGTATCTGATGAAAAGGCTCCTTCTATCATGACTCCTTTTTTGAAGAGATATCGATCCTCCTCGTCCTCCGTAATTCTGCTCATAACTTTTTTGGATGGGACCTCTTCCAAATTTCGGAAGACACTTGGTGTCGTCTCTTCCTCCTCTCGAAAGACACTGGGTGTCGTCTCTTCCTGATTTCGGAAGATACTGCGGTTTGTCTCTTCCATGCCCCCAGGTCTTTCTCTGCCTCGACTTCTTCCCAAGTGAACTCAGCCACAAAATTTGCGAGGGCCTTCCCTTTAATGGCTGTCCTAGGTTGGTAGGCGAGATCGTACTCCCCCAACTCGATGGCCCAGGTCATCAACCTCCCGGATTTCTCAGGTTTATGCAGGACCTTTCTTAGTGGGGAGTCGGTGAGGACTACCATGGAGTGAGCTTGGAAGTAGGGCTTCATTTTTCTTGAAGCATGTATCAGGGCATAGGCCAACTTTTCCATGCGAGGGTAATTCTACTCGGCCCCTTGAAGGGCTTTAATGTTGAAATACACAGGCCTTTGGATCCCATCGTCTTCCCGTATTATGGCCGTACTGATGGCTGATTCGGAGACTGCCAGATACACATACAACTTTTCTCCCGCGACGGGTCGAGATAGCAATAAGGGGGATCCCAAGTAAGATTTAAGTTGGTTGAAGGATTTTTCACACTCTTCGTCCCATTAAAAGGCCTTTCTTAGAACTTTAAAGAATGGAAGACACTTGTCTGTTACCCTAGAAATAAACCTGTTAAGGGCAGCCACTCTCCCCGTGAGTCTTTGGACATCCTTGATACTCCTAGGAGTCTTCATATCGAGTAATGCCTTGATTTTCTCAGGGTTCGCTTCAATTCCTCTCTGGTTAACGATGAATCCCAGGAACTTCCCAGCTCCTACTCCGAAGACACACTTTGTTGGGTTGAGTTTCATATTGTACAAGTCCATAACATCGAAGGTCTTCTCAAGGTCTGCTACGTGAGTGCAAGCTTTCAAGCTCTTTATTAGCATATCATCCAGATACCCTCCATAGTCTTACCTATTTGCTCTTCGAACATCTTATTGACAAGACGTTGGTACGTTGCCCCTGCATTTTTCAGACCGAAGGGCATCACTTTGTAGCAGTACGTCCCTTTGTCAGTAATGAAGGCTGTCTTCTCACAGTCTTCAGCATCCATGAAGATTTGGTTATAGCCTGAATACGCATCCATGAAGCTCATGAGCTCATGTCCCGCCGTCGCGTCCACCATCTGATCTATCCGAGGTAAGAGATAGCTGTCTTTTGGACAAGATCTGTTCAGGTCAGTGAAATCCACACACATTCTCCACTTCCCATTGGCCTTAGGCGCGATGACTGCATTTGAAAGCCACTTCGGATAGGTAACTTCTCTTATAAACTTGGCCTCTTCCAACTTTTTGACCTCTTATCGGATGACGTCGTATTTCTCCCTGGAGTAGACTCTTCGTCTCTGTTTGATAAGCTTGGCATCTCTGGTCACGTTGAGCTTGTGACTCATTACCTCAAGGTCGATGTTAGGCATATTTACGTGACTCCATACGAAGACACTCTATTTCCTCCTGAGGAAGTTTATCAGCTCTTCCTTGGTTCCTGGCTCTAGGGCTTTACCGACCTGGACATTTTTTTTTGGCTCCTCCTCATTGAGGACGATGGATTCTACCTCTTCCGCGGCCTCTCCTTTCTTCAACTTTGTTTCATCTCCTGGGTCAAGAGTGTCAATGCTATAAGTGGTGGTTGCCCTCTTATGGGCTTCTTTCTCTTCGGTCGAGTTGAAGTAACACTCTCGCGCTATGGTCTAGTCACCTTGCACTTCCCCTACTCCATAAGGAGTCGGTAATTTTAGCATCTGATGGACTGTCGACGGCACAACTTCAAATTCTTTAAGGGCCACCCTTCCTATGATGAGGTTATAGGCCGAGAAAACGTTCTCGTCCATGACGAAGAAGTTTATCTTCTTGGCCATCCTCTTAGGCCACTCATCACCCATCCGTACGTCCATCTCATACATGCCCAAGGGGTGGACCTTTTCGCCACTGAAGCCTATCAATGGGTGATGATAGGGCACCAACCTTGCTCTGCTAAGGCCTAGGCTCTTGAAGCAAGGCCAGAACATCACGTCCGCCGAGCTCCCCCCGTTTATGAGGATCCTCTGCACCTCGCACCCATGCACCCTTGTTGTTATGACCAGAGGGTCATCATGGGGGCTACGATACCCTTGAAGTCGAGTCTGGAGAACCCCACTACGAGGGTGTCCATTTATACTTTCTTCTTCTTCTGTACTGTATCAAAAGACGTTAGATTCACAACTTCAAGCTTGGCCACTGACCTGGCCTCTGCTACATGAGCCTTCTTATCAACTATTTCAGAGCCACCTCCTACAAATCCTCCACATATGGTGTTAACACCAAAGGAGATCGTACCGACCCTCTTCACCGGGGTGTTGTCATCTTTTGGCGGAAGATCCGGATCGTCTTCGTCATCTCCTTCTGAATCATTGTCTCTTCTGGCCGGGACATTGTCACGGCATCTGTCATCTCTCCTTTTCTTAAGGTCATCTCTTCCACCCTTTGGAGCCTTACCATCCACATACTTCCTCAACTTTCCAGATTTCAACATCTTTTCAATCTCATCTTTTAAAGCGAAGCATCTATCCGTGACATGGCCATGATCCTGGTGGAACTCGCACCATAAGTTTTTGTTCCTCTTATGTGGTGGGGCATTCAGTTTCTCTGGCCATCTCAGAGTCCTGTCAGCCTTAATCTCATTGAGGATGTGCTCGTAGCTTACAGTCAGAGGTGTATAGTGAGCGAACTTGTCATCACCCGACCTCTTCTTCCCATCTTTCTTGCTTTGGGAATTTCCACTGCCACCGCGGTTCTCATCCTCATACTTGGCGGCCATTGCCTCTTTCGCATTCATTACTTTCCCTGCGGTTGACAACAGCTCCGCCATAGACCTAGGGGGTCTTTCGCCAATTTCCACAATAGCTTCCCCTTCTGGAGGGCTCCTATAAGGGCGGTCATGGCTATGTTTTCTTTGTAATATTCGACTTCCAACTTTTCTTTGTTGAATCTTGCTATGTAGTCTCTTAGGCTCTCACCCTTGGCCTGCTTGTCATATAGCAGGTGGGTAGTCTTCTTTTGAGGCCTCACCCCATAGCAGAAGTTGTGGATGAATCGCTCAGCCAAGCATTTGAAGTTCTCAATTGAGTTCTTCGGAAGGGAGGTGAACCAACTGTGCGCTGCCTCTGTCAAGGTCCCAGAGAAGGCCCTACACTTCATCTCATTGGGTATCGAGTAGATGTCTGCTGCCGACTGGTACATTTCGATATGATGCACAGGGTTAGTGTTGCCATCATACTTTGGAGACACCGTAGGAGGCTTGAACTTAGCTGGGGTTGGGAACCCCACTATCCTAGCCACAAATGGGGAGCCTTCAGGGTAACCCCTTTGTAACGGGTCCCTGCTTTTAATGAGGTCTCCTATCTTCTCCTTAAGGCGTTGGATAGAATCATTCCATGGTCTTCTGCCATCGACTTGGCCGAGGTTATCCCCTGCCACCTCCCTGGGATGGACCGAGGGTGCCCCTGCCACGACACGTCGAATGTTGACCTCTTGATGTTCCCTGCCTCTTCTTTCACAGTGTCGGCCTTGATCTGGCCGACCCTGCCTGTTCCCTCTCTGAAAGCCTGCTGCGCTCCTTGATCTCGACAGTCTCTGTCTTAGGTCATTTATCGGGCCTAGTCTCTCAAAGGCCGACCCTTTTTATTGGGCCTCGTCACCTCTTCGGCCGACACAACCTTGACTTTGCCTAAGAGGTCGTACAGTGTTATTTGACACCTCATACGACTCCCAGCAGTCTTCCGGGGCTTCTTCCGCCTCTAGATCATCATACCTGTCCTCTGGGCAAGGGTTTCCCTGCCTCCCCAGGCGCAAGCGCCTAGGGTCAGCAACGTCCCTTCTCCGCTGGGGTGCTGGCTGGTCCTTCATTGGTGCCTGGGGTAGTCCCCTGGCATCAGGATGAGGCTGAATTACCGCCGGAGTGATCATGTCCGGTGAGACTCCAGGTGGCCTCATCATAGTTTGGCTGAGCTGTGCAAATTGCTTCTGCATGTCTTGTTGTGTTGCAGCTAAAGATCTCAAGGCTGCAGCTACCTCCGCCATTTCGGACTGGGGGAGTGCCTGACTGGAACTAGGCTCTCCACCCCCAGGTGGCGGAAGAGGCGGTGGTAAGTCTGGTGCCATATGTTCACTGTAAAGCTTGAGTAGCAGATAAGATTAGTACCTCACAGGACCTCTTTCAATGGTGAAACAGCTCCGCACTGGGGGAGGCCTGGTTCACCACCAGAGTCTCCGGTGAGGTTAAGCAGAAAAAGAGGAAGAGATAGCTTCTCGTTCCCACAGACGGCGCCAAAATGATGATGCTGAAATTAGCACCACCAGATAAGGTATTTTCAAGCTCAATCTAAGAACAACAATGGCAGCATAGTTATGTAAAGATAAGAGAATGGGATGAGGAAAAGAGGGGAGAGCACCAGGATATAAGTGGTTCAGCCTAAATTGGCCTACGTCCACTGTGTGTGTGTGTGTGAATAACCTCACTGCAATAAGACACTAATGACCATGGATACAATCCCTCAAGCTTTCTCTCTCTACTGTGTATCTAGACAGAGTTTCAGCTAGGGTTGAATATCTGAGATCCTTTGCAAGGTAGAGGATGACCTCTATATATAGTATCTAGGGGGTGTAATGTACCCCCCCATGCATGCAATGAGCATGTGTGTGTTTGCCTCACCAATATGGGAAAGCCATCTGTCACTGTCACATGTAGAGAATGATGATGTAATATTCTCCCCACGTGTGGGGAATAATCTTGTTATAACTGACTTGTGTCCACGTGCCCTTATCCAAATGTCAGTCGATGCTTGGCCATCGCGCCTGGGGTATGACCTCGGCCTATGGGAGGTCGAGGTTGGTAATTCTAGGTACCTGTTCAGTCCGAGTATTCCATGGAGGTCTCGGCCTAATCCCAACCGAGACGATGGACAAGGTCGGCCTAATCCCAGCCGAGATAATGGACGAGGTTGAGCTGGAGTGTTTGGAGTATCGACCGATGTTTTGATGAGGTTGCTGGTGGCTTCCTGCGAGCTCGACCTATGTCTGGCCGAGGTTGCCATATCAAGGCATATGTGAATGCTGCTGATCCTTGTGGTGACCCTTGTAGAGGCTGGCAGTAGGGTCGGCCTGGGCCGACCTTGCTATGGCCGAGGGCTGATATCGCGTGTTCCCAACGTCGGCCATAATCTCGACCGAGGTTTGTGTATCTGGGCCGAGGTCACACTTGGGGCATATCAGTTCACAACCTAGATAGGGAGTTTACATCCTATCGGAACTGTTGCGATGCAATCCTAGTAGTTCATCTCAAACTACGAGAACTTGTATGATGGTTCAAGAACTTGTACAATAGTTTAATAGAGGATTGTGATCGGTATATCCCAGGAATGTATTGAATATGAACACCTGTGAGAATAAATTCCAAGGATTGTCTTGATTAGGCTCAAGTGATCTAATATAATTTGCAAACAGTGCATAGATTCTTAATCCCGAGGATGATGAGAATTGAAATACTTGAATGATTATTACTTTGATTGTCATGGGTGAGATTGTAGTTTAGATTGAATAAAATAATATGTGCATATTATGTGATAATTACATGAGTGGGTCTGAGATCTTAATTTAGAAGAATCCACATTCGGGGATACCTTGGATTACTATACTCCCTCGATAGACTTATAAGATTTGTTTTCACCGATTAAACTTGATCGGTGGATTATTTGATAATTCGGTAAAGTAGAAAAATAAGTTAAGTCTGAGAATAAATGAATTTATTATATGTTGATTAAAGTCAATTAGCGACAAATTGATTTGACCAAGCGGGTATCAGAAGCTTAACGTGGAAAATCATATTATGTACCATAATTAACTTTGCAAATAAGACCTCATTATATTCGAGTGATTTATGAGATAATTAAATTGGAGTACAATCATAATTATTTAGTGGAATTAATTTTTATTATTATTATTATTATTATTATTAAATAAAAATAAAATTAATTTCGGGATTTATAATTGGGGATTTTCGAGTATTTATTTGAAAGCCAATTTAATTATTTGTCTCGGGTCCCTAGTATAGTCCATATACCTTGGTAGTTAGGCCTAGATTCTCAAGAGACTCAGTTTAGCCCAAGTCTACATCTTAAACTAGTATATATTGGTTTGAGTTGGGATTATAAGAACCATAATTCTTTAATATGGGTTGAGAAGGGTGAGAGAAAATACTATTTATGTTCATGTGGAGGAGCCTAAAGAGCGAGGATCATATCTCACTTAAAATCAAGAATTTTCATCTCCAAATGTGCTCACATACTTATCTAGCTTTAGGTGGATCATATACTAGAATATTCAAGCATTTAAAAGTGTTCTAACAAGATTTTGGAGATCCAAAATAAGGCATCCCTTTATCTTCATCAAATACCTTTCTCCCCATTGGATTGCAGCCGGATCTGCAAAGGTATTGTATTCGTAACTCTAGGTTTATTCTTTAATCCTAGTTATGGCTTTTAAATCTTCAATTGTTTGATTAATCGAAGATTTAAGGGCTAAAAATTTCTATTCCGCATAAATGGATCCCCAACAATTAGTATCAGAACCTTTGGCTTAAATTAATAATCCTTTGGAAAGATCCATATTGTCCAACCTTGAAAATCTTAGTTTTACATGTGGTAGGATTGTACATCTTGGTGTATGTTTCGGTATAATTTTGCCTAGATTCTTTTGTTAAATCCCTTAAAAAACACATTGATACCTTCCCTCAAGATATATCAATAAACTAGTGGTTAGAGCTTTTAGCTACAAAATTTGTACCTTCCTTCAAAATCTATTGGCTACGAAATTTAATTGTTCATGGATGATTCTTAATCATTAATTTTTCAATAATAAACTATTAAATCTTAAGCTGTAATTTTATGTATCAATTGCATACTTAACTACTAAAACATTTATTTTGGTAGCGAAATGTTTCCAAATATATATTTTTTTATTTTGAAAATGAATTTGATAAAGTAGTGTATACCACCAAATTTAACCAAATTACCATATAAAAAAAACACATTCGTTAAAATCCACAAAATAACTAAATTATCATAAATAAAATCCACATTAAGTTGCGTACACATACATTGTCAAGTCACCTACACACTAGTTAAAGGATGTAAAAGTCCCACATTTCATCCCCTTATAAACGACAAACATCCATGGTGCAAAAAAATAACTTAAGCTAGTTAAAGGACTTAGAAGTCTCTGATTCCATTTACAAATGTCAAAAGTTCATGACGCCCCAAAAATAAGTTCTCGTCACGTCAAATCTGCAATTGAGAGAATACAATATCATTAGCTAAGATCAAGTAGGATTTTATTTGCCTTTATCATGAAAAAGTTATAACGATGAGAAAAAGTTGATAATTAAAGAGATAATAATCGATTACGAATGTGAACATTTTAAAGCATACGAGTAGTAAAACTAAAGGATGTCTATATTACCATCATTCGAAAGATGAGGAACGTGATGCGATCAATGACTGAATCAACTTATCAAACTCCGCTCGTCGAGCTAAAATAGTATCTAGCATTGCACATTGAGTCTCCATAGCGGTTCATGACGAACCATTATGCTTTATAATTTGTTTAGACTTGTTATTCTGATTACACTACATTGTCTCTGCAGTAATTTTTCAAACATCATAAGTATACATATTTTAATAAAAAAAATATTTACAAGTTACATGATCAATAATAGTTCAAACCTGATGTCTTGGACTTCCATAAAGATCACATAGACTAAGCCAATTATCCGTGGTCACACCAGTAGGGACATTTTCTTGAGCCTCCTCTGCTGATCCATATTTTGTATTCACTTCACGAAGCTTGATCCATTGACTCCTACATCTCCATTTCATTAGCTATTCCAAACACTCATTTGCATGATCATCCAAATCATCGTCGAATTTCTCCTGAAATTTTATACTCAATTAGTAACTGAAATATCTTATTGTGTCACCCCTCACGAGAAGATGACATTATTAAGAGTATCTGCAACAAAATAATGAAATATGTATGCCCAACCACATGTAACAATATTGTTCAATCAGTGATGTTTAAGGTTCAAAGGTTATGTTAACTTCCAGAGTCAGCCAAAGGCCCAAATTGTCAACTGATAGCAAATTTTAGAAATTGCTAACTGATAGAAAATTTCAGAATCCAGTATGCTAAAAGTCTTCCTATACCTATGTCTAGTGGTGAAAAGTTATCAGTAATTGAAAGTTCAATAACTAAAAATATGAAATCCAAGTAAGTTTCAGCATAAACTAGAAAGGTCAAAAGCCAACTGTCACTATCTTTTATCATACAATAATGAAAAGGGTACTGTAAAAAAAGTCACTTGATATCAAACAAAAATGGTTAAGGGCTTACAGTTCTTAAATTAACATGGAGCAGGTGGGAGATCCAAACCAGGATCACCGATGCTGGGAGAGACCTGAGGATATAGACACGCCACAAAATGTTTATAAGGTGTTGTCTCAAAAAACCAAGGATTTGATGTAGCAGCAGAGACTACTGCTGAATTGGGTGACACAAGAAGGATGGCACAACACTAAAGGGGGACAACGGTTCAATGCCAATTTGGTTGGTTCAACTTTTAGTAAAAATATTTGGGTTAATGTTAACTAGGATTGACTGATAGTTAATACAACCCAGAATGACAGTTCGAAAATAACACAGCACAAAAACGAATTATCTAGCATATCTGTGGACAAAACCTTAATGTATGGGATTGCCTTTTCCCATCATTGTAAAGAGATTGTGTGATGAGTAAACCGTCTAGCATATCTCTGGACAAATTCTTATTATCATTTAACGAACTATATATTTTAAGGTCGATGGTTGATCCCTGATAAACACGGCGACGAGATCGAATATTATCATAAGGATGAGGAGTACCAAGAGACATTATTTACGAAAGCACAAGAAAAAACCATTCCTCGTCTTCAAGGAACTAAGTAGCTTAAATATAGCTTGTATGTCTTATTGAAACTCCTACAACTAATTTCTTAATATAAATACACAAAATTTCCCCCTTATACAACCTATCAAAAACCAAATAGTCAATTATGTTTTTATTCTCTTCTAACCAGCTTATGCACTTCATTTACAGTGCTCTGCATAGAAGAAATGCAACAGTTAATAACTTGACCTGTCATTAATCTAAAGTGTGAGTTCAAACTATTGAGTTAGCAACCTATATCTTTTTATACTATAACGGCTTATTGAAAGCCACTTATACAATGTATCACATTTGTGGCCATCCCCGGATCCCCACCGCGAAGGAAAAGGATCCTTCGGATCCTGCGCGCCCCCTCTCGGGAGAGCGCTTCGGCCGGCGTCAATTTTGTGAGGTGTGAAGAATGTAGAGAGATTTAGAGTCGCCATTCTATTTTACTCAAAACAGACAAAATAAAAAGGGGAAGCCACCCCGAAGGATGGCATCCAAAGACATATTGGTGCGTGCGAAACCAAAATGATTTGGAAAGGGTTCAGAGGCTTAGTTACGAAATTTGAAGGTGTTAGGCACCCATTCCGCCCTTTCGGTCTCTCATGGACATTTGCTATTTTCCTTTATGTTTTCCCCCGTGAGATGTGTGCATGTGTATATATAGCACGGAGGTAGGAATCCTCGACTTGCATCATGGAAAAGATAAAGCGAGTCATCCGTAGGAAGATATAAGAGTAATATTAGAAAAATAAGATTTACACGACTACCCCTACGTTGATCGTTATAAGGGAGCGATAACGCATATGAGGTAATGTGTCACTGAGAGCAAATATATGTATAATATAAGAAAAAATGGATTTAGAGAAGATAGAAAATGAGAGAAAAAGTGAGAAAAAGGACTCGAGTCTCGGGTTTTACACCGAGACGCCTACGTAGCCTATAAAGGCATCAAAGTCCACGTAGTTCGCATGTAAGGTGAGGGGTGGGGTTTAACCCATAAATCCAAAGGGAGAAATCTCTTATTTGTAAGTGTGTGTGTGCGTGTGTGTGTAGAAAAAGTGTTTTAGTTGTGAGAAAAGTGTGGAAGAAATGTGAGAATCCCTTTTTAGAATTTATGAGCAAACCCTCTTTTTCTTGTTTTTTTGAGTTTTTATTTATATGAAAATAAGAGATATGCAATAATACTAGGTAAAAAGGTATATTAGGATGTGTGAGATGAGATGATAAAAGGGCTAAGTAATAAAAAATAAGTTATTGAGAATTTAAGAGAATTCAAGAGAAAGTTGAGGAAGTTGGACCTTCTTGAAGATCTTGAGCTTGATCTTGGATGTTGGAGAGCATCCCTTGCACTTGGATGATGATGGAGAGTGGTTAATTCACCAAGTTTGATGAAAAGGATGATGGAAAGTGGAGGTGAAAAAGGGATCTGGGAGTTGAAATCACGCTGCCATCGAGAGAGGTTTCTGGGATTCGTTCAGAGAGATTCTTATCAGATCTGGGTTCCCCTTGCAAATGAGGCCTAGGCCTCATTTTATAGCCCCATGGGACTACCGATCGGCCCTATCATGGCACTGCCTATCGGCAGGTGCCGATAGGCAGGATCTGGAACCTGCCATTTGGCAGTGCGCCTCAGGCTTTTCCGGAAAATTAGCCGCCGAGGGAAAACCGTTGGTCAGAATTGTGCACGGGGCATATCATTGGAAAGGTAATTTAAAGACCTTCGAAAGTAATTTGGACCGCTCCCGAGTTTGGGAGTTGACTTTGGGTCAAATGTGGGTCGAAAGTGTTTATCGGTCCATTGGACGGGGAATCGTGCGGACGCAAACAGATCGTTCGTCCGCATGGAAAGTCCAAATCACGCACGGGGCATACCGTTGGAAAGGTTAGGAAATGTAATTTGACATTCCAAAGAGTTTGACCCAGTTTGGAGAGTTGACTTTGGTCAACTGGGCTCGAGAAGCGCTCGGTGGCTTCTCAGAGTCAAACGGATCGTTCGTCCGCATGGAAAGTCAAAATTGTGCATGGGATGGACCGTTGGAAAGGGTATTCAGTTACCTTCGAAGATTCATTCAGTCTCGATCGATCTGAAGAGTTGACTTAGGTCAAACAGAGCCCGGGAGCACCCGGTGGCCTCTGGGTCAGGTTTCAGACGCAAACAGCGCGTTCGTCCTCATAGTAAGTCGGAAACGAGCACGGGGTGGACCGTTGGAAAGGGTATTAAGAGCCCTTTGAGGATTCATTGAGTCTCGGTCGAGATGAGAAGTTTGACTTTTGGGTCAAACTGAGCCGGGGGTGCCCGATGGCTTCCAGGTCAGTACTCGAGATGTGACCTGGTTTTACAGTGATGAGTGGAGGTATTAGAGACCTAAGGAGAGTTAGGGGGTAATAGAATGAGGTGTCTACAATATTTATCACTTCTTACAAAATTCTCCATTACACAAAACAAAAAGGGTGAGAACGGTTCAATGCGCCTCAATGTATTCATTCAATTTTAAGGGGAGTTTAGAGGAAATTTGTGTGAGCGCATCAATATGGTATCAAAGAACACGCATAACATGATGCCATAGAAATCCAGCCATGTAGAGCAGGCTATGAACCACTTGAAAAAACCTTGATCGTGGAGGGTAAATCCCCGATCAGCTTCCTAGCTGCCCCTCTACAGTTAATCAGTTTTTCATCCCCTCTCGACACTCGCCTTGTTGAATATTTCTTATGCTAAGATACAAATAAGAAACCCTGTTGAACACTTTGTTAAACCACGAATACACATTTAAAATATTTTCACAGCCTTTAACTAACCTAAAACAACCAATTCTAACAGTAGAACTGAAGGCACCTAACACCCTATGAAACATTATTCACATTTCACAAAATGCCACTAAGAAGCCATATTTATCATTTACACAATCCCATCAAATTCAAAATCCATAAAGAATAAACCTTCATTAGAATACAACATAATTTGACAGAATATGTATCATAAGCCAATATAGTTATTGGATTACATATGCGGATGTTTTGGATGTATAACAAAACAATATGAAATGTATTCCAGGAATACAAATACAAATCAATATCCTTATTGGCAAGCATAACGAACAAACACATTATCTAATATGTAAAAAGTTATCATAGCATATGTGTGACCTCCAATGCTACCCAGTATACTCTGCCTCAACTGAAAAATTTGGAGTTGAGACGTGATGTTCTCACTAAGCAGCCCGAAGTGGCCAATGCTCAGGTGTTTATAATGACAAGAATGTTATCATTTAATTTTATAGACCTACGGTAGTAACAATGTCATTTTCAATAAGAAATTACTTACATTTAGTCTGTTGAATGCTTTTGTTTTGTTGAATGCTTTTGTTTTATCAGCTTCAGTGAGGTCTTTCCATTTGGTTGGGATTGGAATTAGGTTACGAATGATAATCCTGAATTCATTTGATAATTTAGCGGACTGGTCTTTGTCAAGTGACCTATTTTTCTCCTTCAATATCTTAATATGCATCTTTTGCCCAGTAGCTTTGATCATCTTCTGAAGCCCCTTGCCACGTGTAGGTCCACGAACTTTTTTCGTTATGGTAGAATCTGTATTTGAAACTTTAAAAGCAAATTAACAATACTAAGAAACATTTGAAAAATAGTTTTTGTACCTGCATGGCTCGTGGAGGTTCTAGGACTGGTTTGTTGTGTTGATGGCGAGATATTTGCAGATTCTACATCCAATACGTGTTCAGTCATGAGTGTCATGGGAGCTATAAGAGCAGTGGGTGCCATGGGTACCCTTGGATTTGGGGGCGCCGTGAGAGCCGAAGGTGCCAGGGGAGCCTCCTTCGTGTTCAGTCATGAGTGTCATGGGAGCTATAAGAACTGGAGGTTGGGTCAGGTATTGTTTGATTCGATCAAAAGCTTCTTAGCAGGCCTCGTTCCAAACTTGGGTTGAATCTTTTCGGAGGAGCTTAAAGATTGGTTCATAGATGGAGGTTAACTGGCTGATGAACCGACTAATATATTGTAATTTCCCAAGGAAACCTCAGACTTCTTTCTCTGTTCGGGGAGGTGACATCTCAAGTATGGCTTTCAGTTTGGCAGGATCTTCTTTTATCCCCTTTTCACTGACCATGAATCCTAAGAGTTTTCCCTTTGTAATGCCGAAGACGCACTTCTATGGATTAAGTCGCATCTGATACTGTCGCGGTCGTTCGAAGAATTTCTAGAGAGCGGGAATATGACCTTCTCTAACTTTGGACTTGATAATCATATCGTCCACGTAGACCTCGACCTCGTTGTGAATCAAATCATACAGGATGGTTGTGGCGGCCCTTTAGTAGGCAACCCCAGCGTTCTTGAGACCGAATGGCATAACGGTGTAGCAAAAGGTTCCCCATGGGGTGATGAATGCGGTTTTCTCTTGATGGTCTGGGTGCATCTTGATCTGGTTGTATCCGGCAAACCCGTCGACGAATGACTTGAGAGCATGACTGGCTGTGTTATCCACGATCATGTCGATATTGGGTAGCGAATAATCATCCTTCGGAGAGGCTTTGTTCAAATCTCGGTAGTCCACACACATTCGAACCTTTCCTCCTGCTTTCGGTACAGGTACAATGTTGGCTAGCCATGTGGGATATTCGATTACTCGAATAAAACCCACGTTTAACTGTTTGATCACCTCTTCTTTGATCTTGAGCGACCATTCGGTGCGGAGTTTCCTCAATTTTTGTTTAACTGGTTTGGCATCTGGGAGAGTGGGGATCTCGTGTTGGTCTATTTCGGGATCAATGCCGGGAATATCGTCGTAGGACCATGCGAAGACATCCACGAACTCCTTTAGCAATTCTTCGAGTTGTGCGCGCCCATGCTCGTTAAGGGTGGTCCCTATCCTAATCTCGCGCAGTTGGCTACTAGAACCGAGATTAACAACAACAGTCTCTTCTTCATTAACTTGAACACGGTTATGTTGTTTATTATTAACCTTATTTAGATCAGTTAAGAATTGTTCATTTGCAAAATTATCGTCATTAAAAGCTTGATTAGAATCTACACAATTAATGTAAGGCACAATAAGATACTCAAAATCTTCGTTTATTTCATCGATAGGAAAAACAGCATTGAGGACCTCGTCAAAAGAGGTCTCGATTACATTTGAGCAAGGATGAACAACATTTGAAGAAATAGGGTAAACATTGGGGTTGGGGGAGATTTCAAGAGGTAGAACTGGCGCAGCATGCCAGTTGAGGAGAGGTGTATCAGCAGCTTTGATCAGACGGGATGGGTCCCTTGATGAAGTGCCTGAATGAACCATGAAGAGTGCCAGCCCCAGTGTCTGCAGGTTGAAGGAATCTCCAGAGTCACTTTCTTCAGTCTGTTTAGTATCTTTGATAAGCGGTTGTACGCGGTGTTGGGAACTTTCGGCCCATTGGTAGCTATCCTGGAAAAAGATCTCCATTCCAGGCTTCATTTTCTTGTCTGTGTGGTCGTACCATGGTTCTGGAAAACCGCAAAAGGGGAAATCTTCGCCCTCTTTGATGAATCGTCCATTTAAGGAATCACCTGAGATAGTCCAGACGAAGTTTAATCCTCTTTTTGATCGAGTCTGGCGGATCATTCTGAGCTCTTATTCTGATGGTTGATACCCCAAGCCGCAAGTAGGGAAAACTTTCTTTAGTTAGATGGGTTTAAGTATCCCCTGATGCCTCTATCCTAGCCCCAGTCCGGGCATGAAGTGCATGTTCCTGAACATCTGAATCACATTGACATTGCCATGAGGGTCATATTCTGGACAAACCCTTTCTTTGAAACCGTCCTCTGCAGGGAGTAGGGATGGCTCGACTCGAAAACCTAATAGGAGCATATCATTTTAACCATGCTGTATCTCGAGAATTGGACTGTTGGTGCTTGCACCCTCGACATTATCATCGTCACCCAAGATGGTGTTGACTCTCCCGCCGACGAAGAACTTCAATTTTTGATGGAGTGAGGAAGACACACCCTTTATACTGTGGAGCCAGGGGCGTCCGAGCAACAGGTTGAAACAAGCTGGGATGTCTATGACTTGGAATTCAACGACAGGGTTTATAGGTCCAACCCCTATTATAAGTTTTATGGATCCCATCACCTCACGATGGGTATTATCGTAGGCACGCACATAGGCGGAGGTTAGAGCGAGGTCGCTTTCTTTCAGGCCTAAACACTTGAAGGTTCTCAATGGGCATACATTCAAAGTGGATCCGTTATCAACGAGAGAAAGCGGTACAACCTTCCCCATAACTTCGATGGAGATGTTGAGTGCATGATTGTGATTTGGACCAATTCTGGGGATTTCTCCTTCAGAAAAGGACAGCATTCGGATGGAGGTCAATGATCCGACCAGGTTTACCGCCTCTTCTGGCGTGGTAGAAGGAGGAACTAGAGGTCCAGTGAGTAATTTGATTAAAGCATTTCTGTGCAGCTCGGAAGTCATGCAAATCCCCCATAGAGTGATGTTAGCTTGAGTCTTCTTCAGTTGGTCGAGGATCTTGCTTTCCTCAATGGTCATCTCTGGCATATGAAGGTTTTCAACGCCCTTCCCCTTGTTATTTGCTGGTAGTGAGCTCGGAACTTGGTAATGTCTCCTGGATCTGGTCATGTGATTTACCGAAGAAGAGAAAAACATGAATCCCGTTTCTTCATCAATCTCAGGATGCTCTGCCACCCTATCTATTTCTCCGAGGAGTTCTTCAAATGATATCATCCCACATATGTCGGTTACTGGGCCAGTTCTTCCCGAAACTTGTTCTTCATTTGAATCTTCAAATTCTTCCCTCCATCCGGTGGCGACAATTCTATTTTCCCTCGTGAAGTCAATGCATTCCATGACTTCAACGGCTTTTTCGTATAGGTTTTACCATTCTGTGGGGATATGTAAGGGTGAAGGGATCAGGCGCTCTTGTAGCTTCAAAGTGTCAAGTAACTCGGTGATACTGCAAATGCTGTTGGTTTGCCTGAATGCTTCCGTCATGATCTGGACAACATCATCTAAGCTGACTTCGTCGGTTGGTACCACCCATCTATCTGATTCTCGGGCCCATTTTCGTGCTTCCAAAAACAACGCACTGAATCTCTGGCAGTCGATAGTCATTTGTGAGGTCAATTTCAGCCCGAACTCTAGGAGTTGGTTCAACACATCTGATAATTCGATACTTCCACTTTCAGAACGGGTACGGACAGTGATGCAGACTCTGGTAAGGAGTGACAGTGCTTCATCAGTGAGGCTAGTAGGGTGTAGGTGGAAATATGGACAAATTTGAAGAGGTTTAGGAGGGTATAGGGGTGTGATTTGAGTTAATGGATCGAAATTCGGGTTTTCTTCCAAGAAAATGGCATTGGTGTGATTTGGGAGGGGGTTATGAGTAGTGTTTGGCTTAGGATTGGCTGGTGGGGCGATGGTACCCCGATCGATGAGATCTTGGATTATGTTTCGAAGGTGGAAGAATTGGTCGGTGATATGACCAGCTGTTTGGTAAAAGGCACAATGAGCATCGATCTTGAAATTTCTGGGAAGTGGATTAGTTAATGGACGGGGATCCAAGGGTTTTATAAGGTTTTGGATTAACAGGGCTTGGTAGACTTTAGAGAGGCGAGCATGAAGCTCGGTGTATTCCCTTCGAATAGGGGCAGGGTGACTTTCTGGTGCCCATGCTGCGGTTGGTTGAGAAATGTTGTTGATGGTTGAGACTGTAGCATTGGCAGGCTTGTCATATTTTTTGGGGGTAAACTGTCCGGACACCTTCTTCGGTTCAACTTCTATTTTGGTAAGTCCTTCCTCGATTTCTACCCCTGCCTCTCTGAGAGCCCGAAAATGAGGGTAGTAATGCCCTCTCATGGTCGTTCGGACATGGGGTAAGATATTCTTCTTCACGATGCTGACTTGTTCTTCTTCAGATGACAGATTAGTCATGGTAGCTGCTTTTTCCCTCCATCGAGCTATAAAGTTACTGGCTGATTCTCCAGATTTTTGTTTTAGCAGCTCTAAATCACGACGGGTGACCTCAAGCTCTTCGTTGTATTTGTACCGCGACATGAATTCTCAGGCTACATCCTCCCAGCTACGGATTCTGGATTCCTCAAGAGATAAAAACCATCGGAGGGCCTTGTCCTTCAAAGTTTGTTGAAACAGTTGGGCCATTACTTCTTCAGAAGCCCCTAGGAGAGTCATGGAACGGTGATAACTGCGAAGATGAATAATTGGGGGACCACTCCCCCCGAACTTCTCGATATTTGGCATCTTGAACTTCTCGGGTAACCTTGCTTTAGGATAAGGAGACATGTGAGTGTAGTCCATGTAATTTCCAGAGATCCTAACTTGATCAAACTTCTTGGTGAGCATCTTAAGATCCTCTTTGACTTTGTTCAACTCCTCCTCCTTTGGATCAGCAACCTCAGGCAAATTAGCCATAGGCTGGGCAATGTTTGGCATTGGAAGTTGGGCAGGCGGCGACCTATTAGCAGGAGGGGCACGTAGAGCGGACTGATATTCCTCCGGAACCCAGATGGGCTCGGGTGGACCCATAGCACGAGGGAACAGGGCCTCGGGCTCTTGAGGAATATGACCTTGGTTTCGTTGCATTTCTCGAACCTCAGCTTGGAGGTTGTCAATCTTGGCCATGAGCTGAGCTAGAACTATTGGTAGATCTGGTTGTATGACTGGTGCTTGATCTGCATTCTCCATGGAGGATGGATGGATGGATTCCGAATTTGAAAGAGGTAGTAGAGGAGCGGATAAAACTCCGACGTGATTTAACTGAAGACCGAAGCCAATAAGGAGCGAGGCCAAGGGCTTGCGATCGACCTGAGAAGGCGTAGGATGATATTTATTTTTGAGAAAAAGGGAAGAAACTATTTTTGAATTTTTGACAAAGAAGGGAGAAATGTTTTTGGATTTTTAATAAAGAAGGGAGACATGTTTTTGGATTTTTAATAAAGAAGGGAGAAATGTTTTTGGATTTTTAATAAAAAATGGAGAAATGTTTTTGGAGACGGAACTCAGCATGATTATTATGTTTTCACTTGTATTTAATTCTCCTAAATGCAATGCCGGACGGGACCCGAGCCTAGAAAAGTGGGGGTCTTAATAAATGCAATGCTACGTTTGGACTTGTAACCAGGCTTGCGGACACAGTCCCATTTTAAAAATGCGCAAAAATTGGGCGGAAGATCGACCCGGAATTTCGACAGAGTTTCGGGTCGAAACCGGCAATCTAAAGTGCGTGTCCTAGGTTTGACACCTATATACGGGCATGCAGTTGGTTGGGTGAATCGGTATGGGTTCCCCCCTTTGGCGTGACTTCCATGATATACGTCTTGCTCTTGTGGGAAATCGGTACGTGTGGACAAGCCATTTGATATACCTGAGTGTACGTGAATTGCCTCACCATATACCTCGTGGGGACGGTACGTGTGAGAACGAATTCGATATAATCGGCGTACGTGAATGAATTATTTGCGATATACCTCTCGTCATGACTTCGGTCAAGCGGTACGATGCGGGGGAACCGTTCGATATACGTCGAAGGTACTTGGCCAATGGAAGGTGAGAGTCATATCGCTTAGGCTAACTGCGACCTTCCGGACCAGCGCCCATCACGAAGTGACCCTCCAGTTACTGGGTAAAATTTGGTCAATAGCAATGCTCTTTGGTGATATCGTGTGAATCATGCCTGATTCTCTTATTAGTATCTTATGATGAGAAGGCCTTTCATGATTATGCCAAACAGGGAGCCAATGTACAAGTACCCCAAAAGGTACACCAAGTACGGATGGGTGATGCGTGCAACATGGGGATATACATATGACCCTAGGTGCACGTGGTGTGAAGTCTACATGGAGAATTTTCTACAAGTGTGTGAATATAAGCATAAGCATGGGATACACATGTGAGAAAGGGGAACATGCAGATATGGGGGAAAACATAAATAAATATAGCATCCACGTAAATAGAGTGAAGCCTTCAAAATAAATATAATCCCCAGTAGAGTCGCCACTGTGGCCATCCCCGGATCCCCGCCGTGGAGGAAAAGGATCATTCGGGTCCTGCGCGCCCCCTCTCGGGAGAGCTCTTCGGCCGGCGTCAATTTTGTGAGGTGTGAAGAATGTAGAGAGATTTAGAGTCGCCAGTCTATTTTACTCAAAACAGACAAAAGAAAAAGGGGAAGCCACCCCGAAGGATGGCATCCAAAGACATACTGGTGCGTGCGAAACCAAAATGATTTGGAAAGGGTTCGGAGGCTTAGTTACGAAATTTGAAGGTGTTAGGCACCCATTCCGCCCTTTCGGTCTCTCATGGACATTTGCTATTTTCCTTTATGTTTTCCCCCGTGAGATGTGTGCAGGTGTATATATAGCACGGAGGTAGGAATCCTCGACTTGCATCATGGAAAAGTTAAAGCGAGTCATCCGTAGGAAGATATAAGAGTAATATTAGAAAAATAAGATTTACACGACTACCCCTACGTTGATCGTTATAAGGGAACGATAACGCATATGAGGTAATGTGTCACTGAGAGCAAATATATGTATAATATAAGAAAAAATGGATTTAGAGAAGATAGAAAATGAGAGAAAAAGTGAGAAAAAGGACTCGAGTCTCGGGTTTTACACCGAGACGCCTACGTAGCCTATAAAGGCATCAAAGTCCACGTAGTTCGCATGTAAGGTGAGGGGTGGGGTTTAACCCATAAATCCAAAGGGAGAAATCTCTTATTTGTAAGTGTGTGTGTGCGTGTGTGTGTAGAAAAAGTGTTTTAGTTGTGAGAAAAGTGTGGAAGAAATGTGAGAATCCCTTTTTAGAATTTATGAGCAAACCCTCTTTTTCTTGTTTTTTTGAGTTTTTATTTATATGAAAATAAGAGATATGCAATAATACTAGGTAAAAAGGTATATTAGGATGTGTGAGATGAGATGATAAAAGGGCTAAGTAATAAAAAACAAGTTATTGAGAATTTAAGAGAATTCAAGAGAAAGTTGAGGAAGTTGGACCTTCTTGAAGATCTTGAGCTTGATCTTGGATGTTGGAGAGCATCCCTTGCACTTGGATGATGATGGAGAGTGGTTAATTCACCAAGTTTGATGAAAAGGATGATGGAAAGTGGAGGTGAAAAAGGGATCTGGGAGTTGAAATCACGCTGCCATCGAGAGAGGTTTCTGGGATTCGTTCAGAGAGATTCTTATCAGATCTGGGTTCCCCTTGCAAATGAGGCCTAGGCCTCATTTTATAGCCCCATGGGACTACCGATCGGCCCTATCATGGCACTGCCTATCGGCAGGTGCCGATAGGCAGGATCTGGAACCTGCCATTTGGCAGTGCGCCTCAGGCTTTTCCGGAGTCAAACGGATCGTTCGTCCGCATGGAAAGTCAAAATCGCACACGGGATAGACCGTTGGAAAGGGTATTCAGTGCCCTTAGAAGATTCATTTAGCCTCGATCAAGCTGAAGAGTTGACTTAGGTCAAACAGAGCCCGGGAGCACTCGGTGGCCTCTGGGTCAGGTTTCGGACGCAAACGACGCGTTCGTCCTCATGGTAAGTCAGAAACGTGCACGGGGTGGACCATTGGAAAGGGTATTCAGTGCCCTTAGAAGATTCATTGAGTCTCGGTCGAGATGAGAAGTTTGACTTTTGGGTCAAACTGAGCCGGGGGTGCCCGATGGCTTCCATGTCAGTACTCGAGATGTGACCTGATTTTACAGTGATGAGTGGAGGTATTAGATACCTAAGGAGAGTTAGGGGGTAACAGAATGAGGTGTCTACAGAGCCCCTCGATGGGTGAGTTTGGGAACAAATGATAGCCGTCGATTAGACACCGATGATGCCTTTTGAGGGAGTATGATCGATTTAGAGGGTCGAGGTCAGTTCCGATGACCTAAGAAGTATGCTGGGGATGATCAATTATGTGGATCAAAGTCGAATTTACGGGCCTAAGTAAGCGAGGGTGACCAATTCAGAGGGTCGAGGTCAATTTTGAGGACCTAAGAAAATGAGGATGACCAATTCAGAGGGTCGAGGTCACTTCTGACCTAAGAGCGGTAACGACCGAGGATCGAGGTCGATTCTGACCTAACTATGGTGACAATCCATGATCGGGGCCAATTCTAACCCAAGAGTCGTGATGACCGAGGACCGAGGTCAATTCTGACCTAGCTAAGGTGACGATCCAAGACCGAGGATAATTCTGACCCAAGAGTGGTGACGATCGAGGATCGAGGTCAATTTTGACCTAGCTAAGGTGACGATCTAAGATCGGGGCCAATTCTGACCCAAGCGTGGTGACGACCGAGGACCGAGGTCAATTCTGACCTAACTATGGTGACGATCCAAGACCGGGGCCAATTCTGACCCAAGAGTGGTGACGACCGAGGACCGAGGTCATTTCTGACCTAATTATGGTGATGATCCAAGACCGGGGTCAATTCTGACCCAAGAGTGGTGACGACCGAGGACCGAGGACAATTCTGACCTAACTAAGGTGACGATCCAAGATTGAGGCCAATTCTGACCCAAGAGTGGTGACGACCGAGGACCTAGGTCAATTCTGACCTAACTAAGGTGACGATCCAAGATCGGGGCCAATTCTGACCCAAGAGTGGTGACGACCAAGGACCGAGGTCAATTCTGACCTAACTATGGTGACGATCCAAGACCGGGGCCAATTCTGACCCAAGAGGGGTGACGATCGAGAACCGAGGTCAATTCTGACCTAACTATGGCGACGATCCAAGACCGGGGACAATTTTGACCCAAGAGTGGTGATGACTGAGGACCGAGGTCAATTCTGACCTAACTATGGCGACGATCCAAGACCGGGGCCAATTTTGACCCAAGAGTGGATAAAGACTATATTTTGATTCTGCTGGAGAAAGAGCTTTGTGATTCCGATTTGAGCTGGGGAGCTGATAACTGGGGGAAGCTTTATAGGAGACCTCGCAAGGGGGAGCAACCTATTTTGAGTGCCGTGAGAGAATTCCACTGGGGAAGTGATCGGATGATCCTTAGGGATTTTTCCGAGCTTGGCCGGGAGAAGTCTTAGCTTTTGGGGATTCCGCTGGGGAAAAAGGGGTTCCGCTTGAGGGATAAGAATTGGATTTGATGTTCCGCTGGGGAATGATGAATGAGTCAGGGAAAATTTGGATTGCCCTTTGGGAGAGATCGCTCGGGGCGAGTGGTTCTTATGGTTTTCGTTGGAAAAATACTCCGTGATAATGTGTCGCACCGGGTAGCTGATGGCCGGGGAGGCCCTTTGTAAAGCCTGATGAGGGAGTGATTAGGTGGTCTGGGCGCCTTGCCCGAGAGGTCATTCGCTTGGGTTTTGAGAACTCCGTAGGGGAAAATGGTGTGTCGCCATGAAGGAGTGCAAAATTTCTTGGTGGAAATGTTCTAAATCCCTCCTAGGATTTTTAGGAATTTTTCGGAGATTTTTCGAGGCTTCCTGGTATTTTTTAGGAATTTTTGTACGAAATTTTAAGGTGGGTGCCGGTCGGCATAGACTGAGAGGTGCCATTCGGCAGTGGCACGGACTTTTGGGCTGCCTCAGGAAAGTGAAGAGACAGTGCCGATCGGTATGGTATGTGGGGTTACCGATCGGCATGGCGTTTGGCCTCCTATATAAAGGGGGCGAATCCCCTTCATTTTTCACACCTTCCTGTCGTCTCTCTTTCTGCGATTTCTCTCTGCGAATCGTTCTAGCGTTCTGATCTTCAAGAAATGGCCGCTTTTGTGAGTACCGCTGTCCATCGGGAGTGGTTGACCGTTGATGACTGGGCAAATGTGGATTGGAGGGACAGGGTGCCCCTTGCTTTGGGGAATGAGAATGACTTTGATGCATTCGAGCCGGTTGCGGATGAGCGAACCTTGCTGCGGGAGCCATCGCGTCATCGCTCTTCGAGAGTGATCCCCGGCGGTTATGTAAGTAACCTGACCTTTGGCATTTTTTCTTTTTCGGGTGATTTTTCCCTTTTCTTGACCTTTGACTGAATTTTTCCCTTTTTTCCAGTCGGATATTTCTTTGAAGAACATGCGTGCCCGTGGGACGACGGGGCTTAAGGATGTTTGGGAGCATCTTCCACCCGTGGTGTGCCGGATGGTATTATCAGCTGGTTTTGGGAGGTTGGCGGCTGCGCTAGATGAGACGCCTCGCTCGACAACAGTCTTGTGTGCCTTGGGGGAGAGGTGGTGGGACACTACCCACACCTTTCATTTTGGCTTCGGGGAGATAACGGTGACTCCCATAGATGCGCAGTAATTGCTGGGGCTGGATTGTGATGGGGAGCAGATAGAGGTGGATCGCTCCTTGCGGGTGAGGCCGGAGGCGGTGTATGCGGCACTTGATGATGTGAGGAGGATAGTCTCTGGGGATTCTATCCGGTTGTCCTTGCTGAAGGATGTTTTGCTGAGCAGGGTGATTGATGTGGAGGACGGGCTGCAAGTGAGGCAGATGGCCCGGTTGTTTATCTTGTTGGTGCCGGGAGGTTTTATGGTGGCGTCGAGTGGCGACGTCGTCCATTTGTGGTTTCTGCCATACTTGAGGATGTTTTCGAACATCCCTTTATATGATGAGTCTGACCTTGGCGACTCTTTACTCTTCTTTGGATGCATTCAGCCGGTGCTGCCGGCAGACTTTTACTGGAGCCATGTATCTCCTTGAGGTATTCTTTACTTTGTGCATTTTCCTTTCATGCATTCGCATTTTCCTTATGCGTCTCTTTTTGCTTGTGAATTCAGACGTAGTTCTATGAGGTGATTGGGTGCAACACCCCGCTGATTGCTTTGAAGGACGACACTTTTGGGGACTTCTATCGCTTGTACCGATGGCGTAAGGCCAACCGACAGTCGAAGGGATCTCTTTCCCTAGAGGCGGTGTGTCAGGTCTTGAACGACCTGACCAGTGGTAGGGTAAGACTCTTTCCATTTCAGTCTTAATTTTTGCACCTTCTGATTTTGTATTGACTTATGCCTGCTTGGGGATTTTCAGGTGACCTTTTATCCTTGGGGGACCGCCATTTAGGATACGGGGGTGACTGGGTTGAACGCGCAGATGAGGCGTTTGTTGGCGCATGAGTTCGTCCATTCCTGGTACCTCGGGGAGAGGGTGATCCGTCAGATCGTTGAGGAGGAGGTGGCGGTGCCTCCCGCGCAGCCTCCTACTTCTATGAGGTGGGAGCGACAGTTGCTAGAGGATGAGAGGATCGCGGCGATGATCGGCGAGTCCTATGCGTTATATACTGATACGGTCGCGTCGTATGATTATATGGACTTTGTGACGAGCTGGTTGATGTCGCCCAACATTCATGATGCCTTGCCCTTCCCTCCTGCTGGTTCGAGTCGGGCGGTGGGGTCCTCCCACAGTGGCGGTGGTCCGTCGGCACCTGCGGCGGCGACGACTTCGGAGGTCCCTTTTGTTCGACTTCACACTCCTTCGTCCAACATCCGGCGGGCTGATGGAGGGATAGTGCCGATGCTGCACCGTCCTCTTACGATGGATCCGAAGGAGCTGGGTTTGACAGAGGAGGTTCTTCGTCCTACGGTAAACCTTTCGGTCCTTTTCCTCTTTTGGAATCCTTTGCCTGATACTGATTTTGCCATTTTCCTTGCAGCAAATCCGGGTGTCGACCACTTGGTTAAGAGACATCAAGGATTGGATATCATCTGCGACCGCCCACATTCGGGAGGCTGTCCCTGTTCCTTCTTGTTTGGTGCCGTCAGCCTCGTCTGGGGGAGACTCTGGCTCGGGTAGTGGGGGCGCGTCATCTCGCCGTAGGGGGAAGAGAGCGCGTCGCAGGGGTGGAAACTCTTGAGAGGGAGAGGGGGAGAGAATGTGGGTTCGGGCTGAGTCCCGTTTGTTTTTGGCTTTTGCTTTATTTCCTGCAAAAATGATGTAACATAGAAAACATATCTATGCAATGCAATGTAGTTTTTTGATTATTTTTTTATTTTCCTAATGAATGAATGCATGCACATGTTCTTTTTAACTTTGTTGCTGAGACCATAAAAACGAATATTTTTGGAATTTTTCGAAGGAAAGTTATTTTATTAAAAAGGGAAATCCTACAAGGAGAAAACAGGATCCTTGAAATTCTTTTGAGGATATCAATTTATTTTTATGATTTGACAAAAAAGGAAAGGAGGAAATTTCCAAAAATGGGGGGTTGCCGATCGGCAAGAACCCTGGCCTGCCTATCGGCAGTTCAGTCCAATCCTATCAATTGAAAGCTTTGATTAGTACCCTCTTCAGCCTTTTGTACCTTGTGGGGTAGGATTCCTTCCGATTTTTGCAGGGATTATGTCCTTTGTGATAGTTCTCAAGTATAAAAAGGGGGTGAGGGTGGAGTATTTTCATCACACCTTTGGATCCTTATCCACTTGCCTACTATTTCTTTGCCCTACAAGATGGCTCTCCCTGGTAGCACCGAGTTTGTCAACTATCTCGAAGCCTTGGAAGCTATGTGCTCTTATAATGTCGACTATGATGCTTTTGACATGCGCCGAGTTTCCTTATGGCGCAATCGACCCTTTGAGTGGAATATGCTGACAGCGGTGGTATAATTCTGGTACCCCGAAGACCATGTATTTCGTCTTGGGTTGGAAGAAGTTTGTCTTACCTACGAGGAATTTTTTGCCATGCTAGGTGTGAATCCTAGAGTTGCTGCAGCTTTGCCCGAATTTTCCCGTTCTCCTAGGGATTTATTGGCCGGACATCTTCATATCTCGCCTTCGGCGGCCAGGTCATTGGTTTCTGGAGGAATGATCTCCCTCCCGGCGGTGTTGCAGTCTGTGCATCTGCGGGAAGTAGGTGATGCTGGCTATGCTGGCTATGCTGGAGCCATTGTTCTGGGCCTGATTTCAAAATTGCTGTTGGTGATTGGAGAGGTGCGAGTGGACCCATAACTTGCAGCCATTACTTCATGGATGTCATACCGTCGCAATCCTGCGGCGGTGATATTAGCGGAGACTCTGAATGGCCTAGATGCCTGGAGAGAAGGTCATTTTGACTTTTTGAGGGGTAGCCCTGTGATGCTGTTCATGTGATTGTCTGAAAGATTTCGCTTGTCGACCCCTCGAGAATATCCTTTGTCGGCTGTACCCAACTTCTTTTCACGCTACTTCATCCGCATGGCCCTGTATGTCGAGAACTGGGAGAATCGGTTTGTGGAGCATGGGGCTCGTGGGCTGTATTGGTCAGTGCCCTGGTGGGGGCAGTTGCAGCCTATTCTGGAGCTAGGAGAATATTCATATGTGCGGTTGGTTGGTCTCAGGCAGACCTCTTTTTATTTCCCTTGGCGACTTTTACGCCAATTTGGCTGGGCGCAGGTCGGGCCCCCTCGAACCTCAAATTTCTTTCCGGTAGAAGATTTAACTGAGCGCCTGCGTCTGCGTCTGCTGCTTGGATCTCTGTGGGAAAATCGGCGTCCGTTGACCCGTCCCCCTCAGTCTGTTGGGAAGGTTTGCCATGTCCCCAAAGATTATATGAGGTGGTTGTGGAGGAACATAGTCAGCAAGATGTTGGCAGTAGAGACTGGTCAGAGGTGGTTTGTTTTATTCGACTCCATGGAAGGGGGTGTTGTGGTCTTTTCGAATATGGTTAAAGCTCATCGGTCCATGGAGTGTTTGAGGCACTCTATTTAGGCAGGAGAAACTTGGGGTCCTGTAGATGATGAGGATGCGGTCTCTTCTGGTAGCTGTGGGTAGGACTCCTGGGGAGTTTATTTATGTGACAGATGGGGGATTTTATCTGGTTTTTATGGTAGTAGGGGGGAAGGGAGTTATCCGCTCCTTTTTCTTATGTAATTTGTGCTGTAGTGTCTTATTAATGAAATAAACAAGTTTCTGATCATCCAGCTGTGCCTTTCGATGAATTTTGTATTTTGAATTATCTATACCAATCGCTAAGGCATACATAATCCTTTTATTCAAGTAAATATTTAGAATGAACTGCCGTTCTCGGGGATGAGGAAGGAATATATCTTTGTAAAAGAAGGGGCCGTGCTCGTGTGGGGAGCATGAGCTGCCTACGTACCTCTGGGGTTTTTGATAAAGTTCTTATTTGTTTGAAAATAGTTTTTGCAGAGGATCAGGCCCACGTAGTTCTGGGTAGAGGGGAATGAATTTTTTTTTAATTATTATTTTTTTAGAAGGGGGATGAGAAGAGTCGTAGCGTGCCGAGATTTCGGACTAGGGGTAGAATTTCTTGAGACGGTCCAGATTGACTGGACGGGCCATCTCTTCGCCATCCAGGTCAGTGAGCATGGCGGCACCGCCGGACAAAATTTTCTTCACAATGTAAGGGCCACTCCAATTGGGCTTGAATTTTCCTCTGGGGTCCCAAATGGGTTCTATTATCTCCTTAAAGGCTAAATCTCCCTCCTGGACACCGCGGTCCTTGACTTTCTTATTGAACGAACGCGCTATTTGGCGATGATACCCTTGTATGTGGTAAAGAGCTTTTAATCTCCGTTCATCTAGGAGGGTCATGACGCGTAGCGAGGGTATTTCCAGCTCCACGGGTAGGACTGCTTCCATGCCGTAGACCAGGGAGTAAGGGGTAGCCCCGGTAGAAGCTCGTATTGAGGTTCAATAGCCCCAGAGGGCGTATGGGATTCGGTCGGCCCAATCCCTACAACTTTCGGTCACCTTATTGATGATGGCTTTGAGGTTTTTGTTGGCGGCTTCAACCGCACCATTGGTTTGAGGTCAGTAGGGAGAAGATTTGTGTCTCTGAATCCCGTACTCGTTGACTACTTCTGTGACTTCTGCCTCGAAGTGCAAATCGTTATCTGACACTAACTCGTGCGGGACCCCATATCGGCAGATGATATTCTTCTTGATGAATTTAACCACCTTCTTGGCATTTAATACTGCGTATCACTCAGCTTCGACCCATTTGGTGAAGTAATCGATGGCGACCAGGATGAACTCATGCTCGTTTGACGCTTTTGGCGTAACCTTCCCTATGATGTCGATACCCCAGGTGGAGAACGACCAGGGAGAAGTCATGTTGTATAATTCCCGTGGAGGTAGGTGTTGGAGGTTGGAGAACTGTTGGCATTTAGGGCATCTTCGAACATAGGCGGTGCAATCCTGGGCCATGGTGGTCCAATAGTAGCCCTGTCGGATGATCTTCTTGGCAAGCATGTGACCGTTCATATGGGGCCCGCATTCCCCGCTATGGATTTTCTGCATTATCCTTTAAATGTCATCCCCTGCGATACAGTGCAAATGAGTTCCATCGAAATTCCTATTGAGTAGTGCTTTATGACATATGATGTACTGAGCGACCAGGCTTCGGAGGGTAGCTCGGTCGTTCTTGTTGGAACCCTCGGGATACCTACCATACCTGAGGAGGCACCAGATATCATAGTACCAGTAATCAACTAGTTCAGGGTCTTCTGAGGTGGCAAGCTCAATGTGGTAGCAATGAGTAGGTTTGTCTTGCTTTTGAACTAGGAAGGGGGTCATCGTTATTCCCTCGGGCATGTCGACCATGGAGGCCAAAGTAGCGAGAGCATCGGCCAGGTTATTCTTTGCTCGGGGTAGGTAATGGAAGGTGATATCTTAAAATTGGGAGGCCAACTCTTCAAATTGGGCATGAAAGGGTCGAAACTTTTCGTCCTTGACTTTCCATTTTCGGAGCACTTGACCGATGATAAGGGCATAATCCCCATAGACATCAAGGTGTTGAATACCCTTTTCGAGAGCAACTTTGAGGCCCACTGAGCATGCCTCGTATTCCGTCATGTTGTTGGTGCAAGGGAAATCCAATTTTATGGCGATGGGAGTATGAGAGTCATCTGGGGCAACCAGAAGTATCCCAATGCCATATCCCTTTTTATTGGCAGCTCCATCGAAGAACATTTTCCATCGGTGGCAGTCTTGAGTAGTGCAAAGTATATTTTCATCTGGGAATTCAGAGATCCAGACATCTGCTTCTTCCATAGAGTAGTCAGCGAGGTAGTTAGAGATGGCTCTTCCTTTAACGGCTTTCTGTGTGACATACACGATATCAAAATCGGTTAGGAGCATTAACCATCAGGCCATTCGGCTGGACAAAGCAGGTTTTTTGAGCAGGTATTTGATGGGATCCATTCGGGATATAAGTTTGATGGGGAAGGCGAGCATGCAGTGTCGTAACTTTTGGATGACCCAAACAAGCGCGACGCATGCTTTTTCCAAAGCAGTGTAGTTGACCTCGTACCCGGCCAATTTACGATTGGCATAATAGACGGCTCTCTCTTTGCGGGAGTCCTCAAGGTATTGGGCTAGCAAATCCCCAGCTGTAGTGTCGGTTATGGTTAGGTATAGGAGCAAAGGGAGACCAGGCTGTGGTGGCATGAGAACTGGAGGTTGGGTCAGGTATTGTTTGATTCGATCAAAAGCTTCTTAGCAGGCCTCGTTCCAAACTTGGGTTGAATCTTTTCGGAGGAGCTTAAAGATTGGTTCATAGATGGAGGTTAACTGGCTGATGAACCGACTAATATATTGTAATTTCCCAAGGAAACCTCAGACTTCTTTCTCTGTTCAGGGAGGTGACATCTCAAGTATGGCTTTCAGTTTGGCAGGATCTTCTTTTATCCCCTTTTCACTGACCATGAATCCTAAGAGTTTTCCCTTTGTAATGCCGAAGACGCACTTCTATGGATTAAGTCGCATCTGATACTGTCGCGGTCGTTCGAAGAATTTCTAGAGAGCGGGAATATGACCTTCTCTAACTTTGGACTTGATAATCATATCGTCCACGTAGACCTCGACCTCGTTGTGAATCAAATCATACAGGATGGTTGTGGCGGCCCTTTAGTAGGCAACCCCAGCGTTCTTGAGACCGAATGGCATAACGGTGTAGCAAAAGGTTCCCCATGGGGTGATGAATGCGGTTTTCTCTTGATGGTCTGGGTGCATCTTGATCTGGTTGTATCCGGCAAACCCGTCGACGAATGACTTGAGAGCATGACTGGCTGTGTTATCCACGATCATGTCGATATTGGGTAGCGAATAATCATCCTTCGGAGAGGCTTTGTTCAAATCTCGGTAGTCCACACACATTCGAACCTTTCCTCCTGCTTTCGGTACAGGTACAATGTTGGCTAGCCATGTGGGATATTCGATTACTCGAATAAAACCCACGTTTAACTGTTTGATCACCTCTTCTTTGATCTTGAGCGACCATTCGGTGCGGAGTTTCCTCAATTTTTGTTTAACTGGTTTGGCATCTGGGAGAGTGGGGATCTCGTGTTGGTCTATTTCGGGATCAATGCCGGGAATATCGTCGTAGGACCATGCGAAGACATCCACGAACTCCTTTAGCAATTCTTCGAGTTGTGCGCGCCCATGCTCGTTAAGGGTGGTCCCTATCCTAATCTCGCGCAGTTGGCTACTAGAACCGAGATTAACAACAACAGTCTCTTCTTCATTAACTTGAACACGGTTATGTTGTTTATTATTAACCTTATTTAGATCAGTTAAGAATTGTTCATTTGCAAAATTATCGTCATTAAAAGCTTGATTAGAATCTACACAATTAATGTAAGGCACAATAAGATACTCAAAATCTTCGTTTATTTCATCGATAGGAAAAACAGCATTGAGGACCTCGTCAAAAGAGGTCTCGATTACATTTGAGCAAGGATGAACAACATTTGAAGAAATAGGGTAAACATTGGGGTTGGGGGAGATTTCAAGAGGTAGAACTGGCGCAGCATGCCAGTTGAGGAGAGGTGTATCAGCAGCTTTGATCAGACGGGATGGGTCCCTTGATGAAGTGCCTGAATGAACCATGAAGAGTGCCAGCCCCAGTGTCTGCAGGTTGAAGGAATCTCCAGAGTCACTTTCTTCAGTCTGTTTAGTATCTTTGATAAGCGGTTGTACGCGGTGTTGGGAACTTTCGGCCCATTGGTAGCTATCCTGGAAAAAGATCTCCATTCCAGGCTTCATTTTCTTGTCTGTGTGGTCGTACCATGGTTCTGGAAAACCGCAAAAGGGGAAATCTTCGCCCTCTTTGATGAATCGTCCATTTAAGGAATCACCTGAGATAGTCCAGACGAAGTTTAATCCTCTTTTTGATCGAGTCTGGCGGATCATTCTGAGCTCTTATTCTGATGGTTGATACCCCAAGCCGCAAGTAGGGAAAACTTTCTTTAGTTAGATGGGTTTAAGTATCCCCTGATGCCTCTATCCTAGCCCCAGTCCGGGCATGAAGTGCATGTTCCTGAACATCTGAATCACATTGACATTGCCATGAGGGTCATATTCTGGACAAACCCTTTCTTTGAAACCGTCCTCTGCAGGGAGTAGGGATGGCTCGACTCGAAAACCTAATAGGAGCATATCATTTTAACCATGCTGTATCTCGAGAATTGGACTGTTGGTGCTTGCACCCTCGACATTATCATCGTCACCCAAGATGGTGTTGACTCTCCCGCCGACGAAGAACTTCAATTTTTGATGGAGTGAGGAAGACACACCCTTTATACTGTGGAGCCAGGGGCGTCCGAGCAACAGGTTGAAACAAGCTGGGATGTCTATGACTTGGAATTCAACGACAGGGTTTATAGGTCCAACCCCTATTATAAGTTTTATGGATCCCATCACCTCACGATGGGTATTATCGTAGGCACGCACATAGGCGGAGGTTAGAGCGAGGTCGCTTTCTTTCAGGCCTAAACACTTGAAGGTTCTCAATGGGCATACATTCAAAGTGGATCCGTTATCAACGAGAGAAAGCGGTACAACCTTCCCCATAACTTCGATGGAGATGTTGAGTGCATGATTGTGATTTGGACCAATTCTGGGGATTTCTCCTTCAGAAAAGGACAGCATTCGGATGGAGGTCAATGATCCGACCAGGTTTACCGCCTCTTCTGGCGTGGTAGAAGGAGGAACTAGAGGTCCAGTGAGTAATTTGATTAAAGCATTTCTGTGCAGCTCGGAAGTCATGCAAATCCCCCATAGAGTGATGTTAGCTTGAGTCTTCTTCAGTTGGTCGAGGATCTTGCTTTCCTCAATGGTCATCTCTGGCATATGAAGGTTTTCAACGCCCTTCCCCTTGTTATTTGCTGGTAGTGAGCTCGGAACTTGGTAATGTCTCCTGGATCTGGTCATGTGATTTACCGAAGAAGAGAAAAACATGAATCCCGTTTCTTCATCAATCTCAGGATGCTCTGCCACCCTATCTATTTCTCCGAGGAGTTCTTCAAATGATATCATCCCACATATGTCGGTTACTGGGCCAGTTCTTCCCGAAACTTGTTCTTCATTTGAATCTTCAAATTCTTCCCTCCATCCGGTGGCGACAATTCTATTTTCCCTCGTGAAGTCAATGCATTCCATGACTTCAACGGCTTTTTCGTATAGGTTTTACCATTCTGTGGGGATATGTAAGGGTGAAGGGATCAGGCGCTCTTGTAGCTTCAAAGTGTCAAGTAACTCGGTGATACTGCAAATGCTGTTGGTTTGCCTGAATGCTTCCGTCATGATCTGGACAACATCATCTAAGCTGACTTCGTCGGTTGGTACCACCCATCTATCTGATTCTCGGGCCCATTTTCGTGCTTCCAAAAACAACGCACTGAATCTCTGGCAGTCGATAGTCATTTGTGAGGTCAATTTCAGCCCGAACTCTAGGAGTTGGTTCAACACATCTGATAATTCGATACTTCCACTTTCAGAACGGGTACGGACAGTGATGCAGACTCTGGTAAGGAGTGACAGTGCTTCATCAGTGAGGCTAGTAGGGTGTAGGTGGAAATATGGACAAATTTGAAGAGGTTTAGGAGGGTATAGGGGTGTGATTTGAGTTAATGGATCGAAATTCGGGTTTTCTTCCAAGAAAATGGCATTGGTGTGATTTGGGAGGGGGTTATGAGTAGTGTTTGGCTTAGGATTGGCTGGTGGGGCGATGGTACCCCGATCGATGAGATCTTGGATTATGTTTCGAAGGTGGAAGAATTGGTCGGTGATATGACCAGCTGTTTGGTAAAAGGCACAATGAGCATCGATCTTGAAATTTCTGGGAAGTGGATTAGTTAATGGACGGGGATCCAAGGGTTTTATAAGGTTTTGGATTAACAGGGCTTGGTAGACTTTAGAGAGGCGAGCATGAAGCTCGGTGTATTCCCTTCGAATAGGGGCAGGGTGACTTTCTGGTGCCCATGCTGCGGTTGGTTGAGAAATGTTGTTGATGGTTGAGACTGTAGCATTGGCAGGCTTGTCATATTTTTTGGGGGTAAACTGTCCGGACACCTTCTTCGGTTCAACTTCTATTTTGGTAAGTCCTTCCTCGATTTCTACCCCTGCCTCTCTGAGAGCCCGAAAATGAGGGTAGTAATGCCCTCTCATGGTCGTTCGGACATGGGGTAAGATATTCTTCTTCACGATGCTGACTTGTTCTTCTTCAGATGACAGATTAGTCATGGTAGCTGCTTTTTCCCTCCATCGAGCTATAAAGTTACTGGCTGATTCTCCAGATTTTTGTTTTAGCAGCTCTAAATCACGACGGGTGACCTCAAGCTCTTCGTTGTATTTGTACCGCGACATGAATTCTCAGGCTACATCCTCCCAGCTACGGATTCTGGATTCCTCAAGAGATAAAAACCATCGGAGGGCCTTGTCCTTCAAAGTTTGTTGAAACAGTTGGGCCATTACTTCTTCAGAAGCCCCTAGGAGAGTCATGGAACGGTGATAACTGCGAAGATGAATAATTGGGGGACCACTCCCCCCGAACTTCTCGATATTTGGCATCTTGAACTTCTCGGGTAACCTTGCTTTAGGATAAGGAGACATGTGAGTGTAGTCCATGTAATTTCCAGAGATCCTAACTTGATCAAACTTCTTGGTGAGCATCTTAAGATCCTCTTTGACTTTGTTCAACTCCTCCTCCTTTGGATCAGCAACCTCAGGCAAATTAGCCATAGGCTGGGCAATGTTTGGCATTGGAAGTTGGGCAGGCGGCGACCTATTAGCAGGAGGGGCACGTAGAGCGGACTGATATTCCTCCGGAACCCAGATGGGCTCGGGTGGACCCATAGCACGAGGGAACAGGGCCTCGGGCTCTTGAGGAATATGACCTTGGTTTCGTTGCATTTCTCGAACCTCAGCTTGGAGGTTGTCAATCTTGGCCATGAGCTGAGCTAGAACTATTGGTAGATCTGGTTGTATGACTGGTGCTTGATCTGCATTCTCCATGGAGGATGGATGGATGGATTCCGAATTTGAAAGAGGTAGTAGAGGAGCGGATAAAACTCCGACGTGATTTAACTGAAGACCGAAGCCAATAAGGAGCGAGGCCAAGGGCTTGCGATCGACCTGAGAAGGCGTAGGATGATATTTATTTTTGAGAAAAAGGGAAGAAACTATTTTTGAATTTTTGACAAAGAAGGGAGAAATGTTTTTGGATTTTTAATAAAGAAGGGAGACATGTTTTTGGATTTTTAATAAAGAAGGGAGAAATGTTTTTGGATTTTTAATAAAAAATGGAGAAATGTTTTTGGAGACGGAACTCAGCATGATTATTATGTTTTCACTTGTATTTAATTCTCCTAAATGCAATGCCGGACGGGACCCGAGCCTAGAAAAGTGGGGGTCTTAATAAATGCAATGCTACGTTTGGACTTGTAACCAGGCTTGCGGACACAGTCCCATTTTAAAAATGCGCAAAAATTGGGCGGAAGATCGACCCGGAATTTCGACAGAGTTTCGGGTCGAAACCGGCAATCTAAAGTGCGTGTCCTAGGTTTGACACCTATATACGGGCATGCAGTTGGTTGGGTGAATCGGTATGGGTTCCCCCCTTTGGCGTGACTTCCATGATATACGTCTTGCTCTTGTGGGAAATCGGTACGTGTGGACAAGCCATTTGATATACCTGAGTGTACGTGAATTGCCTCACCATATACCTCGTGGGGACGGTACGTGTGAGAACGAATTCGATATAATCGGCGTACGTGAATGAATTATTTGCGATATACCTCTCGTCATGACTTCGGTCAAGCGGTACGATGCGGGGGAACCGTTCGATATACGTCGAAGGTACTTGGCCAATGGAAGGTGAGAGTCATATCGCTTAGGCTAACTGCGACCTTCCGGACCAGCGCCCATCACGAAGTGACCCTCCAGTTACTGGGTAAAATTTGGTCAATAGCAATGCTCTTTGGTGATATCGTGTGAATCATGCCTGATTCTCTTATTAGTATCTTATGATGAGAAGGCCTTTCATGATTATGCCAAACAGGGAGCCAATGTACAAGTACCCCAAAAGGTACACCAAGTACGGATGGGTGATGCGTGCAACATGGGGATATACATATGACCCTAGGTGCACGTGGTGTGAAGTCTACATGGAGAATTTTCTACAAGTGTGTGAATATAAGCATAAGCATGGGATACACATGTGAGAAAGGGGAACATGCAGATATGGGGGAAAACATAAATAAATATAGCATCCACGTAAATAGAGTGAAGCCTTCAAAATAAATATAATCCCCAGTAGAGTCGCCACTGTGGCCATCCCCGGATCCCCGCCGTGGAGGAAAAGGATCATTCGGGTCCTGCGCGCCCCCTCTCGGGAGAGCTCTTCGGCCGGCGTCAATTTTGTGAGGTGTGAAGAATGTAGAGAGATTTAGAGTCGCCAGTCTATTTTACTCAAAACAGACAAAAGAAAAAGGGGAAGCCACCCCGAAGGATGGCATCCAAAGACATACTGGTGCGTGCGAAACCAAAATGATTTGGAAAGGGTTCGGAGGCTTAGTTACGAAATTTGAAGGTGTTAGGCACCCATTCCGCCCTTTCGGTCTCTCATGGACATTTGCTATTTTCCTTTATGTTTTCCCCCGTGAGATGTGTGCAGGTGTATATATAGCACGGAGGTAGGAATCCTCGACTTGCATCATGGAAAAGTTAAAGCGAGTCATCCGTAGGAAGATATAAGAGTAATATTAGAAAAATAAGATTTACACGACTACCCCTACGTTGATCGTTATAAGGGAACGATAACGCATATGAGGTAATGTGTCACTGAGAGCAAATATATGTATAATATAAGAAAAAATGGATTTAGAGAAGATAGAAAATGAGAGAAAAAGTGAGAAAAAGGACTCGAGTCTCGGGTTTTACACCGAGACGCCTACGTAGCCTATAAAGGCATCAAAGTCCACGTAGTTCGCATGTAAGGTGAGGGGTGGGGTTTAACCCATAAATCCAAAGGGAGAAATCTCTTATTTGTAAGTGTGTGTGTGCGTGTGTGTGTAGAAAAAGTGTTTTAGTTGTGAGAAAAGTGTGGAAGAAATGTGAGAATCCCTTTTTAGAATTTATGAGCAAACCCTCTTTTTCTTGTTTTTTTGAGTTTTTATTTATATGAAAATAAGAGATATGCAATAATACTAGGTAAAAAGGTATATTAGGATGTGTGAGATGAGATGATAAAAGGGCTAAGTAATAAAAAACAAGTTATTGAGAATTTAAGAGAATTCAAGAGAAAGTTGAGGAAGTTGGACCTTCTTGAAGATCTTGAGCTTGATCTTGGATGTTGGAGAGCATCCCTTGCACTTGGATGATGATGGAGAGTGGTTAATTCACCAAGTTTGATGAAAAGGATGATGGAAAGTGGAGGTGAAAAAGGGATCTGGGAGTTGAAATCACGCTGCCATCGAGAGAGGTTTCTGGGATTCGTTCAGAGAGATTCTTATCAGATCTGGGTTCCCCTTGCAAATGAGGCCTAGGCCTCATTTTATAGCCCCATGGGACTACCGATCGGCCCTATCATGGCACTGCCTATCGGCAGGTGCCGATAGGCAGGATCTGGAACCTGCCATTTGGCAGTGCGCCTCAGGCTTTTCCGGAAAATTAGCCGCCGAGGGCAAACCGTTGGTCAGAATTGTGCACGGGGCATATCATTGGAAAGGTAATTTAAAGACCTTCGAAAGTACTTTGGACCGCTCCCGAGTTCGGGAGTTGACTTTGGGTCAAATGTGGCTCGAAAGTGTTTATCGGTCCATTGGACGGGGAATCGTGCGGACGCAAACAGATCGTTCGTCCGCATGGAAAGTCCGAATCACGCACGGGGCATACCGTTGGAAAGGTTAGGAAATGTAATTTGACATTCCAAAGAGTTTGACCCAGTTTGGAGAGTTGACTTTGGTCAACTGGGCTCGAGAAGCGCTCGGTGGCTTCTCAGAGTCAAACGGATCGTTCGTCCGCATGGAAAGTCAAAATTGTGCACGGGATGGACCGTTGGAAAGGGTATTCAGTTACCTTCGAAGATTCATTCAGTCTCGATCGATCTGAAGAGTTGACTTAGGTCAAACAGAGCCCGGGAGCACCCGGTGGCCTCTGGGTCAGGTTTCAGACGCAAACAGCGCGTTCGTCCTCATAGTAAGTCGGAAACGAGCACGGGGTGGACCGTTGGAAAGGGTATTAAGAGCCCTTTGAGGATTCATTGAGTCTCGGTCGAGATGAGAAGTTTGACTTTTGGGTCAAACTGAGCCGGGGGTGCCCGATGGCTTCCAGGTCAGTACTCGAGACGTGACCTGGTTTTACAGTGATGAGTGGAGGTATTAGAGACCTAAGGAGAGTTAGGGGGTAATAGAATGAGGTGTCTACAATATTTATCACTTCTTACAAAATTCTCCATTACACAAAACAAAAAGGGTGAGAACGGTTCAATGCGCCTCAATGTATTCATTCAATTTTAAGGGGAGTTTAGAGGAAATTTGTGTGAGCGCATCAATATGGTATCAAAGAACACGCATAACATGATGCCATAGAAATCCAGCCATGTAGAGCAGGCTATGAACCACTTGAAAAAACCTTGATCGTGGAGGGTAAATCCCCGATCAGCTTCCTAGCTGCCCCTCTACAGTTAATCAGTTTTTCATCCCCTCTCGACACTCGCCTTGTTGAATATTTCTTATGCTAAGATACAAATAAGAAACCCTGTTGAACACTTTGTTAAACCACGAATACACATTTAAAATATTTTCACAGCCTTTAACTAACCTAAAACAACCAATTCTAACAGTAGAACTGAAGGCACCTAACACCCTATGAAACATTATTCACATTTCACAAAATGCCACTAAGAAGCCATATTTATCATTTACACAATCCCATCAAATTCAAAATCCATAAAGAATAAACCTTCATTAGAATACAACATAATTTGACAGAATATGTATCATAAGCCAATATAGTTATTGGATTACATATGCGGATGTTTTGGATGTATAACAAAACAATATGAAATGTATTCCAGGAATACAAATACAAATCAATATCCTTATTGGCAAGCATAACGAACAAACACATTATCTAATATGTAAAAAGTTATCATAGCATATGTGTGACCTCCAATGCTACCCAGTATACTCTGCCTCAACTGAAAAATTTGGAGTTGAGACGTGATGTTCTCACTAAGCAGCCCGAAGTGGCCAATGCTCAGGTGTTTATAATGACAAGAATGTTATCATTTAATTTTATAGACCTATGGTAGTAACAATGTCATTTTCAATAAGAAATTACTTACATTTAGTCTGTTGAATGCTTTTGTTTTGTTGAATGCTTTTGTTTTATCAGCTTCAGTGAGGTCTTTCCATTTGGTTGGGATTGGAATTAGGTTACGAATGATAATCCTGAATTCATTTGATAATTTAGCGGACTGGTCTTTGTCAAGTGACCTATTTTTCTCCTTCAATATCTTAATATTCATCTTTTGCCCAGTAGCTTTGATCATCTTCTGAAGCCCCTTGCCACGTGTAGGTCCACGAACTTTTTTCGTTATGGTAGAATCTGTATTTGAAACTTTAAAAGCAAATTAACAATACTAAGAAACATTTGAAAAATAGTTTTTGTACCTGCATGGCTCGTGGAGGTTCTAGGACTGGTTTGTTGTGTTGATGGCGAGATATTTGCAGATTCTACATCCAATACGTGTTCAGTCATGAGTGTCATGGGAGCTATAAGAGCAGTGGGTGCCATGGGTACCCTTGGATTTGGGGGCGCCGTGAGAGCCGAAGGTGCCAGGGGAGCCTCCTTCATGTAATTTGACCGAAGACATCTTCCTAGTGCTATACTTGAAAAGAACATCAAATCACACATTAATGTAATTTAAACAATTTAGGGAATATAATATATATTAAATGATATACTGTGTATGAAATAAAAAGAATCTGGCATAATAAAACTGACGAAAGTAATAAAACTAAATTCCATTTACATGTTCAAATGGTATACTATGCATGAAATAAAAACAACCCGGCATAATAAAATCGAAAAAAGTAGTTTCCATTACCAAATTCAATCTCTATCACTATCATCATCCTCGACCATTACGAGTTCTTTTGCATTTTCTTAATATTCATCAAGTGTTTCATCTTCATCATTGACGTTGTTAAGGGAAAAAATGTCTTCTTCCGATAGTACTCCTTTCTCTATATCTGCAATTCCAGCATCAATAGCGTCTGCATCTACATCGTTTCTTTGCAACTGGCCAACATCAACTTCTATAATCTCAAAAGCCTCTAATGAAGCATCTTCCTGGTGCACAAAATTATTTGTTTCTGATAAATCTATTTCCATTTTTTCCACCCCAAGATCATACAAGTGTCTATGCTGGAATTCTTGAACAACTTGCTAATTTTTTCCCAATTTTGTGTCATTGAGATAAATCACTTGTTTTTACTTGAATGGATAGCACATAAGGATCATTCATATACCACCTACTATTAACATTGATGCTTGTAAAGTGATCATCAATTTGTATTCCTGATTTTTTCTTTTTATCAGCTTCAAACTAGTCACACTAATTAAGGAGGAATCGATTTCCTTTGATATACTTTAACTCAATATTGTTCAATACACGATAAAAGTTAATCTCTTAGTCATTATGATCTCCTTTAACAATTAAACCGCCGTTGTGACTTCTCATGCAATTGTCACGGTCTTTAGTGTGAAATTTAACTCTGTTTACTATGCCACTTTTATACTTGTTTGCCCGTATGCCAGGACCACATGCTAATGCATATTTCAATAATTTGTTCAAATTTGTCTCATTCTCGATGCCAAGTTGTCTAGGAGTATTACCAGTTTCAAACGCTTTAGCTGGACCGGCATCAAAGAAAACCCCTTTTTGCATGTCTTCCAACACTTCTCGCATCTCGTCCCCTTCTTTATTTTCATTATCAATCCAATCATCGACATCATCATTGTCATCATTGACATCATCATGAACTATATCATTAGAACATTCCCCGTGGTATGTCCATTGCGTGTAGGTGGTACAAATACCTTTTAAGAAAATATGATCTTCTAATTCATCAATATTTCTCATATCGATGTTAAGACAATTGCAACATGGGCACCTACTGTAACTGTCAGGTCCCATATGATCCTTCGCAAATCGAATGAATGATCTAACACCCAAGACATACTTTTTACAAAATCTATTTGTTTCTTGCATCCAACTCTTATCCATCTAGTTCACATGAAAAATCAAACACATTAAAATGTTAGTTTATTTTTCATATAATATTTTTGTTGTCTAAAACATAATATGTTTATTCATAACCACTAATCAATATCCATAAAATTGGAGGATATAGGGCAACCCTCAAGTCAAAACACAATATTTTTAATTAGGTTCCCACTATATAGACCTAAGTCCCATAATCAATGAAAAAACAACACACAACATTAACAATTAAACATGGATTTTAGTCATAGATCATACAACGAGACGTAAAGTTTAAAATTTTCCAAGGAGACTAAATTGGGACAATGGAGAACAAGTTTCAAACTAGTTTTAAAATTAATGATTCCATTATGATGAGTGTTAATCAGAAACCCAATTTTCACCAGTTAGAAATTTAAAAAATTAAGAATCGTAATATATATTTATATTTTATTAAGACTTCAACAGATAACTTTTCACTAATTAATATACGATGAAAATTATGTTTTCTTAGTAATTCGATAGGAAACTATCACCCTAAATAGGACCACAAACACGGTTTCCTTTAAACCTATTTACCCGTCCTATTAAAACTTTCTTGATGTAAGACGCAATACATAAAGAAATGGCAGAGCGCCCCTGTTGGTGAACAAAGATTCCAAGATTGAAATTTGATAAGTTATTCGAGGGTTCTCTCAAACTCAATAATAGAAAGTTGATTTTAACACACAAGACTCAAGATGTCGGAAAAAGAGAAGAGTTGCATTTGAATCAAGATGTGCGTTCGAGGGTTGATTTTAACACCCAAGACTCAATTGTAAGAAATGGCAATCACAAACACGAATGCATTCGAGCGTTCCATGAATACAGAGAGAGATAATGTACCTGATTGAGAGAGAGTGCGACGGCCACTAATTTCTGATCGAGTTCGTGTTTGTGGGTTTTCGTCTCAAACTTTGTTGTTCCAATTTTGGAGGGTTTTGTGAAAGCTGAGATAGAGATCGTGTGGGAGTCTTGATGGTTATTAAAAAAATACCTTTGAACCATAAAAGAAATTGTTGTCTAATAACTTATATAATAGGCCAACAAAAAAATTTCATTGTAAAAATAATATATTAACTACTACGAATTAATTCGTCGCCAATGATACTAATTTTGTTGCTAAATATTTTGCACTTACACTCAAGCGCAGGAAAAATTTGGCACCAGTCTTTTGGGGATCTATTGTAAATGAAATTTCAATTTTCGCTCCTAAAGATAATGTTTTTCACCGCAAAATTAATTTCATAGCAGATGTTGATATTTAGCCACGATTTTTTTTATAGGTAAGAAAGTTGTAGCTAACTGTAAGTTTTGTTGTAGTGAAACTTAAAACAAGGACACACATAAACCCATTTATCCACCTCACTCCACCCCCCACCCCCACCCCGATTGTCGAAGATCCGACGACCCCCACCGGAGCTCCGGTGAGGGCCGTTGGAGTTCCGACAGTGTGTGTGTGGGGGGGGGGGGGGAGGGCGCTACCGCAAACCTTTAAAAATAAGAGAATATTGGACAAATGGATGTAAAGGGACTAAATCGCTTAAACTAAAAGTATGTGTCTTTTGTGTTTCTATGTGGTGAGGGACTTTTTGGAATAAAATATACAAGCTTGGACTAAACTTGTATTACAAAATGTTTGAGGGAATTTTTGATAATTGATACTTTTTTTGTGATGAGAACACACATGTTATTTGGTAATGAAATGAAGTTGAGTGGTTTACTTTTGTGAACACACTTTTTTCCCAGTTTTTGTCATAAATTTTTAAATGTTATTTGGTAATGAAATGAAGTTAAGCGGTCTACTTTTATGAACACACTTTTTTTTTCCAGTTTTTGTCATAAAATTTGATAATGAAATTCAGACGAACCGATATAGTTTTATGAGCACATTTATTTTGGCTATGAACACACTTGTTGTTTGGTAATGAAACGAAGTTTGTTGTTCGTTTACTGTTATGAGCACAATTTTTATTTAGTTATGCAATAATGTCTAGTGTTGGTTGACGTCAACGTATACTGTGGTGAAGTAATTAGTTATTATGTCAAACATAATAAACAAAATTAGTTAATACAATTGCTGTACTGTGAAGTGAAAAAATCCAATTATTAAAAAACTAATGAAAAAAAATATTTTCTCATAATTATTGATTGCACTCCAGATATAAGTCATAAAGAAAAAATTACTCTTATAATACCACGCGTTACTGTTTCAATAATATCTGTAAAGACAGATGAGTATTTTTTAGAATTTATTAAAGTAGACGACATAAAAGTTATGGAATTTTTGATGAGTTATTAAATATATTTGAAAAATATAAACTTAATATTGATGACATTAAGGGACAAGAATATGACAATGGATCAAATACAAAATGTAAAGAACCACGTCTACTATTAAATATAAATTCAAGAGCATTTTATACACCATCTGGATTCCATTGTCTTGATCTAGTAGTTTCTTCATATGGCAAACTCTGCTATAAAAGCCGAGTCTTTATATATATATCGTGCTTTCTACTTCACCAAAATATTGAATACTTTATTAAAGCGTATACCATCTTTAACCCTTAAATCGTTGTCACAAACACGTGGAGAATGCTGCATTGAATCAATTGAAGCAATAAGATATCAAGCTTGATAAATAAGAGACGCTTTATATAAACTAGAAAATTCTAAAGATGTTGATCCTAAAACAAAAGCTTAAGAAGTTTAGCAAAAAAATGATTTAAAAAATTATGAATTTGTGTTATCGATGAATATTTGGTAGGATATATTATTTGTTATTATTGCTGTTAGTAAGCAATTGCAATCTAAAAATATGCCTCTTGAAATTACCATTGAACAATTAAAAAGCCTTATCACATTTTTTGAAAAATATAAAAATGAGGGATATGATTCGTCTATAATTTTGTCAAAAGATGTTGCATGTAAAATGGAGATAAAATCGATATTTCCTTACAAATCAGTGCTTTGTAGAAAAATACAATTTGATGAAAATTATACTGATAAAATAGTTCTATCACTGGAAGAGTCTTTTAGAACTAGTTACCTTTTATGTATAGTAGATCAAGCACTTTCCTTTATTCATAGTAGATTTGAACAATTAAAATAAAATATGAAGAAATATTTAGATTCTTGCTAATTTAAAAAAGTTAAATTCATTAGAGAGTGATAATTTAAAAAGATATCATCTAAGTATTGAACGTGTCCTATAATACGGAAAGATTCAAGACATTGGTGGTAATGATCTATTTTATGAGCATAAAATTTTGAAAAGGATTTTTAAAATCGAAAATAAAATCTGCAATGGAAGTATTGGATTACTTAAAGATAATTGATTCGTTTTCGAATGCCTATAAAATTTATTGAATATTATTTACAATATATGTCACAACTTCTTCAACGGAAAGACTCAAAATTGAAAATAAATAAATCATATTTGAGATCGTCAATCTTACAAGAAAAATTAAGTGAGTTAGCTATATTATCAATTAAAAAGGATATCTCAGACAATATTGAATACAAAAAAAAATTACTAAAAGATAAAATAAATCAATTCGATTAAAAATATTCAAAATTTACACTAATAATATAATTTAGTGAATATATAATAAATGCCTCCTAATTTTAATATGTACATGGGGACTATTTAAGCTTGAGCTAACCCTAATAATTTTGATTGAAATATCAGAAATAAAAATGATTAGGAGTTTCTGTAGCTTTTTCTGTAGTACAGTTGTTATGAGAGCATGTGGTTAAGTGTCGAATTTGTCTTAATGGACCCCCCCCAAAAAAACTATCCTAATGAGTAGTTCTATAAATTGAGACGAGCAAGCCCGAAGCCCGCCCGTTCGGCCCGCTAAATTCGGGTCGAGATTTAAGTGCGTTTGAGCAGAGCTGAGCTTGATCCAAATGTTGAAGCCTGATTGTAATTTGGACCAAGCTTGAGCAGAAGTGTGAAGCCCGATTTGGGCCCGACCCGAACTCAAATATTATATATATATATATATTATTTTATATTATATAATACATTAAGATTATGTATATAATTTTAAGTATATTTATTATATAGTCCCCTTATTAAAAATACATTATTAGAGTTATGGTTTTGGACCATTTGGTCATATTACAACAAAAAAAAGGGGAACAAAACTCTCATTTACACTAACAATTTCAACAAAAAAAGTACAAAATCTCTCCCTCTCTCGTCTGGTCTGGAGAAAAAAAAATAAACCCTAGTTTTTTCCACTGCCGTCCAACCTGTATACACCGCTCGCAACCGCCGCTGCTCCACTTTCATCTATTATTTCGTTTGTATTTTCATCTATTTTTTTCCACCATCGCTGATCCACTAAAAAAAATGATTTTTTTAGTATTGTCATCTAGTTTGTTTTGCTTGTTCAGATTTATAAAGAAATCAAACAAAAGGGGTTTTGATCTCTTGTTTTCGGTGATGAAAACAAGAGATGTTTCAAATTTTTGGTAACAATTATGGTTTTGTGTTTGGTGATCAAACCAAAGGGACTTGTATGATATATTTTAAATTTGTATGACACATTTTATTTATTTTCGGTGATCAAACCAAACCCCAGGCTGTTTGAAATTTGTTTTGTTTTCAACAAGTAAGTATTAATTTAATTCTCAAGCCACAATGGGGAGTGATTGCATGAAACGTTACAATCAGGAAAAAGACATTTTAAGTATGTTGCAATCAACCAAATGTCCAAAAATTTGTCTAATAGCCAACACTTGGACGTCTCGTGAAGATTTACCCTTTTTGGCACTAGCCTCTCATTTAATTGATAATGAGTGGAAGTTGCATAAGAGATGTAAACTTTGTAATGGTGCCTATGCAAACAAGTGGAGAATTCATTATAAGTTTCTTACTTGAGTGGAATGTTGAAAAGATATATGCACCATTACAATGGACAATCATACCGCTAATGATGCTATTATATGCACCATTACAATGGACAATCATACCGCTAATGATGCTATTGCTAGAAATCTTACTGATCATTATTCTTCTCGAGGACTATTATTAATTGATGGTGCACATATTCAACTACGTTGTTGGGCACATGTTTTAATTTATGTGTTCAAGATGGATTAAATGAGATTAAAGATTCCATTCGTAGAGTGCGAAATATAGTTAAATATGTTAAAGGGTCCGATAGAAGGAAACTTGAATTCCTTAAATATGCCGACCAAGAACATATTCCTCGGGGTAAGATGTTGGTTATTTATGTTCCCACGCGATGGAATTCAACATACTTGAAGCTTGGGGCTGCATTGCATTATAAAAAAGCAATTTTGGAATCAGGATGTTTCTTTCGATGTAAAAACATGCCACTATTTTGGACACTATGTAGGAGTGTTTTAGCGATGTAATTTGGGCACTATGCCCCTGTTTGGTAGTGTATTTTGGACACTCTTTTGTACAAATTTGAAACTATACTTTGGCTACTTTATTGCAAAATTTTGGCTACTGATAATTTATCATAACTTAAGTGTCAAGTCACTGATTCATCACTGATTGAAATTGTGTATGCATCACTGATATACAGGTCAAATAACTAATATACCCGGGATAGCCTATAACTGTAACTAATATACCCATTGTTGATTCATCACTAATTGATTTTTTATGCTAGCCTATAACTAAAACTATTCCATATCAATGTGTGATGATTTTTTCAAACTAAAACTACTGTTGCCAACACTTTTATGCTATAAAAGTGTAATATAACTGTAACCAAAAACAAAAATGGGCAATGTTTTTTTAAATATAAACATTTTTAAACTAAAAGTGTTAATAAACATTTTAAAACTAAAAGTGTGATGATTTTTTAAATTAAAATGGTGCATACTAAAAGCACTGCTTTAAACATTTTTCAGATTTGAAATTGGGCCTGTCCGAAAATGGGCCCGAAGCCCCCGAGTTAGGGTATAACCAGTACGGTATGGTCGGTAACGACCCCTTACCAATAGAAAAACCACAATCTAAATGGTAAAACCATTTTGTACCAATTTATCGGCCGGTACATAAAAAAAAAACCAAACCGACTGTTTTTTTTTTTCGATATTTTTCGGTATTTTTTATTTCGATAATTTCGGTTTCAATTAGTTTTTTTTCCGGTAAATACCAAAATTTCAAATCGGATTATGCATTCGGTAAATCTGGTATATATTTTGATAAATCTAGTTAATACCAAAACCAAACTGTATAAATTAATTTATATGGGAAGTAACGATAAAAAACTAATTTCAAATTTGAAATTCATATACTGTATGGTACAATACACCAATCAAAATCTGAAAGCTAATTTCAAATATACTGTATGGCTTAACAATCAAAATCTCAAGGCTTTATAACGGAGGGCGACTGATTTGGGAAACACGGTAATTTTTTTCCTGACTTAACAACTAAAAGCTAATTTCGTAGCATGTATATGTTGTCTTCAATATTTGTATGTGAATTAACCCATCGAGCCAGATCGTGTATTCCGGCTAGGTGGAATACACGATTTGGAAGGATCTAGTATTCCTATTAGGTGGTATTCCAGCCAGATGATTTGGGAAAAACGTAACACACGATTTGGGAAAAATGCTTAGGTGGTATTCCAAATGATTTGGAACTTTATACGGAGAGAAACAGGGAAAAATATAAAGGTGGTATTTAATTTTTTTCCCAAGCACACAAACCATTTTTTTTTGGCTTTGGAAAAACACAATACAGATACACAATAGGGACGTCGCAGCCCGAACAAGCTTGCATAAGGAAAAAAAAAAAAAAAATATATATATATATATATATATATATATATATATATATATATATATATATATATATATATATAGTTATAGTTATAGTTATAGTTTGCGATGATTTGGGAAAAATAATAAGAGTTACCTTGTGCTCTTGAAGAGAGATATTCTCGGTTTGCTGTGTGTGGTGTGCGACTGATTTGTTGTGTTTAAGTTTATGATTTTATGACTTTTATAGTAAGGAAAATGAATGGATGGGATTAGTTTAAAAAAATGAAGGGTCTTAATAATTGGTTAAATTTATTTTTTTAATATAATTTTTATTTAGTAATTGATATGGTAATATGCAATAAGCTTGGTATGATATTTAAGTAATTCGGTAATTTTGGTACGGTAAATTCGGTACGATAAGTCGGTACGATAAATTCAGCAAATCGATTTTTTATATCTAAAAACCAAAACAACCAAATTTTTTACAGTATTTTCAGTTTCGATAAAATCAGTTTTTGGTATTTCATAATATGAAACCAAAACCATTTTTTGTCGGACCAAAATGGTACGTTACGATAAAAGCCCGTACCGGTTGCACCCCTACCCATGAGTTTGGTGAGCCGAGCCTGAGCCTATGGTTCCTATTTCAATTCGGGTTGAGCTCGGACTTGGGAAATGTCTAAGAAATTTCGAGCTGAGCCTGAGCAATCCAAAGCCCGGCTCACCCAGCGCGATTTACAGGTCTACTAATGGAAATAACTACTGTGCAGAAGAAACTAGATCCTTGTACCTTTGTTGTGTAAATGGCATATACATAACTAGTGGGTAAAAACTCTTTTCAATCAGCCATTGATTGACGGCTATCGATTTCAGCGTGTCAAAATAGGGTTCACTGTATATTGAATACATAAAAATAAATCTTTTAGGTTGACTCTTAATTTCTACATATTCGATTTGACATATTAAATTGTTATATTTATATCGATTACACGTGACACGTTAGTGTCTCAATTATAAATTGCCATAAAATTATTGATAAAAAATGATTCGACAATCATGAAGTGGTGTATTTCTTCTCAGTCATAATATCGAATAAAAGGGATGCTGAAGGCAAAAGTTTTTGCCCACAAAAATCTTGCATATATCTCAAAGTTAATGGTCGAGAATATATACTATTATGCACCAACAAAAGTCATATCCTATCCTGTTACGACTGTCTGAATAATTTTGAAAATAAAACTAAACCTAATATAAAAGCACTAATGTTGATATTGTTCTTTTATTAGTTTTGTGCAAAGCAGGAGAAGACGTTGCGTAAAAAAAAAAAGACATTGTTATCGTCGTCAGTCAATTTCTTTTGTTGTTTTAAGGTACTGTTCTCTCTCTCTCTCTCTCTCTCTCTCTCTCTCTCTCTCTCTCTCTCTCTCTCTCTCTATTGGTTATGGTTGTATGTAGTCATTTTCTAAATCATTGTCCTTTCCTTGGCTGAATTTTATTGTATGGTACCTGTAAGGACATGATTTTATAAATGTCCGTTATCAATTGAGTATGTCGTATACCGCTACAACCGTCGAAGAGTGTTCAAGATCAAATATTCAACAAGACGGATCCGAATATCAAGCTCTTCAACATTCAAGCCTCTGCAAGATAAATGTGGTAAAGATTGTGTTTTTATTCCATAATTATTCACTTTAGATTTTGGGATATTTTTCATAAAATATTTTATAAAGTGTTGAGGCGTTGTTTTTCGTCAAAATGAATTTTCCAAGATTAAAAGAAGAATTTTTGAAAAAAAATTAAAATTTTTTTCCCGAATTTTCTGGTTCGAACGACATGGGATTTTGTTCGAACGATGCGCCGCTTTAAATTTTAGGGCCTAAAACCCTTTTGTTTTAAATTCACAAAAATCCCAATGTTTAGGTGAATTATTTTGGAACCCAAAAACATATATCTTGTTCATGTTTGCTCTTATCGGGAGGATAACCTACTCCTGATCTAGGTGCCATTGGTGGTACTGGGCTGAAAAAGACTGCGTGTTATAGGGAGTGTTGCAGTGTTCTTGGGCTGATTCGAACTGCAGTTCTTGTGGATTAATGCGCGTAATCATTGCTAACGATGCCGACCGATGCCTTTGGGTAATCACGTGTCAAATTGTGTTTCATTGTAATTCGTGTAAGTTGCGATTTACAAATTAGAGTGAAATAAAAGGTTTTGCCCTTCGGGGATTTTTCTTGAAATTTGTGTCGCATGTTTTATTTATGATGGTTTGATTTCCGCACACACATAGTTGTTTGTTTTGGGACTGAATTAATTTGGTTTAAAAATTGACTCTAATTAAATAAATTTGAATTGGAAATTTGCACTTTGATTTAAATCGGTATCACACATACGTTTTACAGTACCCATACATGTGTGAGGGTGAGACTGCATATTTTTCTGCCTGCATTTTCTAAAGTAGCTAGGTTCTTTATAAACATAATTACATGTCCCTTATTGGGCGGATCCAACCTTGGGCACACCAGGGTTATCGCCCAGGGCAAACTGAAAATGCAACTCATGGTATATAAGCCATTTACTACATCCGAATGATATAATCCACCTAATTGCAGTACCGACTGAGTTTTACATAATGCAAGACATGAAATCAAGCCTTAAATGATGTTCCTTTTTCATAAGACAGCTTTTCAGTAAACAACAATGGTACTCAAAAGGTGTTCATTCTCTTATAGGATACTAAAAAAAAAAACTAAAAGAAAAATTGCCTCTAAAGTAATGTAATTATGGGACCACTATTTTTAAATTAGCATGTTATGTATTATAAATTTCTATTGATTTTTATGATTTTTTAAACAATCACGAAAGTTATAATGTAGTATTTTGTAAAATAAAAACTTATAACTATATATTAAGTCCATCTAATATAAGTTGTATATTTTGGGTGCACTTTAAAAATACTATAACAGCCTCAATTGATTGGTACTAGCAAGATTTTATTGTTACCGACCAAGTATATATACTTCTAATGTCATGAAGAACTCTTAATATGTTTAATAACTTTTTTATTAAAAAATTATGTTTGCACCCAATTTTTTTGAAATAAATTTTTAGCAATTATATTCATTTTTTAAAATTAGAATATCATTAATCATTATTACACAAGTATAAAGTGTGTTTCTATTTCTAGTATATATAGAGAATTTGTAATGGTGTGGATGTCGATTTGATGCATTTTCGATGCGTTCTCAACGGGCAACTAATATAAAATGGCATGGGGGAGGTGTGTGGTTGGAAAGTACAACTCAAGAATATCAGCCCACCCCTTGAATGAATCCTGGCTCCGCCCTTATATAATTTTGTTTGACTACAAAAGTACAAGATCACATGTTAACACACACCAAAAGTGTAATTAATTTCTCAAACATCACAGCCTCAAACATCACCAATTTAACAATGTAGAACAAAATCAGTAAAATGTATGGTTTTATCTTTGCTTATTTGATATATTTGTAAAACCTAATTAATTTTGTATAGCACCTAAGAAGCATTGGATGCGGGTGTAGCAAGAAAAAGATATAATATATTATTTTTAATATATATATATATATATATAGGGAAAGGTTCAAAAGCGAACATTAAGAGTGAATATTTTAACGAACATTAAGAAAAAACACCCAAAACCCATTTATTTTAATTCCTATGTTGAAATTGGTCCGCGCCAGCGGCACCAGAGACCATTCCGGCCAGCCCCGCCCCGCCCCCATCCCCAACCTACCCACCCCCACCCCCACCCCACCACCACGTCAGCAGGTATTGCAGCCCTTATGGGGGTGGGTGGGGGTGGGAGTGCTGGCCGGAATGGTCTCGGGTGCCGCTGGCGCGGACCAATTTCAACATAGGAGTTAAAATAAATGAATTTTGGGTGTTTTTCCTTAATGTGCATTAAAATGTTCACTCTTAATGTTCGCTTTTGAACCTCTCCACACACACACACACACACACACACACATATATATATATATATATATATATATATATATATATCGAAGAGATAACTATAACAATATTTCCTTGATCTTTGTTTATGATTCAGACAAACAAACGTCATAAATTTAACAATCAAGTATGAAGAAAAGTAAGTTCACAATTGGAAAAGGTAAACTAGAAACCTCACTAATAAAGAAATAAAGCTATAAAAGTTAAACCTAATAAGTTAAGTGATGATGCTAGAATTAGCACCACCAGATAAGGTGTTTTCAAGTTCAATCTAAGAACAACAATGGCAACATAGTTACGTAAAAGGTAGGAGAATGAGATGAGGAGAAGAGGAGATAGCACCAGAATATAAGTGGTTCAGCCTAAATTGGCCTACGTCCACTGTGTGTGAATAACCTCACTGTAATAAGGCACTGATGGCCATGGATACAATCACTCAAGCTCTCTAGGTACTATATAAGTGGTTCAGCTAGGGTTGTCTTTTTTTTGGACCCTTTGCAAGGTAGAGGGTGACCTCTATATATAGTACCTAGGGGGTGTAATGTACCCCCCATGCATGTAATGTGCATGTGTGTGTTTGCCTCACCAATATGGGAAAGCCATCTGTCACTGTCACAAGTAGAGAATGATGATGAAATATTCTCCCCACGTGTGGGGAATAATCTTGTTATAACTGATTTGTGTCCACGTGCCCTTATCTAAATGTCAGCCGATGCTCGGCTATCGCGCCTGGGGTATGACCTCGGCCTATGGGAGGCCGAGGTTGGTAAGTCTAGGTACCTGTTCAGTCCGAGTATTCCATGGAGGTCTCGGCCTAATCCCAGCCGAGACGATGGACAAGGTCGGCCTGAGCCGAGGTTGAGCTGGTGTGTTTGGAGTATCAACTGATGTCTTGATGAGGTTGCTGGTAAGGCTTCTTGCGAGCTCGGCCTATATCTGGCCGACGTTTCCATTCCAAGGTATACGAGAATGCTGCTGATCCTTGTGATGCATGCGATGTCCCTTTGAGAGGCTGGTGGTAGTGTCGGCCTGGGCCGACCTTGCTATGGCCGAGGGCTGATGCCGCATGCCCAAGGCTTGTCCAATGTCGGCCATGATCTCGGCTGAGGTTGGTGTCTCCGAGCCGAGGTCACACTTGGGGCATATCAATCACCCCCTAGCCCTTAGTTACATGTGAAAGCAGGTGACTGTGGGATTTACACATCTCCGAGGCCTTTCTAATATGAGCTAATATTTGTTTGACACTTGTCCAGTGTTGAAGTATGGCTTGCTTGGCAAGCGTGTGTTGTCATCCGCCCTTTGGGGCTCCCAAGGCAATGATGGGCCTTGGGAATCGCGCCTGTATATTTAAGGGTTTTGAACCCTCATTTTTCCCTCCATCCTCAATTCTCTTTTCTGCATAATTGCGTTCCAACGATTTCTCTCTCTAAAAGCGCTCTTCGCGATTCCTCTGCAGAGGTCTCTGGTGGTGCTTCTTCGAGTTTTCTTCGCTTCCTTCTACTACTTCTTCCTCAGGTATTCTCTGCCATCTTTTTCTCTTCGTTTTGTCCTATTTTCCCTATTTTTTGTGTTTTTCGATGAGATTCTGAGTTTTCCGGTGAGCACCATAGTTTCAGGCGAACTGTATTTGCCTTAAGTTTCTTGGTTTGATATTTAAATTACCTTACTTTATTAGCCAATCTTATTTGTAGTTTAGGAAGTCTCCCAAGTGTAGTGTCTGCCTCTGATGCTCAGACCCCTATACCAACTTCTTGAGGAGTTACCCTCCCTTAGGGAGAAGACTTTAGAAAAAATTAGACAAATAGAAAGAGCACAGGAGGAGGCTCGTAGGTCAGAAGAATTCCCTATTAGACCCATCATTCCACCACCCCTGAAGGTGATATATCCTGATCCCTCGGAGTCTTTCAATCACGCAGAGGTTCCTGTCGATCCTATACCAATGTCTGAGTCTGAGTCTGAGTCTTCCACCTCAGACCCCATGTCTGTGGATTCCTTCCAGGAGGCCATGGACTTCTCAATTCGGGAAGATCAGGCTCTTGATCAGGTCGAGATCTCCAACCGGAACTCATCTCATAACAACTCAAGCACCTAAGCCTCTTCCTCAGAGGTTGAGATCGTTGAGCCGAGTGTGGACATTCCACCACCACTTGACGCCATTCCTCTGTCGGCCTTCATCGGTGCTGAGTTCGCTCAGAGGTTCCCGGGTAACCCATCAACATTTGCTCCGGTCGACGTTGAGTTAGATGATGATGACGTTGAAAGTGATGTCGACGTCTCTGAGGCGGCTGAGATCGAGAGTACTGTAACTGAGGTAGACCTCCTTTGCTTCAGATATCTGTACTCCATTAGTCCCTCCATAAAGCTAAGAAGACCTCTGAGGGAAGAGAGGGCTTTTCACGGCCGAGACGGCGAAATCTGCTTGTACGAGCTGATGTTCAAGTTGGGGTTTCATCTGCCCATCCATCCCATTATCAAATCTATCCTTTACTATATCAATTTGGCCCACTCTCAACTATCCCCTAATGCCTGGAGGGTCATAATAGGGGCCGTAGTCTTATGGAAGGCTGTCCACCACTCAGACCTCCCAGTTCAGGTCTTTGTAGGTTATTATGTCCCTTCCTCAGCCAAAAATCATCCGAGCTACTATCATTTTGTAGCTCGAAAGCCTGAAAAAAAGATGTTTCAAATAAATCAGACTTCCAACCACAACTGGAAGCCACGGTACTTTTTTGCTTCTGGACCATGGGAATTTGGCCCATGTGCTCCCTCGTCCATTCTAGAGCCGAGGATGCCCCTGAGGTGGGGTAAGGTCACAATGTCTGCGAGGGCTGACCCTGGCCTGAGCCCGTAAAACCTTCAGAAGGTGAAAGCCCTTCAAGATCAGGGGGTACATGGTCTGTTCGTTAGGTCCGAACACTTGATGACCCCCCACTACCTCTCTGAGATAGGTCTGGGTGGAAGTCCTCTTTTCGATCTTGGTAAGCGCTTTCTATTTGAAGTTGAACCTATGAGTTTATTTATGTCTGATCTTCTAACTCAGATCTATTAATTTTTACAGAGCATCCAAAGGATATCTCAGACGAACTCTGGGAAATGGCTGCTCCTAGCTTGACGAGACTTGCAAAGAAAGCAGGCCTTAATGCTCCTCCCCCAGCTCCCTCTACTTCAAAGCCCCAAGACACAAAGAAGAGGACTTCAATTGAACATGCCCCTGAGGATCAGAGGCAGAAGAAAAAGAGTGCTGATACTGCCATCCCCATCTCTTCAGTAGACATCTTGTCGGCTCGTCTAGAGCAGTTGAAGATTACTGACAGCAGCGTCGGCCATAGTCTGCAGGCTCTAGATGCCTTCGGCTCTACAATGACCGAGGCTGACAAGCATTTCTTCCGGTCACTTGATACTCCCTTACTGGTCGAGTTTGGCATCCACAGATCCATTCAGGTATGACCTCATATTTCTTTATAATTTCTAAGTGTAACATCTGATTTGTCTTTGACTCATTCCCTATCGCAAAATCTGCTGGGCCTGGCAGCAATGCACCACCTCTCCAATTGGACTCTGAGGAAGTTACCCCTCATCCAGAAGGGTCAAGAGGCCAAGAAGGTCCAAAGTTCTTTGAACGCAGAAATTGACCGGCTGAAGTCTGAGTTGGGTGAGTCTAATAAGAAGGTGAAGGGGCTGGAGAAGGACATCTCTCGGCTTAACAAGGACCATGCTGTGGCTCTGAAGGCCAAGGACGATGTTCTGCAGCAGAAGGTCAGCACGGCCATAAAAGAAGCCCTCGATGATGCCTCTGAGGGGATAATAACCGAGTATAAAATTTCTGATGAGTTTATGGGCTTTGGCTTTGAATACCTCGAGAGAGGTATCAAGGCTACTACCAAGTGGGCGGTTATCAGGGAGAAGGAGGCTGGCACTTTGAAAGCCTCTGGCTTTATAGGCCTTGGCTTTGCTAATCCTCAGCTTGCCCAGGCCCTTCAGGAGGTTGAGAAGGAGGCTGCTGCGCCTACCGAGACTGCCACGTTGGACGGCACAGAGGTTGGAGGGGCAGACCACCATGATGACGTTGTCGAGGTGACCAACGTCGTCCAGCTTAACCAAACCGAAGGCACCAGCATTCCTCCCTCAAACCCTTAAAGAGAATCTCTGAATATTTTTGTAGCCCCTGAAATTGTAATCCCTGAACATTTATAATTTCTGAATGAGCATGGCTCTTACTTTTCCATTCTTTGTAACCTCTGAATATTTATAATCTCTGAATGTGTTATTTTCTGAATGTGTTATTCTCTGAAGAGGATCATCTTCTTTTGTTGTATGTATGTCGTGATGTTTTTGCTCTAAAGCTTATGCAATGGTGTTTGTTTAAACCAAATTAGTAGTCTGAGCTCAGACCTCGTCACCATTGAATGGTGTTATGAAGGTCTGAGGTCGCCACCTAAGATGTCCTCATAATTAATCTCAACAAATTAATAATGTTAAGAGTCTGAGGTCATCCCATTATGGTGTCTAAGCTCAGACCTCGTCACCACTGTGGTGTTATGAAGGTCTGAGGTCATCACCTAAGGTGTTATCCCCATAATTAATCTCACCAAATTAATGATGTTAAGGGTCTGAGGTCATCCCATTATGGTGTCTGAGCTCAGACCTCATCACCACTGAATGGTGTTATGAAGGTCTGAGGTCATCACCTAAGATGTTATCCCCATAATTAATCTCACTAAATTAATGATGTCAAGGGTCTGAGGTCATCCCATTATGGTGTCTGAGCTCAGACCTCGTCACCACTGAATGGTGTTATGAATGTCTGAGGTCATCACCTAAGATGTTATCCCCATTAATTAATCTCACCAAATTAATGATGTTAAGAGTCTGAGGTCATCCCCTTAGGGTGTCTGAGCTCAGACCTCGTCACCACTGAATGGTGTTATGAAGGTCTGAGGTCATCCCATTATGGTGTCTGAGCTCAGACCTCGTCACCACTGAATGGTGTTATGAAGGTCTGAGGTCATCACCTAAGATGTTATCCCCATTAATGAATCTCACCAAATTAATGATGTTAAGAGTCTGAGGTCATCCCCTTATGGTGTCTGAGCTCAGACCTCGTCACCACTGAATGGTGTTATGAAGGTCTGAGGTCATCACCTAAGATGTTATCCCCATGCTCTTTCTGACATAAGTGCAAAATGAAGCAAGGACCACCATGGGAACTGATCTTTTATTAATAACCTCTTCATGACAAGATGGTACATTTATACAACTTTATGCAATATCATATGTAATACTTCTTTAGGTGATCAGCATTCCATGCATTAGCGAAAGGTTCTCCTTCTAGATTTTCTAGCCTGTAAGTGTCAGGCACAACCTCTTCTGTCACTTTGTAGGGACCGTGCCAGTTTGGGTGGAGTTTGTTTGCTTTATGTAAGGTCTTCTTTAGCACTAGGTCTCCCACTGCAATGGGTCTTGACTTCACCCTCTGGTTGTAGAATTTTGCTGCCCTCTGTTAGTAGGCTGCTTGTCTGACCTATGCGTCCTCTCTTCTTTCTTCTATAAGATCTAGGTCTAGCCTCCTCTCTTACTCATTATTATCGGGGTCATAGGTACGAATCCTATGAGTTGGGAGCCCTACTTCCGTTGGTATGACGGCCTCTGAGCCATGTGCCAATATGAACGGGGTTTCTCCTGTCGGTGTCCTTACCGTGGTTCGTTAGGCCCATAACACAGCGTAGACCTCTTCAGTCCATCTTCCCTTCGCATCTTCTAACCTCTTCTTGATTCCATCGAGAATTGTTTTGTTTGTGACCTCGGTCTGACCATTTGCCTGAGGTCGGCCAGGAGATGAAAAGAACTGCTTTATTCCTACCCTTAGGCAATACTTTTCTAAAGAGGAGTTCTTGAACTGGGTCCCATTGTCCGAGATGAGAGTGTTTGGGAGGCCTTATCTGCATATGATATTCCTCTAAATAAATTGGAAGGTCTTCTGCTCTGTGATCGTTATCATCGGCTCTGCCTCCACCCACTTTGAAAAATAGTCGATGGCAACTATCAAGAATCTATAATTATTGGCAGCTCTTGGCAGGGGCCCTACTAAGTCAATTCCCCATACTGCAAATAGCCATGGAGAAGTGATTGACGTCATAGGCTGATGAGGTTAATGAGGGATGGCGGTAAACCTCTGCCATTTATCACATTTCCTCACATAGGCTGCAGCGTCCTTGGACAGGGTTGGCCACCAATACCCCTGGGTGATGATTCTTTTGGCCAAGGGTCTTCCCCTTATGTGGATAGAGCAAGAACCCTCATGGACTTCCTGTAAGACCCGGGGAACTTCCGTGGGGTGCACACATCTGAGGAGAGGTATCAGGAATCCTTTCTTATACAGGACGTCTCTTACTACCGAGAACTTGGCAGCCTTATATCTCAATTTCCGCCTTTCTAACTTGGATTCAGGTAGCTCTCCCTCTCTGATATATCTGAAGAGGGGGTCCATCCATGAGTCTCCTAAGTTCAAATTATGACAAGGGTTATATACCTCTTCTTGCTCAATAGTTGCCTTCCCCAAGACCTCGATCGGAATGGTCCTTCTAACATCTGTCTTCGTTGCCGAGGCCAACCTCGCCAATGCATCTGCGTGGTTGTTACTTTGTCGAGGCACTCTCTTCAGTCTTGCCTTTTCAAAATGTTCTAACATCGTTCTCACCCTTTTCAGATATTTGGCCATCCTTTCATCTCTGGCCTCATAGATTCCCAATACTTGATTGACAACTAACCTTGGGTCGCTGTGGAGTAGGAGTCGCTTTACGCGAAGAGGCTTTGCCAATGAGAGACCTGCTATCATGGACTCATATTCGAATTCATTGTTAGAAGCTCAGAAGTTGAATCTCAAAGCGTATTCAATGTTGGCACTATCTGGAGCTGAGAGTATCAACCCCGCACCGCTTCCATTATCGCAGGAAGAGCCATCAACGAAGAGGCTCCAAATATCTGTACCTGATGAGAAGACCCCTTATGTCATGACTCCTTTTTTGAAGAGGTATCGATCTTCCTCGTTCTCCGCAACTCGGTTTTTGGCCCCGTTGGATGTGATCTCTTCCTGATCTTGGAAGATGTTTGGTGTCGTCTCTTCCAAATTTTAAAAGATACCACGATTTTTAACACCCTCTAGTCCATTCTATGCCTCAGCCTCTTCCCATGTGAGCTCAGCGATAAAGTCTGCGAGGGCTTGCCCCTTGATGGCCGTCCTAGGTTGGTAGGTAAGATCGTACTCCCCTAACTCAATGGCCCATGTCATCAATCGCCCGAACTTCTCAGGTTTATGTAGGACCTGCCTTAGTGGGGAGTCAGTGAGGACAACCATGGAGTGGGCCTCGAAGTAAGGCTTCATCTTTCTCGAGGCATGTATCAAGGCGTAAGCTTGCTTTTCCATACGAGGGTAATTTTGTTCGGCCCCTTGAAGGGCCTTACTGTTGAAATATATAGGCCTTTGGATTCTAGCGTCTTCCCGTATTATGGCTGCGTTGATGGCTGATTCGGAGACTGCCAGATACACGTATAGTTTCTCCTCTGCTACAGGTCGAGACAGCAATAACGGAGACCCTAAATAAGACTTGAGCTGGTTGAAGGCTTTTTCGCACTCTTCGTCCCATTGGAAGTCCTTTCTCATCACCTTAAAGAATGGAAGGCACTTGTCTGTTGCCCTAGAAATAAACCTGTTAAGGGCAGCCACTCTCCCCTTAAATATTTGAACATCTTTGATACTCCTCGGTGTCTTCATGTCAAGCAAAGCCTTGATTTTTTCAGGGTTCGTTTCAATCCCTCTCTGGTTGACGATAAATCCTAGGAACTTCCCAGCTCCTACTCTGAAGACACACTTCGCGGGGTTGAGTTTCATTCTGTATGAGTCCATAATATCGAAGGTCTTCTCGAGATCCGTTACATGAGTGCAAGCTTTTAAGATCTTTATTAGCATATCATCTACATACACCTCCATAGTCTTACCTATTTGCTCTTCTAACATCTTATTAATAAGACGTTGGTATGTCGCCCCTGCATTTTTCAAGCCGAAGGGCATCACTTTGTAGCAGTACGTCCCTTTGTCGGTAATGAAGGCTGTCTTCTCTGAGTCTTCAGCATCCATGAAGATCTGGTTGTAACCTGAATACGCGTCCATGAAGCTCATGAGCTCATGTCCCGCCATAGCATCCACCATCTGATCTATCCAAGGCAAGGGGTAGCTATCTTTTGGATAAGATCTGTTCAGGTCAGTGAAATCAACACACATTCTCCACTTCCCATTGGCCTTAGGCACGATGACTGCATTTGATAACCATTCCGGATATATGACTTTTCTTATAAACTCAGCCTCTTCCAATTTTTTGACCTCTTCTCGGATGACGCCGTACTTCTCCCAGGAATAGACTCTTTGTCTCTGTTTGATTGGCCTGGCATCTTTGGTCACATTGAGCTTATGACTCATAACTTCAAGGTCGATGCCGGGCATACCTGCGTGACTCCATGCGAAGACACTCTGTCTCCTCCTGAGGAAGTTTATCATCTCTTCCTTGATTTCTGCCTTTAGGGCTTTACCGACCTGGACGGTTTTTTCCGGCTCGTCCTCATTGAGGACGATGGATTTTACCTCTTCCGCGGCTTCTCCCTTCTTCAACTTTATCTCATCTCTTGAGTTAAGCGTATCGATGCTATAAGTGGTGGTTGCCCTCTTATGGGCCTCTCTCTCTTCAGTCGAGTTGAAGTAACATTCTCGCACTGTGGTCTGGTCACCTTGTACTTCCCCTACCCCATAGGGAGTCAGGAATTTTAGCATCTGATGGACCACCGACGGCACAACTTCAAACTCTTTAAGGGCCACCCTTCCTATGATGAGGTTATAGGCCGAAAATATATTCTCATCCATGATGAAAAAAATTATCTTCTTGGTCAGCCTCTTAGGCCACTCATCACCCATCCGTACGTCCATCTTATACATGCCCAAGGGGTGGACCTTTTCGTCACTGAAGTCTATCAATGAGTGATGATAGGGTACCAGTCTTGCTCTGCTAAGACATAGGCTCTTGAAGCAATGCCAGAACATCAGGTCCGTCGAGCTCCCCCCGTCTATGAGGATCCTCTGCACCTCGCACCCATGCACCCTTATTGTTATGACCAGAGGGTCATCATGGGGGGCTAAGATACCCTTGAAGTCAAGTCTGGAGAACCCAACTACAAGGGTGTCCATGTCTACTTTCTTCCTCTTCTGCACTGTATCGGAAGACGTTAGATTCACAACTTCAAGCTTGGCCACTGACCTGGCCTCTGCTACGTGAGCCTTCCTATCAGCTACTTCAGAGCCACCTCCTGTAAATCCTCCGCATATGGTGTCAACACCAAACGAGATCATACCAACCCTCTTCACCGGGGTGTTGTCATCTTTCGGCGGAAGATCCGGATCGTCTTCATCATCACCTTCTGAATCATTGTCTCTTCTGGCCGGGACATTGTCATGGCATCTGTCATTTCTCCTTTTCTTAGGGTCATCTCTTTCACCCTTAGGAGCCTTACCGTCCACATACTTCCTTAACTTTCTAGATTTTAGCATCTTTTCAATCTCATCCTTCAAGGCGAATCATCTGTCCGTGACATGGACATGATCCTGGTGGAACTCACACCATAGGTTTTTATTCCTCTTATGTGGTGGGGCTTTCAGTTTCTCTGGCCATCTCAGGGTCCTGTCATTCTTAATCTCGTTGAGGATGTGCTCGCAGCTTAGAGTCAGAGGAGTATAGTGAGAGAACTTGTCATCACCCGACCTCTTCTTCCCATCTTTCTTGTTTTGGGGATTTCCACTGCCACTGCGGTTCTCATCCTCATACTTAGCGGTCATTGCCTCTTCCGCATTCATTACTTTCTCTGCGATTGCTAGGAGCTCCACCATAGACCTAGGGGGTCTTCCGCAAGTTTCCACAACAACTTCCCTTTCTGTAGACCCCCTATGAGGGCGGTCATGGCTATGTTCTCTTCATAATCTTCGACCTCCAACTTCTCTTTGTTGAATCTCGCTACGTAGTCTCTTAGGCTCTCATCCTTTCCCTGCTTGACATACAGCAGGTGAGTAGTCTTCTTTTGAGGTCTCACCCCAAAGCAGAAGTTGTGGATGAATCATTCAGCCAAGCCTTTGAAGTTCTCAATTGAGTTCTTCGGAAGGGAGGTGAACCAACTGTGTGCTGCCCCTATTAAGGTCCCAGAGAAGGCCCTACACTTCATCTCATCGGGTATCGAGTAGATGTCTGCTGCCGACTGGTACATCTCGATGTGATGTACAGGGTTAGTGCTGCCATCATACTTGGGAGACACTGTAGGAGGCTTGAACTTAGCTGGGGTTGGGAACCCCACTATCCTAGCCATAAATGGAGAGCCCTTTGAGTAACCCCTTGGTAATGGGTACCTTCTTTTAATGAGGTCTCCTATCTTCTCCTCAAGGCGCTGGATAGAGTCACTCCACGGTCTTCTGCCATCGACCTGGCCTAGGTTATCCCCAGCCACCTCTATGGGATGGACCGAGGGTTCCCCTACCGCGGTACGTCGGCTGTTGACCTCTTCCTGTTCCCTTTCTCTTCTTTCACAGTGTCGGCCTTGGTCTGGTCGACCCTGCCTGTTCCCTCTCTGAGAGCCTACTGCGCTCCTCGATCTCGACAATCTCTGTCTTAGGTCATTCACTGGGCCCAATCTCTCAAAGGCTGACCATCTTCTCAACCTATCAAAGACCGACCCTCTTTGTTGAGCCTCTTCACCTCTTCGGCCGACACAACCTTGACTTTGCCGAAGAGGTCGTACAGTGTTATTTGACACCCCATACGGTTCCCAGCAGTCATCCGGGGCCTCTTTTGCCTCTAGATCGTCACACCTGTCCTCTGGGCAAGGGTTTCCTTGCCTCCCCAGGCATAAGCGCCTAGGGTCAGCAACGTCCCTTCTTCGCTGGGGTGAAGGCTGGTCCTTCATTGGTGCCTGGGGTGGTCCCCTGGCATCAGGATGAGGCTGAACAGCCGCCGGAGTGATCATATCTGGTGAGACTCCAGGTGGCCTCATCATAGTTTGGCTGAGCTGTGCAAATTGTTCCTGCATAGCTTGTTGTGTTGCAGCTAAAGACCTCAAGGCTGCAGCTACCTCCGCCATTTCGGACTGGGGCGGTGCCTGATTGGAACTAGGCCCTCCACCTCCAGGTGGCGGAAGAGGCGGTGGTAATATGGTGCCATGTGTTAACACTATAGAGCTTGAGTAGCAGATGAGCTTAGTACCTCAAAGGACCTCTTTCAATGGTGAATCAGCTCCACGCAAGGGGTGGTGCCTGGTTCACCACCAGTCTCCGGTGAGGTTAAGCTGAAGAAGAGGAAGAGATAGCTTCTCTCGATTCCCACAGACGACGCCAAAATGATGATGCTAGAATTAGCACCACCAGATAAGGTGTTTTCAAGCTCAATCTAAGAACAATAATGGCAGCATAGTTACATAAAAGGTAGGAGAATGAGATGAGGAGAAGAGGAGAGAGCACCAGAATATAAGTGGTTCAGCCTAAATTGGCCTACGTCCACTGTGTGTGAATAACCTCACTGTAATAAGGCACTGATGTCCATGGATACAATCTCTCAAGCTCTCTTTCTACTGTGTATCTAGACAGAGTTTCATCTAGGGTTGTCTTTTTTTTGGACCCTTTGCAAGGTAGAGGGTGACCTCTATATATAGTACCTAGGGGGTGTAATGTACCCCCCATGCATGTAATGTGCATGTGTGTGTTTGCCTCACCAATATGGGAAAGCCATTTGTCACTGTCACAAGTAGAGGATGATGATGAAATATTCTCCCCATGTGTGGGGAATAATCTTGTTATAACTGATATGTGTCCACGTGCCCTTATCCAAATGTCAGTAGATGCTCGGCTATCGTGCTTGGTGTATGACCTCGGCCTATGGGAGGCCGAGGTTGGTAAGTCTAGGTGCTCGTTCAGTCCGAGGTGACCATGGAGGTCTCAGCTTAATCCTAGCCGAGACAATGGACAAGGTCGGCCTGAGCTGAGGTTGAGTTGGTGTGTTTGGAGTATCGACTGATGTCTTGATGAGGTTGCTGGTAAGGCTTCTTGCGAGCTCGGCCTATATCTGGCCGAGGTTGCCATTCCAAGGTATACGAGAATGATCCTTGTGATGCATGCGATGTCCCTTCGAGAGGCTGGTGGTAGCGTCGGCCTGGGACGACCTTGCTATGGCCGAGGGCTGATGCCGCATGCCCAAGGCTTGTCCAATGTCGGCCACGATCTCGATCGAGGTTGGTGTCTCCGAGCCGAGGTCACACTTGGGGCATATCATTAAGTATTGGAGATTTGAATTGTTTTAGAAAACTAATAAAACAATCTAGACAAAGCCAAAGTGAGTCGAGTAGGGTATAGGGTTTCAACTGTTCGTAAGGGGACGATTATGTTTGATATGATATAGGATTATTCAATCACGTTGTTTTAAAAAGTTTAAGTCTATAAATTGAACCACTTTAATTTTTTAATTATAAAATATGGCCCCATTTGATTATCAAATTTCAGCAAAAACGAAACCAAAAAGAATCATGAATGAATCCTAAACGAATCCCCGTCGAATCGGAATTTTAGATTTAATTATTTATTACCAATTCTTCTTAGGTGCAAATTAGGGACGAATCAGAGCTGCACCCGCACTCGATTCGAATATGATTCAGACTCGAGGCCATTTTTAAATAATCGGTGCTTCATATTATAGTACATTAAACAGAAATAACCAAAAATGCCAGAATCTTGAACTTCACAATTCTCACGTATAATCATTTGGCAGAAGATAAAAGCGACATACCTTAGTCCATAGCTGATGATCTTGAAGCGATTGACCCATAATCTTCAACTTGTTCTTATTTTTTATATTAATGCATCTAGAAAGATACGTTGATTAGACAACCTTAACGATGTTCGATCAGGCTGAATTTTAGATAAAGACTTCATCATGATTTTAACAGAATCGGGTCAAAATTTCATTGCATTCCATTGTTAGATCTTTGTCTATGACCAAAACAATATTTCAATTTTTTTTGAAATTCTCTTTGCCTTGGTGCACACTTTAATGGGTTGATCTTGTATGTGCACAATAAAAGGATAATATGCACTTATATAGGTAGAGAGAACCGTTTTCCTAATTAGACTTGAATTATACTTACCATCAAAGTAACAATATAATAGGAAACGACATATCTTATTTGACCAAAACTATTTATATAACTTTCGTCACATAAACCCCACAATTAAGTAACCTACTAGTGTGAGTCATGTTGATTCCACACTATTTTAAGAAAATGGCCTCTTCCATATACTACGACACCAACAACCTATTGAATATTGTTAATAAGTGAAAAGTGTACAAATAGGTCCTGTATTGTTTTATTTAAAAGACTATTTCAATCGAATTCATCACTCTCACTCATCTCGTACTAGTGAAGACAGAAAATATCAGAAATATATTTGTGAAGTTTCGAATTTCAATTACATTATCAATCATTATTGGATAAAATGAAAATTCATCAGAATTGTCTTTGTAACTTAATTGCTGATCCACAAAATATTATGTCATTAGTTGACATTCACTATTTTTGAGATTCTTAACAATATGGAAGTATCTTATCATTTTCTTTATAGTAGAAAACAGTTGACCTGAGGCAAACCTAACAAGAAGTTAATAACGGGTTAAGTGATTGACATTTTACGCACGTGGAGTGGCATAAACCTGTCTATACACAAGATATAAACCACGAAGACGTGAAAGCTCCGACATATGCTTCATATGAAAAGGAAATTGGGTCATTTCATACTCTATTATTTGGATGATATCAAAATACCAACATATAAATCACCAAATTATCTTCACATGGCTTATGATCATGCATCAATCCGATTCCTAACAAAGAATTTATGGTAGTTTCATTCCCAAAATCGATTCGCCCAAGAACCGAATCGATTCTCCCCTGACGGAATGCATACTGGTTGTGAGTTAAATGCCTCAAATTGATTCGCCCTTATCCGAATCAATTTGTTACTATTAACAAATGCAAAAATCTATTTTTAGGGTTTTTTGCTTATATGTGTGTGTGTGTATGTCTCTACGTGTGTGTGTGTGTATGTATATATACATGTAAACCTCACTTTAAGTTAGGGACTTCATTTTAGGCTAGTTTCGTTAGGTTTTGGCGCTCAAGTTAATTTTGGGAGCTTATCTTCCCCTCTCTCTCTCTTCTAAGGTTCATATTTGTAAGTTAATGGGTATTATCTATTTATCTCTCTCCATCCATTGTTAATTCCTTGTAGCTTACTTTTATAGTTTTGTAAATTTAGTTTCAATTTTAATACATGTATATTAGTTTGTGTTGATTTCTGTCTTGTTTTCTATATTTATTTGATTCTTGCAGTTAGTTTACCATGTTTAGTGTCTAGTTTATTTATAGGACCACTAACCCATCATATTTGGATGTTTGTGTTTGAAAGCTAGGGTTTGGTTTTGAATCACTTTAATCCTGTATTGATATTGGAGTATTTTAGCATTTTAACTCCCTTTGTCATGCAACGGTAGTGTTTAAGTCTTAACTGTAACATTAATCCAGTTGTCACCATACTTGATTGAAATTTTAGTCTTTCATTTTTTAGCTTGGTTACTTCATGTTTGATACTTAATCTCAATCGAATATGATCGGTTAAATGTGATTTAAAACATTTACCTTAATTCATTTTGTTAATCCATGGTGTGGGAGTGATCCTTAACTCATATAGTTAATCTTTAGTAGTTAATTTAAGTTATTGCCTAGTTTTAATTGTAGTCAAGTCTCAAAAACCCAAAATAATTCATCTTTTATATTAACCTTTTTAAGTAATAAATCGATTGAATTCTCAATCACGTTCCCTGTGGATTCGATCCCTACTTTTTGCTACACTCCATAGTGTACCAAGTTGTTATTTTTGTTAGGCGATAGAACGACAAAATCTTCATTGACCAAGTTTATCGCTCATCAAAATGTCGTTGTTGTCGAGGGACGATGTATGTTAGAAATTATTGATTTAGGAATTTGTATATGCTTTTATATTCTTTTTTGTTTAAATATATTTTATAGTGACTTGTACCATTTTAGCTCCAAGAAGATTGAAATTTTGGTGCATGCCACATGTTTGGTATATTACCTAAGAAAGCTATTCGATTCAAATGTCTCATTTTAACTCCTTCGATAGTGGTCATTGTTATGATGGTGATTTTCAAAGTTGTACTCCCAAAATAGTGCGTGAATGCCTACAGCTTCTTGAAAATGAAAGAATTAAAACTTGAAAATATAAAAAAACCTCCGCTGCCTATGATGATGGGTGATTACATGAAAATTCTTGAAAATGAAATAATTGAACAGAGTTCTTGGGAAATTTTTAAAAATAAGGAATATTCCAATAACTATGACCAAAGGACATAACTAGATGTTATGTCTTCTTATGATTTTGATCATAATTTTTTGATAAAGGAAACGGGTGATGAATTTGAAATATATGAGGATTGACAAACAAAAAAAATATCTAGCTCAATAAAATGAATTCTTCTTTAAAAAGATCGAATGAGTTTGAAACTTATGTTTCACCTCATCTTTCCATGAAGACCTACTTATTGAGAGCGTTCCAAGAACTTTGGAATTCCAACCTTTGATTAATGATTGAAATTCTATTGTGGTTGAAAATCTTTTATTTCCTTGGTTTCTCACCGTTATCCAACCATTGCAACTTCCAGAAGAATCGGATGAGAGTCTTGATGACTTTGACCCGATTCTTGAAACATAGTTTTCAGATGCTTTATTTAATGGGATATTCGCTTAAACTTACCTCACCTCCCATTCAAATTGAAAAACCTTTGGGAGAAAATTTTGATTTTCCAAACCCTTCATTACTCATCTTTTAAATAATGGCTCCTCACCCCTACCCCCCCAAATACCCCCCTTTGCACAATTGGAACTCTAACTTTTTGGGAGGCATGATATTTAATGGGAGTCTCCCATTAATTTTTCACGATCAACATGTTTTATGGGTGGACCCTTAAAAATCTTAACTTCTAGTTTATTGCTAAATTACAAGATATAATTCTTAGTTGTACATATAAATTTTCATTTTTAATTCTTTATACTTTTATCTAGTGTAATTAGTTAAATTGTTTTCTTATTATCTTTGTTATTCTTGATTCTAACATGTTTTGTAGAATCAATGGACATGTGTTATTTCAGGATCTCTCAGTGTGGGGTAACATCTCAGTAACAACCCAAAACAATTCGAGTCGTCACTGAAATTAGTTAAATAAACCATAATAAAAATCTCACTACATAAATTAAAAATAATTCACTTAACTAAATATGTTAATCCATAATATATTTTAAATTCTAAAACTCAATTGATATATCTCAAGTCCAAAATAAAATCCAAATAGATATGAAATTAGCTCACGTATACCTTTCCAAAAATAAGAGGTATTAGAGTTTCCCCCCCAAATAACATGAATTTCATCCTCGAAATTCAATATATTTGTATTCTCTCAAACGTCGCCAAATGAACCCGGATAATCATAGAACGGAAAAAAAAATCAATAACCCAAAAGTTTCGAGTAATCACATATCCTTAGATCTAATACCGCATGTAACAGTCGTCACCAACACTAGCTAAATAAACCATAACAAAAATCTCACTACAAAAATAAAAAAAATAGTTCAATTAACTAAATATGTTAATCCATAATATATTTTAAAATACAAAACTCAATTAATATATCTTAAGTCCAATATAAATTTCAAATATATATGAAATAAGCTCGCGTATATCTTTTCAAAAATAAGGGGTATTACAATATCTATTTTCCTCTCATTAAAGTGTGTTCTTTATTCATTGAGTATAATGCATCTTTTAAGTTAGGGGGTGTGGAGTATGGTTCCCATTTCATTGATTTGATCAATGTTCTTCCCAAGCATGATTTTGTTGAAAAAATTGAAAATTTTCAAAAATATTCACTCCCCCCCCTTTGTTGGGCCTTTTTCCCTTTTTTTTCAATGATTTTATTATAGTTGCTCCACTTCGTTGTGCGAACGATGATGCAAGTTTATATATTTTTATTGATTATTAACCTTGAGTTGTCATACTATCTTTATTATGAAATACTTCATGTTTTAAAGAATCTCTAATATTTTGTCACATTGCACAATCTTATTAATGTTTCGTTTAAAGCAAATATAATTTGGCAAGTATACAACCATAGTGGAAACTATTTACCTTGTGAGCTTTTGAGTATGTTCTTCCCTTTGGGGGTGCATACACCAACTCTTATTTTGATAATTCATTTTAGGATGTTATTGTGAAATTGAAACTTTAGGGTGTTTGTTGATATTATTGCGACGAGAGTGAGAGTGCGCCAGTAATCAATGATTAACTTATTTAATTAAATTCTAATTTTTTAATCCAAAAAATCCTAACTCTTGCAACCAAATTGTGACAGACTAAATAAATCAAACTAAGCATGCAAAGTCTATAACAATATGTGGAAAAATCCCCCAAAGGGGAAAAACCATTTATTTAACTATAATATATAACGACTTACATTCACAGCAAAATATAATTTTGACGCACGAATACTCACAGGTGTCGGTTCGTCATCGACGGGGGTTATCAGCAAGAGGTCCCACAAGAACTCCAATTTCAGTAGTGGATAAAGGCCCTTATTCTCCACAAGATTCCAACATGAGTAGAACAATTGTATTTAGGGTTTAAAGATTCACACAAATGTTTGGGAAAGATTTGTGAATCAAAAAAGGCATTAAACCTTAAAAAAATGAAGTCTGTTTCTGGGCAGAATAATGACAGAAAAGTCAGTGCCAAAAGACTTGAAAAACGTGTAGAATGGGCACTGCTTTAAATACAAAAATATAGGTGGCACGTCGCTCGGACGAAGTACAAGCGTCGCTCGAACGTAAGGCCACGTCGCTCGTACGACTTCGCGCGAGATAACTATGTTGGACGAACGACCAACCAATCTCGCTCGAACGACGTCATCGATATTTTTCTCTTTGCCTTTACACTTATAAAAATTTCTTATTGAGAAGTAAAAACGTTCCAACCCCTTAAAAATATTTTATAAAAATTTCCCAAATATTTATGTATATAATAAACGCTCCAAATATTTTTTTTTACCATAATCATGAGCGGAGTTGTGGGAACAGTTGGAGAGTACGTTGCATGTTGTATGATGCATGTATGAAGATGATGGATGCGTGAATTCGGATCAAGGCTGTCGTGGATGATCGTGTTGACGTGTCGAAAGTAGCGGTATCAGACATACTAACTGTGATCTAGGACAAACAGAAAGTTCCTAGATTCTAACTCAGGATTTTATAAGATCATGTCCTTACAAGTCTTCCCCTATGTCTATGCCGGTATATATATAAACAATTCGAATTGTGCTACCCAAATAAAAACTAAATGACATACAATTTAATATCCCCATTAAACCCAAAAACTGGAAATACTAAATGACACGTCTTCAAACAAACTTCAACATCTTCAAATCTCCAACTCTTCAATCTCTTTATGTCATCATCAAGGTGTGCAAAAATAATCCTCAATTAAGTACCTACACACATGAGACAAGGAAACAATACCCGTGATGCGTAACAATTTGAAATAAAATGATAAGCAAAAGTAAGTATCAATTTATGCTCAAGCAAATCACTATAAAATCAAACAAAATTCTCCCCCATAATTCGTTCTACCCCTTTTTATGATGTCCCCAAATAGACAAATATGAAGAACATAAAGCAAATGAAAATGGAGAATGACACAAGGTAATCAAACTTTCTCTTTTTGAATTTTTCCAAATTTTTCTCACAACATATACAACAAAGAATCACACCACTAAAGAACACCAAAACAGCTAAGTTGGTGATAGCAGAAATATAGGGATGTGAGCAAATTCGACACGAAAATCAATACATACAACCATAACATATGTGCATGATGAATGTTGGAATATTCCTAACGAATGAACTCAACATCTTCCTTAGGTGTAAAAATTGTGGAATTAAAAGAAATTGACTCAATCAAATCAACAAATCAAAGCACAAAGTGATTTCCGCACCAATAACTTCCAAGACGTTGTAACACTTTTTTATAACTTTCAAGGACGTGCAAACCCGCTTTTCATTCCTTTTCATCCAAAATCTCTCATAAATAATTATACATTATATTTTTCTTTTGAGGTGATGAAACTAAAACCTATTGACCAATTTGATTCAACATATTTTTATTTTTATTGCCATTTTTTTCGGGCTCTTTTCAAATGGTGGCTTTCACGATGAGTTAATTTTGAACTCTCGCAGTCTTTTCCCGTGATCACTCATCATATTTAAATTCCTCACGGTAAACGATTTTTACATGCACTACTATCTTGTCAAGTTTTATCGCATTTTGGCCATTGTATAGACATAATTGAGATGGAAACACTCAAGCCAATATGTGATAGACAAGTACAATACTCAAATAATACCGTGCATGTGTACAATAAAGGAGATATGGAATCAAACATGTAGAAGATATCATTAATCATATCTCAAAGGCTCCAAACAATTTAAAGCACATGGATGAAATGATGTAGCATCTCAAATCACTATCAACCAGTTACGTGGAATATGGAATAATGTTGTGACAATGGCTATCTTAAATGTTCATCCATAAACGGTGTAAACAAAATTCAAAACTCTTTTTGTGTTTTTAAAAAAAAAATTATAAAAAGAAAATCTTTTTTACTTTTTCTAAAAATTTTCAAAAAACATAAAATCTTTTTGGATTTTTCAATTTTTCAAAAAAATTAATGATACAAATGATACAATCTAGAGATAGGAATCAAATGATATGAACATGAAAAATGCATCCTACTCTAGACATGGTGACCACCCCTCAGTCAACTGTGCAAATTCCTAAAGACTTTCTAAGACTCCCGAATCTAAGGGCATCTAAAGGCTTCGTGAAAATATCGGCTAACTGGAGGTCGGTAGATACAAAACTCAATGATATGATCTTTTCTTCTACAAGCTCTCAGATAAAGTGCTCGCATATCCTAATGTGCTTTGTGCGCTAATGTTGGAGTGGATTACGGGATATGTGTATCGCGCTCGTGTTATCACATGAAATAGTCATGGTGTCCTGTGATATCCCATAATCCTCCAACATCTGCTTCATCCACAAAAGTTGCGTGAAACAACTCCCGACGATTATGTGCTCAACATCCTCAATGGACAAAGAGATGGAGTTTTACTTCTTGCTAAACCAAGAGACAAGAGCAGAGCCATACAAGAAACACCCACCAGAAGTGCTCCTATATTTATCTATATCCCTGACCTAATCGTCATCCGAATAGGTGGATAAACGGTCATTGGTATCAAAGGAATACCAAATGCCAAGTGAGAGAGTCCCACTCACGCATTTGATAATACGTTTAAGAGCGAATATGTGTGACTCTTTCGGGGACACCTGATATTGTGCACATACCCTAACACTAAAGGCGATGTCAGGATGAGTAACAATCAAGTAGAGAAGACTACCTATCATACTTCAATACAAGGTTTTCTCTACGTCCTTGCCTTAAGTGTTCTTGCTAAGCTTTGTTGAGGTACCCATCGGTGTACGTGCGTGCTTAATAGAATCCAGACCAAATTTCTTCACAAGGTCTCTAGCATACTTGGATTGGGAGATGAACATTCCATCCTCTAGCTGACGAACCTGGAGACCAAGGAAGAAAGTAAGCTCACCTACCATGCTCATCTCAAACTCACTCTTTATTTCCTCGTTAAAGTGGTGAGCATGTTGGGAGCATGTGGATCCAAAGACTATGTCGTCCATATATACCTGGGAAACCAAAATCGCACCGTCATTTCTCTTGATGAATAACGTCATATCAACTCCCTCTCTCTTGAAGCCACGAGCTAAGAAATAGGAAGTAAGACTCTTGTACCAAGCACGGGGTGCTTGCTTCAAACCATATAAGTCTTTCCTCAAATTGTAGACGTGATCAAGGTGCTTAGGGTCTTCAAACCCTTTTGGTTGTTCCACATAAACCTCCTCCTATAGAATGTTATTCAAAAAGGCACTCTTGACATCCATCTGATATAACTTGAAGCACATATGACATGCGATGGCAAGTAGTAAGTGGACGGACTCAAGCCTCGCAACAGGAACAAATGTCTCATCAAAGTCCACACCCTTAATTCGTGTGTAACCTTGAGCGACCAACCTAGCCTTATTTCGAATAATAGTACCAGACTCATCCATCTTATTCTTGAAGATCCACTTGGTACCTATCGTATTTGTTTCACTAGATCGGGGGACCAGTTCCCAAACATCATTCTTTCTAAACTGAAGCAACTCATCCTGCATAGCACATATCTAGTGTTTATATTTGAGCGGTTCCTTATAATTCTTGGGCTCGACTTTAAATGTGTAGCAAATATGGCTAACAACGTTCTCGAGCTGAGCACGAGTCTTAAACCCTAGGGTGGGATCTCCTAGAATAGTAGTAGGATCATGACTCTTGAAAATCCAAGCAGGAGTGTCCCCTAAATCAGGAATAGGGTCCACTATGGGCGTGGGAGACATGATGGGATCATCAGTAGAAAGTGCGTCATCCTCACACAAAAGGTTAGAATCAACAAACGCAGACGGTTTGTCATCTTGCACGGTGACGTTTATTGACTCCATAACCTTAGAGCTACTCAGGTTAAAAACTCGATATGTTGTACTAGTCGATGAATATCCTAACAATGTTACCTCTTCGTTATGAGAGTCAAACTTTCCTAATTTCTCTCTATCCCATAGGATGTAGCATTTACTCCCAAAGACACGGAAATATAAAAGGTTGGGCTTCTTTCCAATCCATAATTCATAGGGCGTCTTAAGTGTGTGTGGACGAAAGTAAACCTTATTCATCGTGTGGCATGCGGTAGACACCACCTCTTCCCAAAATATTCTAGAAACTCTACGACCTAGAAGCATAGATCTAGCCATCTCCTGAATCATTCAATTCTTCCTCTCAACAATACCTTTTTGTTGAGGAATCTTCACGGCTAAAAATTCTTGTTTGATCCCAAGGCTATCACAGTAAAAATCTACTTTAGCTTCCTTAAATTCAGTGCCGTTATCACTACGTATTCTATTGATAGTGACTCCGTGTTAATTTTACAGGACATGACACTTGGTCGTAAGAAATTCCACAACATCGAATTTTTTTCTAAAAAAACCTACAATCGAGTAACGAGAGAAATCATCTGCCATCACGAGGATATACCTCTTACCACCCAAACTCTCAGTACGAGTAAGACCCATAAGATCCATGTGTATCAACTCAAGCACTCGTGAAGTGGTAAAGGAATTCAACTTCTCATGGAGGCTATAAACTTGCTTTTCTAACTTACTGGGTCCACAAACCGCAAAAGTCGTCTTTCCAAGTGATGGCAAGCCACGTACTAGGTCCTTTTTATATAATTTCCCCCAATCTCTAAAATTCACATGACCAGACGTTGATGCCACAAATCCATAGGAGTGATCATGGCGCGATTGCATATAAATGAGGACTTGGGCACAATCACATAGCAATTATGTTCAGTCCTCACCCCTTGAAATAGAAGTTTGTTGGCTTGATCATAAACATTGCACTCATTTCGATCAAACTTTACTACAAAGTCAGCGTCGCACAGCTGACTAATGCTGAGAAGGTTTGCTTTCAAACCTTTGACGTACAAAACATCCTCTAGCTTAGGAAATCCTGATATCTGTACGGTACCTCGTCCTACTATGCTATATTTGCTTCCATCTCCAAAGGTGACTTTACCTTCCTTGCGATCCTCTAGGTAGGTAAAAAATGAGACATCACTTTTCATGTGATTGGACCACCCACTATCGAAGTACCATTGAGAAGTGTTATGTGCTTTAAGAGCAATATGAATAATAAGGGCTTTTGCGTCGAGTTTAGGCAGCCAAGATAAGGTAACCTTCTGTCTGTCCTTATCAGTGTTGGCTCTAGTCGGGATATTAGAAGTGTCCACTGATGGCATAGAAATTTGTTGGAACTCTTCCATTAGACTCTGAGAAGTGGCGACTAGAAACTCAACCTGCTCTTTAAGACTCGAAAAATCGCTAGTGGCACATGGTGGAGCAAATGTACATCATGTTCGACCCAAACTATAGTAAAACTCCCTAAGGTGGCCCTTTTTTTACAGTAAGTACAGAAGTACACAGTCTTTGGCCGACCTTGGTTTACTTTTCTTTGACAAAATCTTCTTCGGAGTTTTTGGTGATGGCCATATGGATTCGTAGTAAACTCAGGAACCGGTTCTGGTGTCACATAGGATGTGGAGGCACCATCAAAACTAATTCCCTGCCTCTCACTAAAATCTAAAGCAGGGCGGAGGAGCATATTTCCCATTTTTCCAGATCTGCCCTTTATCTTTACCTTGACCTCCCTGGCTATCTCAAGGTCATGAGTAAGATGGGTTACAATGGCTTCAAGTTTCTTTCGAGTGTCCATGGAGGTTTGGATCTCACTCATAAGACTATCCACTTGCTTGGTCAAGTACCCTTTTTCTTTCTCTAAACATCTCTCTCTGTCTACACAAACTCTCTCTCTCTCAACACAATCAGTCTCTCTCTCTCTCAACACAATCAGTCTCTCTCTCTCTCTCTCAAGGCAGTGGCAATAGAGGGCTCTCTCTCTCTCATCTCTCCTAAATATTTCTCTAAGGCAATAGTCCTAAGTGCTAACGCTTTGTTACGCTTTTTAGTTTTAAAAGAATCAGTATAAAAATCAGCGTACGCGCGTCGTAAATCACTCTCGCTCTCACTTGCGACACCCTGCCCCTCACTCACATCGCTTCGACTGTCGAGGTGTCCCTGTGAAGTAGCATCCTTATCGTCATGAGGTGCACTTTCAGTACTCACATGACTAGCCATGAATGGGGAGAAGTTACATTCATGCGGTGACTCGTCTCCAGAATCCACCGAATCGACCTCACTATCGTCACTAAGGGAGGCATTAAGAGAAGCTTTGCCTTTGCCTTGACGTCGCAACCTAGGACACTCAAAAGCCTTATGACCTCTACCGTCACACTCATAGTATCTCTCCTCGTCTTTCTTAGACGTGTCCTTTTTCTCCTTTTCATTTTTCTTTTCAAACTTATTTTTCTCAAAATGCTTTTTATCTTTGAAATTGCCATTTTTATTTAATTGGAGAAATTTCTCGATTTTTTTTTGCAAATAAGGCCAAATCTTCCAAGTCAAAATCAAACTCAGAATCAGACAACACTTCCTCTCTTCTCCTAGACGACTCACCTCTCTTTCTTGCTGACCCCTCACTTTTTCTAGCCCGGGATTTAAGTGATATCCCTTTATCTTTTGATTTTATCACATTAGGAAACATGTTAATTTCCTAAGTCTCGAGGTCTCCTACCAATTCTTCTAATTTCAGACTACTCAAATTTCCTAATGAATTTAGCACAGTGACTTTAGCGATAAGACGCTTAGGCAGTGACCTTAAAATATTTTTAACTACTCTAGCATCAAGAATGTGTTCACCCAAACTGAAACTAGTGTTAACAATATCAGATGAGAGTGCATATAATTCATCAAAACACTCATATTCAAGCATGGTGATTGTCTCAAATTGTGTCGTTAAATTTTGCAATTTTGATTATTAATAGCATTAGTTCCTTCATGGGTAAGTTGAAGAACATCCCATGCTTCTTTAGACGTGGTATACGTCATGATGCATCGAAACTCATTGGGGTTGACATTTCCAGAAATTGCACTGTGCCCACGTGAGTTATATGTGCTCCATTTAAATTCTTCCTCAATCCAAGCAGTCACAGATTTTAAAGTAGTTACGTTATCTATAGTGACAGTAGGAGGCGTCCACCCTCTTTCACACACCACCCAAACACGTTCATCGATGGCTTTTAAGTGAGATCTCATACGGTCTTTCCAATATGCATAATTTGACCCATCAAAAATTGACCCTCGATTATACAAGCTTTCCATTAAAATTGCACTTTTTCAAAAATTAATTTTTAAACCAAACTTGATATCTAGAAAAAATTTCACGGTATAATTGTGTAATAGGCTCTGATACCAATTTGAGAGTGCGCCAGCAATCAATGATTAACTTGTTTAAATAAATTCCAATTTTGTAATCCCAAAAATCCTAACTCTTGCAACAAAAAATTTGACAGACTAAATAAATCAAGCCAAGCATGCAAAGTCAATCACAATATGTGGATAAATCCCCCAAAGGGGCAAAACCATTTATTTTACTATAATATGTAACGACTTATAATCACAACAAAATACAATTTTAACGCACGAATACCCGCTGGTGTCGGTTCATCATCGTCGTCGGTGGCGTTTGTCAACAAGAGGTCCCGCAAGAAATTCAATTTTAACAGTGGATAAAGACCCTTATTCTCAACATGATTACTCCAAGATAAGTAGAACAATTGTATTTCGGGTTTAAAGATTCACACAAATGTTTGGGAAAGATTTGTGAATAAAAAAAGACATTAAACCTTGAAAAAATGAAGTTTGTTTCTGGGCAGAATAATTATAGAAACGTCAGTGCCAAAAGACTAAAAAAATGTGAGAATGGGCACTGCTTTAAATATAAAAATCGAGGCGGCGTGTTGCTCGAACGAAGTACATGCGTCGCTCGAACGACTTCGCGCGAGAGGGCTATGTCGTGCGAACGACCAACCAATCTCGCTCGAACGATGTCAGCGAGATTTTTTCTCTTCGCCTCTACACTAAGAAAAATTTCTTATTGCGAAGTAAAAACGTTCCAGCCCCTTAAAAATATTTTATAAAAATTTCCCAAATATTTATGTAAATAATAAACGCTCCAAATAAATTATTTTACCATAATCGTGAGTAGAGTAGTGGGAACGGTTGAAGAGTACATTACATGTTGCATGATGCAAGTTTGAAGATGATGGATGCGTGGGTTCAGATCAAGGCCGTCGTGGATGATCGTGTTGACGTGCCGAATGTAACGGTATCAGACATACTAACTGCCGAATCTTGTCCTTACACGGAGAATTATGGAACCCGTGGAAATGATCATAGGCCATATTTGATATTATACCTATATTGACCTTGACCTCACCTACTATATAATTATCCTACTAAACCCCTTTGATCTGAAGTATAACCTTTCATTTCATCATCCAAATATCATAATCAACTCCACCTTAGAGTTTAAACCCCATATAAACCCATCTTACATTTGTTTGGAAATATATTAAATATATTGTATATGGTGCAGTGACATTTAAGAACATGATTTGGCTTGTTATTGTGAGTTGTTGAGGAAATAAAAAAAGGAAAATTAATAAAATAAAAAATAATAATAAAATATAATGAAAAAATGATTTTGAAAAAAAAGTAAGAATCACATAGAATATACCAGATCCAATCGTGAATGCATAACCTATTATTCTTTTCATACTGTCCACCAATCCATCCCAACCACTGTAAGTGTATCCATATCGTCTTGAGTTAGTAGTGGGCTTGTGCAATATACCAAACTCTACTGTGACTTGCAAATACCTTAATATTATTTTTGTTCCTCTATAAATTTCTTCACATCTCTTTTAGTTTGACTTATGTGATTTACTAAATTGTGTGTATATTTACAGTTAGATGTTTGGATTATGTAGTTAGACATCAATTTTTGGATCTCAGGTCACTACGGTAATATTTCCCTATTCAGAACTATCTACGGTATCTGCAGTTATTTTCGTTCTTATGTTTTTGGGATTCATATGTTCTTATATATGCTATTTTATCTATGCGATTCTCATAGTTTCGTAAGAGTGACAACATTTTGGAGTTTTACGAATCTGTTTACATGTATATATGTGTATCTCTATTCTAATTTATGGATTTGTATTGAGTTTTTGTTTTTTATAAATGCCCATTTTAAAGAGTTTTATTACCATCACTCGTGCCCAAAATATTCAGTATGCAAAATAGGATGAACGGTTTAATAATTCCAAGTTCAGTTTTACCTACATATGTGGTTGAAAATCAACGAGGTTGTATCAATAAACTCGAACTTGTACATCAACACTCTGGTAGGGCTTCTGCTTGACTCTACTTGTTACAAAAATTGTAATTATACATCAGATCGTAGTTACAAATCACTTAGCAGAGCATTGTGATCTAGGATTTAATTATAATTACTCTTTATTATCACATGTCGCGAGTGTTACACCTTTTCATATGATTTCATTTGTGGAATGTAATCCTTAGTGAGAATTAAGTTGAAACATGCTTGAACTTTTATCCATATTATATTATTTTTAACCAAATAAAAACTTGTATTTTTGATTCACACCATCACACTTTCAAGATCTAAGATATGAAGTATTTACAATAATTTTGCTAGTTTAAGAACTCTTGCATGTTAATTTCTTGTTAAAATCGTTTGATGATGCTGAGTTCATACTTAGATTTTGGGTAATTATTTTGAGCAAACTTGTTATTTGTGGGTTTTATTCTTGAAAATCTCCACGAGACAAAACTCGTCAATGAGGCAAACTTAGGGGTTTAACGTCCTATTACATACGTTAAATGAAATCGTGTTCCCGCCAAAAGTGCATTTTATAATTATTTTCATATTTACATTTATTACAATTGTTTTGTATCTTTTTTCCTTTTCATTCCATGTTACTACTAGGGAGTAGCAATATGTAAGTTAGGGGGTAAGATTATTCACGAATATTGCATTTATAACCAATTATATTTACGCATTCTAACATTCCAACGTTCGTTAATTACTATAATTATGATCTTATACTTTATAAAATTTATTTTCATAGTAAATATCTTTTGCAAGGTTTATTTGAGATTTTATAGGTATTAGGGATGCAAGACGCAAATTTTAGATATGTTTTGGCAAATTTTTGACATATGCTTCATTGGTCATTTCACACTCCATTATTTATATGGTATTAAAATACCGACATATAGATAACCTCTTCGTGTGGCTTCTGGCCACGCGTCAATCAAATTCTGAACGAAGACATTATGTTCGTTTCTGTTTTCAATGTATCAGACACATAATCGACTCGCCCCTGATGGGATGCATATTGATTATGATTTAAATGCCCTGAATTGATTCTCCCTTATCCCAATCAATCCGGCTACTATTCATAGATGCAAAACTCTATTTTTTAGGGGGTTCTTTTCTTTTCTTTTCTTTTCTTTTCTTTTATATATATATATAAACCTCATTTTATGTTAGGGAATTCATTTTTTAGGTTAGTATGTTAGGTTTGGGGGATTAAGGTGATTTTAGGGGCTTATCTTCCTCTGTCCCCTAGGGTTCGTGTTCGTAAGTTAATGGGTATTTTATATTTTTCTCTCTTCCTCTATTGTTAATGCTTTTTATCTTTGTTTTATATCTTTGTAAACTTAATTTCCATTCCAATACATGTATTAGTTTGTGTTGATTTCTCTCTTGTCTTCTCTCTTTATTTTATTATTATAGTTAGTTTGCGCTGTTTAATGGCTACTTTATGGGTTAGGATCATTAACCCACCATTATTGAATGTTTGTGATTGAAATCTAGGGCTTGTTTTTTAAGCATGTTTAATTGAAACTTGTGTATTTATATTGGAGTATCTTAGTATTACAACTCACTTTGTCATGCAACGGTAGTGATTAAGGGTTTACTACAACATTAGTCCAATTGTCACCATACTTGTTTGAAATTTTAATTTTTCATTTTTGAGTTTGATCTCTTCATGTTTGATGTTTAGTCTCAATATGATCGGTTATATGTTTTTTGAACCACTTACCGTAATTAATTTAGTTAATCCATGTTGGGGTTGGGGGTGATACTTAACGCATTTACTTAATCTTAAATAGTTAAATTAACTTCTTGCCTAGTTTTAATTATAGTTAAGCCTTAAAACCCCCAAATAGATCATCTTTTCTTTTACCACTTTTAAGTAATAAATCGATTGTATTATAAATCGCGTTCCATATGAATTTGATCCCTACTTGACGCTACCCTCCATAATGTACCAAGTCGTAGTTTTTGTTAGGCGGTATTTTCCCAATGGAAAATCTTCATTTACGAAATTTACTGCCCATCAATACCCTACACCCAAAGTAATCGAACTTGGCTCTAGTACCATTGTTATATTTATGAAAGTACACGAATAATTAATTGAGTAATTTTTGGTGTGTAGATAATTAATGGAGGGGTGTAGTGAAATATAAAATAAAGATGAAGTTGGATAATACGATTTTTTATTAGGATGGAGGATAAGTACAAAGTGTTGATATAAATTTTCTTTTAGAGACTTGATGCTCTGAATGACCACACTATTGGCTATATATAACCTTACACCATCGAATTACATTTCACCTCCTTAAAAGCTTTGATTAATCTCGACCACTAATTTTTTGACTAGACCTGAAGATAGAACAACACTTTCTTTCTAGATTTTTCTTTTTATCAAACAATGAAACTTAAGTCATTGTTCTTCTTTGGTGCCACGCTATTGGCTATTTATAGACTTACACCATCGACTTACATTTCACCTCATTTAAAGCTTTGATTAATCTAGACCACTAATTTTTTGACTATACCCGAAGATAGAACATGCACTTTCTTTCTAGATTTTTCTTTTTATCAAACAATGAAACTTAAGTCATTGTTCTTCTTCGGTTGAGAATTCTAAAATCTAAGAAAAAGTGCATTAATTTTAACACTCCTTCTAAATTCACTTTTTTGATACTCCAAGAAAAGTTTGAAGTATCTAAAATTTGGATATCTCCAATGCTTTAGTGAAGATGTCCATTATTTGTTCTTCATTCTTGCAACACTTAAGCTCTATCTCTCCACTTTTAGATGCTTTACGTAGGAAGTGATGTTTGATGGCAATGTGTTTAGTCTTGTTAGACAACATGAGAGTTTTCTCCATTACAATCGCCTTTTTATTACATATGAATATATCACTAGCTTTATTTTGACTTTTTCCCATGTCTTCAAATATTCATCTTAGCCATATATCTTAGCATGCTAAATGTGCTGCGACAACATACTCAACTTCACGAGATGATTGTGCCATCGTTTCTTACTTCTTAGACCCCTAAGAGAATATACCGGATCCAATCGTGAATGCATAGCCTATTGTTCTTTTTATGTTGTTGACCAATCCATCCCAACCACTGTAAGTGTATCCATATCGTTTTGAGTTAGTAGTGGGCTTGTGCAAGTACCAAACTCTACTGTGACTTGCAGATACCTTAATATTAATTTTGTTGCTCCATAATGTATTTGGCTTGGACTTTGCATAAATCTTTATAGTAGGCTAGTAGTGTGCATGATATCTGGTCGTGTGGATGTAAGATAAAGTAAAATCCCAATGATATTTCTATAGATTTATGTGCCTGCCTTCTTAATCCCGTCCTCCTTTCTTAGTTTGTCATTGGTGACTAGTGGTGTGGCTATAATCTTGCACCCATACATCTTAAAATTCTTTAAAATATGTAAATGTCAAGAAGGTAGTGCATCAACCCAAGGTCGTTCATCTCAAACATCTTCTTTATATCCTATTTAAACCCCTTAATAATCTATTTTTGGTTTCATGTATATATGTGATTGCCTATATACAAAGGGACAATGAGAGTATTGAAGTTACTTTGAGTTTTAATGTACAGTCTTGGCTTACACTTACTCGTCCTGAATTCTGAATTAGTGAAGTATTTGTCTATGCGATTGCACCATTCTTGTGGGGTCTACCTACTAGCCTTGCCTTGTGTTTCTAAATCGAACCATTAGGGTTAAATTTGGTCTTATAGGCCTATTTGGCATCTATGACTTCTTTGTCTTATGGACGGACTACAAGCTCCCACGTCGTATTCTTCTCGATCGTCTTGATTTTATCTTTCATATATTTCCTCCACACTTCTTATTTTATGGCAGCCTCAAATATTTTTTGGGTATAATGTTGTAAAGTTTCATGTCTCGTATATGTCTTGTAGTGATCTTATTCTCCTTAGTGGGTAGTCTAGCGAATATCCATCTTATAATGAAGGAGAGTGTAATGTTAAAGGTTTGCCAATAATTTTTGGAGTTGAACCTTCACTCGACTCCTCCTCACGTTGATGTGTCGAGTTTTTTTTAATTCTTAGAGCATAATGATGGTTATTTTTCAACTTTTTCTTCATCCTTGTTCCATGATGTATTCTGATCGAACTCCACATCTCTATTAACTATAAAGTTCTTAGTTCTTAGGTTGTAAGCCCTAGAGCCTTTAGATTGGGTACTATATCCCAAGAATATTCCCTTTTTAGATTTCTCCTCAAGATTATTTCTCTTCATATCTTGAATGTGTATATATAGAATGAAGATGAATACTCTGAGATGTCATATAGATGGTATCCAGTTGCTCCATGTTTGATGGGTGTCTTATTTGCAGAGATTTAGTGGGGAATCTATATAGCAAGTATACTGTGTATACTGCTTCTGCCTAAAATGTCTTTGATAGGCCTTTTTCATATAGCATCGACCGTTCCATCTCCATAATTATTCTATTCTTTCTCCCCAAGATTCAATTTTATTATGCGACATAAGATATTGTCAATTGGTGATCGATTCCTTTGCCTTCATAATTTTTTTCAATTGCTTTTTAGGTATATTCTTTACTTATGTCACTCTAGAGCTCTGTGATATAGTGACCACTTTGCTTCTCCACATAATTATTGAATATTGTGAAGACTATGAATACTTCTAATATCTCGTGCGATAATGATATCCATATCATTCTTGTATCTTCGTCATTGAAGAGAATCAAATATCTACTTTAATCGAGAGATCGAGTCCTCATAGTTCCACAAATATTAGTGTGCACTATATCCAAGACACAATGACTTCTATAGTGTAAACTCTCAATGAAACTTCTATAGATTGATACTTTTGCCTTCTTGGAACCATACTCCATTCTTAGTTTCTCATTGTCAATGAGCGAGGTAGGTACAACCTTCTACCCATACATCTTAAACTTCTTCAAAATGTCTTTTGTGCACTTTTTTTGTCATATGATTATTCCATATTTGTTTAACTTATTTTAATGCCAAAAAAGTAGTGCATCAACACCAAGGTCGATCTTCTCAGATATCTTCATCATATCCTTTTTGAACTCTTGAATTATCTTTTCATTTTCCCTTTATATATGAGATCATCTATCTACAAAAAGACAATGAGAGTATTATAACTACCTTGAGTTTTCATGTAGATGTCGACTCACTCTTACTCCTCCTTAATCATGAATCAGTGAAGTATCTGTCTATGTGACCGTGCCATGACCAGGGTTCTTATATTAGCCCGTATAAGTATTTCTTTAATCGTAGAAATTTTCTTTCGATTGTTCAAACTCTTGCTGTTTTTCCACATATACTTCAACGTTAAGACCACCATTCAAAAATGCATACTTAACATTAATTTGATATATTTTATACTACTTTTGAGCTTTTTGCGCCACAAGTTCTCTTATTCTATCAAACCGTGCCACATGTGCAAATGTTTTATTGTATTCATAACTTGACTATTGGGACTATCCTTTTTCTACTGGCGTCTCCTTGTGTTTTTGAATTGAACCATCATGGTTAATCTTGGTCATATATATCTATTTGACACCAATGAATTATTTATCTTGTGTTCACACTACAAGCTCCCACATCTTGTTCTTCTCGACTATCTTCATTTCTTCTTCCATGCCATTCCTTCATACTTCTTATGTTACTACTACCTCAAATCATTCTTGTTCAAGGTTGTGAAGTTACACGTATCATATATTTCTAAAACTGATCTTACTCTCCTTAGTGGCGACTCTAATGAAGATTCATCTTGCAATGTAGGAGAGGGTAATTGCATTATATTGGAGGTGTACTTTGTATTTCTCGAATTGCACCATCAATCACCTCCTCCTCATGTTGATGTGTTGAAGTCTTATGTGATTATTCGAGCATAATGATAATTTTTTCAACATTTTCTTCATCATACTTCCACGTTGCATTCTCACCGAACTCCACACATCTTTGTTGATCATAAGTTTCTTTGTTCTTAGGTTGTACACCCTATAGTCGTTAGATAGTGTTCTATACCCCAAGAATATTTTTCTGGTTTTTACACGATCTTATATCTCTTCAAATATTTCATGTGTAGGTAGCATAAGTAGTCAAATACTTTCAGATGTCATGCAAATGGTTTATGGTTTCTCCACACCTCGATGGGTGTCTCATTTTGGAGAGATTTGGTGGGAATGTGTATAGCAAGTATATAGCCGTCTATACTAATTCTACCCAAAATGTCTTTGGCATGCCTTTTTTCTATGACATCGACCTTGCTATCTCCTTCACTATTATATTATTTCTCTTCGAGACTCCGTTCTTATCTGGAGTGTAGCACGCTGTCTGTCGGTGCTCGACTCCTTCATCTTTTTAAAATTTGTCGAATTTTTTTGAGGTATATTATTTACCTATCTAACTCTTGAGCGTCTTAATATAGTGACCACTTGCTTCTTCATACAGTTCTTGAATTTTTTTAAAGATTCTAAATACTTTTGATCTCTTGTGAAGGAAATACACCCATGCCATTCTTGTCTAGTCATTGATAAAGAGGATAAAAATTTATGCTTTGATCGAGACATGGAGTCCTTATAGGTCCACATACGTTAGTGTGCACTAGCTCTAAGAGTGCTCGGGCTCTCCAGGCTTTTCCTGAAGGAAATGATTATCGATGTTGTTTTCCAGGCATGCAACTTTCATATACATCATTAATATCTTGTATGCTTGGCAAGTCATGCGTCATATTTTTCTTTTAAAGAATTTTTAGGGCGTGAAAGTTGAAGTGAACAAACCTTCGGTGCCATAGACATGATTCTTCCACTTTTAATTTCATGGTTGTGTCTTTGATGTACTTCCATTGTATAGGAAAGTTCCTATTATCCACATTTACATTGAATATAACTTCATTTTTCTTTTTTATTTCATATATTGTACATGAATCTCCACCAAAATGTAGTGAGTAGTAATTCTCAATCATTTGGTCAACAAGTATTAAGTTATTTTTTAAGATAAGAACTAATGTAACATCAATGATATATTTAGTTCCTTTATTTTTTCGGATAAAAGTCATACCTTTACGTTTAGCCTCGACTAGTGCGACATTCCCCGCCATACGAGAGTTAAAAGACGTGTCTAATTTGCGAAATATGCTCCCATCCCCTATCATGTGGATGGTGCAGCAATGTCCTACGATTTTCTTTAATTTTTTCTTAGCATGCATTAAATAACTATCCATCCTTCTCATTTTCTTAAGAAAATAATTGGCTTCGTAATTTTTCTTAGACCAACAATGTCTCTTCACGTGCTCGAATTTTTTGCAACTTATGCCTTGCGGCTTTTCATTAAACCAACAATCCTCTTCAAGATGGCTTGTCTTTTTGCACTTATCGCTATTACATTTATGCAAGTAAAAGAATAATTAATAAAGTATTTTTGGCATGTGGATAATTAATGGAGGGTTTAAGGCAAATATAAGAAAGATGAAGTAGGATAATATGGGTTTTTATTATAATGGAGGGCAAGTGCAAAGTGTAGATATAGATTTTCTTTTGGAGACTTGATGCTCCAAATGACCTCATTATATGGCCTTACACCACCCACTAACGTTTCACCCCCTTAAAGGCTTGGACTAATCTAGACCACTATTTTTAGATCATTCTTGAAGATAGGACACACACTTCCGTTCTAGATTTTTCTTTTTAACAAAAAATTAAACTTAAGTCTTTATTCTTCATCGGTGGAGAAATATAGAATCTAAGAAAAGGTTCATTAATTTTAACACTCCTCCTTAATTAACTTATGTGACAACCCAATAAATCTTTCAAGTATTTAAAATTTGAATATCCCCAATGTTTAAGTGAAGATGTACACAATTTGTTCTCCATTCCTACAATACTTGAGATTGATCTCTCAACTTGTTGATGTTTCACAGAAGAAGTGATGTTTGATGGCAATGTGTTTAGTTTTATTACGGAGCACGGGATATTTTTCCATTGCAATCGATGATTTATTTCTACAAATTTCTTAGTAGCTTCATTTTTTGTCTCCCACATGTCGCCAAATATTCTTATTAGCCGTATAGCTTGGCATGCTAAAACTATTGCGACAACATACTCAACCTCATCATATGATTTCTCTAGAGTTTCCTGATTCTTAGATGCCCAAGAGAATATATTGAATACAATCGTTAATGAATAGACCGATGTGCTTTTCCTGACATCCACTGATTTGGCACAATCGTTGTTAATGTAGCCATATAGTCTTGAGTTAGTAGTGGTGTTATACCATATAACGTACTCCATTATTCCTTGAAGATACCTTAATATTCTTTTTGCTGCTCCATAATGTATTAAGCTTGGACTTTACATAAATCTTAATGGTAGGATATTCACATACATGATGTCTAGTCGTCTGGTTATAAGTTAAAGTAAACTTCAAATAATACTTATAAAGATTGGCACGTCTGCCTTCTTGAATACGTCCTCCTTTCTTAGTTTCTCGTTAATGACTAGCGGTGTGGCTACAGTCTTGCACCCATACATCTTGAAATTATTCAAAATATTTTTTGTGTACTTTCTTTGGGATATGAATATTCCATCATTCTTTTTAATTATTTCAATGCCAAGAAAGTTGTGAATCAAACGTCTTCATCATCAAATCCTTTTTAAACTTCTTCATCAAATCCTTTTTAAACTCCTTAATTATCTCTTCATTGTTTCCTACACACACACACATAATATATATATATATATATATATACATGAAAAGATATAGTGAGAGTATTGGAGTTACCTTTAGTTTTGATGTAGAGTATTGGCTCACTCTTACTCCTCATGATTCCTGAATCAGTGAAGTATTTATCTATCTGAATGTTGTTGTTTTCTGGGTTAAAAAAATAATTTTTCATCAAATAAATAAATAGTAATTAAAATTACAGTAACAGTAAAGAAAGGCAAGAAGAATATATAGTTCGTGATTGAAACAATCACTTGTAGAGATTTGACTGAGTCGAAAGTTGAACTATCTCTTCTTAAGACAGAATAAGTCTTTGGCCCAAAGCCCAACCATGCATAATGTATGTCCTCTCCACTTCAAAGAGTTGAAGGTCAAGGCAAAGTCGTGTTGAAAATGACTTCGGGGAAGCATTTTGCACTAAGTGATGTATTGCATGTGCCTGACACTAGGAAGAACCTTGTCTCCAGTTCCGTGCTAAGCAAGAAAGGATTTAAGCTAGTCTTTTTTGGAGACAAATTTGTACTGAGTAAATATGGAATGTATGTAGGGAAATGATATATGTGTGATGGGATGTTCAAATTGAACGTCATGACTATTGTACCTAAAAGTAACAATGTTAATAATATGATATCTTCTGCTTATATGCTTGAATCTATGGATACGTGGCATGGTAGACTAGGACATGTTAATTATAATACTTTAAGTAAATTGATTCATTTAGAATTAATTCCTAAATTTAGCATTGATACAAGTTACAAATGTGAAACATGTGTAGAAGCTAAATTAACTAAAGGACCTTTCCATTAAATTGAAAGGAATAGTCAACCTTAAGATTTAATATGTGATTTAAAATTTGTTCAAACTAAAGGTGGGAAAAATTACTTTATTACCTTTGTGGATGATTGCACTAGATATTGTTATTTCTATCTTCGAATAAGCAAAGATGAAGAAGTTTAAGCTTTTAAGAAATACAATATAGAAGTTGAGAATCAACTTGGTAAAAAGATTAAAGAATTAAGAAGCAATAGAGGTGGTGAATACAAGTCTCCTTTTAAGGAAATATGTTTAGAAAATGGCATTATTCACCAAACTACCGCTCCTTACTCTCCTCAATCCAATGGGATTGCGGAACGAAAAACTGAACTTTAAAAAAAATGATGACTGCAATGCTAATAAGTTCGAGATTACCCCAAAATATGTGGGGGGAAGCATTGCTTTCAGCTAATTACATTCTCAACAAGTTTATCCATAAGAAAACAAATAAGATACCCTATGAATTGTGGAAAGGACGTAAGCCTTCCTACAAATACTTAAAAGTGTGGGGGTGTCTTGCAAAAGTACTAGTTCCCGAGCCTAAAAAGGTGAAAATTGGTCCAAAGACTATTGACTGCATATTCATTGGTTATGCACACAATAGTAGTGCATATCGGTTCCTTGTGCATAAGTCTGACATTCCTGAAATTCATGAAAATACAGTTATAGAATCTAGGAATGCATCATTCTTCGAAAATATCTTTCCATGTAATAAAGCATAAGAAACAAGTTCTAAAACAAGAATGCTTGAAGTTACAAATGGTGAACCTCGAAATATTATTGAGGAAGAACCTAGACATAGCAAAAGAGCTAAGATTTTAAAATCTTTCGGTCTGAATTTTCTAGCATATATGTTAGAAAGTGAACCTCAAACGGTAAAGGAAGCTCTATCCACTCCGGAAGCCTCATATTGGAAAGAATCTATCAATAGTGAAATTGAATCCATTATGTAAAATCATACATGGGAACTGGTGGACCTACCACCAGGGATAAAACCATTAGGGTGTAAATGGATATTCAAACGAAAAATAAAAGCTGATGGAACCATTGATAAATATAAGGCTAGACTTGTAGCTAAAGGATACAAGCAAAAGGAGGGAATAAATTATTTCGACACTTATTCACCTATTACAAGGATTACATCCATTAGAATGTTAAATGCAATTGTAACAATACATAAATTTCAAATACATCAAATGGATGTGAAAACGACATTTTTAAATGGTGAAGTAGATGAAGAAATATATACGGAACAACCGGAAGGTTTTAAGTCTCCTGGAAAGGAAAGTATGTAAACTTGTGAAGTCACTATAGGGGTTGCAACAAGCACCTAAACAGTGGCACGAAAAATTTGACCATGTCATGAAGGCAGATGGTTTCAAAATAAATGAGTGTGACAAATGTGTCTATATCAAAAGTACTCAATCGGGACATGTGATTGTTTGTCTATATGTAGACGATATGTTAATAATTGATAATAATAATAACGTTATCAATTCTACTAAAAAAATGTTGATTAGTAGATTTGAAATGAAGGACTTGGGACTAGTCGATGTAATTCTAGGAATTAAAATTACTAGAACCCCTCAAGGAATTAGCTTATCTCAATCACATTACGTGGAGAAGATACTTAAAAAGTATAATAAATATGATCAAACTCCAGTGAGAACACCGTAACGAGGGCTTATTCTGTCTTAAGGAGAGATAGTTTAACTTTTGACTCGATCAAATCTTTGCAAGTGATTGTTTCAATCACGGATTGTATGTTCCTTTTGCCTTTCTTTACTTTTACTGTAATTTTAATTGATTAGTTGATTTTAATTACTATTTATTTATTTAGTGAAAAATTATTTTCTTAACCCGGAAAACAACAAATGTAGCATGATCGTGGTTCCTACTTTAGTTCGTATAAAGATTTATTTAATCGTAGAAATTTATTTTTTGCCTTTTGTTCTTCGAACCCTTACAGGTTCTCCACGTAGACTTCTTCTTCCAGCTCGCCATTTTGGAATGTTGTCTGGAAATCAAGCAGGTGTATTTTCCACTTCTTCTAGTTACCAGTATCAAACTGTGCCATAAGTACAAATGTCTCATTATAGTGGATTCTTGGCTATTCGAAGTAGCCTTTAGCTACAAGCCTTGCTTTATGTTTTGGAATCGAACCTTTGGGGGTTGGGTAAAAATACCAAATGTTGTGAATGGAAAATACATAATGTATGAATTTAAAGTTAGAAAATGTGGTTATATGATATATACTTGCAAATATTGCAAAACATCCACAAAGTTATAAATATTGCAAAATGTCCCCTAAAAAATAAGTATTACAAAGCAACCCCTTCAAAGGTAAAAAAAAATACGAAATTACCCTTGAAAATGTATTCACAAAATAGTCCATAGTTACACATATTAAAGAATGAACCTTGTAAATGTCATTAATGGTCCTTAAACTTGAATATTAATAACTTGACATTGATATTTGGAAATAGTTGCAAAGTAGCCTAAACTTTGGAAGTTGTAAAGAGACTTCAAGTATTGTGCTAAATAAGTTAAATATAAGGACCCTTAAGATAAAAGAAGTATGTTCGAAGTGTGTAACTAATGAGATAAATAATGTAAAAGGTGGAAATTACCTCTAACGTTTTAACCTCGCCAGTCGAATAAAATGTGGAAATATGTAAAGATGTTACTAAAGAGTAAAAGAAAGGCACACAGAGCTACCGCGAAATTTAAGAAGGGCCCAAAGCCCTAGGATGTGTCTTTGGCTTAGACCCAAAACAACAAGTAAGTCAAGAAACAACAAAGACATTTATTACGAATGGTGTAAGCTTGTGAAAATCAATGGGATTGGTAAACTTCGAAAATAAGAGAAATGATAAAGTAAAGAGATTGTCGCTCATAAAGGATAAGTCATAAAGTAAAATGGGGAAAATAATGGAACTCGGGTAGGAGTCAGTTAAATTAAATAAAGTGGGTGTTTGGAACATAACCAAGTGAGAAATTACCATGTCTCATAGCTCCAATTGAAATATTTAATCAAATGAAACTATTTCGTAATTAATATGCATGGTATATGTATATGTATTTCCTTGTGTTAGTATAGTTTGCTATTATATCTACTATTGGGATTTTTCTCATTCCCCTCTTTTGCTAACCGGCCCCCAGGTACATTGTGTAAGTTAGACGAAAAAGTAAAGGAAAAGAGAAGTGGACCTTAGAAAAATCTCTGACACCATATTGTCGCCAGTCATAGATTTTTGTATCTTTATTTTTTTGGGACTTTTGGAGATTATGAAATTTGTAATAATTGATTAAATTGATGATTTCTTATCATTAAGTCATATTCTCTTAATTCTCTTCCTAAATAAAATTATTGGACATCTAAATAGCATGAAAGTGCCCACGCTTTTTGCAAATAATAATTGGATGAAATTAAAATTTAAACATCGTGATTTTGGTAAAAGTGTTACGTGTAACTCTCATTGACTCTTTGAGGACTTAATTTTCCTAACACCTCGATGGCAGTGCGAGTTAGTCCAAATGGATGAACCAAATCCAGGTCCTAATGTTATAACTTGGTAACCAAATATATAATCATTTATATTTTCATGAGAACAACGAAGTGTTTAATTATAACCCCCTTATTTTCACGTGAAGAATGGTGTGTTTAATTAGGAGCCTAGAAACTAGGTATCCAACTTTGTTCTGGGGAGGAACTCCAGTGATATGGGTCCTACCCAATAGCCAAATCACGGGGGAGTATTCCAACAACCTCGACATAGTTTGGATGGCTAACGCATGAGCTATGGGCAGGGAGAAGGCCGAGGGAATGCTTAGATGAAAAGTTTCTTGGGGAGTCAGTTTACACACGGACGAGCACATGCTATATCCAAATCTGTTGCCCAGATTGATACGTAAGTGATGGAAGGTATGATCTTAGTGTTCAATACTTGGGTTAAAGGTTTTTTTTTTATTATGGATATTCTCATTCATTCAGTTGTTTAATTTATTTCAATTTGGGGTCAGAGTTGGATTACCTTTACTCTTTTATTTTTGTGGGACACTCGATAGGTGGGGATGTATGTCTGGATATGTACGCCAAATCAAGCCATCACACAATCCATGGACGCCTGCTCCACAATACTGAAATACCCGTAGCCACCCTACTATATTGCGTCGGAGCTCCACAACTCCTTTTGATGTAAACAACATCCCATCATAATCGTAATTATCAAGTACCTCCACGTAAGGGTGTCCCTCCCCGACACTCACCCATTAATTCAAGTTTTACATGTCCATTTATCAGAGAAATTCTCAAGTTCACACATATTTAATCACTATGTGCTATATCATTATTATTAAATTACCCACCCTTGGGTTATTACAAATTATAGGATTGAAGTACGTTTTACACCATTATATGTAGAGCTAAGGGGATAACAAGCCTACACGTAAGTTCTCGTCATATAAAACATTAAAGTTAAGGTATATTGATTTTATTGAGGTTTTGATCCGTCACTCCTACTTGTCTGTATACTACGTGCACGGGACATCTCATCGAAGTGAAATACAAATAAGGACCCCCCTAATACACTTTCGTTTGGATAAGGTAGTTTTTAAGATAAATTAATTAAGTTATTATGAGAAGTTAAAGTAATGGAATATTTTTCTAAACGTCTAATGTCCTCAACCAAACCTATTAGTCCGTCAACACCATCCAACCACAAATCAAACAACTAATTTTTTTTTATCCCGTACTCTTCCTATCATCTACATGATAAATTTGTTATCAACAACAATTATATTTCAAGTAAAGGCTCATAATATATTCTCACATAAAAAGGAACATGTAATTAGGATTTCAAGGGCATCATTTATCATGATGGTTTAATTTTATAATTAAAGTGTTTTAATTAATTTAAGAAGAGTTATCATATGATCCGACCACATAAATACAGTCCACATACTAAATTTCATAATTTGGGCATTTCCTATGAAGTGTACTACCATTACACCATAAGGTACAACCCTACAAAGCATGCATAAAATTCAGAATTTAACGATTCTAATTAAAGTCCATGTTACCCATTTTGAATCGGAAATAATCAATTCTTAAACACGAGGTCATAAATCCTAAAATACTAATTTCACAATTTGTGGGCTAATATTTAATTTCTATATTCAATAGGGCTCAAAACTCAATATCAATCATATGAGAATAATGAATTTCATCTAAATACAACAATACGTTTGGAATTTATAGTATTCTAAGGGTTTCTAATTGATTTTAGTCAATAGATTTAGGTTTAGGTGAAATTTAGCAAATACACATATAAAAGGAAATGAGGAGAAAACGACATGCTTAAATTGATAATACATATTAATTATATTTGAATGAGAAGTCCCTTTTAAAATATTGATACCACTTGAAAGTTTTATTTAAATCCTACCTTTCTTGAACCTTGATTTGAAAGCCTTTAGTTAATTGAATGAAAACTCCTTTGAAAGCTTTATTGATTCATAAAAAATACGCTTGATTTGATTTGGGGAAAAAGGGTTTGTTTGTAAGAGATATTTGTTTCTTAGGGTTTTCTTGAGGAAGAGGCAACTTAAAATGAAGAGAAAACAAGATTTTGGGGATTTAATAGTGTAAAACAGGCTAACCCATTAAATGACCCATGGCACAGTGCAACTGGGCCGCAACTTGGCCACATTTTGTACCCAACCATGGACGGCACACAAATAATCGTGAACACACGCCCCAATTCCACGGACACGCTTCTTCTGACCGCTGGCGTGACCTACGCGCCCCATCCCCATTGGGGTGACTATTAAATGAAACACTATTAACCTTACAATATGACAAACCCTAATTTCTAATTTGTTTACCCAGTCACAATCGAAAGACTTAAATACCCTTATACTCCAATCAAAATCCCCCCAAACCAATACAACATATGTATTCAAGTAATTATCAAATTGACCCCAGGATTTTAAAAACTTAAACTTTATCCCATAAACTTTTCTCAAATTAGCAATTAAACTATAAAATGACCAATTAATTCAATTGAATTTAATTTCTCTTAATCCATTATAATTTCTTCATTTTAATTATAAAATTTATATGGATGTCTTCCTAATTAATTAAACCATTAATAAATCATAAATCCTTTAAAATACCGAGGTATTACACATCTCTTAAACTATGTACTAATATGAAGCTTGTTAAACACCTAAGAAATAGGAAATATGTCGCTTCCCTGTAATATAAATATGACTACGATAGGTCCAAAAAATTCCTTCCAAAAATCATATGTTGATCCTGCTGCTAAGGGAATCAAGAAAAATATGAGGAAATTACCCCTTAACAGATACTTGGTGATTCAAGAAAAAGTGAACAAGTTACTCTCGTCTAGTTGAAAAATATTATAATTGTCTTAAGCCAAAAGGAAAATGGCATAAGGATTGGTGAAATGGTCGATGAAACAAATCTTCATTGTCTCATGACTTTGTGGATGCATACTCTGGATATAATAAAATATCCATGTGTGATGATGTGGCATAGAAGATTTCTTTCATCATAGATAGAGGCATGTATTGTTATAAGGTGATGCCCTTCGTCCTAAAAAATATTGAGGAAATATACCAGATGTTTGTCAAGTAAATATTTTAACCTCAAATTAGAAAATAATGGAAATATTTGTGGACAACATATTATCTAAGACCTTAATAAAGAAGATCATATAGGCCATGGGGCCTTTAATAGGAATTTCGATACAATGAAAAATCCCAAGTTGAATTTAAACTTATCCAAATGCATTTTAAGGTGTTAGAAGGAAAGTTCCTAGGTTCCAATATTATCCAATAGGTAATTGAGATGATTACTATGCAATCACCCATGAAAGCTAAAATGGTTCAAATATTTACAGGTTAAGTGGAAGATCTTAGTCTCTAGAGCAATTTATAAGTGTTTTCCCTTTTTCAAAACTATCATGTTAGTCTTCATTTGAGACGAGGGACCTAAAAAATCCTTTCAGGACCATAAAATATAATTTTCTTTTGCTCCACTCCTTTCTTGGCCTTTGTTCTCAGATACACTTTTCGTATACATGGTTATGTCATTATTGGCTATAAGATATACTTTATTGTGGGAGCATCTTATGGTCCAGAAGACAATCAATTACACTAAGAAGGCCTTTAAGGGTAGATTCCCAATACCCTAATATAGAAAATATGGTGTATGCTATCATCCACTAATGAAATTTAGGCCCATACCATTGTCGTAAGGAAAATATTGAAAATAGATAAATCAAGTCATCTAATAGACTAGCATGTCCAGTTAGGAGAGTTTGACATAGTCTACCAATCTCGAACTGTAATCAAGTGCTAAGCTTTTGACGACTTTGTTATTGCATTGATGATCCTGAGAAACCCACTCAAATATAAATTCAATATGATACTCCTAAAGTCGAGACTCCTTAGGCCTAAGGAACATAGTCCAAGCACATGAAAGTCAATGTTCTTTGATTATGCTAAGAATCACCACCTCTAAGATGTAGGCAATTTAAGCTCTAGTTATGTCAATAATGGTGGAAATCACAGTAGTATATGTAAAGAGAAGGGGATAAGAGAGATAGAAGACACAAATATGTAAGTGATTTGGCCTTAGCCTGCTCCAGTGTGTAAGGTGATGGCGTTCGTATCACTATAAGGCACTAAAGGCCATTGTTACACACTCAATATTTTTCTCTAAAATATAATTTTGTAGAGTTTCAGTAGGATTCTGAATTACTCGATCCTTTACAAAGAAGATAAAGTGGGCTTATAAGCGCTTGGGAGTGAGTAGTGCCACACCCAAACTTGCACTTGGTGTGCACGAGCTGAGCTGAGTTGCCCAGTGATAGGGTGCCACCTGTCTTCTATATGTGTAGGTCATGATGACGAAATATTCTCTCACGTGGGTTATTGATCTTTTGCAGCGGTTTGGTCCCCGTGGCTTGGTGATGTACAAGTCATATGTTCCATGTGAGATCCCAAAGTGGAATTTGGAGGTTTCATCCTGGTCAAGATTATTAAAGAAGTCCTCCAAGTGAGTAATACTGAGACTTTGATACCAATTCAGGAACTGAAGGTTGGTCTCAACCTGGTAGTGCCGAGACATAGAAGCACTTGTGTGTGTATAATTAGTCTTCCTAAGTGGTTACAAAAAATCACATACCATGAATTTATGAAGCACCTTATACCTTTGACTTGCTTAAGTCTATATTGTATAAGCACCTTATACCATTTCTAGCGTACAAATTTTGTAAATAGTTGAGTTATGTAATTTTTGACTTTCTAGGAAATGGGTAGATAGTATCTTTGTATAGGACTAGGTTTTATTGTTTTTGGTTCCCTAAGAGTTTAAGCTAACTCAAAGGAGATTTTGTCTCATATTTCCAAAGGGGGAGATTGAAGCACCTTATACCTTTGACTTGCTTAAGTCTATATTGTATAAGTGCTCAACTAATTTGGAAATAGTGACAAAATTGGTTGTCTAACCTAGAATCCAAAGAGCCTCAGAATTAATCTCTCTAATCCTCTTCAATAATCCAAGAAGGTATAAATTGAATCACACTACACACATTAGAAGTGCATAACATGTGTATATTTTGCTTAAAATTGATTATGTGTTAAATTCCCCTTAAAATGTTGTTTTAATAATTTTTGGGAATTTTTAAACTTTTTTAAACATTTTTTAAATAATGTTTTCATTAATAAAAGTGTGATTATAAAATTTGTGGGGTTAATTTGCTATTTTGAAAAATTCATTTTTCATTGGAATGTTTGATTGGGTAGAATGTAAATGCGCTAGAGACTTCAGGGTGCAGCCTGTAATTAACTTTGACGCGCGTTTGTAAGCCACTTATATGCCAACACTTGTCACGTTTCTGTTGTATCTATTTGTGTTTGTTATGTGAGAGGGTTGCCTGGTGGTTTGCTGATCGTTGGATCAATCCTTATCGATGGCCTGCATGTGTTTTAAACCTATCCGTGTGCTATCCTGTGAACCAATCACATTCGACTTAACCACCGCCTTCTTATAACCCTTAGATCAAGTCAACATTAGGAATACTTAATCTCAGCCCTTGATTCCCTTCGACTCTCCAGAATCTTACTCCACTCCTATAAAAGCCCTCTAATTCTCAACCTTTCAAGACTTTTGGCAGTCGTCATTTCTGAGAGAAAAAAATAGAGAGAAGAGAGAAGTGAGAGAGAAGAGAGAAAAGAAAAGAGAGAAGAGAGAGAAAGGAAAAACTGTGTTAGCCAAACCCTAACCCTAACCCTAAACACTTCAAATCTGATTCAAGCCTTCGTATACACACAACCCCAAATACAACCTTGAGTGTTTGTGAGAGAGTGGTGTTTCTTGGTTGTTCATATTGAAGCTGTAACCTCTTAATCAATGATCTTATTACCAACTTAAACATTCGTGTGAAGATCTGTATTTCTTCTTCATAGAAATTGTAGATCTACACTCTGCATGTTACATTTCACTAGATCTGCATGTTTCTTTCTCGATTTAAGAAAATCCTTACTGATTTAGTTTTAAAAATGTTTTATGGTTTCTATTCTTATGAAACTTAACCTGGACCTAGTTGGATTCACACTTGGAGATTTTCAATCTTAAAAATATTTTTAAAACAGAGATTGATTAAGATCTTGACCGATTTTGAAGCAAGATATCCGTGGAATCTGGGTTATATTTAAAGGTAAAAAAGGTTTCAAGTTCTGTAAGAAAGAAAGAAAAGAAAATCACAGCATATAGTCTTTATATGTAATTTTCTAGGTCTGTCTGTAAAACTAAGTGTGTGTGAGTTCATGCATGTTGATAGGAATCACATCATAAACACTTAACACACTACTACACTGGAAGTGTTGTGAATAAGATCAAAGATTATTGAGTCGACGCAAGGAAGCTAAAGCAAAAGGAAGTTATCAAACTGGAAGAACATCAACAATCAGATCTATGAGAAGTTAGAAGGACACCAAGTGGGGTATATTCCTAAACTTAGAATAGGTTGATTTGTGTGCATGTATGTTGTATTGTTTGTAACTGCTATTTGTTGTTAGTGGATTTTTACTTTTGTGACTTAGAAGTCACCGTGGATGTTTCCTCTATTGGGAGAGGTTTTACCACGTTAAAAACTTTGTGTTCTGATTATCTTCATCACCTCATCTCATTCTATAGTGTGCTGAATTTTTGAAACTGTCTTAGTTTTAAAATTGATTACAAAGTCTTGATTACTCTCGTACATAAGTTTTTGTAAACCCATCTTGTTGTTTATAATTTTTATTTTCAAAAGAAAAGGGTTTCTTCAACAAACATCTCGGAGTTGCTTATACAGTTTAATCTTGTATTAAACGGCATTAGTAACGTTTTTCAATTTATACTAACACAACTAAATCGTGGAAACGGAATGAAGGGGTGTGAAGAAATTCGATAGGAAAATCGATTCAATCATGACATTTGTGCAAGATGCATAAGTGTAATCCTAACAAATGAACATCAAAATAGTCCTTAGGGGTAAAAAAATGTTGAGTTTAAATGATATCGTCTTAATCATATCAACAAATAAAAGTATAAATGATTTTCACATCAATAACGTCCAAAACTATGTAATGATTTTTCATGACTTTCAATGACGTGCAAACCATTTAAAATTCCATCCAAACTCCCTCATTAAAAGATAATGATTTTTATTTTTCTTATGAGGTGATGAAACTAAAACCTGTTGGCCCATTTTTGGCATATATTTATTTTTATTGCCTTTCAATTTTTTCGGGCTCTTTTAAACCTCATTGGACCCCGAATAATTTTCAATTCCTCACTTTTTAGGTCCATTTAAATGGTGGCTTTATCGCAAAGGAAAAAAATAAAATACCTTTCGCAGCCCTTTTTTGCTTTTCAAAATAAAACACTCATACTCACAAATTGTTTATAACATGCACTACTTTCTTGTCAAGTTTTATCGCATTTGATTCGTTGTATAGACATAATTGAGATGAAAACACTTACCCAACATGTGATACACAAGCACAAAATTCAAACAAATCCGTGCATGTGTGCAATAAAGGACAAATGAGTCAAACAAGTAGGTAGCAACACTATATATCATCTCAAAGACTCCAAACTTTGTAAAGCACATGAATGACACAACCTATTGTCTCAAAACACTATCAAATAGTCACATGGATATGGAATGAAATTGTGACTTGGTCATCCTAACTGCTTATCCATAAATCGTGTAAAAATAAATACAAAACTCTTTTTGTCTTTTTTCAAAAATTTTATCAAAATAAAATCTTTTTGTATTTTTCAAAAACGATCCAAAAAAAATATATGAATGGACATACAAAAAGTATACATGCCATAACACTAGCAAGAATATATCAAGAAGAACAACTAGCATATGACAAACATGCAAACACAAACATCTATAAGATATAGTAATAGAAGAATCATGTGCAAGCAACGGAGAATCAACAAGTCTCACATCTAGTGCTTCTAAAAGTGATTTACTAACCCAAATAGGTGTGCAACGATGAATGAGGGTTACGGGAACCAAGAGAACACTAGACTTTAACTTCCTAGGACCTTTTCGAAGATCGAAACAAAAATGCCTAAGTTGACCTTTCCTACCACAATATGAACATGTGTAAACAGGTGGAACGACACCTACGGGTTGACCTTTTCTAATGTCCTTGGAAATGGTTGACCCTCTAAAATAAATAATGGTTTTGGCTATAACACTCAAAGCATGAGAACAAGACGAGCCATTACCATCACTACACAAACTACTCGAGTATTTCAAATCATTTTTCAACTTCAAAATTTTTGACTCAAGCAAAGAAGTAGACTCTTCCAATTTAAGGGACTCCTTTTTCAAATCATCAATCAAACCTAAAAGGTTATCTCGCTCACTCTCAATTAAAACAAATTTATCCCTAAGAGTCTTTTCACGTGCCGTAAAATTATTAATTAAACAATTATCCTCAATGGCACAAATAGGAACCCTAAAATTTCTAAAGTCCTCCAACTCTTTTTCAAAAATAAGGAATCTATCATCACTCTCCTTTTTGGACAATTTTAAGCATTAAAGTCCTAGTCCAAAGAAACAAATTTTTCACAATAAAAATCTCTTTGATTTTGAACCGTTTGTAAAAGATCCATCGTGAATTTAAAACGAGAATTTTCTTTTTCCAAAACTTTAATTCTTTTCGCAAACATCAAATTCAAACTATTTAAGTCGTTAAAACTTTGACTGTGTCAATAGGAGGGGGCATCCAATTACATAAGTGTTCCATTGGAAAATTGCGATTTTTCACAAAATAGATTTAAAAAAAAATTAATATCACACAATTTTGCGAAAAATAGGAATACACAATAAATTAGCGTAACCTGCTCTGATACCAATTTGTAAAATGCCTAGTGTGATACTGATTCAAATCAACTCGCAAAATTCCAATTACAAACTTATTTAATTAGAGTCAACTTGTGAATCAAATTAATTCAGCCCTTAACATCAACTAGCTACGTGCGTGTAGTGTCAAACCAATATAAATAAAATATGCGACACAAAATTCAGGAAAAATCCCCTCAGTGCAGTTTTTATTTCACTATAATTGTAAATCGCAACTTACACGATTATAATGAAATACAGTTGGTGGACACACGAATACCCGCAGGCGTCGGTCGGCGTCGTCAACAATGAATTATGTGCAACAATCCACAAGAACCGCAGTCCTATCTTTAGACCAGGAACACCGCAGCGCTCCCTATGAACCACAGTCCAAATTAGAAAAGATCCACATGCAGTGAACCTTGAAGACCGCAGTCTTAAATCAACAAAGGAACTCCCTCAAGTTTTCCTCAATGACACGCAACCATATGATGTATAAAATCTCTCCACGAATGTATGAACACTAGCAAGATTGTGTTCTAGGGTTCCAAAAGATTCACAAAAGTATATGGGAATTTTGGTGAATCAAAAGTGAGTTTTTGGACTCAAAAAATATGAAGACTTGTTGAATATGGACTCTCAAAAACGTCTATCAAAATCTTAAAAAAATACAGCACCGAAATAGGTATATATAGGATTTTAGAAAATCTAAGGCGACGCAAAATTTATCAGGTCCGAACCAGTTCATTTTTTGTCATTATCTGATTAGTCCGGTCAGACGATTTTCCCTATATAAAAATGCCAGCCGGATCGGTTCATTTTCTTCTTTAACGGATCGATTCGATCTGTAAAAATGATTTCTTCCTTAAATTGCTTCGGTTTTATAAAAACATTTTAGTAAAAATTTCCCATTACTAAATTGAAATTTTGAAGAACTTAAAACCTAACCTTGCCAACGTTATTTTGTCGAGGCTTTGTTTAAGATTTCTTGACATTAAGATCCATCTTGATGCGTGTATGTTCTTGAACATTCCTTCGACATTTTAGCGGTATAAAACATACTAACATGTAAGCGGACAAGAGAAAAATGTCCTTACAAAACCTTTTTCAAACTAAGAGTTAGCCTCAAGTGAAAGATAAAGTGAATGCAAAGAACTAACAAGCACAATGCACACAAGCCTAAAATTTTGATGATTCTACAAATAAATAGCGTCATGACTTGTTAATCACAACTACGATTCATTGTGAAAACCCATTGATTTTCAACTATAAGACTCTAAAAGCTAAACATATATCATATATTTTTCACTCAATTCTTTTGAAGATACCATTTTAGAAAATCAATTAAATAAACAAGTTGGCCTTTATTCTTTCCTTTTTGCCTCTCATTTTTTTAGGCTCTTGCCAACGGTGGCTTTCCCGTAAAGGAGATTTTCTCCTTTTGTATCCCTTTCCCGACCACCCTCATATTTTTAATAATATCATCATACTCATGGGCAACGGGTCTTACATTCCCAAATCCCCTGTAGTAAAATGATATGCAGATGAAAAAGATTGATGGGAGAATATCTCACTTAACTCAAATATAACATGTGAAGTTACAATTCAAAAAAGAGCTCGGGCATGTGTGTGTGGAGTCATATACAAAGTGAATCCATTAAGAAAATAAAAGTCTAACAACTCCATGCAAGCATGATTCAGAACAATCTAAGCATTGAAGGACATAATCAAATGTCCTAGCCAGATGGAAACATGGAATGAAGTGGATTCAAACACACCAATAGGCCACACAACATTTGTAAAACTAAACTACACATAGGCCAAAAATATTTTTGAGTTTTTAAACCTTTTCAAAATGATTCCAATTAAAAAAACACTCAAAAGAGAAAAAAATCTTTTTAGATTTTGGAAAATAAGCGTTGTCCGGGTTTAAAGAAATAAAAAAAGTTCGGTGGATGATAAAAGGGGAAAAGATTAGTTATATTTTCCTTTCCATTGGTTCACGTAGCTGATAGTAAGATAAAAGGGCAACTGCTTGGATTAAGGTTTAAAAACTAAAGGGAGGGGGTATTTTGCACAGAAACCATGTTTCTTTTTTTCTTTTCTCAAGAAACAAACATTGTTACAAAGCAAACATTGCCTCCTCTCTTTTACCAAAATAAAATTCCATTTGTTTTCAACCATCTATCCCCCCACACTTAGTTTTATGAAAAACCAAACCCTATGTTTTATATATTTAGAAAGAGGGCTTCAAGCTTTTTAAAATGGGGATTCAAGACCATTTTCATGACCATTTTCAAGGACTAAGATATCTCAATCTCTCCCACTGCCCATGGGCTACTATTCATCATCTTCTACCTCATGTCAGTTGATTTTGCAGTTTGACTTGCAATTTCTAACTCATTTTAAAACTTTTTTCATGATTCCAAATCCAAAAATGTTTTATTTTTAAGCAAATCCAACCTTATGGTTTCATTAGCGAGGTTAAGAAATGAGATATAATTTTTCTATGGTTCAAAAGGAACGCTAATCGCGAATTAAAATTTAACTACAAGCATTTTTTAGTTAGTAAGTTGTGTTCATTCACTTAGTTGGTCGATATAAGGGTGGGTTTCAGTTTATAACTTTGGTTGATTCATTCAATAGCTAGTGAATTGAAAGCTGGAAATTTTTTAACTTTCAAACCTAAGATTGGATTTGGGCCATCAAATACAAATAAAAATGCAATTCCTAGTGCGTAAAGCTTTTTGGGGATCTAAAGGAAAGTGACAATGTCTTAAAACTAGTTTAAGATTAAGTAAGGAAGTTTTATTATGGAACCTCAAACTTTGATGGCTTCCCTTTACTCTCTCCTAATCTGTGCATTTTTATAACCTAAACTTAATAATTGAAAGTGTAAAATTAATACTAAAGTGCAAAAACTATATTAGACTACTGATTAAGAAACTAGAGTATTAAATGAAGGTCATTTGAATTTTGAAATACGCTTGTTCTTGTTTATTCTTGGTTGGGTTCCATAGTTTTCACTATTAAAGTTTGAGGGCCATTTCTAAAAGGTTATGTTAGATTTGACCATTTTAGCGTTAGTCTCCCTTCCTCTCCCTCTCTCTCCCCCCCCACATTATATATTTAAAAATTAATAACTATATAACTATATATATATATATATATATTCATTTTTAATTAGATAAAATTAAATTCTCAAAAATAAAACACGTAACTATGGGGACCAAAATACAGATTGGGCCCAATTTAGGATTGGTCGATTAAGCCCAGTAACGCTTGGGGCACGCCTGGACCATCTTATTAACAATGAGGATTATTGCCAACATGTATCATATAAACAAGGCATTCAACATGTAAAATTAGCTCACGTTGGTTACCCAAAATCTCAGACAAGATATACATGGAATCACCTTAAAAGCCTATCTCAATCCAAGAGAGTTCCTTGATCAATTCAATCACTACAGTTTTAAACGACAATAAATACAACCCACACCCCAGGGCCAGGGGGATGTAATTTTAAAACTTTAAGAGAAACTAATAAAAATATAGTGACCTCTCCGCGGGCATAGGAAATTTGTCAAGCCACGTACATTTGTGTGTTTTGTGATATCCATCTTTATATTCATCTTTTGATTGCTTTCTGGAATATTTTTATTATTATTATTTCGCACTCACAATTGGCGCCATCAGTGCCAATCAATTTTCTTTCCACGAAAGCAATCTCTCCAAAGAATAACTACGATGTCTCACCACCCAAACGACGCACCTCAACCTGGAGATATGCTAGATGATTTGGCTCCACTGAGGGTCAGGTCTGAGGTCCGTCAAGATGAGAATCCAAAGTTTTTCCCGAGCTGAAGCCTTTCGAGGAGAGCCACGAGAAGCCTAGGTATACGCAGATTTCATGGCTGGTTGACGCCTATGAAGCAAGGCTTCAATAGTAGGAGGAGGCAACTCTTCTTCAAATTGAAGAGAATGCTCGCCTTAAAAAATGACTAGAAGAAATGGAGAGGGAAGTTCTCCACAACCATGAACATCCTGCTTGGACTCCCAGCCCTTAGGAGAGAAAGACTCAAGCCGACGAAGGAGCACTAGACGTGACCAAGAATGTTCAGATCATGTAAGTCATCAAGGGAGGCACCACAGGGATAAGGCGCACCACAAGAATGACATAAGGAGTTTGGTTCGAAGGGAAATGAAACAACGCCCTGCTCACCGAGGAGCCATGTTTACAAAAGAGCTAGTAAGGAGAGCTCCTATCACTCAGATTAAGTCTCCTTTCTCGAGAACCATCGAGGAGGAGGAACCCATAAATAAGTTTGTGATGAGGCGTAAATTTTATATTCAAAACATGTTATTGGGTGTTTAATCCCTACACAAAACAAATACCACAACTTGTCACACTATAAATGGAAGTGTAGTGTCAAATAGGGATCAAATCCACAGGGAACGATATTTAAGATTAAATTGAATTAACATTTAGAAAAGGGGAAAGTGTAAAAGATGATATGGTGATTGTACGAAGAGGAAAAAGAAAAATTTAGCTACGCAAGTAAAACTAAATAAATATTAAGAAAATGAGATTAGAATCACATCCCCAGCATGGGCTAACAACACGTAAAAGGGATAATGGTTTGAAAATATTTAATCGAGCATACTCAATTGATTATAAACATCAAACATGAAGAAATTCAATTCAAAATGAAAGATTAAACTTTCGCTCGAATATGGTTACAAATAGATTATTGTCAGAATATCGCTATAAACACTACCGTTGCATGACAAAGTAAGTTAAACCCTTAATCTTCCAACATTAACGCAAAAGGTTTCAATTAAAAGTCATTCAAACTAAACCCTAGATTTTAAGGCTCAATACCCATTAATGGCAGAAATATGACCCCAACCTATAGACTAGCTACTACACATACTCAGAACAATAAATAAGACTAATTAAAAATAAAAACAATAATTAAAAAAAATAAAAACTAATTATATTGAGTCAAAACTAGTTGCAAAGCAAAGAAAAAAAGTAAAAGGAAATAAATACAAGATAGGAGATTATTAATATTAACTTACAATCCAAACCATAGGAGTGAGAATGAGAAAAAGATCCCAAAAACCAACTTCGAAACCCTAAAGCTATTCTAAAATCTGATCTCTCAAATAAATGAGAGCAAAAGTTTCTTTAAACAAAACACTAGGAGAAAACTTATAATTTAAAAAGTTAAAATTTGCATGGCCGAATCAATTCTTCTACGGGGGCCGAATCGATTCTACTACAGGTGAAATCCATATCTGGTTTAATCCAAATCAATTCCCCCCAAATGGCAAAATCGGTTCGCCCCTGCAGGTTTGAGTTTTCATCCCCAATCAATATACGCAAAATGTCGTAACTTCTTCGTTATAAATCAAATTTAGGCGTAGTCAGAGGCTATTCAAAGCAAACTCAGAGTGATACAATTTCATAAAGACATTGGGCCAGAAAACCAAATGACAAATTCCCTTGAATGTGCGCTTTATGATTGAACTTTCCCGAAATGCGATCAAAGTTCATGCTAAGCATTTTAATACATACAAAAGCTCAATTATACTTTGCAATGCATATAAACATACATAAAAGAGGTTGTATCGTTAATGAGCATAAAAATTGGAATTAAGATACCCGAGGGGATAAAATTCATATGTATAAAGGGTATATAAATTTAATATTCGAGACGAATCACACCGCCTAACTTACACATTTATAGTCCCTAGAAATGAAGTGCAAAGAAACAAGACTACAAGTAGTACCGTAAGAGAGGAAATATGTACAAAAGATATAAAAGTCACTTTCGTGGATGAACGATTGCATTTAGCATATGCAGTAAATCGTTAAACACCTTGGTTACCCTAGTGGATGAGTGTTGTCTTGTGAGGGTTTTCAGGGATGAAACCCACAAACATTAAGTTTCCCAATCAATCAAAAAGACAAGTTCAACAATAATAAAAAGGATTTCAACATTTTATTAGCAAATTGAATGAATTCACACAAAAGTCCATAGTTATTAACATTAAATTAACTTTAATCACAATTGAAACATTAAATGTGGGAGGAAGAGAGAGCACATGAAAAACATTTTGATTTGGAAAAAAAATTATAAACCGAGTAAACATTTAAATGTGCATGATATTCAATCCTCTCTAGTGTTTACACACAGTAAATGAAATCACTATAAAATGGGCTGTAACACACATGGGACATGCGAGCATAAAGATTAAATGTAAATGGAAACTAGGCCGCACACATGTCATTATTGGAGAACGCTATATATAAAATGAAAAATATGTAATCTCAATGAAAAGATATCATCATTAAAGAGGTGAAATGCATTTTCATAGATTATTGCAACTATTATGACTTTTGAATCAATTCACTTTAGGATCACATAGGACTTGTATGGGTTATAATGTAGGCCAGGCTCGGGTCATGAAATGAAGAGAATACGTACGGTTTCAGAGTTGTTTGGGGATGAAATACTTGGGATAATGGAAAAATGTGGGTAATTTCAAAATTGGAATATGATTTCCATAACAAGCATTGGATATAACGTTGGAAAGCGATAAATACTATTGAACACTATATACAAAATGGAAATACTTTCTCTTTCTCTTTGTTTTCTTCCTTTTCTCTTCTTTTTCTTTTTTTTCCCTTTTTCTTTTCTTTTCTTTTCTCTTTTTAATTTCTTTTCACTCTCACATGCTCAATTGTAACCACATAACACGAACATCATTCATTCCCAAGTATCATTCCAAACAAAGGTATGGAAGGTAATATCTGTGGTTTATAACTTCAATTTGGTGTTGGTTATAGATTTTGGGTAATAAAGCGAAAGGTTATATTTAGGCTCAAAGGGGTGGTTGACGAGGGAAAACATTTAAGGTGAGGCCAAGGTCAATATGGGTGATATAACAAATATGGCATATTGTCCTTTCCTAAAGTTTACGCAATTCTCGAGTCAAAAAAACTTTGAAAATCATGATCAAGTAACGCATTTCATATGAACTCAATTAATGAACGATCAATGTAAGAATAGTGAGATTACCAACGAATTTAACATTTTCAAGAGGAAAGAATAATGTATGAGCACTCACGAATGAAGAAAATCCCAACACTCACTAGGTGTAAGTATATACAATTCACCAAAAGATATTTGAGTTATCAACGTCTTAAACCAAATCATTTAAATAAGAAAAGTGCATGTGCTCATGGGTTTAAAGTTTAATTCATGAAGTTTTTCATAATATCAATGATTTGAGGACTAAATTCTAATAACTTCTAAAATCCCGATCATGCATATTTGAATTATCTATTTTATCGGGCATTTATTTGAAATTTATTATCAGAAACAAAGGTAAAATACCCAATAAGGGAAAAAAAGGAAAGAAAATATGTTTGAATTTTTAAATTTTTCAACAAAAGCATGCTTGGAGCGAACATGTGATCAAATCAATGAAACTCAAAAAGCATTAGGAAGAATAACCCACACCCCCAACTTAAATGTTGCATTATCCTCAATGTGAATCAAGAACACAACATAAAGAGAGAAAAATAAAGATATTACCCATAATGGAGTGATCCCTGGATAACACACGTCCATAGATTCTACAAAACATAAAGAATAATAAAAACTTAAACTAATTACACTAGACTATAAGTAAAAAGAAAAATTAACCTAACTATGTACAATCTAAAATTTTAACTTCTAACTAACTATACACTAAAAGTTGAAAATTTTGAGGGTCCACCTAAAATACGATTTGACTTTGAGGGATCAAAGGTGTACCCGATTTTAAATGCATACCTTCCGAAAAATATGAATTCCTCTTGAAAAACTGAAGGCATGTATATGGCATAAGAAATGAACCATCGCCAATTAAAAGTTTTAGGCGGATGATGGGGGGTTTGGATGCTGAGGGGATAAGACCAAATCAGTACTAAGAAAATAAAAATAACCTCCCAATGGTTTTTGAATTGGAATGGGAAGTGGGGAAAGTATGAGTGATTATCCAAACAAATTAAGCATCTTAGAGTAACATTCCCGTTCAATAATTGGGTCAAAATCCTCAAGGCTTTCATTCGAGTCTTGCAATAGTTGCAATAGTTCGATAACCATAGGAAATAAAGGACATGAGGGATACTCAACCTCTAAAGAATTTTAAATATTGATTAGAGGTTAATATTATAAAGTGTTTGGATAACTTTCAATGATTTCTTCTTAACAATCTAAAATCTTCATTTTCTTGTCTGAGATATTTAAGCTCTTCTCGTTCTCAGGGATTTACGCGCAGGAACCTACCTTTAAAATATCTCAGAGTGCCTCTATTCGTGGGTCATAAGTCTTCCATCTTGTTCGCTAATCTGTAGATGTCCTTGTCGGCCAAGGTAATGAGTTGGTCCGGTAAATTACTCTCTCGCAATGGCCGCCTCACCTTGATGCGTTCTGGTCTGCAATCAATGGCCTTTCATATATTTTGTGTTCTTGATCCTCCTATCAGTGTTGTGCAGCGATTAGAAAGGATATTTTCTAATTTTATTTGGGGGTCTCAAGGAGTTAATTTGAAACATAAATGGGTGAGTTGGCAGCATATGTGTCTTCCGTTTTCAGAAGGTGGAGTGGGTGTCATAAATCTATCAGATATTATACAAGCATATTCTTGTAAACTTTGGGATTCTTTTCATAACAATTATCATAACAATTACCACTATCTAAGGAGTTAAAATGTGACATTTTATAGTGGGAAATTCAAATATGTGACGAACACCAAAATTTCAAGTTTCTCGAAATAAGTTAGTACAAGTAAAAAAAATTAAATAGAATATACAATATACACACAAAGTACTAAAGCACTAAAATTCAGAATGAACCGCTCCCCAGCAGCGTTGCCATTTTTGACGAGGCGTAAACTTCGTATGTAAAATATGTTGTTGGGTGTTTACGCCTTATACAAAAAGATACCACAACTTAGTATGCTAAATATGAAAGTATAGACCTAAGTAGGGTTCGATTCCATAGGGAATGTTATTTAGGGTTAAATTTACTTAGTACATAGATTAGGGGAAAAAGTGAAAAAGATGATACGGTGATTGTACAAATAGGAAAAAAAGAAGTTAACTATGCAATTAAAACTAAAAAAAGATTAAGTAAACGAGATTAGGATCACATCCCCACTATGGGTTAATAACACGTAAAAGGGATTATGGTTTGAAAACATTTAACCAAGCATACTCAATTGATTATAAACATCAAATATGAAGAAATTCAATTAAAAAAAAAATATTAAACTTTCGCTCGAATATGGTCAAAAATGGATTATTGTCGAACTATCGCTATAAACACTACCGTTGCGTGACAAAGGAAGTTAAACGTTTAATATTCATACATTAATACACAAGGTTTCAATGAAAAGTCATTCAAACCAAACCCTAACTTTTAAAGCTAAATGCCCATTGATGGCGAAAATATGACCCCAACCTTTAAACTAGCTACTACACATACTAAGAACAATTAATACGACTAATTAACAAACGAAAACAATAATTAAACAAAAAAAACTAATTATATTGAATCAAAACTAGTTACAAAGCAAAGAAAACAAGTAAAAGGACATAATTACAAGGTATGAGATGATGAATGGTAACTTACAATTCAAACCATTAGAGAGAGAATGAAGAAAAATCTCCCCAAAACCAACTACCAAACCATAAAACTAATCTAAAATATGATGTTTCAAACAAATGAGAGCAAAAATCTATTTTAACAAAACCCTGGGGGTAAACTTGAAAATAAAAAAGTCAAAATCTACAGGGACTATTCAATTCTTCTCTAGGGGCCGAATTGATTCTGCTACAGGGAAAATTTAGATATGGTCTAATTTGGATCGATTCCCCCAGATGGTCGAATCGATTCGCCCACGATAGATCTGAATCTTCATCCCGGATCAACATCTGACAGGTTTGAATCTTCATCCTGGATTAACATATGTAAAATGCCGTAACTTCTTTGTTATACATAAGAATTAAGCGCGGTGGGAGGTTGTGCGAAGATAACTCAGAGGGCTACAACTTTCCTAAAGATATTGGGCTAGAAAACCAAATGATAAAATGAATAAAATGAATAAAATGCCCTTGAATGTATGCTTTATGACGAAACTTTCCTGAAATGCGCTTGAACTGCACGTTAAGCACTTTAATACCTATAAATCTCAATTATACCTTGTAAAGCAAGTAAACATACATAAAAGAGGTTGTCTAGTTACTGAGCATTAAAATAGAAATTAAGATACTCGAGGGGGCTAAAACTCATTAATATAAAGGGTAAATAAATGCAATGTTCGAGACGAATCAGTTTGCGACACCGAGGTTAAAGATCTACTATGGCAAGACTCATCCCATTAACCATATTTGATAGTACAAGAAAACCATGACTTTGTGGAGTCATAATGATGCGCTGATGTGTCGTATTTTCCCTTCCATCTTGGACGACGTTACCTAAAAATGGTTTGAGATATTACCTCATTGGTCCATCAAGAGCTTTAAATGACCCATCGAGTCCTTCACTACTCGCTTCATTACCAACAACTCTTATCCTAAGAGAATGGATTCACTTCTCATGATGAGAAAGAAGTCATAAGAGTCTCTTCACGAGTACGCCAAACGTTATTAGGAAGCTTTCAACAACATAGAAGATTGCTTGGAGCAAGTTGTCGTGGCATCCTTCAAGATAAATCTACCCCAATATCCATGTTATATCAATCCCTCACAAAAAAAAGCTGATACAATTGACGATCTCATGTCATGACTTGAGAAATACCTCAATGGTGAGGACGTGGTCCACACAAGTCAGGATGAGACTGAATGAGCCAAGGTAAATAAAGGAGGAGACAAGGAGAACAATCCCAAGAAATGGAATAAGAATTATAATGGTGCCAGGAATGGGGGCACAATACTCCTTTAAAGCTTTTTAAGCTCTCAACATAATTTTCAAGGAATCGATCTACATGATTTTGACAAAGATCAAAGATCAATTGTTCCTTAAGTGGCCAAAGAAAATGGGAGGGGATCCAAAAAAGAGGAAAAACACGCTCCAATGCATGTTCCATAAAGAAAACGACCACAAGACTGAGAACTGTTAGGAGCTCAAAGCTCACCTAGAAGAGTTAGCCTAGGCTGGGAATTTGAATGAATACATTGAGAAGAAATATGGCCAGGTCGTAGATAATGGCGACCAAAAAACAGATAACATCCTGGATGATGAGATGGGACATGAGTTCGTGATCATACATGGAGCATTCGACCTCAATCAAATTCAAGGAAATGCTGTTAGGATGGAGATCAAGAAGGTCACAACCGTGATGGAGGCCTTATACATAAATCCCTCCAAAAGCCAGGCTGATAAGCACCAACAATCATAGGACGTTGACTATAGCAAGCACATCGTTTTCATACAGGAGGATTTAGTTGAGGTAAGAACCCCACACCACGATGCCCTGGTAATCACTCTCAGAATCATGAACTAGGATGTGGACAAGTTACTAGTAGACCAGGGGGATTATCAGATGTGATGTACGTGGAGCTATTTCATAAACTTAAGCTCAAGATGTCAGACCTTAAGAAGGTGGCCGTCCCTCTAGTTATCTATATGGGAAAGATGATAATGCCTTTGGGAATGGAATCCTACTAGTGAGAACAAGGAATATTTCCAAACTCATAGAGTTTTTGGTTATGGATACTGATTCACCCATACCAAGACATTTTGGGCAGATGATGGTTTCATGCCACGCGAGTCTTTCCTTCCACTTACCACTAAAAGCTTAAGTTTATCACAAATCGGGATATAATGGAGATAAAAGGTGATCAAGTTATTTCTAGGAAATGCTACATCGCCGCCATTAGAACTAAACAGGAAAATAAGAAAGATAAACTGGTTATCCTGGAGATAGCCCGGGATGGGGCTACTAAATCTAAATAGCAACTATGACACGACTGACCAGGGGTGGAGGAAACCAGGATCCACATCACTGGCAGGATCATTGAAAACCTAGAAGAGGTTATTTTTGATAAAAACTGATCAGAGAGAAAAAAATTTATCAAAAAAATACTGATCGGCCTTGAGAAGGGGGAATTAATTTCCTTCCTCAAATGAAGATTGGATGTATTAGTGTGGGAACCATACGATATGCCGAGAATTGATGCTATGTTCGCTTATCACCGTCTTCATGTGGATCTGATATTCAAGTCGATCATACAGAAATCTCACTAAACATTCCCATAGAAGGCAAAGGCAGTGGAAAAAGAAGTAGGGAAACTTTTTGAGGCAAGGTCCAGAGAAGTTAAATTACCGAAGTGGATATCGAACCCAATCATAGTTTGTAAGAATGATGGAGGCTAAAAAGTCTGTATAGACTTCATCAACCTTAAAAGGGCCTATCCCTCAAAGATAGACCAGCTGGTCGATGCCACAACAACCCATGAACGAATTAGTTTTTTATATGCTTACTCAAGGTATCACTAGATTCCTCTATTCAGCCCTGACCAAGATAAGACTTCATTCATAACACCATTGGTCTGTATTGTTAGAAGGTCATGCCGTTTGGCCTTAAGAATGCTGGAGCCATATATCAGAGGCTGGTCACGAAGATGTTCCAACATCAGATAGGAAATACACTACACCAAAAATAACAATTTAGCACACCCTGATATTAAAAATTTGGCACAGTTTTAAACTGTGCCAAATTCTGGCACGGTTTAATGACAATTTGGCACACTTTAAAACAGTGCCAAATTTTGGCACTGTTTTAAAGTGTGCCAAAATTAATAACACTTAACTAAAATATAAAATACCTTAAAATTTTGGCTATGTTTAGTTTCCCTCTTCTCTCTCCTCCCTCATCTTCTCCCCTTCTCCCCCCTCTCTTGACCAAAAACCCATTCCCCACCCCTCTCATTCTCTCTGCCACTGCCATCACCTCCTATTCCTCTTCGCGTCACCTCCCCTCCTCTTTGTCGTACTCCCCTCCGATCCTTTGCCATCTGCCTTCCCGAACAATATGTACTTTGTCACAGCCTCTCCGTGGCTGCAAAGCCCCACTCAGGGCACACTCCCTCCAAGGTTGTTGTCGCCCCTCTGAGGTAGAAGACAGATCCCCACTCTGCTCCAACTTAAAGAATCCGTCCCTGTTTATGAAACTGTTTCTCATATTAATTTTTGGAATGGGTTTTTTTTATTTTGTGCTTAAAAATGGAGGGTATTTATCTCACCTCTCATATAAATTTCTATATTCATTATCTTCCCATTTTGTATCTTTACATTCTCTCTCTCTACACACACACACACACACGCGCGCGCGCGCAGGACTTACGTTGCAATAGCAGGTGCAGATTATTGTGCAATTGCATCCAACACTCGAATGTCCACTGGATACAATATTCTCACTCGGTATTACTCTAAAATCTGTAAAGTGTAAGCTAAATTAAATCTTCTCTTCTTATTTGTTGTTTAAATTATTTACCCGTTGGTATAAATTAGTGGGTTATTGGGTCTCTAGGTTAGTCATTAGTCATTGTGTCAACTTCTTGATTTGGTAATTCATATATTGGTTTTCACATAAACTGGAAATATCTAGATTAGGCTTAAAAACAAGCCGTTTGAGGGTGAAAACCCAAACTATCTCCCAAACGGCCCCGTAAGAGGCCCGAACACCTCGCACGAGACCAATGTAACTTGTATGAACTGACTGCGTAGTCACGGGTCTCCCGATTTGAGAATACGATGATAATTTCAAAACATATAGATTAGGCTTAAAAATAAGCCGTTTGAGGGTGAAAATCCAAACCAGTCCCCAAACGTCCCCGTTAGAGGCACGAACACCTCGCACGGGATCGATGTAACTTGTAAGAACTGACCGCATAGTCACAGGTCTCCTGGTTTGATAATATGATGATAATTTGAAAATATATAGATTAGGCTTAAAAATAAGCTGTTTGAGGGTGAAAACCCAAACCAGCCCCCAAATGTCCCCGTAAGAAGCACGGACACCTCGCACGGGACCAATGTAACTTGTAGGAACTGACCGCGTAGTCGTGGATCTCCCGATTTGAGAATATGATGATAATTTGAAAATATCTAGATTAGGCTTAAAAATAAGCCGTTAAAGGGTGAAAATCCAAACCAGCTCCCAAACGGCCTCGTAAGAGGCACGAACACCTCACACGGGACTGATGTAACTTGTAGGAACTAATCGTGTAGTCATGGGCCTCTTAGTTTGCGAATATGACGATAATTTGAAAATATATCGATTAAGCTTAAAAAAAAGTCCTTAAAGGGTGAAAACCCAAACCAGCCCCCAAACGGCCCCGTAAGAGGCACGAACACCTCACACGGGACTGATGTAACTTGTAGGAACTGACCGTGTAGTTACGGGCCTCTTGGTTTGAGAATATGACGATAATTTGAAAATATATCGATTAAGCTTAAAAAAACCCTTAAAGGGTGAAAACCCAAACCAGCCCCAAACGGTCCCGTAAGAGGCACAAACACCTCGCACGGGACCAATGTAACTTGTAGGAACTGACCGCGTAGTCATGGGTATCCCAGTTTGAGAATATGATGATAATTTGAAAATATCTAGATTAGGCTTAAAAACAAGTCGTTTGAGGGTGAAAACTCAAACCAACCCCCAAATGGCCCCGTAAGAGGCATGAACACCTCGCACGGGACCAATGTAACTTGTAGGAACTGACCGTGTAGTTTCGGGTCTCCCGGTTTAAGAATATGACGATAATTTGAAAATATCTAGATTAGGCTTAAAAACAGGCCGTTTGAGGGTGAACCAAAACCAGTCCCCAAACGGCCCCGTAAGAGGCACGAACACCTCGTACGGGACCAATGTAACTTGTAGGAACTGATCGCGTAGTCGCAGGTCTCCCGATTTGAGAATATGACGATAATTTGAAAATATCTAGATTAGGCTTAAAAATAACCCGTTTGAGGACGAAAACTCAAACCAACCCCCAAATGGCCCCGTAAGAGGCACGAACACCTCGCACGGGACCAATGTAACTTGTAGGAACTAACCACGTAGTCACAATAATTTATATTTATGAATACAATAATAATTTTAATTCGTATATGCAAATTTTTAGCTTGAATAAGATTTTTTTTAAAAATTACTCTGTTACTATTATCATCTCCTTTTGTATCTTATTTTTTTGTAGGATTGCATTTTGTCGTTAGCTTTTATCCGCATGGAACACATGAAGGCAATGGTCTACAACAAGGGGATTATTTACTTAATGTCGTTAATATTCAGGATTCTATTTTTTGTGTTATGGCCGTGGAGGATTTTGTAGTTTTATTGTTAGCTTTTATGGACGTGCGGGATATTGTAATTATATTGTTATATTTTATGGTTGTGCGGGCTTTACATTACACAGGTTTTATATTAGCAGGTTTTAGAATGTCCAGAAAATAGAGGAAACTCTGCCCAATTTTTTTGGTCTGTGAACTATTATTACTTGTGATATTTTGAAGTTTGTATGTAGATTAGTTTATTAACAACTTTCGAGATTCACAATTTGTGAATTCTATTATTTTCAAATAATTATTTTTTTTTATCCAAAAAAATTGGCACAGTTCAAAACCGTGCCAAAAGTGTATCAAATTTTGGCACAATTTTTAACTGTGCCAAAAGAGAATCAAAATATACTCGATCTGGCACAGTTATAAAGTGTCCCAAAAATATCAAATTCTAGCACAGTTTTAAAGTGTGCCAGAAGTGTTCCTGTTTGGTCAAATCTGACACACTTTTGAGCTGTGAAAGAAAAAACTGGCCATTTTGGAACACCTGATTCTGGCATAGTTCAAAACCGTGCCGAATTTGATCTGGCACAATTTTAAACCGTGTCAGATTGTTATTTTTGGTGTAGTGATACCATGGAGGTCTATATTGATGACATGCTCGTTGAGAGAAGGAATAAGAGCGACCATCTCAAAGACCTGACCAATACATTTGAAATCCTTATGCGCTATTGAATGAAACTCAACGCCACTAAGTGCTCATTCGGGGTCTAGTCAGGAAAGTTTTTGGGTTATCTGGTCAGCAAGAGGGGAATCGAGGAAAATCTAGATTAGATAGAGGCTATTAACAGGGTCTAACTGCCCAAAATGTTATGCGAGGTTCAAAATCTCACTCGGACACACGCAGTGATCAATCGCTTCATTTCAATGTCATATGAGCATTGTCAACCATTTTTCAGTTACTCAAGAAGGAGAAAAGCCTCACCTGGAATGATAAGTGCGCTAGGTTCCTCAAAGAGATAAACTCTTACTTAAGAAAACCTCCGTTGTTGATGGTCCCCAATCACGGGGACCCCTTCTACCTTCACACTATCTACCCATGCAGTCATTTTTGCCTTGGTTTACGAGAGAGAAGCGAAGCAGTTTCCTATTTATTATGCCAGTGAAATGCTCCTGGATGGCGAGCAACGGTACTTGCCTTTAGAGAAACTGGTTTACATGCTAGTGATTGCTTCACGAAAAATGAGTCATTATTTTGAGACCCACTCCATTACTGCAATCACTTCCTTCCCCTTTAAAGTTTTCCTTCGTAAAGGTGACCTTTCTAGAAGGATGTCAAAGTGGTCAGTAGAGCTTGGGAGGTTTGATGTTCACTTGCAACTAAGGACGACAATCAAAGGGCGGGCTCTTGTCAATTTTATTATAGAGTTCACTGGAGATGGACCTACCGACCAGAAGATGGTTGATCAGTTAAAGATACACGAGAAGATTCTAGCTAAAAGTTAGTTGTTATATGTTAATGGTGCCTCAAATTCTAAGGGATCGGGCGTGGGAATTATCGTCGTGACTTCAAAAGATGCAATGATCGATCAAGTGATCCGATTGGGATTTGAACAACAATGAGGTCGAGTACGAGGTGCTTATAACTGGTGTGCGCAAGGCTTTCTTACTAGAGGAAAGACGGCTCAACATTTATTGTGACTCCAAACCGGTATCCGATAAAGTCAGTGGGGAGTTCAATTCCAACAATGACAGGATGGAAGACTACTTCACAGTCGTGATCGAGATAGTTATAAAATTTGAGGATGTCCATATTCAACAGTTCCCTCGGGGGCACAACAGTCATGTTGATTCTTTAGAAGCCCTAAGATCAATAGTGGACTTAGATCTCAGGAGAACAATCGAAGTGGATTCCTCTCCAAGCCCAATATTGATAAAATAGTAAGCCATGAGCACGTCTTCTCCGTCGATAAGGGTCCCAGTTGGATGGGAAACATCATAGCATACTTACAGAACGAAACACTACCGACTGATGGGAAATTATCCCATCAAGTGAGAGTGAAAGTTATTTGTTTCTACTTGGATCCTGAGGGCAAACTTTATAGGAGGTCCTTGACAGGCCCCTACCTATAATATATAAACCTTAGGGAGGTCGATCAAGTTCTTTATGAACTTAATGATGGAATATGTGGAAGCCACTGACGAGGAAGGTTCCTAGTATTTCGAGTAATCAAATAAGGCCACTGGTGATCGTATGTGCAGAAAGATGCAAATGTTTATGTTCGAATGTGCGAAAAGTGCCTGAAGTTCTCTCCCATATTCCATCAATCGGCCAACGACCTGAGGCTATTGACCAGCCCATGGCCATTTACGCAGTGGGGGTTGGATATCATGGGACCACTAGCTACCACACCAGTGAATCATAAGTACTTGCTAGTCAGCACATACTATTTCACCAAGTGGGTTGAGGCAGAACCACTGGCCAACATTAGAGTTGAAAACATAATAAGGTTCATTTTGAGGAGCATTATAATAAGCTTTGGGGTACCAAGGGCCATCATAACTGATAATGGCATATACTTGAAAATTTCTACGTTGAGCATGGAATTAAGCACCACTTTAGTTCAATAACTACCCCCAAAATAATCACTAGGCAGAAGCCTCCAACGAATCAATGCTCAATGACCTTAAAAAGAGACTAGAAAAGGTAAAATGTGTTTGGGTGGATGATCTTCCTCATATTCTTTGGGCATATCATATTATGCCTAAGAGACCAACCGGGGAAACGCCCTTGACACTCACATGTGGGATGGAATTTATAATTCCACTTGAAGCTGGTCTCCCGACCATGAGAACAAAGTTGGCTTATCAGGGGATAAATGATAATACCCTTTGTGTTGAACTTGACCTGGCCAATTATCCAAGAGAGAATGTCATAATCAAGTCAGAAACATACCAGAAGGAGTTTGCAAAGTAGTACAATAAGGGGGTTAATTTTAGGAATTTCCAAGTAGGGGATTATGTCCTCAGGAAAGTTTAGCTAGCACTGTAAGTCCGTCAGATGGCAAGCTAGGGCCCAACTGGGAAGGACTATTCAAAGTAATTAAAGATAATCTGCATGGAGCCCATCACTTTGAAATAATGGAGGGAATATAGATACCAAGAGCATGTAATGCCGCCAACCTCGAGAAGTTCTACTTTAGTCTTACTTTTCAGCACTTAGTTTTTGTAAATTTTTCATTTTAAAATGTATGTTTCTCCCAATTTATTATTTTAGTTATTCATCCTTATTTCCCTATTTCACTCAATCTCTTAGTCATTATGTTGATTTACATAATTTCCAAAGTAATAGGCTCATAATTGGCATTAGTCATTGAAACTGCCGATCAGGCTTTAACTTAATTACAATGGAAATTAATCTTATTACAATTGAAATTAAAGTGCTCAGGTCCTTATCACAGTCAACACATGCGACCTCACACTTGCCCAGGCTAGTTAAAATCCCTACGAGGGATCCCTTATCAATAAACCAACTTTGTTTGGTTGAATAAAATCCTGAACGGGTGGATTGTAGATAGACCAGGTGTATTTTTTCCACGATATTTTCCAGGCCTAAAGGAGTGTGACGACACGTCCTAAAAGTTAAGAAAGACAAACATAACACATGCAAGACATAATGGAATGGAAAAATGCATAAAAATGATATTAACTTGATTCCTTGGCAATTCTCGACTATAAAAGGTACCAATTATAAAATAATTACAAAAATAAAAAATTATAACGGTTTAAAGGTTGGAAAGCTAGAACTTGTTTGATTTGATTCCTCTGACCATCTCTAGGATCAGGTCCATATTCATCATTGCTGTCATGACCCTCCAAGTAGATCTCGACAAGGTGAGGGGGAACAACGTCCAAGAGGACCGATGTCTCGTCCCGTCCAAAAGGAGGACGTCAGTATGTAGGACAATCAATATGATACATGTACTAGAGTTGAGAGTCCTTGGGTTCCTTGACGACCTTGAGGGCATTCAGCCAACCATGCTTATTGGCGATGTCTTGAGATTATTGTAACCTCACAGGGGCATCTTTCCATCCCTCGTCGTAACTAGTCGCCCAGGCTGCTCGGGGGACCATTCTGAATAAGTACCAAAGTTTCTGCACGTCACGATTGAGCACTATGATCACAACGCTTCTCCTCTGGACTTTTTTCTTTGACCTCAGTAAGCCTTTTCTTCAAGTTATCATTTTTTTGTTGGACTCGGGAACCTACCTCCCCTACGTCCTTAGATTCTGCAAGATGAGACTTAAGGTCATTGATACCCTTCTACATATAAGAGCATATTTCTTCCAAGTCCTTTAGGTTGTCCTTCAATGTGGAGACCAAGGTAGACTGATCCTTGTAAGCCTTAGTCCTATTTTTTAAGTCTTTGCAAGTCGTTTTGAATGCTCGACGAGCTTGGTCTCTCACATCTCGCCAGAGAACTTTGTGTAAGTTTCTAAAAAAGGGCAGAGTTTCCTCTGCAATAGACTATAATAAAAGAAAAAAGAAAAAAGAAAAAGAAGAGGCAAGCAACAAGTCAACAACAATTTAACAAAGGTATTCAAAGTAATACAAGAAGAAGTATGGAAATATTGATTTCATTCAGAAGTTACAAAAGATGTAACCAACCATTATAATTCAAGAGAGAAAAGAAAAAAAGAAGTACAAAGTACTGGCAAAAAAGAAATACCCTAGAAACTATGGGCTTTACTTCTTCACCTTCTCTTCTTCCTCAGCCCCCTTCTCATTAGTCGCCACCTATTTGGCCTGATCGACATGGTTTCAGGTGAAAGGCTCTTAGTTAACCTTGGGAGGGGAACCTGGGTGGTGCTCACGTAACAATCCAAACTCAGCAAGGACTCCAACTTTTGCTAAGGCCTGATCCCAGCCATATTTGAAGTTAGCCTTGTAAACATAGGTTATATGGATCTTGGCATCAGCATAGGCCTTGTCCCATCCTTGCCCAAAGATGATATCCTTGGCAAAAGGGATCTGAGCTACTTCAATAGCCAATTGAGAATTTTTTTATTTTTAGGTGAGTATTCTCAACATTCAGCAGGCTATTCTCAGTCTTCAGCGAGTCCATGACCTCTATAGTGGCCTTCTTCTCTCTCTCTCCCTCTCTCGTAGGACGACATGAGCTATAGCCTCCTGGGATTTTTGGAGGGCCTCATTTAACTCATCGTTTAACTTGGATTGTTCATTACGATCGTTCAATAGGCTGATAAACTCTTCCATAAACTATAAGACAAGGTAAAAGAACAAGTGTTAAAAAAATTCACAAGTTATAATCAAGTAGACAAAAATAAAAAATAAAAAAAGGGGAATATTCTCACCAGTGACAAAGTTTGAGAAGCACGTAGGGAAAGTTGGTCAGGTCCCAACATCTTTAGTCACTCGCGATCACCAGCGAGCACTTCCTCTTTTAGTAGGCCATGGGCCAAGGAGGAATTGTAGGCCACAGATTGGGCCTGAGTGATTTTGGATAGTGAGGGGGTATTTTATTCTTCTTCGAAGGAGGGTCCATAAGGACCTTTTTATTCTTCTTTTCCTCCTCTTCCTCATTTTTCTTCTTCTCTTTTTCCTCATTCTTTTTCTCCTTGTCGACCAAACTTTGGTCATCAGCCTTGGAGGACCCACACTCAAACTTCTTATAAGACTTGGCCTTGAGGGAAGGAGGAGATCATCATCATAATCATCCAACAAAATAACCCTCTCCCTGGTGGGATGCACAGAGTCCTCTTCTTCTGGAAAGATGAAACTGAAGTTAACATATTTAAAGGACGAAGAAGCATCGTCGTCAGGGAATGGGAACTCAGGAATATTGTCTACCGGACGACCAGTAAAGGTACTAGTAGTGTTGGTTTACTCCAAAATAAGGAGGCCAACCTTGGGTGCTCGTTATTAGGAAGGTAGTCTTTCACTCTCCAAGCCTTCAACAGGTCAACACAGTTGATGCCTTTAAAGGAAGGCTCCTTATTCTTCTCGTGAGATGTTAAAAAACACAACAAAAAAGCATTATTATCAATAATACAACAAAATGATAAGAAATTAAAGGAGAAAGTGCTAACATATATCACCCCCAAGTTTTGGAGCAGAAACCCTGTGTATTCTTCGCCCTTAGGGAGCAATGGATGTTTGCCAATTTATGGAAATAAACCCCTGATCCTAATATCCTTTGTTAGAATCAGGGAGGTTTACGACCAAAACTTTGTTGGGCTTCCTCACCTTCAAGTAAAGAAGGCCATCTATGGTGTGAGGCCAGGTGTAACAATATCTGATCTATGGGATGCCCAAGTTGGTCCCATAGACCCCGTTTATTCGATTTACCCATTGATTATACGCCAAGTATTAAGGGCACATTGATCTTGGACCACCCTAAGGAATTCAAAAAATTCTAAAAACAGAGGCTCTGGGGGAAAAGTCAATCCCCAAGACCATAACAAGGGCGTGAATCCAGTGTCCCCCACTGATGGCTTTAATATCCTTGGGCATGGGGACACAGTCCATTGTGACCCCAAAAGGAATGGAGTATGTTTTACCTAAAAAGGAATGGAGTATATTTTCCTAAACTCATCCACACTTTTACTATCAAGAGTGTTCGACTTTTTTAGAAGTTTCAATCACTGCAACTGAAGAAAATAGGGAAGAAAGAGAGAAACCTACAAGAACAGTTGACGATGAAGAGAATGATAGAGACTTAAAAAGATGGATGAATACAAATGAAGAAGCTCTAGAGACTTTTGTTAGTAGAAGATTAGAGATGAAGGTTTGGTATCAAGTGTGGAATTAAACTCACTTTGAAAGAAAGTGTACAATCATAAGGAACGGTATCCAAGGGGATTTTTGGTGCCTCACTCTCTCGTCGAACTAGCATGCCTTACAATTTCAACTTATTTACAAGTATGACTTGCCAGTTCAAATTCATGGAAATGGATTGAAATAATTGAGCCTATGAGAAGAGTAAAATCCGGTGGCCCAACAACTTTTGGCCATAAATTTCAGGGGAAATTGTGGGGACCAAAATCCAAATTGGGCCCAATTCAGGACTGGACGACCAAGCCTAACAGCGCTTAGGGAATGCCTGGCCCATCTTATTAAGAACTAGGACTATTGCCAACATTTATCATGTGGATAATTACAAGGCAGTCAACATTTACAATTAGCTCACGTTGGTTACCCAAAATCTTGGACGAGATATTCATAAAATCACCACAGGAGCCTATCTCGAGCCAAGGGAGTTCCTTGATCAATTCAATCACTACAAGTTTAAAATCTATAAATACAACCCACACTCCAAGGCCAAGGGGGATATAATTTCAAAACATTGAGAGAAACTAATAAAAATACAGTGACCTCTACGTGGACGTAGGTAATTTACCGAACCAGGTACATTTGTGTGTTGTGTGATTGACATCTTTTTATTCATCTTTTGATTGTTTTCTATAATTTTTTTGTTATGATTAATTTGTACTCACAATAATATACTAAAAAATTAAAAAAAGTATTTCTTTGAAAAATAAAAAAAGTAATATTATGAAATATATAAAAAACTTAATATTTTGGAAATAAACAAACGTGATATATGGGACATAAAAAATCATAATATTTTGAAAAACTAAAAAAATAAATATTCTGTAAAAATATGACAAACTAATATTCTGAAAAAAAAACTTTTTACAGTTTGTATTGTTGTTTTTTACAAATAAAAAATAAAGTTTTGTATTGTTTTTCTTGTAGTTTGTATTTTTTTAAAGTTATTTTAACGCTCTTTTAAAAAAATGTACTATTTTGAAATGTTTTAAATATTTTTAACTATTATTTTATTACCATTTTTAATGTTTCAAACAGTTTTATTAAAATTATTAATAAAATAATATTTTTTTTGCAAAACTTGGTGATAAAATAAATTTTAAGATTGTATAGTTTTTATATTCCAAATATTAATGTTTTTAAAAATTGTACATTTTTATTTTTTAAGAAAATTTTGTCCAACTATTTATTTTAATAATGAAATTGAGCAGTTTTTTTTTTTATAATTTAAACATCCTATATATATATATATATATATATATATATATATATATATATATATATATATATATGACGAAATAGATTTTTTTCTAACTTTTTTACCAAACTGATTTTTTTAACTTTTCATAAAACATTATTATATAATTGTTTTTACAAAATAGTGTTTTTAGCTTTAAAAATAATTTTTTTTAATATTTTAAATGTCACATTTTTTTATTTCCTGAAACTGTTTAGTTATTAAAAAATAGGTGGATGTTCATAAAAAATGGGTATTATTTATTTAAATAGCTTGACCAAATTTTGAAGAATAGTTGAAATGTAAGTAACTTTAAAAAATTGCTGGATAAAAATGAAATATTCATCAAAATTTAAGAACTAAAAAGACTGTTTAAAAAAATCGATGTTGATTTTAATTTTTTAAAACTATTAGACATAATTTTTTTTGAAACAATTTTGTAAAAGAAATTTTATTTTATAATGTTTTATACTTAATATTTTAATAATGAACGTAATATCTAGACATAAGAAACATTTTAATAACATTTTTTAAACGTAATACTTTGTAATGGACGTTATATACAACACTTTTTTAAAAATAAAGTAAAAAACTCTTTTGTAAAACAATAATAATAAAGTCATTTCGTTATTCTAAATATTACATTTTTTATATTCCAAACATTACTTTTTTAATTTCAGGATATAATTTTTTTTATTTTCTAGAATTTTACGATTTGTTTTAGTTTTGAAAATGATATAAATTAAGATTGCATTGAAATTTTGATATTCAACACACACACACACACACACACACACACATATATATATATATATATATATATATATATATAGAGAGAGAGAGAGAGAGAGAGAGTTAATGACTATTTTCCATTTATAACAAATATATTATACCTATATAAAAACAGAAGCTTCACTTTGAGCTTTTGTCACGTATCACAAAAACTAATGCTTCCACCACTATTACTTTTTTCTCTACCTTGCAGTGTAAAACTTATTCATCAACTTTTTATCGTTTATCTATCTTCCGTATTAATGGGTACACCAATCGTTTGCAACAACATTTGCCTCCTTTATATCTTCCAAAATTAATGGGGCAAACCAATAGTTTACCACACCATCTTAAAATATCAAGCTTTACTCGAATCCAAAAATCAACCTTTTCTCATGTTCCTCCTCTCCACCGACGTCAAAAGCGCCCATATATATATATATATATATATATATATATATATATATATATATATCAGTGTTCTAAAAGGCCCGCCTAGGCTTAAGGCTTGGGAGAAACGCCTCGCCTTAAGCCTTTTACGCCTTATTCTTGGTAAAAGACTTAAGACGCACCTTTTTTTAAATATAAAAACACCTTAGTGAAACAATATCGCCTTTTAAAGACTTTTTAAAAAAAATCGGACCAATATCTCCTTTAAAACAATTAAAAGACAAATGGTATCCCAAACCTCTCTGCCTCTCGTCCAAAAAGACGAGCATTTTTTCTTTTTCCTTTTGTTTTTTTCATAGTATTTAAAAAAAATAGTATGTTAGTTTGACATATTCAAACATATTTTAATGTATGTACCATTTTAGTATTTTTATTAGCCTTTCGAAGGCTTAAGACTTGACCTCGACGCCTCGATCACGCCTCGCATTTTTTACAACCTTGATATATATATATATATATATATATATATATATATATATATAGAGAGAGAGAGAGAGAGAGAGAGAGAGAGAGAGAGAGAGAGACGATCTCATACATACCAAGTTTACATACCGACTTTTTTAAATTAGTAAAAAAAATATTTTTTGAGTTGACTTTTTTATATGATATTTAAATATTTCAAGGGACCCATATAAAAAAATCAGATTAAAATAATTTTTTTTGCTATTTTTAAAAAATCGATCAAACATTCACAGCTTTTAAATTTAAAAGCTGTGAAAGTTTGACCAATTTTTTAAAAATAGCAAAAAAGGTTATTTTGAAATGATTTTTTATATAGGCCCCTTAAAATGTTTAAATATCACATAAAAAATTCAACCCAAAAATATTTTTTTATATATTTTATTAAAATAGATTTGCGCCAGCTTGTATGTAAACTTGGTATGTATGAAAGCCTACCTCTCTGTGTGTGTGTGTGCGAGAGAGAGAGAGAGAGATGCCTTTCTCATTCGAACGAGAGGCCATTATCATTCAAACAAGCAAAACTAAAACTTTTAAATCAGGTTGCCCTTGTGTCCTGTCTCATTTTAGGCCATTGGATTGATGAGCTGTTGAGCTTTGGTGAGCCTAAATTGAACAAAAATGGGATTTGAAAGTCTTGAAGGGTTTTATAAGGCTTGATTAGGTCATTTTAGGTGAGAGGAAGTTGGAAGAAGAGAGATATAATGGAAGGGGTGGTCTTCTCCCACCATTTTCAGCATGTTTCCATCATAAACCACCATATATCCACCTTATGCAACCATTCCCAACTAGTCTTCCAGCATATTCAAGTCCGAGATACCCATTTCCACTATTGTTGGGAAAAGCTATGAATTTTGGAGGTGGTGTTGGGGGATTTTAGAGAAGATGAATATGGAAGATTAATGAATTTGTAGAAGGTTTTTGATGGAGCTTTCATTGAAACAAGCTTGGTGGAGAGAGGCAACCTCTTTGATACCACCCAAGGAGGTGAGAGGTTATCATCTTCCTCAACCCACGTTCTACCATTGTTGGAGCTCCATTTGAGGTGGGAAAACTATACTCTTAGTATTGAGACTCTATTTTGCATATTAGTACTCTTGTTGTTAGATTATAAGAGTAGGATGAATATGAATAATATGACAAGTTTCAAGTAGCTTGATAGTTAGCAATTTTGTGGAATAAAATTGTTGTAAAAATGTTAATTTAATTAGAAGTAAATTATGAATACTACATCAAAGTTCTCTTGAAAAGAAACTAAATTTGGGCTGTTATGAAAATGGTATTTCTTGAAGTTTGAAGTTAAACATTTTATAAAATAAAATGTTTTAAAATGATATTTATGGGGGATTATTTATTCAAGCCCAATAGTGCAGCCGATCAACCCAGCAAGCATAGTGGACTGCTTGACCCAACTCAGAAATCTAATTAAGAACCGTGTATTTAACATGTTCTTAAATCTGTGGAGATAAATTTAAAACGGTTAACAGAAATATCGGAGGAGATATTCAGGGACACCTTCGAGTTATCTACAAGCTGGTTGAGTTACTTATACAATTCAATCATTTATTTTGATAACTATAAAATGTAAATCCTAACTCAGGGCAATGGGATGTAACTTCAATCCTTTGAGTGACACTAATAGAAATAATAACCTCTCCATGGACGTAGGCAAGTTTTCAAACCACATAAATTTGTTTTTATGTGTGTGATTATTTATGTTCTACTTGATATTCCTTTCTAGATCTTTTATTGTGATAATTCTTGCACTCACAATTGGGGCCTTCCATGGGAAACGATTCTTTTTTCAACGAAAGAAATTATTAAAAAGAAATCCCGTGATGTATCACCACAACATCAACCTTCCCTAAGTTGGTGATGTGAAGGATGACCCAGTTCCACCTAGGGTCAGGTCTGAAATTCGTTAACCACAAAATCCCAGGTTTCGCCAAGAGGGGAAACTTTCTGAAGAAAGTTATGGACCACCTAGGTCAACTCAGATCTCTAGGCTGGTTAATGCTTACGAAGCCCGCCTTCAAGAGCAGGAGGACGCAACACACTTCTAGATGGAAGAGAATGCTTTCCTGCACTGGCGACTTAAAAGGATGGAGAGAGATCTCCATAAAGGTACCAAACAATATTGCAATAGGTCTCCCAGTCCTCATGCGAACAATACCCACAACCAATAAAGGAGCCCTAGACACACCCAAGATCGATCTGAGCATGGCAGGTCAGAGCGTACTCGACCAGAACATGGATAACTAGAAATACATCATAAGATAACCCTCGTCAGAATGAGGACATCAGGATTTTGGTCCATAGAGAGATGGACCAGCATCCGGCCCATCGTGGGAATAGATCAACAAAATAGCTAGCCAGGAGAGCTCTCAATACTCAAATGAATTCCCCTTTTTTAAGGGCGATTAAAGAAGAGGAGTCCTCATAGAAGTTCGCCATTCTCAGGTTACAAACCTATAATGATAAGACTGACCCCACAGACCATGCCCGGCAGTACAGGCAGGCTATGATACTGTGGAACCACAACGACACTCTCATGTGTTGAATTTTCCCTTCCAGCCTACATGACGTAGCTCAGAATTGTTTTGAAAAGCTACCACACAGGTTGGTTAAGAGCTTTTAGGCCCTCATCGTTGCTTTTACTACTCGCTTGATCGCTAGCAATTCCCACCCTAAAAGAATGGATTCATTGCTCACGATGAAGAAGAAGCCACAAGAGCGCCTTCACGACTATGCCAAATGGTATTGGGAGGTCTTTAACAAAGTGGAGGATTATTCAGAGCAGGTAGCCATGGCATCCTCCAAGATTGGTTTGCCGACCACATCTCTGCTGCACCAGTCCCTAACGAAGAAATAGGCAAACACCATTGACGACCTCATGGTGAGTATTAAGAAATATGCTAAGGTTGATGATATGGTTCACTTTATTATAGGGGAAAATGGTAGGGCGAAAGAAGCTAAAGTGGGAGACAAGATCGATACCCCGAAGAAATGGATCAAGAACGGGGGCAAAATGGCTTCAAGAATATAAACAAGGCAGATACTTCAAAGGCTTTCCAGGCTGTCAACACAGTCTTCAAGGAACCCATTTACAAAATCTTGAGTAATATAAAGGATCAACCATTCATCAAGTGGCCCAAGAAGATGTGCGGTGACCCAACGAAGAGGAATAACGGACCGAGGTACGCATTCCACAAGGAAGGAGGCCACAGGATAGAGAATTACAAAGCACTGAAATCACACTTGGAGGCATTGAACCAAGATGGAAATTTGAATGAGTATGTAGAGAAAAAAGTGATAAGGCCATAGCCAATGGCGACCAGAAGCCAGACAATGTCCTTAATGATGACATGGGACATGAAGTCGCGGTGTTTTATAGAGCATTCAACCTAAAGTAAATATAAGGGAATGCTGTTCGAATGGAGATAAAAAAAGGTCACAGCTGTCATGCAGGTATTTCAGATTGACCCTGCAAAAAGCCAAGATGGCAAGTGTCGACGACCAAAAGATGTCGGCTAAACTAAACACGTCATCTTCACAGAGGAAGATCTGGTTGGGGTGAGGACCCCACACCACGATGCACTCGTGATCACTCTTATAATCGCGAACTGGGATGTCGGTAAGTTACTGGTAGACCAAGGAATCTCGACGGAGGTGATGTACCTAGAGCTGTTCCACAAGTTAAAACTTAACGTAGTAGATCTAAAAGAGGAAATTGTTCCACTAGTCATCTTCACGAGGAAGATTACAATGTAAATAGGAAAGATAGTCTTGCCAGTAAGGGCAGGGAATATTTAAAAAATGATTGAATTCTTTGTGGTAGATATTGAATCACCATACCATGCCATTCTGGACAGAGGCTGGCTGTATGCTGTGAAAGATATATTATCTACATACCACCATAAGTTTAAGTGTGTCACCAATCAGGGCGTGGTTGAGATTTTTTGCGACCAAGCCATCGTAAGAAAATGCTTCATCGCCGTCATTCGCCCCCGAAAGAAGAAGAAAGAAGAACTAAGAGTCCCTCTAGAGGAAGCTCAGGATAGGGCTATGCCCTCTAAATATCAACTATGGTACCACCGACTAGGGGTGGAGGAGACTAGGATCCACCCTGCTGATAGAGTCATTAAAATCCTGGATGAAGTTGAGGCTGATGGCAACTTGACGGATAAAAAGTTTTTGATCGGGACCACTCTCGTCAATCACAGGAAGAAAGAATTGATTGGTTTTCTCAAAAGAAGTCTGGATGTTTTTGCCTGGGAGCCTTATGATCTGCTTGTTATTGATCCCAGTGTAGCTTACCACTATCTCCACATTGACCCAACATTCAAGTCGATCACCCCAAAGGCACACCGAACACCCCCCCAAAAGGCTAAAGTAGTGGAAAATGAAGTCAGGAATTTTCTGGATGCAGGCTCTAATAGGGAAGTTCAGTTCTCCAAGTGGTTGTCCAATTTAGTGGTAGTATGAAAGAGCAACGACAACTAGAAAGTCTTCATTGATTTCATAGATCTCAACAATGTGTGCCCTAAGGACAATTTCCCCTACCAAAGATCGACCAGCTAGTTGATGCCACATCGGCTCATAAAAGAATGATTTTGTTAGTTGCCTATTCAGGGTACCATCAAATCCTATTATTCGGCTCCAACAATGACAAAACATCCTTTATAACCTTAATGGGTCTATATTGTTACAAGGTCATGCCATTTGGGATAAAGAACGCAGGGGCAACTTATCAGAGCTTGATCATAAAGATGTTCAAACAGCAGATGGGAAACACTATGGAAGTATACAATGTGACATGTTAGTCAAGAGAAAAGATAGGAATGACCACCTCAAAGATCTGGCTAGAACCTTCGAAATCTTTAGGAAGTACTGAATGAAACTCAATGCAAGCAACCGTTCATTCGGTGTCCTATTAGGAAAATTTTTGGGCTACTTAATCATTAAAAGAGGGATTGAGGACAATCCAAATCAAATCGATGCAATCAATAAGGTCCAGCTGCTAAGGACGTTGCGAGATATTGTAAATCTTACTGGGATGCTCGCGGCACTCAATCGCTTCATCTTTAATTCCTCAGATAGATGCCGACCATTTTTCAACTAAAAATATTTTGAGGAGATCAAGTTATACCTCAATAAGCCACCCCTGATGGCAATCCCTGATAATGGAGAGCTCCTGTACCTCTACCTCATATTATCAAACAATGATATTAGCTCGATTCTGGTATATGAGAAGGAGGGAACATGGTACCCCATATACTATGCTAATAAAATTCTCTTGGATGCGAAGCAGTGCTACTTGACTTTGGAGAAACTTGCTTATGCTCTGGTAGTTGCCTCCAGGAAGCTAAAGCACTATTTTGAAGCCTGCTCAATAATAGTGATCATATCCTCCCCCATCAAGGTTGTTCTTCGAAAAGTAGACTTATATGGATGACTGTTAAAATGATCTAGGAAGGTTAGATATCCACTTCCAACTAAAAACAACAATCAAGGGGATGGTCTTGGGTGATTTCATCACCGAATTCGTGGGAGATCAGCTAATCGACTAACTGATGATGGAGCATTCAACAAGTAAGGAAGCACAGTTCAAGGACTAGACCCTAAACATTGATGGAGCCTCTAATTTTAAGGGAGCAGGAGTAGGGATTGTTCTAGTCGCATTAAAGGACATTGTTATCGAACAAGGAATTAAGTTAAGATTTGAAGCCTCAAAAAACGAAGTTGAATACGAAGCACTTATCGCTGGCCTGGAAAATCCCAACTATTGGGGGCAAAGAACCTAAATGTATTTGACAACTCTAAATTGGTCTCCAAGTAGGTGAGCGGAGATTTTAACTCCAAAGATGATAGAATGACAACCTACCCCGTCTTTATGCAAGAGCTTATAGTAGGTTTGAAGAAGTCCACGTCCAATAGTTCCCCCGAGGAAAAAATAGTCACACTGATGACTTAGCAGACCTAAGCTCAGCAGCGGACTTCGACCAGCCGAGCATTGATAAAAAAGTGGTTGCTGAACATATCCTCTCCATATGACAAGCTCCTAGCTGAATGGATCCAATTACTGCCAATTTAAAGAATGAGACACTGTCGGATGATAGGAAGTTATCTCACCAAATAAGGGTGAAGGCAGCCCGCTTCCATTTTGATCCAGGAGGAAAGCTCTTCAAAGAATCCTTTACAAGTCGTTACCTTTAATGCGTCCAAATGTAAGACACTGAATAAGTTCTCAGCAAGCTTTATGTTGTTGTATGTGGGGGTCACATGGGAGGAAGATCCTTAGCATTTCGAGCAATTAAAGAAGGCTACTGGTGGCCTCACATGCAAAACGATGCGAGTGTATATGCTTGGAGATGTGAAAAGTCTAAGAAATTCTCCTTTATAGTTCATCAACTAGCCAACGACCTAAAAACTTTTACCATCCCTTAGCCGTTTACACAATGGGGTTTAGACATTGTGGGACCACTACCTATCAAACTTGGGAATCGTAAGTATCTGTTGATCAACATAGATTACTTCACCAAGTGGGTAGAGGAAATACCACCAGCCAACATCCGAGATGCTGATATGACAAGGTTCATCTGAAAGATCATCGTAACATGCTTTGGGGTACCGAGAGCTATCATTATCGAAAATGGTACATAGTTTGAGAGTGGTTTCTTTCAAAACTTCTGTGATGAACATGACATTAAATAGAGGATTCTAATAAAACTATGCTTGACGATCTAAAGAAGAGGTTGAAAAGGGCAAAGGGTGCTTGGTTGGACAAACTCCCCCATGTCTTTTGGGCCTATCGTACTATTCTTAGGATACCCATTAGGCAAACACCCTTTGCACTAGCATACAAAATGAAAGCTATCATTCCACTTGAATCAGGTCTAGCTAAACAATAATGCCTTATGCACAGAACTTGACTTAGTAGATGAACTAATAAAGCAGACCATGATCAAGCTAGCTTCATATCAATAGCAACTGGCTAGACAGTACAACAAGAGATTCAATTCGATAAAATTCCAGGTAGGAGATTATGTCCTAAGGAAAGTCTTCAGTAGTGAAGTAAGATCATCAGACGGCAAACTAGGACCAAACTAAGAAGGACATTTTAAGGTAATCAGGGACGACCTTTATGGAGCTTATCAGTTGGAAACACTAGAGGGTAAAGAGATACTTAAAGCATGGAATGCGGCTAAAATCAAGAAGTTATATTTCTAGTCTTCCTTAGCACATTTATTTTATGCAAATTGTCGTTTTAGACTTGTGTTTCTCTTGAGTTTGTACTTAATGAATAAAGGACACTTTGCTTTTGTTTCTTAAATGCCTCACTGTTATATTATGTATCTCAATTTTATGCACCATTTCCAAACAATAAATCCATTATTTGGACAATAAGAGGAGCTTCACTTGGTTAAACAGTAAGCTGTCCAGCATGCTTAAACTAAGGAAATTCCTTGAGCATAAGAGAATTCCTTCGGATTACAATGATTTTTTCATCTTATTCAAATCAAGGAATCACTTTACACTAAGAAGGGTTCATACTGTTTACAATAGAATGTTAGTTTTGTTTCAATTAAAAAAGAACCCTCACATCCTTATCATAAACAAAAAAGCCTCAGAAGTTGCCAAAGCAAACACTAAAAGCCCTACAAGGGATCCTTAGGCAAAAAAACCAACTATGTTGGTCGCTAAAAAGCCTCATCGGGTGGATTGCCCATTGACCAAGTGCATTCTTTCCATCATCTCTCCCTGGCCTAAGGAAGTGTGATGACACAACCTAAAAGGTAAGGAAGATGGAATGATACTACTAAGGCACATTAGAATAGAAGAATGACTAATGCCAAGTTATTAACTCATTTAGTCAGCAGAGGCCCAAAATGGACAACATTAGTTATTGATACATTTAGTCGGTAGAGGCCAAAATGATTAACAATCAACTCATTTAGTCGGTAAAAGCAGAAAATGATGCACAATCACTGTTTGATTAGCTAAAGTTTTAGGTGGTTATTAACTATATTTAGTCAGCAAGCACCCAAGATACATCATTGTTTATAAATACACTCTATTGATTATGAAAGTACAAAGATACAAGGTATTCCAATAACTGTACAATGACTCAAACTAACTATGGATGGAGAGCAAGATAATTAACTATTTACGCCCTCTAACCATCATCTAGGTTGGGGATAAATGCTTCCCCTCCATCTTCAAGATAATGGTTCAACAAATGAGTAGGAATGGCGTCAATTAGGATTCACTTATCATCATTCGAGAAAGGGGACTGACTATAAGTTGGGCAATCCAACTGGTACTTGTACCACAACTTTGATTCCCTTGGAGTCTTAAGCTCTCTGAGGGAAGTCAACCATCCAAGCTTATACGCCACCTCTTTAGCTTCCTTTAGCCTTGTAGGAGTATTAGTCCATCCGTCATCATAGCTCGCTGCCCACACTTCTTAGGGACCTATTCTAAAAAGGTGTCTTAGTCTTATGACATCTCTTTGAAGGCCATCTGCAATGACATACCCTCTCTGGATGTATCCTTTTAGTTCGATGAACTCCTTCTTTAAGGCATAATTTTTAGCCTAAATCACCTCACCTCCTTAGTCCACATCCTTTCTCACTGCAAGTTGGCCCTCAGGTTATTTATATCTTCCTGCATCGAGGAGCTGATTTCCTCTATAGCTTGGAGATCATCCTTTAACTTGGCTACCAACTCGGTGTGCTTCTTGTATTGTGCCATCCTTGCCTTTAGTAGTTTGGAAAAATTTAAAAAGGGCTGACTAGATTACCCACTCAAATTTGGTCCTAGAATCTTCCCCAGATTTGAAGTAGGAGATGTATAGTCCTCCATAATGATGGGCTATAAGAAATAAACAAATAACAAGTGCAATAAACTTTAGCATAAAGAACAGAAGAACATCAATAAAGGGAAGGACTTTGTCATTGATAATTAAAATGATGGTGAAGTCCAGTACAACGAGAGAAGAAGAAAAATTACAATAAATGAACAAAAAGGAAAAAGTCCTAAAACTACGGGACTGTACTCCTTCATTTGCTCAAAGGTTTCTGGCGCCTTCCCCTTCTCGATTACTTTCCTTATTTGGTCAGCAATCATCTCGACCTCAGTGGATTCTTCTTCAGTATGGTCGGCAGGCTTACCAGTAGGAAGATCCCTTGTAGTGATGGGAGAAGGTCCTAGAGATGAAGCTGGTAAAAATATTAATCTGATGAGACTTCTGCAGCCCACAGGGCTTGGTCCCTAGCCCCTTTTGAAGGCTACTTACTTAATGTAGCCAATCTGATGCTCAATATCATCATATGTCACATCTTGGCCTTCCACATAGTCATTATCCTTGGCGGCTAAGATCTCCTCCTCCATCTTTTGGACCTTCCTCATTAGGCACAAGTTTTCCTGAGCCAACTTCTCATTTTCCATGATCACGAGGATATTATCCACTTGAAGGTCGGTAAGGGCCTTTATCGATTGCTCTATCTCATAATCAAGAGCAACTTATACATCAATTAAGTCATGTTTGGATTTTTTCAGGGCTTCTTTCAGCTCCCAGTTCTCCTTATATTGGTCGGCCTAACCATCCAGCAGCGTAGTAAAGTCTTATAAGAACTGTAAGGAAACAAAAAGAAGATTAGCACATAGAAGTTGAATAAGGAGAAATAATAGACACATGGAGAAAATACTTTCCAGAGAAAGTCCTTGTGTGGACTTAAGTGCTAGTTGGTCTGACCCCAGCCATGATGAGAGCTCATGGTTGTCCATGAGCGCTGGCCCTTCAGCAAATCAAGGGCAAGTGTTAGGGTGTTGGCCAGACTGGACCCCTCAGCAGCTAGAGAGATGGAGGCCACAATAAGGGACTTTAGAGGCATCTTCTTCTTCTTCCTCTCCTCCTCTTTCTTTCCCTCATCTCTCTCTCTCTCTCTCTCTCTTCTCTACCTCTTCCTCTTCCTCCTCCTCCTCCTCCTCCTTCTGCTTCTTCTTCTTCTTCTTCTTCTTCTTCTTCTTCTTCTTCTTCTTCTTCTTCTTCTTCTTCTTCTTCTCTTTTCGCCTGATCCCGGTATTGGAACCACTAACTTTAGGGGAATCCCCCTCAGCCTTCTTTAAAATTTTTATCCTATCGAACAATAGAGGTTGATCATCATCATTGGTGATCAACAATCTCTTTTTCAAGGGGGCATATCTTCCTTTTTTATCCTCTTCTTCTTCTTCTTCTTCTTCTTCTTCTTCTTCTTCTTGTTGTTGTTGTTATTATTATTATTATTATTATTATTATTATTATTATTATTATTATTATTATTATTATTATTATTATTATTATTATTATTATTATTATTATTATTATTATTATTATTATTATTATTATTGTTATTATTATTATTGTTATTGTTATTGTTATTATTATTATTATTATTATTATTATCATTATTATTATTATTATTATTATTATTATTATTATTATTATTATTATTATTATTATTATTATTATTATTATTATTATTATTATTATTATTATTATTATTATTATTATTATTATTATTATTACTCTATCTCCATTGGCTCTTATAGACTACAGATCACCTCCTTTGGAAGCTCTAAGACTAGGATTTTGTCAATCGACCGATCAATAAAACTTGTAGTAATATTTTTATACTCCAGTAAGTAAGTTGCATCACGGTGATTACCTTTCTCTAACACTCCAAGTTTTGAGAAGATCAACCACTCTCATCTCATGAAGGACGGGTTCTTGGTTCTTATCACGAGCTGCAAAACAAAGGAAGAAAACATGAATCAGAAAACAAGGAAAAGTAATAATATGAAAAAAAATCCACAATCTAACAGAAGAAAAAAAAATGACTTACCTAATCCTCCCCCTAGTCAGGGATCCAAGGACTTCATTACTTTACACCCTCAGGTAGGGGAGTATGTTGCCAATTTTAAGAAACAAAACTTTACTCCCAGTAACTCTTGTGGGAGTCAGGAAAATTCATAACCAAGTCCCTCTCAACTTTCCTGGACTTCGGGTACATAATACCATCATTGGTACGCGACCAGACATAGCAGTAACAAATCTTAGTGATCACTACACTAAAAAGTCCAAAATATCACCCTTCACCCGACCAGCCTTATCACGATCTTTGAATGTAACAAAAAAACACATTTTTTTAATCAAGGTCTTTGACCGTGATAAGGCGTGACAAAGCAGTTGTAACGGACTTGTCACGATCTTTGACCATGACAATGAAATAAAGTTTCCACGATCAAAGACCGTGGCACATTGCTGACAATATTAAAAAGAAAGAAACCTTGTTGCTTCAGCTTTTCTTTCCCTGATTTTCCTTCCCTCATTTATTTCCCTAACCTTTGCAATTCTCTCTCTCTCTCTCTCTCTCTCTCTCTCTCTCTATATATATATATATATATATATATATATATATATATATATATATTTCCTTGGTGTGTGTGTGTGTTTGCATCAGTGTGTTTGTGTGGACAGTGGGTTAGTGTGTTAGCGTGTGTGTGTGTGTGCATATGTTAGTGTGTGTGCGTTTCAGTGTGTGAGTAATTGGTATAAATTAAAATTGGTATTTGTATCTTTAAATTGGTATTTCTATATTGAAATTGATATTCTGAAATTGGTATTTGTATATTGAAATAGGTATTTGGTATAAATTGAACTTGGTATTCTGAAATTGGTATTTGTACATTGAAATTGTGTGTATTGAAATTTTCATGTATTAAAATCGTGTGTGTACTTTTATAGTGTAAGGACATTTTTATCATGTCCGAAATGTTTCATTTATTTATGTCGTACGCCGTTACATTTGGCACGTCTCTACACAATCACACTCGACGGCCTCAATTTGAATTCCAGGAATCAAGAATTTATTATCTCCATCATGTGTCCCTCATCTGCCTCAACGACTTCATGTTCCATGATTTTAGGCTCATAATGCAAGTGGTACGCAAGAGAAGTCAAAACAGTGCAATAAGGCTTGATAGGGAAGTTTAAGGGCAATTTGGTAATTGTAAAGCCATCGTCTGGAGGACCGGTCAACTGGAAAGTTGAAGAGCTTGCCGCAACAAAGATACTGGAAGAAACGACACCTCAATCCGAGCTACGGTGAACAAGTTATGGCCCGTTGAAAATGGAGATATTTCCAAGAAACTCCTTGGAATTTTTTCTAAGTGCTGGAAGCCCCTTTGACCAGCGAATGTCCCCGAGCCCAGCCCGAACCGGTTCGGGGGGGGGGGGGGGGGTGAACCGGTTCGCAGGGACCCCGAACCGATTCAGGTACCCTGTACGCTGGATAGAATTTCAGTGTTTTAAATTCGCAAAACTCTTCATGTGTTTTCCTATTTAAACCAACTTCGGGGGAGCTATTTTGCAAGACTTTGAAAGACGAATTTGAAGGTCCAAATACCTCAAGTCTTCACCTTTTTGAGTCCCAAGACTCATGTTTTGATTCACACAACTTTTCCAAACCTTTGTGAATCTGTTTACAACCCAAGAACACATCCGTGTGTCTGTTCGTACCCTTGTGAAGAAGACCGTTCTTCTTCTTCATTGCTGCCCTCCTGGAAAGGGAAACTTCCATCCGTCGACTACAGATCTGACACCTGCGGGTAACTCCGTGTCACTGTATTTTCATTGTAATCCGAAATTGTATGTTACAATATTATAATGAAAATAAATGATTTTGCCCCTTTGGGGGATTTTTCCTCACATATATGTGTTTGAATGTTCTTACATGATTCATCATCATATTTAATCACATATAGATGCATGTTTAGGATTTAATTGATAAAAACTGTGTTTAATTAAATAACTTCCTTATTTGAATGCAAGCGCACTCCTCTCAAATTGGTATCAGAGCCAGTTACACAATTTTATCGTGTAATTTTTCGTAAATTTTTTCTAAGATATCAATTTTCTGAAAAAATTGATTGTTGAAAACGAGTCTGTTCATTATGGAGAAGTTATATAATAAAATTCCGGTTTTTGACGGAACAAACTATGCATATTGGAAAGCCCGTATGAGATCTGCATTAAAAGCCATTGATGAACGTGTCTGGATTTTGGTTGAAAGAGGGTGGACACCTCCCTCCGTCACTATTGATAATGTGATCAATTTAAAACCTGTCACTTCTTGGACTGAAGACGAGTTTAGATGGTCATCATTTAATTCTAAGGGTCTGAGTGCTATTTCTGGGTCTGTCACACCTGATGAATTCAAACGCATAATGACGTGCACCACGTCAAAAGAGGCATGGGATGGTTTACAACTCACCCATGAAGGAACTAATGCTGTGAAAGAGTCTAAATTGCAAAATTTGACAACTCAATTTGAAACAATCACCATGCATGAGACTGAATGTTTTGATGATTTTTATGCTAGGCCTTTTGACATTGTTAATACTAGCTTTAATCTTGGTGAACATATTCCTAATGCTAGAGTTGTTAAAAAGATTCTTCGTTCTTTGCCTAAGCGTTTTATCCCTAAAGTCATTGTGCTAAATTCTATGGGTAATTTAAATACGCTAAAATTGGAAGAACTTGTAGGAGACTTGCAAACATATGAAATTGATATGTTTCCTAAAACTGCAAGGTCTAAAGATAAGGGAATTGCACTTAATGCCCAAGAGAGAAAGAGTGAGGGGTCGGCTAGAAAGAGAGTAGAGTCATCTAGAAAGAGAGAGACTGGCACGTCAGATTCTGATTGTGATTTTGACTTAGATGATTTGGCTCTTTTTTTAAAAAATTTCAAAAGAATTCTCAAATTTAAGAAAAATGGCAATTTTAAAGATAAAAAGAAATTTGAGAAAAATAAGTTTGAAAAGAAAAATGATTGTTTTCAAAGATCCTCCTAAGAAATAAAGTGAGAGATGCTTTAAGTGCGACGGTAGGGGTCATAGAGCCTTTGAGTGTGCCACACGTTTGAACAAAGAGAAAGGGAAAGCTGTCCTTAATGCTACCCTTAGCGACGACAGTGAGGTTGAGTCGGTGGATTCTGGAGACGAGTCACCGCATGAGTGTAACTTCACCGCATTCATGGCCAGTCATGTGAGCACTTATAGTTCCTCTCACGAAGATGAGGATGTTGCATCACAGGGACACCTCGACAGTGAGATCTATGTGAGTGAGGGGGAGGATGACATAAGTGAGAGCGAGAGTGATATTCAACGCGCCTACGCTGAGTTATATTCTGAGTCTTTTAAAACTAAAAAATGTAACAAAGCGTTAGTTCTTAAGATCACCGGCTTAGAGGAAGATTTAAGAAAAGCGAGAGATAGAGAGTCCTCCACCTGCACCGCCCTGAGAGAGAGAGAATCTGCCTGTGTTGAGAAAGAGAGAATAATTTAGAGAAAGAGAGAGGGGACTTGACTAAACAAGTGGCTAGTCTTATGAGTGAGCTCCATTCCTCCGTGGAGACTCGGAAGAAACTTGAAGTCTTTGTTGCTTAGATGACTCATGATCTTGAGAAATCACGAGAAGTCAAGGTAAAAATCGAGGAAAGATCAGGGAAAATGGGAAAAATGCTCCTCGGCCCCGCTTTAGGTTTTGGTGATCGGCAGGGAATAGGTTATGATGGTGCCTCCACGTCCCAAATTGCACCTGGATCTGTTCCTGAGTTTACTACGACTCCTTATGGCCATCGTCAAAAACCTCGAAGGAGAACTCGACCAAGAAAAGCAAACCAAGGTCCACCTTTGACTGTGTTCTGTTGTACTTATTACAAAAGAAAAGGCCACCTCAGGGAGTTTTGCTATAGCATGGTTCAGAAACGACATACTACTGCTCCACCACGTCATACTGATGAGTTTTCTAGTCTGAGAGAGCGAGTTGAGTTCATAGCTGCCATATCTCAGAGTTTGATGGAAGAATTCCGACGGATGTCTTTGCCGTTAGTGAATGCTTCTCACATTCCAGCTAAAACCAACAACAACAAAGGCAAACAAAAGGTCACCACTTCTTGGGTACCTAAGAAAGATAAAAAGGCTTTTGTTGTTCATGTTGCTCTCAAAGCACATAATACCTCACAGTGGTATTTTGATAGTGGGTGCTCCAGACATATGACAGGTGATGCCTCATTTTTTTACATCTCTTGAGGATTATCAGGATGGCAGAGTCACCTTTGGAGATGGGAGCAAGTCTAGCATTGTAGGACGAGGTACTGTAGAGTTACCAGGATTTCCTAAGCTAGAGAGTGTGTTGTACGTCAAAGGTTTAAAAGTAAACCTTCTCAGGATTAGCCAGCTGTGCGACACTGACTTTACAGTAAAGTTTGACCGGGACGCGTGTAATGTATACAATCAAGCCGGTAAACTTTTGATGCAAGGGGTGAGGACCGAGGATAATTTCTATGGGGCTGAGCCCACATCCTCACTTGTCTGCAACAGCATGATCACTCCTATAGATTTGTGGCATCAATGCCTAGGTCACGTGAACGCTAGAGATTTGACCCGTTTAGATAAAAAGGACCTAGTACGTGGTTTACCATCTCTTGGAAAGTTAACTTCGACGGTTTGTGGACCCTGTCAGTTGGGAAAACAAATTCGTAGTCCCCATTGGAAGTTGCATTCCATTACCACTTCTCGTGTTCTTGAGTTGATTCACATGGATCTTATGGGTCCTACTCGTACTGAGAGTCTGGGTGGTAAGAGGTATATCCTAGTGATGGTAGACGATTTCTCCAGGTACTCCATTGTAGGTTTTCTGAGAGAGAAATCCGATGCTGTAGAGTTTAACGACCAAGTGCCGTGTCCTACAAAATCAACACGGAGTCACTATTAACAGGATACGTAGTGACAACGGCACTGAATTTAAGGAAGCAAAGGTAGATCTTTATTGTGATAGCCTTGGGATCAAATATGAGTTTTCTGCTGTGAAGACTCCTCAGTAAAATGGGATTGTTGAGAGAAAGAATAGAACGATCCAGGAGATGGCTAGATCTATGCTTCTAGGTTGTAAAGTCTCTAGGAGATTTTGGGCAGAGGCAGTGTCTACTGCATTTCACACGGTGAATAGAGTATATTTGCGTCCACACACACTTCAGACACCTTATGAGTTGTGGACTGGCAAGAAGCCCAACCTGGCATATTTTCGTGTTTTTGGGAGTAAATGCTACATCCTACGGGATAGAGAGCAATTAGGAAAGTTTAACTCTCGGAGCGACGAGGTAATATTTCTAGGATATTCATCTACTAGTAGAGCATACCGGGTTTTTAACTTGAAGATCTCTAAGGTTATGGAGTCAATAAACGTCACCGTGCAAGATGACGAACCTCCGATGTCTATTGATCCTAACCTTCAGTGTGAGGATGAGGATTATTCTGACAGTGATTTACCTGTTCCTCTCCCATACCCTGTGGACCCTATTCCTATGTTAGGGGACACACCCGCTTGGGTTTGCAAGAGTCATGACTCGTCTGCCATTGTTGGCGATCCCACTCTAGGAGTCAAGACTCATTCTCAGCTAGAGAACGTTGTTAGCTATCTTTACTACACGTCTAAAGTCGAGCCCAAGATTCATAAAGAAGCACTCAAGGATGAACACTGGATATCTGCTATGCAGGATGAGTTGCTTCAGTTTAAAAAGAATAATGTCTGTGAACTAGTCCCCCGACCTAGTAAGACTAATGTGATAGGTACTCGGTGGATTTTTAAGAATAAAATGGATGAAAATGGTACCATAATCCGAAACAAGGCTAGGTTGGTCGCTCAAGGATACACACAGATTGAGGGTGTAGACTTTGGGGAGACATTTTCTCCTATTGCGAGGCTTGAGTCCGTTCGTGTACTACTCGCCATCGCATGTCATCTGCGCTTCAAGTTATATCAAATGGATGTTAAGAGTGACTTTCTGAATGGCATTCTATAGGAGGAGGTTTATGTGGAACACCCAAAAGGGTTTGAAGACCCTTAGCACCCGGAGCACGTCTACTATCTGAGGAAAGCCTTGTATGGTTTGAAGCAAGCACCCTGTGCTTGGTACGAGAGGCTTACTTCCTATCTCTTAGCCCGTGGCTTCAAGAGTGGGGGAGTTGATATGACGTTGTTCATCAGGAGAGATGATGGTGCAATTTTGGTTGCCCAGGTCTATGTTAATGACATAGTCTTTGGATCCACGTGCTCTCAATATGCTCATCACTTTGAAGAGGAGATGAAAAGTGAGTTTGAGATGAGCATGGTTGGTGAGATTACTTTCTTCCTTGGTCTCCAGGTTCGTCAGCTAGAGGATGGGATGTTCATCTCCCAATCCAAGTATGCTAGAGACCTAGTGAAGAAATTCAGTTTAGACTCCGCTAAGCATGAACGTACACCTATGAGTACCACTACCAAGCTTAGTAAGGACACTTCAGGCAAGGACGTAGAGCAAATCTTATATCAGAGTATGATAGGTAGTCTTCTCTACTTAACTGCCAGTCATCCCGACATAGCCTTTAGTGTTGGAGTCTGTGCGCGATATCAGGCGTCTCTGAAAGAGTCACACTTACTCGCTCTAAAACGTATTATCAAATACGTGAGTGGGACTTTCTCATACGGTATTTGCTATTCCTTTGATACTGATGATCGTTTATCCGCCTACTCAGATGCCGATTGGGCCGGGGATGTAGATGGTTGTAGGAGCACTTCAGGTGGGTGTTTTTATTTTGGTTCTGCTCTTGTCTCCTGGCTGAGCAAGAAGCAAAATTCCATCTCTTTGTCCATTGCGGAGGCTGAGTACATAGCCGCCGGGAGTTGTTGCATGCAACTCTTATGGATGAAGAAAATACTGGAGGATTATAGGATTTCATAGGGCACCATGACCATTTTCTGTGACAACACGAGTGCGATACATATATCCCGCAATCCAGTCCAACATTCGTGCACCAAGCACATCAGGATACGTGAGCACTTTATACGACAGTTAGTTGAGGAGAAAGTCGTATCCCTGAGTTTTGTTCCCATTGACCGTCAGTTAGTCGATATTTTCATAAAACCTTTAAATTCCCTTAGATTTGAGAGTCTTAGGAAATCTTTGGGGATTTGCACAGTTGACTGAAGGGTTGGTCTATGCCTAGAATATGATGCTTTTTCATGTTCATATCATATGCTTCCTATTGCTAGTTTGTTTTATATGTATCATTGCTTTGTTGTACAACTATTTATTTATTCTTTTGAAACTCCAAAAAGATTTTTGTTTTTGTATATTAATATTTCAGAAAAGCACAAAAAGATTTTTGTATTTTATTTTGCACCTTTTATGGATGAACAGTTAAGATAGCCAAGTGTTGATGTAAAAAATTAGATTATATCTAATTATTTAATCACAGATAAATAAAATGAGACAAATAACTTTTAAAGTGGTTCAGCCTTATAAGAATGACCTACGTCCACTGTTTCTGTTATTGCTGACTATTTGGGAATTTTAGATTTCAAGTTTTCTCAAGAAATTCCGGTCCCCTTACAATGAGGATAATACAATGTATTTATAGCCCTAAAGATGTAATGTGAAAGGGTAATATATTAAATGCCCCTTAAGCGTATACATCTGTATGATAATAATAAGCATTTAATGTGCCGTCAATCTGTTGGTTATCCCGCTATTAATGCTTTGTTCGAGGTGCAGCTCGGACCGCCTAAGTTCCTCGGTACTCAAAAGTTCCTCATTACTCAAAAGTTCCTCGGTACTCAAAAGTTCCCCGGAGAGTTCTTGTAGGTCGGAGCGCCTGAGTTGATCGGGGAGGCAGAGTTCCTCGTTGCAGTATGGTTCCTCGGAGTCAAGGTGTTGTTCGTAAGTGTTTGTCGTTGCCACGTAGATTGCCACATGTCTTCACCCAATTGAGCCATATCAACAGACTAAATTTGGTATCAACAAAAGGCCCCAATGTTTCATAGTTCGAAATTTGAGGAGTGTGGAACATTCTTTCTCGATATATGGCGGTTTTAAATGGTTATCCTGAAATTTAGGAGTATTTTCTTTTGTATTTATTTCTTCTTCCAAATTCGTAGAATCGCTCTTTTTTTTGAATTTTTCTAACCGCTTCGATTCCCGTGCCCCTTTTGTCTTTTTAGCCGCCGGTAACGTAACCGGCTCTTTTTGTAATCATTACTTTTACCCTTTCCCAAGGCAAAGTATTTAAACGTTGTAGAAAATCCCATCGTCTTCTACTTTTTCAAATTTGTCTCTTTGAGTTTTCCATCGTCTCTATCTCTCCTGTGCGTTCATCTCTTCCATCGTTTGTTGTCAACAGACTCATCCCTTTCCTGTAAGATTTTCTTCTTTCTCTTTGATTTCCTTCTTTCATCATGGTTTATCCTGTAGAATCGATTGATAAGTTTCGCTCTGATTTCTCTATTCCCTCATGGGTTATTTTGGAAGAGCTTTCTGAGCCTTCAGACTATTTTCGTTTGGCCGAGGGACATTGGTTACCCAGTCTCTTTGTTGCTGAGTGTGGATTTTCTTTTCCCCCAAACCCTCTATGTCTGGAATTCTGTCAATACTTTTAACGTGGTTCCTGCACGAATAGCCCCCAATACATGGAGAATAGTTAACGGTGTTTATAGATTAAATCAAATTTATGGAACCCGTATAGGAATTCCTGAAATCATGTTTTGTTATAGATGGGCTGTGGGTGATAATACTTTTTATTTAAAAACTAGGTTTTTAAATAGAGCTTTAGTAGTCAATCTCCCATATGCCAATAGGGACTACTTTGAGCATGGGGTTGTTATGATAAATTGGCAACACCCTCCATTAACTGGAGATGATGTTTACTAAGGTCCCAGATGTCCTCCCTATGGCAATGGGATAGGTTATTTTTATTTTATTTTCAAAATTATGCTTCCTTTGTGTTTGATAAAATGTGCCACTGATATTTTAATTTTGATTTATTTGCAGTTGATAGCAAAAAAAATCTCCAAAAGAGGTAGACGTTAATATAAGGCATTTAAAACTTATCTGAAGTTTGCATCAGACTGTTGCCGACGAGCATATTAGGTCAGCTTCATATTTGCTTCAGTACAAGAATTACACCTCCTCTTTTACTGCTCATCCAGTGATAAGCGGCGCAGAACCAATACCAGCCTCTATAAGTTCTTCACCTGAGTCACATATTCCTTTGAGTGAAAGGATGAAGAAAAAAAGACCTCCTACCCTTTTTGAGAAACCTGCCTCTGGTACTGGAGAGGCAAAAAGAAGTAAGCTTGATTTCCCAGGAGAAGGGACAAAGAAAATTGATGCACCTCCCTCGGCTGCTCCTGTGAAGGTGGTCGAGAAGCCCCAGTGGCCCCGAGCAAGGCTACTGCTCCAGGCGAGGTGATTGTCATTTCTCCGACTAAGACTACAACATTAGTCGAGAAAGTTGATGCTCCTCTGAGGAGGCTGAAGAAAATCTCCTCTGTCAATTTGGCTGAATCCGTCTCTCAGCCCCCGACTAGTGGTGTTCCCACTTTTGTTCCCTCGAGCTCTGCTATGAGCTCGGTGAAGACTTGAATCATTCCCGAGATCCAAGGTATTGAAGAAAACCTTTCTCGGGACACGGTTACCACATTAGCAGCTCATCATATTGCTTCTGTAAGTCTTATAGTCTTAAATTTTCATTCTTTCCTTTTTGTATCTGTGCACTAACTTGCTTTCGTTTTCTTTTCACAGTTGGTGAGCTGTTTTAATACAATTTTGAAGAAAGATGAAGCTATTAAAGCTTCAAGCTCCTCGTCTGGTGTAGAGGAAGCTTTGGTAGGCCTGGCGCAGTCTCTGAAAGATTCTCGTCAGAAATATGATGATGATAAGGAAATTTTGGAGAAAAAGGTCACTTCGACTGAGCAGGAGAAGGCTCAGGTTATTGAGGTCTCCAAGGGGTTGGAGAAAAAAATGAATGACTTGGAGAAGAAGAATAAAGAGCTCGAAGGGAAGCTCAAAAATGCCGGGGAGCTTGAAAATAAGCTCAAGGCTGCTGAGGAGGAGTTGGGTCAACTTTGGGAAGTAAGCCGTCAAAAGGAGGAAGTTGAAAATAAACTGAAGGCTGCTGACAATCTTCTTTCCGAGAAGCTTTCCTCGGAGAAGACAAAGAGGAAATTGGTTGTGAAGAAATCTTTCAGCACTGGATGGGATAAATGGTGGAACAAAGGTTTGGATGCCATGATGTCGCAAGTGGAATATGGCAGCCTCAAATACTTTAGAGATGAGTGGGTCACTGCTCTGCAGGAGATGAAGGTTGATGAAACTTCTGAATTATTTCAGCGACACATCCCTGGCCCCCTCCAACTCCTGAAGACGAAGAAGAGGACGAAGCTGCCTCTGAGGAGTCTTCCATGGTGATGGGAGATCAAGTTTCTCATCCCCCAGCCATCCATCCACCTAACGAGGAACTTCAACTACCTGCTACTTCCTCCGAGCAACCTCCATCACTTCCCGAGCAACCCTCTGCTCCATCCGAGCAACCTACCTTCTCATCCCAACCTCCCGAGAAAGTTTTGGGAGACAAGGAAAAGGTGTAGAGTTGTTCGAATTTCTCTCTCTATTTTATTTTTCTTTATCAAATGTAACTTCTGAACATGTAACTCTGAACCTTGTACTTCTGAACTTTGTGATGTAATAAAATTTGAACTTTTGCTTATGCATACTATTGATTCTCTTCTTCATGCTCTGTTTATACTCTTATTGATTATTGCTTTTTCTTCCTCTACTAGTTTCTGGCCAGGATGGAATTATTGTTTGCTCATGATACAAAGCTGTTAAGGCAATGCAATGAATATTTTAAAGCCGGTCATACAGACATGAGTGCAACTAAAAAAATTGACATCCTCGGTCAGGGTGCTTCAGAGCAAGCTATTGAAGCCTATCAATAATTGAAGTGCCTACTCGACCGTGCAGTGGCTAACAACGTAGCATACTGTGATATGATTGAGGATCTCCAAGGCACTCTTGAAGAACTTCAGTAACAATATAAGGAGTCCACTGCCCTTTTGCATGAGGGGTACGAGAAGAAGTATCAGCAAATCTGTGACGATAAGGGATATGATAAACGGTTTACTACTTACGATGTGCGGGAGAGAAAGTTGAAGGCTGAGGTCGAAGAGCACAGACAGATAGCTGAGTTATTAGAATAAGAAAATAATAACCGGCAAAGAGATGTGTCTCAGTTGAAGTCTGCAGCTTCCACCTCAAATGCTTTGATCCCAGTGACTGACGAGGGATTCTCGTTCTTGGAGGTAGAGAACGCCAACCTGAGGGATGAGTTGGAAACCTTGAAAAGAGATGGCCCTTCTACATCTTCTCGTGGATGAGCAAGATCTCCTCGGGGACGAGCAAGAGCTGCTCGGATTCTTATCGAGGAACAGAGGACTCAATCTGCTTGAGAGAACCAGGCCTTCCAGCTGATGGCGAAGAACCAGGCATTGGCTGAGATGTCTAAGAAAATCAGGACCTGGAAGAGCAGCTTTCTGCGCAGAAATCTATCTTGGAGAATAAAGAACTCTTCATCAAAAATCTCCACGAGCAGCTGGAAAGATTGACATATCAATTTCACAAGCAGCCCAGGGAGTTCTGGATGGCTGGCTACAACGAGGCTCTCTACCACTTGGACGACTGTATCCAGAATGCAAATAATGAGGGCTACAAATAGGGATGGTTGAATGCCTTAGGTGTGCTACAACTCGAATAGGGTCATTACCTGTGGGATTACCATAATCCTAGGCTGCTCGACCTACTAGTGCCACCATTCAAGCTTAATATGAGTTGGATCCCTGCTCGGGCCATCCCTCGGTGTCTGATTTCCAAATACCTCGACGATTACAATCTCCATTCCAATGTCGAGATATCTCATCCCGAGCACCTACTAGATCGACCATCTGTGATGAATATCAGGATGCTTGAAGATCTTAACTTCATAAATTCCCCTCATGCTTTAAATGATCCACCTGCTGGCGAGGAACCTATTTCAAAAGTAGAGGGGAAGAAACCAATAGAATAGGAATCTTAATGTAATAAATTTGTATTTCGTTCTTGATGCATTTTGTTCTACATTTAATGAAATAATTTTATTTACAAATCTTGACTGCTTTTGTCTTGTAATTATAAAACACTTTACATTTGTGCATGTATATCTGTTAAAAAGATAACAACATTGTGTTATTTATCGATCAACTAGAGTTTGTTAAAACTTATTGTCGACTATCTTGAATTTGTGGTAATCATTTGATGACTAACCAAAATTGATGATATTTTGTTTCTCGACCAATTTGGTAGTAATTTAAAAAGTTACGAGTATAAAAAATTTTGCTCGATCACTTTCTCGTACTCATAAAATGTTTCCGACCAACCAAGGTCGGTAAATTTTTCTTCTCGACCAACTACAGTTAGTGGGTTTTTCTTACCAACCAATCTTTGGCACTTTTGGAATAGTTTTACTTCCCGAACAACCTTAGTTGGCGTTTTCGAGAATATATTTACTTCCTAACCAACCAAGTTGGCCTTTTTAGGAATAGATTTACTTCCTAAACAACCAAGTTGGCATTTTTAGGAATATATTTACTTCCTAACCAACCAAGTTGGCATTTTTAGGAATATATTTACTTCCTAACCAACCAAGTTGGCATTTTTAGGAATAGATTTACTTCCTGACCAACCGAGTTGGCATTTTTAGGAATAGATTTACTTCCCCACCAACCTTAGTTGGCGTTTTCGGGAATAGATTTGAGTAGTCCGAGTTTTACTGAGTAGTGTGTAGCACTAGTATTCTGCAAAAAATTTCCAATAAAAGGAAAGAAACTGGGCAGAACATTGTCACTTTATTCATACTGATGAAACTGCATTACATGAGAGTTTACATTACTGATAATATTTGCGCAGGTGCTCTGCATTTCATGCATTCTTAAACTCCTCCCCCTCTAAAGTTTCTATTTTGTATGTCCCTGGTCGAACAACTTCCTTGACTCGGTAGGTTCCATGCTAGTTGGCTTCCAGTTTATTGTGTTTTTGAATCACCTTCTTTAGCACATAGTCTCCTTCTTTCAAGTCGCACTTCTTCACTCTCTTGTTGTAGAACAAAGCTGTTCGTTGCTGGTAAGCAGCATTTCTAATGGATGCTTCTTCCCTAACCTCCTCGAGCATGTCCAAGTCTAACCTTCTCATTAAATCGCTGACAGGGGAATTGAAATTCAATATTCTGTGTGTTGGAAGACCCAATTTGGCGGGTATAATAGCTTCACTTACAAATGCTAGCATATATGGAGATTCCCTTGTTGCTGCTCGGGGAGTAGTTCGGTAAGCCCATAGCACTGATTGTAGCTCATTGATCCAGTTTGCTTTCGCGTCATTCAGTCTCTTTTTTAAACCATTCAGTAGCATTCTGTTTGTAACTTCAGTTTGTCCATTGCTTTGAGGATGGCCTGGTTTCTAGTGGATCTTCAAGATATTTGACTGATGACAATAGGCAGCGAACTCCTCATTGTCAAATTATGTTCCATGGTCTGTGATGAAGGCATGAAGAAGACCATATCGACAAATGATGTTCTTCCAAATAAATTGGTACACCTTGTCGTACGTCATATCAATGAGAGGCTCAGCCTCAACCCATTTAGTAAAATAATCCACAACGACTACGAGATACTTAAATCTTCCCCTGGTCATCGGCAGTGGCCCAACCAAATCTATTCCCCATATGGAAAATGGCAAAGGGGAAGTAATGGGTGTCAATAACTCTTGAGGAATTCTTCGGATGGAGGAGAAGCGCTAACACTTGTCACATTTCTTAGCATAGGCTATGCAATCAGCCCTCATCGTCGGCCAGTAGTATCCTTGAGTCATCATTCTTTGCAAAAGTGTCCGACCTGCTACATGGGCTCCATAGGACCCTTCATGGACCTCTTCAATCAAATCTTTCACCTCGGTTGGATGCACACATCTTTGCAAACCTGCTATAATTCCTCATCTGTATAGAATACCATTAGTCAGTACATAACGAGCAGCTTTAAACTTCAGTTTCTTGGCTGCAAGTTTGTCAGTTGGTAATTCCCCTTTCTCAATATATGCCCTGATGGGATCCATCCATGATGACCCTAATCGAGGGTATTAAAGTTTATCATAAGATCTTCATCTATACTCCGACCAGCTAAAATTTCAATTGGGATTGTTCTTCGCAGCTCGGTACAAGTAGCTGATGCTAATTGAGCTAAGGCGTCTACTCTTGCATTCTCTATTCTTGGTATTCTGACCAGCTGAATAGCGGAAAATTCCGACACCAATTTTCATGATATCTGATCATTAATTCTCCTTTAGCTGCATATACTCCCATCATTTGATTTATGACCAATTGCGAATCACTGAAAACAATAACTTGTTCTGCCCCCATGGTTTTTACCAAACTAAGACCTGCAATCATGGCTTCATATTCAGCCTCATTATTCGAAGCTTTGAATTGGAAACGTAGGGCGTATTCTATGTCGACCTCATTCGGACTGTTCAAAACTATCCCTGCGCCACATCCTTTAGTGCAGGATGAACCATCCACATACAGACTCCATATAGGCAACTCGTCTTCAAATTTCTGATCTGACAGAGTTCCTCGGTGGAAAATTTGTTGCTTCCTATCACCATCTCCTGATATTTCTTGTTGTTCGTCGATCATCTTTTCATCCCCTTTTACCAACCTAAGTTGGTCTGGGCTTGAATTTGATGATCCTGTAACATCCACAGGTTGACGAGCGAGCAACTTTCGCTCCTCGGGGGTATCAGGATAGGTGAACTCTACTATAAAATCTGCTACCGCTTGCCCTTTTAGCGATGATCTGGGTTCATAAACTATATCATATTCATCGAGTTCTATTGCCCAGCACATCAATCTTCCTGATTTTTCTGGTTTATGAAGGGCTTGCCTCAATGGCATATTAGTGTATACTACTATGGTATGAGCCTGGAAGTATGGCTTCATTCTTCTACGTGCCTCGATCAATGCTAGTGCCAATTTTTCCAGCCTTGGATATCTGATCTCTTCTCCTTGAAAGGCCTTACTTGTGTAGTAGATTGGTTTTTGTACTCCATTCTCCATTCTTATCAGTGCCGAACTTACTGCATTCTCGGACACTGCCAGATACAAGTATAATTTTTCTCCCATCACTGGCCTGGATAATAGTGGAGGTGTTCCCAAATATTTCTTCAAGTCTTGGAAAGCCTTCTCACATTCATCATTCCACTCAAAAGTTTTTCGGAGCGTCTTGAAGAATGGGAGACATCGATCAGTTGCTCACGATACAAATCTGTTGAGTGCTGCTACTCGTCCTGTAAGACTTTTCACCTCTTTCTTCGTCGATGGGGATCGCAGCCCTAACAGAGCTTTGATCTTTTCAGGGTTAGCTTTAATGCCTCGCTGATTGACAATGTATCCGAGAAACATGCCTTCTCGTACTCCAAACGTGCACTTCGTCGGGTTCAACTTCATTTGATATTTATCTAGTTGATCAAAGGTCTGGACTAAGTCAACTAGATGATCAACAGCTTTCTTGCTCTTTGTCAGCATATCGTCAACATGGACTTCCATATTGTAACTGATTTGTTCTGCAAACACTTTGTTCATCATCCGCTGATATGTTGCACCTGCATTTTTCAAACCAAAAGGCATAACATTATAATAATAAGTTCACCTAGGGGTAATGAAAGAATTACTCTCCCTATCTTCAGGTTTCATTTTAATCTGATTGTAACCAGAATAAGCATCCATGAAGCTCAGCAGCTCGTGTCCCGAGGTAGCATCCACTAGTTGATCAATTTGAGGCAGCGGAAAGTGATCCTTTGGGCATGCTTTGTTGAGGTCGGTGAAGTCTACACACACCCTCCATTTGTTGTTCTTCTTTTTCACCATTACCACATTTGCTAACCAGTCTGGATATTTAACATCTTCAATAAAACAAGCTTTCTGGAGCTTCTCGACTTCTTCCTGTATAGCTTGATTCTTCTCGAGACTGAATACTCTTCTTCTCTGCTTCACAGGCTTGATCTCCTTATTCACATTGAGTTCGTGACATAAGAAATTTGGGTATATCCCAGGCATATCCTCATGACTCCATACAAAAGTTTGCTTTTTGCTTCTTAGGAAAGCTATCAATTCATGTTCTAGTGAGGCTTCCAACGACGAACCTACTTGAGTAGTTCGCTCAGGGTGCTCGTCATCCAGGATGATATTTTTAGTAGCTTCCACCACTTGACCCTTTACGAGTTGCGACTCGTCTCTAGGATCCAATATTTCAATCTCTGCACCTTCATCCACTTGATAGGTAGTAGTCTTTTTCCTTGATTCCTCCAGTTCCTCTTGCTCGGCGGATGAATAATAGCATTCCTGAGCTACTTTCTGATCGCCTTTCACAACTCCTACTCCAAAATTTATTGGAAATTTTAGGCATTGATGTACCGTAGATGGTACAACCTCGAACTTATTTAATCCTACTCTTCCCATGATGATATTGTATGATGATTGAACATTCTTATCCATCATGAAGAAGCGTATTCTTTCTGTCCGATAAGCAGGCCACGTACCAATGAATATATCCAATTTGATCGTCCCAAGTGGAAATACTTTCTCTCCAGCAAAACCGAGGAGGGGTCTATGATAAGGCTCCAGTTGAGATAACTTTAAATTTAAACTGTCGAAGCACGAGTAGAAAATGATGTCTGCCGAGCTACCATTGTCTACCAGTACTCTTGAAATCATTACCTCCTTCATCCTCATTTTGATCACCAATGGGTCATCATGAGGATATAGAACACCTGCGAGGTCGTTCTTCGAGAAACCAATAACCAATTTCTCTTTATTCACCTTTCTCGGGGGATTATCCTCAGCTAGATTTATTCCTTGAATGTATGAGCAAGCTTAAGCCTCACAGAGGTAAGCTTTTCTCTCGGCAGTAAGGTCTCCTCCTCCTGCATCTCCACCTGTAATAATATTACAGTCAAATGACCCAAAGCATATTGAAAATACCTCACGTTCTGGCTGCCTTGGTCTCTTTGGAAGATCGGGGTCGTCTTCTGGATTAACTTTATGGTCTCTCTTCTTGTTCTCCTCTGCTCGACGAGGAGATCTAGACCTCTCTCTTGCTCGGTCTTTGTTTCTTCTATCATTCCTTCGATCAACATACTTTGCCAGTTTTCCTCATCTGATGAGTGTTTCAATCTCATTCTGAAGAGCTATGCAATTTTTAGTCATATGGCCATCATCTTTGTGAAACTCGCAATATTTTTCCTTATTTCTCCTGTCAGGGTCTGCCTTCATTTTCTCTGGCCAATTTAATTCCTCGTTTTTCTTGATTTCTTCTAGAACGTGGTTGATGTCTTTCTTTAAAGGAGTATAATGATCAAATTTCTTCAATACTTTACAGGACGACCTTGTTCTTGAGTGTTTGTCACTACCATTGTTCTTATGCTCTTTCTTCTTAGCTTTATCACCTTCCACCTTGGTTTCTTTGGCATCCATATTCTTCTTCGCAGCCATAGCCTCCCCAGCATTCATAATCTTGGTCGCTTTTCCCATCAGATCTGATATAGTTCTAGGTGGATCTTTGGCCAAAGTATAGTATAACTTGTTGGGCAGTAATCCACTCATCAAGGTGGTAATCACTGTCTTTTCCTCATAGTCAATGACTTCGAGCTTCTCGTTATTAAAACGAGTTATATAATCTCTGGTACTTTCACCAAATTTTTGTCTAACACTTAACAAATGCGCTACTCGTTTAACTGGCTTTGCCCTAAAATAGAAATTTCCTATGAATAACTCGGCCAGTTGAAGGAAAGTTGAGATCTGACCCCGAGGAAGGTTATTATACCATATTTGAGCAGATTCGGTAAGAGTTCCCGAGCATGCTCTGCATCTCATTTCATCTCATCTGGAACAGCGTAGATGTCGGCTGCAGCTTGGTATTGTTTTATATGAAGGATAGGATCAGTCTTTCCATCATATTTGGGGGTAATAACAGGTGCTTTGAATTTTGATGGTGTTGGAAAATCTACAATGGCCTGGACAAAAGGTGTTCCTTGAACAAAAGTTCATTGTAAAGGGTTCTTGGCCTTAGCCATTTCCCCTAATCTATCCTCCAGCCTCTGAATAGAGCCTTTCCACGCATCGTTTCTTTCCTCGGGCCTGTTGGTTCGAGCAACTGATCACGTTGATGTGGCTTCCTGGGATCTATCTTGACGAGCAGTTGGTCGCGACTGGGCAGATCCTTCCCTTAAGTCTGATGGTCATCGAAAACTCCTCGATGCGGCTCTAGGAGGACTTTTACTCCTCCTAGGACCTAATCGATCAAAATGAGATACTCTACTTAATCTTTCTAGCGCACTAGTCCTTTCTGGAGAGAGAGTAATACGTTGTTCAGTATCTGTGGCTCGTACTGACGAAGTTCGTCCAGGTTGATAAGAAAAGTCTTCAGACTCCTCAGTACGATATGAATCGGTATGCCTAGTACGCGAAGAGGGTAAACGGGTATTTCTTTGAATACTTCGCGATTCTGAGTGGGTTGGTGCACCACCATGGAAGGTTCGTATGAGTTGTCACATCGTTTCTTACATGACTGTTTGGCCCTGGGCCAGATTTGTCATTATTCCAGCCAGATCTGGAATATTTGGCGGAGCAGATGGATTTAGAGGGCTTCCAGTGTTTCGATTGCTGGGTTCTGGAATATCAGCCATTTGTGATGAATTGTTTTTGATGAAAAACGATATTACCAGTCGTTTCCCACAGACGGCGCCAATTTGTTGATGTAAAAAATTAGATTATATCTAATTATTTAATCACAGATAAATAAAATGAGACAAAGAACTTTTAAAGTGGTTCAGCCTTATAAGAATGGCCTACGTCCACTGTTTCTGTTATTGCTGACTATTTGGGAATTCTCGATTACAAGTTTCTCAAGAAATTCCAGTCCCCTTACAATGAGGATAATACAATGTATTTATAGCCCTAAGGCTGTAATGTGAAAGGGTAATATATTAAATGCCCCTTAAGCGTATACATCTGTATGATAATAATAAGCATTTAATGTGCCGTCAATCTGTTGGTTATCCCGCTATTAATGCTTTGTTCGAGGTGCAGCTCAGACCGCCTAAGCTGCTCGAGCCGCCTAAGTTCCTCGGTACTCAAAAGTTCCTCGTTACTCAAAGTTCCTCGGTACTCAAAAGTTCCTCGGAGAGTTCTTGTAGGTCGGAGCGTCTGAGTTGATCGGGGAGGCAGAGTTCCTCGTTGCAGTATGGTTCCTTGGAGTCAAGGTGTTGTTCGTAAGTGTTTGTCGTTTCCACGTAGATTGCCACGTGTCTTCACCCAATTGAGCCATATCAGCAGACTAAATTTGGTATCAACACCAAGTCACAATTTCATTCCACTTATCCATGTGACTGTTTGATAGAGATTTGAGACGCTACATCATTTCATCCATGTGCTTTACATTGATTGGAATCTTTGAGATGTGATTCGTGATATCTTTTCTACATGTTTGACTCCTATCTCCTTTATTCCACACATGCACGGCTTTATTTGATTATTGTACTTGTCTATCACATGTTGGCTTGAGTGTTTCCATCTCAATTCTGTCTATACAACTTACAATATGCGATAAAACTTGACAAGATTGGAATGCATGTAAAAACCGTTTTTGTGAGACTGAGTGTTTGTTTAAGAACGGGGAGGGGCTGCGAAAGTTAATTATCACTTCTTTGCGCAAAATCCACCATTCAAAAGGACCTAAAAAATGGAGGAATTTTATTATCCGGGGTCCAAAGAGGTTAAAAGAGCTCGAAAAATTTAAAGGCAATAAAAAGCAATTCATGCCACATATGGGCCATTTAGGTTTCACCTTCAATTCTCCAAAGTTTGAGAATTTAGAAAGCCTCTATTCAATATTAATATCTGAGGGAGTTTGGTTGGAGAATATAAACGGGTTTGCACTTCCTTGAAAGTCCTGAAAAAGCATAAAAAGCTTTGGACGTTATTGGTGTAGAAATCACTCTGAGCTTTGAGTTGTTGATTGGACTAAGTCAATGTCTTATATTACCACCTTTTTACACCAAAGGAAGACTTTGAGTTAATTCGTTAGGAGTATCCGATATTCATCGTGCACATATGTCATGTTTGTATGCATTGATTTTTCTATCGAATTTAATCACACCCCTTCATTTTCGCTATCATTGACTTGGTTGTTTTGTGATCATTCATGGTGTGATTTTTGTTCGTTTTGTGAGAAAAATTTTGAAAAATAAAAAATTAGTAGTTTGTTCCTTGTGACACCCTGTCTTTACTTGTTTGATTTATTCTTCTCATTTGTCTATTTGAGGACATCATAAAAAGGGGGAGAACGAATTATCACATTAAGGGGGAGTTTTGAAGTGTTGAGTTGTTTATCACAAATTGGTATATTGGCATATCTGTTTATCTCATATCAAACTCGATACGTCACGTGGTATTTGCTTGTTCTCATGTGTGTAGGTACTACATTGATGATCTCTGAATTTCACACCCTGATGAGAAAAGCTTTGAATGTATTGAAGATTTGAAGATCAAATGATGAACACTTATTCATTTTTATCTTTCCAATTTTGGGTTCATGGAAGGGTAGATTTGTATAGGCAATTTTGTTATTTGATAATTCAGATTTTTTATATATGTACCGGCATAGACATAGGGGGATATTTGTAAGGACATTTTTATCATGTCCGAAATGTTTCATTTATTTATGTCGTACGCCATTACATTTGGCACGTCTCTACACGATTGCACTCGACGACCTCAATTCGAATTCCGAGAATCAAGAATTTATTATCTCCATCATGTGTCCCTCATCTGCCTCAACGACTTCACGTTCCATGATTTTAGGCTCGTAATGCAAGTGGTACGCAAGAGAAGTCAAAACAGTGCAACAAGGCTTGATAGGGAAGTTCAAGGGAAATTTGGTAATTGTACAGCCACCGTCCGAAGGACCGGTCAACTGGAAAGTTGAATAGCTTGCCGTAACAAAGATACTGGAAGAAATGGCACCTCAATCCGAGCTACGATGAACAAGTTATGGCCCGTTAAAAATGGAGATATTTCTAAGAAACTATTTTTTCTAAGTGCTGAAAGCCCCTTTGACCAACGAATGTCCCCGAACCCAGCCCGAACTGATTCAGGGGGGGCGAATTGGTTCGCATGGACCCCGAACCGATTCGGGTACCCTGTACGCTGGATATAATTTTAGTGTTTTAAATTCGCAAAACTCTTCATGTGTTTTCCTATTTAAACCAACTTCGGGGGAGCTATTTTGCAAGACTTTGAAAGATGAATTTGAGGGTCCAAATACCTCAAGTCTTCACCTTTTTGAGTCCCAAGACTCATGTTTTGATTCACACAATTTTGCCAAACCTTTGTGAATCCGTTTGCAACCCAAGAACACATCCGTGTGTCTGTTCGTACCCTTGTGAAGAAGACCGTTCTTCTTCTTCATTGCTGCCCTCCTGGAAAGGGAAACTTCCAGCCGTCGACTACAGATCCGACACCTACGGGTAACTCTGTGTCACTGTATTTTCATTGTATTCCGAAATTGTATGTTACAATATTATAATGAAAATAAATGGTTTTGCCCCTTTGGGGGATTTTTCCTCACATATATGTGTTTGAATGTTCTTACATGATTCATCATCATATTTAATCACATATAGATGCATGTTTAGGATTTAATTGATAAAAACTGTGTTTAATTAAATAACTTCCTTATTTGAACGCAAGCGCACTCCTCTCATATAGTATGCAATTGAAATTGGTATTATAGATTGTAATTGATATTTCAAATTAAAATTGAATTTGATATTGGTATTAGAAATTGAAATTGAAATTTGTATTATAAATTGAAATTGACATTTGGTATTTGTTAGTGTGTATTTGGTTTTTAATATAAATTGAAATTCGTATTCAATTCTGAAATTAAAATTTGATTTCTCTCTCTAATTGCAGCAGCGGTGACCATCTCTCTCTACACACATTTCGGTACATCTCTCTCTCCCCCTCTCTCTCTCTCTCTCTCTCTCTCTCTCTATATATATATATATATATATATATATATATATATATATATATATATATATATATATATATACACACACACACACAGACACACACTAGCGAAATGACCATGCCTGAAGGCAGGCAGAAAATTCTCCCAAGTATTGAATTGTGTATAATTTAACTCAAAAAGTTTTTTCACACAACAACTAAGTGCAAATAATTTAAAAAATTTGGGTAGAACTACCTTTGTTTATAGGACTATCCACCCTGATTATGAAATAAAAAAAAATACTCCAACAACAATACTAATATGCCATTCCAAACCTCATTAAAAAACATAATCGATTCTACGAAAGCTTATGTAGTATACACAATTTTCTAATCTAAACATGGATATACATAATCAAGTAAAAAAATTCACTACCAAAATTTTAATTTCTTCATCAGCATCTCTGTCCTCAAAATCCAAAATGGTCCTACAACCTGCAACGACCAATAACAATAAAGCATTAGTTTATAGATATGCAACAATATTAGATAGTTAGAAACCTATTAGAGAACAAAACTTAATTGGTAATCCGAAATATAATTATTATAAAACTAATGGTCAAAATTTCCATATCATGTTTATTTCATACATGGTTTTATTTATTTATTGATGTATTGATGTTATTCCAACTAATTGAGTTGTGTCATGTCGCTTTCGTGTAAAAAAACTTATCGTATCATGTCGTATGAGCCCGAAACACAACAAAAAAACACGAATTATAATCCTCTCAAAGAATAAGCATGATATACGTTAAGAAGGGAAAAAGGCAAACTAATCCACTTGCAACCATTTTTTGGAGTTCACAAACAGCTAAGCATCGACAAAACTGGAAAAGGACATAAGAAATGATCATATTTTACAATAGTAGTGGTGATATGGTTGAGTTATCGGATGAAATGGATATAGACGAATCTTAACATTCCAACTTCGATGAAGTGGATGATAACGACTCGGAGTGGGAATATAATGCAGAGAAAGAGAAAAAAAAGGCATCAAAATAACTAAAAGAATTTAAAAACAGGAAGAGATTCAGGAAGAGCATATGACAATCTGACAGTTGTACCTGTAGTCTACAATGGGTACAATGATCCAGGCAGAGCAGTAATGATCCAGATAGTTCTAAAACAGTCTCTTCAGTGGAGGAATATATGGATGTCAATTTGGCAGTTGTACCCCAAGTCTGATGCTTGTGTAATGAAAGATCTTTGTGCAAGATGAAGAAAGTGTCAAGCTGCGGACAGAAACCAGAGAGCACCACTATAGAGTCCGACATCAAAGAGATCAAACAATAACACCTTGAAAGATAAAAATTCTAATCAACCCAAGGAGACCGAAGCTCTCGCTCCAAGTAGTCCTCAAGGGAGATAAAAGAAGTAGATGAAAAGGAGAACCTCAATCGTTAATCAGTTGTGAATTTTCATTATCAGATAAATGATTCTGATGAGATTTTAGAAATATATGCAATCTCCTTCAGTGATTTTTTTATTCGGTCGGCGTGTAACAAAACATAGTGAGGATTGATCAATTTGATGCTATGTTGATCTGGTTACTGTGCATAATGTGCAGAGTAAAGTTATCTCGGTACTATACTATAATTTCAACTTGATACAATTGATTTGTACCGAGAAAAAATGATCATTTTTATCTGCTACTACCATGGCCCTCAATCTTATGGCAAGAATACTGAATATAGTGAAAAGTAACTTAAAAAATAAGTAAAAGGGTGTGGTAACAGTGATGGAAATGCAGATTAATTGGCATGCCTTCTATTTTAGATGAAAATAAGTGAAAGTTTGGTGTTGTAGCTCCTTTAACTGAAGTAAAGTGAACCCACAGTATTTTCGGCCAGCAAACTCCTGACCAAACTCTAACCCCGTTGGGGGATACATTTCTCCTCCAATATTAGTTATTATAAGTGATGTGTCATCTTCTGCAATGCGACCAATCTTGGTGGGTGGATTATAGGTGTCCATTTCTTTTACACACAGGGCATCATAACAAATCTAAACTCAGACAACAAATTATAATATGTGTTTTTAGATGATGAAAAAAACATAGGCATAACTAATGCCTAAATGAAAACCACTTGTAATCTAAGACGAAAGAGCATCAAACTCAAAGCACTTGTAATATAAAATTTTGGAACCAAATCTACCAGGGTCCTACAAACGTATAACATCCAACCATTAAAGCTAACGTGCACAAAGTGAAGTTTATTACCTGGTTGGACGCGGATAAGCTGATGTGCGCGAAGGGAAGTTGCGACACTGGAAGCAAATAGGGAGGGGTTATACACTGTTAAAAATTCACAAACGCTGGAAGCGAATACAAAATACAATTAAAAATGATTCATTACACAATCGGATACATAGTAGTTTAACATTCAAAAGGAACTTTGTACTAACCAAGAGAAGCTAAGCCAAATTGTTGTTGTGGAGTTTAAAAGACTACAAGGGATAGGCAGGGCTATGGAATTCCCCTATTAAGGATGATTTTTTCGACGATAACGTTTTATATATACGTCTTCTTATTGAAGAAAAACTATAATTCATATCTTACCCGAATCAAGCCTTATAACACAACATCATATATATATTTGAGAAGAAAACTACCAAAAGGAAAAATGTAAGCCTAACAACTTGTAGTATACATAACGGACTTAGAAATAGTGGCATAAAACCAAAACTAACTTAGTATAAATTACATTAAAATGCATGAATGAAGAAGCTTAAAGAATAAACCTGGCAGAGTAATCACCTTAAATTCACCATCATTTGATTACCATATTCAAACAATACGAAAATAGATCATTAACATACAACTGATTTAAAAATTATAATCTCTCTCTCTCTCTCTCTCTCTCTCTCTCACACACACACACACACACACACACACACACACACACACACACAATCAAGTTCGTATGTGCATTCACAAATTTACACTCACACTCACGCGCACATACTTGGGCACACACAAATATATGCACACGCGTGTGTGCACATAAACAAAATATCGGGAAGGAAGCCTGTTTGAGTTATACAGAGAAAATACATTAGAAATAGCAGTAGAAAGTCATTTTAGAAATTTCAATACATTCTTGCATCAATACAACCCTAAAAATTTCAATTAAAAAATTTACAAATAACTTACAAACAAATCAGATTCACAGGAATTTCAAGACTGTAGTTTATACGAACTAATGCAACACATTTGTGCTCAAGAGTTAACGCCAAATGCCTGTCATCAAAGTTAAAGCCAAAGCACAGCTGTGCTTAAGAGTTTACTACTCCAGACAACCCTGTGTTCCTGTTGGCCAGTCAGACATTTCACGACATTGGCAATAATCAATAAAAACCTTAAGACCTAAAACAGTCTTTTGTATGGTCATAGTTATGACCAAACAAGAATCGGTATCTACAATTTAAATAGGAACTTCCATATCTCTTAAGTCATCAAATGAAACACAACTACATTTTTAACTCCTCTTTATCGATTTCGGAAAAACACTATGCAAAACTTTCTTCATAATTTATAATCGCAAAATAACAATCGGTATCGACATTTTGAACTAATAAAGGAAAAATAAATTTTAAGTGGGTTGTTTACATAGTCACAATCCACATAGATATTTTTAATAGGTTTGTTAAAATTTTCACAATCGATGTTAACAATTGCTAAGGAAAAAATCATGTCACTAACATCATAATCGGTATTATTAGTTCCCCCACTTGATACTAATATTTTCTAAATTTCAAAGTCGATCTATTAAATAAGCATAACCCATTTTGTGAATGAGGAAAACACTATACATAATCTCCTCGGAACAATCTCTTTATGACTAAGGAAAGGCACAATGTATAATCTCATGGGTTTAAATGATTTAAATTGCACGTTTCTCATCATCAAACAAATCGACATAGTATTGAACATCTCACCTCAAAGATCCTTTAGGTGCATCGTCTCATCCTATCGAGTCTCTTCCATAACACCAGATAAGTCTCTTCCATTGAACCTGAGCCTCTGCTGAAAAGGAACAGAAAAGTAAAGAAAACTGAAATACAAAAAAATTACTTTTATTCGCACGAAAAATTTCCCAATTAAAAACCCAAAAACTACTATGAAAAATTTAATAAGGTAATCAACACTATTGACTAAATTATGATATTAAATCAATATCAATACAAATACATTCATCACAACTAACCACCAAATAAAATTATCTCATGGAAAATGATATTTTACCTGCCTATACCACCCACCTCCATTTACATATCAAAATGAATGTATAAAACAGGGATATAATATATACAGAACAATTTCTATATAAATAAATACATTAATAACAACATAAACTATATGATGGACATCGTGCTCACATGGTACACTGTTCATTTGAAGCAATACAATTATAAAAGTTCAAAAAAGTTACTAAATTTCTCCATCGTATATTGAACCCTGTAATGAAATAAATATTAACTGAAACTGAAATCATCATTAACGTTTTACCATTGAGAGATATATGATATAAATATATAAAAAGTTACTGAATTTCTCCATCGTATATGATTTTGACCTAAAAGAAATTCCAAAACCACAACATTTTCACAGTAATAGCCAATCCATACTAAAACTTCTTGTGCAGAAGCATTCTAGGCCTTGCATAGGTCTAACAAATGTCAAAATTAAATAACAAATTCCAAAACTAAAACTTCTTGTGTAAGGTTAATTCAATTTGTGTGTGTGAGAGAGAGAGATAGTACCTAAAAACTTGCAACTCAAAATGGGGCGGATATACCCCAGATTCAACTGAAATATACCCTAAAATTCTGAAAACCCTAACATGGAAATGGCAGTGACATAGAGCTAAAGCACAAATATTAGTATTGAAAATGAAAACCTGATTTCTACAAAATATAAGCAAAAAACATAATCATCAAATACAAATCCAAAATGTAAATAAACTAAAGAACAATTCCAAATCCATCAAAAACAAATTAGGAAATATAATCAAGAAAACAGAGTACCATAGTCAACCATGGTACTTCATATGGAATGAGAATAAAATTAGTACTTGAGATTTCTTGAGCCCCAAATTGGAGATAAAAAAATTAGTACCTGAGAAAGTAAAATACACAAATTACTCAAACACAAACATAAACAAAAAATTTAATTGTGAAAATGTATAACTCGAAGTTTAAAACAATAAATTTCAAGAAAAACCCAGAATGAAATTTTGAAACCCCTAAATTTAGAGAATACCACAAAAGCTCAGTGGGTATCCAAAAATGTAAAACAACAGCAAGCCCTAAAATCTCCAAAAAAAGAAGTAAACCCTACCAATCAAATGCTTAACATGCTTAACACGGTTTTATAGCATTGGCACCATGGTGTACACCTTTTGCAAGATCAATATACCTATTGCAAAACCCCAAATCCACTATGTTAACTCAAAAAACCCCAAATCAAAATACCTCTTACAAAAACCCCAAAACCAAAAAATCAACTACGTCAATTCAAAAAACCCAATTGAAGTTTCAAAACAAAATAATAAATCAACTATGTTTATAACCAAAAAAACTAAATCAAAATTTAAAAAAACCAAAAATCAACCAGTTGTGTGATTGTTTGTGTGTGTGCATGTGTAAGAGGGTGAGAGAGAGAGAGAGAGAAGGAGGTGGAGGAGAATAGAGATGATGGAGGAAGTTGGGTTCGTTAATGTGTGTGAGTGTGTGTGTGTGTGTGTGTGTGTGTGTGTGTGTGTGTGTGTGAGTGCATAAGAGAGATTATCTTAGGGCGGCAAGCTTGGATGCGGAGTCGGTAATGGATTTCGAAGAAGGAAACCTGAGGAGGGTTTTCGTTAGGAGAGAGCCCAAATCTATGAGGGGAGAGTGAATGGGAGAATTAGGATAAGGTTTGTGAGAGAAGTAGAGAAACATTGTTATTTTCACCAAAATACCCCCAATTTTGAATTAAATTGTAAGTTTGGGAAGTAACAAAAGAGGGGGAACCAAAAATTTGAGGAGCAAAAAGGTTATTGCAGGACATAAGTTAATCTCAACCCTTCATTTCGTGCCTAGGTGGCTTCGATCTGAATCGTGAATTATTTTCCCAACTTATGAATAGTGAAAACACTATTGCTTCTTATTATATATATATATATATATATACACACACACACACACACACACACACACACAAAGAGAGATTGTTGAACTGTTGAATTGTTTAGGATTCTTGAATTGTTGTTGACTAGTGGATTTGAACGTTTAGATGCCCATTGAGTTGATTGGCCCTAGGAATTTCTAATATATCGCATAAACATTATTACTGAATAAGTAACGACGGTTATGATGCGAAGTGAAACATAATTATGTAAAAATAGAATATAATAAGACATAATTATATGAAACATACTATAGCCCTTACATATACTGCGCATAGATACTAGCCTTCTAGTACTTATGTGTACGCATTCAATAGCCCTTAGACCCGTTCGAGAGTCATTACTCCTTTTATGAGATCTTTCTAATTGTCCCATTTGGGACTGCATAGTTTCCGTATAAAAATATTCTTAGTTTCTTAAACTTATTACTTTGGGGGGAAGTTTTGTTGCCGTATCTTAATGTTCTCTGGGTACATACTGGATGATGCGATGTTAAGTGTTATTTCAATTGATAAATTGAAATAACACATACACTTACAAATCTATGCCGTGTACTTGGAGAAGGATGGGGATATGCTTCTGAATGTTCCTCAAATTGAAACAATGTGCATGAGCTGTTAAGTACATTATATAAATATATGGTCTTGAATGGGATAGGACCACTCACCCTTCAGAGGAGATGGAGGAAATATGAATTATATTGTTTTTATAATATAACACCTAAAGATGAAATGTTAATCTTATAGTAAATTATTTAATGGGAACTAAATGTTCACGCTTTTGTTTATACTAATACATAAATATACACTTCTTACCCATAATAGGTGATTGTTTGTAATAGTTGTGATGGGGTATCCAAAATACAAAGAGTGGATGGGTGAGACAAATAGATTAGGGGATGTGTTTGGCAGAGGTGCTGATGAATTTGTTAAATATGAAAATGATGAAGAGTTCCCATGTCCATATGCTAATTGTAAGAATGGTGAGGTGTTTGAGTGGAAAACAGTTGAACTACATATGCTAAGATCGGGTATGTAAGATAGTTATTGATTTTGGATTTTTCACGGGGAATAGAAAGTTCCTTTTGTCCCCGAGCAACCTTCACAACACCCTTGAACAAGTAGGATAAATGTAGAATGGGAGGAGGAAAATGTAGATAAAAATATTCTAGAGGATTTAGTTTATGAAGTGTATGGAGTTCATAAAGTGGAAGAAAATGAGTTCACTGATTATGTACAAGGTTCAGGTTCTCATGAAGATATCGAGATAAACCTTGATGATGACTACCATAGTTTAAAATTTAAGGTGATCCTGCTATTATGCTCTGGCTGTAAGAAAGATCAAATAACTTTACATGCCATGGTTGGTTTGCATAGTTTAAAGATCCAATATGGTTTGTCTGATAATAGTGTGACAGGAATTTTGAATTGGGTAAGGTCTTGCTACCCAAGCAGAATATATTTCCAAATAGCTATACTACTATGAAGAACACTTTGAAAGGTTTGGGAAGGAAGTATAAATCAATTCATGCTTATGTGTATTATTGCATACTATACCGAACGGAGTATGAAAATCTCGATCGGTGTTCGGTATGCGATGAACCTAGATATATTCAATCTACTGGCAAGGAAGGCACGAGATCAAAAGTGCCTTAAAAGTGTTGAAATATTTCCCTATTGGGCCTAGATTAAAGCAATTTTTCACAGTATCATGGATAGAGGAGGCAATGACTTGGCATGCTAGGGCATAAGTAGGGGATAATCTCATGCGTCATCCTATTGATTCTACAGCTTGGAAGAGGATGAATTATGAGTATCCGGATTTTTCTCGAGAATAACGTAACATTCGTTTGGCAATATCAACAAATGGTTTCAATCCATTTAGAAATCTAAGCACCAATTAGACTGTATGACCAGTGATCCTAGGCCCACTTAACATCCCTCCTTCATAGTGTATGATACCTAAATTTTCAATGTTGTCTTTATTGATACCTGGGCCAAAGGCACCAACACTACACCAAATCTGCCCATTTGTCAAGGTCATTGACCTTGACAAATTCACCTTGTAAAGGTCAATGACCGTGACATTTCGAGGCGAGATAACTTTTTTTGTCACGGTCGTGTCACGGTCATTGACCTTGACACAAAACTCGCGTTTTGTGTCACGGTCGTGTCACGGTCATTGACCTTGACACGTTGCAAGTGAGGACATCGATGTCTACTCATATCCTTTGGTAGAAGAATTAAATGGTTTGTGGGAAGAGGGTGTGCAAGAATTTGAATCTTTTTAAAAAGAAGAGTTTACGCTGAAAGCTATGTTGATGTGGGAAATTCATGATTTTCTAGCTTATGGAACATTATCCGCTTGTGTAGTACATGGTTATTTGGGGAGTCCTATTTATGGAGAGGGGACTGAATCTCTTCGTCTCCCCGCTCTCTCAAAAAATGAATACCATGACCATAGGAGGTTTTTACCCCCATTCATAGTTTTAGATTTGAGAAAAGTTTCAGGTTTTTATCGGGCGGGGTTGAACATAGGGTACCGCCGAGAAAACTTTCAGGTTCAAAAATTGAAAGTAAATCTTCTGATTGTGACCCTAATATGCCAGGTAAGAATTATAAATTTAAGAATGTCAAGCTTAAGAAGACCCCAACTAGAAATGAAATTAAGACAAGAATGGTTGGTTTAGGAGGTTAATTTGATTTGACTTGCCTTATTGGAAGAATAACCCGGTGCTCCATATATTGGATGTGATGCACGCAGAGAAGAACATCACTAAACTTATTCTGGGCACATGCCTTGGGAGGAGTCATTTGAAGGATGGAGAAAATTCACGAAAGACCTTAATTTGTTGAAACTTAAGCCATAAATATAATTGAAAGAACATAGTAGGGGAAGGACAATAATTCCCCTGGTGCGTTTACTTTGACAAGTGAGGAAATGAAGGTTCCTTTAGACACTATATATAATTTGAAGGTTCCATCTATTTTTTCGTCCAACTTGCAAAGAGTTATGAATAATGTTAACCATGATTTACATAAGTGTAAGTCCCACGATTGGCATGTGATCATGCAATTGGTTCCTCTATTTTTTAAGTAATGTTGGGCTATTATGCAAATTAGTATCTGCTTCACTTTTATGTGAGAAGGTAGTCAATTAAGATCACATAGTGGCCGCAAAATTGGTGGTGATCGAAGCGATTTGTGTGTTGGAGAAGTACGTTCCCCCATCATTCTTTGACATAAGTGTTCACTTGTTGGTACACCTATGCGATGAGGCACTTCTTTTCTCCCAGTTAGATATTGGTGGATGTGTCCGTTTGAAAGATTAACAAAAGTTTTCAAAGATTATGTCAAGAATACACGATACATTGAAGGATCAATTTGCATAGGATTACATCACCGTGGAGTCATATATCTACACTCAGGAATATATGCCTAGCCCGATTAGCGTGGATGACAGTGATGAGTTAGTCGATGAGGCCGGTCATGTGATGAGCAAACGAGTAAAATTAACAAGTTTACAACATGAACAAGTAGCTCGTTATCTATTTGTCACACATGAAGATGTTGAAGAATGGAAAAAGTAAGTTTATATTATTTTAACTTTTACATTATTTTAATTTTTATACATGATCAATTTTGTAATACGTCTGTCACGATCAATATAGAAAATATGAAGCGTGTGGGAACAATAAAAGACGAAAATTATGGCACAATCAGACAACGAATTTGGGTTGTTATTGTCACACGAGGTAATTATAATGAAAATACATGTTATTAAATGTCACATTACAAGAAAACTTTACAACTAACCTAATTAATTAATTTATATTCTCAGCTGTTAAAGACGGGGGATGCGACATCAATGCTTGCTCGTCTAGCCACTAGACCCTTGTTCATGGCACAAGAGTACAAAAAGTATCGATTGAACGGTTAAATATTCGGTGCTAGGGTGTATGAGGAAAATGCAAATGTATAAAACTCGAACATTTAATACAATGCTCTTACTTATTTTCGAGCGAGCGTGAAAGATAAAAATCTCGTTGAAGCTGAAATGACTTATTATGGTGTAATTCAAAATATATTTGAATTGAACTATATAAGCTTTAAAGAGGTTGTGTTCTACTATGATGGGCTAATAATTGAGAATAAAAATGATTATAAAGTTGATCCTGACACCAATTTGATCATGATTGACTTGTCCAAGTTGAACAGCAACGAACACGTGAGAGCAATGAGCAATTTGTTTGTGCTTATAAAAAGGTCAAGCAAGTGTTTTACTCGAATTATATCAACAATGAAATATGGTCAATCGTCCTATATGCACTAAAGCATCTAAACAGTAGTGTGGATTATGATAACCCGAATTTAAAATAATTTTTGGATTTGTAATAAGTATTCCAATTATTTGTAATAACTAGTGGATGTATTATTCTAGTTCTTTATTTTTATTGGACGACAGTTTAATGCTTTTAATTCATTTGAACTTGATCAGTTTACTACTTGTAATAACCAGTCAGTGTATTCTTCTAGTGCTTTATTATTATCGGAACAATATTTAAAAGTCAATGACATGACTTAATATTGAAACAATAACCAATGGTTGTATTCTTAAGCATTAATTCAAATCCCATGACATGACCCGATATTGAAATTCCTTTATTTATATCTATAATGTTGTTAACTTGTATTCTTCTAGTGCTTTATTATTATTGAATTTGAATCAAAATTGGTTTTATGGTTAGTGAATATGTTAATTTGGATTTTAATCAACTTAAGCATTAATTTAAAGCCCATGACATGACCCAATATTGAAACAATATTTTTAGATTTATAATGTTGTTAACCTGTACAATATTCTAATTCATTTGGATTTGATCATTTTCTCATATACATATTTGTACTAATAACAACAATTTTTGCAGAAAATGTCTTCATCAAGGCAGCGCGGTAGCGGAGGCGACGAGGGCTCCTCGGCCACTAGGCCCCCCAAATGGGGTAAATTGGGATCCGTCAGCGAGAATAAGATGACATTACTGGCTACATCTGTGGAGTTGCTGAAGGTGATCATCGGCCCGGGATTCACTGATTGGAGGTTCGTGCCAAATGAGCTCAAGATGGCCATCTGGGGGGCACTACAAGTAGTGTATTTATATATATATTTTAATTCAACTAACACTTACTTTCTTTTTGGTTTGTATTTGTTTGACATGATCGATTCGGCTTGCCCTCACATATTCGCGACTTCACATTGGAACAGTTGAGGGATCAATATAAGACATGGAAGAAAAACATGCGGGCATGATACTTTGGGAAGACCTGGGTGTCCATTATGGGAGTACGTGACACTGTCCCATCGAAGGAGCCGATCTCATTGGCACAGCGGCAACAATTTGTCGATAATGAGATTAATGAGCAAAAATTGGTATCTTATCAATCGGGGAGGGAAAAATGGGAGAAAAAGGTGGACATGCACTAATCCGGGCGGACGTCTTATGCCGAGGTGGAGCACAGGATGGTAAGTTTTTTTTTTTTTTTTTTTTTTTTAATTTTGTTTTATGTTATTCTAAGTTAGCATTGCTTTGCTTTACTTACTAATTCTGCATTATTTTATTTTAGGAGATAGGGAGTGTCCCTGGGGGTAGTCCATACGCGATCGATGCCTATGTCGCAATTCGGATGAAGAAGGGCAAAGATAAGGAGGTGTCCTCGAGCGCTGATGCCATGATTTTAAGTTATAATTATTTAATTTTTTTAATTACGTTATAATTTTTTTATTAACTTAATTAACTAGTCGTGTACTTTTTATTGTTTTAGGCAAAGCTTAAGGAAGTGCATGAAAAGAAATGTGATACCTACAAAGCATTTTTTGCTATGGACGCACTCAGCCAAGTGCTCGAGGAGGATCACAAGGGGAGGACTAGGGGGTGAGCTCTCGGGTGGGGAAGTCGAGGATCATCGGGATGGAGACAAGAAACACTGTGTTGGCTCGTCAGGTGGACCCCCATGATGATAAGCTATCAAGGTTGGAGGCCATGGTCCTAAAAATGTACATCTTCATGAAGCGTCAGTGTGGATCAACCTCCGACGAGGGAACCTCCGATAAGGTCAAGAGAAAGGGGAAGAAGGTAAACGAGGACGTCACTTCTTCATCACCGGTACACACAGACTCGTTTCCCTTATATGATTCATTTCCCATCTTGACCCCGACCGAACGGCCTATGTAAACAATCGGTTGGCCAAGAGCATTTTTAATAGACTTATTTGGTTGGGTACCGATAGCGAGGGGGATGAGGGACCCGGGCACCCTCTCGGGTATGTTGATTCATGGACGTCCCCTGCAAGACATTAAGGCAAAGGTGCTCGTCACGCATATTTTGGCCAAAAAGGAGAATTCACCTTTGTGGTTGCAAGAACAATGCGGCGTTAGACGAATTAATGGGTGTCTCAATGCATATGTCGCGTGGCCTTCCTTCCTCCTCCAATTTATTATAGACCCTACTCTATGACATTATTCGTATTTATTTTATTTGAATATTGGATATTGTTTGTATTTTTTTCATTTGGTTATGGATATTCAAATGTTGGTTTGGTTTTTGTTTTGGATATTTACATGTTGCTTTGGATTTGGTTATGGATATTTTTATTTATTTGTATTAGTCATTGAATATTGAATGCTGCTTGATATATATGCTGTTTGGATAGGTTAAAATTTGATATAATAGGTAGAAATATACTCTTGGAAAGTGGCAGTGGCAGTGGCTATACTGCCCAACAGTTGTTTTTAAATCTGCCCAGATTATCACAGACTTTGACCTGACAAGTCCATGACAAAGAAAACTTATCACAGACTTGTCATGGTTAAGGTCTGTGACAAGTCTTACTTTGTCATGGACTTGTCATGGATTTTGACCGTGATAAGTTTTTCTTTGTCACGGACTTATCACGGTCAAAGTCCGTGACAAATCTAGAACTTTTCATGGACTTTAACCATGATAAGTCCGTGACAAATTTCTTCGCCACCCCCAAAATTGTCACGGTCTTAGACCTTAATAAGTTTGACTTGTCATGGTTTTAGACCTTGACAAGTGGGCAGTTTTGGTGTGTGGATCCCCAAGTTGGTCCCATATAATTCATTAATCCTATATACCCCATTCACTATTTTCCACACATTTGGGGCACATTGGAGAGGCTCGACATCAAAGTACATGAAAAACCTTAAAAAAGGGTTCGGGGGAAAGTTAAACCCCCCTATACGATGAGCAGAGTGTGGCAAAATCCATCTTCTATATCCCTTACATCTTTGGGCATAGGGACACATTCGATGTCCACACACTCTGGAATATTGTAAGTTTTCCTAAGCTCTGTAGCAGTTTTGTTATCAAGGAGATCTATGAAGAAAAAGACTTCAATTAATAGAGATAAAATAGTGAATAAAAGGAGTAGATTAGAGGGACTTACAAGGGAATTATGGAAGTGTGGAGAGCAAGAAGGAAGGCTCAAGGAGAGAAGTCGCACACAAGAAACACTTGAAACACCAAAGTAACGGTTGCTTGAGCCAGCGTTGTGCTTGAATCTCGCGCAAATGATGAGGAACAGGTTCCTAGGACAATTTTGGAATTTTAAATCTCTACACTCTACACGGATAAGCAAGCTATTGACGGTTCTCACGTATTAAAAAAATACTACGCCGGTTTTTGAAATGGATCTGGGCCTTACAACTCACTTAAAAGATTTGGTCAAACATTTCATCCCAAAGACCCAAAACCACTAGCCAGAGCATATGGTGGCATCGTCGGTAGTGTGGAGCCCGTTAAAGTACGCGGTTATTGGGAAATTTTGAGAAAAATATAATGGAATATGTAACATACCAAGAAATGGGTTGTGTGGTAAAATGTATAAAGACAACCTAACTTGAACGAATTAATAAATATTTCGATAATAGATTAAGTGGATTAGTAATGTGTAAATTGATTAATGTCCATAAAGTAAAAAAAGGTAAAGTATAGTGGTTAAGTGGATCATTAAGAAGCCTAAAGCTTTAACCCATAATTAACACAAGAGTGTGTTTGTGAAAGGTTTTTCGAAAGTTAAATAAGTATTTTCCAATGAGGTTTTCGTGTGTGTTGAAAGGGTGATTTTCAATGAAAATACTATCGTGGATTGTTTTACATGAAAAGGGCGATTTTGATAAAGAAATGGTTTCTGATTAAACAAAGCATAGTTGTTTCAAGTATTTAACCGTGTGTGTCAAATAAAGGGATAATGTTATGTTAAGAAAGATGAAGTTCTTTATTAAGATTTAGGTGAATTAATCGGGATAAGTAACGTCTTTGTATAAAAGCGGTTTCATGCATTAAGGCGTGTGTATATATATATATATATATATATATATAGGGAAAGGATCAAGTGAGGTCCTAGTTTGAGGACCCGGAATGAGGTCCATTTTTTTAAAATAGTAAACAAAAATCCGTGGGTTGATTTTTTTTAAGCTGTTAAAAACTGACAAAGTTTGACCGATTTTTTTAAAATAGTAAAAAAATTCATTTTGAACTGATTTTTTTTATGGTCCTACTGAAATGTTTAAAAATCATAAAAAAAATCAACCCCAATATATTTTTTTTACTATTTTAAAAAAATGGACCTCATTCAGGGACCTCAAACTGAGAGACCTCACTTGATCTCTCTCTCTCTCTCTATATATATATATATATATATATATATATATATATATAATTAAATTTCATTTACATGTAGTTAAAATGTGTTGAGTCTCTTTTCGCCGTTCGATTCTATATTGCAATGTTGTATATTCCCACTGAGCATTCGGTTCATTCCCTCTTCATTATTATGGCAGGTAGTACGCAGTTTCATACTTTGAGAGTGTGTTCGGTAAGCTTTATGTTTTACTTTACGTTAGTAGCGCTGTATGCTTGAATTTTGGGGATGCTTCCCATCGGTCCCTCACGTAATTTAATTTGAAATCTAAATTGCATGCTAACAAGTGAAACGTTAGTTAAAATAAAACTGGATTAGCTACATTTTATAGGTTGTTTCATTGTACTTCACACCTAATGCTTGGGTTGAATTGAGTTGACTACGGGTAACCCATAAATCTGGGCCAGGGCGTTACAAATGGTGACAAAGCTCTAGGTTTAAGGCTCCTTTCGGGAGTTATGTGGTGAGGTCGAAAGTGGATCTTTTAACGTCGATGTTGGTTTTGAGCCGGCCACATTGGTTATTGGTGACGATTTAGTTCATGTCCTCGATGGTGAAGTCAAAGAGGTTAGCACGACAAGTAAGCTAGTTCCACGTGGCACATGATCAAATTGGTTGTTATTAATCTCTTTCGCGCTTCTGATTAGATATGTTAGTAATTTATGGGTGTCCATGCAAGCCAGTAGTAGTGACACCGTGATTTTTAGTGTGAGATGTTTATGTTCCAGCCTTTGATGATGTATAGTCTTTTGATATGTTAATAGAGTGAAGTGACGCCCATTAGGAAGGTGGCAAAAATTGTGTATAGTCAACTATAGAAATTGATAGTTAGAGTGTCGTAATTAAGTAATAATGATTTATGATTTCAAAATGAATATAGTCCTTAGGTGCGGCACTTATGAATGGTCAATGCCAATGATATGAGTAGGCAAATTCAATCCTTAGAGTAATACCATGATTGATGGATAATTCGATGTGCATGTAAATTTGTGTGTGTCAACTCTTGAGTATAGGTACATTCAGTCTTCTTTGATAGGATGCTATCCTTGTGGGTCAATGCCTTAGTGATTGTTGGCCGATGAATGTATCTTATAAGCCGTGATTAGAGTTACGATCCATTCATGACAAAGGGTCACGTGTGTGACAATGATGAGTTGTAGTAACAAGGGAGTGAACCTTAGGTAGCCCTTTGAAGGAGTGGTTGGAAGAATGATGTAACATTTGATGAATATGATCTTTAGCGACATCGTTAGTCTAGACCTAAAGATACATCATACATTGGTTATACACAATGTCCTATATCCTACCAAAATCCTTAGTGGTGTCATCTTGTGGTTCAATGCGTGGTGCATAACGTTAGTTTTAGTAAAGAAGTCCTTGGGGGTATCCTTAGAATGAAAGGTCAACTTGTTGTGATGCCTTGAGGTTTCCAATGACTATGACTTACCATGTTAGAGAATCGTCAATTAATATTTAAGTGAATGGTTGGCAATCGATGACACAAATACCAATACGTCTTAGGGCATGACCGATTTGTAGAAATTATGGCCGATAAATTCCTATATAATCACAGTGACAATAGTTTGGGTATATTTGGTGACCTTAGGGAAACAATCAGGCTAGATTTTGTGGAATCGGTTGTGTCCAATAATGGGATGTCGAAAAATTTGGTGATGACCTTGGGTTATCAAATAAGTTCAAAGGAATCATTTTATATATCCTTGGGTGAGATTTCCAAAGTTTAATGTAAGTAATGTAATACCCCGTAATTTTTAAGATTTTTAAAACAAGGTATTAATTAGAATTTAAATATGAGAAATTTAATTAATAATTAATCCGGATTAAAATAAATATTATTTAGTGAGATAAGGGTTATTATTTATTGATGAGAATACAAGTGAATACTATTGAGAGAATAAAGTAATATATAATTGTGAATTTATGAGAATTATCACGAGTGAGAAATATGATAATTACGGTAATTAAGTCGAGACGCGCGTGTTAGTCGTGTCGAAACTAAATTAATGGAGTAAAAAGTAAATTATTTATAATTCATTCAAATGTTCATTTCGAGTGCTCCAATGTGTCCGGCAAGGTCGAAATAGTCAGAAAAATCTATCTGGGGTTTGGTTTGGGTCCCGGGAGAGTTTTAGGCCAAACCGGCATTCCGAGAGGGCGTTTTGGTAAATTGTATTTTTGGAGTATAATTAATGACAAAAATTAAAGAAATAAAAGTCAGGTAAGTGGGTTAAATTAGGGCTATCAGTGTTAGACACAGAAAGGCCAAAAAGGGGGAAGGGGGAGAGGTTTCTAGGGCCAGAACCACCACCAGTGCACCTGTCTCACCACCGAGACCACCACTGCGTAGATCGGAGAAAAAGGATCGAAACCATACCGATGAAATCAATGGATCATAACTTCTTTTGTGAGATAAGTATTTAGTTCTTACAAATCTGTAGCAATAATCATGTTCATGTTAGTGTAGGTGATAAACACCCTTGAATTATATGGAACTTTAATGAACAATGATGTGTGAACGCATAAATTAGGACTGAATTGATATGAAATTGATTTGTTTATGTAGTCAGAAGAATAATCACGAATTTATGATGAACATTGATGATTAAATCTGGGGTTAGAATGCTTGAACTGAAAATTGATGAACTAGGGTTCGAATGTATATGAATTTGGGGATTTCAGATTTTAGGGTTGTTAGTCAAGGATTTAATAATTCTAGGTTGTTAAAAATTGTCCCTATATGTTGAAAAAATGTTTGGAATTGATTGTTAGGAGTTTGGGAGTAAACAGTAAAGGTTTTCGGGTTCAAAATGGTGGGAAAACGTAACAGGTAGATGTTGGGGACGAAACAGCATCATCTCGTTCGAATGAGATAGGTCGTTCAAAGGACCTTCTATCTCGTTCAAACGAGATGCAGTTTCATTTAGGCGACGTGTCAAGATTTCAAAAAAAATCGTTTTGGTTCCAATTTGTCCAACATAGTTAATTCAAGTGAGATTAAATAATGTGGAATTAATTTCAGTATAGGGTAGAGTTATTAAATCTATTTGGGAATAAAACTTTTGGTGTTTGGAGCGGTGAGTTCTCCTTGAGAATTAAGAGAGAGAGCATTTGTAATTAAATAAGTAAATCGTAAGTTGTAATGAGAATAATACTACGCACGAACTAAAATATTTGGGTTATGTGTATACCTAATTATCTTGATGGGTTTGTGTGAATACCTATAATACTATTATTTCTATGTATGACATACGTACCATACTTACTATCATGGGAGGTCTTAAAAAGAGGACAGTCTTATCTTGAGTAGCCTTCGAGGTGGATTTAGATTATTGCCTCAGAACAAAGAACCTAGGTACGGGTAATCTGTGAGAATGATAGTGTTGACGGTCATATGGGTGCGTAGGTATGTGCGTAGCCCATAGGCTTAGAACTATGTTCGCCTCCAATATGTGTGACTTGTATTTATATAGTTCGAGAGTGATTCTGAACTGATTGTCCTTATTCAATACGAGATGTACTGAGAATTGATAGTAGAGTATGCACGCACGGTAGCTGAGTCTAGTTGTGCCGTATTAGTATTTATTTATAATAGCATGCTGGAAAACAAATACTTGTGATTTAATCTATCGTGTGAATATGTAGATGAGTATGTTAATGGAACTGAATCAATAATATGAATTCTTAACCTTATTGTGGAATTTTACCTAGGATAGTAAATGCGGGAATATTTAATAATAATAGTATGTGGGGAATACGGCTTATTGCTACGGTTGAGTATTAGAAGGCTTATGGCTACGACCTAGTTAGGTGTGATAAAAATAATTAGGACGGGTAGAGATATGTTAGGCGTGCACAATAATTGTGAGGTGAGAATCTCAAGTGAGTGCTCGAAAAGCTAACATGCACATAATATTTATTTTATAGCAATTTTTAAATACTTGCTAAATTGTTTTAAAATATTTTACACTCAGGCTCTGACCCGTCTCTTGCAATATCTCTTTTCTTGTGAATTATTTTAGGTGTCCAGCCACAGGGACATCAGGCTTAGACTGTTGGATCTTTTGACGTTCTGCAGCTATTGTGGGATTTGCAGGTCCTCGTATCTAGACGCCTCCACATTTATGATTTCAGTTCTTTGATTTAGGCTTCTCAGTTAGGGAATGTGTCGCCCATTCTCATTTTATTTATATTAGAGAAACATTATACTCTTTTCATTTTAGTATTTCAATTTGAGTTGGATTTGGTAGTATTACGATTAGTGGTTTGGATTTTATTAATTGGATTGATTATGTCAGCTTTATCATTTTCAGTTAGATGGTGGTTTATTCATAAATTGTTTATTCAAAAAAAATTAGTGAATGTGTGAATGGCTAAATTAATTGATTTTAATTATTGGACAAAATCTTTTGACACTAGCTTAATTAATTATTAGGTGGTTAATAAAATAAATTTTCTTCGATAGTGATGCTAAGACTGAACCAACTGGATAATTTGATTTAATTTAATAAATGACTGATCACCCAGTATTTAATTAGGCGGGGTGTCACAGGTAGTATCAGAGTATCAGGTTCTAGAGTCCTTTAGGATTTGTACGGCTTGTTATGCTTCCAGCTTAGCGTTCTTTGATATAGAGCCCTATTATTAGGATTGTTGCATTCTTAATTTTTATATACGTCTTCAACTATATTAAAATTTATTGAACTGTGGAATTCTAAATTCTCTCTCATTTCAGATGCCTCCAAGAGGAGCATCACGGTCCAAAAATGCCCATCCCGAGCCGCAGCCATCTCTAACCCTGGGTACGATGAATGCTGTCGAGGATGTTGCTATAGTTTCACAGGAAGTTAATGCAGCGCTAGTCGTGGTTCAGTAGACCCCACCACAAGCATTGGCAGTGGCACCTGCCCCGATACACGCATTCCCTGCTGCTTAGGAATGAGTCAGAGATGCCTTCCAAAAGGCACACCCTCCAGAGTTCTCGGGGAGCTCAAATATTGTGGCAACCAACCAAGGGAAAAAGGACATACAGAGGCACCTGCGGCTGTATGAGTGCACGGAGGTGCAAAAGCAGATATTAGTTACCTTTAAGGTAGTTTGAGCAGCATTACAGTGGTGGGAGTCCACTACTACTACTACAGAGGAGCGTGATGTTTTGACGATCCAGGACTTCTGGGTGCAGTTTGACTGTAAATATTTCCCTTTCTTCGTTCAGACTGAGATGATGCTGAAATCACTGGACCTGGCCCAAGAGGGGAAGACTGTAGATGAATAAGAGGAGGATTTTACTAGACTGGTAAACTTGGTGCCAGTTGAGGTCCCTACTAAAGAGAAGAAGATTAAGATGTCCATAGACGACCTAACTTGGAGGATTAGACATCATCATTTGGGTAACCTTTCCTTACAGTCCTATACAGATGTACTGAATGCTACTTTACTACACTGCCAGGATCATCGCTTCCATGTTAAGGGGAGCAAGCGAGTTATAGAGTCCAGCTAGTAGGGTAGGACCGTGGGATGTAGTGCCAGTGGGTCACCAGTAGCTCAGAGTCAGCCGAGACAGGGGGCGCAGGGTTCCCTTCAAGGGGATTCTTCTAAGAGATTTAGAGCAGGGGGTTTCCGTCAGGGGCAGAAGGTTTCAGGTATAGCCACTAGGGTCAGTAGGGCCACCCAGGTCAACAACAGTTATAGCAGGGCCATCAGGGCCAAGGGAGGGGTGGTAATGGCAAAAGGGTCGGCGACAGCAGAATCAGAGGGGAGGAAATTTTACTGGTAGGTGTTTTATTTGCGGCAACACTGACCATAAACGTCAGTACTGCTCGCAAAAGGATAGGGTCCAGTAGCAGCAGCATGGTGCTTGTCAGTATCCCCAGAGACCGATATTTCCCGCCGCCCTCCCAGCGCCAGCACCAGCACTAGTCCCATCTTTGCCTGCCATTCTCGCAGTTTCGATTCAACAGGGGCGGATACAGTACGGGCGTGTTTATAATTTCCACCAGGCCGTAGTCCCACATGATCCACCCGCTATTGAGGGTGTGCTTTATATTTAGGGGACTCTAGGGTGCATTTTATATGACACGGGAGCTTCACACTCATTTATTTCCACTAGATTTGCACGTTATATGGGGTTATTAGATACTGCAGCTAGTACTATTACGTGTGTAGACTCACCGTTGGGTAATGGGACATTTATTTTCTTTATATGTCGTGGTGTGGGTATTGAGATTGGGAGCCTCATGTTTCCTGCTAACATGCTTGTCTTGGATATGTCTGATTACGACGCCATTATTGGCATGGATTGGCTAGCCATGTATAGGGTCGTGATTAACTACTTTAGTAGGAGCATTATTTTTGCTATCCTTGGCCACGAGATATTTTTAGTGGCAATGCCTCGCCCCGAGGGAGGATCTTCCACTCATTTATATCATACAGAAGAGGAGACCTCTACGAGAGTGGTGATTCCTCTTAATTCGATTTCGATTGTTAGGAAGTTCGTCGACGTATTTTAGGATATTCCGAGACTACCGCTGAGTAGAGAGATAGAGTTCATGATTGATTTAGCATCGAGCACTCGACCGATAGCCCGTGAACCTTACCGTATGGCTCGTGCGGAGATGAGGGAACTGAGGGATCAGATTGAGCAGTTATTGGGATAGGGCTTCATCCGAAGGAGTAGCTCACCTTAGGGTGTTCCAGTTCTGCTTGTGAAGAATAGGGATGGATCCTTACGATTGTGTGTGCATTATCGAGAGTTGAATAAAGTTACGATACGGAATAAATATCTGTTGCCTCGCATTGATGACTTATTCGACCAATTGAGATGAGCGGCCTATTTCTCGAAGATAGACTCAAGGTCCGATTACCACCAGTTACGGATCAGGGAGTAGGATGTGTCTAAGACTACTTTTCTGATGATATATGGGTCCTACGATTTTGGGTTATGATGTTTGGGCTGACCAATGCGTCGACGATATTTATGGACTTGATGAATAAGGTGTTCAGAGATTTCCTAGATTAATTTGTCATTGTCTTCATAGATGACATCCTAATTTATTTTCGTACCGAGGAGGAGCACGCCGAGCATTTGCGTTGGGTCCTAAAGACATTATGTGAGCTTCATCTGTACGCTAAGTAAGAAAAATGTTGATTGTTGCTGCGAGAGGTTCAATTTTGGGGCATATCATTTCTGAGTCGGGGATATCAATGGACCCTAGCAAAGTGTCAACGGTGAGGGAGTGGAGATAACCCACGACACCGATAGAGGTGCGTAGCTTGTTGGGCCTAGTCGAGTACTACAGACGGTTTATTTGGAGGTTTTCGAAGATTGCGGATCCGATGACTAATCTGACTCGTAAGGGTGTACCATTCATTTGTGATGATGCGTGTCAGTTGGCGTTTGATGAGCTGAAGGATAAGCTAACTTCGACACTAGTTTTAGTAATCCCCAAGGCATGTGTGGAGTACCTCAATTGTACTGATGCATCGCTACAGGGGTTTAGTGGGGTGTTACAGCAATAGGATCGGTCTATAGCTTATGCTTCTTGCCAGCTTAAGCCACACGAGAGAAATTACCCCACCCACGACTTGGAGTTGGCGACATTCGTGTTCGCACTTCGAATTTGGCGGCATTATTTGCTGGGGGAGAAGTTTAGCCTATTCACAGATCAAAGTCACTACAATACTTGTTCACTCAGAGGGATTTGAATATGCATCAGTGATGGTGGCTTGAATTTGTGAAAGACTACCAGTTTGAGATCCAGTACCATCCGGGGAAGGCTAACGTGGTAGAAGATGCGTTCAGCCGTAAGCCAGGGGGTGAGGTAGCCGATGTGTGGAAGGCTAAATGGAGAGAGTTGGGTCATCAGGAGGTGATTGCTAGATCGTTCATGTCAGCTATGATCGTTATACCCCAGATTGTGACAAGGGTGGTATCGGCCCAGGCAGTGGGACCCATTTTTTCAGGAGAGCATTCGACAACTTTTAGCCAGGGGAGCAGAGTCCTACTCAGTGAGTTCAGAGGGAGGCTTACACTTCAATGGTAGACTGATTATTCCTGAGGGGGAAGACTTGCAACACACAGTGATTACAGAGTCGTATGGATCTCGATTTGCGGTACATACTGGTGGGGATAAAATGTATCGGGATATGAGACGACATTATTAGTGGAGCGGGATGAAGAGGGATATTGCAGAGTTCACCTCAAAATGTGACACTTGTCAGCTGGTAAAGGTGGACTATCAGAAATCGATAGGGTTTCTTCAGCCGCTAGAGATTCCTATGTGGAAATGGGAGAGTATTTCCATGGATTTCATCATAGGATTGCCTACTTCTCAGAGAGGTTGCGATTCTATATAGGTTATTATGGAACGACTGACTAAGGTAGCCCATTTTCTGCTAGTATGGATGGATTTTACTATGGCGCAGTATGCTCATATTTTATTGCGGAGGTATTGAGATTACACGGGGTGCCCCTTGATATTGTGTCCGACAGGGATAAGATTTTTTTATCTCGGTTTTGGGAGAGTTTTCAGGAGGCTATGGGTACCGAGTTGAAATTAAGTTCAGCCTATCACCTGTAGACGGATGGGCAGACGGAGCGGATGAATCAGATGTTGGAGGACATGTTATGGATGTGTATCCTCGACTTTGGAAGAGGTTGGGAGCAGTACCTTCCACTGGTGGAGTTTTTCTATAATAACTCCTACCAGTTTACTATTGGCATTGCCCCATTCGAGGCACTATACGGTAGACCTTGTCGTTCTGCTACTTGTTGGCTAGAGGTAGGGGACAAGAAGCTACTCGGTCCAAAGGTGATCCAGGATACGATAACTAGGATTGAGATGATTAGGAGTCGCATATGGGTTGCTCAGGATAGATAGAAGAGCTACACCGATGTCAATAGGTTCTTCAAGGAGTTCAGTGTGGGGAACCAGGTATTGTTACGAGTATCTCCTATGAAGGGGATACTGCGATTTGGGAAAAAAGGGAAGTTGTCCTCGAGGTATGTAGGGTCATTCCCTATTATTAAGCGGATTGGGCCAATGGCTTACAAACTTGGATTAATCGATCACTTACATAGGATTCATGACATGTTCCATATTTCTTTGCTTCGACAGTATCTCTGGGATGAGCTGGCTCACAACCACATCGCGCTGGAGCAAATTGATTTACAGCCTGATAGTTCATACGAGGAGAGACCGATGGCTATCTTAGACCATAACGAGAGGATATTGAGGTCAAAGATAGTTCCACTTGTGCGTGTTCAGTGGGAACACCATAACGCCAAGGAGTCTCTTAGGACTGCGAGGATGAGATGCGCGAAAAATATCCAGAATTATTTTTACCACGTATACTTTATTTTTGAATTTCGAGACAAAATTCCGTTATTAGAAGGGAAGTATGTAATACCCCGTAACTTTTAAGATTTTTAAAACAAGGGATTAATTAAAATTTAAATATGAGAAATTTAATTAATAATTAATCCAGATTAAAATAAATATTAACTAGCGAGATAAGGGTTAGTATTTATTGATGAGAATATAAGTAAATATTACTGAAAGAATAAAGTAATATATAATTGTGAATTTTTGAGAATTTTCATGAGTGAGAAATACTACAATTACGGTAATTAAGTTGGGATGCGCATTTCAGTCGTGTCGGGACTAAATTAATGGAGTAAAAAGTAAATTATTTATAAGTCATTCAAATGGTCATTTCGAGTGCTCCAACGTGTCAGGAAGGATCGAAATAGTCAGAAAAGTCTACCCGGGGGTTTAGTTTGGGTCTTGGAACAGTTTTAGGCCAAATCGGCATTCCAAGAGGGCGTTTTGGTAAATTGTATTTTTAGAATATAATTAATGACTAAAATTAAAGAAATAAAAGATCAGGTACATGGGTTAAATTAGGGCTATCAGTGTTAGACATTGAAATGCAAAAAAAGGGGAAGGAGGAGGAGAGGTTTCTAGGGCCAAAACCACCACCAGTGCACCTTTCTCACCACTGAGACCACCACCGCGTAGATCGGAGAATAAGGATCGCAACCATACCAACGACATCAATGGATCAAAATTTCTTTGGTGAGGCAAGTGTTTAATTATTGCTAATCTGTAGCAATAATCATGTTCATGTTAGTGTAGGTGATAAACACCCTTGAATTATATGGAACTTTAATGAACAGTGATGTGTGAACGCATAAATTAGGACTGAATTGATATGAAATTGATTTGTTCATGTAGTCAGAAGAATAATCACGAATTTATGATGAACATTGATGATTAAATCTGGGATTAGAATTCTTGAATTGAAAATTGATGAACTAGGGTTCCAATGTATTTGAATTTGGGAATTTCAGATTTTAGGGTTGTTAGTCAAGGATTTAATAATTCTAGCAAGGTTCTAAAAAATGCGTGCGTGACCGAGGCGTCGAGGCCAAGCCTTAAGACTTGGAAGCCTAGGCAGGCCTTCGACGTAAAAAGGCGGGAAAAGGCATTTAGGCATTTTTTAAATATATTTTAACATTTTTAACTATAATAAGGCTATTAAAAATACTAAAATGGTACATACCTTAAAATATGTCTGAATATATGCAATCTAAAATACTATTTTTTAGAATACTAAGAAAAAACCAAAAAATAAGAAAAAACGCTCGTTTTTTTGGAGGAGAGGCAGAGAGGTTTATGATACCATTTGTCTTTGATTGTTTTGAATGAGATATTGGTTCGGTTTTTTGAAAAAAGTCTTTAAAAGGCGATATCGTTTCACTAAAGCATTTTTATTTTTTTTAAAAAAAGTGCGCTTTAAGCCTTTTACCAAGAATAAGGCGTAAAAGGCTTAAGGCATGGCGTTTCTCCCAAGCCTCAAGCCTAGGCGAGATTTTCAGAAAACTGAATTCTAAGTTGTTAGAAATCGTCCCTATATGTTGAAACTATGTTTGTAATTTATTGTTGGGCGTTTGGGAGTAAACAGTTTAGGGTTTTGGGTTGAAAATAGTGGAAAACGTAATAGGTCAGAGTTGGGGACAAAACTGCGTTATCTCGTTAGAATGAGATTGGATCTTGTTCTAACGAGATGGCATCTCGCATGAAGAGGTCGTTCAAATGACCTGCTATCTCGTTCAAACGAGATGCAGTTTTGTTTGGGCGACGTGTCAGGATTTCTGGAAAATTAATTTTGGTTCCAATTTGTCCAACATAGTTAATTCGAGTGAGATTAAATAATGTGGAATTAATTTCAGTATAGGGCAGAATTATTAAAGCTATTTGGGAATAAAACTTTAAGGTGTTTGGAGCGGTGAGTTATCCTTGAGAATTACGAGAGAGAGTATTCGTAATCAAATAAATAAATCATAAGGAGTAATGAGAATAATAATATGTATGAACTAAAATATTTGGGTTGTGTGTATACCTAATGAGCTTGATGGGTTTGTATGAATAACTATAATACTATCATTTCTGTGTATGACATACGTACCATACTTGCTATCACGGGAGGTCTTAAAGAGAGGACAGTCTTATCCCGAGGAGCCTTCTGGGGGATTTAGATTGGTGCCTCAGAATATAGAACCTAGGTACGGGCAATCTGTGAGAATGATAGTGTTGACGGTCATATGGGTGCGTAGGTATGTGTCTAGCACATAGGCTTGGAACTATGTTCGCCTCCAATATGTGTGACTTGTATTTGTATGGTTCGAGAGTGATTTTGAACTGATTGTCCTTATTTAGTACGAGATGTACCAAAACTTAATAATAGAGTATGCACGCACCGTAGCTAAGTCTAGTGGTGCCGTATTAGTATTTATTTATAATAGCGTTCTGGAAAATAAATGCTCGTGATTTAATCTACTGTGTGAATATGTAGATGAGTATGTTAATGGAACTGAATCAATTATGTGAATTCTTAACCTTATTGTGGAATTTTTCTTGGGATAGTAAATGCGGGAATATTTAATAATAATAGTATTTGGGGAATACGACTTATTGCTTGCGGTGAGTATTAGAAGGTTTATGGCTACGAACTAGTTAGGTGTGATAAAAATAATTAGGACGGGTAAAAGATACATTAGGCGTGCACAATAGTAGAGAGGTGAGAATATCAAGTGAGTGCTCGAAAAGCTAACATGCACATAATGTTTACTTTATTGCAATTTTTAAATACTTGATAAATTATTTTAAAATATTTTACACTCGGGCTCTGACCCGTCTTTTGCAAAATATCTTTTCTTGTGAAATTATTTTAGGTGTCCAGCCACAGGGACGTCAGGCTTAGACTATTGGATCTTTTGACGTGCTGTAGCTATTGTGGTAGTTGTAGGTCCTCGTATCTAGACGCCTACACATCTATGATTTCAGTTCTTTGATTTAGGCTTCTCAGTTAGGGCATGTGTCGCCTATTCTCATTTTATTTATGTTAGATATACATTATACTCTTTTTATTTCAGCATTTCTGTTTCAATTGGATTTGGTAGTATTACGATTAGTGGATTGATTATGTTAGCTTTATCATTTTGAGTTATATGGTGTCTTATTTCATAAATTTTTTATTTTAAAAAATTATTGAATGTGTTAATGGATAAATTCATTGATTTTAATTATTGGACAAAATCTTTTGACACTAGCATAATTAATTATTTGGTGATTAATAATATAAATTGTTTCGACAGTGATGCTACGATTGAACCAACTGGATGCTTTGATTTAATTTAATAAAGGACTGATCACCCGGTATTTAATTAGGCGGAGTGTCACAAGTAGGTAGTGAAACCTTTCGAGGTGAAATTAAAGATTCATATCGTGATTGGGTATAATACCAGTTATCTTGAGGGGGATCGATGTAGGGAGGATCGTGTTAGATTTTGACAAGTACCATGGATGCATTAGAGATTTGGGGCCACGATTTTATGATTTAGGCCTTGCACATAGCAGATTTGATGAGATGTTGAGTCATAATGAGGATATCAATGTGATTCGACAATGTATGTCAGAATAATACTAGTAGGGAAACACATAGACCTTGGGTCGTATTGTTAGACTCGTGTGGACTCGAGGGTGTACGTACAAGTGGTACTTATTACCCTTTAGTATTAATGATGTGGTTAGACGTCACATAAAATCAAATCGAAATATAATTTGGAGATAGATGACAGTAACCTTATGATGATGATAGTGGTGATAGGGTAAGTGTTTTGCCATATCCGATATTTCCTAGGGAGATGTTGGGTACGATCATGGTACGATTGGGTGAGACAGTAACCTAGGCGCATTAGGTTGATGACCCATCACTAATGAGATGTACAATGTCAGTGTTGATAAGGGCATTGACATTCATCGACCGGGGTGGCTCGTATTTACCAAGAATATAAGAAGTAAGCCCTAGCCTTAAGGAGGAAAGTCCCGCATTTGACTTCCCAAAGAACGTTTGGTTTGTGTGTTGTTTCCTTCTCAAGGGAGATGAGTGGGTTGCGATCAGGTCCTTCATGGTTAGTGACTCAAGCCAGGATATATGGCTATGCTAGGACCCGATGAGTGGTTTAGTAGTAAACCTTCATGATTATGTATGGGTGGGGTTCCCTCGAAATGATTGTTATCCTTTCTAGTTCTTATGTATCTCCTTCGGTTACGATAACGGAGAATTGTATTCCAACGATTATGATAGTCCGGACATGTATCACGATTTGGTATGGTGCGATTTGGCTTAGTAAAGCACGGTGGGACCTGGCTTGGTCAATGTATCTCGATAATTTGGTGCGATCTTGTCTATAAGTGTGCTTACTATCGCACTAAGCTCCGTGTGCGGGTGACTATGATTTCGGCCGCATGATTGCTCATAGTATTCATTTCTCCTAGAATAGTATTCTAGGATTTTGCCAGCATGGAAGTTAAATGCTCTGGTTATAGAGCGAAAGATGATGATGTGAGGACATCGTAGAATGTTAGAACTCCTGGGAACTTAGCACTAAGTGTTGTTTGTCACGAAGTGGATTGTGTAATAATTATGTGTACATTCGATATTTAGATGCCTAGAATGACCAAAGGTTCATTAATAATTCCGAATAGGGAATTAGTCAGACGATTGGCGTGCGACTTAGTAATGTATTGCCCTTTGATGCGAGAAAATTAGAAATTTGAGGTGAATATCAAACTTAAGCGAAGTTATGTTACTTGAATGATTCAAAATTTGTAAACAAGTAGGGTGTGTAATCCTAAGGTCCGAGATGATTCATGATGATGAATCGGGTGTTGATTGTGTGTAATTTATGCTTGGGTGAGTATAGATGACATATGAGTGTTGCACTATAGAGGCACCGATATGCTTTGGGTGTTATATAGGGTAGTCCTAGGACTCGACTAAGCATAATTTTTGAGCGAGCGGAGACTCGAGGATGATTGGGTGGCTAGCCTGAGGGTGAGCATTAGATTATGTTGTATGATGAACCTTTTAGTGACAAACTTGTAAATGAGCGCATGATGTTATTTTGGCATTAGAGGACCTTGATGATTTTGTCTTGGATAATTCTTTTGACGAAGAGTAGAGGTTGGTAAACCCTATAAGCTTAATTATTGATGGGTCAAGAATTTCGGGGATGAAATTTCCTAAGGAGGGAAGAATGTAATATCCCACCCTAATATTTTATTTAATTCCCCACATAAGTTATAATAATATGAAGACTTTGACACTTGGATCATTATGGCTGGGTTTATATTCTTATTTGACTATTTTGGAGACTTGATGAGAATTTTTTGAAGTTTGTAGGTTAAATTAGAAAATTTGGAAAAGGGGCATTTGAACGATAAACTGAGGCCATTGGAAGTAGGGGATCGAATGAGGTTCGAGCGAGATCCCACTAAGTAAAATGTCCAGGCCGTTCGAAGGCTAGCTCGAGCGAGATGCCTTTCTCGTTCAAACGAGAGGCCATTCTCGTTCAAACGAGCGTAGTTAAAACTTTTAGATCGAGTTTCCCTTGTGTGTTGTCTTATTTTGGGTCATTGGATTGATGAGATATTGAGCTCTGGTGAGCCCATATTGAACAAAAATGGGATTGGAAGTCTTGAAGGGTTTTGTAAGGCTTAATTGGGTCATTTTAGGTGAGAGGAAGTTGGAAGAAGAGAAATAGTGGTCTTATCCCACCATTTTTAGCATATTTCAACTATAAACCACCATTCCACCACCATATATCCCCCTTGTGAAACCATTCCTAACTAGTCTTCCACCATATCCAATCCCTAGACTCCCATTTCCATTATTGTTGGACAAAGTTGCGAATTTTGGAGGTGTTGTTTGGGGGTTTGGGGGAAGATGAAGATGAAAGATTCATGGAGCTAGAAGACGGTTTTTGATGGAGCTTTCATGAAAGAATTCTTGGTGGAGCAAGACAACTTCTTTATGGCCACCTTAGGAGGTGGGAGGTTGTCATCTTCCTCAACCCACATTCTACCATTGTTTGACCTCCATTTGAGGTGGAAAAACTATACTCTTAGTATTAAGACTCTATTTTGCATATTAGTAGTCTTGTTGTTAGATTATAAGAGTATAATGTCTATGAATAATATGATGAGTTTCAAGTAGTTTGGTAGTTAACATATTTATGGAATAAAAATGTTGCAAAAATGCTAATTTGATTAGAAGTAAATTGTGAAAAGTATTTAAAAGTTTTCTTAAAAAGAAACGAAATTTGATCTTTTGTGAAAATGGTATTTCTAGAGGTTTGAAGTTAATCATTTTATGAAATAAAGTATTTTAAAATTTAATTTATCTTCCTAGAATGTTTTGGTGAAATAATATTCCAGGCTTTTGCACAATAAAGATTTCACTAAGGTTGGACATTGTTTGAATTTGAAGAAATAAAAATGTTCCTTGTGTCTTGAAAGTATATCTTGTAAGTATTCTGAATCTCTAAAATGACATGTATGTTTGATAAGAAAAAAATTGAGTCTTTAATGTATTTTTGTTGTTGTTGCACAATTCTCTTTCCATCAAAATTCCCTTGAACCTACAAAAATGTAACAAAACTAGCGTAGAGGGTAAGTAAGGGAGTATCAATCCAACTCTAAGGATGAAAAACAAAATATGAGAAGACAAAAGTGTAAATTCATTTGCATTTTATTATATTTTTCTATTTTTTTTATGGATTTTTCAAGGGATTATTAATTAACTAACTATATACTAATTTTTAAAGTACTAACTAAGATGTAAAAGCTAATAAAAAAAATGAGGTAAACAAAATTGTGCTAAAAAGTAAACTAACTAAATTGGACTCATGAGGGCTTCAAAATACATCCCATGAATGGGAGATTAGTCCTCAATAATCATCATCCAAAAATATAAGATAAACAATTGAAAGCATGTGATGATTAAAATAAAAGTAATAAGAGAGGAATATATCAAACCCATTTAAGCCTTGAATTGGAATGGAATCTTCAATTACATCAACAATCTCTCAATTACAATCACTCACTAATATATTTATTGAATCTAAAATAAAAACTATAAAAAAAAAAAAAAAAAGAATAATGGATGATTTCATAATGGATAATAAAATAATGAAAGAGATCTGCTAAAAATGCATAACATTATACAATTGTACATTAGAACTCATCAAAAGAAATAAATTATAGATCATTACTTTATATTGAGATAATTGCTAAAAAAGCAAAATCTCAACATAAAGGAATGGATTAGAATTTACCTCACATAAGGTATGAATTCAACTACATCAATCTATTTTAAAATAATTGCTAAAAATACAAAAATTCATTATAGAGAGGTGGGGTAGAATTCATCCTAGAGATAAATTTTTGCTACACACCTCTATATTGAGATATTTGCTAAAAATGCAGATACTCTATATAAAGGAGTGTAGAGAAATTTATCACACAAAAGTTTTAAAAACTAAATTTGAGATCCCTCTTCAATGGCACCAAGTCTTGCATTTATAGGTGGGAGAAGCTAGGGGCATTTTTGGACAATGCACACATGTGTGCATGTGTGTTGAGTGAGGTAACAATCTGATTTAGGTGAGGAAAATTTTGGGATAAAAGAAGGTGCATGTAGGAAGTGGTTGCTTGAGGGTATTTTTGGAAATGGGTTAAAAGGGTAAATAAGACGTGGGGTAAATGGGTTTTATTTTGCACTTAGTTTATTGTCTTTGTCTTTGGTTTGTTTGTGCAGGAGAAATCGTGGCTTTGAAAAATGGGATGTACGTCTTGGAAGAAATCGGGTTGTTGGTCGCGGGTTCGGGTTGCAGTAGGTCGCAAACAGGTGGGGATTCAAGGGGGTGGGGTTAGGTCGGGTCAAGCTTCAGGTTTTCATGGGTCGCGGGTACTGGTTCGTGTCGCCAGTTAAATAGGTGTCGGCGATGGGTTTGGGTCGGCGATGGGTTTGAGTCGCGTTTCAGCGGGTTAGGGTAGCGACCGGGTCAAGGCGGGTTAAAGGTTTGAAAGGGGGACAAGATCGGGTTTGTAGTTGGGTCGCCAGATGGGTTTTAGGCAACCGAGTTGGTTGGGTTGTTATGGTGGTGTTGAGTGATGAGAGAGATGGGTTTAGTGTTGGATGGTGGTTTAATGGTGGTGGTTTGAGGTATGTTGGTTTGTTAATGGAGGTTGAGAGAGAGAATGTGAGTGTTGGTAGGGAAGATGATGGGGCGTGGAGTTGTGTGTGGTAGGGTGTAGAAAGTTAGGGTGAGGGGGAGGGAGGTTAGTTAGGTGTGTTTGTGGTGTAGAAAGTTAAGGTGTGAGTGAGTTGGGTTAATTGTGTGTGTATTTAATTTGGACCAAAAAAATAAAATTAAAACTAAAAACATAAAATTAATAAAACTAAAAAATAAAATCTAACTAAAAAAAATAAATATAAATATAAAAACATAAGAAAATAAAATCCTAAGCTATTAAAAACTAAAATAATAAAACAAAAGAAATACAAACTAAAAATCTAATAAAAATGAAAACTAAAGTCCTAAAAATAAACTCCTAAGAAAAAATCTTAATAAAGCAAAATAAATTAAAGAATAAAAATTAAAAACTAATAAAAATCAAAATGAAGAAATATAAAAATAGGAAATAAATCCTAAAAAATACTAAATAAATCTAAAATAAACCCTAAAAATAAAAACGACTCAAACTAAAAATCTAAAAAAAAATAAAAAGGCCTAAACTAAACACACACGAGCTTCGAGTTAGGTTTAGGTATTGGTTTAGGCTTGGGTAAGATTACGGGACAGGGAAATTAGCTCCATATGATGCGCATTTGCCTTGAAATAAGCGTCAAACTTTACAAACGGCGATCAAGCCTGCACATTAAACAATTACGCGCATAAGACCCATTTGGCCGAGAATTAGCAATTAAAATGGGTTTATTCGGGGTATAAAATGTACACTTTTGGGTGCTTATCACACCACCCCGAACCGAAAATTTCTAGTCATCGAGCAAAATATAAAAAGAAATAGAGATAAGAAGCCCAAAGTGTACCACTTTCACGGGCACTTGCGATTACACTTAGCATGTGCAACAAGTCTTTAAACCTATAGGTTTTCCTACAGGACGAGTTTTGTCTCGTGAGGGTTTGCAGAGAATATACCCACAAAATTCTTTATTTGCAATGACAGTCAATCACTTATTAGACATAGAATAATCGCACAATCCATCACAAGAGAAAAATATTTTGAGATATACAAGATAAAATCCATAAAAAGGTTAGCTAAATAAATAATCAAGGCACATCATTCCTAGACCTCAACGTGTGTGGTGTGAATCAGTCAAAATGGGTCGAGCATTATTAGAGTAATTCCTAGATTGCCTTTTTGGAATCAATGCTTCAACTTCAAAATATCACGGGATATAGCTCTCTTAAACGAACTCTCGAGATTTGGGTTAGTGTATCGCTATTGTGTGTGGGGAGGTGAGTAAATGTAATCAAGTTCAAACGTCTTACATACACACAAGAAAGAACGAACATTTAGGAAGAAAAATGATCTCATGAAAGAATGCTATCACTATAGTGAGAACGTCGAGTTATTCGCCACATTGACTTTCATTTTCCCGAACACCTAGGGAAAATATGGATGATTGTGGGTGAGGGGAAAATGAAATGGGAAGGATATGATGGGATGAGATACGATAGGATGGATGGATGATGGATGTGTGAGAAGAGTTTATTACACTTTGACGAACAAATGTCTTTATTTCATAAGATATTGACTGCAACTTTCTCTTTTTCTTATTTTACAAATACTCATTAATGTATGAGATAAATCTGCTAAAAATACAAATAACCCCAACATAGATTTGTATTTAATTTTTCTCCATCTGAATCGAAATTTGGGAGAAATATTTGCTAAAAATGCAAACACTCTCTATGACGGATCTTCTTCTTTTTCTTTTTTTTTTCCCTTTTTTTTCTTTCTTTTTTCTTTTTTTCCAAATACTCATCAATGTATGAGATATATCTGCTAAAAATACAAATAACTCCAACATAGATTTGTATCAAATTTTTCTCTATCTGAATCGTCTTTGGGAGAGATATTCACTAAAAATGCAAACACTCTCTTTGACGGATCTTCTCCTTTTACTTTCAACACTCTTTTCTGTGGGTGAAAAATAGAAGTGGATATGGAGATGGGCAGTATGGTATATGGTGATAATATGGAAAATGGAAGGTGTATCGATGTATGATAAAATGGAATTTGGTTGGTGTATGGGTGAAAGTCTGGTGATCGGGACAAATTCAAGACATGTGTTTCTTACAACTCGAAAGTGATGTCATTCTCAGTGATCAGGAAAAAAATTTAATGAAAAATAATGAGATCATACAACGATTTAAGTGCGGACCCAAAGAAAGTTGAATCAACTTGTGACTCGTAGATTGCGTAAAATACTATGAAGGGGTGAAAGGCACGAATCTCACAAGCTAAAGTCTCCACTAGTGATCCTTAAAGTTCTCTTGAGAATTGTTGTACTCCTCAACTCTTAACCGTTATGACGTGATAAGTGCGTAAATTTTGTTGAGTCTAGAAATTCATGGTGCAACATGCCTTGATATGTATTAAATAAGCTATTTAGAAAAACAAATAAATCCTCTAGCTTGATTCCTAGACTTAAAAGATGGATGATAGAAAATTCACGTCAATGAGTGAGATGAAAGAAACTTCACGAAAATTTTAAAAAATCAGGTTTAAAAAATTAATTTTTTTTCAAAAGAGGTACGATTTTGATAAAATTCCCCACCCCCAAACAAAAAGGAACATCATCCTCGATGTTAAGTGAAATGATTTTTAAAATTGAGAGCAAAGGGTAGGAAATAGATTACCAGAATCAACCATTAATGAAGTGGGCAGATGAAGCCAAAACGAAACCTGAATAAATGATTAGAAGAAAAAAAAGGATACGAGTCTATAAACATGGTAAAGCACACCACCCCTAAACAGGATGAGACTCATACAAGAAATCACGGGTTGCCTCCCAGTAGTGCTTAGTTTAACGTCTTCAGCCAGACCGAAGGGATCTCATCCTAAAGATAAGATCTATGAAAGCACGGGGTGGCAGAAAAATTGGGTGATGAGAATCACCCCCAAACAAGACTGAAGCGGCAGACTTGTTGGATAAATTGACAAAGGTGAGGGTAAAGAAACAACGATCACGGGCCTTATTTTTTATTTTATGTTTTTCAAGAAAATAGTTTCGTTTTTTGTGGTTTTTGATTATTTTAAAAAAGAAAGGAAATATTTTTGTGATTTTTAGAGAATGAAAGGAAGAAAATGTTTTTCAATTTTTATAAAAAATAAAGGAAGAAGATATTTTTGGATTTTTGTGGAGAAAAAGAAGGAAAAAAATATCTTTCGATTTTTAGGAAAGGAGGGGAAGAAAATATTTTTGAATTTTTTTCTTTTGTTTTGGAAAAAAAGATGGGAAAAAAATGTTTTGGATTTTTTATAAAAATAAAGGAAGAAAGTAGTTTTGAATTTTTTAGAAAAATAAAGGAATAAAATGTTTTTGGAATTTTTTTTAGAAAATGAAATAAAGAAAATGGTTTTGGATTTTTTTAGAAAATGAAATAAAGAAAATGGTTTTGCATTTTTTTTTAGAAAATGAAATAAAGAAAATATTTTTGGAGTTTTTGTTTTTTTTGTTGTTGGAAGACAAGAGCAGGAAAAATAGGTGGACTCTTGATTTTGAGACAAACTCACTAAAATCGGCTACCAAAAAATTGAATTGGATACACACAAGTCAAGGATAAATCCTAACTAGCACATAGCCAATTTTTATCTTTAAATTTAGGTGAGAGGGTAGTTAAATTTTAATGAAGTCCGCAGGCGATAAAAAATCACGAAAATTATCTTTGTGATCGCCTTTTAAAAAATGTTACCTTATTAGTCTACCTAGTTGATTGATTTTAATTTTAATGATGGCCAGGGTAGCACACAATAGTAAGCAAGTCAGTCGGTTGATGAAATACCGTGTCGTGAGTGAGCGGGTGTAAGTCTTAGTCAATTAATTCATCACACCATTCAAAAAATAAATGCAAGAATAAAATCACACAAGAGCACACGAGTACACACAATAATTGACTCGCTAATAGGAGAGGCGCGAGGGTTTAGAAATGTACCTCCCACGGTTTTTACACCGTGGGGTGCTGAAAAATATGAGTCGATGGGGGGAGATCACGCCTATCTCAGTCATCCCCTGGAGTCCTACCAACCCAAGGTAGATATGCTTCTTTTCCTCGCATTTGGACGCCCTCTCTCTAACTTGTCAGGTTTTCCTATCACGTTTTTCTTCGCAATTAATTATTACAAATTAAAATAAAAAATAAATGGTGTCACTAAGCACCGCAATACAAGTCAAATAATATACTCCTAAAACAAGCCTTCTAAGATAATAAACAAAATGGTGCGAAATGAATCACAAAATGGATCCTCTCAATTTCTTCGAACTCCAAAGAATGGCAACGACGCCATTTGATAGAAAAAAATTGCGTCTCTAATGTATTTTTTTCGTTGTTGCACAATTCTCTTTCCATCAAAATTCCCTTGAACCTACAAAAATATAACAAAACTAGTGTAGAGGGTAAGTAAGGGAGTGTCAATCTAACTCTAAGGATGAAACACAAAATATGAGAAGGCAAAAGTGTAAATTCATTTGCATTTTATTATATTTTTCTATTTTTGCTTTTTCTATTTTTTTTATGGATTTTTCAAGGGATTACTAATTAACTAACTGTATACTAATTTTTAAAGTACTAACTAAGATGTAAAAGCTAATAAAAAATAGGGTAAAAAAATTGTGCTAAAAAGCAAACTAAATAAATTATACTCATGAGGGATTCGAAATACATCCCATGAATGGGAGATTAGCCCTTAATAATCACCATCCAAAAATATAAGATAAACAATTAAAAGCATGTGATGATTAAAATAAAAGTAATAAAAGAGGAATATATCAAACCCATTTAAGCTTTGAATTGGAAAAGAATCTTCAATTACATCAACAATCTCTCAATTACAATCACTCACTAATATATTTATTGAATCCAAAATAAAAACTACAAAATAAAAATAAAAAAGGATAATGGATGAATTCATAATGGACAATTAAATAATAAAAGAGATTTGCTAAAAATGCAAATCCTAACATTATAAAATTGTACATTAGAACTCATCCAAAGAAATAAATTATAGATCATTACTTTATATTGAGGTAATTGCTCAAAATGCAAAATCTCAACATAAAGGAATGGATAAGAATTTACCTCCCATAAGGGATAAATTCAACTACATCAATCTATTTTGAAATAATTGCTAAAAATGCAAAAATTCATTATAGAGAGGTGTGGTGGAATTCACCATAAATATAAAAAACTTCTACACACCTCTATATTGAGATATTTGCTAAAAATAAAAATACTTTATATAGAGGAATGTAGATAAATTTATCACACAAGAGTTTTAAAAACTAAATTTGAAATCCCTCTTCAATGGCACCAAGTCTTGCATTTATAGGTGGAAGAAGCTAGAGGTATTTTGGGACAATGCACACATGTGTGCATGTGTGTTGAGTGAAGTAAAATATGATTTGGGTGAGGGAAATTTTGGGATAAAAGAAGGTGCATGTGGAAAGTGGTTGTTTGGGGGAATTTTTAAAAATGGGTTAAAAGGGAAAATAAGACATGTGGGGTAAATGGGTTTTATTTTGCACTTAGTTTATTGGCTTTGTCTTTGGTTTGTTTGTGCAGGAGAAATCATGGGTTTAAAAAATGGGATGTGGGTCTTGGAAGAAATCAGGTTGTTGGTCGCGGGTTCGGGTTGCAGTAGGTCGCAAACAGGTGGGGATTCAAGGGGGTGGGGTTAGGTCGGGTCAAGCTTCAGGTTTTCATTGGTCGCGGCTGCTGGTTCATGTCGCCAGTTAAAAAGGTGTCGGCGATGGGTTCGGGTTGGCGTCGGAGTGGGACGGGTTCCAGCAGGTTAGGGTAGCGATCGGGTTAAGGCGGGTTAACGGTTTGAAAGGGGTACGAGCTCGGGTTAAAGGTTTGAAAGGGGTACGAGCTCGGGTTTGTAGTTGGGTCGCCAGATGAGTTTTAGGCAACTGAGTTGGTTGGGTTGTTATGGTGGTGTTGAGTGATGAGAGAGATGGGTTTAGTGTTGGATGGTGGTTTAATGGTGGTGGTTTGAGGTATGTTGGTTTGTTAATGGAGGTTGAGAGAGAGAGAGTGAGTGTTGGTAGGGAAGATGATGGGGTGTCGGGTTGTGCGTGGTAGGGTGTAGAAAGTTAGGGTGTGTGTGAGGGAGGTTAGCTAGGTGTGTTTGTGGTGTTGAAAATTAAGGTGTGAGTGAGTTGGGTTAATTGTGTGTGTGTGTGTTTAATTTGGAACAAAAAAATAAAAATAAACTAAAAACATAAAATTAATAAAAATAAAAAATAAAATCTAAGTAAAAAAATATAAATATAAATATAAAAACTTAAGAAAATAAAATCCTAAGCTATTAAAAACTAAAATAATAAAACAAAAGAAATAAAAACTAAAAATCTAATAAAAATGAAAACTAAAGTCCTAAAAATAAACTCCTAAGAACAAATCTTATTAAAATAAAATAAAATAAAATAAAGAATAAAAACTAAAAACTAATAAAAATCAAAATGAAGAAATATAAAAATAGGAAATAAATCCTAGAAAATTCTAAATAAATCTAAAATTAACCCTAAAAATAAAAACGACTCAAACTAAAAATCTAAACAAAATTAAAAAGGCGTAAACTAAAAACACACGGGCTTCGGTATAGGTTTAAGGACTGGTTCAGGCTCGGGTAAAGTTGCGGGACAGGGGAATTAGCTCCATATGATGCGCATTTACCTTGGAATAAGCGTCGAACTTTACAAACGACGATCAAGCCTGCACATTAAACAATTACGCACATAAGACCCATTTTACCGAGAATTAGCAATTAAAATGCGTCTATTCGGGGTATAAAATGTACACTTTTGGGTGCTTATCAATGTTAGACCCATTTAATCGGATTTTGAAGTTAAAATTTGTCTTCTCATTCTTATAGACTTGTTGTATCTTAAGGATGAATACATAAACAAGTCCAAAGAAGGTTTTGTTGGTTCTAAACATGAAATAAGAAACTTAGACATTTTAGTCTTCAAAGTAAGTGGAAAAATATGTTGAAAGTGTGATAAGTGTAAGGTTGTAAGACCACATGTGTTAATAAGAGAAAATTGTATTTTCTTATAGAAAGTAGTCTTTAAATGTAAGTTGATTTCTTTATGAAAAAAAGTGAAGAAATGCCTAACTTGAAAAAATAGTTAGTGAAAAGGGGTTTAACAAGTGTTAAGGAGTTAAACACATGGAAAAGTTAGTATTGACAACTTAATAATATTTTTGGAAGAATAACACTTGTAAAAGGAAAATAAATTGCAAGTTGATAAATAAATGGGTAAAATGATAATTTTACATAAAGTTGAATATTTTATGAAATAAAATGTGTCGGAGTTGATGTTACGTAATAATCCTAATGAAAGTTATTTTTGAATAAAATCAACGTAAGTGTGTAAAGGACAAGAAATGAATAATTCAAGGTGTAACATAAGTTGGGGTGAAACCTCGGGTTTTGGCTTCGGTCGGATAAAAAGGAAAAGTGGAATAATATGGACATGTGTAAAATGTTAAATATATTAATAAAGATTCGGATGGAACTAAAAAATAATTAAGGAGGACTCAGAGCCCTGGGGTGAAAGACCCAAAACCACTGGCAAGAGCATATGGTGACGTCAACGGCGGTGTGGAACCCGTTAAAGTATGCGATTATTGGAAAATTCTGAGAAAAAGATAATGGAATATGGAACATACCAAGAAATGGGTTGTGTGGTGAAATGTATAAAGACAACCTAACTTAAACGAATTAATAAATGTTCCGGTAATAGATTAAGTGGACTAGTAATGTGTAAATTGATTAATCTCCATAAAGTAAAAGAAAAGGTAAATTATAGTGGTTAAATGGGTCATTAAGCAACCTAGGAGGTTAAACCCATAATTAACACAAGAGTGTGTTTATGAAAGGTTTTTCGAATGTTAAGTAAGTATTTCCAACGCGGTGTTTATGTGCGTTGAAAAGGTTCTTTTCAATGAAAATATTAACGTTGATTGTTTTACATGAAAATGGTGATTTCGGTAAAGAAAGGGGTTTTGGTTAAACAAAGCATAGTTGTTTCAAGTATTTAACCGTGTATGTCAAATAAAGAAATAAATGTTAAGTTAAGAAAGAGGAAGTCCTTTATTAAGATTAAGGTGAATTAATCGGGAACCTTTTTGTATAAAAGTTGTTTCATGCATTAAGGTGTGTATATATATATATATATATATATATATAAAAGGAAGTAACATGTACATGTAGTTACAACGTGTTAAGTCTCTTTATGCCGTTCGATTCTATACTGGATTATTATATATTCCCACTGGGAATTCGTTCCATTTCCTCTTCTTTGTTACGGCAGGTAGTACGCGGTTCCGTACTTCGAGAGCTTGTTCTGGTAAACTTTCTATTTTACTTTACTTTTATAGCTTTGTATGCTTGGATTTTGGGGATGCTTCCCATGGGTCCCTCACGTAATTTAATTTGAAATTCGAATCACATGCTAATAAGTGAAACATTAATTAAAATAAAAATGGAGTAGCAACATTATATAGGTTCTTTCATTACACTTCACACTTAGTGCTTGGGTTGGATCGAGTTGACTACGGGTAAGCCATAAATCCGATATGAGGTGTTACAGATGGCTAATGTGTATAAGGAAATATATTTTGTAATTTTTATGAATTTTTTGTATGTAATGGTAAGAAATACATTTTTTTGCTTAGTCTTTGATCAAAATTTAATTTATACATGATTCAATGATATTATATTCACTTTTGGTGATTAATGAAAAATTTGATGAGATATATATATACACACACACATAAACACAAACACACACACACACACACACACACACACACACACACACACACACACACACACACACACACACAGAGTATATAAGATCTGTACAATTCGGGTTACCAAATGGTGTATTCATATTAGTCACGTGTTCAATGGGATTTAAGACTATATATAAAAGTCATGGCTTCGGCACTCAATCATGACTAAGTAAAAATAAATGCCTTTAGTTTTAGAGGTACTAATTTTCTATTCTTTGGTTATATTAAATTGTTAATAGTGGGCTAATATTATTATCGAGGCAAAAAGAACCGAGAAAATGAGTTAACTATTATTATTAAAATAAGAAGTTGCAAAATGGTATACTAAGATTGAGAATATCTATTAGGAGAGTTTAGTAAGATATTTTTAGTTTTTGAGTAATTTTAGAGTTTCAATGATACGCACAAATCCAGATTGAGCATTTGCGTTGTCAAAAATTAGTGGGATTGAGAAGTATTTTAGGTTTGCCAATATTTCGTCCACGGTATACAGTATAACACTATATTATTGTTGCTCACTTAATTGTAAAAGAAATTTTTCCAACCATTACATATTGTTTTGTAACAAGAGGTTACACTGATAGAATCTCAAGATTTTTATGCAATAACAAGTTCATTATCGCGATCTTGAAAAATATACTAAAGTTTGGCGGCTTGGAGTTTTTTTTATGGGGGTTTACATGGCAACAATCCTATTTTTACTCTTTCTCGCAACAACTGAAATAGTAAATTTATGTAGTTTTCACTTGCTACAATTAATTTCCCTTTCGTTAAAAGTCATGTTTCTCCCACTAAATTTTTTTTGTACCTCTAAAGATGCTAACATGTGGTATACTCACAAACCCGAACGCACGCGTCGTGCCATATGTATGCCATTTTTCCCACTACGATTGTCACTATCATAGTGCTTATTTCCTAATGAAGAGAAAAAAAATCACTTATCTTATCATATAGTGTACAACAAGCCTCTTAGGAAGCGCTCGCACATTGCGCGGGGATAAACTCTAGTTCTATTAGAAATAACACTCGACCAAGAATAAATGAGAACAAACGTAACCCAAAATGCAAATGACTCTTAAATGAAATGTACCAAAATTTTAATATTGAGAGATTTTGAAGTGAGGAACTGAATTGGGGTTCGAGGGCCTTTATAAGGTGGGGAATGGGCTTTGATCGATGCCCTTGGGTGGTGAAAATTACAGGCCGACCATGGATTACTGTGGGCACGGCATGGTGTGTCCATGGGTTAACAACTCAGTAAGCTGATTATAAGACATTCGGCCTTGGATTGCTGGAGAGATTTTTTCAATTACGTAAAGTGAAGATTCGTCCTTAATAATATGTCAATGGGGTACAAGTTGGTCCTAAATTTTGTGTTCCGGTAAAAATGATTGGTTTAGGTGCAATTTTCTTAAAATTAAAGTCTTATGACTTGGTGTTTTCTTGATATATGAATTAGTAAGATAAGGGTCATGATTAATTTCATATTATAAGGTGTGAATGTGGTTTACTTAGGGTTTATTAAAAAATTTAAGGATATTTTTGTAAACTTAACTTCTTGGGCAATTCTTAATATTCTAGTTGTTAGTGGTTCAATCCGAGATACAAGTTTGAGGATTCGTACTATGTGTTTCAAGTTTCCAAGAGTAAACATAAGGTGGATAACCACTTACATCACACTAGTAGTAGCGTCAAGGTCGTAGGTCGGGGGGGGGGGGGGGGACCATAACGTATAAGGATATTACTTTCACCCAAAGGTTTCTTATTTCAAATTATTAATGCCATAGTTAGACGCCCGCCCCATTGATATTATTTGAACAATGGTTGCGCTTTGAAATCAAGGTAGTTGTTTACTTTCTCAACCATAATACCGACACACCTATCAATAAATACAACTGCATATTAATTTGTATACGAATAGTTCCTTGTTCGGACGACGGATAAGTTGTTGGAGCTGGTACCTATTTAATGCTATCTCACTATTTATAGTGAAATTGTAATTACTTTGTATTTTTTATTTTTCAAACAACTATTTGATAAAATAAGAAATATATATGCCATTAAATCGTTTTAACATTTGAAAGGACAAATTTTAAAGAAGGTAAATTTGTTAGATCGATTTTTTTCCTTCTCAAAACTTGGGGTTTAGTTTATGATATTTGGAAAAACATAGTTTTGAAAATTTATTAATCCCCAAATATTCTACCTAAATTGTAAGAACATAATTTTATAAATGTCCGTAACAATTTAGTATGTCATATACCGATACACCGTCGAAGAATGTTCATGACCATATTCGATTTAAATATAGATCCGAGGATGCCTTCAAGCTTCTGGACGAAATTGAGCAGCGATCCGGACCGCCTAAAGGCAAACTTTCTGGACAGATTTAGGCATCGATTCGGACCGGCCTCCCAGGTGCGATCCGAACCGCCTTCGCAGATAGACCCAGATCTGCCAGATTTGTTTTTACCGACTCAAACTCTCTTTATAAGGGTTATTTCGAAGCTGTTTATTTTAAGTCTTTGAGAAAACGTTTTGAAGTGTTCAAACACAACAAGACTTCAAGTTTTGATGTCCCAAAATATCTTTTTAATTCACACATAAAATTCTCAATCATTTTTGTGAATCTTTTGGAACCCAAGAACATCTTTGGTTTTGTTCAACCTTAGTGGGGAAGCTCTACAACCGACGACTGCTTTAAGACTGCGTGTCTAGACTGCGAGTCCTTGTGGTATAGCTGCGTGTGAACCATTATTGATTTCTAGCTGAACTTTGAAGATTTGACGAAGGCACCGTGCGTTACTCTTGTGGGCGATATCAAGGTGTATGTAAGTCAATGGTCTTGTAAACTTGTCAAAGTTCTAGAAATAAAAAGGTTTTGCCCTTCGGGGATTTTTCCTGAATTTTGTGTCGCATGCTATATCTTATTTGGTTTGACACGTAGTTGCATTTTTAAGGGCAAAATTAATTTGGTTTAAAAAATAGACTATAATTAAACAAGTGTGCCAAATTAGAAATTTACGAATTAATTTAAATCGGTATCACACACCGCTTTCTCAAATTGGTATCAGAGCATTTTACACTAATTTATTGCGTATTCCTATATTTCACAAAATCGTATGATATTGATTTTTTAAAAAAAATCAGTTTTGTGAAAAATCACAATTTTCTCAATGGAACGCTCATTTAATAAAATGCCTATTTTTTATGGGAAAAATTATGCCTATTGGAAAGCTTGCATGAAATCTAGTTTAAAAGCCATTGACGAGCGTGTTTTGTTGCTTTGTGAAAATGGGTGGAATCCTCCCACGGTCACTGCTAATAATATCACCTCGTTAAAACCCGTGTCGGACTGGACTGAGGGTGATTTTAAAATGTCTAATTTTAATTCCCGTGGACTTAGTGTTATTTCTGGAATCGTCACTCCAGACGAGTACCGCCGAATTATGATGTGCACCACGTCTAAAGAGTCGTGGGATGTCCTTCAATTGACACATGAGGGTACGAACGCTGTTAAAGGATCAAAATTACAAAATTTGGCTACCCAATTTGAGACTATCACCATGTCTGAGTCTGAATGCTTTGATGATTTTTATGCTTGTTTGTCGGACATTGTTAATACTAGTTTTAATTTGGGTGACGTGATTGATAATATGCGTGTCTTAAAAAGATTTTGAGATCTCTCCCAAAATGTTATATTCTTAAGGTCACGATTATAAATACATTAAGAACTTTAAAAAATATGAAACTGGAAGAACTTCTAGGAGATTTTCAAACCTATGAGATTGATTGCACTTAGGACACACTCTGAGAAGAGAGAAATGAAAAAGAAAGAAAAAGTTTGTGAGTCCGATTCTGAGGGTGATTTTGATTTTAATGATATGGCCTTGTTTGCGAAAATTTTTAAAAAGTTTCTCAACATGAACAAAAACAATAGGAAAGAAAAGGCTAAAGAAAGTGGTGAAAAAGGTAAAGAGAGAGAAAAAGAAAAAGAGAGTGAAGAAAATTTTGAAAATTGGACGTCTTTTGAGTGTGGGGGTAAAGAGCATAAGGCGTTTGAGTGTGCTACTAGACTTAAGAGAGAGGGAGTGACAGTAGTTATGCCCGCCACACTTAATGATAGTGATATCGATGTTTATGATTCAAGTGATGAAAAAGAACACGGTATGTGTGTCGAATTTTTAGCTAGTGTTCATGACGGTGAGGGCACTAGTACGCGTGAGACCCCCGAGGAGGATGATTTGTGTGTTTCGAGTGAGGATGAAGGTGAGTGTGAAAGTGAGCTCCAAATTGCTTTTCGAGATTTGTATGCCGAGACTTTAAAGACTAAAAAATTGAATAAAGAGTTAAGTCTTAGGGTGAGAGATTTGGAGAGAGAGAGAGATTGAGGTTTTGGGTGAGTTTGAGGCCAAAGCAAGTCAACTTGAAAAGGTGAAAGTGAGTTTAAGTGATCAGTTGATTGCTTTAGGTAGGGAGAAATGTGATTTGACCAACACGGTGTCTAGTCTGATAACACGTGTATCCAAACTCGAGAGAGATCTCGAACGTGCCCGGGAGGTCAAAGACGCTTTAGATAACGCATCCAAAAAGGCTGGAAAGATGGTTCTCAATCCCATTTTGGGTAGTGGTGAGAGTTTAGGAATTAGTCATGACAATGCTTCTACTTCCCAAGTTGCACACGAGTCGGTTCCCACTTTAGTGTTAGATTCACGTGAGTTTCATCCTAACCCACCTAGGCGTCCCATTCCTATTAGGAGAGAACGTCCTAGAGTTTTTGAGAGAGGTGTTCCTAGGCCTATTTATGTTTGCTTCTATTTCAAAAAGAGAGGACACCTTAGGGAATTTTATTATAAGTTGGGTTATGTGTCACATTTTGCTACTACACGTGTTTCTTTCACACATGCACCCACACATGACACTTTACATGATCCTTGAGACTACTTGAGAGAGTTTTCACATCTTAGTGAGCAAGTTAAGTTTTTGGTCAAAACTTCACAAAATTTAATGAAAGTTTTTCATAAGTTGTCACCACCTTTGGAATACTCCTCAGCACCTAATGATTAAGTTTTGGACTTATTTACTAGCATAGGATGGTTTGCATAATGATATTATATGCCTATTGCTAGTGTGTACCATGTTTGTATGTTTTTCATTTTTTTGAAAAATTCAAAAAGATTTTCTATTTTTTTAGAAAAATTTGAAAAAGGCAAAAAGATTTTATTGTTTATAAAATTTTTAAAAAATCTAAAAAAGAGTTTTGTATATTGTTTATACCTTTTATGGATCGACACTTAAGATGACTATGTCACAACATCATTCCATATCCATGTGACTTTTTGATAGTGTTTTGAGACAATATATCATGTCATCCATGTGCTTTATAATATTTGGAGTCATTGAGATATAATTCGTTATTATTTCCTACAATTTTGACTCATTATGTCTTTTATTGTACACGTGCATGGATTTATTTGATTATTGCGCTTATTTATCACATATTGGTTGGGCGTTTTCATCTCAATTATGTCCTTAAAACAAACCAAGTGCAATAATACGAGAGTAATAAAAGTAGTGCATGTAAGATCCATTGTCCGTGAGGAATTTGTTTAATGTGAAAAAAATGTTGAGTGAACACGGGAAAGGGCTACGAGTGAATAATAATCATGTCGTGAAAGCCACCGTTTAAAAAGAGAAAAGATCCCGCACAAAAAATTAAGGCAATAAAAAAATGATATATGCCAAAATTTGGGCCAATAGGGTTTTCTCTAAGTTGAGACTTTTAGAGCTTCATTAGAAAAATGAAAAGATTATTATTTATGAGGGAATTTGGTTGGTTATGTATCGATGGGTTTGCACGTCCTTTGAAAAAATCTCGAAACGGCACTAAATAGTTTTGGACGTTATTGGTATGGAAATCATTTAGAATTTGATTTGTTGATATGATTAAGACGATGCCATTTAAATTCAACATCTTTACACCTAAAGACTATTTTTTATGTTCATTCATTAGGGGTACACGTATGCTTCGTGCACATATGCTTGATTGAGTGGCTTTACCTATCGAATTTGATCACACCCATTCATTCCGTTTCCAGGATGTGGTTATCTTAGTGTAAATTCATGGTGTGTTTATTTGTAAGAAATTTTTTTGAAAAATCAAACATAGTTTGTGGATGTCTTTGAGTAGTTTCTTTGTATGCATAGTTTGATCGATATTTGCTATGCCTTCTATCATGACACTCCATGTTTAGTTTGTTTCTTCTTATCTGTCTATTTAGGGACATAATAAAAAGGGGGAGAAAGAGTTATCGCATTATGGGGAGTTTTTAGTATGGGGAGATTTGATGCCTTAATGATTTATTCTTATATTATTTCAAACTCGATACGTCACGAAGGTATTTGCTTTGTTTCATGTGTGTAGGTATGAAGATTGAAGATTCTATGTTGCACACCCTGATGAGAAAAGATTAGAGATTTGAGGAGACTTGAAGTTGAAGAATTTTTGAAGAAAAGTTTGAGAACTGGAAAATTAGTACCTTTTCAATTTTGGGTTCATAGGAGGGTATTATATTTGTATATGTCATTTGGCATTTGATAATTCAGATTTTTTATGTATGTACCGGCATAGACATATGGGCAGATTTGTAAGGACATAATTTTATAAATATTCGTAACAATTTAGTATATCGTATACCGATACACCGTCGAAGAATGTTCATGACCATATTCGATTTAAAGATGGATATCCGAGGATGCCTTCAAGCGTCTGGACGAAATTGAGCAGCAATCCTAATCGGGTATCCCTGGAGATTCGGACCGCTTAAAGGCAAACTTTTTGGACGGATTTAGGCACCGATCTGGACCGGCCTCCCAGGGGCGATCCAGACCGCCTCCGCATATAGACCCAGATCTGCCAAATTTGTTTTTGCCAACTCAAACTTTCTTTATAAGGGTTGTTTTGGAGCTATTTATTTTATGTCTTTAGGAGAATGTTTTGAAGTGTTCAAACACAACAAGACTTTAAGTTTTGATGTCCCAAAATATCTTCTTGATTCACACATCAAATTCCCAATCATTTTTGTGAATCTTTTGGAACCCAAGAACATCTTTGGTTTTGTTCAACCTTTGTGGGGAAAGCTCTACAACCGACGACTTCGTGCTATTGACGAAGGCACCGTGCGTTACTCTTGTGGGCGATATCAAAATGTATGTAAGTCAATGGTCTTGTAAAATTGTCAAAGTTCTAGAAATAAAAAGGTTTTTCCCTTCGGGAATTTTTTCTGAATTTTGTGTCGCATGCTATATCTTATTTAATTTGACACGTAGTTGCATGTTTAAGGGCTAAATTAATTTGGTTTAAAAAATAGACTCTAATTGAATAAGTGTGCCAAATTAGAAATTTGCGAATTAATTTAAATCGATATCACACACCGCTTTCTCATAAATTTTACCCAAATAACTTTAATTCATGGAAGCAGCTTAGCAAGTTGCAACTTACCCATAATCTCTTTGGGGGATTATAGATGGTTTATTAAAAATACGAGTTTGAAAGTCAAGTTTCACACAATTCACAAGTTTATGTATTCACACTAGCTAATGCCCAACACTGATTTCACAAATATATTTACCCAATCTTTTTGTGCAACTCGCGCACTTTCGTATCATTGTTGGGTTTAATGTACTACATATATTAATTTTGAATGAACTAAATAAGCTAGAGCAAGTAGCCTAGTGGTAAGTTTAGAGGTGTGTGCGCTTGAGGTCATGGATTCAATCCCTAGGAGGCACACTAATTATTAAGGGTCATAGATTCTGCCTTGGGCTCTTGGGAATTTCTAATGTGCCTTAAAATTTTAATATTTTCAAATTCGTTTTAATTTTTTAATTAACCCGTTTTTAGTTTTTGACTTAGTCTTTAATTCTGACTCAACTATCCATTAGTGGAGAAATAAGTGGATTAGTGGGCAAAAAACGTTTTTGATTATTCCTATAAAATAAAGTCATCTTTTTTGCAAACTGACATCCTAAAAAAAAGTCTCTATCTTAATCTCCCATTACAGAAAAACAAAAATCAATTATCTCTCTATTATAATATTTTCTTTAATTATTTTTTGGTACTGGAGTATCCTGAGAGTTCAAGTTTCTGCATTATTGCTGGTGACAGAATCTGATCATTGAATCCTGAGAGGTATTTGTTCAAATGGCCGACAGCATCAATATCAGCGAGCAATTTCACCTTTAGGATTTTGTGTCAAATACAAATCTCGATTGATAAGTTCTTCCAATTTTATCTATTTCGTATTTGGATTTTTTCATTTATTCATCATATATAGGCCTGTCAATTGAGCCGAGTAGCCCAAAGCCCGCTTGCTCGACCCGCTAAATTTGGGCCAAGATTTTATTGAGCTTGAGCCGAGATATTAAGCCCTAATTCAATTTGAGCTGAACGCGAGCGAAGCACTTTCAAACCCGAATTAAGCTCGACCCGAAATAATATATCTAAATATAGATTTATATATATAAATAAAATTATTTTATTTTCTATGATATGTAAAAAATGTTTTAAAACAAAATAATTTTTATAATCTTATTCTTATGCAAATGAACTATTGGACTTAACATTAAAGAAAAAAAAATAAGGTGGTTCATTTATTAATTTACGGGACTTATCAATATTAGTGCTGAAATCTGTTATTTTAGTGCTGAAATATGTGTTTTTAATGCTGAAATCTATTTTTTTAGTGTTGAAATTGTTATAAATATTGTATTTATCCTATTTAAGTGGATGTCCACTCCTATTAGGACTCTACTAACTTGTACTATAAATAAGGGGTGACCCCCCCCCCCCATTTGTTTGATACCAATTAATGAGAACTCTTTCTCTCTCTAAAATTCTCTCTGTCCCCTATTTCTCTCAACACGTTATCAGCACGAAAAAGCTCATCGCCGCAACTGCTAACTCTATCGCAGGTATTTTTTTTACGCAGCCTTCATTTATTTATTATGCATGCTCACATGGGTTAGGTGCTAAAACCATTATAATGTTTGTTACCTACTGTGCGTAATAAGCTTTGATATATATAATCATTACTATGTCTTGAAAGTTTAACAATTGATTTTATATTTCATGTATGGTGTACTCTTTTACGGAACTAATAATACATGTTTACTTTTATGGCTTGAAGATGGTTTTGTCCAGATTTTATCTCCTATAGCTACACATATAATATCATTCAACATCTATTTTTTTTCTCAACCATCGTTCAAGGTTTTAACAAAATCGGTAATATAATTTGTTTAATTTTTTTTTAGAAAAATATGTGACATATAATATTTCAGGACAATAAATTTGTTGATTTATTTTAGCAATACCATATTAGGTCATAACCTTTTTTTTATATACATATAATCATGATGTTATATATTTGTGATCAAACCTGAAGTTTTGACACAATGGAGTGGGGATTTTCAAATCCCAAGGTATTCATAAAGTTGAACCCGAAGTTCAATAATTTTATGTGTAGAACCTGAAGTTTATATTTTTGGGGCCTGAAGTTCCCAACTCTTATTTTTTTTTTGGACATGATAATCAAACCTGAAGTTTTGATTTTTGGGACTTTAAGTTTCCAGTAATTGGACCCGAAGTTCTCAATTACCTTTAAATTTAGGACTTGAATCATTATTTATAATTTGGACCTGAAGTTCCAAATAATATAAACCCTCAATCAAAACTCGAAGTTTTGATTATTTCTATCATAGAGTTAGGGACATTAAATGTCCCCAAATAATTTATAATTTGGACCTGAAGTTTCAAATATTTTTTTTAAAATCTGATCAAACCTGAAGTTTTGACACAATAGGATAAATAAAGTCCTTATACTCAATAAAAATTAATCCGAAGTTCAATTATTTTATGTATTGATCTAAAGTTTCAACAAATAAATAGTACGGACTTGAAGTTCTAATTATTAAATCAAGGACTTAAAGTCCTAATCACACACATAATATTCCAATCAATATTGAATTATTAATTTTTCATTATGCATTACATTTTTCTGATTGTAATTTATTTATTGAACAGTTTAAAAATGTCAAATATTTCTAAACTCGAATTTGAAGCACTTGAAATTTCTGGGGTGAATTATCTGAATTGGTCTCAAGACGCTGAACTACACCTCCAAGCTCGAAATCTTGGTGATGCAATAACACTTGAAAATACTATGTCCCGGAAGGACAAAGCTAAGGCCCTGATATTCCTTAGGCATCACATACACAATGATTTGAAAAGTGAGTACCTGACAGTGAAAGATCCTCTTGATTTATGGAACTCCCTGAAGGAGCGTTATGACCACCAAAAATCGGTCATACTTCCAGGTGCACGCCATGAATGGCTCAACTTGAGATTTCAAGATTTCAAGACTGTGTCTGAATATAATTCTGCTATGTTCAAGATTACCTCCAAACTAAAGCTATGTGGAGAAAAGGTAGAGGATGCATATATGTTAGAGAAAACATTCTCAACTTTTCACGCCTCGAATATGCTCCTGCAGCAGCAATATCGAGAGCGAGGGTTTAAAAGGTACTCAGAACTAATCTCATGTCTCCTAGTTGCTGAACAGAACAATGACTTACTGATGAAGAATCATACATCTAGACCCACTGGATCTGTAGCACTCCCTGAAGTGAATGCTAACTCTGTTCAGAATAATGAAAGAGGCCAAGGAAATATGCGGCGGGGCCGTGGCAACTCCAGAAGAGGTGGCTACAATAATCATGGCCCTAGACAAAATACGAAATTTAAGAACCACCAGAAGTGGAATAATCACGGCAATAAAGGGAATCAGAAGTCAAATCCACAAAATCCAAATGATATTTTCCATAGATGTGGCCGCAGTGGGCATTGGACACGTACCTGCCGTTCGTCCAAGAAATTGGTTGAAAAATATCAGGCCTCGAAAAAGAAAGTGGAGACAAACATTGTGGAAGGTCCTGAAGACCGTTGGAAACTTGACGATATTGATCTCAATTTCAATGATTTTTTCGAAGATGAGGATGGAGACGCTATTGATGATGAGACATTTGATAACATGCTTGGAGAACCACCTCAGGCGGTCCTGAAGACCTAAATGATTATGATTTATTTATTTATTTATCTGCTTCATCTTTTCTATTGAGACATTAGTAGTTTATCCTTAGAGCTTAGAGAATTTAATATCTTTATTTCGAGATTTTAGTAGTTAATGAAATGTTTTGATAATTTTTTTTAATGCTTATATGATTGGTGGATTGAATTTCAATTTATGTTTAATTATGTTAAAGGTATGGATCCGAAAGTAAGCGCAAGCGACTGGTAGACAGTGGGACAACCCACACCATTTTGAAAAACCAGAAGTTTTTCTCAGACTTGATATACAATACAGCGAATGTTTCCACTATAGCTGGTCCTGCTAAGATCATTGAAGGCTCCGGAAGAGCCCACGTGGTGTTACCTAATGGTACCCACTTATTCATAAATAATGCTATATACTCAAGAAATTCCAGAAGAAATTTATTGAGCTTTAAGGACATAAGAGTGAACGGGTATCATATTGAAACATGTAATGAAGATAATAAAGAGTTCCTTTGCATTACATCTAGTGTTGGAAGCCAGAAGCTCACACTAGATAAATTTCCTGCATTATCCATGGGGTTATACCATACAACAATTAATGTTGTAGAATCACATACTGTCATGAGTCGGAAGCTCAATGATCCTTATAATTTAATATTATGGCATGACCGATTGGGTCACCCTGGATCAAACATGTTGCGTCGAATCATAAACAACTCATACGGGCACTCGTTAACAAACAAACAACTTACCTTACCCGATGATCATTTTTGCACCCCTTGTTCTCAAGGTAAACTAATCACTAAACCATCTTTTCTCAAAATTGCCTCTGAGTCACCATCCTTTTTACAAAGAATTCAAGGGGATATTTGTGGACCCATCCACCCTTTTAGTGGACCTTTTAAATATTTTATGGTTTTTATTTATGCGTCCACTCGTTGGTCACATGTTTGTTTGTTATCTACTCGTAATTTGGCCTTTGCAAAATTTCTTGCTCAAATCATAAAACTTAGAGCACATTTTCCTGATCAACACATTAAATCCATCCGTTTAGATAATGCGGGAGAATTTAATTCTCAAGTTTTTGATGACTATTGTTTATCACAAGGTATTGATGTTGAGCACCCGGTCCCGTATGTCCACACTCAAAATGGTTTAGCTGAGTCTTTGATTAAACGTTTGCAACTTATTGCGCGACCTTTGCTTATGCAGTCTAAACTCCCAGTCTCTGCCTGGGGACATGCTATCCTACACGCTGCTAAGTTAATTAAGCTTAGACCCACGGCTTATCACCCATTTTCACCTTTTAAACTTGTGTCTGGATGTCAACCAAATATATCCCACTTGCGTAAATTTGGTTGTGCAGTGCATGTACCCATCCCTCCACCTCAGCGTACCAAAATGGGTCCCCAACGTCGTTTGGGAATATATGTTGGTTATGATTCGCCATCAATTATTCGTTATATTGAGCCACTGACAGGTGATACATTTACCGCTAGATTTGCGAATTGTCATTTTGATGAGACACTCTTCCCGCCGTTAGGGGGAGGAAAGAACGTACCAGAAGTACGGTCCGTTCCTGAAGAACGACGAGAATTAACATGGAACACTTCCACTTTGTCTCATCTAGACCCTCGTACTACTCAATGTGAGCATGAAGTGAAAAGGATATTGCATCTTCAGGAAATTACAAATAAATTACCCGATGCATTCAATGATGCTGCAAAAGTAACCAAGTCTCATGTACCCGCTGCAAATGTGCCTGCAATAATTGATGTACCAGTGGGACAAACATTGACATCAGCAGCAAATGAATCTGTTGCACGCCAGAAGCGTGGAAGACCTGTAGGTTCCAAAGACTCTGCTCCCCGGAAGCGGAGATCAAATGAAAAATCATGCCCTAATCACCCTCCCGAAGAGGTTATGAATAAAAGATCCACTTTCTCTGAAACCCCTGAAGAGGTTATTGTTTCTGAAAACACACAAGTCACTGAAGTGACTATACAAGCCCCTGAAGAGGCAAAGGTACCTTATAATAATAACGAGATCTCTATGTTTTATACATATTCGGGAGAAATGTGGGATCGAAAAGAAACTGTCATTGATGATGTTTTTTCATATGCAGTAGCTACACAAATTTCAAAGGGCAGTGATAATGATACTGAATCACGTACTCTAAATGAATGTCGACAAAGAGTAGATTGGCCAAAATGGAAAATTGCCATCAAGGCAGAACTCGAGTCTCTAAATAAACGTGGTGTATTTGGACCTATAGTACAAACCCCAAAAGGTTTTAACCCGGTAGGTTATCGATGGGTTTTTATAAGAAAAAAGAAACGAGAAGAATGAAATCACTCGATATAAGGCACGACTTGTGGCACAAGGTTTCTCACAGAAACCTGGGATTGATTTTGAGGAAACATACTCCCCTGTTATGGATAGTATAACTTTCAGATATCTTATTAGCTTAGCGGTCTCTGAAAATATTGATTTGAGACTCATGGATGTTGTGACCGCTTATTTATATGAGGACTTAGACACAGAAATATACATGAAAATCCCTGAAGGATTTCCTTTGCCTGAAGCAAAGCCGAGGAGTACGTACTCGATACGACTGAGACGTTCATTGTACGGTTTAAAGCAATCCGGAAGAATGTGGTACAATCGTCTTAGTGAATACTTGTCTAAGGAAGGGTATGAAAATAATCAAATTTGCCCTTGTGTATTTATAAAGAAATCCTCAAAAGGATATGCAATAGTAGCAGTCTATGTGGATGACATAAATTTAATCGGAACTCCAGAAGAGCTGGAAACAACTGCTAACTATTTGAAAAAAGAATTTGAGATGAAAGACCTTGGGAAAACTAAATTTTGTCTAGGCCTGCAGATCGAGAAAAATTCTAGTGGGATTTTAGTCCATCAATCTAATTATACTGAAAATGTATTAAAACGTTTTAATATGGATAAGGCGCATCCCCTAAGTACCTCCATGGTTGTTCGGTCTTTGGACATAAAGAAAGATCCATACCGTCCTAAAGAAAAAGATGAGGAAATATTGGGTCCAGAAGTACCATATTTAAGTGCAATCGGTGCATTATTGTATTTGGCGCAATGCACTAGGCCGGATATTTCATTCTCTGTGAATCTGCTTGCTAGATATAGTTCCGAACCAACCAAAAGGCATTGGGCTGGTATCAAACATATCATAAGATATCTACGTGGAACCACTGACATGGGTTTATTTTATTCATATAACTCTAATAGTTCCAAATTAGTTGGTTATGCAGATTCTGGATATCTCTCTGATCCTCATAAGGGTCGATCTCAGACAGGTTATGTATTTCTTTGTGGTAATGCTGCTATTTCCTGGCGTTCTACTAAACAAACTTTAGTAGCTACTTCTTCTAATCACTCTGAAATTTTGGCTCTTCATGAAGCTAGCCGTGAATGTGTATGGCTGAGATCTTTAATTCAGCATATCCGTAGTTCTTGTCAATTGTCTTCTATTACAGATATTCCAAGTACTATCTATGAAGATAATGCAGCATGTATATCACAAATTAAAGAAGGATTCATCAAAGGAGACAGAACCAAGCACATTTCACCAAAGTTTTTCTTCACTTATGAGCTTCAGAAGAAAAATGAGATTGAAGTCATGCAAGTTCGTTCAAGTGATAACCTCGCTGATTTCTTCACAAAGTCACTGCGAAAGGCAACATTTCAGAAGTTTGTGTACGAGATTGGAATGCGTCGGCTCCACCAACGGTGAAATTGGACATATCAATCAGGGGGAGCATCTTATCAGGGGGAGGATACAAGAACATGTAATTTGGGACATTTGTGCACTGTACTCTTTTTCCTTTAACTAGGTTTTATCCCACTGGGTTTTCCTAGTAAAGGTTTTAACGAGGCAGCATTAAGCACGTCCAACACCGACTCAATGGTCACAATAAATTGTACTCTTTTTCCTTCACTACGATTTTTTTCCAATGGGTTTTCCTTAGTAAGGTTTTAATGAGGCAATAATCATTGAATGGTGGATATGGTGTACATCTAAGGGGGAGTGTTATAAATATTGTATTTATCCTATTTAAGTGAATGTCCACTCCTATTAGGACTCTACTAACTTGTACTATAAATAAGGGGTGACCCCCCCCATTTGTTTGATACCAATTAATGAGAACTCTTTCTCTCTCTAAAATTCTCTCTGTCCCCTATTTCTCTCAACAGAAATGTCAATATTAGTGCTGAATTGTGTTTTATTAGTATTGAAATCTATTTTTTTAGTGTTGAAATGTGTTTTACTAATGCTGAAATGCCAATATTAGTACTGAATTTTATTTTTTTTAGTGCTAAAATGTGTTTTTTATTGCTAAAATGTGTTTTTTATTATTGAAATATGAATATTTATTATTAAAATAAATAAATATGTATTGGAATATTCAATTCAGACTGCTCAAATCGGGCCCGAACCCGATTTACTTTGTGAGCCGAGCTTGAGCCAAGCACTCTCAAGCTCGTTCGGGCCGAGCTTGAGCTAGAGCCAAGTAAATCAAAATCGGGCCAATTCTGATCAACCATAGGCTCGGCTCATAGAGCCCGATTGACAAGCCTATGCATATATTATTTCCAACAATCATGACTAAGAAACTAAGTACATTTTTAAGACAAAAAAATAGGGATTGAAATGATCTTTATTAAAATTGAAATAATCTAATAAAGTATCATATATTATTAGTTTCCTAAACAAGAAAGTTTAATGATGAAGTGTCTAAAGTGGAGCAATTTGTTAGCGTGTCATTGCAATTTGCAATCATATGCCTATAACATGTTTCTTACACACACAACCGCTATGCAACATGTCTGAAAATAAGGGGTGGCACAACCTGTTCTTAGTAATTTTGAGACCCAGAGAGTTGCAAGAAATCCAAAAAGTATTCCATATAAGATGTAGAAATATCAACACCGTGCATAGACTACATTTTGATAAATAGCAAAATACCATCATTTCATATTATATATAAAGCAAATGTATAGATAGATAGAGAGTTTATATTCAATAACATCGGCATAGATGGCCTTCTCCTAGTACTCAACATGTAGTCCCTTCATAGCAGCAACAATGCGACTGATGGATTGTTCAAAGGTTTCAGTTGCTTGACCTTCATCATCACTTTTAAAGGTAGTGAATTTGAAGGTATAGCAGTCTCCGAGGGGGAACTTCTTGTTACTGTTAATATCACTTCCTCTCTTGTTATGGTAGCCCGGGTACTTCTCTTTCAGAAACTCCACCTTCTCCTTCAGTTGCACGCCTGCTTTTCCTGCAAGCTTCTCCAATTCCCATGTATTGTAGGGATAATCATCTCTGTGATTTACATGAATTTCCCCGCCATCACTCACCAAATTTGATGCACTTCTAAAGTACGCCCCTACCAACTTCTTGTGCTTCCTGTTCGATTAACATAGAAACATCGACAAAATTACTGCAATTTAGATATATGTATCAACCCAACAAATTGATTCATTAGCAGAAAACATATAGTTAAACAAGAAAGGCTTGTGGCAAGGTTTAATTTTTTGTTTTTGTTTAGGACTTGAAAGTCACATTTTAAGGAAAACTATCATTTTTCAAATTTATCCTCATAAAAATAATGAATTCTTTCAAAACGTATGACATGCATTTTTGTCATTGTCCTATTATGGGTATTGTTTGAAAGGGTAATTTTGTAATCAAACTGGAGACTATTGATTTGGTACAGAGTCAACCACCTCAAGTCAAAGGATTATGTGTTATAAAATAAGATGAAGTTAATGACCATTAGCTTCCCCTGATTTTGAAAAAACAAATAATATTTCACACATCTAAACTCAACTCTAAGGGGATTTAGATTCATTAACACAAATCTCATATAATGATCCAGCTAAAAAGTCATATATTTACACTTACTTGATGAGTTTTTTGTCCCTTTCACATAACCAAGGGAAGTGGCCCGCATGGGGGAAGTTAAAAATGATCCTATCAAACTTCATTTTCTTTAGGGTTGGGTGTTCTTCCATATCCTTCACATCAACATCATGCAACACTAGGCATCCTAATCTCTTTAGTTCATTGAGGTGTGCTTCACTGCTCCAATGCTTTACCGCCAACCTCTCTTAAAAAAAAACAGATGAATATACAAACTTAAATTAAAATGACACATCAAGTGTTTTCTTTGGGAGAAATTGAAATTAGTCAAATCATAATCATCTCATGCACATGCACATTCTTTATTAAGAGTGGAAAAAGGCCCGTCTTGCTCAAAGTTTCTTCCCTATTTCATTGAGCTTGATCAAGTTTAAGTAGGATCATAGATGGAATATTCGAGTTCTTTATTTCAGGGATGACGGAGATACTACAATTAGTCAATTAGTAAATCATCTCCTCCACATTCTTCACCACGAGTGAAAATAGGCACATCGAACTTGAACGCACGCTAACCAACTAGGCCTAGCACAAGCCTCGAATATATACTTAGGATCCGTTTGGTTGCAATGTGGATAAATAGCCTGGATGCCTAATTTTTCCATAGCATGGTAAAAATTTTCATGGCAAATCCCATGGCAAAAATGTTAGAATTGTTTGATAACATCAATTTTGCAAGTAGCAAAAATGAGATGTTTGATAGAATTAATGATAAAAGTGACAAATGTAAACAAACTCATATATAAAAAAATGGTTTTTAACCAAAAACATAATTTATAACAAATAAAAGCAATTCTTAACAAAAAAAAATAGTTTCTAAAAAAACAATTTTTACTATAAAACAACTTACAGCGGAAAAAAATGACAGAGCAAAACCTTCATTTATTATCACTTGCCAACGCATGTGTGGAAACCTTATATATTTCTTACTATAACTTTTAGATATAATAAATCAATAACTTAACTCATTTGAATATAAGTGGAAGTGATCTAATTGTCTTTTCATCAGATTTGAAAAAAATAATGGACGATTTTTTTTTTATAGAAAACTATACCAAATTAAATAAATCAAATCAAAGCAAACATATAAAGAGCTTAGAAATCAATACAAATATGAACCAAGTATAACACTCCATACCATACAGCCGACCCAGTCGATGGCCAACCCCTGCACTTAATAATAGAATGCGACTAGCTCGCTCTCATGCATAACCACATAAACCTATGAGTTAAATTAGAAATTAAAAAGTGAAAAACCATGGCAGTAGTATATAAATTTCTGAAAAGCGTACCTTGAGAATCGTAAGAAGTTGCAACCATGTTAGTAGCAGAGTGAAACGCTCTGGCTAAACAAGCTGAAAATGAGAAGTCGCCTTCACCCACCAACAATATCTTCTGAGCACTGTTGTAATGTTGAATCCATCTCACCTTTTTCGTCCTTCTAGTTCTAGTCATTCTCTCACTCCCTTTCTATCGGTGTGATTACTGGGTTGGGGTATATATATTTCAGAATACTCAAGACAGGCAAACGATTAAACTGAGAATAGATAGAAGCAGACGTTCATCTTGCAGAACTGTGCATTGGATTTAGTCTTTAGAGTTAAGTCATCCAAAGCAGTTCTCCCCAAAATCCCATTACTTTAGTACTTTTCGACTTCTGCTAAAGTTGGTTCGGTGGGAATAATTGTACGATATTGTTAGTCTCAAATAAAAAAGTAAAAGCTTCTATAGGTTTACTTTTAAAAACCAAAATTAAATTTGGTTATAGATTACATCTCTTTAACTCTTTAACACTTACCAATGCTACATTGGTGGTTGTACATTTGGGCTGGGTATAAGCATTTAAAGCGTTCGCGGATGAGTTGAAGGAATATATTCAGAGGAAAGAGTTTTCCTTTTAAAACTACGTACAATTTGTGGCACGATGGGTCATTATCAATATCGCTGCATAACACTATATAGTTGTTTTTATGGGATCTTCGTGATATAAAATATTAAATTTGACCTTAATATATAATTTTATATTTTTGTGCGCAAAATTTAAAATTTAAAATCTCTTACAATATAAATTCATTAGAAACTAAATGTATATATTTGATGATTTCATGAAAATTTATCAATAAAATCTAGGGGCATCAATTAATGTATCTTTTGAAAGTCTCTAAATATATAATCAGTCCAATTGGTAATTTTATTGGTATCTTAAATTTATAAATATTTCAATTAATTAATGATAACTCTAAACGATACAATTGTATTTATTAATGTAAATACACTTACATTTTTAAATTTAGATACATTCATCATTGTAATTCTATCTACATTAATAAGTGTAATCGTTTCAACATTTATAAGTGTAATTGTATCAATATTCATTAGTGTAATTGTATCTATACTAATAATTATAACCTACGTGAACTTATTGAAAAAATTATTTTTAGCTCGTCCTTATCGTTAATTTTTAAAGATTGTAAGGATTTATACACATATTTTCCTATATGAAGGATATTTGCATTTTTATTCTTTTGGCAAGTCTCCATTGCAAAATTTCTCATTTCAAAATTTCACATTGTCAAATCTCACACTATACATGTTCAATTTATTAATCTTGTAATTTTAGAAAAATAATGTTAATATTTATAATGCGGGATTACATTGTATGCATAATTTTAAAAAGAAAAGCACGACGTGGAATTTTGTAATTTGAAATCTGAAAATATATTTGTAATTTTTTATATATATTATAAATTGGTTACTTTTCTGTCAAAATATTAAGTCTTAAATTAATCCAGCCCAAAATTTGATTTCATGTAGATGTCTAGATGAATGATGCTTGATTGTCTAGATGGGTTATCCCCTTGCGCATGAATATTATATGAATATGGCAAGGAAATTAATTGTGAAAAGAATTCTAGATTAGCAGTTCTTTTTATTGACCTTTTGGTCTTTAAATTTGACTTTGAGAAAACAAACTTCATTAGTTACTTAATAATATTTGTGAATTGCATTTTTATTTGTTACTAATTTTCCTTACCAATATTATTTGTTTGAGTGACAATAAATTAAATACAAATTTTTGAGTGCAAATATGAATTTTATTCTCTTTATGTCGAAAAATTATTTATTTTGTGCATTAATATATTCATATGTTTGAGTGATTTATCTTTTATTGTGAAATATAATTAATATGCTAAATTTTATTGGCATTAATAGATTGCTTATATATTGTTCTGCTTAATGTTAAAGTCATAAAATGTTTTATAACCTTTATCTTCTAAATTAACAGTCAAATGTCATAAAACTTAAATAAAAAATATAAAGTATTATTCAAGGTAAGCTATGAATAATGGTGTATATTAAATATTGTTATCATATATATGCTAAAGTGTGTGGGGACCTTATATATATGAGTAATGCTACAAGTATTAATAAATCTTTTAAATCATCTACCAAATGAAGTAGTATAGCAATAAAATGTGTCGTGTCATTACAACACCTCATTGTATAACATTTATCCTAATGACACATCATTTGAGAAGAATTTGAGAGATTTTTTAAAACTTCATATCATTTTTCTATATATAAATAGTAATCATCATTTTATATACATATATAAGACTTATATATAGATTTATGTCTTTCTCTCTATTCTCTCATGTGGAAACCCAACGCAAGTTAAGCTTCATTTGTAATATTTTTTTTTATCATCATTATTGCTAGTAGGGACAACATACATACTAAATGTGCACTTTCTTTTCCTTTCCCATAAAAAGCTAAAGAGAAACCAAAATATCTTTTATATTGTTATCATTATAGTGTTTAGACCACTTAAAAGAACAATTATTACTTTTATTATATTATTTTCCCTTTCTCCATCTTGCGGAGTTCACACAAGTAAATGAGAGGTCATTTTCTTAATTTTTGATTTCCATACCTCATTATTACTTTGATGGGACCACAAGTTCACTAGTCACTTCAATTATTTTCTTAATTTTTTATTTTCGTACGTCATTATTACTTTGACAAAATATTATTTTGATCAACTTTAAGATCAATTAAATACAGGACCCACACATATTTTAAGACGGTTCAAAGTTGTAACGCATTTTTTTCCGTGCGGAGTACAACATGACATACTCACATGTCTAAACTCTTAAATTAAAGAATGAGAAATTGTAGCTCAAAGTATCCACTTGGAACATGAATTATGGTTGAAGTGTTATGTTAAAGCTCTAGTCCCACGTAGATAAAATATGAAAAATAATTGTAGTATATAATAACTCATTTTGGAATTGGAGTTTTTTGCCCATGGAGTATCTCAACTCTTTGAAGGAGGAATAACCTAAATGGACATGGATTGACGTTCAAGTCCACACACACGCTCCTCCGCCGTCCGCCTGACTTGACCCAGTCCCATCCCGTCCAGCTCCGCTCAGTGTGGGTCGTGGGTTGTGAACTTTGAATTGGCCAAAGTATTAACTTTGGGGGCCAACAATTGTGGCCAAAGTATTAGCTGTTGTTAACCGTTGTTTATTTTAGCATAAATATGTGGTTTGCATTTTGTTTTTTCTAGTTAGTTTTTCAGACATTTATTTTTCTTAAGAAAGTCCCATTTTGTGTCTATAAAAGATAGTTTCTACCATTGTTGTTTCGCTAGTAACTTGCAATTTGGAGTGCTACTATTGCAAGTCGTAATTATTTTATCCTGGGAGACCTTTGTCATTGAGTCCTTAGAGCACCACTGTAGGACAAATATCACCTTAAGGACAGAGTGTTCAACATTTACCTAAATAAAGTAATTCTGCATTATTGTCACCGCAAGTTTGTTTATGTTTATTTCAGATTATTATGCATCTATTAATTACAGTTTATACTTTTTATAAATTAATTAAAAATAATTTTGGATAACAATCTTAAGACGATATTTTCTTTACAGTTATTAAAATCCAGAATGATTTTTTGTGTTAATTAATTACGAAATTAATTTTTTGTATTCCAGAAATTATTTTTGTATATTCCAGAAATTGTTTTTGTATATTTAGCAAACTTATTTCTATACTCAGTGCCTATTTTTGTGAAAGAAATATATTTTGTATAATAAAAAAACGTAATATAATAGTTGCATGCTTATAAAAATTATTTATATACATTGTGTGTTATTTTCTGTTGTTCAGAAATTCAATTTAGTGTTATTTCATGTGAATTCTAAACAAGTTGTTAGTTATAGAATCTATGTTGTTCTATTTATATATTTATCTATTTAAATATCCTGTCATAAATAAATATTTTTTTATGTTTAAAATAGAAATGACATCTACTTCTGCATTGTCTGTTGCGGTTGTAATAACAAATGTTGAACATGGTGAAAAACCTAAAAAGTGTAAAGGGCCTCATGTCAAATGTTGGCAACATAAAATGTTATTTTATTTGACAACCTTGAACTTGGATAAACTCCTTCATTAAGAGGTACCAACTTTGAAAGAAGGTGAGACTGACAAGAAAGTAATTTATGTAGTGGATGCATAGAAACATTCTGATTTTCTATGCAAGAATTATATCCTCGATAATCTAGAAAAATACATTATATATGTGTATAAACCTCTTAAAATGGCTAAAGAGGTATGGAAGTCTTTGGACAAAAAATACAAAATGGAAGATTCCGGAATGAAGAAATTTGTTGTCAGTAGATTCTTGATTTTTAGAATTATTAATTCAAAATTATTAATTCAAAGAATGACATTAATCAAGTGCAAGAGCTCTAACTAATTTTTCATGAAATATTTTCTTGAAAAAAGGGAATTGAGTGAATCCTTCAAAGTCGCTACAATGATTGGAAAATTGCCACCATCTTGGAAAGATTTTAAAAACTATTTGAAACATAAACGGAAAGATATGAGACTTAAGGACTTGATTGTGAAATTAAAGATTGAAGAGAATAATCGTGCATATGAGAAGAAAACTATAAATCCTATGGAATCCAAAGCATATGTTGTGGAATAAGGACAAAGTACCAAAGATAAGAAAATAAAGTGAATGAACCAAGGTGGTGATTTCATTGAAGAAAAACTGTTGATTGCACCTTCATTAATTATGCAATTAATAGTAGTGCATATCGATTTCTTGTTTATAAATCAAAGATTCCTGATATACATGTAAAAATTATAGTTGAATTTATATATGCATACTTCTTCAAAGACATATTTTCTAATAATAAAGTGGTTGGTTCAAGTTCTTTTAAAGAACTAATGATACCAGATCTAGTAATTATCAAGAAAATATAGATAATGAATCTATTGAAAAAATGATAACCTCCAACCTAGACACAGTAGAAGGACTTTGACTTCAAAGCCATTTGTTCCAGATTCTCTAACTTATATGTTAGAGAGTGAGCCTGGTAGCTTCAAAGAAGTGATATCAAATTTTGAAGCTCCTTTCTAAAAATAAGCCGTCAATAGTGAAATTGAATCCATCATGCAAAACCATTCTTGGGAATTAGTGGACCTTCCATTAAGTAATAAACCTCTTGGATGCAAGTGGATATTCAAGAGAAAACTGAAAGTAGATGGATCAACTGAAAAATATAAAGCTATACTTGTAGCTAAGGGCTATAGGCAAAATGAATGATTGGATTATTTTGGTACTTACTCACGTGTTACGAGAATAACATCCATTCGAATGTTAATAGCTATTGCAGCGTTAAGTAATCTTGAGGTACATCAAATGGATGTGAAAATCGCCTTCCTAAATGGAGATTTAAATGAAGAAATATACATGGAACAACCATAAGGGTTTAAAATTCCAAGTTAAGAAAAGAAAGTGTGTTGATTTTTTAAATCCCATTATGGATTAAAACAAGCACCTAAACAATGGCATGAGAAATTTGACAATGTAATGGTATCAAATGGATTTAAAATAAATGAGTGTGATAAATGTATTTACATTAAAAACACTTAAAGTGGTTATGTCATTCTTGTCTCTATGTGGATGATATGTTTATTATTGGAAGTAATAAGGATATTATTAAATCTACTAAGAGAATCTTGTCCAGTAAATTTAATATGAAATATATGAATATTGCAGATGTTATATTAGGAATTAAAATTTCTAAAACGCCATATTGACTTATCTTGTCTCAATATCATTATAAGAAGATACTTGATAAGTTCGATAAAGGTAGTGATGGCATAGCTAAAAAACCTACGGACCCAAATCTTCATTTATATAAAATAAATAAAATAGTATATCTCAATTAGAATACTCTCGTATTATAGGCAGTTTAATGTGTGTTATGAACTGCACACGCATAGATATTGCTTACTCACTTAGGAAATTGAGTAAGTATACAAGTATTCCAGGTGAAGACTATTTTTGACACCCCGCCTAATAAAATACTGGGCGATCACTCCTATATCAAATTAAAATAGGAGTCTCATATGGTTCATTCTTAGCATCACCGTCGAAAACCAATTTAATTACTAATATCCTATTAGGTCGGCGTCAAATTTTTAATTAACTAATCTCTTTAACCAAACCATTCAAATAAAACAATTACAACAGTTTATATGCAGTAACTGAAATGAAATAAAATAAAATAACCGAACACTCGGTACAATAATACAACCAAATCGAATGCCGCACTAAAAGACGATAAAAGAATAAATGAGTACAGTTGGGCCATAATCCCGAATGTTTCTACAATACCAACCTATCTAGATCTCAATGATAGAAGCGTCTAATAAAAACCTGCTTGCATCCACACCTGCTGCAGAAAACGTCTGACTCAAAAGAATCATTATCCAGACGTCCCTGTGTCTGGACACATATATATATAAATATAGCAAGAAGGGAAAATAGAGAAACGGGTCAGAGCCCGAGTTTTGAAAATATTTTATCAAGTGCTTAAAATCCATATTTTAAAATATGCTATTTATCATATTTAAACTGGTATCGCTCTCACATGAGATACACCTCACCCTTCTTCTAACAGTGCACAACTATTGCATACCTTTTTAAACAACCTAGTTAAGCTACCCTGCCTAACTAATGTAACTACCCATCTTCTAATAATCCTCATCAATTCCAGTACTAAGGACTAAACTTCTCCACATTCTCAACATTACGTTACATTCGTGCGTGGGGTATCTCCCGAAGCGAAATCCAAATAAAGAACCCCCCGATACACTACTACGTGACAATGTTGATCATCGGGATCCATTAGGCATTCATTACATACCATATTTATACCATCTCATATTTATTAATAGTTCTCATTACAACCTAATATTCATATTCATATAAATTAGGATATTCATTTATCGGAAGTAATATCACACTTTATTCATTCTTTTCACTTTATACAAGGTTAAGTTATATGATATCTCATCTCATATATATATACAATATACTATACGCAACAAGTATATTAATCATCTACCGAACTATAATATAAGTGGCTTAGTCATTTTCATTTACTAAGCATCCGTGGATTATCTCAAGTACACATATACGTTAATCACAATACATATATCCATATCCGACACCCATAGGCTTAACAGCGGTTCACACATACTCTGTTATCCAAACCAAGTACATCCCGTACTAAAGGATCACATGTTCCACATCGCTGATGAACTGTATCAATACAAATCACACATATTGGAGGCGAACATGGTTCCAAGCCTATGGGCTACGCACATACCTACGCACCCATATGACGGTCAACACTATCATTCTCTCAGATAGCCCGTACCTAGGTTCCATGCTCTTGAGGTACCAAATCTAAAATCCTCCCCGAAGGCAACACAAGATAAGATTGTCCTCTTTCGAACGCCAACCTCCCGTGATAGCAAGTATGGTAGGTATGTCATACACATAATAAACAATAATATAGGTACACATTCCACCTATATAAATATATCATCAGTTAGGTATTCACACAACCATATTATAATGATAGGTATTTATCTCACCTATACATAATTCCCCATAGGTAATTTTTTTTAACCCATGTATATAATAACATCAGGGCATACGCACTACCCATATAATAATCCCCATACATAGTATATTTATATCTCGAATATCCTACGCATTTATCATTTTTAACTAACCCCCAATATTTTATTTTCCGAGCTTTTCTCACCGCACAATGATAATATCAACAACCCCGATATATTCATTCGTCTCATAATATATATACTTTAACGACATCGTATATATATTATTTATATCCCTTCTCAATATACTATCGCTATAATTTCCAAACTCTTATAACGATAGCCAATAACCTCGAACATTTCCATTCATAATAATATAAGCAGTCACACGCTTAAAATATTAGCCCCAATACGTACTCTCTTATTTATTATTCAAATCACACCTAAATACCCCTTTAAGTATTATTCCTCACGAACACCCCTATTTGGGTAAATCTTGGATTTTACTTTTAACTAAGCCAAGGTACACGCCTTACTAAAAAAATATTTAGAAGTCCCCACACTATTTTTAGGAACCCCAAATATTTATCTCCAAACAATTCTAGCCTTTATTTTTCCAATTTCCGGTTTGATTTCCGAGTTGATGATTTCAACCCTGGAACTGCTTTCTTAGAAAAATCATAACTAATTCAAAAAAAATTAGAAAAATACGCGATCGGTGCCCACGTGACCGTGTCGAAAAGATCTAAAACTTTTATGTTTTGACTGAGAGCTGAATAGGTTGTCTTCCTAGTTGAAAAAGTTCGGAAGTGACGTTGGTCACTATTCACCTTCTTCTCCAAAAATCAAAACCTCCATTAAAACATCTCCATGCTTTTTATCTCCTCTCTCATCATCATTCAACCTCAAACAACCATAAATACACATATAGAAAGGGTTCTAATCATCCTAGAACCCATTTTCAACAATTAATTTCAATAAATTCCAAGTTTCTCAAATTGGCTATTAATCGAGTTATATCCGTTTTAATCTTCCGAAAACCCATTTGATCCACGAAATTTCAGCTCAAAAACCTTTAGTTATATACCAACTACAATATGAGAAATTAACACACTTAATCATAACGCAAGTTAAACACTTGCCTCGTGGATTAAATCCGACGACCCCGAGTCGAATCCTGTGAATTTTGGCCGAAAATCTCTTCTTTTCTTCTCTTTTCTTTCTTCTCTTCTTTCTCTCTTCTCTCTCTCTCTCTCTCTCTTAGGGCTGATATTTGGGTGAAATAAGGGCTTTCCCCTTATTAAACCCGAAATTGGGTGTATACCCAATTGTTAAATGACTCGTGTACTCATTTACGAGTCCCTAATAGTCCAAAAATGCCCGGAACCCAAATACTACCCCCGGTTACTCTATTTTGACTATCTCGGCCATTCCGAACCCAATGGCGGAGTCGAAATATCCATTCGAGTCACTTAACTAAAATTCACTATTTTGACCCAACACGTTCAATACGCGTGTTTTCTAATTTTAAATATTTTCTTTTATCGCTTTACCCAACTGCGACATGTAATTAAAAATAATCCACTCATATACTTAATCTCGTAAGAAAATATAATCCATGTAAATATTAGTCCGACACTTGAAAACTAATATTTACTATTCACTTTATAACATTAAATTTATTTAATTTCACTCATTAAATCCCATAATTCTATTCACAATAATTCTTCAAATTACCAAATTACATCCACAGTGTAATTTAAATATCTTTAAAAGTACGGGGTATTACATACTTCCCCCCTAACAACAGAATTTCATCCTCGAAATTCAGATATAGCCTGTACCACTACTCTAGGATCGGTATACACATTACACCCTAGTTTAACCAAATTTAGATATAACTTAACACAATGGTCTCCCACTATATTCCACCCATCTCGAGGCGTATGCTCATATATATATATATATATATTCTCATCATTGCTATTCATATATATACTATTCTTGCACCCCTGGTTAACACCCATTAGCGCACTTAATAACAATATCACATAATAGGCATATACACATCCTATTAAGATTCATAGGCATATTGATAACCTAATCATACACTTCTCATACGTATTTTATTCTCATCGCTACGTATTGTATAAATATTCAGATTACTATCTCTCTTGTAATCTCCAAGGTACATTCCCAATACCGAATAATTAAAGTATTAATTCTCATATACTTTTCCGGAATTTGGTATCCTTTTCATCAGGAGGTACCTTTTAAATGGCTTTCCACAGCCTTTCAACCCATCTCGGGTGTGCTAGCTCTCGTTGCACATAAATGCTTGAATTATCGTCATTCTCGCACGACATTCAACACGTCATACCATTTAACCTTGTTTATAGCTGCCCCTTAGGCATATAATCTACACATTGATTTTTTTTATGTCCTTCTATCTCGGACATTTTTGGAATTTAACTAACCAGGGTACCCATACCCCCTATCATTCGTTCATATTTGCACAACCATTGAAAAAGTCCGACACGTAACGCTTTTCTCTAAATAATGGATCCCATTTCCTTGGCCTGGTAATAGCACCTGGGTTTTTCCTAACCCGAATAATTTCGAAATTTAATTCTCCCAATGCCTGGAAATTCAATCATTCTCAAGATTATTCCATCGATCTTTTTGTGGTTATCACGATAGACTTCTTATATCAGTGCCGACAGTTTTATTTCCCTTACTTTCTGGTAGTTCTAAGATCAAGGTGTTTCCAATACATGTAATATGAGTACTATTCTAATTATATCCCTAGTGCCCAAGACCTCTCTCGACTTCTAATATTTTCTCGCTTTCATGCGTGGGACGTCTCGCAAAGAGAAATCCAAACAAGGAACCCTCCCGTTACACTACTCCCTCACATCGTCGGTCATCGAGATATAATGGTCTAAGGGACACCAACGGGACGTTCTAAATCCTATTCGTTAATCTACTAATGTACTTTTACCACAAAATCCTTCCATGTTAACCAAATGGAATGCCCAACTAATCAGGGAGCCTACTCTCGACAAAAGCATTAGGAACATCATACCCAAAATGTATTTCCTCTGAATTTCCCTTATATTCAAAGTCTGGCTATAAGTCTCAAATTAGTTTCCTTTATCTTACCTCACCCACATACTTGCGGTGAGAGGAAAATTTCAGTGCTTCTTTATTGCACTTATATCTCTATATAATTATACAGTCATCAAATGGCTCTCACTCAATAGTGTTTCCTCTACACTAAGTGACTTATCGTCAAAACCAACATCCTTGCATTCTATAACATTTGTCCACTCCCGACGTCATTAAGGTTCGTACGTGGAGTGTCTTATTAGCTTCAAATATGCAACGAGGATAATCCCATCCCATCTACCAATAAAATACGGTCAGAACTCTCAATTCTGTCAAGGAGCCATACTATAAGAGCTTGCACTAACACTAAGTCCTTCGCGCGAACAACAACAAGCTTAACTCCCAGCTTAACTATAAATCCTGCATACCTTAAATTATATCTATAAGGTCCCCATGCACTCAAATTATGGTAATGAAACATCTCCTCATCGAAGTTCCATCTAAACATATAATCAAGGCGAGCTCATCCAGAATTTATCTCGCATTCCATTCTTTATTATGTCCGTATATATATGTTTCACATCTTATATAAATATATATACATTATACTATACATATCAAGTATATCCATACTTATATATCACACACTATATAAGTATAATAACCATCCCTCAGAGCTCTAACTCAATGGATGTAGTCTCTCAATGCTATCATCTTCCAGGGAATTACTCACACATCATCCTGGGTACCAGCGGTCGGACTATCACACCAACTTGGTAAAAACCAAATCACAACGAATGGGAAGTGATCATAGTTCCTCCCCGAAAATGAGAACGAAACATACCCACCACGTCTCATTCCTGATAAAAATCACACAATATATAATGGACACTATGACCTGGGGACTATACACTTCCTGCTCCTCAAGCTAGGGCCCTCACCCAAAATGCATAACTGCCCATGATAGCACTCGAGGGGTATGTTTCATACAAATATACCAATCACATAAAAATATATTTAAACATATCATATATATACGTCTCAATATGCTCGTATATATATACAGTATAATCTGGCTAATCGTGTATATCTCTCGTAACATTAGCCCGTATTTTCCGAAAATACATATTCGATTTAATCCCATAAGTATTCACTTACTTATAATATAAATAAATATTAATCTTATCATAACTAGATCGTATCCCAATTACATCCGAAATTCCAATTCGAAGCCCAAGAGTCTTTATCCCATTAGACTTTTAAAAATCACAAAGTCTCACAACTTTAATTTTTCATTGCAGATTTCACACCTTGCACTAAAATAACTATAACTCACTCTACATAAGTTCAATTTACTAGTGAGTCTATTATTCTACTGGAGAAGCCTCTTTCTCCATTGTACCTACTTACTCCGGTACTAAGATCACTTAACCATGTCACTCGTTATTCACCGTCGGTCTCTGACCGATTCTTATGTGAATAACCTAGAATCTGCATTCACTTTATTCTAAATCAAGGGAATTTACAGTTTAAAACCATCTGTAAGATTAATTTATGACAAAATATCATGCTCCTCTAAATATGGTGACCATCGTTCCCACCATTTCATATTTCTCTAACGAGTGAAAAAAAAATCCTCAAATTTTCACATATGGGTATTTCCATACCCAACTCTAAGCCAAAGCTTCCGAGCCTTCGACTTCCTAGAAGTGAAATTACACTATTTATGCCTATCTCAACTTCAACGCACGGTCCTCATCAAAGACCTCTTAAGCTTTTTCCCCATCTAACTTCACTAGGTAATTCAAGTTTAGCACCATTCTCTACTATAGCGGTGCATAGATAATTATAACTACTATTCTATAGTAGTCATTGTAGCAATCCATGATAATGCCGCAAGGAAAATGACCTTTACCGCTGTCCTCATTTCCAACATCAACTTATAGCTCTAACTAAGCCCCGCCTCCTGCTGCCCTCATAATGGACTTCCATGGTCTCCCTTCGTCCATCATCATACGAATCCCGAACGAGCGCGCAAAAGATTTAATATAATCTTACATAATGGCAGGAGAATGAAATCTCACAAGAGGCTATCAACAATCCTAATCACAAGGCTCAATATCAAATCAAAAGCAACGCTGAAAGAGTAGTACGTCCGCACAGATTCCTAAGGACACTAGAACCTGATGCTCTGATAACACTTGCGACACCCCGCCTAATAAAATACCGGGCGATCACTCCTATATCAAATTAAAACAGGAGTCTCATATGGTTCATTCTTAGCATCACTGTCGAAAACCAATTTAATTACTAATATCCTATTAGGCCGGCGTCAAATTTTTAATTAACTAATCTTTTTAACCAAACCATTCAAATAAAACAATTACAACAGTTTATATACAGCAACTGAAATGAAATAAAATAAAATAACCGAACACTCGCTACAATAATACTACCAAATCGAATGCCGCACTAAAAGGCGATAAAAGAATAAATGAGTACAGTTGTGCCATAAGCCCGAGTGTTTCTACAATACCTCTTATCTATATCACAATGATAGAAGCGTCTAATATAAATCTTATTGCATCCACAGCTGCTGCAACAAATGTTTAACTCGAAAGAATCATCATTCAGGTGCCCCTGTGTCTGGACACCTATATATATATAGATATAGCAAGAGGGAAAAATAGAGAAACGGGTCAGAGCCCGAGTTTTGAAAATATTTTAGCAAGTGCTTAAAATCCATATTTTAAAATATGTTATTTCTCATATTTAAACTGGTATCTCTCTCATATGAGATACACCTCACCCCTCTTCTAAAAGTGCACAACTATCGCATACCTTTTTAAACAACCTAGTTAAGCTACCCTGCCTAACTAATGTAATTACCCATCTTCTAATAATCCTCATCAATTCGAGTACTAAGGACTAAAATTCTCCCCATTCCCAACATTACGTTACGTTCATGCGTGGGGTGTTTCACGAAGCGAAATTCAAACAAAGAACCCCCCCGATACACTACTACGTGGGAAATGTTGATCATCGGGATCCATTAGGCCTTCAGTACATACCATATTTATACCATCCCGTATTTATTAATAGTTCTCATTAGAACCTAAGATTTATATTCATATAAATTCGAATATTCATTTATCGGAAGTAATATCACACTTTATTCATTCTTTTCACTTTATACAAGGTTAAGTTATATGATATCTTATCTCATATATATAAACAATATACTATATGCAACAAGTATATTAATTATCCACCGAACTATAATATAAGTGGCTTAGTCATTTTCATTTACTAAGGATCCGTGGATTATCTCAAGTACACATATATGTTAATCACAATACATATATCCATGTCCGGTACCCATAGGCTTAACAGCGGTACACACATACTCTGCTATGCAATCCAAGTACATCCCATACTAAAGGATCATATGCTCCACGTCGCTCAGGAACTGTATCAATACAAATCACACACATTGGAGGCGAACATGGTTCCAAGCCTATGGGCTACGCACATACCTACGCACCCATATGACCATCAACACTCTCACTCTCTCAGATAGCCCGTACCTAGGTTCCATGCTCTTGAGGTACCAAATCTAAAATCCTCCCCGAAGGCAACGCAGGATAAGATTGTCCTCTTTCGAACGCCAACCTCCCGTGATAGCAAGTATGGTAGGTATGTCATACACATAATAAACAATAATATAGGTACACATTCCACCTATATAAATATATCATCAGTTAGGTATTCACACAACCATATTATAATGATAGGTATTTATCTCACCTATACTTAATTCCCCATAGGTAATTTTTTTTAACCCATGTATATAATAACATTAAGGCATACGCACCACCCATATAATAATCCCCATACGCAGTATATTTATATCTCCAATATCCTACGCATTTATCATTTTTTACTAATCCCCAATATTTTATTTTTCGAGCTTTTCTCACCGCACAATGATAATATCAACAACCCCGATATATTCATTCGTCTCATAATATATATACTTTAACGACATCGTATATATATTATTTATATCCCTTCTCAATATACTATCGCTATAATTTCCAAACTCTTATAACGATAGCCAATAACCTCGAACATTTCCATTCATAATAATATAAGCAGTCACACCCTTAAAATATTACCCCCAATACGTACTCTCTTATTTATTATTCAAATCACACCTAAATACCCCTTTAAGTATTATTCCTCACGAACACCCCTATTTGGGTAAATCTTGGATTTTACTTTTAACTAATCCAAGGTACACGCCTTACTAAAAAAATATTTAGAAGTCCCCACACTATTTTTAGGAACCCCAAGTATTTATCTCCAAACAATTGTAGCCTTTATTTTTCCAATTTTCGGTTTGATTTTCGAGTTGATGATTTCAACCCTGGAACTACTTTCTTAGAAAAATCATAACTAATTAAAAAAAAATTAGAAAAATACGCGGTCAGCGCCCACGCGACCGTGTCGAAACGATCTACAACTTTCATGCTTGACCGAGAGCTGAATAGGCTGTCTTTCTAGCCGAAAAAGTTCGGAAGTGACGCTTGTCACTATTCACCTTCTTCTCCAAAAATCCAAACCTCCATTAAAGCATCTCCAAGCTTTTTATGTCCTCTCTTATCATCATTCAACCTCAAATAACCATAAATACACATATAGAAAGGGTTCTAATCATCCTAGAACCCATTTTCAACAATTAATTTCAATAAATTCCAAGTTTCTCAAATCGGCTATTAATTGAGTTATATCCGTTTTAATCTTTCGAAAACCCGTTTGATCCACGAAATTTCAAACCAAAAATCTTTAGTTATATACCAACTAAAATATGAGAAATTAACACACCTAATCATAAAGCAAGTTAAACATTTGCCTCATGGATTAAATCCGACGACCCCGAGTCGAATACCGCGAATTTTGGCCGGAAATCTCTTATTTTCTTCTCTTTTCTTTCTTCTTTTTTCTTCTCTACTTTCTATCTTCTCTCTCTCTCTCTCTCTTAGGGCTGATATTTGGGGAAAGTGAGGGCTTTCCCCTTATTAAACACGAAATTGGGTGTATACCCAATTGTTAAATGACTCATGTACTCATTTACGAGTCCGTACTAGTCCAAAAATGTTTGAAACCCCAATACTACCCCCAGGTACTATATTTTGACTATCTCGGCCATTCCGAACTCAATGGCAGAGTCAAAATCTCCATCTGAGTCACTTTACTAAAATTCACTATTTTGACCCAACACGTTCAATACGCGTGTTTTCTAATTTAAAATATTTTCCTTTGTCGCTTTACCCAACTGCGACATGTAATTAAAAATAATCCACTCATATACTTAGTCTCATAAGAAAATATAATCCATATAAATATTAGTCCGACACTTGAAAACTAATATTGACTATTCACTTTATAACATTAAATTTATTTAGTTTCACTCATTAAATCCGAGAATTACTATTCACAATAATTCTTCAAATTACCAAATTACATCCACAGTGTAATTTAAATATCTTCAAAAGTACGGGGTATTACATTATTGGAAAGCCATACTAAGGGTTCTTAGATATCTAAGATATTCCCTTAATCATGGATTGCACTACAGAAGATATCTAGCAGTACTTGACGGATACAGTGTTGATAATTGGATATCTGATTCGACGGATTTTAAATCCACAAGTGGATATTTATTTACATTTGGTAGTATTGCGGTGTTTTAAAAATCCTCAAAACAGACTTGTATTGCTAGATCCACTATGTAATCTGAATTTATAGCTTTACATAAAGTTGGAGAAGAAGAAGAGTGGCTTCAAAATTTTTTAGAGGATATTCTAATGTGGCCAAAACCTATGCATGTAATTTGCATATATTGTGATTGTCAATCAGCAATTGGCAGAGAATAAAGTCATATTTATATTGGTAAGTCTCTACATAAATGTTGAAGACATAACACTATTAAATAACTTCTCTCTAATGGAATTATGTCCATTAACTATATTAAGTTTAAGGATAATATAGAGGATCCTTTAACTAAAGGTTTGAATATAGAGGAAGTATATAAATTATATAGGGGAATGGGATTAAAGGCTACAAAGTTAGAAACCCTACGTAGTTGACTGGGGTTAAAAGGTAATATCTGAGTTCGAGAGAGTAGGGGTGGTAAACGGATGGATACGGACCGGATACCATGTTTTTCATATCCGTATCCACTATCTGGATGCACTATTCGTATTCATATTCGTATCCGTCCGGATAATTAATGATAAATTTTGACTGTTGAGTCGAGCTTGTTTAAACGAAGAAAGGGAGCCGAGCAAGGAACAAAGAAAGGAAAAATTCAGTACCTTAAAGAAGTTAGAAAGGATACCATGAAGGAGTGGGATCTCGTATGGTGTATTTATGAACTTAGAATATGAACTATTTGAATGATTTATTGTATGCTTGTAACCTAAACAATTTTTTAGTGGATTTTTATTTTGTGGCGTAGAGGCCACCGTGGATGTTTCCCTATTTGGGTGGGGTTTTACCACTTAAAAATTGTTGTCTCTTTTTATTTGAGATTAAATCTAAAGACAAGTGGAGTGATGTTGAATTTTCAATTTGCAATTATAACTCCATTTTTTTAAATGATTTTGTTTTGTCATTATCACCCAAGAATATAGTCGCATTATGAATTACGAAATCGTTAAGTGTGAGACATCCTTAGTGTTACGTATGAGAGAACATAAACCGTGAGAAAAACATCCAAGATACATTAGTTTGAAACATCCTTCAAAACGATGGATGTGAAGGAAGAAGAATCATTTGAGGAGTATTATACTAAGTTGACCAAGGTGGTAGGTGCATTGTATGATTTGGTAGGGAGGATCCATAAAGTAGGGGTATGAAGAATTTTTTAAGATCATTAACTTCAATATTTAATATTAAAGTAGATATTCTTGATGAAATTTTGGATATCTATTATTGGAGGTTGGAATAATTGGTATTATCCCTTCAAACGTTTGATCAAGAGATGGATGGAGTTGCTAAAAACTCGAAGTCTTACCATTTCAAGTCAAAACGAGTGAGAAGGTTATTATGATTGAATAAGAAAATAAGCCTAGTTCTAAGGTTGAAGAAGATATGGTTCTCTTTGAACAATAACAAGAAACCTTTAAACGACAAAGTAGTTTTAAGCCCAGAAAACCAAGATCTTTTAAACATGAACACAAATATCAAATTGACAAGAACTCTTATAGTTTCAAAAGAAGAAAACCAAAAAAAAAATATGGATGCTTTGTGATAAGCACCCAAAAGTGTTATATTTATACAATAAATAAACGCTTTTTTATTGCTAGTTCTTTGTAAAATTGGGCTTATGCGGGTATTTTGTTTATCTTACAGGTAAAAACATACTTGTGGATTCAAACGCATTAATTCAAGGCATTTTGAGCAAAAATGACCACATATGAACTTTCAAGGGAAAAATTAAAAATTAAAATGACTAATTTTGGACCCGGACAAAGCACGAAAATTGTAGTCCTTTAATCAAGTGACACCTGGGTTAAATGAAATGTTAATCGGAGTTCAAATGAAGAAGTTTTAACTGTTTAGATTTCAAAATTGAAAGAAAGTCAATGCCCCGAGTTACACCTGAAGTCAAACCCCGTGACCCAAGAACTTTTGAAATATAGTCGGCCTCGAAAAGTGGGTCACATAGGTTCTTGAGGTGCATCAATTAGAGGTCGTATGGATAAGTTATGAATTTTTGGGGGGTTAAATGCAATTAATGAGTTTTGAAAATCACTTTTTGTAATAAATCTCCGCACCCCACATGGCGCCATCTTGGCATGCCATGTGGTAGCGCCCGTACCCTTAGATCAGTGTGCTACAATACACACTACAAGATGCTACAATGCTGGGATTCAACTATTCAACTTTACATATATCCCCCATTATTTCACCTTTCTTCGTACTTTTTTTTATTTCTTTTTTAAAAAGAAATCTAACTTTAATAATTCTCCCACACCTCTATTATTATGAACGAACTCTACTTGTTTAAATATTCCTCACCCATAACCCATCTTATTATATTAAATAGGATATACTTTTGTAAAATTCCTAAAATGACCCAAACCCTAATTTTCAATAATATAAGGAGCATTTGATCTTCATTTTTAGAAGTATTCATTTCATGTTTTAAACGTGGGATAAATTATGCTCCAACAATCTATAGATAGTGTTTGTATTTTTAGCAAATATATCAATATAGATTGGTGTGGTAGAATTTACATCTTGTAAATATTGTAAATAATTTTCTTCTTTCTTCTTTCTTCTTTTATTAATATTTTAGACCAATTTAGGATTAATTTAGGAGCTGATATTTTTATTTAGAATACACCATTATCTTTGTAGGTTAATTTAGTTTAGTGTAGTGTTATTTAATTCTTTTGTAATTTTTAGAGAATTGTGTGAAATATATTTTTTGAGAAACAGATTGTGAGTTTGTGAGATATGTTCCGAGAGACAATTATTATCATAAATTCCAGATTTGTGGGTATTCTTTATTTTCTAAGCTTGGAGATTCAATGAAAATCCAAAGAGACTTGGTTTATATATTGTTCTCTTCATCGTTAATTCTTTTCTTTTAGGCCTCTCATGAGATATGTTCTATTTTATTTTATTTAGATTAGTAATTTCTAATTTTGTTGTGTTTTTTTGAAAATAGATATTGGACTATTACATATCAAAATGGATTTCAAGAGAAAAATTTTGGTTATAGTCATGCTTCGAGAGAAGGTGATTAATTTTTAATAAATTCAAAAATTCCCCTCCCACGAGAGATATATCTTGTCATTAAGAAAGAGACCGAAATTTTTATTACATCATTTTCTTAAAAATCAAACTAGAAATAGGCTTTTCTGAGTTAAATGATGTTTTAATAATTTCTAACTCTAAAACTAAATTGTAAAGACTTAACATAATTTTAATAAATGATCCCTAATGGGTAGTTTATTAGAAAAGTTTATTCTTATTCTTGAAGAGTTTTTGTGAAAGTCTAAAATTAATTTACTAAAAAATATCTTATTTAAATTATATTTACGACAAGAGTTGATTTATAATTTATATACATCTTGGAATATTCTAAAATTAAAAGTTACTTAATTAAAATAAATAATTGTGTCGTAGAAGTGGATTGTCCTCCCTTATTTTTTATTATATTTGTTCATTTCACTCATTTCTTATTTTACTTTTATTAATTAGTTGGTTTAAGTATTTCATCATTAGTTATATAAACATCCCTTTAACAAATTATTTAAAAAACCCATTACATAGTCTTCACTAGCTCTTGTCCACATTAAGGAGCGGGGATCGACCCCTTACTTGCCCGTATACATATTTTAGTGTATTTATAGGTACAAAAAGAGATTTTTGATTAACGGTCTTTATTGTACAACGACATATACAAAAGACGTAATATAAAATGGCATCATTGCTATCTTTTTAAGAGTTGGACTTTGCTAAATTTTTAACGATAGACTTATCATGAAGTGTCGTTGTCGAATTTTCGAGTTGAGGTGAATTTTCAAGACTTGTACATTTGTTCATTTTGTATATATTCTTTATTTTTCATTGATTTATTGTATTTAGACTATTGAAGCCTTGTACATTAATTTGTGGTGATTTTTAACACCAATTATTTATACTAATTAAATAAAAAAATAAAACAACATCAAAAGAGAAACGAGACAAAATAGAGAGAGAACGTCGTTGGAGTAGATTAAAAGCCTCTCTATTTTGGATCCGTAGGGCTCCTGAGGATGATTGAAGTTAGGCAAACTTCCCCCTGGTCGACCTAACTCAGTCTTCACCCCATGCGTGCAAAAGTCGTGCGAGGTATATTTCTTTACCACTCGTGCATCTTCAGTTAGCGAGCCCATTTATTGTTTGACTATATGCCCTATGTGACTTTATTTTTTGCATATTCTTACTTTGAATTGTTTGATGGATTAATTGGACTTAAGGCATATACCCGATAATTGAAACTAAAAGGGATTTCATCACCCGACTCAATCACTTATCCATTGTGTACAACCCTAGCTGTCGCTAAAATTAAAAATCAATCAACTAGTTGGCCGGATAGGATACGGTGTTCGTAGGACCCTTTCTAAATAATTTAACTTGTAGGATAAATCCTAGAGTCCTCTCCAGTCAAAAAATCCTTGATTTGTTCCCTTTGTGGCACGTTAGTGTTCAGGGAAACTGGGTTTTAAGTGTGGCTAGCCCGTAGAATGAGTTTGTGTTGTCCTCAGCATTGTATCGGTCGACCGTTTCATCATAGTATCTTTGTGGATAATCTTTATGTCTAACCTCTATTTGATGTGACACCCCGCCTAATAAAGTACCGGGTGATCAGTCCTATACCAAATTAAAACAGGAATCTTAGTTGGTTCATCCTTAGCATCACTGTCGAAAACTTTTTAAAACTTACTAACCACCTAGTATTACAAAAGCTGGTGCCAAAGTTTAACTTTTTAACTAAACCAAACAGTACATGCAGAAATAAATATAATCCATTCACACAACTGAATTAAATGAACTAAAGAAATAATAAGACGACATGCCGAATAAACCATCGACCACCAAATAAAAAGTCCAATACAAGTATTCAACACCTGAATAAATACACCTGAAAACTATACTGAGAAGTCTGGGCGACAAGCCCTAAATAAAACTGGAACTGATACATGATTCCTACTCTAGGAAATGAATGAACGATGCGTCTAATCCAAACTCCTGCAAGCATCCACATATGCCGCAACTCCATGTCCCTGGAATAGAATATCAATCCTGGCGTCCCGGTGGCTGGACACCTAAAAGGTTTTGAAAATATTTAGCAAGTGAATTAACTGCAGTAATTTAAAATATATGAATGCGCTCCATATTTAAGTTAGTGTCACACTCTCTTGAGGACATTCTCACCCCTCCACTAAAGTGCACACCTAACGATTACCTTGACCCCCACCTAGTTGTACTATCCAATCCAACTAGTCCTGGTATAACCTACCCTTGCCATACTACTCTAACCCGAGTATAATGATTCTTGAATTATAAGTTATCTCACAATTAACTTAATTAATTCCTTCTTAAATAGTAGCATATAACCGTGTCACAAGTTATATAAAGTAAATACATCACACATTGTATTATTACCCGCATATAATATTGAATACCATTATATACGTACCTTTACTAAAACATCCACACATATAACATACGTATATCCATCCCTCCGAGTATACCCTCGCCGGATGATTTCCTCTGAAGTGCTATCCCAGTAGGTGTGCTCACATAACCTAGTTACCCAAGTTGGATTCGCTCACCAACCTAGCCTAAAACATAAACGAAGTGGAGGTGGTCATATTCCTTCCCTGAAAGTGAGATAATCCCCTCACCCATATACCGGACGCTATGACCTGGGGATATACTCGCCCTACTCCTCAAGCTAGGGGATTCACCCACATCGCGCAACCTACCTTGATAGCACTAGAGTATATAAATTGAATAAATATCTAGAGACTGATAATTAATATCACACACAATATATACACGTATATATATACTATCACTACACCGTATATATATAATATAAATCCCGTACACTAGCCTATAATTTCTTGAGTTTGTGGTCCGACTCAACTTAATTAATTTTCTCACTTATATAATTATCATTATCCCCAGTCTGTGGTCCGACTCTAATATATTTAATTCACACCTCAATTAATATAATACTTTCTCCGAGTGTATGGTCCGACTCTAAATAAATTAATTAACACACCCATTAATTTAATACCTTCCCGAGTCTATCGTCCGACTCTAATTAAATTAATTAACGCACTTATTAATTTAACACTTCCCCGAGTCTATCGTCCGACTCTAATTAAATTAATTAACACACTTATTAATTTAATACTTCCCCGAGTCTATCGTCCGACTCTAATTAAATTAATTAACACACTTATTAATTTAATATCGATCTGAGTCTGTGGTCCGACTCCCAGTTAATTAATTTACACATTAATTAATTCATACTAAGCCGAGTCTGTGGTACGACTCTCATTTAATTAATTTACACATTAATTAATTTATACCAATCCGAGTCTGTGGTTCGACTCTCATTTAATTAATTTACACATTAATTAATAAATGCCCTTCCCGAGTCTACATTCCAACTCTAAATTAATTAATTACAATATCAATTAATTTATTATTTTTCTGAGTCTACCTTCCGACTCTAATTTCATTAATTAACACATCCATTAATCTAATAACTTGGTGTCACCCAACCATTCTCCCCGGACTCGCTCACTTGGCCCATACCTTAATATTTTTCGAGTCTATGTTCCTATCACAAGGAAACACACAATAGGCATTCACAACCCAAGTAATCCTATAAAAGAGTAGGTATTTACACAACCCAATTATTCATACTTATACGTAATATATTTCTCTCTAATATTCACCGTACTTGTTTGCTTTACGAATTTATTTCACTTTCGTATTAATTCAAGTATTCACACAACTCTAAGGGTCCTAGTTACCCCTTGTTATATCAATTCAGTAGTTACCCTTGTTATCCCACTGACCTAACGCCTCGCTCATGCTTTTTCGTAATTATATTCTTATCATCTCGAATTAGAGTACGTCACAATCAAGCCTATGAATCTCCACTTTAACTTTCTCACAAAAATAAAGTCCAACACTCAATCATAGACCTAATTCCATATCATTATTCCATAAATATATTTCATCAAGGTCCCAAACACTTCCCCGATAAAATTTTAGACATTTGAGGCTTAAAAAGAAAAATCCCAAATTTTCTGGCAGATTAAACACCCTCTAGTAAAATTTCGATTTCTCCCTCTACAGAACTCGTATTGACCTGATTCCAAGTTCATTGGATAGCTAAGAGAAATAACGTTCCAGTAATGTATGGTTCAAACTCTAAATCGAAGTAAAATTCAAATCGAACACGTTTAAAATCACGTCAAAATTCTGGTAGATTACTATGTTGACAGATCAAATACCCTGTAGTAAAACGTCTATTACTCCCTATACAGAACTCCGATTGACCTGATTCCAAGTTCATTGGATAGCTAACAGAAATACCTTTCTAGGCATGTATGATTAATACTCTAATTCGAAGTACAACTCAAATGACATACGTTTAAAATTGTGTCAAAAATTATGGCAGATTGACCTCTTGTGTTCATCAAATAAATCCTAAGTCATTCATGATTCATGTTCTTCATCCAAGAACTCATAAGATTCCATGTTAATCATCAAATATATTCAAATTTCATTTTATCTTTACTTAGGGATATATAATACATCTATTTCTTACTTTGAATCTCAGCCAAGTATTCCATTAACAAAACCCCATTTTGTACCCATTTATCCCCAAAACGAATTTTAGTTTACACATCACTAAAATATGAATTGGATATCACCATTTACACATTACAGCAAGTTAAACACTTGCCTGGAATTGTTCGTAGGGTCTGATCCGTTGGTGTAGTCCCTTAATTCGAGTCCAATAATCCCCAATGGGCTCTTGATTTGCTTTCCCTCAATTTCCCTCTCAAGCCCTAGGCTTAGAATTTGTGTTTACTTCCGTTTAACACTTCTCCATTTAGGTTAAAAACCCTTAATCCCGTTTTTGGTCATCTGGGCCTAATTAAAATGACCCAACTCACCCGTGTGGGCCCGGCTATGCCCAAAAATACCCCGAGACCCAATTACCACCCCCGGGTACTCTTTTCTGACTATCTCGACCCATCCGGACGCAACCGCGCACTCGGAATTGCCATCCAAAATACTTTTTGACATTTCCAAATTCGACCTCAAAATGCGACACACATTAATTCGGACAATTAAACTTAATGTCGCCAATTATAAATAATTCGGCTCACTCGAATAAATTCTCCAACTCATGAATTTAAGTTTCTCTAATTTAAATATTTTTATAACTCCCAAAATTAATTAAATATTTAATCCTCAAAATTACGGGGTGTTACATTTGACTTGTGAAGAAAGTAGGGATACACATTTCTTAAAGGTGACATATAAAACTCTGTGCTTTTCTCGCTTGGGGATTAATTAAAATTTGATTGCCCTATAACTTAATTAAAGATAATAATTGGATACGTCCTAGTTAGCACTTGTCCTTTTCTTATATGTGTTTAATTCAAATCGTTTGGTAGTCGGGTTTGTGTGGTCCGTCCGTGTGTGTTTCATAACCAAGTCTATTTTTATACATTTTCAAAAATCCAAAAATAATTTTCATTCTTTTTCTTATATTCAAAAATACCAAAAATATTTTCCTTCTTTTTCAAAATTCAAAAACCAAAAATATTTTCTTTCTTTTAAAAAAAACAATTATCTTAAAAAAGCCAAAAATATTTTTGGAGAATATTTTTTCTCCCATATCAATCTCGTCATGGCCGAAGAATCCTTTATGGAACCACTTTAGCCATTTACCATATTCGTTGTGCATCAATTGTTATCAAGCCAATTAGTTGTCCTATGAATGCCCTTACCTTCCTTGTCCATCCGAACTAACCACGTAATAAGTGTATCCATATGACCCTGTTACGAAACCCACATCGGCTTATTATCATGACATATCCAATACCGAGTGGTATGGACAACAAAACTATTCGTGGAGGATTGATCACCCTCCCATGCAATATGTATCCTAAACCCATGTTGTGGATCCTCAATCTTTCCAAAAATCATCATGGCAACCTATTGCACCCCATCCCGATCAGTCCTCTCACTACTCTCCCCACGATTATAAACCTTTTTTCTCTTACGGAGGCACTCATCTCGTGTATGATGAACTTGACCCTGTTCCCCACACTTTCTATGAGTATTCTCCGTTTTGTCACGATAATAGTGAGTCGTGTCCACCTTAACCATACACCATTGCACCACCACCCATCACTTCCCCACCATCATCCACATCCGCTCTCGAAAACCTCTTGCAAAAGTTCATCCTCGAGCAAGAGCAAGCCACTCAATATCAAAATCATTCCCTTTAAAAGCTTGAACAATGATTAAATGAATTTGAGTGTGAAAGAGAGTCGGATGATCTCCCAAATCAACCCATTATTGCACCCATGTGGAATGATGATGCGTCGTATGGTAACACTGATTTTGAGTATGACCAACCCTATCACCCCAAGAATCTCAAAATTGATACCACCCCGTGGTTCGAGCCCGAAGTTCACAATTGTGTTAACTTAACTCTAGAATGTGAGACTGATCCATACCCTGTTAATCCAAGAGAACCCAAATTTAAGTTTCGCACATCTATTATATCCAAAAATACACCCGAGTTTATACCTACTGCACCCATTGAGTGTGTCCCTGAGATGCCTATTTCTTTTAGGTTATCTCCGACTACGAGTGCGCCATAATGCATCGAGATTGAATCAGAGATGGTTCCTACCTCTCTTCATATGAATCCTCTACATACATATTTGGCTCGTTTTGAGTTGGATATTGATGTTGAGTCATCTATTTCGGCTATTAATGCCTCGTTAGACCCTTTCACCACCTCGAATGGTGACAAATTAGTGGATACATTGATCTATCCATCACTTGATACCACATTCCCTCTTCAGGAGGACCTTGAGGATCATTCTGACGCTCAAGATGAGTTTGCATCATCTACTCTTAAGTTAGATCATCTTCTTCTACCCATTGTCCCACCTGACTCACCCATTGTCCCACCTGACCCTCTACCATGTTTGAACCTTATTACCATACTTATCCTATTATCAACTATCTCTTTAGGACCTTACATAACCCACCTTCCATCTTTGAACTCCACGAGCTCTCTCATGACTTTTTCCTCCATCCCGACATCCATGAGAGTACTTGTGGTGTTACTCTCAACTTACGTGACTCCGAGCTTTATCATCCTTGCAAACCCATTCCTTGTGGTGTTTATTACTCTCGTCGGCTCATCGATGTGTCACGACGTGACCATTATCATCGTCCTTTTATATAATGGTCACACGATATCCATGACACCCACACCATCACCATTGTTAAACCTTTACGCCTTCCTTACCAACTTGAGCACCATGCTTATAGGGTCATTATTTCCTTCACCTTTTGGCTCAGTAAGGACCGTGCTTAGTGATTTTTCACAACCACCCTTTCCATCCTGACATATACCTTCCTTCCCACCCACTCATGGTCCACCGATGCTTTGCATCGCGTGAAGCACTTGGCCATGCAAGTGCATTAACCCGACTAGCTTTATCCAAACAAAATTGACTGTTCAATATTATTTAGGGGTGACCCCCATCGCCCACACCTTCCGCCACCCCGTGTTATTGTAGTTCCTATCTTTAGGGGTAAGTACCTATCCATCTGGACGAAGATGCTAAACTTAGAGCTACCCGGAGGCATGCCATCATTTCTTATTTCTGAGTATGAGTTTTACCATGTTTGGAGGTAGTGTTTAATCCACTCCGATGCTTTATATATGATTTATAGACTCGTACATATTATTGTTCCGCCATTATTCTTTAGGTTTACCATTTGATCGATCATGCAATGCAACTTCATTATCGGTGATTTCAGTATACTCATTCCTTCCTATGCTTTAAAAAGTTCAAAATATGATTTTAAACATCGAGGGTGATGTCCTCTTTTGTTTGGGGGTGGGGTGTTTATCAAAGTCGTGCTAATTTTGTAAAACATTGTCAGAAACATGACATATTTTCACCTTTTATGCATTTTTCTCGTTCCTGACATGGTTTATCTATCATCTATAAATAAATTATTGAATACTCTAAGTTTAACTTGAAGTCGATTTTCAAACTTAAAATCTTAACTAATACTTCGTAAGGCATATTACAGTCTGAATTCTTAGACTCAACACTTTTGCACACTTATCACGTCATAACACTCTAAAGTTGAAGAGTGAAAATTTTTAAGGAAACCTTAAGGATCACTTGTGAAAACTTAAACCCGTGAGATTTGAGATTTTCATCGTTTTTTAGAGTTTTTATGAAATCTCCGAGTCACAAGTTGACTCAAATTCCTTTGGATATCGCACTAAAAATCGTAGCATGATCTCATTATTCTTCATGTTTGGCATAACCACTGAGAATGACATTACTTTTGAGTTATAGAAACATGTGTCTTGTAGTTTGTCCTGAGCACTAATCCTTCACCCATTTACCAGTTTCCACCATACCTATATAATTACCCATATCATACATAAATTTCCCATTATCACCATTGGTTTTAAAAAAAATATTCATTTTGAAATTATATATGTAAAATGTCTTCATTCGTGCTCAAAGACGAATCACATCGCATAAAACAAGCATTGTAAGAAAAAAATAAAGACATATAAAAAAGTATGAAAAGAGGAAAAAAAAAGAAAAGCATGCGATCAAATTTTGTGAAATGATGACATTGATTGTTCAAGTTAGACCACTCTTCTCAACATACCAAAATCATCATATCATCCATGTTACCGATCTCATTTCCCCTCATCCTTTACATTAAACCCCTTTTGACCTTTGGTGAAATTTTTGGGCAAATGAAAAGTCTATGTGGTGAATAATTAGACATTATTAATATAGTGATTTGAATTCCTCTCATGAGATCAAATTCATTCTAGTATCCATTCTTTCTTATATACGTGTGAGGCATTTAACCTTGTTTATACTTACCAAAATCTCGAGAGATCATTTTAGAGAGATATATCCGGTGAGATTTATAGTTGAGACATTTATTCTAAATGGCAATCTAAAAATTACTCTTATGATATTTGAAAACTGTTTTGAGTGATTCACACTACACACGTTGAGTTTAAGGAAAGATTTTCCTTGTGTATTAAGTAAGTTTAAAACTTTTTATATACTTCATAGTTCATTATTTGTATTCCTTAAATGATGGATTGTATGATATATTTATGTCTATGAAGAGATTAACGTCCTTTTTAATAAATGTTTTTAAAATAAAGTGTTTTGAATTTTGTGGGTATATTCACTGCAAACCCTCATGAAACAACACTCGTTTTCTAGGTCAACCTAGAGGTTTAACGGCTTGTTACACATGCTAAGTGCAATTGCTTGTACCCGCGAAAGTGGCACACTTTTGGTTTCTTATCTTTATTTTTTTTCTATTTTTGCTCGAGGACTAACAATGTTCTGTTTGGGGGTGGTGTGATAAGCACCCAAAAGTATTATATTTATACCTCAAATAGACTCATTTTAATTGTTAGTTCTCGATAAAATTGGACTTATGCGGGTATTTTATTAATCTTATAGCTAAAAACATACTTGCGGGTTCAAACAAATAAATTCAACGCATTTTGAGCAAAAACCTCAGCACATTAACTTTCAAGCAAAAAATAGTAAATTCAGAATAGCATATTAATCGGAGTTCAAACGAAGAAGTTATAAGTTTAAAATCGAAAGAAAGTCAAAGTCAAATCCTTGAGTCATACCCTAAGTCAAACCCCGTGACTTTATCACTCTTGAACTATTATCGGCCTAAAAAATAAGGTCACGTCGGTTCTTGCGGTGCATCAATCGGAGGTCATATGAAGAAGTTATGAAGTTTTGAGGGGTAAAATGCAATTAATGAATTTTTAAAAGCACTTATTGCAATAACTCTCTGCGCGCCACGTGGAGCCATCTTGACGTGACATATGGTAGTTCCATAATCCTTAGATCAACGCGCTAGAGTATGCTAGAGCGTTGAGATTCAGTTATTCAATTTTACACCCCTAAATTGTTATTTCTTTAATATATCCTCCATTTTTCACCTTTCTTCCTACTCTCTTTTTTTATTTCTTTTCTAAAATGAAACCTAACTTTAATAATTCTCCCACACCTCTATTATTATTAGCCAACCCTACCTATTTGAATATTCCTCACCTATAACCCCTTTTATTATTTAATTAAATATAATATAATTTTGTAAAATTCTTAAAAAGGCCCCTTACCCTAATTTCCAACTATATACGGAGCATTTAGTCTTCATTTTTAGAATTCTTCTTTTTAGGTTTTAAACATGGGATAAATTATTCTCTAACACTCTATATAGAGTGTTTGTATTTTTAGACAATATCTCACTATAGAGTGGTGTGGTAGAATTTATTTTGTTGTAAATATTGTAAATAATTTTCTTCTTTCTTCTTTTATTTATTTTTAAGATCAATTTAGGACTAAATTAGGAGAAAATATTTATATTTAGAAGACAGCATTCTCTTTGTAAGTAAAATTTAGTTTAGTGTAGTTTTATTAAATTCTTTTGTAATTTTTAGAGAATTATGTGAAATAAGTTGTATTCCGAGAAACAAATTGTGAGTTTGTGAGAAATGTTTCGGGAGCCTATTATGGTCATAAATTCCAGATTTGTGGGTGCTTTTCATTTTTTAAGCTTGGAGGTTCATTGAAAATATAAGGAGACTTGGTTTTCATATTGTTCTCTTCATCTTTAATTCTTTCTTTTATAACCCTCGTGAATTATTTTTACATTCTGTATGTAAAAATGATTCACATGTTAGGCTAAATACTCCCTTTCAAGGGGAGAGATTAAACTTCTATGTTCTTATTTTATATAATTTAATTTTGTAATTTTTAATTTTGGTATGTTCCATTGAAAGTAGATATTGGACTTTTACATGTCAAAATGAATTTCGAGAGAAAACAATCGTTTCTAGTCATGCTTCAAGAGAATGTGATTTATTTTTAGTGAATCGAAAAATCCCCTCCCATGAGAGATAGGGTGTTCTTGTCATTAAGAAAGAACCCAAAATTTTTATTACATCATTTTCTTAAAAATCAAAGTTGAGATTGGCTTTTCTTAAGTTAAATAATGTTTTAAGAATTGATACCTCTAAAACTAAATTATAAAGACTTAAAATAATTTTAATAAATGATCCCTAGTGGGTAGTTTATTATAAAAGTTTTATTCTTATTCTTGAAGAGTTTTGTGAAAGTCCAAAATAAACTTTCTATGAAAGATCTTATTTAAATTACATTTGCGACGAGAGTCGATTTTCTAATTTAAGTACATCTTAAAATATTCTAAAATTAAAAGTTACTTGAAATAAATAATTGAGCCGTTGAAGTGGATTATCCTCCCTTTTTTGTTCTCTTATTTATTCATTTCACTCATTTTTTATTTTAATTTTTATTAATTAGTTAGTTTAAATAGTAGTTCATCATTAGTTATATAACAACCCAGTAATAAATTGTTTTAAAAGACCATTACATAGTTTTCACTTGCTCTTGTCCACATTAAGGAGCGTGGATTGACCCCTTACTTTCTCGTATACATATTTTAGTGTATTTGTTGGTACGAAAAGAGATTTTTGATTAATAGTATTTATTCTACAAGGACATGCAGAAAACCCATCTCGTGAGTTGTGAGATAAAAATGTTTCAAGTTGATGGAGTTGGAAAGGGAACGTTTTTATAAAATGAAATGTAATGCCCTGACCCAAATTTATGGATTACCCATGATTCAACCCGATCCGACCCGAGCGTTAGGTGTGAAGTGCAATGGAACAACCTACATAATGTTGCTAGTCCAGTTTTATTGTAGTTAACATTTCACTTATTGGCATGCGATTTCAGTTTTAGAATGATCTACGTGGAGGACCCATGGGGAGCACCCCAAAGTCCAAGTAAACAGAGATACAAATGTAAAATATATAAAGTATACTTACCTGTATAACGCCCTCAAAATACGAAACCGCACCCAACCTGCTATAAGAAAGCGAGGGTGTGAGCCTATGCCCAGTGGGATAATATAGAAGCAGTATAGAATCGAAGGGCAGAAAAGATATTCACACACTACAACTACATGCATGCGAGATAAGTATATATGTCTACACATATACCTTTGAAAATACATTTTTCATTTATTTCAAAAAAGTTATATGGTACCGTTTATCCACTTTGTCCTTACAAAATGGGTATTTTGTGTTATGCTTAAAACTAGCATTCCTTCCCATTAATGCACATGGTTGAACAATTAACAATTGTTCGGGAAAAAAAACCTTCACTTACTTTTCAAAATGCCATTTTACTCATCGTTCATTAACTTACACCAGAGTTGCTTAACTACCATTTAGGACTTCCTTTTAACAAATGCACACATCGTGTTAGAATTGTTCATTTACCATGAGAGCCTTATACCACACACACGCTCGTGTTATTGTGAGTTCAAACCTCATTAGTTAGCTTAATTATTCATTAAGTCACCTTACTTAACCAATTCTCTATTCTTATGTACGTTAGTCAATATTCCCAATTTACTTGTCTGTAACACCCCGTATTTTTTAAAAATTTAAATAATTATGTGATTAATTATTATTGTGGAAATAATTATGTGATTAATTATTATTGTTGGATTAATTCAATTAAAATGCGAGAAATTAATTATTTATTAATCCGAATTAAAATAATTATTAACTAGCGTGCCAAGGGTTAATACTTATTGTTGAGAATTATTGAATATTACTGTGTGATATGTAATATGGAATTAGGAAATTTGATAAATTGCCGAGAGTGAAATATATGGCAGTTTGGTATAATAAGTCGGGACACGTGTGTGAGTCATGTCGGGACTAATTGAATGGAATATAAAGGTAAATTATTTTTAAGTAACTCATATGGTAATTTCGAGTGCACCATTGAGTCCGGGAGGATCGAGATAGTCAGAAAACTCTACCCGGGTATTTTATTTGGACTCCGGGAGATTTTAGGCCAAACCGACACCCCGTATGGGTAATTTTATAATTTTAATTTTTTCATAAATTAAATGGACGAAAATTGGGAGTTTATTTTATCAGTTACGTGGGAGAAATTAGGGCTCACATTCACATAACTCAAGATATAGTCACAGAGAGTGAGGGAGAGCAAATCCCAAAGAGCCAAAGCTTTTAGGCATCATCTTCCACCACCGTGACCACCATCGTATAGATCGGAAGACGAGGAACGCATCTATACCAACATCACCAATGAATCAGACCTTTGATTTAAGGCAAGTGTTTATTACTTACGTGCTTTAGTAATAATTGTGTTCATGTTAGAGTAGGTGATAACCCATTAATTATGAAAGTTACTTTTGATTAAAATTTGATGTTATGATTCGTATATTGGGACTGAGATTTCAAGAGATTAAATCCCTTCATGTAAATAGGATTTCATTCATGGATTTATGATAATTTCCATGAACAAATCTGGGTTAAAATGGTTCTTGAATTGAAATTGGAAGAACTAGGGTTTTAATGATTTAATTTGGGGATTTCGAAATTTATTGATGTATGATGAGGATTAAATCATTTTAGGTTGTTAAAAATTATCTAAATGTGTTAGAACATCAATTGGATTTGTTGTTTGGGCATTTGGAATTGAAGAGTAGAGGTTTTAGAGGTGTAAATGATGGGAAAATGCTAAAATTTTGGGGAAGAAGACAAGACAGAGGGTCTCGCGCGAAGTCACGTGTAGGTCGTTCGCACGAGATAAGGATCTCGCATGAAGTCATTCGAACGACATGCAGCAGTCGCTCGAGCGAAAGCCCATTCTGGTTCGAGCGACAGGATCAAATTTTTGGGAATTTCCATTTTTACCCCCAAATTAAGTTACGCAATAAATTTGGGTGAGGAAACTGCTATTCGATGGACTTAGCCTAGTGTTGAATTTTTAGGAAGTATTTGGGAAATAATACTTTAAATAATTGGAATGGTATGTTGGCCTTGGAGATTACGTGAGCGATAGCAATCGAATTAAATATATTATACGTAGTGATGAGATTAAAATACGTATGAGTAATATAAAATTAGGTGGGGTGAATGCCTATGAATTTTAATAGGATGTGTGTATGCCTATTATATGCTATTATTGTTAAGTGTGCTAATGGGTGATAACCCGGGGGTACAAGAATATAATTGTTAACTGTACTAATGGGTGATAACCCGGGGGTACAAGAATAAAATTGTTAAGTGTACTAATGGGTGATAACCCGGGGGTACAAGAATAAAATTGTTAAGTGTACTAATGTGTGATAACCCGGCGGTTCAAGAATATTATTGTGAAGTGTACTAATGGGTGATAACCCGGGGGTGCAAGAATATTATTGTTAAGTGTACTAATGGGTGATAGTGCGGGGTATAAGAATATTGTTGTTAAGTGCACTAATGGGTGTTAACCCGAGGGTGCAGGATTATTATGGTTAGGGGTGCTAATGGGTCTTAGACGGGGGTGCAGAAATAGTATATATATATGTATAGGGATGATGAGACTATATGTATATATATCCATGAACTTATGAATATTTCTACTGTGTGAAAACTGGTAGATATAGTGATAATAATAAAATGTTATGTGCCAAGTGGTGTTAACCTAAAGATGCAGGATTAGTGTGTATTTATATAGGGGGTGATGTGACTATATATATATATATATATATATATATATATATATGAAAATACTTGGGAACATTCTACTTTGTGAAAATTAGTATATATTGTATAAATGATAAATAAAATATTCTTAGTGGGTAAAAGATTAACCATTCGAATGGTGAATAATGGAACTTAGTTATGTGAGATAAACTATTTCTTTAACGTATTGTATGGGCGATACGGGTATACTACTGGAGAATATAGATGGTGATATATGACTTCGAACTAGTTAGGTCGGGTAGCATAGCTAGTGTGGGTTAGCTGTACGTTAGGCTTGCACAATAAAAGAGAGGTGAGAATCTCATGTGAGAGTACGATATCTAACATGCACATAATACTTGCTTCATTGCAATTTTACATACTTGCTAAATACTTTTAAAACATTGGGCTCTGACCCGTTTCTTGCAATTCTTCTCTCTTTTTCTATATATATGTATTATAGCAGGTGCTCAGCCAGAGGGATACCTGAACTAGAGATTTGGATTGCTTTACGTGTTGCGGCTCTTGTGGAAGCTGTAGGCCCTTGCATTAAATTCATCCATCATTTCCATTCAGTGATCTAGACATATCAGTTGGGGTATGTGTCGCCCATTCCTAGTTTTTATCAGAGTTATTATTCAGTTCACTTTACAGTTCTTTTAGTTGGATGGAGTTTTACTATAAGTACGTGAATTAGAGTTATGAACTGGGAGGTTTACCCAGTCTTATTTATTCTAGTGTTTGATTCATGTTTAGTATTTAGTGTATTATTTTGCATGATGAATGGCTTATATTTTAATAATTAAATTGAGAAATGGTTTTATTTGGTTATATGTAAGAAGGAAAATGTTTTAACGCCTAGCTTAATTCTATATTAGGTGATTAATATGGTTATAAGTTTTTCGACAGTGATGCTAAGAATGAACCAATTGAACATTCTATTTTAAATTTGGTAAATGACTGATCACCCTATATTTAATTGGGCGGGGTGTCACAGGTGGTATCAGAGCATCAGGTTCTAGAGTCTTTTAGGATCTGTGAGGATTATTACGTTTCCGTATAGCGTGCTTTGATGTAGAACCTTATGATAGGATTATTGTGTTCCGTCACGTATGCGACTTACGTTCTCCTGCTGCGAATTATAATGACTGTGACTCATTATACGAGATTTTATGTGATTCGACCATCGAACTTTTTAGGACGACCAACGAGGGTCGTAAGAAAGACTGCAGGAGAAGAAGCCCGACAGAAGACATAAAGTAATTTGAGAATGGTGATCATGACAAATGTCGCCATAAGTATTACTTAAACAAGTGATAATGAGATGTTCACTCGAGAACAGTAGATTCCCAGGGCACAGTCATAGATAACGGTGGAGTGATTTCAAGACCACCTAGTATAGCCGACAAGGGAGAAATCAGAGGGACTCTTTTGAAAACCATCAGTGAAGATGCGGAGAAGAAAGAGAGATAGTGTAAAAGGCCAGCGGAGGTAGAAAATCTGAAGGCAATTGTGTAGAGTGGAGTGTGACAACACTCAGAATAAAATTTGGCTTTAAGGTTATAGCTCTTAGGAGCGAAATAAAGTGATTAGAGTCGATCACCACGTGTAGAAAGGTGTTTGAAATTTAACGAGAAATTTGGGTACGAGTTGACCGTAAGGTCTTCCATTCGATGTTGTAATATAGATGTAAGTGAAAATTTGAAACTTAGCATAGTGTGTAAGCTAGAGACGAGTCGTGAGAGAAAGGTTGAATTACATAGTGAACTTTATACCTGGAAGAAGGGCATAAATTATTCAAAGGGTCTATAGTTGATAAATGACCCGTGAGTAGAATACAATCATGGATGAGAAATCCAGCTAAGATGACTAATGTTGATGTCGTCAAGGTTATAGGATTACTAGTTATTGCAGTCTTTCCAGAAGAAGTGATCCAGGAGGTTTAGAGAATCTGTCCGAAAGGAAAAACTGAACTTAACGGTGTTAGTAAAACACCACATGAGAGTGTACCCAATAGGGAACTCATTTAGATGATTTTGACTGTTTAACTTCCTATAAAGTGATGATGGAGTCAATCACGGCTGTGGAGGCCAACCAGAGTTTCGAAAGGCCAGCGTAGTCAAAGGGACAACGGAAGAACAATTGTGAGTTAAGACTGTCGGTCTGAGGGAAGGACATTCCAAAATGGTCAATGGGATCAGTGATGGGGAAATGGCTCTTGAAGTTTCCCTATGTGAAGAAAGTAGAACTACAAGTGTTAAATGTGTCCACAATTGAGAAGTGAGACCCAAAAGATTTGAAATGGTAAATCATGCCAGTTTGGCATAACAACTGGAGGAGTGAGACTTCCAGCGAAGGAGTTTGGGTCAAGAGAATTAGGCCCCAAAGATTTACAAATCGAGAGTGATGGGTTCAGGCTGGACCAGTGGAGTCCTTGTTCAGAGTAACATATAGTATGTCAGGGTCGACGGGGCTCGGGATGTAAATGGGAGTTCAGAAAAGCCATAATTGAGGCCTAGAGATTTTGGGCCAACATTTCAATAATGGGCGTGAAATCCACATGATGGAATAAATTGTTCGCGATGAGGGAGGACAACTACTGGATGAAATCCTAGATGTATAACGATTGCAAATGTTCATGGGTCGTGTTGGCAGCCACGTGCTGAGACCCCGTGATTGGCGAGACTAGTGAGATTTTGCTTATTTCCTTGTGAATAAAGGAAAAATTATAGTGACATGGGTGTGTCACAACTTATATGTAAATTGGAAACCCTAAAACTCACGTGGGGGTCGAGCTGAGTGGGAACGTTAGTTATAACAGTCTTGTTATAAACGTATTTCTCATTGATGGCGGAGCATTTTGATGTCGTCCGTGAGTGAACCGGGTGGGCCCTAAGGGTATATTTTTTTGTTATAAATTACTATTGCATTGAGTCAACTTTAGTGGAGTTTATTAGGGTAATGTGTAGTGATTAATTACCGTATGCTTAAACGATAGTAAATTGAGTGATATGACCGTCGTGACAGATACTCCGGGCGGAGAAATCTTGATTTTGTACGGTGCCACCTAAAATAGGGTTGGGACCAGATATATGAATATATGAAAAAAAAATCATGGTATTATAGACCTCAGTGAGTATGTTGCTAGTTATATGTGATTCATGTGCATAGGAATTTATTTGACTGATGAGACTCAGGATACATTGTGTTCTTTATCGAGCAGCAAAATATAGCTCGTTATATTTTTATAGCGCCAAGTACTTGGGATAGTAAGAGCGCCATGCTTCATGTTAGATTTTAGGGTCATGAGAGTGGACAAGTAGACTTTTATGTCAAAATATGGAGATCGTGGGAAAGTACACAGTATGGACTGAAGGCCTTACGGACCTCGACAATCGACTAGGTTAGATAGTAGTGTATAGGGGTGTTCCTTGTTTGGATTTCACTTTGTGAGACATTCCACGCATGAAACTAGTGGATATCGGGAGTTGGAGAGAAGTTTGGTCGATAGTACATAAGTTTTGTACCTTGGTTATAGTGCGCATAAAAGAATATAATTGAGAGTTGATAATTCCATTATGACTTAAGGCCATTAGAGTCGCCTAGTCTTAGTATCATTCTTAATAGACAAATGATGCCGCTGAAGGAGTGATTAAATTATGACTAGTGGGGTGGTTGAGTGCACCCCTACTACCTCAGCATACCAAGTATGCAAGAATTGAAGTAAGAAAATTAAATTCCAATTGTATAATGATACGCGAGGCATAGGGTGTATGGGAGCCCTAGTGATTGAATCAAGCAGTGGATTATGATTATTATGTGAATTCGATAACATGTAGTCAGGTAAGCTGAATCTTATTTCGTAAGATTTGTCAGAGACTTACGTTTCAAAATTTGTGTCACTCGATGCGGCAAAGTCACATGCATCACGGTTAGAAATACATTCAAGAGAGTATAAAATGTATCAGGTTCCAAATAATAGTGGTGAAGGGTTATGATGTAGAGTAATATTGCAAGGTTAGTCTTGCAGTGGGTCACCTGACTGTTGGGAAAAGGGTGGACAATCCGAAACCTGTAGGGGCTTCTTCCACTAGAGAATGGGAGAGTATCCCCAAGGATCTTCTCATGTAGCTGAGATGGGGAGATTATAGGTACTAAAATCCGATTGAGTACGGCCTAATATCCATAGAGGGATGGGCAGGACAAGCGGTCTAATCGGATGCGGGAGAGAAAATTTTATGTGCATCCTTAAATCTTCGGGTAGGACGAGAGCAGTACCTTCCACTAGTGGAGTGTGTTCAATAGCTCCTATGAAATCACATTTGGGCAGAGTGCTAGTAGAGGTATGGCACGATGAACTTGGTTGTTGTCCTACTTGATAGTTAGAGGTGGGGGACCAGCTATAACTGCAAATAATGGGGAAGAGTTGTGATTATCATGTATATTGTGTGTGAAATATATATGGCACAATTAATTTACTTGTACGAACAACGCGAGATGAGGTCGTATGTATCCTAAAGGAGGATAAATCTACTAAGGTGTAATAGTAGAAGGCTATATAGTGAATATCTAAAATAAAGTTGAAGTAGTGAAACTTAAGCGATAAGGCTTGGGCAAGAGCCTATATGACAGGGTAACCTGGAGTTTACAACAAACACATGAAGTGTCCACTATTGAGGGTATTCGATAGCGTACTATATGGGTGGTACGAAGTAGCTTACTTGGGAGCGCAAGGATGCGACGCGCAATATTTTTTACAGCATTGTCTGTACCTAGTATACTTTTTTCAAAAATTCGGGACAAAATTCCGTTGTAAGGGAGGAAGTATGTAACACCCCATATTTTTTATAATTTAAATAATTATGTGATTAATTATTATTGTGGGAATAATTATGTGATTAATTATTATTGTTGGATTAATTCAATTAAAATGCGAGAAATTAATTATTTATTAATCCGAATTAAAATAATTATTAACTAGCGTGCCAAGGGTTAATACTTAATGTTGAGAATTATTGAATATTACTGTGTGATATGTAATATGGAATTATGAAATTTGATAAATTATCGAGAGTGAAATATACGACAGTTTGGTATATTAAGTCGGGACACACGTGTGAGTCGTGTCGGGACTAATTGAATGGAATATAAAGGTAAATTCTTTTTAATTAACTCGTATGGTAATTTTGAGTGAGCCGTTGAGTCCGGGAGGGTCGAGACAGTCAGAAAACTCTACCCGGGTATTTTATTTGGACTCTGGGAGATTTTAGGCCAAACCGACACCTCGTATGGGTAATTTTAATTTTTGGAGAAATTAAATGGACGAAAATTAGGAGTTTATTTTATCAGTTACGTGGGAGAAATTAGGGCTCACATTAACATAACTCAAGAGAGAGTCACAGAGAGTGAGGGAGAGCAAATCCAAAAGAGCCAAAGCTTTTAGGCATCATCTTCAACCACCGTGGCCACCATCGTATAGATCGAAAGACGAGGAACGCATCTATACCAACATCACCAATGGATAAGACCTTCGATTTAAGGCAAGTTTTTATTACTTACGTGCTTTAGTAATAATTGTGTTCATGTTAGAGTAGGTGATGACCCATTAATTATGAAAGTTAATTTTGATGAACAATTGATGTTATGATTCGTATATTGGGACTGAGATTTCAAGAGATTAAATCCCTTCATGTAAATAGGATTTCATTCACGGATTTATGATAATTTTCCATGAACAAATCTGCGTTAGAATGGTTCTTGAATTAAAATTGGAAGAACTAGGGTTTTAATGGTTTAATTTGGGGATTTCAAAATTTATTGATGTATGATGAGGATTAAATGATTCTAGGTTGTTAGAAATCATCTAAATATGTTAGATCATCAATTGGATTTGTTGTTTGGGGATTTGGAATTGAAGAGTAGAGGTTTTAGAGGTGTAAATGGTGGAAAAATGCTGAAATTTTGGGGAAGAAGGCAAGACATAGGGTTTCGCGCGAAGTAATGCATAGGTCGTTCGCGCGAGATAAGGATCTCACGCGAAGTCGTTCGAACGACACGCGCTAGTCGTTCGAGCGACAACCCATTCTGGTTCGACTGACAGGTTCAAATTTCTGGGAATTTCCATTTTTACCCCCAAGTTAAGTTACGCAATAAATTTGGGTGAGCAAACTGCTATTCGATGGACTTAGCCTAGTGCTGAATTTTTAGGAAAGTATTTGGAAAATAATACTTTAAATAATTGGAATGGTATGCTAGCCTTGGATATTACGTGAGCGATAGTAATCGAATTAAATATATTATACGTAGTGATGAGATTAAAATACGTATGAGTAGTATAAAATTAGGTGGGGTGAATGCCTATGAATTTAATAGGATGTGTGTATGCCTATCAAGGTTCTAAAAAACGCGGGGCGTGGTCGAGGCGTGGAGGCCAAGCCTTAAGCCTTAGAAGCCTAGTCGGGCCTTGGCGTAAAAAGGCGTGAAAAGGCGTTTAGGCCTTTTTAATATATTTTAATATTTTTAAACCATAACAAGGCTATTAAAATACTAAAATTGTACATATTATAAAAATATGTCCGAATATGTGCAAATTAAAATACTATTGGATTATTTTGGATGAAATAATGGTCCGGTTAGTAAAAAAATTCTTTAAAAGGCGATATCGTTTCACTAAAGCATCGTTGTTTTTAGAAAAAAATGCGCCTTAAGGGTTTTACCAAGAATAAGGCATAAAAAACTTAAGGCGAGGCGTTTCTCCCAAGCCTTAAGCCTAGGCGGAGCCTAGGCGGGTTTTTTAGAACAGTGATGCCTATTATATGCTATTATTGTTAAGTGTGCTAATGGGTGATAACCCGGGGGTACAAGAATATAATTGTTAAGTGTACTAATGGGTGATAACCCGAGGGTACAAGAATAAAATTGTTAAGTGTACTAATGGGTGATAACCCGGGGGTACAAGAATAAAATTGTTAAGTGTACTAATGTGTGATAACCCAGGGGTATAAGAATATTATTGTTAAGTGTACTAATGGGTGATAACCCGGGGGTACAAGAATATTATTGTTAAGTGTACTAATGGGTGATAACCTGTGGGTAGAAGAATATTGTTGTTAAGTGCCCTAATGGGTGTTAACCCGAGGGTGCGGGATTATTATGGTTAGGGGTGCTAATGGGTCTTAGCCGGGGGTGAAGAAATAGTATATATATATATATAGGGATGATGTGACTATATGTATATATATCCATGAACTTAAGAATATTTCTACTGTGTGAAAACTGGTAGATATAGTGATAACAATAAAATGCTTTGTGCCAAGTGGTGTTAACCTAAGGGTGCAGGATTAGTGTATATTTATATAGGGGTGATGTGACTATATATATATGAAAATACTTGGGAACATTCTACTTTGTGAAAATTAGTAGATATTGTATAAATGAGAAATAAAATAATCTTCGTGGGTAAAAGATTAACCATTCGAACGGTGAATAATGGAACTTAGTTATGTGAGATAAACTATTTCTTTGACGTATTGTATGGGCGATACGGGTATACTATTGGAGAATGTAGATGGTGATATTATGACTTCAAACTAGTTAGGCCGGGTAGCATAGCTAGTGTGGGTTAGATGTACGTTCGGTGTGCACAATAGAAGAGAGGTGAGAATCTCATGTGAGAGTGAGATATCTAACATGCACATAATACTTGCTTCATTGCAGTTTTAAATACTTGCTAAATACTTTTAAAACATCTGACTCTGGCCCATTTCTTGCAACTCTTCTATCTTTTGCTATATATATGTATTATATCAGGTGCTCAGCCACAGGGATACCAGAACTAGAGATTTTGATTGCTTTACGGTCCGCAACTGTTGTGGAAGTTGTAGGTCCTTGCATTAGACGCATCCATCATTTTCATTCAGTGATCTAGACATCTCAATTGGGGCATGTGTCGCCCATTCCTAGTTTTTATCAGAGTTATTATTCAATTCACTTTACAGTTCTTTTAGTTGGATGGAGTTTTACTATGAGTACATGAATTGTAGTTTTGAACAGGGAGGTTTTACCTAGTCTTGAGACATTTTATGGAGTTAAAATGTAATAACCTACTTGAAATAATGAAGATATGTGTAAAAAGGAAACTTTCACCTTAATGGGTTAATAAAAGTGGGTTTAATGTGTAATCATATGACACAAGGGTCTTCATGCAAATAGTGAAAATAAAGATGGCCAAATGTGAAATAAATGGCTACGTAGGCGTTGAGATGCAAATTCCCATAAATAAAATGTGCATTTCAATTGTTCATCTTTAAACCTCACACTAACACCTTTTATTTCACAAAATGGTCATGAATAGTATTTTGAATTTTATAACACTTTTAAAGTTCATTTAATCCTTCCTTTAAAAGCCCTTTTTTCTTTAAAACATTAAGAATGTATTTAATAAACCTATAATTACATTATGGCCATTTTGTTACACACTTTTATTTCCAAATGGTAATCCGAATTTATATTTAATTCTAAACCTATTTTAAAACATTTGTCTAAAACACTTGAAACCATAGAAATCAACCAACAACTCCATTGATGCAAACTTATCACAAAGTTTACATATATTTAGCCTAATATATGTAAACAATAAGTTAAAATTATATTCATCAATAAACTTAAGCTAAGGTTAGTAAATCCCACCTAAAAAGTCTTTAAAGATGGTGGTAGTGGTGGTGAAGATTGGTGACTGCCCCACCTCCAAAGGTGGCCCTAAAGGGAGTAACAAAAGATCCACCATACAAGCCCCTTATGAAAGCTCTAAAGTAAAATGCATAACAAACCCATCATCTTCCTTCAAGAATACTCTCCTTAAATGCCCAAAACTCCCAATAAACACTTCTATATTTCGTAGTCATACATTTACAATGGGGAAAATAGGTGTTTATGGTGTGAGTGATTAACACCCCACTAAAGAAAATGGAGGAAAACAGATTCGGAGTGGGAGAGGAGTTGTGAACTCTTGAGAGAGTTTAAGGAGATGGCAGTGGTGATTTTGTATCCCACCTCTATTTTTCTTCTACATAATTAAAGACTCACAATACCTTATAAAATAACCCATATGTTCCATCCGAAATTGTTTAACTCCATAGGCTGACACGTACTCTTGATCGATAGTATGGAGGGTGACAACAGTTGTGGCAGGTCTGCCTAGGTGGGTTTATAAATCCTAGGTTTCTTTCTTTTATACACAAAATAAAAGGCCTCATGCTTATATCATGTTACATCTGCCTTCGTTAGACAGACAGGCCCATGAGCTGACTTAAAACATTGATCAACGGCTAAGAAGATGACAGCAAAATGGGAGGCTAATTTCGTCAGCATCGTTCGAACGATAAAAGTTCTCGTTCGAACGACAATTACTGTCGTTCGAACGAACTGTTTGGACGACCAAATCCTCCTTTGAAATCCTATATTCCTGGACTTTTTCACATTTGCCCCAATAACTTTTAAAGACTTTTAAAAAGGTACTTAATTTTATTCAAATGAAATAATAGAAGTTCCATAACCAATAATTCTCTTTATTTAATCCAATTTGTTACCCACAAATTTCTATAATTATAATTATTTTCTCCACATATAAAATCTTTATATAATTTAATTAATTTATCGCGGTGGGATATTACATGAAAAGAGCTAACATTAGAGAAATAACACCTAATATTGAATTAAAATATCATTAGGAAAGGCATCATCAAAAGTTTATGTGATAGAATCCATCAGAAATAGAACATTTATGATGAAAATGCCATAACCAAGTGATACTAAATGAAAGGCGGGATATATAAGATAGGCTATCATTTCATCCCTCCATTGTACATCTCAAATTATTACTTTAGGGCATAAAATAAAAATCATATTGAAGGGTGACTAAGGTCATAATAATCTACCTTTAGTGATCTTAAGGTATTTGTTAAAATGGTTAAGTCATAACTTGATATATAAATGACATGGAATGCTATATATGTTTTGACTTGCTTAGGTGATTCTCATATATATGTTTCATAAAAGGATGTTATGTTGAGATCAAGATGTTTACATACGATTTTAAAATAATTTTTAGTCTTGTTTTGATAAAATAAATATGTTTAAATATTGATTACTGTTTAATTTTTAATCATAAATATGAATTTCATATTCTTTGGAGCTTAATCTATCTTTTACTTCTTTTATTTTTGTTTATTTTTTATTTTGGTATGAGTCTTATAAAAACTTTGCAAAAATATACATAAGCATGCTTGTCATATCATATTTTAGAGAGATTGGGATTTTGAGATTCCTTTTTCTTTAATTCTTTTTTTGTAAATCAAATCTCCTTGACTTTATACTTATTTGTATTTCTTCTCATACTCGTTCACAAGGATCAAAATGCTTCGTATGTACGGATGCACCCCCAAAACATTCTGCTTCTTATAGTACACACGATAATAAACTATCTATTTGGCATTCATAGGGCGTAAAAAAATCTATCGTTTGCATGGTTTTCTTCAATTATTACCAAAAACCATGCACACAATGCTATTTTGATCTCGTACGTATGATATCTAGTAGAATTTCCAGTTGTCTTAATTCGGCTATAATCTCATTTGATTTTTATTTGGTCACTTATCATCGTGTTATCTCTCTCTAAACCTCCATAATGTACGAAAATCCCTTCTAAACCATTTTCCATATCAAATCCTATTGTTATAATCATTTAGGTCCAGATTGAAGGGATTTGTCTCTTTCAAACCCTAAATAAATTTTTTGGGGATTTCTTTGATTCACATTAGGCCTCTAGTTTTTTCTTTTTTTTTTCTTACTCGTATCGGGTTGTGAGAGTTGTTCATAACGAATTATCATACCCATTTTCATTATTTTATCCGTGTTATAGGTTTAAAACACCCAGGGTATTTTTATCACCTATTCTTGATTTTAACATGTTTTTGTTGAGGGTGAGATATTTTTTGCATTATCGTATTACACACGTACGATCATATTTATGTTGGTTCGATCCTTTTTTTATCATTCACGTGTGTGCCTTATTCTTGGGAATTTATTATGTCTTAATGACTCTATAATATACTCCCATTATGAGACTCTCAATGAGTTTTGCAACGTTTCAGGGCGGAAAGTTAATTTAGGTAAATCCAAAAATTTTGTCTCCCCGAATATCCCCCATAGGCGTGACTTGAAGATCAACCACCTTTGCGGGATGGACCTCACCCCAAACCTGGTCAATTACCTAGATACCCCCTCATTCGCGGTAGATTGGGGAAAGTTAATTTTAGAGAGATCATGAATAAAGTGAATAATCATCTTGCGGGGTTGAAATCCAAACTCCTCGCCTTATCTTGACAGACCACTTTGATACAGTCAATCTCATCTACTATCCTAGATACACCATGCAAATGACCCTGCTCGCCAAAAACATATGTGCCACCCTTGATAAAATCAATAGAAACTTCTTATGGGAGGATAATTAAAACCCAAGGAATGTTTACCTCATGAGTTGGGAGAACGCATGCCAACCAAAATCTGAGGGGCCTGGGGATCCATAGTAGTGAACATAATAACCAAGTGATCATCGCCAAACTTATTTCGAGAGTCATGATCGAAAAGGATCCCCTTTGGATCTAAATGTTGAAGGATAAATATACTAATGACCCCAATCCCAGAAATTGGCCAAATAAATCAGTATGTTCCATGTGTAGAGAAGTATATACAACCGCTTTAAGACCCTCCATGAGAGAACTAAATGGATTATGGGTAATGGTAGTACTATGCACACCTATCAGGACTGGTGGTGTGGGAGTGCCCCCGTTAAGCCCCAAAAGGAGCTTAGAACTAGAAACCATGTGTTGGTCAGTAACCTTGTTGCTATTGATGGGAGTTGGGACATCCCTAAGATTGAGTATAGCTTCCTCGCGAAAATTGTTAATGATATCCTAAGTAGACTTTGCCCCATGTGGCCTATAGGATCGATAGACCCACCTAGGGTCCCAGTACTAATGGCAAGGTCTCCACCAAATCTTGCTACCATTCCATCGTGAATCTTAACATCAATAACCCCACTCCCTGGGAGATTTAGGAAAAAAATGGGTGCTGAAAATTTCGTAAAAGTTTAAAGTTTTCCTTTGGCTCATTTTCCATATTAAGCTTCTCACCAATCAACACAAGGCTGTAAGAGGCTTCACAGACGATGATAAATGCAGTATTTTCCATAATGTTGAGGACATATAGCATGTATTTAGAGGGTGTTACATGGCATAAGAAGTTTGGCGCAACTCCACCCCTGCCTACAACTCGCCCAGAGGTACGTCTCTTAATTTTCGTAATTGGATCGTCGATAACGTTTGGTACCATGAGGTAAAAGCTTGGTATGTTTTCTTCATCTCGTGTTTATGGAATATGTGGATAGCCCATAATAATTTTTTTTTTGATAATATTGATACCCCCTTTATGTGATAGTGCATCTTAGCCAAAAGCTTGCCTCGAATATTTGACAAACTTTTGGCAAAGATAACTATCAATTACGGGTGGTCCATACTCGTATTATCTCTTGGTTGGGTCCTCATTATGGTAGTATCAAAATCAATACGAATTTCAACTGGGATGAATCAACTAAGACAGGATCATTCAAGGGCCTTGCTTGGGATGAACATGGGAGGTGGATTGTAGGCTTATTTGGAAAAATGCAGAGTTGCATGAGTGCCCTAGATGCTGAATTGGAAGGTATCCTTTTTGGATTGAACCTAGCCCACGAGAAAGGATGGAACAATGCACAACTTGAATCGAATTCCCAGATTGTTGTGATCCTCGTTAATATGGAAACAGGAGCTAGTCACCCCTTAGCAAACATCATTGAAGATTGCATCGAGCTAAGGAAGATCACTAAGGCGAGTGTCGGTCATGTGCTTAGAGAAGGTATCCATTATGAAGATTGGCTCGCCAAAGAAGGAAGAAGGCAGGAAGACCATTTTATGAAAATTCAAGAAATCCCAAACCAATTTCTCAGCCTCATTGATGAAGATGCTTCCGAAATGACCCTGAAAGAGCACTCTAGTTTACATCTTTCCCTTTTATTTGTTGTTATCTATTTTCCTTTCGATAAAAAAAATATACTCCCATCATGGGTGGACTCAATAGTCTTAGAGACATTTCAGACGCTCGAGTATGTCGTTAAGTACGTCAGTGTACTTATACATGATGTTATTCCCCCGATGTAATCGTCGAGTGTGCATCGATTCACATAAATTGTTATGGAATACCTATTTTCTTACCTTTGTAACTCGTATTATCCATATAGAGATAGATATTGACTTAACTTACTGGAGAGTACACTAAAGGGTGTAATATGTGTCAAGAATATCCAACTTCGGGATATAAATGACCTAGATTGATGGTCTTTTCTTGAAGAGTCACTTATAACCTATATATCTCATTGTATATTTAGTTGTCATCTATTTTTTGTATCCTCGTTGTAGAAAAGATGACTTCGGTTATTCGGTTGGTTTCTTTATTCACGTGACCATTGAGCATCAAATCATGGATATTCCCTCTATCATCCTATCTTTTATCCATTTGGGTTTAATGGTTTCTTCAATAAAGACTTTTACTTTTGGACATACACTACACCAAAACAGGTCAATTGTAATGGGCAAAAACCGTTGTAAAAAATATTTGTAACGGATTAAATCTGTTAGAAAATTGGCGTTATTTATTTTACTAACACATATTGTAACGGATAAAATCCGTTACAAAATTAATATTAATAACGGACTAAATCCGTTACAATTTATTTTGTAACGGATTTGGCATTAGTACACATACTATATATTAGTAACGGATTTAGTAAAGTGTAACAGTGTTTATCCGTTACTGTGGGTACCCGAAATTTAGAACCATGGGCCCGGACGAGTAGCCCAGTCCTGACGGCCCAAAGTCCGGGCCCCTCATCTCTTTTTGATCCGGTCTCCCCCACGTTCCCACAATCGGAAGTTACACGGGAGATGGAAAACGTGGAAAAACCCATCACCTCCACTTACCTGCATGTACATGTATATATTAAACCCTAGGTCCGGGGCAAAAGGACAAGTTGTATTCTCTGTAATCACTCTCCGGAGTATATAGAAATAATATCGACTGCACCACCGTGGACGTAGGCACATCTTTGCTGAACCACGTACATCCTTTGTTGTGTGATTGGCATCTTATATTCCTTATTCTTCTCTTGATAATTGCTTCTCTCGTATTTATTTGTGTTGCATAATAATTGCTTCCACAGTTACAAATATAAAATTTGTAATGGTTAAAAAGTGTTACATAATTCATTGTAATGAGTTGGAAGTGTTAACAAATGTTTTTATTTGTAACGATTAAATTCCGTTAGCATTATTACTATATTTTTAAAAAATATCAATTTCTCATCAAACAAATATAAATACATTAGTAATAACTCATGCTCAACCAATGGCAATGCAGAACCAATGCCCACAAATTTCACTCAAATATAATTGCAAAACACATGTGACAAAATCAATGACACTACATTTCAGTGATATTAAACCAATCTAAAACTATATTTCATTCATAACCATTAAAATTCCCAAACAAAAAATAGTAGAAGATAAACCATCTAACTTTTAACAATAAACTTGAAACGAATTCTAACATTATTAAAGTTCTAAACAAATTATTCTCCCAAAAGTACTCTTCATGACAATCCTTGAGAACGAGACTTCATTCTTCAAAAAGTAATCTTCATATTTCCCAATAAGAACCTGTTGAACAAACACAATCTTAGTAAATGTGTAAGCATAAATGAGTAAATAACATAAAAGACTAGTACATTTACTTTCCATTGGCACGCATGTAATTTTATTCTACGGTAATTGATACAAAACAAATGGCTATGACCATTGAATGCGCGATTAGTTTAGACAAGTTACATTGGTATCGCTTGATATATTTGCACCTATGTTCACGTACCTTATTGACCATATTGCTAAATACTTGTGAACTATTAATTTGGAATGGAGGGAGTATTATTTAAAGTTTTACATTTATTTTTCTCAAATTTCAAATATTATAGTCGTTTACGTTATTTATTGGTTTTCAGCACAAAGTTATCTAGGCAACATGCTAACAAATGCTAAGATAAGTAATATTTATTTTTAAATATATGAAGAAATCTTTAATACTAGATTCGAAGTAATAAAAGATTGTTGATAATAATATGTAACAGGTTCATGTAAGCTATTTATCAACATAAAACATACAAACTAGTATGTCGTATCATATTAGTTAGGCTTCATATAATAACAGTGATTTTAAAATAATACCTCATTTATTTGTTACATAATCAATCAATCAAATTTTAAGTCTAGATTGTGATCATTGATTGAGAGTACATTTAAAATCCTTTTCTTTAATTGGTCTAGTCCTCTCCTAGTTGTAAGCCACCGGGGAGAGGCTATTTCTCCTTTTACTCGTATTAATAAAATTTTAGTGGGGTACTATCCCTTTTTTTCCCAAAATAATTAAAAAAATCCTTTTCTTGACGGGATATGTTGTCTTGCACAATTCTCGATTCTACCAAACACACCTAATGTATGAATTCGGTAGCATCGGGAATGGTGTTGACGTACGACTCGCATGATCCTTTCTTTAATTATCAATTATTAATTTAGGATGGACGGAGTAGTGGATACCTGCAACAGGGATCTCAACGGCGAACTCTGTATAGCAAAAAACTGATAGTAGAGCTGAAACACCGAATACGACATAGGAGAGAACCACGGCAGGAACAACAACTTCTCTCGCCTCGAGGACAGTGAGGACAAAGATTCTGGCACCAATGGCAACGCCCATGCCAAACCACATTAGGTCCCACCAATTGAATGTATTCTTCATCTCGTGTTGGCTCCAATATTTCACCTACAACTCGACTGATCGTCTGACCGGGAAAGGACCATATCCAGAAGCCGGGTCGGAGTAGCCTTCAGTTCACTCACGTAATTGCCCTAGCTCTTGAAAGACTCTTCAGGGAGAAAATAATCTTTTGAACATGAACACCCTGTTCTCCTAATCCCTGTCTCTGCTATTTCATCAGTCCCACCCCCATTTCTTGTGACACCCCGTCTAATTAAATACCGGGTAGCTACTCCTTTATTAAATTAATTCAAAATGCCAAGTTGGTTCAGTTAATAGCATCACTGTCGAAAACATTTTAATAATTACTAACCACCTAGTATTTAAAAGTAAGTGCCAAATTTTAAATTAATTCTGATTAACATGCAGTAAAAGAATAATGAAAGAATAACAACCATTCACCATAATGAAATAATGAATAACCAACAAAGTAAATATAAATCCGGAGGAAAACTCCTCACAACAATCCCACAACTGAAAAATAATACGACAAGTCTGAATCCTGAATAATACATGACAAGAGTCTGAATACTGAAATAAATGAAATGTCTCTAAGAGGAATGGGCGACATGCCCTACAACTGAGAACTGATAAATATGGAGTCAAGGTAGATGAAGCGTCTATAAGCAAAGTCCTGTAACTTCCACAAACAGCTACAGCTCGTCACCTGAATGAGCATCCTATGCATGGTGTCCTTGTGGCTGGGCACCTAAAATGGTTTTTACAAAAATAGATTTGAAAGCAAATGGGTCAGAGCCCGAAAGTGGAAATCATTTTAAAAAAAAGCAAGTGTTTTAATAACATTAAAACATTAAATGCAAAATACATGTTAGGACGTGCACTCACATGAAATTCTCACCTCTCGACTACATGTGTACTCCTAACGTACCGTACCCATCTAAATGATATACTTATCTAACCAAACCGTAATAAGTTCTACCCCTTACTACTCGATTCCCATATTACATTCTAGCGTTATCAATTAAATAGAGGCTTTACTTAAACTCAGGTTCTCAATTAGTAATACCATTCACTATCGGTTAACCCGTTATGTTTTCTCAAAACATTACAATAATTATATACACAATATCAACACGAAAGTTCCCATCAATTAAGTGTATATTATTCGCATCATAAATATACAATACAAGCACCCCGAGACTAGCTGCGGTGCACACATACTCTGCTATCCATCCCGGTACATCACGTACATAAGGATCACATATTCCGAATCTCTCAGGAATAGTTCTCAAATAACAACATCACAATTAATGGAGGCGCACACAGTCACATCACATGGGTCACGCACATACCTGCGCTCCCACGATCAGCAGACTTATTAACATCCCAATAAGTCCTTCTCTGACCTATGTTCATCGAGGTAACCAGTTTAAATCCGGGCAACACAAGGATTAGAGGGCCCTAAGCGAACGCAAACCTCCCGTGATAGCAAGTATGGTAGGTATGTCATACACATAAAATCAATACATATACTAAGTATGCACACGTCTTAGTAATCACCATAATATATTGGTGGTACACTTCTCATTCTAGTACCGACATATAATACTACACAATTTATATGTTCCCGGTTAACATAATAAATTAGGCCGTCAATAGTTCTCACATCGTAATAGACACTCACGTCCTACTTCATATTTACCCTTAGGTTCAAAATACACTACTAGGTTTGACTCCTCATTATATCCCAATTATCCCAATTTTATCACTCTATCATCAAGGAAGTGTTATCTCTACATATAAACAAGGTTACGGGACACTCGGGATCAAAACAGGCTAAGAAGCCTAAACTGTCAACTCGTTCGAAGTCTCGTTCGAACGAGGCTGTTCGAACGAGAGTTCGTTCGAACGAACTGAGACTTCTAACGAGATCTCGTTCGAACGAAGTGGGATTTCTAACGAGATCTCGTTCGAACGAACTCATTGAACGAACTTCAGCCTCGTTAGAAGTCAATGGTCAACTCGTTAGAAGCTCGTTCGAACGAGGTCGTTCGAACGACCTGGGCAGGTCTTCTAACGAGCGACCAGATTCGAGCCCAGAATTCCTATTTTCGTTTTTCCAACTTCTCTACTCCTCAAATCTCATCCAAACATTAATCTAACGATTATTTAAGGTCCCTAATCGTCCCTAAACATACTTAGTTCACATATTAACATGTTTGGGGGTATTAATCATCCTAACATCATTCAAATATCAAATCTCAACATATTTTCCCCCAATTTTAAAACTATGAACCCTAGAATTTATGAATCATCAAAGAGCTGAATTAAATCCGTTTTTGGTTTCATACTAATTGTAATATCATTAGAATAATCATCAAATACCAATCTACATGCGATTTCCTCATCAAAATGTACTTTCTATTTCCAATTTACATGGGTTTTTCATTAACTCCCAAGAACAATACGATTTTAATCAATTCCTACACATGGAAGAAGCATTCTTTGAAATAAACGAAATTAAACCACTTGCCTTATTAAAATCTCTGATTTTGATGTCGATTTGATGAGTTCCTCTCTCTCTCTCTCTTTGCAGGATTCCCTCTCTTCTCTCTCTACAAGCTTTCTTCTCCAAGTAACAATGGTGGCTAGGGTTTTTTTTTGCCTAAGGAACTTTTGGAACAATTTCTAATAACCCCCGTAGCCCATTAAGTTCTAAGATGTGGTTAGTGGGTTTAGTGGGTAATTACCAAGTCAGCTTTTACTTCCTAATTTTCGTAGGTATTAATTCCCATAAATCCAAAATTACCAAATTACCCTTATACGTTGTCGGTATGGCCTAAAAATGCCCCGGGACCCAAACCAAACCCCCGGCTAGTGTTTTCTGACTATTTCGACCCTTCCGGACGCGTTGGCACACTCAAAACGACCATACGGTTTATAGAAATAAAATTCACTTTTTAATTATCATAATTATATACCATGACGCGACTGTCACACGCGTCTCAACAAGATTTCCAAATTGCCGTATTTCAATCTCACGACAAGTTTCATAATTCAATATTCATATATAATCATATATGCACATTATAATCAAATACCAACTCGCATCTCGCTATTATTTTAATCCGAATTAATTTCCAATTAATACACATTTAATTTAATTAATCCCATAAATAAATATCACAAAAATACGGGGTATTACATACTTCCCCCCTAATAACTGAATTTCGTCCCGAAATTCGGAACTAGAAAGTACCTGGTAAGAACAACTCTGGATAACGATCGCGCATCTCATCCTCGCGCTCCCATGTGGACTCCTCGACATTATGATGTCGCCACTGAACACGCACTAATGGTACTATCTTTGACCGCAGTTTCCGCTCACTTCGGTCCAAAATAGTAATCGGCCCCTCCTCGTAGGAGCTATCCGGCTGGAGATCGATGTCCTCCAAAGCAATGTGAGAATGAACCAAATTGTCTCTAAGATATTTCCTTAGCGAGGAAATATGAAATACATCGTGAATCCAATGCAAATGCTCTGGTAACCCAAGCCTATACGCAACTGGTCCAATCCGCTCAATAATAGGAAATGGCCCCACATATCTCGGCGCCAACTTCCCTTTCTTCCCGAAACGCATAATCCCCTTCATAGGAGATACTCTGAGCAAAACCTGGTCCCCCACTTGGAACTCCCTAAAGAACCTCTTCGCATCAGCATAGCTCTTCTGCCTATCCTGAGCTACTCGAATGCGACTCCGTATCAATTCTATCCTTGCCGAAGTATCCTGAATCACTTCCGGGCCAAGTAGTTTGTTGTCCCCCACTTCCAACCAACATGCTGGGGAACGACAAGGTCTACCGTACAACGCCTCAAATGGATCCATGCCAATGGTGAACTGGTAGGAGTTATTGTAAGCAAACTCCACCAGTGGAAAAAACTTCTCCCATCCACCCTCAAAATCAATGGTGCACATACGTAGCATGTCCTCCAACATCTGATTTGTACGCTCGGTCTGCCCATCGGTCTGCGGGTGATACGCCGTACTCAACCGCAATTCCGTTCCCATGGCCTCCTGAAAACTCTCCCAAAACTGTGAAACAAATATCTTGTCTCGGTAAGACACGATATTTAGGGGCACACCGTGAAGTCTCACTATCTCTGAAATGAAGAGTTGGGCATACTGTCCCGCAGTGTAGTCTGTCCTTACGGGTAGAAAATGAGCGACTTTGGTTAACCTGTCCACAATTACCCAAATGGAGTCGTGACCTCTCTGTGACGTAGGCAACCCTGTGATAAAATCCATGGATATGCTCTCCCACATCCACATCGGGACCTCCAACGGCTGGAGCAGTCCTGCCGGTCTCTGATGATCCACTTTTACGAGCTGACAAGTGGCGCATTTTGAAACAAACTCGGCAGTATCTCTCTTCATCCCGCTCCACCAATACTGACGTCTCATGTCTTGGTACATTTTGTCCCCACCGGGATGTACCGCGAACCGTGAGCCGTGCGACTCTGCCATCACCTCGTGCCGCAATTCTTCCCCTTCCGGAACTACCAATCTCCCATTGAAGCGTAATCCCCCGTCTGAGCTAACGGTATAGGATTCGGCTCCCTCTGCTAGTAATCGAACTATCTGCTCCTGACAGAACGAGTCATTTGCCTGTGCCCTTACTACCTTCGTGACAATCTGCGGTGTAACGGTCATCACAAACATGAATGATCGGGCCACTGCATCCTGGTGTCCTAACTCCTTCCATTTTGCCTTCCACACATCTGCCACCTCCTCTACTGGTCTATGGCTCAACGCGTTTGCTACCACGTTAGCCTTCCCCGGGTGATATTGGATATCAAACTGATAATCCTTCACAAACTCAAACCACCTTCGCTGCCGCATATTCAACTCCTTCTGCGTGAATAGGTACTGTAGGGACTTGTGGTCTGTGAATAATCGAAACTTTTCCCCCAGAAGATAATGTCGCCAAATCCGTAGGGCAAATACCACTGCCGCTAACTCCAAGTCATGGGTGAGGTAATTCTTCTCATGAGGCTTAAGCTTATGGGAAGCATAAGCTATGGCCTGACTCTCCTGCTGCAATACACCTCCAAGTCCTTGTAAGGACGCATCGGTGTAAACTAGATACTCAACTCTCGGTCTCGGCAATGCTAACACAGGTGCTGAGGTTAACTTATCCTTCAACTCATTGAATGCCAACTGACAGGCATCACTCCAGATGAACGGCACACCCTTACGAGTCAGATGTGTCAAAGGACCCGCTATCTTCGAAAATCCTCGAATGAACCTCCTGTAGTATCCTGCTAGACCCAAGAAACTACGGATTTCTGTTGGTGTCGTGGGCTGTCCCCACTCCCTCACCGCGGATACCTTCCCCGGATCAACAGATATCCCCCGGTCGGAAATAATGTGTCCCAAAAACTGGACCTCCTTCAGCCAAAACCCACACTTCTCATACTTTGCATACAGCTCATTCTGACGTAACGTCTGCAAAACTTGCCTCAAATGCTCGGCATTCTCCTCCTCTGTCTGGGAGTAAACCAGAATATCATCGATGAAGACAATGACAAACTGATCTAGGAAATCTCTGAACACCCTATTCATCAAGTCCATAAACACAGCTGGAGCATTGGTCAAACCAAAAGGCATAACCCGAAACTCGTAAGAACCATATCTCGTTAAGAACGCCGTCTTCGAGACATCCCCTTCCCTGATACGCAACTGATGGTATCCCAATCGCAAATCAATCTTCGAGAAGAAAGAAGCTCCTCTCAATTGGTCGAATAGGTCATCGATTCGAGGCAACGGATACTTATTCCGTATCGTGACCTTATTCAACTCCCGGTAGTCCACACACAATCTCAGTGAACCATCTCTCTTCTTCACGAACAACACAGGGGTACCCCACGGTGAAGTACTCCTCCGAATAAACCCCTGACCCAACAACTGCTCAATCTGATCCCGTAACTCCCTCATCTCAGCTGGAGCCATACGGTACGGTGCGCGTGCTATAGGTCTCGTATCTGGCAATAAGTTTATAACAAAGTCTATCTCTCGACTGGGGGTTGGCCTGGTATCTCCTGAAACACATCAGAATACTCCCTGACAACTGGGATCGAATCTAAAGGAATCACAACCTCCTTAGAGGTATCCTCCTCTAAGTAATACAAATGAGCGGTCGAGCCTCCCTCTGGGCGAGGCATCGCCACTACAAACATCTCTTGCCCCGGAATGGGAAAAACAATGCTCCCACCGAAGCAATCAATCATGGCTCTATAATCTGCGAGCCAATCCATACCGATGATCACATCGTGAACATGCATATCTAATACCAACATATCTGCAGGTAATACCAGACTACCAATCTCTACCCCCACTCCCCGGCATATAAAGAAAATAAGTGACCCACTCCCCAATGGTGAGTCTACACACGTCACTGTGCTCTCTGCCGTAGCTAACAACCCTAAGGCTTTCGCAAAATGTGTAGCTATAAAGCAATGTGTTGCCCCCGTATCAAACAAAACCCGACCCATAGTACCATGGATAGGAATCATACCCTCAATCGCGGGTGGTGCCTGCGGAGCTGCTGCCTGGTGGACGTTATAGACACGTCCATACTGTAACTGTCCCTGCTGCACAGGAACTGCAGGAATGGCTGGAAGGGCTAATACCTGGGCTGGAGTTGGAGCTGGAAGGGATGGTGGAAAAAGTGGCCTCTGTGGCTCATGTCGAGCACCCTGCTGCTGCTGCGGGGCCCTGCCCCTATCAGGATAGTCCTGGCGTTTATGGCCAGTTTTGCCACAAACGAAACACTTCCCCGAGAAGTTCCCCCCTCTCTGTCCCTGTTGCCCCGGCCCTGGTGGCCGTTACCGTTCCTCCACTGGCCCTGCTGAAACTGATGCTGACCATTCTGACCCTGCTGGTTCTGATGGCCATTCGGACCCTGATGGCCCTGCCGAAACCCTCCCTGTCCGTGCCGGAAATTCCATGACCTGAACCTCTTGTGATCCTCCTGCTGGGAACCCTGATCACCCTGTCTCTGCCCCTGAACAGATTGTGCCCCACTGGCACCATTTCCCCCAGTCCTGCCCTGATGGCTGGACTCTCCTGATCGCTTGCCCTCAGTCATGTGAAAGCGGTGATCCTGCAATGGAGCAATGCAGCGTTAACCACATCAGAATAAGTGGCTAACGAGAGGTTCCCTAACAAGTGCTGACGAATCCTCCATGTCAACCCGTCCGTAAATTTCTGTATCTTCTTCTCCTCAGTAGGTATCTCATCCGGAACAATATTCAGAAGATCAGTAAATTCGGACTCATACTCGGCCACAGTCTTACCCTCCTGCTTGAGGCTCATCAACTTTCTTCTCATCTCCGTGTGAACAACTGACGGAAAGTATTTGCGGTCGAACCGCACCCAAAACTCCTGAATAGTGAGAGTATCTCTCTCCTCCATGGTGGTAATAGACTCCCACCACTGCAGTGCAGACCCTACTAGCTTAAAGGTAGCTAGTATCTACTTCTGGACATCTGTGCACTCATACATCCTCAAGTGCCGCTGTATATCCTTCCTCCACTGACTCGAAATTACCACATCGGAGCTACCTGCGAACTCCGGAGGGTGTGCTTTCTGAAAAGCATCACGTACACGTTCCCAAGCATACGGGAATGCATGGGCCTGAACTGGCCCTGCTACTGGCGTCTGAGGTGGTGCCTGCTGAACTACGGCAAGTGCGGTATTTACCGCCTGAGCCACAATGGCTGCAACCTCGGCGGCATTCATCGTTCCATGAGCTGGTGCGGGCTGTGGTTCTGGCGTCACATCCCTGGGAACCCTTTGTGCACGTCGCGGAGGCATCTGAAATAAGAATGAAGTTTATAAGTTCGCAGTTATAAACTTAAAATAGCTGAAGAACGTAGCAAATACAAGAGAATACAACAGTCCTAAAATATAGGGCTCTACATCAAAGAAAGCTCAGCGGAAACATAATAAGCCGTTCAGATCCTAAAGGACACTAGAACCTGATGCTCTGATACCACCTGTGACACCCCGTCTAATTAAATACCGGGTAGCTACTCCTTTATTAAATTAATTCAAAATGCCAAGTTGGTTCAGTTAATAGCATCACTGTCGAAAACATTTTAATAATTACTAACCACCTAGTATTTAAAAGTAAGTGCCAAATTTTAAATTAAGTCTGATTAACATGCAGTAAAAGAATAATGAAAGAATAACAACCATTCACCATAATGAAATAATGAATAACCAACAAAGTAAATATAAATCCGGAGGAAAAATCCTCACAACAATCCCACAACTGAAAAATAATACGACAAGTCTGAATCCTGAATAATACATGCCAAGAGTCTGAATACTGAAATAAATGAAATGTCTCTAAGAGGAATGGGCGACATGCCCTACAACTGAGAACTGATAAATATGGAGTCAAGGTAGATGAAGCGTCTACAAGCAAAGTCCTGTAACTTCCACAAACAGCTACAGCTCGTCACCTGAATGAGCATCCTATGCATGGTGTCCTTGTGGCTGGGCACCTAAACTGGTTTTTACAAAAATAGATTTGAAAGCAAATGGGTCAGAGCCCGAAAGTGGAAATCATTTTTAAAAAAAGCAAGTGTTTTAATAACATTAAAACATTAAATGCAAAATACATGTTAGGACGTGCACTCACATGAAATTCTCACCTCTCGACTACATGTGCACTCCTAACGTACCGTACCCATCTAAATGATATACTTATCTAACCAAACCGTAATAAGTTCTACCCCTTACTACTCGATTCCCATATTACATTCTAGCGTTATCAATTAAATAGAGGCTTTACTTAAACTCAGGTTCTCAATTAGTAATACCATTCACTATCGGTTAACCCGTTATGTTTTCTCAAAACATTACAATAATTATATACACAATATCAACACGAAAGTTCCCATCAATTAAGTGTATATTATTCGCATCATAAATATACAATACAAGCACCCCGAGACTAGCTGCGGTGCACACATACTCTGCTATCCATCCCGGTACATCACGTACATAAGGATCACATATTCCGAATCTCTCAGGAATAGTTCTCAAATAACAACATCACAATTAATGGAGGCGAACACAGTCACATCACATGGGTCACGCACATACCTGCGCTCCCACGATCAGCAGACTTATTAACATCCCAATAAGTCCTTCTCTGACCTATGTTCATCGAGGTAACTAGTCTAAATCCGGTCAACACAAGGATTAGAGGGCCCTAAGCGAACGCAAACCTCCCGTGATAGCAAGTATGGTAGGTATGTCATACACATAAAATCAATACATATACTAAGTATGAACACGTCTTAGTAATCACCATAATATATTGGTGGTACACTTCTCATTCTTGTACCGACATATAATACTACACAATTTATATGTTCCCAGTTAACATAATAAATTAGGCCGTCAATAGTTCTCACATCGTAATAGACACTCACGTCCTACTTCATATTTACCCTTAGGTTCAAACTACACTACTAGGTTTGACTCCTCATTATATCCCAATTATCCCAATTTTATCACTCTATCATCAAGGAAGTGTTATCTCTACATATAAACAAGGTTACGGGACACTCGGGATCAAAACAGGCTAAAAAGCCTAAACTGTCAACTCGTTCGAAGTCTCGTTCGAACGAGGCTGTTCGAACGAGAGTTCATTCGAACGAACTGAGACTTCTAACGAGATCTCGTTCGAACGAAGTGGGCTTTCTAACGAGATCTCGTTCGAACGAAATCATCGAACGAACTTCACCCTCGTTAGAAGTCAATGGTCAACTCGTTAGAAGCTCGTTCGAACGAGGTCGTTCGAACGACCTGGGCAGGTCTTCTAACGAGCGACCAGATTCGAGCCCAGAATTCCTATTTTCATTTTTCCAACTTCTCTACTCCTCAAATCTCATCCAAACATTAATCTAACGATTATTTAAGGTCCCTAATCGTCCCTAAACATACTTAGTTCACATATTAACATGTTTGGGGGTATTAATTCATCCTAACATCATTCAAATATCAAATCTCAACATATTTTTCCCCAATTTTAAAACTATGAACCGTAGAATTTATGAATCATCAAAGAGCTGAATTAAATCCGTTTTTGGTTTCATACTAATTGTAATATCATCAGAATAATCATCAAATACCAATCTACATGCGATTTCCTCATCAAAATGTACTTTCTATTTCCAATTTACATGGGTTTTTCATTAACTCCCAAGAACAATACGATTTTAATCAATTCCTACACATGGAAGAAGCATTCTTTGAAATAAACGAAATTAAACCACTTGCCTTATTAAAATCTCTGATTTTGATGTCGATTTGATGAGTTCCTCTCTCTCTCTCTTTGCAGGATTCCCTCTCTTCTCTCTCTACAAGCTTTCTTCTCCAAGTAACAATGGTGGCTAGGGTTATTTTTGCCTAAGGAACTTTTGGAACAATTTCTAATAACCCCCGTAGCCCATTAAGTTCTAAGATGTGGTTAGTGGGTTTAGTGGGTAATTACCAGGTCAGCTTTTACTTCCTAATTTTCGTAGGTATTAATTCCCATAAATCCAAAATTACCAAATTACCCTTATACGTTGTCGGTATGGCCTAAAAATGCCCCGGGACCCAAACCAAACCCCCGGCTAGTGTTTTCTGACTATTTCGACCCTTCCGGACGCGTTGGCGCACTCAAAACGACCATACGGTTTATAGAAATAAAATTCACTTTTTAATTATCATAATTATATACCATGACGCGACTGTCACACGCGTCTCAATAAGATTTCCAAATTGCCGTATTTCAATCTCATGACAAGTTTCATAATTCAATATTCATATATAATCATATATGCACATTATAATCAAATACCAACTCGCATCTCGCTAGTATTTTAATCCGGATTAATATCCAATTAATACACATTTAATTTAATTAATCCCATAAATAAATATCACAAAAATACGGGGTATTACATTTCTATACTGCATTCACACAAGTACAAATTGTTACAATTCAATAACATGCTACGAATCCTTACTTTTAACCTTTAGTGAATTTTCTTTTTTATTTTTGGTAAGGTACTGATTGGTTGGTGAGAAAATGCTTGAATAATTTATATCAAAAGAGAATTTATTAAAATTTTCAAGGAACTACTATAATTTATTGCACATAAATCTGTCAAGTCAAAATGAAGTCAATTTGGATACAATGAGATCCAAACACTTGTAGCCACATAATCAGAGCCTATATGTCATAATAGTATAGTTGGTGAAGAGAACATATGCATAGTTGATAGATTTAGTTTTACTTTATACATGTCCAAGGAATTAATTAATTACTCTCCTTGTAAGTAAATAGTGGATACAAACCTAAAAACAACATTATATCATACCATACCGTAAGTATGGCGTCGCGTATACTGATTAAGTAATGTGTAGAACAAAGCAACAAAAGGAAAGCAAAGATTTCAGACTCGCTTCCCCAGCACCAAAGAACAAGAATGCGTGGTCAGCCAAGGTACCGCCAAGTAACTTCACTGATGTAACAATTCCTGCAAATACCACATATGCTGTCCCCAAAAGATAAAAAACGATAAGTCAAAGAATTATATCAGATATTACGTTTTTAAGTAACAATAATCATACCACCATCCTAATAAATACCTGTATATCATCATTGAAGACTAGATGAGTAGTCCCATATTTCGCCAACAGCTCAAACGCATTATGGTTTTCAAAATCTTCAAACTACAGAATTTGATATAAAGATTTTACTAATATTAGAAGTATGTGAACAACCCCATATCCAAATATCATTAAAAGTGAATATTACATAGCAGGTGTCAAGGATTATTAAGGGTGCTTTTGCGAACCCTACCATGGCTTCGAATTGGAATATGATTTTTTTTTTCAGTTCAATAATCTGAAAGATATCAGGGAGAGTAAAATAACCTGTACAAGAACTTTTTCGCCATAGTTATGCTTGACAGCAGTCATGAACTCATGTATAAAGTCAGCATATTCTTGAAAAAAATCGAACTACCTCATCGATGCAAGCAATACATAATTCATTAAAGAAATAGATAGTAAACTATGCGCCTGTAGTCTAGCACACTGATAAATACTGAATTTGACCTTCCCCGTGGCCCTTTGTTGTCCGAGTCCAATGTATAATTCATCCTTCAATAGCTGTTCGTTCTATGTTACCATATCAATAGTTATAGGCAAGCATTGCACAAACCAAAACTCAAGTAGAAATGATATCAAGAACTGATAGATCTAAAATTAGATAAGATTTTCTTTTAAAAGTTCTCGTCAAACTCACAAGTACCATGCATTAAAGGTTTCTTGAATTAATATAGTTTTCAGAAGTAAATGGAAACGAAAAGAGTTTCATGTGTACCAAATAAATGATTGTTGTACTTAAGTACTACTTATGCAAGACAGAGACATATAACTAAAAAAATGAGGGTTGCATATATTGAGATCCTTACCGCTGAGGGTCTAACTCCTCCAAGTGCAGTATACAAAGCCAGTTTTCCTACAGGTATGTCCATCCCCTGTAACAATTCGTAGATTGACCCGTAATATTAATTCAATATTCCAATCTCCTACGTAAATTTGTGGATTCGCAGTATTAATAAAATAAGGGGTAAAATGAAATAAGCTTAAAAACCCCAGTGTTGAAACTAGCCCGATAAACTATGAATGAGTTGCAAATCCTCCGCTCTGTGTCGCTGAGAACCTTTTCTTAAGGTACACAAGGAGAAACTGCAATTAAATGATATAATTCTAGGACTTTTTTCTTTTGCGAAATTAAAAATTCTCGGGCTAGTTGAAGTAGTGTAGTAGTTCAGGGGATTCCTTGCAATTTATCCTAAAAAATATATTTATAGATGATGAATCCTAGAAAATTTACCTGGCATCCAAGGGCCCCAAGTCCCAAAATTTGTTCACCATTAGTCATAACCATAACTTGAATTCTCCTCTCAGGACAATTTTTCAATTCCTCGAGAAGTTTTCCCCTGCAAAATCTCCTAATACATGTCTAGAATTTAACAAGACGGCAATTCATTTCCTAAAACACAATCTTTACCAGTGAATTTACCAATTTAGAATTCCAGGAAAGCAAAAAAAAAAAGTTGAACGAAACAAACACTCAGAGGCAAGAAAGCTAACATTAATATCACTTCCTAATGCTTAATATTCCTCGATTCAGCATATGAGGTTTAAAAAAAACAGTTTAAAGACCCATTTCATAGATATGATTAAAAAAATGTATATATTTTAAACCTATATTCATTATTGTTTATCATCTACAACTTTACAAAGAAGTATTATGTATATCAATTTACCAATAAATTATTTTCCCAATTATCTAGTATAGCTATCGCATGCACAGGTGACTTAGCCAATAGTCGAAGTGGGCCAAGAAATATGTGCTTATTTCTAAATGAAGCGCTTTGGGCGCATTTAACACCTTGGGTGCCCCTTAAACCCTCATTTTCCTTATTAAGAATCAATAAGTTCACATTCAATAATGATACACTAAATAATTTCGGAGAAAACAGTTTAAAAACATTTGATATCAACAATCAAAACTACATTTGGACGTCCTTCCAATGACAGGAACCACAAACATTCCACTTATATTACTTCACATATGACAAATAGGACAAACTCACCTGCATACAAATGCCAACAGATGCTAGATAGTTGAGTATCGTGCTCCGGCAGTGATTCTTTTTACTTTTCATCAATAACTGTAAAGAACATATAGTTAATATATACCTTCAAATCTTCCACTAGCAAGTGCCTAAAAGATGAAAGATGTCCCTACAGCTAAAGTGTCAATAGATTACATACAATAATATGAAAAGGACTACTAAACATACCCACAACTGTTATGTCAGCACCATACTTCTTTGCCAAAGCAGCAGTAGTTGCTTCAGCCTATATGAATAGTATATAGAAAAAGAGAGTAAGGTGTAAACAGAGATACGAACCAATTGATATCGATAACAGCTAGCAAAGCTTCCGTTCTACAACACAGTAGTCCACGGTGTTGACTGGTAAAAGATAAACCACACTAAGTCGTGGTTTAATTTCCCCCTCCCATTTTTTCTGTCAATAACGTGAAATTTGAGTTACTCCTAATCTTCATAATCATCAGGCGTACCCCTATTATGGGGAGCTATCTCAAAATATTATATTATCAATGGGATATCAAGATAGGTGGGGCCAAATAGACCACTTTATAGTGAATGGACTGGTCAATATGTTTGATGAACAATTTTTTATCATCCATTTCGGGACAGTAGTCAGAAGAGTGTCTAGATATTGTATCAAGAGTTTTCAAGACCAACCTCTATCATTTTATGAAAGATTTGGTTCAACAGAAGCATTTTGGCATGGTTATGGATCGTATGTATATTAGATTTTCCTTTGATTCATAGGTGCCTTTATTATACTAAAAAAGATCCCTATTGATTGTTTGTTCTTCTTACCCGTAACTATTTACACTATCGAACTGTAAAAGAGAGGCTTGCCACATGAAGACATATTATTTTTTCTACACCAAGAGGATAGTCATCGAACATCAAACCAAATTGTCATGATCATATCTGCAAAGATACCCAACAAGAATGAAGATGGCATGGGGTGTGCAGCAATGTCCCAATTTATGATGCATGGTCCGTGTGCCAATTCATGTCTCAATTATCCTTTATGCCTAAAGTTATTTTCTCTAAAAAATTACCAAAGAAATTTTGCCAACAAACTTCTTTGGATAAAAATGGTTTCCAAGTGTACAAGAGAATATATGACAGAAAATTCGTTGAGATGAATGGTAACAACCTATACAATAGATTCATTGTACCACACGATTGAGATTTATTGGTCGAATATCAAGCACACATAAACATAGAATTGTGCAACAAATTAGGGGCAGTAAAATATATATTCAATTGAATAAATAAAAGACCTGATCGAACACGAATTCTTCTAGAAGAAAATATCAGTCGAAATGACATGACAAGAACAGACGATATCAGGGACATAGATGAGGTAAAATCACTTTTAGATTGTAGATACATATCTACATATGAGGTTACTTGGAGAATTTTCCAATTTGACATTTAATATAGAAGTGTGGGGTTTGAACGACTGACATTCCACCATCCGGAGGAACATACTTTTAACATTCAGAGATTCAAAACAGTTGGACAACATTGTTAACAAATTTGACGTGTATAAAGAAATGTCACCAAATGAATTCTCTGCACACCAATGCTCGAGAACTATATTATGCTTAATTTCCAAAAAACAATGGGAATGGCAATCAAAATATAATTAATGTAAAAGAAGAGATTCTAGGAATTGCATGGGCCGAATCATATCTGCACATCAGACATCAAAGGAGATATTTTACATTCGATTGATCCTAAACATGTTACGCGACCCACGTATCTATGGGGAGATTAGAACTATCAAAGGGGGACATAACCAACATATAAGTCTTCATGTTATGCATTAGGCTTATTGGATAGGGATAGAGAATGGCCTGAAATGATCTCTCAAGCGGCCCAATGGTTAACAGGGCAACAAATACATTAGTTGTTCATAACAATCCTATTGTTTTATGAAGTTGCAAACCCACTTGAACTTTGGGAAAAGAATTGGAAATTTTTATCACAAGATGTCTTATACCAACAAAGAATGCTCATTTGATTCCCAAATTTGATCTCGACTGATTTTCCAATTAAAGAACTATGCCACTTATGAAATTGAGCATTTGACATCACAACATAAGTAGCTTCATGAAATACTGAACAACTACCAATTGCCGGTGTACAATGACATCATTAAATATGTCAAAGAAAATAAAGCTGGGATGTATTTTGTTTATGGGGCTGGAAGAAGAGGAAAAACTTATCTTTAAAATACAATTATTGCGCGGTTTAGGTGGGAATGTAAGATTCTACTCATTGTTTAATCTTTTGGGATTATTGCTTTAGTACTACCTGACGACCACACTGCACATTCTCTATTTTCCATTTCGATTGACAAATTTGAGAGGTTGACACATGACATACGACAATGGACTCATCTCGTAGATCTTATTTGTAAAATCAACCTCGTAATTTGGGACGAAGTGCCTATGGATCATCGCAACATGTTTAAAGTAGTTGATAAAACATTACACGATATTCTTCATTTTGACGACCCCGATTCTCAGGATAAAACTTTTGGTGGGGGTGCGGGTGGGGTTGGGGGTGGGGGGAACTATCCCTCTTGGGGAAGATTTGAGGTAAACTCTATGGGTCGTACAAAAAGGAACAAGACATGACACCATTTGCGTGTTTATTATTAACATGTCTTGTTTATGGAACCATTGTAAAGTCTTTGACCTGGAGCAAAACTTGAGAATACTAGACTCGTCAAAATTCAGAGATTGGGTACTTGGAATCAGAGAAGGGACAATACCTTCGATTTGATTATATGACGAATTCGATCCAACTAGGATTTGAATACCAGATGATTTGATTATCCTTACAAATATTGATCCAATATCATCCATTGTTGCAAGTACATACCATGACCTTCTTACCAACATGACAAGCGAGGAATATTTGGGATCTGGGAAAATTCTAAACCAAATTTCTGAAGAAATTTGCAAATATAGAAGAATGAGATAAATTTTATAGAAACATACACATAAATATATGTAATTATTACAAAATCAAATCTCTAACCACTATCTTCTCAACATCTTCACATATTTTATCCACTTTTGCCTCAGATAAGCCTTTGATTCCTGCCAAATTCTTAAAAAATTGCAAAATTTTGTGATTATATCCAGAAGAAAAAAAAGTCAACTAGTTGGAAATTTTGATTTGATAATTTACCTTTTCACCTTCTTTGTATGCATCAACAAGCCGTTCCATTGCAAGTGTAGATCCCAGCATCTTGAAGCTTCTTTCACGTCTCCAGCATTTATTCTATAAAAAGTCAATATTGCAAACAAACATACAAAGTAATCTTACTATAAAATTTCCCAAGAAAGGTTCTCTAAACCTATTGACAAGTTGTTCACCTATAGAAATGCATACACAAATAGCCTATAGAAAAAGCCAGCCAACTAACCTCAAAACCTGCAGACAAATATTCATTCCAACTTAATGAGAAAAGATAAAATGAGAAGTCTTAAAGCTTCGAGATAGTGAACCCCATAATGTAGCTCAAGTTTTTATATTTTTTGAAAGGGTTATGATAAAGGCACCCCTATTGTGTCTCATCGGGACCACAAGATGCTTTAAAATGATTGTACATTGTGCCTACCAATATTGTGTTATGGTGCTCAGGAGAAAAATTAGGGGTGCCTTTAGCACGATCCTTTTCGAAAGGCTTTCCATTACAACCTGCGTATCGTTAAATATGCTAGAATTTCTTCTCATTCAAAATCAACAAAAAAGATGTCATTATGATGCATCTCTGAAGGTGTCTACGTATTTTCTTATCTCCATGAAAAAAATTCCATAAGAAGTGGAGAACATCTCACCTATTCACCCATCTGTTTTTCAAAAGATATCAAGCTTTTCAAATAACGTATGTACTATTTTCAATCTTTTTCTATCTTTGATTTCAATGCACCCTAATAGTTTGTTTTGTCAATCAAACTATCGCAACCTCGATGGAGAATCTATCCATAATTTTTATCAGTTTTGGAAACAATGCGTTGATTACTTGGTTGTAAATTTGATGATTAAAATTTTAAAATGTTGCTACTTGAGGTGGGTGACTAGACTCTCTGCCCTCATAGATATGTTGTGTTCACCTAAAATCTTCAATCAAATCGACTCGGGCAATCTATTTATACCTAGCTTCTTCCTCAGGTAAGATATCTAAAATAACCATCTTATACGATTTATGGTAAGTAAATTCATCAATGAAATAAAACCCAACAATCAATTATGTAATTAAAAAAAGACAAATAAAATCTTACATTGGTAGTCCTAGAAAAAATGTCACCCCTCCCTGTAATGAACAAGCCCTTCCTGTTCTTAGATATCAACTGCAAGTCGAATTGATGGAAGTAGAAAGTTGATTGATTTTACAATATCAAACTCAAAATTACGAAGCAAACTTACTTAACATATCAAGTCCGTCTCATAAACCTTACTTTGGAGATAAAAAGTCCCTTGAAAACACTACAAAGGTCGACCAAGAAATGTCTCGAGATAATTGAATTTATCATTTAAAGAAACTTCATGTGATAAATTTAACATAAGGAAAACTATACAGACTTGTCATGTTAGTAAGGAATCACAAACACATGCGCATACACACACTAAAAATATTAAACATAAGAGCATATAAATATTATAATAGATGCCAACTCTAGTGGATAATAAACTGATCTGCAAAAGTACGAAATTCATTACCCTGTAATTCAAGAATAGCTAACAACTAAAAACTACTAATGCACATATTCATGAACCTTAGTAGATCAATAATACCTGAGGCGGGTTTCACCCTTACACACAGTTGTCAAAGTAACTACATGACCATAACATTTAAAAGAAGTTAATGTCCTTGAATTCATGAAACTATTTATTAAGAGAATCGCATCAAATATGTTTTTGCCCAAAAGTTAGGGCAATGCTATTATCATCACAGACATTTCTTCGAAAAATGTATATTCAATATACACAACATTATCAAATCTAAAAAATATGACTACCACACTAAAAACTTGTGAGTCATTAGCTCAATCGTCGAACAACAAATCCAATAATTTAGTCAAGAAGAAAAGAATCAACTTAGCACATTAAAATTAACTTTTAATAGTGTATTAGGATTATAAAACACCTAGTGGGCCAAGAACATCTTGTAGTTAAAGGAAAGGGGCCTAATTAAGGGTATTGGTTAGCAAAGCTAAAAATTTCTTACGTACGTTTCAAATAAAGATTCTGGGAAAGCAAAAGGGAAAAACATTATTTGGAATAGCTAGTTGAATATATGTAACATAAAAATTGAATCTTTTTTATTTCATAACTTGGAAGCATTTCAGAGACATACCAAACATGTAACAAAGATCAAGTGATATAATATTATAATATAACTTATTGATGGCAAGAATCCAATGCTCTTCTTCACCTTCTTAAGCTTCCTTAAAAATTACATGATCAACAAAAACAACCTAAATTTCATAAGATTATATCAACACCACCAATTAATAAGATTCATTACATAGACAATAAAAAAATACATATAAAACAGGGTATCAAAACTTGAATTTGGCATGAAGCTCATTAGTGACCTAAAGCTTCATTCGGTAAATTATGGGGTATTCATTTGTCTCCGAAGGGAGAGCTCTCCCTAAAATTTAAAACTGATGGAACTGTACTGCAATCTAAAACTAGAGGAACAATTTCAAAATTTATAACCCTTTACATTAATCGATCAAACACATATACCTATCTACCTACATAGATATATGTCTTGTATATTTTTTTCCCTTTTTTCCTGTGTAACAATTGCCAAGAAACCAACAAATTACACAAAATGCAATTAGCAGTACAAAACATAGATACGGATAAGACCCTCATGCACAACACAATAAAAAATTTGATTTTTTATTAAGTAGAAGATAATAATTTAATTAAAATATTATACCTTCCAAGCCAACAAGAGAAGGAAGGTCTCAAGGCCCCTCTATCAACATAATCCCCATTAAACACAAAGAATCTATCTTCCGCCGAAGACCCAGCATCCCTTAAAAGAAACAAAACATCATGCATCTGCCCGTGTAAGTCTTCCACCGCCACAACGCTAGAATCGGGATCGCAATCATCAATCATAACGCAATTAGGCTCCCTGTGAAGGATCTTGGACATCGTCAACACCAGAGACATAGGTTGGCGAGGAGAGGCGGAGAGGGAGTCGGATAGGTATTGGGGGGAAAGGTTTGGGAATTGGGGGGAACTCCCGCTCGCCTTACTCTGTGTTTTTTTCCTTTTTAATGATATATTGCAACTATTAATGATATATTGCAACGGTTATATTTGATTTCTAACAGTTTTTAACCATTAGAATTTTTCAATGGATAAAATCCATTACAAATAGAAAAATAAATCCGTTACAAAATAAGCCTTTTGGTGTAGTGATATTAGGATGATTCTAATGCTATTGCTACTGATTCTCATATCTTTAACGATTTAGTTTCCTAGTTTTAGTGCTTTATTGTTATATCTCTTTGGTGGCATAGTAGTGGCATACATTTTTGTAGATTTATATCCTTATATACTTATGGAGTTGATAAATAATTTAGATACATGGGTAATTATATTTGGTTGGGTTTATAGCTTTTTTATGAAGATATATATCTGGTGTTTCCCACTTTTTCATGTGACACCCCGCCTAATTAAATACCGGGTGATCAGTCCTTTATTAAATTAAAATCAAGGTGAACAGTTGGTTCATTCTTAGCATCACTGTCGCAAAATAAATTTCCGATTTAAACACCCTAAATAATTAAGCTAAGTGTCAAAACCATTTAAAACATTATTTCCATTTTATTTAATCGAGATATGAAAACCTTTAATAATTAGCAGTTTAAGAACTCTGATATACTAAAGAAGGATAATAACACACAAGAATTAGATCCATCCAAATAAACCAAACCAGTTTAAACTATAAATAAAACCATCCTGACAGTAATTAAATCCCAAAGAGTACCAACTAACGGAAATATAAAGGAACGTAAATCTCTGACAAAAATCCAAACTGAATAGAGAAACGGGCGACACATGCCCTAACTAATAAGAACTAAAAGTAGGAGTAGAATCAACAACGAGGTCGTCTAAGCAATGACCTGCAACTCCCACATAAGCTGCAGCGCATCCAGTCCAAAGAACCTAAGCATGACGCCCCTGTGGCTGGGCACCTGTATTATATATATATATATATATATATATATATATATATATATATATATATATATATATATATAAGAGAAGAAATAACTAGAAATGGGTCGGAGCCCGAGTGTAAAACAGTTTAAAATTAGTTTAGCAAGTATTTAAAATGCTTACCGGCTAATGTAACAACCATGTTAGTATGCAACACTCTCTTGAGAAATTCTCACCTCTCATCTAGTGTGCACGCCTATCGCACTATTAATCCCATAAGTTTATTTTAACTTAACTTCCCCCATAAGGTTTCATTCCGTCATATACTATGGCTAATATAATTAATTTCTGAAAATCAATCTTTCTCATATATCTTAGGTTATTTGAAATAACTCAGTGATGTCACAAAATTTCCAAACCCTTGTAATAAAATTGGAGTAATTATTCATTACTTAACTACTTTTATGCACAGCAGAAAGTTCTCATACTTAAGTATATATATAACCACTCATATAATATATAAATACACATTCGGCACCCCACATAAAATCTATGGTGCTGGCATACTCTGCTATCAAGTCCCCGTATTACACATATTAAGGGAAATACTAGTTCGGAATCGCTCTCGAACTGTATTAACATAACACACATACAAATGGAGGCGAAGCATAGTTCCAAGTCACTAAGAGGTCATCACATACCAAGGAATCCTATGTTCTAGGGTACGAGTCAATATCCCCCATAAAGGCCCAATCGAGATAAGACCGTCCCGACGCGAAAACCCCCGTGATAGCAAGTAACCCGAGTATGATTTTTATACAGATATATAATATATGCACAATCACACAGTCATATATATATATATATATATATACACATTTCTAAATTATGTGCGCTCACGACCCATAATTATAATTACCCGCTCTTAGCACATTTTTACTCGATTATCTCGCATACCGGATTTGTCACTCTTATTCTCATATATATAAGCTACTCCATACCTACTTCTTGACACTCGAAGTATTCTATCTCCCTAAGTATAATTTCAGTAGGCACTCTCACTTACCTTCTAGTCTAACTTCCTTACAAGTCTCGATCTTTTATTAATCGTACGCATGACTTCATATGTGTGAATAACTCCCCGTTAACCCTTAATTTCTTCTTACATTAAATTCTCACTCAACGGAGTTTACCTAGACCCTACTAGTCCTATTTATATCCCACTATGCTCTAACAATAATAATCAATGGTTACTACGCATTTTAATCGGATTAAACCAACATAGGGGGAATATGCAGTTTTCCAGGAGGGGTCGATCGATCGATGTTCTTGGATTGATCAATCGATTAAGCAGTTATGACGAAAACTGCATTAACCCAGTTACGGGTTTGCCTCCCCAACCTCAACCAAATCTCCATATATCATTCCCAAACTCCCCACCAACGCTACTACAAGTACTATATACCTAAACACATGATTTTCTATGTAAAATATGTCCCAATTCATCAATTATAACAATTTAATGGGTGCAATTTACCTAAACTTCAAGAACCCTAATTTTTCTTCTTCTTTCAATTCTTCCAATTCTTTTCCAAATTTCCTATTTCTAAATCCATACAAATTCGTGATTTATCCTCTACATGCGATTTAGATGTTCAAAATATGATTACTTCTTCTACAACATGTGATTTTAAGTCTCAAAACTATAATTTCTTTCATGAAATAAGTTTTAAACAACCCTAGACTAACATGATTGAGACATTAACTAAAAATAAAGAAAGATAGATACTTGCCTGGAATTTGGGTTTCTGATTTGTGGACGGAAGCGGTATGATTGCATTCCTCATCGCGCGATCTACGCTTTGGTGGTGGTGGCGGTGTAAACGGTTGAGTTCTTGGCCTTGAGTTGCTTGGAAATCTCTCCAACTCCTTCTCCAATGGTCGTTCTTTGGTTTTCTGATTGCTAACCCTAGAAGTCAACTCCTAAAGGGTGATTTATCCTTAGGAAATTCGTGGGTTTAATTACCCAAAAATGTAAAATGTCTATAATAATGGCGCACTATTTGGCCTTAAAACGGCCCGAGACCCAAACTGAACCCCCGGGTACATTATTTTGACTATCTCGACCCATCTGGACACATTGGTGCACTCGAAATGATCATACGGGCGACTTATAATTTATTCAATTTTAATAATAATGATTTAATCCCGACACGACACAAGCGCGTTCCGATTTAATTTACACAATTATCAAATTATACACTCGTGATAATTTTAATAAATTCGATCATACATATTACTTTATCCATTAAGTAATATTCAACAAAATCCCAATAGTTACTAACTCTCATCATTCTAGTAAATATTTAAAGTAATTTCCGGATTAATATTAAATTAATTACTCAGTTTAAATTTAATAAATCCCCAAATTTAAAAGTTATAAAAATACGAGGTATTACATTTCTCTACACTTGATTCACATCTTTCATGTGACACCCCACCTAATTAAATACCGGGTGATCAGTCCTTTATTAAATTAAATCAGAATATCCAGTCGGTTCATTCTCAGCATCACTTTCGAAAAAAATTTCTTTATTAATTCGCCTAAAAAATAATTAAGCTAGTATTAAAACTTTTTCATTTTTAATTTAAATAAAACCATTTCATAATACGGAATAATAATTTAGTAGCATCACATCACAACTGAACCGAATGTAATAGGAATAAATATGACTGGAATAAACTCTCCAATTTAAATATGTCATTACCACCAAATAAAACTGATATCCACAGTATTCACATAACTAATTACAACCTCTAGAATCCTGGGTGATATGCCGTAAATGAAAGTAAATACTACATATGTATGAATCAATAGATTGGAAGCGTCTAAACAAAGTCTACATCTCCATTAGCAACTATAACCCATCAAGACATACATATTCTAGGCCTGCATCCCTGATACTAGACACCTTATGTACAAGCTACAATAGAGAAGAGAATATGTAAGGAAACGGGTCAAAGCCCAATTGTAAAAGTATTTTAAAATAGCAAGTGAATAAATTCTATAATTAGCAATTATTATATACATGTTAAATTCTCGGTCTCTCTCTTGAGATTCTCACCTTTCATCTAGTGTGCACGCCTAACGTATACTATTCTCACTTTCACTAGATTGTAACACTGTCTCAACTAACCATGGACCTTGTCTTTCCCATGTATATCCTCCGCAATACATGTAATAAATATGTATTAATTCATTTCTTAATATAATTAAGTGTTCTCAAACCTAATTAATTTCAGATTCCACTATCTCTCATGTCTACTTAAATCACACAGTAGATAATATCACAAGTATATATATACAATATTGCACCCCGAGACACGGCTGCGGTGCATGCATACTCTGCTATCTAATCCCAGTACATCTCATCACAATATAAAGGACTGTTGGTTCGGTATATCCCTCGAACCAAAAATATCAAAACACAAGTATTGGAGGCAAACATGGTCCTAAGTGTTTGGGCTACGCACATACTTACGCACCCAAATGACCGTTCAATACCATTGTTTTCACTAATGGCAATCCAACCTGAGTCTTATGTTTTGAGGCAACAAGTCAAAAATCCCCTATAAGGCTCATCTAGATATGATTGTCCTCAACACGCAAACCTCCCGTCGATAGCAAGTAGGCTAGGTATGTCATACACATAAATCATTATATATGTATGCATTTCACCTATTTACATATCATTAGGGCAAACACACAACCCATAAAATAAATCACGTACGTAGTACACTTTATCTCTCGAATATCCTACGTATTTAAATTATGACTTTACTTCTTAAGGTATATTCCCGAGCTTTTCTCACCACTCGAAGTATATCATTTTATTTCTCAAATAAATTCAGTAGGTAAACATCTACCCCCTACTGGTCCATGTCCGTATCATCCCTAAATTTTCACGAATTTAATAATTCTCCAAATTAGGTTTATTCGCCGACATTCGGTAATTTAATTTAACCCCATAATTAACTTCTTGGGTCAAGTCCCCAAATATAATATGGCCTACTGGTGTCCCATGTATTCCCCTCTTTATTAAAATTAAGTCCCATAATTAAATCAAGAATAATCCCATCGAAATAATTACAAAAGGGAAAAATTATCAAATTCTGCACAGCCATATCGATTCACTTCCGTAGAAAAATCATAACTAATTAAAAAAATTAGAAAAATACGAGGTCGGCGACCGTAATGAAAAGATATATCTCCCTTTCTCCTCATTTCCCTTTGGACTGCCGAAGGAAAATATTTTCGATCAAACAAAACCCAAAAGTCAGTGATAGTCATAGTTTATTTTTCCTCTGGCGTGGTCATCGACTCCCACCAGTGTAAGGTTGCTCCAACTAGTTTAAAAGTTGTAAGTATTTGCTTTCGTTCTTCACTACAGTCTATCAAGCGAAGATGGCGTTGCATATCCTTTTTCCATTGGTTAGCTACTATCACATTGGAGCCGCCCTGAAATTCCGGGGGATAAACCTTTAAGAAGGATTCTCTAACTCTTTCCCATGGAGAAGTTCCTGCTGGGGCCTGTACCTCCTGATCTCGTGGCGGTTGGACTTGGGGAAATTGCTGAACCACGGCAGTCATTGCAACATTGACTTCCTGGGCCACGATATTGGCTACTTCAGCGGCATTAATAGTTCCTTGCTGTGGTGGAGGACCTACCTCATCTTCTACAACTCTATTTCTTCTCGCAGGGCGACCTCTCTTAGGCGGCATCTGAGACGAAGAAACAGTTGAATTGGAATACTATTAAAAACAATTTATATTGCAGAAGATCGCAAATATTGGCAAACAAAACAGTCCTAACATTTGGGCTCTATATCAAAGAACTCTACGGTAGAATGTGACTAGTCCGCATAGATCCTAAAGACTCTAGAACCTGATGCTCTGATACCATCTGTGACACCCCGCTTATTAAAATAAGAGGTGTCCATCCCGATACTCTAATAATTACAGGAATCATAGATGGTCCATTCTTAGCATCAACGTAAAGTAGTAAGTATTTGAGATAACCACCAATTATTTTAGAAAACGGATTGTCAAAATTTAATTTGTAAGTTAAAGAAAACATTTAAATAATCCAATTGAAAGGAAGGTGCATAAAGGTAAGAACATGTATACGATCAACAATGTAGTACAACAAACATAATTGAATAAGCTGTCAGTTAGCAGACCCATACAATTAGGTTACACCGAGTATTAAAATACAAACTCACATAATATAATACAAGTACAAAACTTGGACAACACGCCCGATTGCGTAACCGATCATAACTAGAATAAAAAAAGATGGAAGCGTCTATATCAACTATCCCGTAACATCCGCCAAGTGTTACAGCTCCAGGACACTGGGATAGAAATGTCAATACGGGCGTCCTTGCGGCGGAGCACCTGGGCGAGTATAAGATTCAAGAAAAATAAAGAAATAGAAACGGGTTAGGGCCCGGTTTTATATAATCACCAAGTGAATAAAGTTCATGACAATTATGAACAGTTTAATCATCATGAATAAGCTTGTTTCGTTCACCACAAGTAATGACAAGAAATCTAATTTCTCCATCTAAAAGCATAACCTAACGCAATGTCAATAACAATGATCACAATTCAATTATGTCGGAGGGTATTGATAATATATTACTTAAAGACGTTCCATTTCCTTTTTACACAATTTCATTTCACCGTTCCTTTTCTCATTAGGAAATGTATTCAAATCAATTTATTTCATAAAGTGTCGTATCATCAAAAAAATTTCACTTTAATAGGAATAGTTATATTACACAACATATAACGATTTTAAGACCGTCCTTCCGAGTTTTCCAACTGGACGCGGCCCTAAATAGCTATCATCTTCCAGGGCCTATCACCAAGACAACCTACGCATCCTACATCACGTGACGTCGGGAAGCGTCCGTATACCTTCGACAGTGAGTCATAACCACACCCAGAATTACCTCACTTCGAACAATTATCACACAATATATATAATAACCGGTCCTATGGCTGAGGACTATATTCGCCCTGCATTCACTAGCCAGGGGACTTCACCTCATGCGCGTAACTTCCCCTATGATAGCATTTAAAGAGGTGTGTATATGCAAATTTATCATTCACAAGTTATTTCCCTTTTTTAAGTATGCCTTACATTTTATTCGGAGCCATAAATGTTTAATGTCATCATTATAAACCTCAATGTTTAATTATCAAAACATAAATCTCCCTTAATTAACATTCCCTCTAAAATCCCTCATGTATGATATTCTTCAACACAATCCTAGAAGTTTATAGTAACTCACTCTAACTCTTCTTAGGTCTAGACTAATTCATTCTATAAAAGCATCATTTATCTTCCTCTAATTTAACTAACTAAAGTGATTCCGGAACTAAGCCCCAACACTCACTTATAACTTAGGTTCTTAGATACCTTACTACTAAACTATAGTACTCTAGTTTTACTTCATTCAAGAAGGTTCCTAAGTCCCCATCTTAAGAGAAAGAATCTAGAAGAAACTAAACATTTTAGGGTGAAAAACAGGGGACCGGCAGAAGTAAGAAACTATCACAATAAATTATTCACATTAAATCATATACTAGCAAGTAAGAAACTTGCCTTAAGCTGAAATCTCGAATTCCTTTCCGGCAGAAATAAGATCAAACCCAATTTCTTCTTTCTCTTCTTTTCCCCAAATTCTCTTTCTCTCTCTTTCTTTCTAGGTTTAGGAAACATACACTTGAGAAATGGGAGTGGTACAAGACTTAATCGTGCCTTTAGCATAAATTCCCATCTTTAAATGAACTATTAAAATGACTCGTAACTACATAATTAAGTCATAACCTGCCAAAGGTGCTCGAAACTCAAAAATATAATATGGCACTTAATTTGACTACCTCAAGTATTTCGGGACTAACCACGCCCTCTAAATTGGCCTCCGGAATAGTACAAATCATTTCAAGTTCCAACTTAATTTAAACCACAAATGTCGTTTAAAGCACAACAACACCATAAATTGTAACATAATGCCATTTACATTCACATAACAGTAAATATGCAAAATCTAGTAAGTATTGTCTTTTAATTCACTTAGAATAATATTTACCCCATTATCCAATATCTTATATAATTACCTCTCACGACAAATTAATATAAAATCAATTACTCATAAGTAAAGTTTATTACAATATAAACCCTAAATTTCCTCATCAATTAAACCCAAAATTTCGTGATGTTAATTCTAATTTCATCAAAGGAATAATACTAAATGATTTCCATTTCAAGAATTACATCAAAATCATCAAATTTTCATCTTTGATTCATAGTTTTCATGGATGTTTATTTCTTCTAATATAACATGTATATTATACTCACTAATTGGAACAATAATTATACTTGCCTTAATGTGTATATATGATCCTTTGGAGAAGATATGTGTAGGATGTCCCCTCCTATTTTTCGATCAATTTTTAGGTGGTGGTGCAAGGTTGTTGTCCCTTGGTTTCCTCTCAAAACCTCTTCCTCTCCTGAAAAACCTCTCACTCTCCTCAAAGGCCTTTCCTTTGTTTTTAGGTGAATGAACCTAAGTTCTCTAATCTCTTCAATTATATAATAAAACCCAATTTTGGTAGTTACTATTCACCTCCCAAATAAAATGACCAAAATACCCCTCCGGGTTGTCCTTTTGGTTCCCAATTGACCCGAGACCTAAATCAAACCCCCGGGTAGACTTTTCTGCCTATTTCGACCCTTTTGGACTCAACGGTGCATTAGAAATGACCATTAGGATGACCTAAAAATAATTTACCAATTATTCCATTTAAATATAGTCCCGACACAACTCACACGCGCATCCCGACTTAATTACCATAATTGTCGTATTCACAACTCCCGATAATTTATAAAATCATAATCATTGTAAAGTCATAATCATATATATTACTTTTAATCACTAAGTAATATTCAACATAAATCACATATTACTTTATTTCCAAGTAATATTTAAATCCGGATTAATTTTCAATTATCCCACAATTAAATCTAATTAATCCCATTTTAAAAGTCATTAAAAATATGAGGTGTTACATACTTCCCCCCTTGCAATGGTATTTCGTCCCGAAATTCGAAAAAGTATACCAGATAAGAATAAATCTGGCTCTATGTTGCGTATCGCATCCTCACGCTTACAAGTAAACTACTATGTACCGTCCATACAGTACGCTATCAAATACCCTTAATAATGAACACCTCACGTTTGTTCGTTTTAAACTCCAGGTTAGCCTATCACATAGGTTCTTGCCTTCTACTATTTAGTAGATTAATCGTTGTTTAGATACATACGATCTCATCTCGCGACGATCACACACAAGTAGGTTATTTGTGGAGTATATTTTACACACATTATATACTAAGTATCAACTCATCTCTAATATTCTCAATAATACCTAGTCCCCCACCTTTAACTAACAAGCAGGAGAACAACAAGGCTTACCGTGCCATACCTCAACTGGAATCACGTCCAAAAGTGAACTTATAAGTTATTGTACACAAACTCCACTAGTGAAAGGGACTTCTCTCATCCTCCCCTAAGATCCAAGGGTACACATATAATTTATTCTTCAACATTTGATTAGTCCACTTGTTCGGCCCATTCATCTGTGGATAATAGGCCATACTCAATCACCACTCGGTACCTATTGCCTCGTGAACACTCTTCCAAAATCAAAAGATAAAATCGGACATGATATCAAGTGGTACCCCATGTAACCTCACTATCTCAGCTATAAAAATTGGTGCATAATGTCTCGTAGTACAATCAAACCTAACTGTCATAAAATGAGCTACTACGGCCAACCGATCCCCTATCACCCATATAGGATATAGGATCGTAACCCCTCTAGGAAGTAGTTACCTTCGTGATAAAATTCTTGGAATGCTTTCCCATTCTACTTGTTGAGAAATCCCTACTGGTTTCGGATGGTCCACTCTTTACCAACAGACAGGTGACCCATTGCAAAACAAATTCAGCAATGTTTATCTTCATTGCATCCCATCACCACTGTCATTTATAACATGATACATCTTATATTCTCTCAAATGTACCTCTAACCGTGATCCATGTGACTTTGCCTCACTGCGTGTCACAAGTCCTTTTCCCGCTCTAAAAATCAGTTTCTTGTCAAACGTAAGCTTCTGACAAATCTTACGGAATAAGCTTCGACTTACCTGGCTAAATGTTGTCGAATTCACATGACAATCATAATCCATTGCTTGGTTCAATCACCTAGGGCACCCATACACCTTATGTCTCGCGCATTATTGCACCAGTGATATGTACCACTCTTAAATCAATTCTCACGAACTTAGCATGCTGATTGGGTAGGAGTACACTCAACCACCCCACTAGTCATAACTTAATCACTCTTTCAGTGGCATCATTTTTCTATTCATAATGATACCAGGACTAGGCGACTCCATCGGCCTTAAGTCGTAATAGAATTATCATCTCTCAATTATATTCTTGTTTATGTATGATGACCAAAGTACCAAACCCATGTACTATCAACCAAACTTCTCTCCAACTCCCGACGTTTGCTAGTTTCATACGTGGGATGTCTTACAAAGAAAAATCCAAACAAGGAAACCCCTCGATACACTACTACCTAACATAATCGATTGCAGAGATCCGTAAGTCCCTCAGTCCATAATATGTACCTTCCCACACTCTCCGTATGTTAAAAAAATTTACTTATATCCCTTAGAAATAAAAATTTAGTTATGTTCTGGATAAGTTATATCTCTTTGTTTGATAAAGAACACAATGTATCCTGAGTCACATCAGTAAATAAATCCCTACGCGCCGAGATCACATATAACTAGACAACATACTCACTGAAGTCTACGATACCATGAAATTTACACACACACACACACACACACACACACACACATATATATATATATATATATATATATATAGAGAGAGAGAGAGAGAGAGAGAGAGAGAGAGAGAGAGAGAGAGAGAGATACCCAACCCTATTTCAGGTGGTGCCTCACCAAAGTAATATTACTCATTCAGAATATCCAGCACGATAATCTTAACACTCAATCTACTATCGTTCAAACATTCGGTAATTAATCACTACACATTACCATAATAATCTCTATCTTGCTAAATCAATGTAGTAGTAAATTATAACGATAAAATATGTTCTTAGTGCCCACCCGGCTCACTCATGAGCGACATCAAAAAGTCCAATTATCAACTATAGATACGTTTGCAACCTGACTGTTAAAACCAACGTACCCACTAAACTCAACTCGTACACGAGTTTTAGTGTTAACAAATAATATATATTGTGACACACCCATGCCACTTGAATTAATCTTTTACTCACAAGGATGAAACAAAACTTCACCACTCTCGTCCAATTGTAGGGTCCTAACACTTAGCTTCCAACACGACCCATGAGCATCTCCAATCGTTATACATCAAGGATTTCATACAATAGTTGTCCCCTCATCATAGTGGGCAATTATTCTGTTTTGCAGCTTACACGTCAATTACTGAAATGTTGGCCCAAAATCTCTAGGCCTCACTTAAGGCTTTATTGGCCTGCCTTTTACTTCCTGGGCCTCGTCGACTCTCGGGCTGTAGATTCCTAGGCCTAACTCTCTCGACCCAATTTCTCCGCTGGAAATCTCACTCCTCCAGTTGTTATGCCTAACTGGAATGGTTTACCATTCCTAAACCTATCGGTCTCACTTCTCAACGTGGACACACTTAACACTGAAAGTCTCTCTCTCTACACATAGGGAAATTTCCTTGGTCCTACTAACAACTTTAGAATGTCATTCTCTCTGACCGGGTTGTTTTAGCTCCTAATTTTTATTTTTGTTGTTACTTTGGCCCTACTAGTCCCATAAAACACATAGTCGACCTCGCTGGTCTTGGATGAATTCATCGCCACTTAGTAAGGATTTAAGTAGGTCCCCTACTGGGTATACCTTCTGATAATGTTTCACTATAACCCTTGAATTCAATCTTGCCCTTCGGCTAGGTTTTCCCAACCCTCCGGGATCCCCTTCTTCAAGAAGCGGTTATAAATTTCTTGGCGACATTAACCCTAGTCATCTTCGTCAAATTTCCATCCGCATTTGAGTATTTAACTCATGATTCCATTCACAACAATTAACTCTTCTTATCTTCGATATACCCCTTTATTGTTGGGTAAAGATTTCATTAAGCTAGTTGACCTTTATCTCGCGTTGGGTTTTCTTTCTTGCCCATATAAGACAAGTTTCGAGATTCTTTCACATCCCTATTAAAATTGCAGATGGACGATTTCACGATCGAGCCATACCCAAATTTCTCATTTTAGATTCACACATATTTTTTTATATTTGATGGCTAACTCTCATCCCTTTAGATTGCTCCTATGAGAAAAACTTTCATCTGAAATTTTCAAGTCCTGGGTGTTTACTTCCTTCACAAGAGTCCTTCAAACTCCCTCACCTTTCACTAACAGTGCTGGGTAGGTTTGGAACGGCACAAACGTCATCCATGATGATTCTTGGGAAACTACAGCTCCCGAACGTCTTCTTTATTGTCCTCAGCCTGAACAATAATTTTGGTGGGTTCTATCTCAAACACCATTTCCTAAACACTCTATATGTTTGGCTGAGTCCTCCTCCTGCTATTTTTCTAATGATACTCGCTAGTAATCGATGCCTGACTAAGCGATTATGAGAATTACATCACTTATATTTCCTGGCAGGAGCATGTAAGTCGTAATACGCAGAGGAATACAACATTCTAATAATAAGTCTCTATATCAAATAACGCTACGCTGAAACGTAGAAAGCCGTACAGATCCAAAGGACACTAGAACCTGATGCTCTGATACCACCTGTGACACCCCGACTAATTAAATACCAGGTAATCAGTCCTTTATTAAATTAAATCATAATATCTAGTTGGTTCATTCTCAGCATCACTGTTGAAAAACACTTTCTTTATTAATTCACCTAATAAATAATTAAGCTAGTGTAAAAACTTTTCCCTTTTTAATTTAATTAAAACCATTTCATAATACGGAATAATAATTTAGTAACATCACATCACATCACAACTGAACTAAATGTAATAGGAATAATTATGACTCGAATAAACTCTCTAATTAAATATGTTATTACCACCAAATAAAACTGATATCCACAGTATTCACATAACTAATTACAACCTCTAGAATCCTGGACGACATGCCCTAAATGAAAGTAAATACTACATATGTATGAATCAATAGATTGGAAGCGTCTAAACAAAGTTTGCATCTCCATTAGCAAGTGAATAAATTCTATAATTAGCAATTATTATATACATGTTAAATTCTCGATCTCTCTTTTGAGATTCTCACCTCTCATCTAGTGTGCACGTCTAACGTATACTATTCTCACTTTCACTAGATTGTAACATTGTCTCAACTAACCATGGACCTTGTCTTTTCCATGTATATCCTCCGCAATACATGTAATAAATATGTATTAATTCATTTCTTATTATAATTAAGTGTTCTCAAACTTAATTAATTTCAGATTCCACTATCTCTCATGTCGACTTAAATCACACAGTAGATAATATCACAAGTACATATATACACTCAATCTATTATAGATATATATATATATATATATATATACAATACTGCACCCTGAGACACGGTTGCGGTGCATGTATACTCTGCTATCTAGTCCCAGTACATCTCATCACTGTATAAGCGACTGGTAGTTCGGTATATCCCTCGAACAACAAATATAAAAACACAAGTATTGGAGGCGAACATAGTCCTAAGCCTTTGGGATACACACATACCTACGCACCCAAATGACCGTTCAATACCATTAGTTTCACTAATGGCAATCCAACCTAAGTCCTATGTTTTGAGGCAACAAGTCAAAAATCCCCTATAAGGCTCATCAGGATATGACTGCCTTCAACGCGCAAACCTCCCGTCGATAGCAAGTAGTCTAGGTATGTCATACACATAAATAATTATATAGGTATTCATTTCACCTATTTACATATCATTAGGGAAAACATACAACCCATAAAATAAATCACATACGTAGTATACTTTATCTCTCGAATATCCTACGTATTTAAATTATGACTTTACTTCTTAAGGTATCTTCCCGAGCTTTTCTCACCACTCGAAGTATATCATTTTATTTCTCAAATAAATTCAGTAGGTAAACATCTACCCCCTACTGGTCCATGTCCGTATCATCCCTAAATTTTCACGAATTTAATAATTCTCCAAATTAGGTTTATTCGTCGACAATCGCTAATTTAATTTAACCCCATAATTAACTTCTTAGGGTCAAGTCCACAAATATAATATGGCCTACTGGTGTCCCATGTATTCCCCTCTTTATTAAAATTAAGTCCCATAATTAAATCAAGAATAATCCCATCGAAATAATTACAAAAGGGAAAAATTATCAAATTCTGCGCAACCATATCGATTCACTTCCGTAGAAAAATCATAACTAATTAAAAAAATTAGAAAAATACGAGGTCGGCGACCGTAACGAAAAGATATATCTCCCTGTCCAAAGCCATGGTCATTTGAACAAGATAGCCATCTCGTTTGAACGAGACACAATCTCGTTTGAACGAGTTGTATTGTCGTTCAAACAATCCTTCGTCTTTTCCAACCTCCGCCTTCCTCGAATTATGTGCTTCCCAGACCCCATTTTTAACCCAGTAACAGTACGAAATCCTAACTTCAAATGATCCCAACCTCGCAAGAATCAATCCCAATTGATATACCCAAGTATATACATGATTTTTAACATCAAAACGTATCAATATCATCAAGGAGTTTCGATGAATCATGCTAATCTTATTTTAAATTCAGAAAATCTGCATTATATAATTCTTTCTCTAGAACACATATAAATCCCAAATTTTCTCATCAATTAAACCCAAAATTTTGTGGTGTTAATTATAATTTCATCAAAGGAATAATCCTGAATGATTTCCATTTCAAGAATTACATCAAAATCATCGAATTTTCATCTTTGATTCATAGTTTTCATGGATGTTTATCTCTTCTAATTTAACATGGATATCATACTCACTAATTGGAACAAGAATTACACTTGCCTTAATGTGTAGGTCTGATCCTTTGGAGAAGATATGTGTAGTATGTCCCCTCCTCTTTTCCGATCACTTTTTCGGTGGTGGTGCAAGGTGGTCGTCCCTTAGTTTGCTCTCAAAACCTCTTCCTCTCCTTGGAAAAACCACTCACTCTCCTCAAAGACCTTTCCTTTGTTTTTGGGTGAATGAACCTAAGTTCTCTAATATCTTCACTTATATAACAAAACCCAATTTTTGTAGCTACTATTCACCTCCCAAATAAAATGATCAAAATACCCCCCCCCCCCCGGGGTGTCCTTTTGGTTCCCAATTGACCCGAGACCTAAATCAAACCCCCGGATAGACTTTTCTACCTATTTTGAACCTTCCGGACTCAACGGTGCACTCAAAATGACCATTCGGATGACCTAGAAATAATTTATCAATTATTCCATTTAAATATAGTCCCGACACGACTCACACGTGCGTCCCGACTTAAATACCGCAATTGTTGTATTCTCAACTCGCGAAAATTTATAAAATCATAATCATTGTAAATTCTTAATCATATATATTTCTTTTAATCAATATGTAATATTCAACGTAAATCACATATTACTTTATTTCCAAATAATATTTAAGTCCAGATTAATTTTCAATTATCCCATAATTAAGTCTAATTAATCCCATTTTAAAAGTCATTAAAAATATGGGGTGTTACATTTCATATACCTTGTATGGTTATTGATATGTATTGTTGTCGATCTATTTCATATTACTAGTCATTCAAATTCAAATGTTTTACCTTTATCATATTGATGATCAGGTAAATTATTGATATTACCCCATATTTTACATAATTATCATTGGTTATCAATTGTTATAGATATCATATCCTTCTTTTGTTGACTTATTTCTCTACTAGCATGCATCTTTATCCCTTTTACATTGGATTAATTTTTATTTTTGATATACACAAGTCTGGTCTCATCCAAACGACACCAACTAGCGCAATATGTCCCACCCATATATCGTCTCAGACTCCCCAAACCAATGGAGTTCTTATTAACAGTGCCATATCAGATATTCTTAGCCTCCGACACTACCCTATCACATAACTGCCTTCATCAATGACCAAGTAGGGTATCGTCCTTTAAGTAACATACATACGATGTTGGCCTCGAAGTGTCGAAATTATACGTCATCAAGAGGCCCAGACCTTCCCATTAACCACACAAATCAAATATGGAGTCAACTTTATCAAGGGTCCTTCCTCAGGATCAGTGCCTTTCTAATCTCAGCCATCCGAGACCTATAGCTTCAGATACAGTGCACGCGTGATAAGGGTATTATTGGAACATCTAATTTATACCATTATAACAAATCAACTAGTATGTTGAAGGCATATTTCATCATCATGACCTACACACCTCTCTCTAGAGGTATCATGAAACTATTGCCTACTAGATCTCATTATACACGAACAACATGCTTGGGGGTGATATTGTGCACCCTTGAGGCAATAAAAGGATCTCATCGTCTCTTTCTACAAGGATCAAATTCTGGAAACCCTACTACTATTTTATGGAGAGAGAGAGAAAGAGAGAGAGAGAGAGGCTTGCAATAATCACTTATAATGGTTTCTGGCCAACTTATATAGTGGAATCTCTTCACATTTTGAACAGTGGATGTAGGCCAAGGCCGAACCACTTATATCTCTATGTCACTTCTTTGTCTCCCATCTCCTTTGTCACTTTGTTATTTTATCTTATCTCCATGCTTATTGTACAAGCTTGGAAACCAGGTTAAATCCCTATGGATTAAATTTGGCATCATCATTTTGGGGTCGTCTGTGGGAAGAGAGTGAGTTTTCTTCTTCACCTTTTCTTGAATACCCTTCTCCTTGTCTCTGGTGGTGATCTGATCCCACCAATACTAGGGCTGAATCATAATTAAAAGAGCTTGAGTTGGGGAATTCCTAGGCTTTACTGGTCCATCTTTTTTCTCAGTTAACTTTCTTCATCTTCACTCTATTTGATGTTTTATTAAGTCTCAACTGAGATGACCACTAATCCACCTTATAACGCAGGGGCATATTCTAGTTAACTGCCTCAGAGTTATAAATGGTTTATGTGGAGGTGGCGCTGAGATCCCTTATGGCTAGTCCGTAGAAGATGCAGCAGCAACGCATTTAGCCAAGACATCATGAGCGGGATCCTAGATGATCTCACCATTAACTTGATAACTCCGGTTGCTAGTGAGGTAGTGCATCCAGTGGTCGGGGGACCACCCCTATCCCAATAAAGGAATTCCAACACCACCTTAGGTGGAGGGACGTCACTGATCCACGGTGTCTTCGCCTTGGAAAGGAAGTCCAGGAGTATCCAGATGATTTTTCTTATAGCGATGAGGATTTCTGGGAGAGGTATAAGACCTTAGACATATCGGACAGGGGAAAATACAGTACCAAATTACAAAGGAATGAATATCCAGTACACTCCTCAGAGTCATCAGAAAGGCTCTACATTTGACAAAATAAGTAAGGGGTCAGCTTTCAACCTTCTTGAACCAAGGGGAGATGGTAGCTGAGATCGACATTCCTGAAGCATAGAAGGCACATATGAAACCGATCATCATGACAATAATAAGATGAGCTGAAATAAGTAAAAAAAAGGAAAGGAACACCGAGAGGTTAATAGTGAACAAAGAGTTGGGAGAAGAGAACCGGCCGCCGAGATAGTAGTAGCACTGGAAGGGATTGGAGATAACGTAGTACAAGAGGAAAAAGACTTGGAATAGCTCAATCCAGAGTCCAGAAGATAAGATTAGATGTTTCATTAAAATCTGGGACCACAACCATCGAGGGTATATAGAGGGAACTCCATTTGTTCCAAGAATAAGCATCTTTCTAACTACTAAAAAGTTTAAGCCGCCGATCGTGACACTAAGATACTATGGGAGTATCAACCCTGTTTATCACATAGAGATGTATCAGTCGATCGTTGACATATACTCAACACCTGATGAAATGAGGTACCGAAGATTTTCCAGCACCCTTACAGGCATGGCTCACGTGTGGTATACTAGCCTGTCGAGAGGGTCCGTAGAAAACTTTAAGCAGCTTGCTGAAAATTTCATTCATAATACTTATTTTGGCATGAAGCTAGCCAAATGCATGACTCATCTACTGAATGTCAAACAAGAGAAGGATGAATCCTTGGGAGACTATATCACTTAATTTAATAAAGAGAAGTTATAAGTGGAGGACTATAAGGAAAGTATCGCCATGACGGCCCTAATCAACGGCTTGCAACCTAGGAAACTTTTATGAAACCTCTATGAGGATCCCCCAAAGTCCATGATGAAACTCCTGGAAGTAATCAGGGGAATCATTAATGCGGAGGAGGCTACGAAAGCTAAGAAAAAGATTAATTCAATCAGGGCCGAGAGAAAGAGATGGTAGGAGAAAAAGATCCGACGATGATAAATTCTTTATAAACACTCGACTAATAGTAAACCCTGACATGATACTGAATGAGATGAAAGATGATAAGGAGCTCAGATGAACAGAAAAGTTGAAGTCCCCACCTCATAAGAGGGATAAAAACAAGTGGTTTGAGTTTCACCAGGACTACGACCACATGACATATCAGTCATTCAATCGAGATTAGAAGTAAGCCTGACAGACTGAAAAAAGTTAACATGGATAGCCTGGTCGTGGGATTTTCAAAGCATATCTTTAAAGGATTTTTAGTCCCATACGATGACCCTCTTGTCATTAGTACATGAGTTCACAGCTAAAATGTGACTTGTATAATAGTAGATGGGGAAGCTCGACAAATGTGATGTTTTGAAATTATTTCAAGGGTCTGAAGTTGTGCAGGAAGAGACTTGTTCCTTACCATCAACCTTTGATCGGATTTAGTTGGGAAAAGTACATCCATTGGGAGTTTATGAAATAGACATATGCATAGGAACCTGGCCGAGTTGCCTGACCAGGAAGATTTGCTTTTTTTTTTGGATGAACATGTTTTTTCTCCCTATAACATAATTCTGAAAAGAGTGGCACTTAAGGATTTTAAGGTAGTGCCTTCCATCATACACCATATGATGAAATTATCGACTCCTTGTGGAGTAAAGGAAGTGAATGGTTATCAGGTGGAAGAACGATAATGTTACTTCACCTCAATGGAAGAGAGAGACTTTCATAAAAGGAAAATAACTTCCTATAGCATAGATACCCTTGACCCAAAGGAAGAGAGAGAAAAAGGGAGCGACTACTGAGGACGTAGAATCCATTGTCCTCAATGTGGACGAATCGAAAAAAAACCATCCAAATATGCTCGTCCCTCAAGGTAAAGGTATAGAAAGATCTGATTAAAATGTTGAGAAAGTGAAAAAGTATATTCGCATGGAGCCATGACGACATGTCAAGAGTTAACTTAAAATGATCTGGTATTGCCTAAACATAGTTGATGATGCCAAGCCGGTGGAACAACGACGACAGACCTTTTTCAAGGATAGATATGATTTCATACAAGACGAGGTCAAAAGTTACAAACTACAGGTTTCATTAGATAATAATGATATCTATAATGGCAGTCTAATGTTCTCATTGTTCCTAAGAAGAATGGGAAGTAGAGAATGTGAGTGGACTTCATAGATCTTAACATGGTCTGCCCGAAGGACAGTTTTCCTCTATCCCAGATTAATCAAATGGCAGATACGAAATCAAGTCATGCGCTCATGAGCTTTATCGATGCTTATTCCGAGTATAACCAGATTTCAACGCATAAGGGTGACGCCGAGAAGACTTCCTTTATTAATGACAAAGGAACTTACTGCTATAAGGTCATGTCGTTTGGCCTAAAGAATGCAGGGTCAACCTATAAGAGGTTGGTCAATAATATGTTTAAAGAACAAATTGGGACGATAGTGGAGGTGTATGTGGACAATATGCTCACAAAATATTTGAAGACCGAGACTCACACGACCGATCTGGAAAGAACTTTTAATACAATGGAAAAGTATAGGATGAAGCTAAATCCTGCGAAGCGTGTATTCGGCATTGGAGAGGGGAAGTTCTTAGGCTTCATTGCCAATCGACGATCAATTGAAGCTAATCTCACTAAAATTAAAGCGCTAATTGACATCAAAATGCCGAAGATGATTAAATACATTCAGAGGTTGACAGGTCGATTCGCCACATTGAACCGGTTTATTTCCAAAGCAATGAACTCGTGCTTTCCATTCTTTAAAATTCTCAGGAAAATTATTCCTCAGGGATGAAGAGTGAAAAAGGCATTTTAAGACTTAAAGACATATCCCGTATCCCCTATGCTGCTCTCTCGACTGCTACAAGGGGAAAATTGTATATATATTTTGTCATCTCAGAGTTCGCCATCAATGCAGCTATTGTTTGAGATGATAAAGGGGTTCAAAAGCTTGTTTACTTCAAAAGTAAAGCTCTTCAAGAAGAAGAGATAAAGTATTCAAAGATGAGAAGACTAGCATATACTTTAATCAATGCTTCAAGGAAGATGATGCCCTAATTCCAAGCACACACGATGGCGGTACTCACTGACACTCCTCTCCGACAAGTCATTTATAAACCCAAGAAATCAGGTAGGCTAATGGATTGGTCGGTAGAGTTAGGTGAATATTATATCGTCTATCAACCAAGGAATGCAATAAAAGGGCAGGTGATGGCAGACTTTGTTATCGAGTTCATGTAGGGTACCAATAATGACTTAAAAAGTGCAAATGCGACCGAGACTCCATCGGTCATCCATAAGGGTACCGCGATCGAGGAGATATCGACCAATAGAATAGATGATGTACGAAAAAAGACTGGCTGATAAAGAATGAAAATCTTGCCTAAGGTCCTTTCACCAAAGGGGGACCAATATGGATCTTGTTTGTGGATAGTTCATCCTACGAAAGTGACAGTGGTGGACATCTAATACTGTTAGCCACTGATGGGACTGAAATTGAATATGACTTGCAGTTTAACTTCAAAGCATTGAACAATGAGTCAGAGTACGAAGCTCTACTGGTAGGTATCTCCCTTTCCGAAGTATTGAATGTCGACCAGTTAATTTCTCATAGCAATTCTCAGTCGATTATCAACTAAGTACTGGGGATATACGAGGATAGAGTTGAGAAAATAGCTAAGTATTTAGCCGGAGTGAAGAAGATGCTGATAAACTTTGATGAGCTCAAAATGAGGAGCATTTCGAGATTAGAAAATAGAAGAGCATACGCACTTGTATGACTAGCCTCGGCCACCAGAATAGAAATTGTATGGTTTGTATCGGTGGAGATCCTTTTTAAGCCGAGCATTGAACTAGAAGGATCGAAATGGAAGTTTGCCTAAATTTAAATTTGGGAGCATCTTGGATGGACCCAATTATAGACTATATCAGAGATGGAATGCTTCCACAGACCAAGGTAGAGAGATGAAAAATTCGATATCGCGTAGCATAATTCATTATTATCAACAATATAATCTACAAAAAGGGTTTATTACTTCCACTTCTAGGGTGTGTGCATCCAATTGAGGTCGACTATATACCTATATATGGGCAACAAGGCTCTGAGTGATCCATATAGGCAGATGATCCTTGGCCAAAAGGATTATAACCTTGAGGTATTATTATTCGAATCTTGCAAAATATTCTGCAGAGTACGTTTTGAAATGCGAGAAATGCAAGAGGTTTTCAAGTATCCGTCATCAACCTCACCAGCCGCCCTCCCCAATATCGACCCCTTGGCCCATCACAATGTCGGGCATAGATCTAGTCATCCTTCTTCCTAGAGCAAAGGGAAATTTAATATTTCCGATTATGACAATTGATTACTTCTCCAAATAGGTAGAAGTTGAGGCCATGGAAACGATCCCTAAGGAAAATTATTTTCAGTTTATATGGAGAGATATTATTTGTCGTTACAGCCTCCCCAATACACTGATATCTGAAAATAGAATGAAATTCAAGAACAAATCTCTAGAGGTTTACTGTGGGAGAGTTTGTATAAAACAGTTCTACCATTCACCTGGCCGACTACTGGCTAATGGGCAGATAGAGGTAACTAATAGAAAGATACTGGATGGAATTAAGAAGAAACATGAAGAAGCAAAGGGGAGATGGGTTGATGAGCTTCATAGTGTCTTGTGGGCATATAAGACAATGGAGATAACATCGACAAGAGAGATGTTTTCCATGTTAGCTTATGGGTCCGAAGCTGTGTAACACCCCGGGAGGTGCTACTTAAAAATATTGATAAATTAGAGATTTTTTTAATAAAAATACCAATTATATTGAGTATAAATTTTTGGGTGCATAAATACATAAATGACCTAAATAGAATATTTCAATTTTATTAAATCTCAAATGTCTTTTTTTAAAACAATTTACAATAAACCAAGAGGTACATTTAAATTTTGAAAATAAATATCCAGAGCCTCTAACAACAATCCCAATCCCAACGATGCCATAAATATAATCTCACATTAAACCTGAAATACAACAAACTATTTGAGGGCGGTGAGCAGGAAACTCAGTAGCTCGTATAAATGCTCCAAGTGTAACAACACATACTCGTGTGTGTGTGCATTATATACAAGAGTGTATGCAATATGAACACTCAAACTAAAATTCCAATAATATAATCATAACCTAGGATCTCACCTCGATCACTACATAACCCAAGAACCCATATCAAAATTCCCTCCATACTTTCCACAATACGGTTCTATTATCCACTATCCTGTTAATTATCCTCGAAAAAATCCAATGGCCCCCCAAAATAAATAACATAATTCGAGCACATGACCCTATATAACCTAGAATCACTTACATAAAATCTTAGCTTCACCACCATAATAACACTTGACATACTTGCCAACTGGGATCCATGGCCTAGTCTTTAGATAATAAACAAAATCGTAACTGGCATCGCACCCCGTATAGTGGGTGGTTTGGCAAGGAATGCCTATGCATTCTCCAATAATAATCATCATAATATCTTCCTCTCAATTAAAATACATTTAAGACATAATCTTCTTAAATCATGTGTACATGTTTTCCACCCAAGTGTATAACCCAACGTGCTCGTAAAATCAACTAGTTTCGTTACCCCAATCTACACGACATGAAAATAACACGTAAAAAATAGGTCAATTAATGAATATCATATACGAGAATATAATGCATATAAATGCCACACATAGCATGGATATAACTATACAATTAAGGTTGAATAGATGTAGCACACTAAATTAACAATGGGAGAACGAAACTACCTCAAGCGAGTCAAAATCCACAATTATTGGTCCGTTTTAAAAACCAAGAAAATGAGATCCAAAGATTATTCGAATCACTAATCTGAGTTTAGATTTGGATTCTACATGAAAAATTGGTCCAGGTATGTGTTTTGATTTTTTTTCTCAAACCTCATCCGAAATGACTAAAAAAGAATATCTAAAACACTCCAGAATAAATCTTTCCATTCATCTCGTTTTTGCCTCTTTGGATTTCTTTTGGCCTCTCTATTTTCTCTTCCTAAACTAAAAATGAGCCCTAGCATTCCTTATAAACCTCTCCCTAAAAACCTAACTTGTAGCCTAAGTTAACGCATACTACCGGATTGCCCATTAATTTAAAATTGTCCACTTTACATATTTAAATCATTATAAAATGTCAAAAAACTATTTAAATTTATATTTTAATTTATATGTTTGATACAATTTCAAAGCAAAATAAATATAATATCAATTTCTCGATTAATAAAATAATAATATTACCAAAATCTTATATAATATTCATAAATAAGCCCTTAAATTAACGGGGTATTACATTCTTCCCCCTACAAAAGGAATTTCGTCTTCGAAATTCACCTAAATTTTTCTTCCTTTAAATTAAAACAAAAAGTTCGACATTACCCAAATAAAACACAATAAAATCTCTCTCAACGGACAATGTAACCAACCAATAACCCTAATCCCGAGAATACGAATAACCTATGCTCTGGTACCACTTTGTAACACCCCGAGAGGTGCTACTGAAAAATATTGATAAATTAGAGATTTTTTTTTAAATAAAAATACCATTTAGATTGAGTATAAATTTACGAAAGAATAAATATGTACATAAATTGAATAGAATATCTCAATTTTATTAAATCTAAAATGTCCTTTTTCAAAAATATTTGCAATAAAAAAAGTGGTAAATTTAAATTTGGAACATATCCAGAGCCTCTAACGAAGATCTCCATCAATCCTGATGATGCTATAAATATCATCTCGCATCAAACTTGAAATACAACAAAGTATGGGGTGAGAAGGAAACTCAGTAGCTCGTATAAATTCTCCAAGTGTAACTACACATACTTGTGTGTGCGTGCATCATATACAAGAGTGTGTGCAATATGAACACTCAAACTAGAATCCCAATAATATAATCATAACCTGGGATCTCACCTCGATCACTATACAACCCAAGACCCCATATCAAAATTCCCACAGTATGGTTTGGACTACTGTCCACTATCCTATTAATTATTCTCGGAATAATCCAATGACCCCTAAAAATATATAACATAATTCATGCACATGACCCATCATAACCTGGCATCAATGCCATAAAATATTGGCATCACCACCATAATAACACTTGACATACTTGGCAACTGGGGTCCATGGCCTAGTCTTTGGATAATAAGCAAAAGCGTAGCCGACATCACACCCCGTTGAACGGGTGGTTTGGCTAAGGAATGCCTATGCATTCTCCAATAATAGTCATCATAATATATTCTTCTCAATTCAAATCAACTATACATTCAATTCCCAAAAATCACATGTACATTTATTCTACCCAATTTCTATAACCCAACGTGCTCATAAAACCAACTATTTCGTTACCCCAAACTACACGGCATGAAAATAACACATAAAAAATGGGTGAAATAACGAATATGACATACGAGAATATAATACATATAAATGCAACACATAGTATGGATATAATTATACAATCAAGGTTGAATAGTTGTAGCATACCAGATTAACAACTGGAGAATGAAACTACCTCAAGCGAGTCAAAATCAACAATTGTGGTAAGAAAAATAAGATCCAAATATTGTCCTGATCACCAATTTGACTTCAAATTTTGATTCTACACAAAAAATTGGGTTAGGTGTGTGTTTTGAGTTTTTTTCAAAACTCAACCGAAATGACTCAAAAATAAGATCTAAAAAACTCCAAAATGAATCTTTCCAGTCATCTCGTTCTTGCCTCTTTAAATTTCACTTTTGGCCTCTTTATTTGCTCTTCTCACACTTAAAATCATCCCTAACATTTCTTATAAACCTCTCTCTCAAAACCTAGCTTGGAGCCTAAGCTAACGCATACTGATATATTGCCCTTTAATTTAAAATTATCCACTTTACATATTTAAAACATTATAAAATGTCCAAAAACATTTAAATTTAAATTTATATGTTTGATACGACTTCGAACCAAAGTAAATATAATATCAATATCCCGATTAATAAAATAATAATATTTCTGTAATCTTATATAATATTCATAAATAAGCCCTCAAAATAAAGGGGTATTACAAGTTGTAATCCCAACAAAGATTGGGTTGCCGAGCCATAGGGTTCAGACCAAGACCCTAAAGAAAACCTAGAATAAAGACGGCTAGATTTGGATTTAATAAAGGAAAGGGGAGAATACGCGATTGTTAGATAATCGGCCTATCAGCAAAGGGCAACCAAGTTTTATAATAAGAGAGTCAAATCACGGCCCATAGCAGTGGGGGACCTAGTGCTAAAGATAGTAATTCAAAAGGCTAACAAACTTTGACCTAATTGGCATGGACCTTACAGGGTAACAAAAAAGTTCATCCCGAGCACCTATTAGCTTGAAAATCTTGAGGGAGAGCCTTTTTCCAACCCATGGAATGAAGATCATCTAAAGAGATACTATTAGTAGTTCATCCGCTTGTTGTTCATCCATTTTTTCATAAGCCAAAAGGCAATATTTTAAGTTGTATGTAAAGAGAGCGAGGTTTAATATGAAATGCAACGTGAAATACAATGAAGTGTTATCTCGTCTCTTCTTTATTGAATTTATATTCCTACTAGGTAGTAAGAAAAACATTATTTGAGCATGGTAAATTGTAAAGGCAAATTTTCCATCATTGCCCCTAGCATCTAGGACTTGTTCATAGTCTAGTTTCCATTGAGTATGGTGTATCCCGTTACATCCGTCAAGGCAACTCAAGTTCACCCGTTTGAGAAGATGGATCCAATTAGGGTTGTCAATGGATCGGAATCGACCCCGACCCGACCCGACCCGACCCGAATAAATGAATCTGAGCAAAATTTATAGACCCGTTTACCCGATTAGTTAATGGATCGTTTCTGGATATACATGACTCCGATCCGATAAGGACCAGACCCGAATATGTATATATATAATATTATATATATATATATATATATATATATATATATATATATATATATATATATATATAACCCTAAAAACCATCTCATTCTCCCATTTCATTTTGGCGCCGCTGCTCTCTGCTAAACCCCAATTCCATCTTCATCTCTCACGCCTCATACTTCAACATATGCCACTGTCAATCCTACTTCAATAACCCTCTCCATCTTCAATAACCCATGTACTACAAGTTTACATCATCTCGGTTTCTCCATCTCTCCAACATCGCTACACTATCTCGGAGACCAACACCGCTACACCATCTCTCCAACACAATTTCTCTATCTCGGTTAGATCTCGATTTCTCCAACAATACAAGTTTATTTTTTTTGTGTGTGTGATCCTTTTCAAGAGAACACTCAATTTCTCCAACAATACAAGATTATTTGTTTTTTGTGTGTGATCCTTTTCAAGAGAACAACACGGTTAAGTATTATCAGTGTACACCATCTCAGTTAAGAACATTATTAATTTTCTAAGTGTACCCCATCTCATTTTGCGTGATCCTTTTACACCATTAATTTTTTTACGCCATTAATTTTCATGAGAACATCACGGTTAAGAACATCAGCATTAATTTTTACACCATCTGAGTTTATTTTCTAAGTGTAATTTTTCAGTGTAATTTTTACACCATCTTTAGTGTAATTTTTACATCATCTCGATTTTTCAGTGTAATTTTACACCATCTCAGTTTTGGGCTGAATTTAATTTTTGTGTTCCTTTTTTCATAGACATAAGCATGTCATCCACGGATCCTGCATGTGTTGGTGGCAATTCTGATTTCCAATCCAGTGGGGAGGAAAATAAAGAAGATGCAACTAGCGTTGAGGCTCAACTCTAACAGGAGCGGTGAAAAACATCTATGGTATACAATGATTTTACCAAAATTAAATCTCCTAATGGTGAAGATCTTGCTAGGTACAATCACTGCAAAAAAACTTTGTAGGGGATAGTAGTAAGGGAACAAGTCACTTGTGAAAACACTTAACAAATACATGTAAAGGAAAATTTCAAAGGGATATAAAACAAAAAAATTTGGGCGCTACAAAAAGAGATGTGGATGGTAACATGAATCTTGAAAACTACAAATTCAGTCAAGAGAGAAGTAGAAAGGATCTTGCAGTCATGATCATAAAACATAATTACCCCTTTGCAATAGTTGATCACGAGTATTTTGAGGTATTTGTTAAGGGTCTTAATCCTGATTTCAAGCTTGTATCTCGAAACACAATTAGGTCGAATATCATTTTTGTGTATCAAGAGGAGAAGGATATAATTTATAATGTTTTAGATGAACTCAATTGTAGGATCACATTGACTACTGATTTGTGGACTAGTGATCATCAAAACATTGCATATGCATGTCTCACCGCACGTTATATTGATGATGATTGGAATTTGAAAAGGAAGATCCTTAATTATAAATGCCTTGATTATCCTCATGATGGTGAAACACTATTTAGGTTTATCTATGATATGGTTTTGAGTGTAACATAGATAAAAAATTATTTTCAATGGTGGTGGATAATGCGGGATCAAATGATGTCATGGTTAGGAACTTAAAAATTTAACTTTGTGATAAATCTTTGCTTCCTTTGGGTGGTGATGCATTTAATGTGCGATGTAGTGCACACATACTTAACTTGATTGCACAAGATGGATTAAAGGAGATTGGAGGACTTTTAAATAAAATTCGAGACACCGTAAGGTATTTAAATAAATCTCCCTTTGGAAAACAAAAGTTTGATAGTGCGTGAAATCAAGTTAAGTTAAATCTTGGAAGAAAGTGCCTATGGATGTCCAAAATAGGTGGAATTTTACTTATTTAATGCTTGAAAAAGCCTTATCTTTGAAAGGAGCTTTTAGTCGGTTGAATGAAATTGATAGGAACTACAAGCATAATCCATCCGATGAAGAGTGGAGAATTGCAAGTTTGGTGATGAATTGTTTGAGTGTTTTTTATGATGCAACTAGGCATTTTAGTGGCACTAACTTCCCTACATCAAATGTTTTCTTTAGAGATGTTTGTAAAATTCATCTTTGTTTATTGGATAGGGAGAATAGTGAGCATGAATGTATTCGGTTGATGGTTGGTCCAATGAAAGAGAAGTTTAAAAAATATTGGGGAAGAAAGTTGTTTAGTGCTTGCAACTTCTATTGTCCTTGATCCTAGATACAAGATGGATTATGTGAGTTACTATTAGGATAGGATTTATAGGAGTGCATCCAGTGTTTACATAGAGAGAGTTCGTAGTTGCTTTGTTGAATTGTTTCATGAGTATAGTGGTGATTCTTCCAATTCCTTGGATATCCTTGCTTGTGCTGTTGATGATGGAAATTCTAGTACTAGTTCTTTAGCCTCTTCTAACATAGATGTGGACGATGATTTTGATAAATGGTATGTTTAAACCCGTTCTTCAAATATTCATGCGTATCAAAAGTCGAAAGTGGAACAATATTTGGAGGAACCGGTATTTCCAAGGAAGGAGAATTTTAATATCTTGAATAGATGGAAAGTAAATAGTCCAAAGCTACCAATTTTAGTGAATATGGATCGTGATATCCTAGCCGTTCCCGTTAAAACCGTTGCATCTGAGTCATCATTTAGCACGGGAGGAATAGTGCTTTATGAGACACGTGCCTCTTTGCATCCTGATATTGTGGAGGCTTTGGTGACTACCGCCGATTGGATTGAATCAAAGAAAATGATAAGTATGTATAGTCTATTCCTTTTCATTTATTGATTTACTTATATTTATGCTTTAAATATAATCTACTCCGTTGTATTTATTGATTTACTAATAATGTTAAACACTTCTTTTCTTTTCAAAAATTGAAGACAATTACACGTTGATGCCGCCTCCACCATCTAAATGAAGTTGTTGTCCCATTGGTTGTCTATTGGTTGTCTTAGTTATTAGTTGCTGAAATTTCAAGTTTTTTGTGTGTTTATGTTATTTAAGAAACAATGTAATATTGTTCTCGGATATTTAATTTGTTGTTGGTTAAGTATTGTATTTGGATGGGACTTTGGAATTAAAATATTATGCTTCTAGTATTGTATTACTGTTGTCATTGGTTGTCTAGTATTGCTATTATAGAATGTTGACAAATCTTAAGACTTTGGAATGTTAAAATGTTAAAATGTTAAGACTTTGTTTTACTTGGAATGTTAAAAAAATCTTAATTGTTATAAAATGTCAAGACTTTGTTTTACTTGGAATGTTAACTGTTATAGAATGTTAACAAATGTAAAGACATTGGAATGTTAAAATGTTAAAATGTTTAAGACATTGTTTTATTGTTATGGAATGTTAACAAATGTTAAAATGTTAAATATTTTTCTATTTGGCTGATTTAAAACGTTAATTGTTAAAGTGTGTTTGGAAAATGACATTTAAATGCTAAAATGTTAAAAAGTTAACTGTTAAAGAGGTCGGCTATTCGGGCCGGATCTTTGGGTCCTTAATGGATCCAGATTTGGATCCATTTATTTAGATCCGACGGGTAATCGGTTAAGACCTGATCCGTTAAAAAATTACCCGAATCAGATATGGATATACCCTTACCTAATCCAGACCCGATCCATTTACAGCCCTAGATCCAATTATCGAGAAACTTCAACATTCTCCATGACTTGACATAATATTGGTATGGATTTTGTTTTGTGTTTCGTGGATTTTTTTTACTAAGTAGTGGGATATTTTTCTAAACTGATTTTTGTCAAAACGAGGCATTTTCAAATAATTTTTTGAACAATGTTTTGAACTTAAAAAATAATTTTCACCTGCAGTCATTAGAACGACATACACAAATCGTTCAAATAACTTCACTATGTCATTTAATATGTCATTTGATGGCCTACTTCTAATATGGTTCAAATGAGGGCATCATGTTTTAGTTTTTGAAGGTCGTTTGATAGGTTGTTAGATGGTCTCTTCTAGTGAGATTGACGTCTCGTTCGAATTACCTATCTAACTCATTCTAACGACTTTCTGCCGCCTCAAAATTGATTTATGAAAACTGCAGACCTGTTGCAAATAGTCTTCACTTCTTATTAGGGAAAAACACTTTTTGATTCACACAATCAATCCCAAATACTTTTATGAATTATCTTTGAAACCCAAAGCACTTCTATATTTAAGTTACTCCTGTGAAGAAGGAGTTTTCACTGCTGACCTTGTAGAGAAGGAGTCTCTACGACTAATCTTGCGATTCTTGCGGGAATCATTGTTAACGACAGCAATCATTATGGGCTCTCAAGGGAATTCATTGTTGAAGGAAGATTGCGATCTTTATGGTTGTCAAGGGAATCATTGTTGTATTTCTCTATTGTGTTGTAAGTTGCGATTTGCAAACCTTAGTGAAATAAAAGGTTTTGCCCTGCGGGGATTTTAAATGCTTATTTTGAATCACATAGTTGCATGCTCTATGGTTAATTAACATTTCATTGTGAGATTGACATCTAATTAAATAATTTTACTCCATCAGAGAATCGCGCACTCTCAAATTGGTATCAGAGTAGGTTTCACCAAATTATCGTGAAATCCTTTTTTTCGCAATTTTTTTTCCGAGATATCAATTGATTTAGAAAAATAGCAAATTTTATGATGGAGAACTTATATAATAGGATGCAAATTTTTGATTGATCAAATTATGCCTATTGGAAAGCCCATATGAGATACACTTTAAAAGAAATTGATGAAAGATTTTGGCTCGTATATGAAAGAGGGTGGAATCCTCCCACTGTCACGATAAGGAATGTCACGAATTCCAAACCGGTTTCTAATTGAACTAATGATGAGTTTAAGTGGAGTACCTATAACTCTCGCGGACTTAGTACTATTTCTAGAACCGTCACCCTTGACAAGTTTCGATGCATCATGACGTGCACTAAGTCTAAAGATGCATGGGATATCCTCCAGTAGACACATGAGGGTACTAATGTTGTTAAGGCATTGAAATTGCAAAATTTGACCACCCAATTTAAGACAATCACTATGTTAGAGTCCAAGAGTTTCGATGAGTTTTATGCTAGGTTGTCGGACATAGTTGATACAAGTTTTAATTTGGGTGAGAAAATTGAGGAGTCGAGAGTTGTGAAAAAGATATTAAGGTCACTCCCATCCCGATTTATTCCTAAGGTCACTGTTTTGAACTCATTAGGGATATTAGATACACTTAGGTTAGAAGAACTCATAGGAGACCTTCAGACTTATGAGATCGACATGTTTCCCAAAACCATTAAGCCTAAGGATAGAAGGGTAGATTAAAAGATTCAAGTTAAGAAAAGGAAAAATGAGAGAGTTTGTGAGTCTGATTCTAAGGGAGAGTATAATTTCGATGATATGGTATTGTTTGCGTATTTTTTTAAAAAGTTTCTCAAAATTTCTAAAAATAATTCTTCGAATAAAAAGTTTTTTGAGAAACATAAAAAGAAATACGAGGTCAAGGATAGCGATGAGAAAGAGGAAGATACTAGACGTTTTTAGTGCGAGGGCAAAGGGCACAAGGCTTTTGAGTGTCCCACTATGTTAAAGAGGAAGGGCACGAAAATTGCTAACACGATCACTCTTAGAGATAGTGACATCGAGTTGGATGATTCAGGGGGAGAATCACCACATGAAAAGTGCATTGCTTTCATGGCTAGTCACGTGAGCACATCTAGTTTGTCCCATGACGATGGGGACAATTGTAAACATGAGATCCTCGATGATGTTTCGAGTCATTCGAGTGAGTGTGAGGATGATATTGCAAGTCAGAGATAAGGGGATCTCCAAAAAGATTTTAGTGATTTATACATCGAGACTTTGAAGACGAAAAAGATTAATACGGAGTTATCTCTTAAGATGTTAGATTTAAAGAAAGAGATAGAATTTTTGAGGCTGTGTGAGGCATCGTCGAGTCATCTGACGAAGGTGAAGGTTACTTTATGTGAGCAGTTGATCGTCTTAAGTAGGGAAAAGAGTGAATTGACCAACACCATGGTTAGTCTTACGAGAGATCATCATATCTTCATTGGAGACTGATAAGCACCCAAAACTATACATTTTATACCCCGAATAGTTGTATTTTAGTTGCTATTTCTCGACAATATGGGTCTTATGCGCTTAAATGTTTAATATGCAGGTTTAATGTACGTTGCGGTGTTCAAACGCGTATTTCAAAGCAATTGTGCATTTAATGGAGCTAATTAACCCTTATCCTGTACCCCAAGAACCTCACCCGAGCCCTAATCCTTGCCCAAACTATCCCAAACCGTGTGTGTGTTGAGTTTGTGCCATTTTATTATTTTTAGATTTTTAGTTCGAGTCTTTTCTATTTTTAGGATTTATTTTAGAATTTTTAGATTTTATTTTTCTATTTTATTTTTATAATTTTATTTTATTTTGATTTTTATTAGTTTCTAGTTTTATTTTATTTTATTAAGATTTTAATTTTTAGGATTTCATTTATTTTTTTAGTTTATTAGATTTTATATTTTTAGGACTTTAGTTTTTATTAGATTTTTCATTTTTTTTTATTATCTTTTGTTTTATTATTTTAGTTTTTAATAGCTTAGGATTTTATTTTTAGTTTTAATATTTTTATTATTTTTAGTTTGTTTTATTTTTCTAGTTAAATTTTATTTATTTTTTTTAGTTTTAATTTTATTAATTTTTATTAAGTCTTTTTATTATTTTTAGGGGTTCAAATTAAACACACACACACACACTCCCTACACCAAACCTATTATCCTAAACCTCCCTAACCCTCACCCTACTTTTCTATACCCTCACCCACACAACCATACCCCACTTCATCTTCTTCCTACCTCACCACAACTCTCTCTCTCCTCTTACCCATATCCCCATAACCAAAGCGCCACTTCCCAACCACCGGAACCCCCTCCGATCCCCATCTCCGATCGACCATTCCGGCAGCCCCCCTCTCTCTCTCGTCTAGCCCTTCCAGCCTCCTGCCGGCAGCGGCGATCTAACCTCCTGCCTCCTGCCTGAAACCGGCGACCATCTCAGGCGGGCTGGCGCGACCCTGCGACCGCCTCACCCCGTCCCATTCACGCACCCACCTCCGACAACTGCCGGCGACCAGCACTCCGGCGACTTTCTGTCGCGTTCCCAAACCGGTCGGACTTCCATGGCCAGAAAACCAAGACCAAATTCAGACCCAAGAACCCATCTTGAAGCTATCCGATCCATGTCCAACCCATACCCGAATCCAAACCGACCCTCTCACCTCCAGTCTTCAAACCCATCTCATATTTAACCCATTTCCATTTTCCAAGCCACGATCTCAACTGCCAAGTCTCCAAGACCAAAACCAAAATAAAATAAAAAAAAAACCCAACAAATAAGACTTGATTCCCCATGTGCCACTAACCACCTTAAGCCATTTCCCCACAATACCCTTATAACCAAATCAGATTTATTCCCCCATTTCCCCACTTGTCCCCACACCTCACACAATCCATGCACACTTGTGCATTCTCTCCATATTACCCTCACCATATATCCTCATACCTCACACCCCTCATGTGCACATCCTTATTTTCCCAAATTAACCCCTTAGCTCCATTGCATATAAAATGAAGAAGAAGATCCATTTGAAAAAAGAGGATTTCTAGATGAGAGAGGAAATTATAGAGAGAAATTTTAGGGTTAGAAATAAATAGTAGATTAGAATTAGTTTTTTTATTTTCTTCTTTTCAATTTAAATTGAGTGAAAGTAATTCTAGTGAGAATCAATTTGTGTGTTAGTGCTTCATGTGTATTTGTTGATCATTCAAATTGAGAGGTGTATGCTTCAAATTGGAATACTAGAGTTCAACTTTCTCAAAGAGATTTGGTTTGCTTGTTCTATTCTCTTCTCTTTTATTTTAATAGCCTTGATTATTAATTTGTCATATTTCATATCATGTTAGGCTAAAACCCCTTTTAAGGGGTGGGGTGAAACCCTTATTTGATATTATTTTAGTTTAATTAGTTTGTTTACTTGAATTATCCCTTTGAATGTTAATTTTGATCCCTCACCCTTAGATTTACGCCTCGAGAGAGGGTAAATGATTTTCGAGAGAAAATCGAAATTCTAGTGATAATACCCATTTTAGATTCGAACTAGAGATAGGGGTTTCTTAAGTGGGGTATTATCATTTGAATTTCAACTCTAAATTTAATTTCTAAGATTGACATAAATTCTAATTGGTCGATCCTAGCGGGTGATTAATTAAAAGGAGTGTTGATCTAATTTTCTAGAGTTGTGAGGTGTTAATTTTAATTTTCTAAAAGATTACTATTCTAATTACACTTGCAACGAGAGTTGATTTGTAATTTTGATATTAATTTGGGAGAATTCAAATAATTAAATTAATTAATTAGAATAACTAAAATTTGTGGTGTAATCCCACTCCTTCATTGTTCTCACAATTATTTTCCTCACTTTATCTCTTATTTTTAGTGTTAGACTTTGATTTTCATTTCAGTTACTTTCTAGTTAGTTTTCATCTCACACTTTAGTTTATTTTAGTTTAGACCTCACCTCACCCTTTTGTTTTAATATTGAAAAAGCTAAAAAAAAATAGAAAAGTGAAAAAGTCCAAAAAGAAAATAAAAAGTGAATTACATTTGAATTTGTTCCATTTGCTTTACTCCCTAGAAAGTGGATTGATACCCTTACTTACCTCTACACTTTAGATTGTTATTATTTGTAGGTACATAAGGTTTTGATTAGAAGGACTTTTCAAGCAACGACAAGAAAAATATAAACAAAAGTCATAGCTATCAAATGGCGCCGTTGCCGGGGACTCATGAGTCTTCATTGGAGACTCATGAGAAACTTGAAGTCCATGTATCCCAACTCGAGAGAGATCTCAAACATGCCCGGGAGGTCAAGGTCACTTTAGAGGACACATATAAGAAGGTTGGAAAGATGTTCCTCGATTCCTCTTTGAGTAATGTTGACACATTAGGAATAGGTTATGACGGTGTGTCCACTTCCCATGTTGCACCCGAGGCGGTTCCCAAGTTTATTATAGATCGATATGGCTATCAACCTAACCCACCTAGGCGTCCGTTTCCCCATAAGAGAGCACGTCCTAGACTTTTTCAGAGAGGTATTCCTAAGTCCTTGTAAGTTTGTTCCCATTGCAAGCAATGAGGTCACCTTAGGTAATTTTGTTTTAAGTTGGGTAGTGTGTCTCATAGGCATTTTTCACGTTATGCAATTACACGTGTTCCCGCACCCACTCCCACACATGTTACTCCGCATGCTCCTGCACGTCACATGAGATATTTTGAACATTTCGAGAGCAAGTTGAGTATTTGGTCAAAACTTCACATGATTTTATGGATGTCACCTCCTTTGGAGAACACCTCCAGACCTAATGATTGAGGTTTAGACTTGTGTGCTAGCATAGGATGTTATTCATGCTTATATTATTCATTCTTATTACTAGTATGTACTACCATTGTAATTATCTTTTTCCATTTCGATATATTTTTTGAAAAATCCAAAAATATTTTTTTTTCTTGAAGATTTTTGGAAAAATACAAAAAGATTTTCTATTTTTTTAGAAAAGGTGAAAAATACAAAAAGATTTAATTTTGATAAATTTTTTTGAAATATCCAAAAATATTGTGCATTTCTTTTTACACCATATATGGATGGACATTTAGGATGACCAAGTCACAATATCATTCCGTTATCCATGTGAATTTATGATAGTGTTTTGAGATGCAACATCATTTCGTCCATGTCCTTTATAATGTTTTGGAGTCATTGAGATGTGATTAGCGATTATTTTCTACATGTTTGACTCATTGTCTCCTTTAATGCATACATGCATGAATTTATTTGAATATTTCACTTGTCTATCACATGTTGGTCAAAGTGTTTTCATCTCAAACCATCCTTTAAAACGAACCAAATGCGATAAAACGAGACAATAAAAGTAGTGCTTGTAAGAACCATTTGTCATATTGGAAAAAATGAAATTTATATCTCTGGTAAATGTGTTAATTTAAATGTAATGGAATAGGGCTACGAAAATATAAAGGTCTTTGCGTTAATAGCCACCATTTGCAAAAGATGAAAAGATCATGAAAGATTAAAAGCACTCAAAATAAAAATAAATAAATTAAGTGCTAGGCCAAATTCATAGAACATTGATGCTTTGCTACATATGAGCATTGATTTATTCAAAATAAAAGAGTTAAGTGAAATATTCTATATGTGAGTTTTAAGGGAGTTTAGTCGAAGATCAATGAGTTTGCACGTCCTGAAAAAGTCTCGTAAAAGCATTACATAGTTTTGGGTGTTATCAGTGTGAAAATCATTTTAGACTTTGATTTGTTGATTAAATTGAGTCGATATCATATGAATTCAATATTTTTACACCTAAAGAAGATTTTGAGTTCATTTTTTACGAATATCCAAAATTCATTGTGCACGTATGTTATGATTGTTTGAATTAATTTTCCTATCGAATTTGTTCACACCCATTCATTCTGCATTCATGATTTGGTTATCTTAGTGTTAGTTCATGGCGGGTGTTGTTTTTGTAAAAAAAAAATCTGTTGAAAAATAACAAATAGTTTGTGGAGCCTTTTGAGATTATCATTGCATAAGCCTATTTGATATATGTTTGTGATGATATTCTATGATTGTTTTGACACACTCCGGTTTAGTATTTTTTATTCTTTTTCTTGTCTATTTAGGAGAAATAAAAAGGGGGAGAATGATTTATGGGGGAGAATTAATTTGATTTATGAGTTTTATCTTATTTTAAACTCGATACGTCACGAAATTATATTTCTTTATCGATTGTATGTAGGTACCGTACACTTTGATAATCAGCTAAAAAGCACACATAAGATAAAGCTCCCGAAAAAAATACTAAGAGAAGGATAGAGGTTTGAAGATCTGAGATTTAAATGTTGAAGATTTTGAAGACTTGCATGTTTGGTATCTTTCCATTGTTGGGTTTCTGGGAGGGTATTAGATTTGTATAGGATTTGTTGGATAATTCATCTTTTTAATTTTGTACCGGAATATCCGCAGGGGGAGATTTGTAAGAAAAATTTCTTTATCATTACCCCTAGCATCTAGGACTTTTTCATAGAGTCTAGTTTTCATTGAGTATGCAGTATCCCATTACATCCATCAAGGCAATTCAAGTTCATATGTTAGAGAAGACGGATCCGATTATCAAGCAACTTCAACATTCTCCACGACTTGACGTAATATTTGTATGGATTTTGTTTTGTATTTCGTGGATTTTGGTAAGTATTGGGATATTTTTCTAAACTGGTTTTTGTCAAAACGAGGCATTTTCAAACAACATTTTAAACTTAAAAAATAATTTCCCCGTAAAATCGTTAGAACGACATGTACAAATCGTTTGAACGACATGCCTATGTCATTTGATGATCAAATTCTAATATGGTTCAAACAAGGGCGTACTGTTTTAGTTTTTTAATGTCGTTTGATAGGTCATTAGATGGTCGCTTCTAGCGATAATGACATCTCATTCGAACGACCTATCTAACTCATTTTTAAAGACTTTTTGTTGCCTCGAAATTTGTGTCCACCTGTAAATATGTATTTTTTGAAGATTTTTTTAAGACTTTTGATTTACGAAAACTGCAGACCTACTACAAATAGTCTTCATTTTTTATTTGGGAAAACACTTTTTAATTCACACAATCAATCCCAAATACTTTTGTGAATCATCTTTGAAACCCAAAGCAATTCTATATTGAAGTTAATCTAGTGAAGAAGTAGTCTTCACTGCTGACCTTGTAGAGAAGGAGTCCCTACTACTAATCTTTTGGTTCTTTTGAGAATCATTATTGACGATTGCGGTCATTATGGGTTCTCGAGGGAATTCATTACTGAGGGAAAATTGCGATATTTGTGATTCTCGAGGGCATCGTTGTTGTATTTTTCTATTGTGTTGTAAGTTGCAATTTGCAAACTTTAGTGAAATAAAAGGTTTTGCCCTGCGGGGATTTTTCCTGAAATTGTAATTTCTTTATATGCTTATTTTGAATCACATAGTTTCATGATCTAGGGTTAATTAACATCTGGTTATGAGATTGACATCTAATTAAATAAGTTTACTCCGTCATAGAATCGGGAACTCTCATAAATTTAAAAAAATATTTAATTGTAGAGAGTAATTAAAACTCTCTCTCGACAGTACGATAGTGCCTGAAGGGTCTCGACTCTAAGGCACCACTCTAGGAACCCTGAGAGGACGGAGGTCCTTTAACATCATTTTAATGGTGACACTAAAAAACATCATTTGAGTATGGTGAATTTAAAACTTCATTTAATTATGGTGAATAATTAAAACTTGCTTTCGGCGGTATGAGAGTGCCCAGAGAGTCTCGGCTCCAAGGCACCACTCTAGAAATCCTGAGAGGAGGGAGGTCAATTAACATCATTTTAGTGGTGATATTAAAAAACATCATTTAATTATGGTGAATAATTAAAACTCTCCTTCGGCAGTATGACAGTGCCTGAAAAGTCTCGGCTCCAAGGAATCACTCTAGAAATCTTGAGAGGAGGGAAATCCTTTAAACATAATTTTAGAATGTTGAGATTATTAAATATCAGTACTATGGTGACATATTTAACGAAAGTAACAAGCAAATAACCAATCATGATATATCATAAAAGAAGAAGCAAAAAAATGAGACAGATTTAACTATTAAAAGTTACAGACAAGTGTTTAAATTTGTTCAGAATTAAAGGTTGTCGAGTTATAAAAATAAAGGAATTCAAGGACCACATGCGGTCACTCATTAAGAGATTTAAACTCAATAGTCAGCAACTATGGGCTCCAAGACAATCTGCCTCATCGAATTTTCATTTTGAGCAGCCGTGCTGCCCTCTTCATCCCTAGCCCTGTCTATGGTTTCTTATTCCACCATTGTCATTTCGGCCTTAACCAGATTATCCTGGCCTTGAATCCCTTGAAGGGCCTAGGACCGGCGAAGCTGAATGAGTTGATTATTTTAGCCAGTTGGGAGTCATTGGCCATTAGCTCAACAAGTTGGTTGGATACTCGACGATAAACAGTCTTTGTGCCTTTCTCCATGTACTAAATGGCATCGCCAAAGAATTCCTCCGACTCTTTAAAGTCGGCCACAGACTTCTCGGTTGCCACCTTTAATTTCTCGGCCTTACCATCTTCCCGATCTTGGAGTTTTTTCATTAACTCCTCAATATTCTCCACTACCTCTGTCTTTATGTTCTGAATTTCTCCTTATGATGGGTTATCATATCCCGGGCCTTCTTGTCATACTCAGCCTTTAGATCTTCAAGTTTTTGTTTTAATCCATCGACCTCAGCTTGTACACCCTCTATAGCTTTGACCTTCTTATTGGCCTCAGTCACTAGAGCTGGATGTTTTGAAGGGTAATGGCAAACTGCAATGAAATAATACAAGTTAGTACAAGAGGACACAAGACTTCAAGAATTAAATGAAATATCAAGGAAAAACTTTCTACCTGTGTGGACCTATAAAGTGCAAAATTAAAGACCCAAGAGGGGTCTTGCGCATAAAAATATCAGTTGTCACACTCAGGGACAACGAAAGTAATGGCCTCTCGGCCCTCAACTGACTCCCAAGTAGAGAGTAGACATTGACACTTAGCTGGGATTGGTGTGCAATAGCTACAGTATCGTCTCTTATGGAAAAAAGGGGGTTGACCCCCTGTCTTTATGAGACTTAATTTCTCATCTTTTGTTGGGTAGGGTTAGTAGAAGTGCCCCCAGGTCCATCTTTTCTCTTATTTAACCCCTCGGCAGTAAGGGATCCAGTGGTTGTGGATTTTTGTCGAGTCTGCATCGGCGGTGCAGATTTTTCTTGGAGACGAGCAAAGAGGTTACTGAACATAGGGGTTTCCATTTCCCAAATAGAATTATGAACTCCTTGTTTAGTGTCGGCTTACTTAAAGTTAAAATAAAAATGGGATGACAGTAAAGTTCAATAAAAAGTTAAAGAGAATTGCTTACGAAGCTCAGTTACGGGGTCCAACCCATGCCAGTATATTCAAAAAGATGAGGAGTCATAAAATCCCCAAACCCTATAAGACCATCGCCCTATTGTTTGTCAATGTCTTCTCTTGTCTCGGCGTTGAGTCCTAGATCCATCTTCACCGAGATCGAGACTCTGTCCCACATCTGACGGATTTTCAGCTCGTCTACAAAAGATGACATGCCTTCACCAAACTCCCAGTCCCCCGAGATAAATAAATAATAGGAATTCTAGTCATTGTTGGAGGTTTGGTTGATGTGAATGAGTCTACAATCTATGAATGAGTCTACAATCTAAACGACGATCTACGAAATTAAAATAATAGGGAGCAGCTCTCGTCGTGACCATTGTATAACATGCGCAAAAAGTCTCAAAGTGAATATCGTCCTTAAAGGCAATCCTCCAAAGTTGGGCAACCCCAATAAGGGTCCTCCAAGCATTCAACGTTAGTTGGGCAAGATCCATGTCGATGGAGACAAGAATTGCTCAAATAGACGAGTGGATGGGATGATAAAAACTAATATTAAACATTTATTTGTAAATATCAATCTCTCCCTCATTCTTGTTGTCGAAGGCACGCTCATCCTCGAAAGGAACCCTCGTGTTCATAGAGGATTTAACACCATAGATATGCCTACAGACTATCAGATTAGTCTCACGCACGTCACTGGGTATAGCTAATGAAACCCTTGTGTCCAGAACATATTTGTCATCCTCTTCAACAGTTGGAGCCTTTCCATAAGGATCTTGAGTTCTGACCTTAGCCTCAGTCATGGCCGAGATAGGCACCACCATAGGAGGAACTTTTTTAGCCCAGTAAATTATGGCTCATCATCAGAGATATCATAAATCTCGTGCTCTGGGTCCCCTTATTGACGAGTAAAAGTTATGACATGACCATGTTTATTGGACTCAACAGTTTCCCCCTCGTTTAAATGATCAGCAAGGACTCTCAAGGAAACCTCGAAGGAATCATCCCCAAACTTCTCTCATCTTATATGAGAGTGCATAAGGTGAGAAGGGCTCTAGCCCGTGGAAGATGGAAGGGATAAAGAGTCCTTAGAGGACGAAGCAGACATTGAATCATTGTTAATGGAAATGATAACTTTAGGATAGACTAAGACTGGGTAAGTGAGACGTAATGGTAGGTGTACTAAATTTAGAGGGATGGGAGTAAGAAGAAGTTGAGACTCCGCTTCGGCTATACATTTAACCTCGGCCTCGACCCTGTGAATCTATCATCTTATACACTCACGAATGTGAGGAACCTCTTATCTTAATTCGTAAAGTCTACGACACATGAAAAAATAGATGTAAGGATTTGTATATTGCTAAAAAAATATCAAACAAAGAAGATTAAAAAGTTTTTGAAATAAACGTGTCAAGAACAACTCAAGTGAGCTTCAACCAAAAAACTCACTTAAAAATTAATCTTTAGCCTAGAAAAACCCTAAAACCAGAAAACTTTCAACCACACCTTACCCTTCCTTAACCACCTAAATTCACACCACAACCCACCAAAGATAGTGATAGAAAAAAACAAAAACCCATTAAAAAATGAAAGTTGCAAAAAACTTAAATAAAACTAGAAGACAATGAAGAAGAATGAAAGATAGGTGTACCAGGAAGGTGAAGGAAGGCCGAGGAAGTGAACGATATGCCAGAAAAATGAATAATTATATGCTAGAAAAAGGAAAGCTTTAGAGAGGGAAAGAGAGAAATTTTATACTCTGGAAATAATGATGAAGGAAATGAAGTAGGATTAGAGGAAAGAGAAAACTTGAGTCATTTTTTCCACCCAAACATGCACGCACTTCTCAATTCACTCATCATTAGGGTGCCTCATGAGAAGTGACTCATGGATGCACACCTACTTGCGCCACATGCCAGACTATTGGGAAATTGACAGGTGTCCACTTTCGAAGGCTAAAACGACACCTTTGTGTACATGCCTACCCACAACCATTATTTTACTACATTGACATTGAGATGACACTCGACCATTGAAAATCAAGACGACACACAACCTATTATTAACATTGAAGCCTAAGGTCATAGGGTGATTGATATACACAAATCTAGTCTCGTCTAGACGACACCCACTATGGTAGCATGTCCCCCATATATCATCTCAGACTCACCATACCACCGGAGTTCTCATCAACAGTCTCATATCAGATAGTCTCAACCTCCATGATTACCCTATCACATAATTACCTTCATCAATGACCAAGCACGGTATTAGCCTTGCAGTAACATATATATAGTGTCGACTTCAGAGTGTCAGCCTCATACGTCCTCATGAGACCTAAAGCTTCCTATCAAACACATAGATCAAATATGGAGTTAGCTTTATCTCGGCTCCTTCCTTAGGATCAGTGTCTTTCTAGTCTCGACCAATTGAGACCCATAGCTTCAGATACAGTGCACATGCATCGATGACAAGGGTATTATTGACACATCCAATCAATACCGTATAATAAATCAACCACCAGGTGGAAGGAATATTTCATCATGACCTACACACCTCTCTTTACAGGTGTTATGCTCCTATTGACTACTAGATCTCATTGCACACGAACTGCTTGCTTGGGGTGATATTGTACACCATTGAGGCTATAAATGAATCTCATTGTCTCCTTATATAAGGATCGAATTCTAGAAACCCTACAACTATTCTATGTTTATAGATATATAGATAAAGAGAGGGGGGGGGGGGGGGGGGGGAGAGAAGCTTATAAGAATCACCTATAATGACTTTTAACCAGCTTATATAGTGGAATCTCTTCACACTTTGCACGGTGGATGTAGGCCAAGTCCGAACCACTAAAATCTCTGTATCACTTCTTTGTCTCTCATCTCCTTTGTCACTTTTTTTATTTTTTCTTATCTTCCCCATTATTATATAAGCTTGAAAACCAGGTTGAATCCCTCTCGATGATATTTGGCATCATAAACTCTAATTCTAGCATGTTATATTTCTTCTTGGTTTTTATACCTTGCATCCATTATCTATATTATTTATTTATCTTTCTTTGACTATTTTGTGTCAAAAAGGGGAGAAACATCTAATATAGGGAGACTTTTTATATTATCATGTATTGTGCCAAAAAGGGAGATATCAAGAATGGGTTGATACACTTCATTTCCCTGTGAGGGAGAAACATCTAGTATGGGTAAGAGACACATAGTACACACAATTGAGGATGTGATTTCTATTTTAATTTGCATGTTGATTCATGTTGCTTCATAATAATGTCTTTATATGAACACTTCTTGAGTAGGTGGATTTTCTTCCTTATGTTTTCATACACGAGTGATGGTTTATTATTATTCTCGATTTTGTAGGTATTGACTTGGAAATGTTGGTTTATATTGTGTCGGTCTTTGTATTTATATGGTACTATGTTTTTCATAAACTCATTATTGGATTCGTAGGGTTTGTATGATAATTCCCGATTAAGATATGTTTTGTTTTTAGGGAGTTTTTGCACAGAATAGCTAAAGGGGAAGCTTAAAAATATTTTTTTATCCATTTATATATTATTTATTGACTACTACCATGTTAAAGCATTAATTCTTGCATTAATAATTCCCAAATATTGATTTTATGTAGATATATGTGTGAGTGAAATTTTACTCAAATTTTGATTGCCTTTACATTTCATTCAGTATCAACGGTTCGTCACATCTATATCGAAGTTTCTGACTATGCACATTACTTTGACATAATTTTATTGGTTGTGAGTTTGACACTTTTGATTTATACACACATGCACATTTCTTTATACTTAGTTACATGGAATAATCTCATAAATAATTTTTTCAAAGTGTAAAGTATTTCAAATTTTAGGGTTGTGTTTAAACCTTACACATGTTGAAAGTTGACCTATCTTGCACAAGCATGTGCATGATGACCAAATTCAACTATCCGCCATTAAGATATTCACCGTGTGCACGAATGGAATATATCACCGTGCAAATGAAACCTTAATTTTTAGCAAACAATAAATTCTAAAATTTATCACGAAAATTATTATGAAAATAATTCTAGATCGGGAGTTATTTTTTAATCTCAGTTTTGAGATGTTTTTGACATGCTCTCTCCAATTTCTCCTCAATTTTGAGATATTTAACCGAGATTCATACATGATCTAGTGATTAAGAGATCTTGAATTGCATGTTCATTTCATAATTAGACAAAAATCAAGAATTAAAGTTCAAATCCAAATTAAATTCATTCAAATATTCAGTTAGATAAAAAAGAATTAGATCTTTCATTAGAGGATCGGTCTAATGGTGTGCCACTTGGAAGAAACTGGTTTCTTCTCAATCATGATGGAGCTTCGATGTTAATTCTAATTTAGTGGGGGTAAATTTGAAGTGTGGAAAGGCAACTGTTTGTAATGGAATTCAGGTGAGAGTTGTCATCTTGTATTTTGTAAAGATCATTTTCGAGTTTAATGAGAGAGAGCATTCATCCAAAGTTTTTCCCCTAGGTGAGTTTGTTTCTCATAGATCTGGTGTTTCATGTTGATATGCTTATTAATTGAATGTTTTGATCAGAATACACATTAACAAACATAAATCTAGGTTTTGGTCATAATTAGATAGAAAAGTAACAATCCAAAGGCTAAAACCCAGTTAATTCCACTTAATTGGGTCATATAGGTATTTATGTGTTTGGGTGCCAAATTGAATAGTTCAAATATATTTTTACGAATTAAAAACATGTAACACCCCGCCTAATTAAATACCGGGTGGCCAGTCCCATACCAAATTAAAACAGAATATACAGTTGGCTCATTCTTAGCATCACTGTCGAAAACATTTACAACTCACCAAATACCCAATTAAGCTGGTGTTAAAAACTTTCCAAATTTTAATTTCAACAAAATCCATTTTTAGTTTATGAATAACACAACATATACTGTTCTACAACACTAATAACCGAATAGATAACACAAAAGAATTTAAATGCAATTGGAATAAACATTCCCAAATAATTATCCAATACAGTAATCCCAACAATAGTAAATGTATTAAAATGACACGAATACAAGAGTATTTGACTCAGATAGAAAAGAGATAACTGAATTCCTTTGGGCGACATGCCCTAAACAACAGAATACTGTGGATCAAATGAAGATAGGCGTCTAAGCAATACTCCGTAGCTCGTCAAAATCCTCTAAGGTTGGCGTCCTTGCTGCTGAACACCTGATATAGAAGGTACAATAGAAAAGAGAATATGCAAGGAAACGGGTCAGAGCCCGATGTAAAATGATTTTGAAAACAGCAAGTATTTAACAAGGGCAATAAAGCATTTATTATGTACATGTTAGTATCAGACTCTCACTTGATATTCTCACATCTCATCTAGAGTGCACACTTAACGTTTGCTATTAACCTCCTAGTTAATGGTTCCTCCTCACTAGTTTCCATAATATGATTCTATCCCATATCATAACCCCGTATGTCCCATACCATACCTCGTATAATCATTCATATACGTTTTCCATTAACATGAATCGTTTCTCATTAATATGAATTAAGCTTTCAAATCTATAAGAATAAACATTCATTAACTTAATTCAATTCTCTTTCTCTATTCACCGTTATCTACAATTATCACACAGTAGATTGATTTAACCACTATATACATTCATTTAATTCATTATATATAAATACATATATAATTCGGCACCCCGAGTCACAGCTGCGGTGCATGCATTACTCTGCTATCACGTCCCAATATCGATGGTCGCCGAATAGGGGACTAAAGGTTTGGTAAGGATTCCTCGAACCACAAACATCAACACTGAAGCCCTTATACTCTTGACTCACTTGAGTCTATATTGTATAAGTGCTCATCTAGTTTGGAAATTGTGACAAAATTATATCCATCCTAGAAACCAAAGAACCTCAGAGATTGGTTTGCTATTTCATTCATATATCTTGTTGTGATCTAGATCTAATTACCAACACTCACACACAGTAGAATGCATCATGTACATGTCATATTGCATATTTATGTGTGTACATATGTTGAGTATGTTTAAATCCCAAAATTTTATTTTTAAATATTTTTTTTGGGATTTTATAAACATTTTTTAATAAAGCTTTTATTAATTAAAACTTGATTTTAGAAGTTTGTGGGTTTAATCTCTAATTATTGATTAATGGAATTATTGGCTCAAAGTTGGTTTGGGTAGAAACCAAAAGCGGCCGAGACTTCAGGGTTTGGTTGTAATTATTTTATGACGCGCATTTTATATCGATTTATTGGTTAACACCTGTTGCTTGTGATTAGTGGGATTTGTGTTTCTTCACTGAGTATACAATCGCGTATGCTTACAGCCGTTGAATCAAACCTTATCAATGATCTGCATGCTTTCTTTGGTAATCCTTGTGTATCCCTCCTGAACCAATCAGGTGACTTTTAACCACCTCGTTTTGTGAGCCCTTGGATTTAAGTCAATCCAGCTTGACTCAATCCTAACCCTTATTTTTGAACCTGCTTCTCAATCCTTCTCTTCATCCTATAAAAAGGATCCTCCTCTCAGTCGTCCAAGACTTTTGGCCAATTCATTCCTGAGAATAAAAAAGAGAGAGTAGAGAGAAGAGAGAAACCAGAAAGAAAGAGAGAGAGTTAGAAACCCTAACCCTAACCCCTGTTCGTCAATCCTCTTTCAAACCAAACACTTGTGACACCCCGACTAATTAAATACCGGGTAGCTACTCCTTTATTAAATTAATTCAAAATGCCAAGTTGGTTCAGTTAATAGCATCACTGTCGAAAACATTTTTTTATAATTATTAACCACCAAGTATTTAAAAAGTAAGTTGCCAAATTTTAAGTTAAGTCTGGTTAACATGCAATAAAAGAATAATGAAAACATAAATCCATTCACCATAACTAAGTAATGAAGTAACCAACAATAATAAATAGAAGTCCGGAGGAAAACTCCTCACCACAAACCCACAACTGAAGAATAAAATGACAAATCTGAATTCTGAATAATTACATGCCAAAAGTCTGAATAACTGAAATAAATGAAAAGTCTCTAAAAGAAATGGGCTACATGCCCTACAACTGATAACTGATGAATATCGAGTCAAGGTCGATGAAGCGTCTACAAGCAAAGTCCTGTAACTTCCACAAACAGCTACAGCTCGTCACCTGAATGAGAATCCTAAGCATGGTGTCCTTGTGGCTGGGCACCTAAAATGGATTTTACAAAAAAATAGATTTGAAAGAAAATGGGTCAGAGCCCGAAAGTGGAAATCATTTTAAAAACTGCAAGTGTTTTAATTACATTAAAACATTAAATGCAAAGTACATGTTAGGACGTGCACTCACATGAAATTCTCACCTCTCGACTATATGTGCACTCCTAACGTACCATACCCATCTAAATGATATACTTATCTAATCAAACCGTAAGAAGTTCTACCCCTTACTACTCGATTCCCATAACACATTCTAACGTTACCAAATAAATAGAGGCTTTACTTAAACTGAGATTCTCAATATGTAGTACATTTCACTAATTGTTAACCCGTTATGTTCTCTCAAAACAATACCATAATTTTATTCACAATATTAACATGAAAGTTCCCATTAATTAAGAGTATATTATTCACATCATAAATATACAATACAAGCACCCCGAGAACTAAGCTGCGGTGCACACATACTCTGCTATCCATCCCGGTACATCACGTACATAAGGATCACATATTTCGAATCTCTCAGGAATAGTTCACAGATAACAACATCACAAATAATGGAGGCGAACACAGTCACATCACATGGGTCACGCACATACCTGCGCTCCCACGATCAGCAGACTTATTAACATCCCAATAAGTCCTTCTCTGACCTATGTTCATCGAGATACCAGTCTAAATCCGGGCAACACAAGGATTAGAGGGCCCTAAGCGAACGCAAACCTCCCGTGATAGCAAGTATGGTAGGTATGTCATACACATAAAAGCAATACATATACTAAGCATGCACACGTCTTAGTAATCACCATAATATATTGGTACATATCTCTTCTCGTACTGACATATAATACTCCACCATTTATATGTTCCCGGTTAATATAATAAGCTAGGCCGTCAATAGTTCTCGCATCGTAATAGACACTCACGTCCTACTCATATTTTTCCTTTAGGTTCAAACTACACTTCTAGGTTTGACTCCTCATTATATCTCAAACATACCAAATATATTAATTACTCATCAAGGAAAGGCTATCTCTACCTATACACAAGGTTACGGGGCACTCGGGATCAAAACAGGCTAAAAAGCCTAAACTGTCAACTCGTTCGAAGTCTCGTTCGAACGAGGCTGTTCGAACGAGAGTTCGTTCGAACGAACTGGTCTATCTAACGAGATCTCGTTCGAACGAGATTATCGAACGAACATCCCTCTCGTTAGAAGTCAACTCGTTAGAAGCTCGTTCGAACGAGCTCGTTCGAACGACCTTCTAACGAGTGACCAGACTCAAGCCCAGAAATTCCTATCTCGTTTTTCCAATTTCTCTACACCTCAAATCTCTTCCAAACATCAATCTAACAACTGTTTAAGGCTCCTAATCGTCCCTAAACATCCTTGGGTCACATATTAACATGTTTGAGGGTGTTAATTCATCCTAACATCATTCAAATATCAAATCTCTACATATTTTCCCCAATTTCAAACACATGAACCCTAGAATTTATAAATCATCTAGAAGTCTAATTAAATCCATTTTTTGGTTTCATACTAATTGTAATATCATCAGAATAATCATCAACTACAAATCTACATGCAATTTCCTCATTAAGAATGTAATTTCTATTTCCAAATTTAATGGGTTTTTCATTAACTCTCAAGAACAAATCAGATTTTTATCAATTCCTACACATGGAAGAAACATTCTCTATAAAAATGAAATTAAATCACTTGCCTTAATGGTAACTCTGGATTTGATGACGAACTTCTGAAGTGTTCTCTCTCTCTCTCTCTGCAGAATTCCTTCTCTCTCTCTCAACAAGCTTTCTTCTCCAATAGCTATGGTGGCTAGGGTTTGTTTTGGGAAAAATTAGAAACCTAAATTCTAATAACCTACGTAGCCTATTGGGTTAACATGGGTTGGTTAGTGGTTTAGTGGGTCAAATCCACATCAGATATAATTTACTAATTTTCGTCACTTTTAATTCCCAAAAATACAAAATTACTAAAATACCCTTTATGTTGCCGGTATGGCCTAAAAATACCTCGGGACCCAAACTAAACCCCCGGCTAGTGTTTTCTGACTATCTCGATCCTTCCGGACGCGTTGGCGCACTCAAAACGACCATACGGTTAATAGAATTAAATTCACTTTTAATTATCATAATTATATTCCATGACACGGCGGTCTCACGCGTCCCAACAAAATTTCCAAATTGCCGTATTTCAATCTCACGACAAATTTCATAATTCAATATTCATATAATCATATATGCATATATAATCAAATACCAACTCGCATCTCGCTAGTATTTTAACCCGGATTAATTACCAATTAATACGCATTTAATTCAATTAATCCCATAAAATAAATATTACAAAAATACGGGGTATTACATACTCCCCCCCTAATAACTGAATTTCGTCCCGAAATTCGGAACTAGAAAGTACCTGGTAAGAACAACTCTCGATAACGCTCGCGCATCTCATCCTCGCGCTCCCATGTGGACTCCTCGACATTATGATGTCGCCACTGAACACGCACTAACGGAACTATCTTTGACCGCAGTTTTCGCTCACTTCGGTCCAAAATAGCAATTGGCCCCTCCTCGTAGGAGCTATCCGGCTGGAGATCAATGTCCTACAAGGCAATGTGAGAATGAGACAAATTGTCTCTAAGATATTTCCTTAGCGAGAAAATATGAAACACATCGTGAATCCGATGCAAATGCTCCGGTAATCCAAGCCTATACGCAACTGGTCCAATCCGCTCAATAATAGGAAATGGTCCCACATATCTCGGGGCCAACTTCCCTTTCTTCCCGAAACGCATAATCCCCTTCATAGGAGATACTCTGAGTAGAACCTGGTCTCCCACTTGGAACTCCCTGAAGAACCTCTTTGCATCAGCATAGCTCTTCTGCCGATCCTGAGCTACTCGAATGCGACTCCGTATCAATTCTATCCTCGCCGAAGTATCCTGAATCACTTCCGGCCCAAGTAGTTTGTTATCCCCCACCTCCAACCAACATGACGGGGAACGACAAGGTCTACCGTACAACGCCTCAAATGGAGCCATACCAATAGTGAATTGGTAGGAGTTGTTGTAAGCAAACTCCACCAGTGGAAGATACTGCTCCCATCCACCCCCAAAATCAATGATACTCATACGTAGCATGTCCTCCAACATCTGGTTTATACGCTCAGTTTGCCCATCCGTCTGCGGGTGATATGCCATACTCAAACGCAATTCCGTTCCTATGGCCTCCTGAAAACTCTCCCAAAACCGTGAAACAAATATCTTGTCTCAGTCAAACACGATATTTAGGGGCACACCGTGAAGTCTCACTATCTCTGCAATAAAGATCTAGGCATACTGTCCCGCAGTGTAGTCTGTCCTTACGGGTAGAAAATGAGCAACTTTGGTCAACCTGTCCACAATTACCCAAATGGAGTCGGGACCTCTCTGTGACGTAGGCAACCCCGTGATAAAGTCCATGGAAATGCTCTCCCACATCCACATCGGGACCTCCAATGGCTGTAGCAGTCCTGCCGGTCTCTGATGATCCACTTTTACTAGCTGACAAGTGGCGCATTTAGAAACAAACTCGGCAATATCTCTCTTCATCCCGCTCCACCAATACTGCCGTCTCATGTCTTGGTACATTTTGTCCCCACCGGGATGTACCGCGAACCGTGAGCCGTGCGACTCTGCCATCACCTCATACCGCAATTCCTCCCCTTCCGGAACTACCAATCTCCCGTTGAAGCGTAATCCCCCGTCTGAGCTAACGGTATAGGACTCGGCTCCCTCTGCTAATAATCGAACTATCTGCTCCTGACAGAACGAGTCATTTGCCTGTGCCCTTACTACCTTTGTGACAATCTACGGTGTAACGTTCATCACAGACATGAACGATCGGGCCACTGTATCCTGGTGTCCCAATTCCTTCCACTTGCCTTTCCACACCTCTGCCACTTCATCTGCTGGCCTATGGCTCAACGCGTCTGCTACCACGTTAGCCTTTCCCGGGTGGTACTGGATATCAAACTGATAGTCCTTTACAAACTCAATCCACCTATGCTGTCGCATATTCAACTCCTTCAGCGTGAATAGGTACTGTAGGGACTTGTGGTCCGTGAGCAATCGGAACTTCTCTCCCAACAGGTAATGTCTCCAAATACGTAGGGCAAATACGACTGCCGCCAACTCTAAATCATGAGTGGGGTAGTTCTTTTCGTGAGGCTTTAGCTTTCGGGAAGCATAAGCTATGGCCTGACTCTCCCGCTGCAATACACCTCCAAGTCCTTGTAAGGACGCATCGGTGTAGACTAGATACTCAACTCCCGGTCTCGGCAATGCTAACACAGGTGCTGAGGTCAACTTATCCATTAACTCATCGAATGCCAATTGACAGGCATCACTCCAGATGAATGGCATGCCCTTACGAGTCAGATGTGTTAAAGGACCCGCAATCTTCGAGAATCCCCGAATGAACCTCCTGTAGTATCCTGCTAGGCCCAAGAAACTACGGATCTCTGTCGGTGTCGTGGGCTGTCCCCACTCCCTTACCGCGGATACCTTCCCCGGATCAACAGATACTCCTCGGTCGGAAATAATGTGTCCCAAAAACTGGACCTCCTTCAGCCAAAACCCGCACTTCTCATACTTTGCATACAACTCGTTCTGACGTAGCGTCTGCAAAACTTGCCTCAAATGCTCGGCGTGCTCCTCCTCTGTCTGGGAGTAAACCAGAATATCATCAATGAAGACAATGACAAACTGATCAAGGAACTCTCTGAACACCCTATTCATCAAGTCCATAAACACTGCTGGAGCGTTGGTCAAACCAAAAGGCATAACTCGAAACTCGTAAGAACCATATCTCGTTAAGAACGCAGTCTTCGAGACATCCTCCTCCCTGATACACAACTGATGGTATCCTGATCTCAAATCAATCTTCGAGAAGAAATAAGCTCCTCTCAACTGGTCAAATAGGTCATCGATTCGAGGCAACGAATACTTATTCCGTATCGTGACATTATTCAACTCCCGGTAGTCCACACACAATCTCAGTGAACCATCTCTCTTCTTCACGAACAACACAGGGGCACCCCACGGTGAAGTACTCCTCCGAATAAACCCCTGTCCCAACAACTGCTCAATCTGATCCCGCAACTCCCTCATCTCAGCTGGAGCCATACGGTACGGTGCGCGTGCTATAGGTCTCGTATCTGGCAATAAGTCTATAACAAAGTCTATCTCTCGACTGGGGGGTAGGCCTGGTATCTCCTGAAACACATCAGAATACTCCCTGACAACTGGGATCGAATCTAAAGGAATCACAACCTCCTTAGAGGTATCCTCCTCTATGTAATATAAATGAGCGGTCGAGCCTCCCTCTGGGCAAGGCATCGCCACTACAAACATCTCTTGCCCCGGAATGGCAAAAACAATGCTCCCACCGAAGCAATCAATCATGGCTCTATAATCAGCGAGCCAATCCATACCGATAATCACATCGTGAACATGCATATCTAATACCAACATATCTGCAGGTAATACCAGACTACCAATCTCTACCCCCACTCCCCGGCATATAAAGAAAATAAGTGACCCACTCCCCAATGGTGAGTCTACACACGTCACTGTGCTCTCTGCCGTAGCTAACAACCCTAAGGCTTTCGCAAAATGTGTAGCTATAAAACAGTGTGTTGCCCCCGTATCAAACAAAACCCGACCCATAGTACCACGGATAGAAAACATACCCTCAATCGCGGGTGGTGCCTGCGGAGCTGCTGCCTGGTGGACGTTATAGACACGTCCATACTGTAACTGTCCCTGCTGCACAGGAACTGCTGGAATGGCTGGAAGAGCTGGCACCTGGGCTGGAGCTGGAAGGGCTGGGGGAAAAAGTGGCCTCTGTGGCTCATTTCGGGCACCCTGCTGCTGCTGCGGGGCCCTGCCCCTATCAGGACAGTCCTGGCGTTTATGGCCAGTCTTGCCACAAACGAAACACTTCCCTGGAAAGTTCCCCCCTCTCTGTCCCTGCTGTCCCCGGCCCTGGTGGCCGTTACCGTTCCTCCACTGGCCCTGCTGAAACTGCTGCCCATTCTGCCCCTGTTGGCCCTGATGGCCGTTTGGACCCTGATGGCCCTGACGGAAACCTCCCTGTCCGTGCCTGTAATTTCCTGATCTGAACCTCTTCTGATCCCCCTGCTGGGAACCCTGCTCACTCTGTCTCTGCCCCTGAACAGATTGGGCCCCACTGGCACCATGTCCTCCAGTCCTGCCCTGATAGCTAGACTCTCCCGATCTCTTGCCCTCAGCCATATAAAAGCGGTGATCCTGGAAGTGTAACAAAGCAGCGTTGACCACATCAGAATAAGTGACCAACGAAAGGTTCCCTAATAGATGCTGACGGATCCTCCATGTCAACCCGTCGATGTATTTTTCAATCTTCTTCTTTTCTGTCGGTATCTCATCCGAAACGATATTCAACAGATTCGTGAACTCGGCCTCATACTCGGCCACGGTCTTACCCTCCTGCTTCAGACTCATCAATTTCCTCCTCATTTCCGTATGAACAGCGGACGGAAAGTACTTGCGGTCAAACCGCACCCAAAAGTCCTGAATAGTGAGAGTATCCCTCTCCTCCACGGTGGTAATAGACTCCCACCACTGCAGTGCAGATCCAACTAGCTTGAAAGTAGCTAGCACCTGCTTCTGAACATCCGTGCACTCATACATTCTCAAGTGCCTCTGCATATCCTTCCTCCACTGGCTTGAGACTACCACATCTGAGCTACCTGCAAACTCTGGCGGTTGCGCTTTCTGAAAAGCGTCACGTACACGTTCCCAAGAAGACGAGAATGCATTTGTCTGTACTGGCGCGGCAACTGGCGCCTGAGGTGGTGCCTGCTGAACTACGGCAATTGCGGCATTTACCGCTTGGGCTACAATGGCTGCAACCTCAGCGGCGTTCATCAAGCCCTGAACTGGAGCGGGTTGTTGTTCTGGCGTCGCATCCCTGGGAACCCTTTGTGCACGTCGTGGAGGCATCTGAAATAAGAATGAAGTTTATAAGTTCGCAGTTATAAACTTAATATAGCTGGAGAACGTAGCATATACAAAAGAATACAACAGTCCTAAAATATAGGGCTCTATATCAAAGAAAGCTCAGCGGAAACATAATAAGCCGTTCAGATCCTAAAGGACACTAGAACCTGATGCTCTGATACCACCTGTGACACCCCGACTAATTAAATACCGGGTAGCTACTCCTTTATTAAATTAATTCAAAATGCCAAGTTGGTTCAGTTAATAGCATCACTGTCGAAAACATTTTTTTATAATTACTAACCACCTAGTATTTAAAAAGTAAGTTGCCAAATTTTAAGTTAAGTCTGGTTAACATGCAATAAAAGAATAATGAAAACATAAATCCATTCACCATAACTAAGTAATGAAGTAACCAACAATAATAAATAGAAGTCCGGAGGAAAACTCCTCACCACAAACCCACAACTGAAGAATAAAATGACAAATCTGAATTCTGAATAATTACATGCCAAAAGTCTGAATAACTGAAATAAATGAAAAGTCTCTAAAAGAAATGGGCTACATGCCCTACAACTAATAACTGATGAATATCGAGTCAAGATCGATGAAGCGTCTACAAGCAAAGTCCTGTAACTTCCACAAACAGCTACAGCTCGTCACCTGAATGAGAATCCTAAGCATGGTGTCCTTGTGGCTGGGCACCTAAAATGGTTTTTACAAAAAAATAGATTTGAAAGAAAATGGGTCAAAGCCCGAAAGTGGAAATCATTTTAAAAATTGCAAGTGTTTTAATTACATTAAAACATTAAATGCAAAGTACATGTTAGGACGTGCACTCCCATGAAATTCTCACCTCTCGACTATATGTGCACTCCTAACGTACCATACCCATCTAAATGATATACTTATCTAATCAAACCGTAAGAAGTTCTACCCCTTACTACTCGATTCCCATAACACATTGTAACGTTACCAAATAAATAGAGGCTTTACTTAAACTCAGATTCTCAATATGTAATACATTTCACTAATTGTTAACCCGTTATGTTCTCTCAAAACAATACCATAATTTTATTCACAATATTAACATGAAAGTTCCCATTAATTAAGAGTATATTATTCACATCATAAATATACAATACAAGCACCCCGAGAACTAAGCTGCGGTGCACACATACTCTGCTATCCATCCCGGTACATCACGTACATAAGGATCACATATTTCGAATCTCTCAGGAATAGTTCACAGATAACAACATCACAAATAATGGAGGTGAACACAGTCACATCACATGGGTCACGCACATACCTGCGCTCCCACGATCAGCAGACTTATTAACATCCCAATAAGTCCTTCTCTGACCTATGTTCATCGAGGTACCAGTCTAAATCCGGGCAACACAAGGATTAGAGGGCCCTAAGCGAACGCAAACCTCCCGTGATAGCAAGTATGGTAGGTATGTCATACACATAAAAGCAATACATATACTAAGCATGCACACGTCTTAAGAATCACCATAATATATTGGTACATATCTCTTCTCGTACTGACATATAATACTCCACCATTTATATGTTCCCGGTTAATATAATAAGCTAGGCCGTCAATAGTTCTCGCATCGTAATAGACACTCACGTCCTACTCATATTTTTCCTTTAGGTTCAAACTACACTTCTAGGTTTGACTCCTCATTATATCCCAAACATCCCAAATATATCAATTACTCATCAAGGAAAGGCTATCTCTACCTATACACAAGGTTACGGGGCACTCGGGATCAAAACAGGCTAAAAAGACTAAACTGTCAACTCGTTCGAAGTCTCGTTCGAACGAGGCCGTTCGAACGAGAGTTCGTTCGAACGAACTGGTCTATCTAACGAGATCTCGTTCGAACGAGATTATCGAACGAACATCCCTCTCGTTAGAAGTCAACTCGTTAGAAGCTCGTTCGAACGAGCTCGTTCGAACGACCTTCTAACGAGTGACCAGACTCAAGCCCAGAAATTCCTATCTCGTTTTTCCAATTTCTCTACATCTCAAATCTCTTCCTAACATCAATCTAACAACTGTTTAAGGTTCCTAATCGTCCCTAAACATCCTTGGGTCACATATTAACATGTTTGAGGATGTTAATTCATCCTAACATCATTCAAATATCAAATCTCTACATATTTTCCCCAATTTCAAACACATGAACCCTAGAATTTATAAATCATCTAGAAGTCTAATTAAATCCATTTTTTGGTTTCATACTAATTGTAATATCATCAGAATAATCATCAACTACAAATATACATGCAATTTCCTCATTAAGAATGTAATTTCTATTTCCAAATTTAATGGGTTTTTCATTAACTCTCAAGAACAAATCAAATTTTTATCAATTCCTACACATGGAAGAAACATTCTCTATAAAAACGAAATTAAATCACTTGCCTTAATGGTAACTCTGGATTTGATGACGAACTTCTGAAGTGTTCTCTCTCTCTCTCTGCAGAATTCCTTCTCTCTCTCTCAACAAGCTTTCTTCTCCAATAGCTATGGTGGCTAGGGTTTGTTTTGGGAAAAATTAGAAACCTAAATTCTAATAACCTACGTAGCCTATTGGGTTAACATGGGTTGGTTAGTGGTTTAGTGGGTCAAATCCACATCAGATATAATTTACTAATTTTCGTCACTTTTAATTCCCAAAAATACAAAATTACTAAAATACCCTTTATGTTGCCGGTATGGCCTAAAAATACCCCGGGACCCAAACTAAACCCCCGGCTAGTGTTTTCTGACTATCTCGACCCTTCTGGACGCGTTGGCGCACTCAAAACGACCATACGGTTAATAGAATTAAATTCACTTTTAATTATCATAATTATATTCCATGACGCGGCGGTCTCACGTGTCCCAACAAAATTTTCAAATTGCCGTATTTCAATCTCACGACAAATTTCATAATTCCATATTCATATAATCATATATGCACATATAATCAAATACCAACTCGCATCTCGCTAGTATTTTAACCCGGATTAATTACCAATTAATACGCATTTAATTCAATTAATCCCATAAAATAAATATTACAAAAATACGGGGTATTACAACACTCCACAAAAAACTCCTACATATCCAAAACACTGCCCTGAGTGTTCTTGAGTTTTTGAGAGATATTTGTGTTGCTGTAACCTCTTGTTCGTTAGATCTTGTTTCCAACTTAAACTGTTTACTTAGATCTATTTTCTTCTTCATAGAAATTTCAGATCTATGTTTTGCATGTTACATCACACTTAGATTTACATAGTTTATTTCTCATCTTGAGAAATATATTGTTGATGCTTTTCTGAAAATTGCTTTTAACTTTGAAATCAACAATAAATGTTTTCTGTTTCTAGTTCTCTTAAAACTAAACCTTTGACCTAGTTTGGAATCACACTTGGAGTTTTTTAATCTCGAAAATCTTTTCAAAACTCTGAGATTGATTAAGATCTTGACTGTCTTCTAAGCAAGATATCCGTGGATTTTGGGATTGATTTAAAGGTCAAATAGGTTCAAAGTTTTGTGAGAAGAGAGAAAAAGAAAAATCACTGCATATAGCCTTATATGTAATTTTCTAGGACTGTTTGTACTTAATACGTGTGAGTGTGTGCATGCATGTGTTAGAGAGAACCTCCACAAACACTTTCACACTACAAGACGAAAAGTATTGGTAATAAGATCTTGTGAACAAGAGTCGACGTAAAGTGCTGGAACAAATCAGAAGTTAACAAACTGAGAGAACAACATCTACAATCAGAACTGCAGAGAAGTTATAAGGACACCAGAGGGTACATTCCTAAACTTATATAGGTTTAAGTTGTATGCATGTTAGTTATATAGTTTGTAACTCATAAATTTGTTTTAGTGGATTTTTTTCTTTTACTCCGTAGAGGGAGTCGTGGATGTTTCTCAATTGGTGAGGTTTTACCACGTAAAAAATCGTGAACTTAATCTTTCTACATCTCCTCATCTCATTCTTGGTTGTGCTGAGTTTAAAGTTTGTTTAAACTGTTTTATCAACCTGTTAGTCAAATCTTGAATAGATCTCGTACATACTGTTTTGTTAAACACATCTTGTGTTCAAATAGTTTTGTTTTTTTTGGAAAAGAGTTTCCTCAAAAAACAGCTTGGAGTTACTTAAATAGTTTATTTTTAATAAACGCCTTTAGTAACATATTTTCAATTGGTATCATAGCTTGGTAAACTTCTTTTAAAGAGATCCTGTGTTTCTGAAATTGTTTTCTGAAAATCAAATATGGACGAGAAAAATGAAAGATTCGGTAACTTGACTAGACCTCCTATCTTTGATGGAACCAATTTTGCTTACTGGAAAGTAAGAATGATTGCTTTCATTCAAGGAACTCTGGGAGATGATGTCTGGAACATTGTTGAAAATGGTTACACTTTTCCTACAAAACCAGCCACTAAAGGAAGTAATGAGAGGGTTAAGAAAGTATTAAGCGAGTTCACTCAAGAAGAGAAACAAGTTTCTCGAAATAATAACAAAGGAAAGAATGCCATATTTATGTCTATAAATGAACATGAGTTCAAAAGAATCTCATCATGTACCACTTCTAAGGAAGCTTGGGACACTTTAGTTACTGCTCATGAAGGTGACACTAGAGTTAAGGCTGCTAAAACTCAAATGCTCATTCAATAGTATAATTCCCTAATTATGTCTGAGACTGAGTCATTTGATGACTTCTATATGAACCTAACTGATATTGTAACCAAACTGCATGCTAATGGGATAACTTATGATAGACAAGAAATTGTATCTAAAATTCTGAGATCATTACCACAGAAATTTGATAACAAAAGATATGCTATTGAGGAAATGTGTGATATTAATCTCACTCCTGAACTACTCAGTAGTAAATTAAGAACTGTGGAAATGGAACTGGAATTTAAGAAGCAACTGACTCAGTCCCATAGAAAATAGACTAGTTCCAATCTAAGCTTTTTTTCTAAATTGATTAAGCCTGAGTTTAATACTTCCAATGATGACTCTGATGAGGAATGCAATATAGAGAGTTTGGACAATCAGATTGCCTTAATGTCAAAACAGTTTAAGAAAATCATTAAGTTTAGAAACAAAATGACAAATAAACAAGGCAAGTCAAATTATCCAACTCCCTCTAATCACAGACCTCATGAGAAAATCAATGACAAAAATCACAAGGACTCTCACATTAGACCTAATAGAGACCTTAAGAAGACTGAATGCTATAGATGTGGTAAACTGGGACACATTCCACAAGACTGTAGAGTTAACTTGAATACTCAAAACAAACACACTAGAGCCAACATTTGCAAAACATGGGATGATTCAAGTGACTCTGAAAATGAGGAACCTGAGTCAACTGATGTTTTTGACCCTTGCATGTCTTTCTTTGCCTAGATTATCTATAATGATGATATGCTTGTGCTTGTTAGTGAGGAAGAATCTAGTAACTCTATGTCTGATATTCGTAATATTGCTGTTACTGGTTTAGATGCTTTGATTACTGAGAATATTGCTATCTCTTCTTCGGGGTGTGTGAGTCAAAGGGAAAGCGATAATGACGATGTCAATGGGTGTGTGAGTTCAAAGAATGAATCCTTAGGGGTCACTTCACACACTACACTTAGTGACTCGGACAATGAAGACCTCCCAGACACTCACACACTTTATTCTAAAACTCTCAAGAAAAGCACTAGACTAGAAAAAATTGTGAAAGATCTCACTAAAAACCTGGAAGATCTAAGCCTGATGGTCAAATTGAATGCTGAAGAGTATACTACCCAATGTTTAACTCATGAAAGTGAAATTAAAATGTTTGATGAAAAACTCAGAAATTTGACTGAAACAAATGAAATTCTGGAGAAAAAGTACAAAGGGACATTGTTAGAATTGGAACAAACTAAAGAAAAGATAGCAACTGTTTTCAAAAAATTTACAAAATTTAAAAATAATTCAAACTGTTTTGATGAATTTGTTGCTGAATCAAAAACCAATTTTGATGATCGAACTGGAATAGGGTTTTACCCCAATTTGAAGACACAAATAAAATCTTTTGAACCTATCAAGTTTGTGTCAGGAGGGAAAAGTCCTATTGAAACATGCCCAGACTTTCATTCTCTAAAAACTGAGTTTGATTCAAAACATCAAAATTTTAACATTGGGGAATCAAGTTGCTCTAAACATGAAAGTTCACCTAAGGCTAAATACGTCTGCCCCTTTATTAGAAAGAGTGAATCTACATTCAAACCTGTACTACCTAGGAATAGAGTTCAACCTCAAAATTCCTCAAAACCTTTGTTTAGAGACTTTCCTAAGGAGACCCCAATTTTGAGCAATCTTTACTGCTCCTACTGCGACATATACGGTCACTCTTTTGATGGTTGCTATGCTAGGAGACTAGTTAAACCTGTCTATAATCCTCATATCTATCAGAACTTTAACTATTCTAGAAGGAGCCGCAACAATTATATACTTCCTAGACAACCAGATAAAAACTCTAATTATAGAAAATGTAGAGGGGGCCTGAAGGTAATCCTGGGATTAGGGATAATCCACTAATTAGCAACAGTGTTCTGAGGATAAGCTCAAGCGTGGCAAACTCAAGCGTGGCATCTTGGTGAGGCAGCTCAGCGTGGCAACTCAAGCGTGACATCTTGGCGAGGCAGCTCAGCGTGGCAACTCATATATTAGCTTATTGTTTTAATCACATCGTACTTTCATTATTGATTTCTGTAAGCTCTAACGATTGTAATGACGTAACGATAATAACTAAAGGGTTTTGTATGAGGTCAAACGGTACTTGCGAGAGACCAGGCTTGGCAGGGCCTGGGAGAGCTTTCATGCTCTATCGAATGACCTCACTGTGGGAACTTTAGAGGGACCTGGTTTGGAGGATTGAGAAGTAAGGCACCGTTGGGGCTTGTCCTGACCACCTTAGATACACCTGGTAAAACACCGAAGGACCCTGACCGTGGAACCTCAAGCGGAGCAGCTTGGAGTTCTATCGGGCATTAAGTTATGGACCAAACAACCCTATACTTAATGTCACATCTACTATGGGTGATGTCACTAGCCATCTAAACGTTTGTCAGACATACACTTGAGTAAACCGCTGTGGTATTTGGGGCTGTCAGGTAGTTGGTGAACCACCTCTGCGACAACAAACCCCTGACACACAGTGGATAGGCAAAAGGCATGTCTTGGCATTTAATGTTTATGACGTGGAGACAACTAGTGCATCAGGCATTTAATGTTGTGACATAAAGTATGAGGGATGTCTTTCATACTCTTTAATGACTGAGTTGCCTCGGGGGTGGTGTGGGGGGCTATTTAAGGACCCCAACCACCTTTGAGGAGAGGATGATCTTTTTGGAGAATTAAGAAAAAGAATCATTGCAAACTAGAGAGTTCACTGACTCACCATTGTCATTTATTGCGAAGCTTTTAATATTTGACAGAGATTCTTGAGGGAGTTTGGTGTGTTGCTACCTGCCTATCAGGATGTATCTATGGTGCTTATTTCCCTCTCCCTCTAGCTAAGTCACTTCAAAAGTTCATTATTATTCCCTGAGTCATACACGAGAGGCTTTGTGAGTTTAAACTGAGTCCATCTTCAGTGAGTTTTGTGTGTGTGTTTCCTATAATTAGTCTAGGGTGTTGGCTAATTTAACTGGTGGTTACCATACTCAATAGGGGTTACGCCTCCACATATATAATCTAAAGTACCCTCTTACATTTGGCGACTCTGCTGGGGAGGCATCCTTCTAGAGAAGGAGTATGGCGCAGGATAACGCTACTAGAAGACTCAATTTTGATGACATACAGCATAATGAAGAACAAGCTGCAAGGGAGCAGGAGGCCCTAAGAGATGGGGCTCCTCGGGGAGAGATACCGCTGGCTCCAATAACGATAGGCGTCCCAGGGGCTGCACAACCCTCCACGAGCGTAGGGCTGGGACCTACCCAGATGACGCTCCTCATGAGCAAATTTTACGAGTTTTTGCAAACCCCAGTAGCTTCCACTATGCTGGGAGGATTGGAGACTAGTGCCTTCGTGACACCAGGAGTGGCCCCAGGGGCCCCACCAGGGGCAGGCGTTACGGGAGCGGTACCAGCAAGTGTACCCTCTGTTGTGAATCCCACTGTGGGCGGCTCAGGCGTTTCAACGGCGCAACCGATAACGTTCGCTCCAGTTGCAACGAGCGCTCAACCATCTGCTCCGTTGCAGGTGGCCCCAGTGGCCTCGCCCTTGGAAGAGATGAGAAAAGAGATGCAGAAGGAGATGCTGAAGTTCATGCAGTCTTCCTCGCAGGCTGTGGGTGAGGTGGCAGCAGTCTACGACGACTTCCGGACACCTTACCCCCAGGAGTACAATGACGAACCCTACCCGAAGGACTATATTCCCCCTACCTTTGAAAAATATTCAGGGAAGGGGGGGAACCCGAAGGAGCACATCAAGCGTTTCGTCGAGCACCTGGGGGCGCATTGCAATGACAAAAAGCTTAGGCTGAGGGAGTTTTCCAAATCCTTGACTGATAAGGCCTACACTTGGTACTCTCACCTGCCTCCCAATAGTGTCTCCACGTGGGAGGAGATGCACGTATTGTTTGTCCGAAAGTTCTTCTTGGCAGAAGATGAGTTCACCCTAACCCAACTTGGCAGGGAGAGGCAAAGGCCAGGAGAGGAGGTAGTGGCCTATATCCGAAGGTTTAGGGAAAGGTCCCTTGACGTGAGGGAAGAAGCTAAGGAGGCCAGGTTACTACAAATTTGTGCTGAGGGATTACTTCCTGAGTATATCTGTCACTTGATCAATGAGACACGCGAGGGAACTTTTTCAACTTTCTTAAAATCTGCAAGAAATATATCGTTGGTGGTGCGACCTAGCCCGGTAGTAGCCCCCATGATGTTCAGACAGACGATACAACCCATCGGGGGAAGGACTCAGGCCCCACGGGTAGGATATGTCGAGAGAGAAGATGGGGGCAAGGCTCAGAGGAAGGACAACAAAAGAAAGTTCGAAAGGGATAGGGAAGACCCGCCACCGTTGCCTTGTACGGTGGAGGAGGCTATGAGTTGCTATAACGCAATGGTCCAAGGCGGAACGGTTTACGAGCCAAAAGGTGTCCCGATAGAGGAGCCCGACGTGGCAACTAGGGCCAATCCCAAATATTGTCAGGTGCATCGAAAGGTCCAGCATCCAACAGAAAGCTGCTTCACGCTGCGAAGAATCATAGACAAGTACGTGAAGGCGGGAACGCTGCAAATCCCCCCACAAAATGTTAACAATAACCCGCTCCCGGCGCATGGGGCCAATGTTGTGACGGCCTATGATGAAGAGGTAGAGCGAGAGGGGAGAGGGGCAACGAGGGAGTTCGATAAAGCACTTGAGTATTGCACTAGAGGAATGGCCAACGTAGTTCTGGCGTATGATGAAGCAAGTGCTAGGGACGCAGAAGACGCCTATAGCGTTGAGGGCGAGGAAACAGGTCCAGTCATAGAATACAGCGCAGTTTCAAAATCCCCAAAGTTCGCTTGGTTCTTCGATCAAGTGGGGATACCAAAGGAGAGCAGACTGGAGATAACTCGGGCGATCCTTGACATCGCGAAGAAGGACGCGGTTCCCTCGCTGAAATGGAGAGGACCCATGGCGAGGCTGGTAAAAAAGTTCCTATCAGAGGTGACCTTCAGCGATGCAGATAGAGCTGTAAGGTTCCCTCATAACAGGCCCTTGTATGTGACGGCCAGTATCAACGGGGTTAGTTTTGCAAGAACGCTTATGGATGGGGGTGCTTCCATCAACATTATGCCGATCAACTCCTTCCACGCAGCTGATATCCCAGAAGAAAGGTTGGTTCCCATGCCTCTGGTAATCTCAGGGTATGACAACCAATCTTCCAAATCCATTGGGTATGTGAATGTGGGAATTGTAATGGGAAATCTGAGTTCCCACATCAAGTTCCATGTAATAGAAAGTGCAACTTCCTATCATTTACTAATAGGAAGAGTATGGATGCACAATCAAGGTTTAGTTCCTTCAACATATCATCAATGCGCCAAGGCGAATGTTAAAGGAACATAAGTGACCATTAGGGCTACAAAAAGGCCCTTCGCCATCGAGGAAGCTCACTTTGTGGATGCGGCCTTTTATACGGAGTTGGAGGAAGATGCTCGAGTCCTAACAAGAAGAATGGAGGGGGCATGGGTTCCCTCGATCAGAGATAGAATGGGGCCTCTGAACGAGCAAGGCAAAGAAGCCGCGAATAATGAAGGGGTGAGGGCCGAAGAAACCCATCAGGTGATCCCTCGGCCCCAAGGTACTACGAAGCAGCTCAAAAACAAAGTAAAGCTTAGAATGGATCCTGTGGAGCATGAGGTCCAACGGCAAAGCGTGCTGAGTCGCTTTTCAGGAGGAAGAATCGCTGAGGCTTCGAGAGAAAGGAAGAGGAAGAACTTGGCAACAGCTACCAACAGGCAATGCAAGAAGGTGATCACTGAGGAGGGGAAGGTGGTATACCGTTTATAACGATGTGAGCGGGCGGCCGAAGAGACCGAGGATGGGGCTGACCCGTTATATGAGTGTTTCTTGATAGATCAACAGGGACAGTGTATGGTGATAGACAACTCCAACATACAGGAGTTCGTGGAGGAGGTCGCCGAAGAACCAGACTACATGGCAAATCAACCGAAGCCCCAGGCACAAGAGTTGGAGCGGTTGAACCTGGCAGGAGAAGGGGAAGACCCAAGGCCCATCTTCATCGCGAAGGATCTCGGTAAGGCGAAGCGAGAAGCCCTGGTTGGGCTAATCCGGGAGTTCATAGATGTCTTTGCGTGGAAGTATACCAAAATGGAAGGGATAGATGAGGAAGTGAGCTGCCACAAGCTAAACGTGACACCTTCAGCCATCCCGGTAAAACAGGCAACAAGAACTTATAAACCTGAGTTGGACTTGAAGATCAAGGAAGAGGTTCAGCGTTTATTGGCAGCAGGATTCATCAAACCAATACAACATCCCCTGTGGCTATCTAGCATTATGCCAGTAGGGAAGAAGGACAAGAATCAAATAAGGATCTGTGTGGATTTTAGAGATTTGAACAGGGCTTGCCCCAAAGATGAGTTCCCTCTACCTTCCATCGATAGCTTGATAGATGCCACGGCTGGACATGAGATGTATAGCTTCATGGATGGGTACGTTGGGTACAATCAGATCAAGATGGACCCCGTGGACGCAGAGAAAACGGCATTCAGAACCCCGTTGGGCAATTTCATGTACAAAGTAATGCCGTTTGGACTTAAGAACGCGGGAGCTACTTATCAAAGAACAATGATGGCCATTTTTCACGATTTCCTCCACAAATTTGTAGAATTCTATGTGGATGATTTGGTCATCAAATCGAAGAAGGAGGAGTCCCACCTAAATGACTTAAAGAAGGTGTTTACTCGATGTAGGAAGTATAAACTAAGGATGAACCCATTGAAGTGCGTCTTCGGAGTAACATGTGGGAAGTTTCTGGGCTTCGTGGTTGATCGACAAGGGGTGCAGATGGACCAGGATAAACAACGCGCGATCTTAGAAATGCCGTACCCAAGAACGGCGAAGGAGCTAAAAAGCTTCCTCGGAAAGGTCTCCTACCTCAGAAGATTTGTACCAGGATTGGCCGAGGTAACACACCCGTTGATGCAACTGCTGCGAAAGAACGCAAAGTTCAGGTGGGAAAAGGATCACCAGGAGTCCCTCGATGAGTTGAAGAAACTGCTCGTTTCACCGCAAATCATGGTTCCTCCACAGGCAGGAGCACCGTTGCAGCTATACCTCACCTCCACTACAAGGTCCGTTGGAGCTTTGCTGGCACATGAGATCGACGGGCAAGAACGGCCAGTGTATTACCTCAGTAGGATCATACATGGGCCGGAGATTAGATATAGCAGCCTAGAAAGGCATTGTTTGGCCTTAGTCTTTGTAGCACAAAAACTTAGACATTATATGCTGTCTTTTACAATTCATATTGTAACTAGATGTGATCCTATTAAGTACTTGTTGGCTAGAACTATCTTGATTGGCAGGGCAGCTAGGTGGTTCCTTATTCTCTCCGAATATGATTTAAAGTGTGTGGTTCCTCGTGCTATCAAGAGCCAGGCGTATGCTGATCTGTTGGCAATCTTTCCATCAGGAACGTTTGAACCACCTAAAGAAGACATTCCGGGAGACGACTTACAAGCCAACTATCTGGACACAACCGATGAGGAATGGACGATGCAGTTCGATGGGTCTTCGGCTGAAAAAAAAGGAGGGGCAGGGGTCATCCTTTCAAAAGGAACGGAGGAAATTTGCCTTTCCTACAAACTAGATTTCCCTTGCTCCAATAACGAAGCAGAATACGAAGCGTTGGTACTAGGGTTGCTGGAGGCTCTTCGAAGGGGAATTCGTTCACTCTGCATCAAGGGTGATTCGAACTTAGTAATTCAGCAAGTTAATGGAGAATATGCGTTGAAACACATGAATTTGGCACCGTACAGAACGATCATTCAAAGGCTCCTCAGCCAGTTCCATCGGGCCAAAATCAGAAGACATCCCAGAACAATGAACCGACATCCAGACGCTTATGCCACTATTGCTCAAAAGATGGTCATGAGGAGCGATACGACTATTGTTACGATCCAACGAAGAACAGCTCCTTCGGTGATACAGTCAATACTACCAACGGAGGGAGACACGGGTTGGAGAGGAGAGGTCAGGAAGCAACTGGAGTCTGGCGAAGGAGCTATGGGACTCAGAGAGTTGGCCCAATACTTTACAAACCAGGGAAATCTTTACTTCAGAAATGCAGGGGGATGGTTATCGAGATGCATTGGGCCAGAGGAGGCAGAGCGGAGGTTGAAGAAAACACATGAGGAGCACTGCGAAACAACTGAGATACCTCTTTATAGGAGAATTCAAAGAGGGGGATATTTTTGGCCTAAAATGAAACAGGATGCGGCAGAACTACAACGGAATTGTGATAAGTGTCAGCTATTTTTCGAAGCAGCTGAGTGCCATTTCATTGAAGCCCAAACAGACTGGAGGCAGCCCTATATCGACTTTATTCAGGGTGGAATTGTCCCAACGGAGAAATTGGATGCGATGGGACTAAGGCGAAGGGCCCCGAGGTTCTATATCCAAGAGGGGCAGATTTATCGAAGGGGGTACTTCAACAGGCCGTTGCGTTGCATTACAAAAGAAGAAGCAACTGAGGTCCTCAAATAAGCCCATGACCCAGCTCACATGGGAGGGGCCAAGTTATATGATCAGCTGATGACGTTGGGGTATTATTGGCCAACGATGGAGAAAGACTCCGCCGAATTTGTCCGAAAATGCAAGGCTTGCCAGCTTCATGGAAATATGATCCATGCCCCATCGGTGGACTTACACTCTCTGGCAACGCCTTATCCTTTCCACACTTGGGCGTTCGACCTCGTGGGGGCGATACATCCTTCGTCGAGGGGTAAGATATGGATACTGGTAGTAACGGAGTGCTTTACAAAATGGGCTGAAGCAATACCACTTAGAAGGGCAACGACTGGAGTAGTGAGTAGCTTCATCAGAGAGTATATCATTTGCCGTTTTGGGATCCCAAAGGTTATTCTCTCAGATAATGGGACTCCCTTCGTCAACTCAGAAGTAACGATGCTCACAGACAAGTACTCCATTGTTCATCACACTTCAACGGTAGCATACCCGAAGGGGAATGGTCAGGCTGAAGCAACTAACAAAACTCTGGTTAATATCTTGGCTAAAACGATGGAGGACTTTCCAGGATCGTGGGATGACAAGATACCAACAGTGTTGTGGGCCTATCGAACGACGAAGAGGAAGCCCACAGGGTACACTCCGTTCTCCCTTGTCTATGGGGCTGAGGCAATTCTTCCAGTAGAGTTGGAAGTTCCCTCGGCTCGATACGCC